>CM065802.1:116482428-117974095 GCA_033398695.1 Orobanche coerulescens | reverse complement strand
CTAATCCGACACCATTATCAAACTCTTCAAAACACAATAACAAGATTAAACACGGAATACACGATTCCATAACTTTTAAACAATAAGGATATCATCAAAGCCTCCAACGTTCAAAATAATCAAATCATAATCAATTCCCAAAACACAACGTTCACAAAACACACGCGTTTTGAAAGAGAGCCTTTAACGAGGCCAAACCGAAATCTTTTGAAACTTCATTTCAAATAACCAAACAAACACATCAAGGCGACCACCGATCATCATATCCATAAAACGAGAAAAGTATGGGCAAGGTACTTGCCTCGAATAACCACAACGCGGAGAATCGGCCGAAGTAGGTTGGCACGAACCGACTACGAACTCGCCGACTCCACCGAACGACAATCCGCAACAATGAACTACGAACGAAGACAATAACAACGAAAATGAATTCCAAAGTACGACCCAAAGCCGCTGAATTCAAAGAACAAATGACGAAGTTTCAAGGATTTCCCCCAAAACGGCCAAGAACACGATTCGTCCCGTCAAAACCAGAAAAAGTAATACCAAGATGAAATAAGTATATACAATCCATAGAATATGTATAACAACATCATTTAACCATAAACGATCCATCGAAAACGCATGAAACACGAGAACGGGTACAAATCCCCCAAAAACTCAATTCGAAGGAAATCAAGAAATATACTTCGATTCGACGAAGAACAATGGATTAAATGATGTTAAACACAAGAATACTACCAAGATTAATCATACCCATCATGAATTAATCAACAACACGGAACGAATCGGACGAAAATGCAAAAATCCCCAAATTCACGAAATTAGGGTTCTAAGGAAGTTTACCTTGATTCGCTGGATCAAAGGATGATAACGGACGATTGATTGATGTTATGAACTCAAGAACTTCATGGATTTGTTGTTAAACAACATGGCTTCGTGACCCATGAATCGCCACCCGCGGACGGAGAAGGAAGTGAAAAACGAAGTGAAATGTGATTGCCACCACATTTATATCGGCCGGACTAGCGCGCTAGCCGCCGAGCTAGCGTGGCGCTATCGCCCAGCCGCGATCCAAGAGCCTTCTCGACTAGCCGCGGCCAGTAGCGGCGCAGCTTTTCCGGCCAGAAGGCGGCGCTACTGCCGGCCAGAAGGCGTGAAGGCCCGACAAGCGATGGCGTGCGCTACTCGCCGAGCCTCGATCGATTCCGTAACCCTGTGACTCCACTGCCTGTGCCCGCTAGCGGCGTTAGGCCATCCGGCGGCGGCGCTACACTGCCGGTTAGCGCGCAGCCTTTCGCCATAGCGTGCGCTTACGCCGGCACCTGCCCCGTCTGCGTTCGCAATCGTCCGGCCATCCCGCAACGTCGGCCGCCCCAGAACCGCTGGCTCGACGACCCGATTTCAAAACGCACGGAACGAACACGATTTAAAAGTTCGCGGACGACATCAACGACCCGAAATGAAAACATAATACCATAATTAATCATACGCGACCAAGAAATGGGTCGAGTCAACAATTACAGATACGGATACCCGTAACTTTCAAGAAATTCAAAATGGCCCAAAACGCCCGGAAATCACGATACGTGATCGAATAACCAAACCGAAGTTCATAACACGTCTAACAAAGTTAAACGGACTTACAGGAAACTCGAAACAGCAGTTTCGAACGAGATTCGCAAGAATCGAACTCAAGCGCGGAAAAGTCGCTAAAAAGCACTCAAAGAAACGACACCGAAACGAACTCGGATGTCAAAAAGTGTAGAATTAATCATTCTCAGAATGACGAAACGGACATGTGCGAGTCGTCAAAACGGACTCCGACCGAAAAAAGAAATTTACTGAAAATCGAAAATTGCGGATATTACAGATAGCCGGTTCGCGGTATCGACATATCGATTGTTATTGTTGATTGATGTTTCTTTGAGATATTGTTGTCGATAGCCGGTTCGCGGCATCGACGTATCGATTGTTATTATTGATTGATGTTCCATCAAGATATTTTTGTGAATCGTCGTTATTGATATCAATGTTTTTCTATTGATGTCGTTTTGGCCGATTGAAGGCATTGACGTATTCGATTATCATCTTCGTTATCGGTAACCGATTAAAGGTGCCGAGACATCCGTTGTATAATTATTATCGGTTAACCGTTCTGAAGGTAATCGATATATTGATTTGGGATTATCAAAGATAATTCCCATCCGTTGTCAAAAATATTCTCATCCGTTGTATAATTATTATCGATTGTCCGCTCTAAAGATAATCGATTTATTGAATTGGGATTATCAATGATAATTCCCATCCGTTGAATTATTATTGTCGTGTTGGCCGACTCAAGGCAGCACACTATTATTCTTGTGAACTCGGTAATTTTGTGATCGTTGAGGGTTGAGGATTTTCCCGGATCGTTGTGTTGCGATTATTGTTCGTGTTAATCGGTCCTTAGGGATTTTGATCCCAGGATGGTTGTTTTGAATATTGTTGGTCGTGTCGATCTTTCATTATTCGTGTGTCATCGTTCACTTGGTGAGTCGTATGATCTGTATTGGATGTGTTATCCTTTGAGTTTCGTTGTCATGTTGTATCGTGACATATCCGGAATCATATCTGCGTTCCGATTGGTTATTGTGTAGGATTTTTAGCCAGGCACATATATAGTCATGCGTGGATATTATTCCGCATTGGACTGTGCACACGAGACGTAGTTTCGTGAGGCTAATTAGGTACATTGTCCCACGTATATTCTGGATTCCGTATACGGGGCGGACATGTGCACGGACACATTTCCGGATCGGGCGTACTGTGATGTCCATCTTTGAGCCGTACAACTTTGATCGTCCATAGTATTGGATGAGTTCGACGTTTTGTGATTGAGCGTTCATACGCCAGAGGGGTATGTTCGACAGTCAGGTTTGTTTCTTTGAGATCTGTATTGTGATGATTTACAGCTTCGGGCTGTTCGGCTTTCAGGCCATCGTGATATTTTGGCAAATTTACCGAGGGCTTTCAGGCCATTGTGATGTATCGGTATTTCCGTTGGAGCCTTCGGGCATTGTGATCCTTATTTATTTCAGTGTTGGTTTGATTTACCTTCGGGTAATGTATTGTTGTGTTCTATATTGATGATTCACCATTGGGCACTTATGTTCTAACCTATTGAGCAGGTATTGATCGTATGCTATGGGCATAGTATTCCACGAATGCTCGATTCTTACTTTGGTTTGTGAGCATCTCGTACTACCATTGTTGTATCGTTTATTACGCCTTTGGATGCATATCATGTTGTGCATGTATTTGATATTCATTATTCTGGATGACTGACCCCGTGGGGGCGGAACATGTTTTCATGTTTTAGGTGCTTGCGAGGAGAGAGTTGAGACACAGGGGCATGACGATGGCGACGAGGCATTCGAGCGATACTAGTCCGAGATATTTTGGTGTTCATGTTGGTCGACAATGAGTACTCCATTTTTGTTCAGTCGTTGTCGTTTTGTATTATCCGAGCAAGGCTCGTGGATGTTGTTGTATTTTTATTTCGGCCATGTAGGCCCATTCTTGTCGTTGAAATTCCATATCGGGATAGTATGTCGGACGTCATAGTAGGGTCTGTGATTTCCTATTTTGGTCGGGCTTTGTTGTATTTTAGTCGTGTTCGCTGGTGGATCACCCGATGTGGGGTCCACGGCATCGTAATAACCCAATGGGATTTGGGGGTGTTACAGAAGATGGTATCGAGCATTGGGTTGTGAGATACCCTGGCTTGTGTGTTATGTGGCTCTACCAAGGCGGTAGTAGTCAAAGTTATGACAACTGACAATGCGGGTTTTGTGAGTCGTGATAGTTGGACGACCGTATGAGTCATTCTTTCATCGAGTCGCCGCTGAAGACTAGTATCGCAAGACCTCGAAGCTTCGTATGACCTGTGTAAGGACTCTATTCTCTTTTATGTGCATACATTCATTATGTCATTGATTGAACATGTTTTGTTGACACTTGTATGTGACGATCGGGTGCGATTGATTTATGATTATTTGCTTTGGAGCGTGTGGGCTCTGTATCGGCTATGATTAGCGCGATCGATGTGATCCTTTATCTGTTGAGTATGTATACTCGTGTTTTGCGTTGACCTAGCATTCTGGCCGTTGAGGCGTATTTGAGTTGTGGTCATGATTGAACGTTATTCTTTCAGTCTGGAAAGAGGACGTGACAGAGGGGGTAGAGGCCGCAGAGTGGGCCAAAACCCGAAACCTCGTACCAATAATTTGGTGGCTGACGAATCATTTTCGGAGTCGTGCTCGAGAACCCACCGATCGTTATTGTGCTTGGAGTGAGTTCAAGACTCTCATGTTAGAGAGGTATTATCCGGCTCCACTTCGTGAAGCCAAGTTGTCGGAGGTTTTGAACCCCGAATCCGTCGAGAACGAGGGTGTTATTGTTATTGCTGAGAAGTTTCAAGGACTTCTTCAGTTACTTCATCTGTTATCCGTACTAAGGCGGATAAGATCAAGTATTTTAACAAGAGGTTGAACCCGCAGTTGAGGATACAGTTGTTCAATCACAATTGTAACTCACTTGGCGAATTCATCGAGAAGGCTCTTGGAGCAGAGCTTTCGATCAAGGAGCTTACTCAGAAGGATCCTTCAGTTTCTTCTGGTGAGAGGACTTGGATGCCGATTCGTTCAGAGGGACATCGAGCTCCGACGTCCAAGAGGTCATTTCCTAGTCGGCTTCGTAATAGGAAAGCATTTTCTTCTCAGGCGACGAGTTCGACTGTTGTTTGTTTTAACTGTGATTCAGCGGGGCATGTGAGTACTTGATGTATGATGCCAGCTATTATTTATTTTCTGTATGGGAGGTAGGGACACCTTCAGAATACTGCATGAGTTCTAGTGCCAGTAGGTCTCGAGAGAGCTCATGGGCCTCGAGAGATTTTGTCACTTCAGTCCGTACTTCATCCAAGGGGTCATATCGGGCTTCGGGAGCCAGAGGTATGGACACCCGAGGGGGAGTAGCGAGTTCAGATTTGTGTTTTCCTCGAGTCGATGGGATCGAGGAACTCGATGATCTGGAGGATGTTGATTCCGGGTACATTTGAGATATAGCCTTGATTTGTATTTTCCTTATCTTTCGGATTGATGTTTGACTTGGTCTGTATTTTAGTATTGTGGTTGCGAACCATTTATAGTTGATCTATCTTGTAATCATTGTATCTGAGAATCTTGACACTTGAGTCATTTGATGTGATTTTCTTTCCCTTTGGTCCTATACCCGAGATTTTTGTGATGATCTGGGTAATTGTTCATTGTGATTCAAGACGTCAAGTCGTGAGGACTTGGGCGTGCGTTCGATATAGTCCCGAGGACTATGTCTGTGTTGTTATTTTCTTTTGTGGTGCGAGTCTGTGTTTGCATGGGCGTCCAAATGCTGACGAGAACGGGGAAGTGTACACCGATGGTTGTAGGCATGTACAATGAGCAGCTCCCTCGGGATGTGTACGCCGGTGTTACGAGTCATGCGGTTAGTACGACTTCCTGGCTGGTCTCTAGCAGGAGAGTCATGATTCGGCTAATCTCGTACTTGGTTGAGTGTCTTTATCACTTGATTTTTTCGCCTTGTTCAGGCAGAGGAGACGTGGGGACCCGTGGGGTCGGCCCAGTTGCTTAGGCGGAATTACTCGTATTGAGGAGTATTCCTGGAGATGTTGTTTTCTTATCCTGATGAATAATCCGTGCCCCGACTTGTGCACTCTGAGTTTCGGGGACGAAACTCTTTTTAAGGGGGGGAGTATGTAATATCCGGTGGTAATTTTTTTTTCGTGTTACTGTTGAGTTGTACGTATTCATTTGGAATTGTACAAGTGTTGTTGTTTGGACCGATACAATGTATATTGTATTAGAATATTTTGGGATCGAAATATTTATTACTGGTCGACGGTTTGGTTGTTGTTTGGCGAGTTTGGAATTTTGGCTAAGTTTATGGCCATAGTGTACGCTACCTATGTAGCATTACGTACGCTAATTTGTTGCGATTACGTACGTTACGCCCTGAGGTTACGTACGTAATGCGTGGTAGGTGGTGGGAACCTTCCTCGTGGTCAACTTTCGGGGCAAGGATATCTTTGGGGTATTATATATATATATATATATATAAATATATTATCATTTTGTCATCTCTCTCTCCCTCACCTTCACCTTCTCACGTTACTTCTCACGTTATACATATACATATATATATATATATATATGATTTAAGATCATTTGAGGACCAAACTTTTTTTACATACCAAGGGATTAATCTCCACCCTTCATCTTCCCTCCATCTTTATTTGATCTAATGAATGAGATTAATCCCAACAATTTAAAACACCCAATTTCATCATTTTTTTTTCAAATATCAATATCTTTCAAATGCTAATCGTTAAGTCAAAAAAATATATTTACGAGCATTTAATTATCTTTCTATAGATAGGCACTTTGATATACTTTCGACAATTTTTTTCCGCTTTTCACGTTTTTTAGAAAAAATCATATGTGATATATCATATATGATATTACATATCACATATGATATGTAATATCATATCATATATGATATTACATATCATATATGATATATCACATATGATATTTTCGGCCACGAAAAAAAACGTGAAAAAAATGAAAAATTTTTTTTTTGTCGAAAGTATA
Source organism: Orobanche coerulescens (assembly GCA_033398695.1). NCBI lineage: Eukaryota > Viridiplantae > Streptophyta > Magnoliopsida > Lamiales > Orobanchaceae > Orobanche > Orobanche coerulescens. The sequence goes on along the minus strand of CM065802.1, from coordinate 117,967,403 downwards.
TCAAAGTGTCTGTCTATAGAAAGATAATTAAATGCTCGTCGCGATGGTGTAATTATTTTCGCTTAACGATTAACGGTTTAAGAGATATTTAAATTATAAAAAATGTGTGAAATATTAAATGCTTTTAATCTCAACCATTGATTTCTTTTTGGATGGATGGTGGGGATGAGTCCCTTAGTATGTAAGAAAAGTTTGGTATTTAATATAACTCTACTATATATATATATATATGTTCACCTCTCTCCTCCTTTTCTCTCACCTTTCTCTCTCTCTCTCGTTCCCTCTCTCATTTTTTTTTCTTCTCTTTCCTCCCTCACCTTCTCGCTGCCATCTCTCTCTCTTCCGTCATTTTTTTTCCGGCGAGGTAGAGCTTGAGGACGGGCAGCCGGCTTCTCCATTTTCCGGCGAAGGACTGGAGTTGACGACCGGAGGTAGGGCTGAAGTCTCCGGCGACGACTGAAGCTCGGCGACGGCAGGCGGCTCGCGACCAGAGCTCGGCGGCGGCCGATCGGAACTTCCGGATCGGAAGGCACTGCAAATCCGGTCGAGCTGTTCTGGCATTTTTTTTCTTCTGGCGAGTCGGAGCTCAGGCGCCGGTTCTTCATGGTTTCCGGCCATGGATGCGGTTCCATTGATTCCGGCGACCGGAGGTAGTTTTTGTCTGGAACGGACGGCGGAACGGAGGCTTGACATATTTCCGGCAAGGAGTTGCAGGCGGAAAGTCGGGTGAAAACTGGCCATGGACGGAAACGGGCTGGAGTTGGACGAAGTCCGGCGGGTCAGTTTTTCCGGCGGCCGAGTTTTATTTTCTGACTGGATTCCGGCGAGGGTTGCCGGCCGATCGACTCCTCTGATTAGTTTTTATGTGTGTGTTTTGTGAGTTTGTGTGTGTGTGTGTGTGTGTTGTGTGTTCTGTGTATATATATATATATAATGTATATATAGCTGTGTGTTATATATATATATTGTGTGTTTTGTGTAGTGTGTGGGTGTGTATTAATATATATATATCATGTGCTGGGTGTGTTGTGTGTATATATATATATAACGTGAATGTGTGTGTTGAGTTGAGTATATATATTTAGTGTGTGCATGTGCAGTATATATATACATATATATATATATATATTATGTAAAGTGAGTGTGTGTTAGTAATGTGTGTACCGTATGTATATTATACATATATATATACATATATATATATATATGTGTGTATACGGATAAATACGATTATAGTATGTGTTCGTGTTGGAATCGGAATTATCTATTGTGTTGTTTTCGGTCGATATCGTGTTATCGAATGAATTGTATTTCATTCAAGGTTGTTCGAGTTCTTGTGATTGTCGGAGGACGCCGTTGATCGATTCGTGGTAGGACGTTGATCGTGGAAGGACTTTCTCGCCTTCGGTTTGAGGCAAGTTTTATACTTGTACTGGTCAATGAGATTAATGTTATCATGTATGTGTATGAATGTGTGTATCATTTCGAGACTTGGTCTCTTTATGATTTTGTTGATATCAGGGGATTGTTTGATACGATACCCTTCGGAAAATTATGCCAAATATTATTGTTGTTCGTAAATGGCCGATCCAAGGCATTGCGATACTTGTTGGTAATATTGTTGTCGATAGCCGGTTCGCGGTATCGACATATCGATTGTTATTGTTGATTGATGTTTCTTACAGTTCTTGGTCTGATTGGCTCGGCATTTGCACAGGTCACACGTGACGCGAAAGTCCAATGATACTAGTCCGATGACGATGATTTCAAATGAGACATGACTCGGAAGGTAGTATTCAAAACCACTCTCCGATACCAACTCTGTAACACCCCAAACTAGGCGGATATTACAGTGCCGTGGACCCCCGACTGGGACCCACCAGGCTAATGAAAAATGAGTAAATTACGCAGGGTAAATGTAGTACCGAACCACATTACACAATTAATTACTCTGATAAGGAGTTCCATACAACACACCCAGGATGACACTGAATACAAGTATATTTTATATGGAGATAAAATATACAACACTGAGTGAAATGAATATTCAAATGGAATGTCTGCAGGAATAAATGAAAGAAACATAAATGACTGAAAAGACTGGGGCCCCCTACTAGTATCACTGGGACTCCTTGCCGTCACCGTGCTCTCCCCGTGCTTTAGCCTTGCCATGACTAAAAAGATTCCCCAACGGCCGCCATACGTAACAAAAATCCTCAAGAGTTGAAAATACACAATCATGAGTTATCCACAGTTATACAATATCCTGTCGAAACATACGCAATCAAACATGCTATATGAATCAACTGATGATACAGCTCAAAGGAATGGCGCCACACTACGTCCGGGATGGAAATGTGTCCGTGCACAAGCCACCAATGAGTATCGATCGAATACACGTGTGGTCTTGTACCTAATCAGTCTCACGAAGCCATCAACTCATGTGCACAGTCCAATGTGAGTCCACCAACCAACACACGACTATAATGTGCCCGACATGAAAATCCTACACATACCAACCGGCACGCCAGTATGACCCGGAATGCCACAATATGACAAAAGTGACAACGAAAATGAATCATGACTCACCAAGATTACATGATGGTGGAATGAATGACAGCTTAATGAAATGATTGGAACCGCCGTTCCTTATGACTGAGGTGATTAATTGACAATGACAAGTTTTGATACGGTTAATACATTGATGAATGAGTTACGATTATGAATGAACAACCTCAAAAGGAATGAATATCCTTTTAACCGAGTAAGAATTAACTTACACAATACCGATGAAGAATGTACGTCCACGAACAACGTCCTAAATGAAATGCCGGTCGCTCGAACAACCTTGAATAACAATAATTACCAACAACCGTTCAATACACGTAACAAGCAACTAAACACGACTAACCCAAAGGTCGAAAACAACGATAATCAAACTCATAGGGGCATTCCAACGAATACGTAACCAACCACACGACTTCAAAAATATCCAATCCCGAATATATCGAAACCAACACCAAAATGAGTATATCGAACTAACAAAACACTACAATGATATCAATAACCCATTAGGAATCCACAATTCGAGATTACAACTATATTAATCGGAAAATCCCCAAATAACCGAAGTCAACCCCAAGGGTTCTTGAAATAATTCCGAAAATAACCATTAAATCCGTAATAATATACTTATCCAAGGTAGATAATCCATATCTAACATATTCCAATGATAATCCAAGCTTACACGAAGAAATCGGAAGGAAAAACCCAAAAATCCGAAATTCTAGATCCAAGAGATTAATACCTTTGATTCGATGTTAAGGAGATGATGAAGTGATGATAATCCAACTCAAAGACTTGAAGATGATGATGGATGATAGAAGCTCGAAGAGAACTCTCCAAAATGCCCAAAATCGCCCGAAACCGAAGAGGGAATGAGAAAGGATGATAAAATGACGAACTCAAAGCTAATCTGCCTAATATATAGCCATTCCGTGTTAGCGTGCGCTAGCTCCTTGTGCGTAGCATGCGCTAACGGGTAATTTGGGGCCCAAAGACCCACCGTCCGAACACGGTAGCGCGCGCTACGCACTTTTGTAGCGTGCGCTACGGCCATGCCATTAGCGTGCGTTAATACCCATTGTTAGCGTGCGCTAACGAATTATGTGATGCCCGATCGGAATCCGTAAACCTTCGCCCTCTCGATTCGATCTTGATAGCGTGCGCTACAACCAACGATTAGCGTGCGCTATAGTATCGACTGCATACGCTAAATATCATTCATAGCGTGCGCTATGAATTAATCCAGTGCAGTCCAGTAGCCATTGGACTCAACCTGATCCGTCCCTAGCGCGAGCTACTCCACATATTTAGCGTGCGCTACTACAACCCACTAGCGCGCGCAACTTACCACTCGTAGCGTGCGCTACCTATAACTCACCTGCAGTCCAGTACCTTCTGGACTGCAACCAGGGTAACATTAGCGTGCGCTAATGCTGAGTGGTAGCGTGCGCTACCTGTACTCAATTAGCATACGCTAAAAAGAGTACGTAGCGTGCGCTACTCCTCACGCACATCCCACAACGAAAATAACAACGATGATAAACACGACACGAAACTCCAATTAGATTAGTGACGAATGACGATAGATACATGATACAATTACTCTGAATGATGAATACCATGATTGAATATGAGTGACAATTGATCATAAATGAGTGAAATTACTGAGTATCAATTACTGAATGATACATACTGAATGATAATTACTGAATTACAACCGTGTTGTGTCAAGAATTAACACCTTCCGACCGGCGATCGCCTCCGAGGCCGAGCGACCGACTTACTGCCCAGCGGACCAGCTAAATCGGCCAACTGAAGGTCCCAGGACAAGTCCCGGTGCCGAGCGATCGACCTCAGATACGATCATCACTCGGTACTCGGCGACCGACTCCTGGCGATCGACTAGCGGACGATCCTCTCACGGCATCTGCCGATCGACCCTTGGTGACCGACCTCTCTGGGCATCTGCCGATCGACCTTTGGTGACCGACCTCTCTGGGCATCTGCCGATCGACCTTTGGTGACCGACCATTGCCAACCTTCAGTGACTGGCCGATGGCCATCCAGTCGGCCAAGGCCGAGCAAACAGGAGAGCACCCACGTGCAGATCCACAAAAGGCGCTGACAAACCTGTCTCCTACCTCACCTACACAGGCCTGCACTGCAAAGGAGTTGGCGACAAGACATGTGACTACACTGGGCGCCATCGCACCTATCGACAAAGTCCGCCAAAAGTAGCAAAGTGGGACCTCCTGTGATGATTTCGTGACGCGTGCGGCTCCTCATTGGGCCGCTCGGCTAGTCCGCCTGATCCATGGACTTTTGGCAGGCAGCCCACGTGCCCTTTAGGACGATCGCCCCGTTACATTAAATGCCGAAAGGCGATCGCCCACTAGGGGACAGGCCACCTCAACCCCTATATAAAGAGGGCAGCCTGCACTTGGACACTCCTTCAGCTTCCTTCGCATTTCACACCATACAGAAGCAAACATTAAGCACTTGGCTAACATCCAACTCTTGGCAACAGCTTTCTTTCGGTCTTACTTCTCCCGGCCTTTTCTCCCCGAGCAGATTATCGGCGGGACGAAGAACACCGAGCTTCGCTCAAGATCCGGATCAACAGAGTCTTTTTACACTCATTGTATTTAGATTTCTCTCATTAATACTTGTATCCACGAATATTTGTATTAATAACATCTCGCGAGAGCATTCAAGCCCGGGCCTAACAAACCCGCAAATTCAGATATTTATCTTCTCTCGGAAGTGCTCCCGCAATCGTTGTTTGTTGTCCGTCTTCCACAGTATTAATCTTCGGATAAATATTTTGGGCAACAACAATTGGCGCTAGAAGAAGGGGCCTCAACCTCGATTTTTATACTACCGTCCCCAAGAACACTCACTGTTTTGGCAGATACTTGAAGTGACACTTACCGCACTTCAAAAGAAATCCTTCGAAATCATGTCTTCCGCCTCCGCGTCGAAGAAAGCCGCCGATCACCTGGCCAAACCCCTGTTCCGTCCCCTGGCCCGAGCCACACTCGATGGTGGAAGGTAGCCGCCGCGTCGAGACGCTCGATCCGCCTCGGACGGCGGCCTGCCTCTCGCTCGATCGGTTCAACCAAGGAACAGATCGAAGGGGCTGGCCGCCCTACAGAGCGACGGAGTGCTCGACGCGCCTCCGCCTCTGCCTCTCGCCGGGAGATCAGCGAAGCTCAAGGCACTATCGCCGAGCAATCGCCAGAGGCTCCCGTCCGCAGGAAGAGGCGCTCGCCTGGGGCACCTCGTCTCGATCGCACGGGCGGTGACTCCGACAGCCACGGGCGCCCGGCCCGGCCTACGAGACGACGGAGTTTGAGTCCGTCACCGTGAGCTCGGCCTACCCGACTCCCGGAAGGCGCCTAGCCGTCGGCTCCTCGCCGAATTGCCGAGGTCGGGCGGCAATGAGCCCGAGATCGGTACACGATCGCCTCGGCCTCGCCTCCCAAAGCCGATCGGCAAGCGACCAAGCCACGGCGATGGTCGCAATGCAACGTCAACTCGACGACATGAAGGCGCTCTCGAATCCAGTGTGCTCCAAGAAGACGATCGCCGGCCAAGCGAGCCGCTCGCGATCGACATCGAGCTCTCCCCGTGCAAAGACAGATCGCTCCCGCAAACACCCGTACGAGGGGCGAGCGGACCCCAAGTGGACTCGAGGAAGTTCAACATCTACATGATCGGGTGGGGCATCCGACGCGACTCGGATGCCGGATGTTCCTCCGACGCCGGACGACTCGCCCACCGGTGGTACACTTCATTGCCACCTCGGTCCATTGGCTCCTTTAACGAGTGGGCGACGGCTTCACCGAGTACTTTGCCACTGTGGTCGTCTGCCCAAGGTCCCCTTCGCATGATGCAAATCAAGCGGGGAGAAGAAGAGTCCGACTCGGACTACATCGACCGGGTAGACGTAATCATCCTCAATGGCGAGCCCATAAGCGATGAGACCGCCTCACGCGGTCCTAGGAGGTTTTCGTGGTTTTTCGCCTATGTTCAGCATCTTACAAAGACCCAACCTACGACTCCACGCAGCCTTCCGGCAAGAGCCGCAGATTTTCCGGCTGTGCAAAGGTTTCTTCTTAGCTCGTGAGCAGCGATCGGCACCGGACGACGATCTCCCGCCCGATCGCCAATATCGACCTACGAATGAAGCGATCGGCACTGAGCGACGATCGCGCCTTCCGCCCGATCGCCGATCATCACGCTTACATCATCCGCATCCGAGGACACGATCGCCATCTACACCAAAGATATAACATGACGGACTAAGGCATAAGATCGCCTCCACCGCACATCATAAAGCCATGGCCCCGGCAATGATGGAACCGGCCGCTTGGCCATGCAAGGTCCTTTCGCCGAGATCGCCCGCCCTTCGTTTAAATACGAGGCCGGCGTAGTCGAGGGCTCTCCAACATTAAACAGTGGACTCATCCCACAACCCCGTCTCAACGCACACCGCCGAGGTCGGCCATCTCCATGGCCGCCGAGGTGGAAGCAGAGCTAACAAGCCGCGGGCGTGGAGTTGATTCATCCGACGCCGCTGCGCAAGGACTCCTCTAGACCGAGACCGCACGCCTTTCGTTTAAATACAAGGCGAGGCGCAGCCTAACAGAGGACCCTCATAATAAAGTGAGTCACGAGGCACTCATTGTCTTCGCGCACCAAGACACGGTCATGGGGTCGGTCCATCGATCTCCGCGACTGTGCACGATACCTCAGACAAAGCGAAACCACCAAGTTTCCATGGGGGATCGGCCAATGTTGTTTTTTGCAGGTACAAGACCGAAAGATAGCTAAGCCAATCGACCATGATAGCCCAAGTCCGAGTCCTAAGTCGGCTCAGATCGCCCGTCCTCATCCAGACGCGATCACCAGCAAGAACCACCTCGCCCCATGTCTTCAACATAGGAGCAAGCTGGGGGGCAATTGTTGTGTCAAGAATTAACACCTTCCGACCGGCGATCGCCTCCGAGGCCGAGCGACCGACTTACTGCCCAGCGGACCAGCTAAATCGGCCAACTGAAGGTCCCAGGACTAGTCCCGGTGCCGAGCGATCGACCTCAGATACGATCATCACTCGGTACTCGGCGACCGACTCCTGGCGATCGACTAGCGGACGATCCTCTCACGGCATCTGCCGATCGACCCTTGGTGACCGACCTCTCTGGGCATCTGCCGATCGACCTTTGGTGACCGACCTCTCTGGGCATCTGCCGATCGACCTTTGGTGACCGACCATTGCCAACCTTCAGTGACTGGCCGATGGCCATCCAGTCGGCCAAGGCCGAGCAAACAGGAGAGCACCCACGTGCAGATCCACAAAAGGCGCTGACAAACCTGTCTCCTACCTCACCTACCAGCAGGGCCCAGACCTGCGAAAGGAGTTGGCGGACAAGACATGTGACTACAGCCTGGCGCCTACTGCACCTACTGACAAAGTCCGCCGAAAGTAGCAAAGTGGGACCTCCTGTGACAGTACTTCCGGACGCGTGCCGGCTCCTCATTGGGCCGCTCAGCTAGCTGCCGGCTGGATCCATGGACTTTTGGCAGGCAGCCCACGTGCCCTTTAGGACGATCACCCCGTTACATTAAATGCCGAAAGGCGATCGCCCACTAGGGGACAGGCCACCCCAACCCCTATATAAAGAGGGCAGCCTGCACTTGGACACTCCTTCAGCTTCCTTCGCATTTCACACCATACAGAAGCAAATCACTTACACTTGGCTAACATCCAACTCTTGGCAACAGCTTTCTTTCGGTCTAACTTCTCCCGGCCTTTTCTCCTCGAGCAGATTACCGGCGGGACGAAGAACACCGAGCTTCGCTCAAGAGCCGGATCAACAGAGTCTCTTTACACTCATTGTATTTAGATTTCTCTCATTAATACTTGTATCCACGAATATTTGTATTAATAACATCTCGCGAGAGCATTCAAGCCCGGGCCTAACAAACCCGGCAAATCTTGTATTATTTATCTTCTCTCGGAAGTGCTCCCGCAATTGTTGTTTGTTGTCCGTCTTCCAGCAGTATTAATCTTCGGATAAATATTTTGGGCAACAACAAACCGGGTATTGCAGCTATAACTCGTTTCCCTAATCCAGATCCAGGAGTTGGCGACCCTCAACACTACTTATGCATCATGTCAGTAAAAACGTAAGAAAATCATCTATGATGCCGTTTGAACTCTTATGCGTTTTGTTCTTTTTTTTGTGTTTGGATTTCATCTTCCAATATTCTTCTTACTCATTTTACTTGATTTTCGTATGAATCGATAACTCATTTTTTTTCTCCGATTTCATCTGCTGCATTTCCTCGCCTTGAGCCGCTGCTCAATCCAAATCGTTTAATCATCTGACGGCGCCGGTATAGCATAATCCAGATCCAGGAGATGACCAGGTATATCTCCAAGATTCTCTTTCACATGTTAACATTATGTTAATTTTCTGTGTTCTAAATTTTTTTATTTTGTAGATTTTTTCTATAAATAATTACAGTACTTTTTCAAAAAAATAATTACCATGCAAATATGCATCCCTAAATCTTAATTATTTTGTATATTTTTCCGATAAATTATTTTGGTTATTTTCCTGAGTTTTTTCAAAAATTTTTTATAAAATTTGGTAGAGATGCTCTTTAATTTTAAGCTGTTAAATTTGACAAAAAAATAATAGACTTACCATGAAAACAAAAAAATTGCAGTATTTGAGCAAAAAATAATACAGAAATTGTCAAAAGGACCAACCGTGATTCTATGTGATTCTACATTCACTGTGATGCCACAATGTTCGGGCTCATGATGCCATTTGTCAAAAGTTTCGTTCAAGAAGCATATCGGTAGTGTCAGTGTTTCAGAATGGTGGATTTGCATAATAATTTTCATACATAATAGAGGCATTTACTGTGATTCTATGTGATTCTACATTCACTGTGATGCCGCTATGTTCGGGCTCATGATGCCATTTGTCAAAAAAGTATTTCAATTCTCCTTTTTTTTTGCTTTTTCCTTTCATACATGTGCTGTAGCGACCACTTTTCTAAAATATAATTCTTCAAATTTTAAGAAGAATAAATATGAATTTTGCAGCGGAAATACATTTTAAAAGACGAACTTAATAATCGCAAGTAATAGTCCCAAGTCACCATTAAATAAAAACATACTTTGTCGTTAAAATAAAACAAATGGAACAATCGTTCATAAAACATGGTTTGAGAAAAATAACATTAAATAAATAAATATCTAGTCATAGGCTTGATCATTCCACTCTCAAGCGCATGCCACACCGAGCTCCTCAACCTGAAAAGGGGTAAATAGTGGGGTGAGCTTCCAACTCGCTCAGTGTGGAGAGTACGCAATATGTCTACGTTAATTACTAAATATATTAGCAAGTATAAACAACATGACTGATAAATTCTGATGCCCGTCGGCTAGCCCGAAGGCTTTATGCACAATTAAGTGCTTCTGACTGATTGCACATTTAAGTGCTTCTGACTAGTTGCACATTTAAGTGCTTCTGACTGATTGCACATTTAAGTACTTCTGACTGATTTCACGTGCACATACGAGACAATATATAAAGCAATTAAAATAAAAAAAAGCGTAATAAATCCCCACACCTGGATAAAATACAGTTCTTGAACTTGAATGTGATGAGATGCTTGACTCGACAATTCTAGGCCCGTAAATTCTTGTTATTATCTACAATTAATAATAATAGAAAATTATTATTATTATATGACTGAGAATTAAATTGTGAGTGAATAATAATAGTAATTAAAAATCTCAACATGTTAAAAGCTTGGCCGAAAGGGACTGAAATTTAAAATATTGAATCTGGCTGGGGAATTAAAAAGGATTGGAAAATTCAGGGATTGAAATTAAATACACTGGAAAGTTGAATTGGGGTCAATTCAAGAAGTCTTGAATTCTAGGGGCTCAATTGAAATACCCTAAAAAAATGACTGGGTATAAAACCCTTCTCTTCCTCACGGGTCGGCCGACTTTTCTCATCCTCAATTATCCTCTCTCTCGATGTCCTCTCTCTCTCCCTCTCATATCCTCTTTCTCACTTCTTCTCAGTTCATCTCTCTCCCTGCTCTCTGAAAACAAAACAAAAAAAAAATATATATATCTCTCTCTCTCTAAAGTTCTTGGCCGACAACCACACACTCAAAATACACACCAAGGTGTGATCGATTCACACAGACCATAAAGCACAGAGATTAAACAAAAGGGCTTCGGCCCTTGTCCTCCGATGGACGAAGCAGCCAAGAAATATTGCGACGGGAAGTCAGGGCAAGGAAATAGAAGTAAGGAACTGGTTCTTGATTGATGGCCGGTTACTTTTCCTGTTCGGATTGGTTGTTGTATGTGGGTTCCGATATGGATTCGGCCATGAGTTCGGGCCGGTTTTGATTCTCTGAAATTGGGATGGAACTTGTGGTGCGATTCTTGTTCGGGTGCTTGTATTCCAGTTTCACGTTTGGGGTTTTGAATTCCGATTTGGGTCAAGGTTAATTTCGGGCTCAAGAGTCGGCAATTAGTAAGGACTAAGGAGGACGGCCTGAGCCGACGAATATTAACGGTACTCGGCTTGACTGTGTTGGGTGTCTTTGTGTAATCAAAGGGTATAGCAGGGGAAAAATTTACTGTTGTGCTCTGTGTAGAAATCAAGTCCGATATTTGTGAAATGTGTTCGCTTTCGCTGTCATGGATTTATGATGAGTTGAGGAAAAGGAATGGATATGAATTGTCATGGATTGTTATTTATATTTTTAGTCTAGGATTTAACTGCTCATTCCATGATGACAAAACTCCCCCCATTATGCCCACTACCTCCATTAAGGAAGTTAATGAAGGTGCAGAAAACTCCCCCATGTTTTGATCGTGTGTGAGTGGAAGAGGATGTTGGGCTTGGCATTTGGGCCGGGGTATCGGGTTAGACAATAAAATAGGAATTGGGTTGAATATTATAATGGGTCTGGCTTAGGCCGGCCCAAAGTAAATGGATTAAATTAATTAAAATGAAATTGTAAAATTTTATGGATAACGATTAATATCACTTAAAATTTGACTCAGGCCTAGAAATGACGATATGAAACACGATAAAATAAAATAAGAAATGACACGACATGAATCACGTGACTCGACATGAATTATATTGACAAATGAATTTTGCATGATCATGAAATAAAATGAATTAAACGATAAATTATTCGGGCATTAATTTAATAAAATTGAATATGTTTTCTATAATTCACAATAAATGTATGTGTGAAATCGGGGCGTTACAACCTACCCCCCTTTAACAAATTTTCGTCCTCGAAAATTAAGTTTCGTACCTTGAAAAATGAATGTTGGATACTTAGAACGAATCTCCTCTTCACGTTCCCAAGTTGCCTCATTTGGTCCATGACGACTCCATTGAACTTTCACCAATTTAATCTCTTTGGTTCAGAATCGGTGTACCCTACGCCCAAAATAGCTATAGTACCTCTTCATAAGTCATATTCTTGGCTACATGCAACTTCTTGAAATTGCATACATGACCAGGATCATGTACGCATTTTCTCAAAGATGGAGACGTGAAAGACATTGTGCACTCCCGACAATTCCACGGCAATGCCAAACTATAAGCAAGATCACCAACACGACTCCAAAATCTCAAAAGGTCCGATATAACGAGGTCGTAGCTTTCCTTTCTTACCGAATCGTATCACTCCTTTCATAGGTGCTACCTTCAAGAACACCTTCTCTCCAATCTCAAATCGATATCTTTCCTTCGTTTATCAAAGATAAGACTTCGCCGATCCCGGCGCCTTAATTTCGCTTCGATCTCGGCTATCTTCTCTACAGTCTGCTCGATCAATTCTGGACCCAAAATTTTTCCTTCTTCAACCTCACTCCAATAAAGGGGCGATCGACATTTCCTTCCGTACAGAGCCTCATACGGGGCCATTTGTATAGTTGCTTGGTAACTATTGTTATAAGCAAACTCCACTAACGGCAAAATATTCTCCCAATTCTCACCAAAGGTCAAGAACACACGCCTCAACAAGTCTTCAAGTGTCTTGATAGTCCGCTCAAAGTTGACCATCGGTTTGCGGATGATATGCGATCGAATTCAACTTAGTGCCCAAAGCACTCTGAAGACTCTTCCAAAATTTCGACGTAAATCGCGGATCTCTATCTGATACGATTGACACTGGAACACCATGTAGCCTCAAAATCTCCCGGATATAAATCTATGCATATTGTTCCATACTGTAAGTCATCCTCACAGGTAGAAAATGAGATGACTTCGTCAAACGATCTACTATCACCCAGATAGCATTGTTCTTCCTCACGGTTCGTGGTAGACCAACCATGAAATCCATTGTGATATGCTCCCATTTCCATTCTGGGATTTCCAACGGTTGAAGTAAACCTCCTGGCCGTTGGTGTTCTGCCTTCACCTGCTGACATATCATACACCTCTCCACAAATACACCAATGTCCGGTTTCATTCCTCTCCACCAAAAGAACTTCTTCAGGTCATGGTACATCTTTGTACCTCCCGGGTGAGCGGAGTATGGTGCATTGTGAGCTTCTTCAAGAATTTGCTTCCTAAGGAATGGATCCTTAGGAACACATAACCTCCCATCATAAGTCAAAACGTCGTCTGCGGCGACGGCAAATTTCTCAATACTCCCGACTTGTGCTCGATCCTTCATCTTGCACAAGAACCTATCACGTGGTTGAGCCTCTTTAATCTTATCCCTCAAGTTTGGTTTCAAGACCAAAGATGATAGGATTGCTTTCGAATGTTTTGAAGACTCAACTACCTCAATCCTCAACTGGGAGAACTCCTTTATCAAACTCTCCTGATCGGTCAAGCAAGCTAACTCGCCTCTAGTCTTCCGACTCAAGGCATCAGCTACCACATTAGCCTTACCCGGATGGTAATGAATAGTACAATCATAGTCCTTGACCAATTCTAACCATCGCCTTTGTCTCATGTTAAGGTCCTTCTGTGTGAAAAGATACTTCAAACTTTTATGGTCAGTGTATATCTCACACTTTCCTCCGTAGAGATAGTGACGCCAAATCTTCAGTGCATGTACTACAACAGCCAACTCCAGATCATGCGTTGGATAGTTCAACTCATGTGGTTTAAGCTGTCTCGATGCATAGGCTACTACTTTACCATGTTGCATCGTAACACAACCCAACCCCGCTTTGAGGCATCACTATAAATAACAAAGTCTTCCGTCGGATCAGAATCGTTAATACCGTGCCGAGGTTAGTCTCCTTTTCAACTCTTGAAAACTTTCCTCGCACTTGTCGCTCCATTCAAACCTCACGCCTTTCCTTGTTAATGGGTCATAGGAGTGGCGATTTTCGAAAATCCTTCGATAAATCTCCTATAATAGCCACTAGGCCCGTAAAGTCATGGACTTCGCCGCATTCTTGGGTATTCCCAACTACTCACCGCTACAACTTTATCGGGATCAACCTCAATTCCTTTTGAAGTCACCACATGTCCAAGGAATCCAACTCGTTTAACCAAAACTCACATTTCTTGAATTTAGCATACAACTTCTCCTTGCGAAGTGTCTCCAATGTAATCCTCAAATGTTCTTGGTGTTGTTCCTTGTCCTTAGAATACACCAAGATGTCATCTATAAAGACGATCAGAACTTATCCAAGTAAGGTTGGAACACCCTGTTCATCAAATCCATAAAGACCGCCGGTGCATTACTCAAGCCAAAAGGCATCACTACAAATTCAAAATGTCCATAACGGGTTCTCAAGGCCGTCTTGGGAATGTCACACTCCCTAATCTTGATTGGTGATACCCCGACCGTAAATCAATCTTCGAAAAGGTTCCTCCTCAATCGATCGAATAGATCCTCGATTCTCGGTAGTGGGTACTTGTTCTTCACCGTGAGTCGATTCAGCTCTCGTAATCTATACACATCCGAAGTGACCCATCTTTCTTTCTTACAAACAAGATCGGTGCACCCTGTGGTGACACGCTAGACGAACAAATCCGAGCTCCAAGAGTTTGAACTGACCTTCAATTCTTGAAGTTCCTTCGAGCCATTCTATATGGCGCTTTGGATGTAGGGGCCGCCTGTGGACCAAATCAATGCTAAACTCCACTTGTCGGTCGGGTGGGACTCCCGGCAAATCTTCTGGAAACACATACAGAAACTCTCGTACTATAGGTACGTCTGTAGGGGACACCTCATTAGTACGAGTGTCGACCAAACTCACCAAGTAACCCTGACATTTCTCCTTCCTCAGACTTTTCAATGCTTTCATGGCTGTGATTACTCTTGGTACTGTCCTACTCTTAGTACCATAAAAGGTGATCGACTCGCCTTCGGAACACCCCAATGTTACCTTCTTCTCACGGCAGCTTATATCGGCATCATGTCTATCGAGCCAGTCCATAACAAGGATCACATCAAAATCCATCGAGTTAATTAAATACAAAGAAGGCCAAATTCTCTACCTCCTATCTCAATATTCTCGTCAATCATTGTATTAGTGAGGATCGTATTTCCTGACGGTAAGCTAACCTCAAGAGACTCAACGGTTCTAATGCTTCTATGACCAATAGCATGATAAAACTTTGCAGACATAAAAGTATGTGTGGCACCAGTGTCAAATAAAGCAAAAGCAGGCACATTAGATATCATAAGCATACCTGACACTGTGCCGGGATTCTCATCTGCGTCCTTTTGGGTCAAAGAATAAATACGAGCTTTACCTCCAGCACCTTGACCTTTGGCCCTTTGGAGATGACAATTCGAAGCTGCATGCCCTGGCTCCTTACATCTGTAGCAAACACCTTTTCCATACAAACACTCCCCGCCATGATTCTTACCAAACTTCGAGCACTCTGGCTTACTGGTTTGAGGCTTAGGTCCCGACCTTTGATCAACCTTTGCTTGCTTATTAGAGACCATGGCCTTATTTTGATTTCCATTCCAATGCCTCTTACCGATACTAGGCTTCGTAGACTGTTGTTGATCCAGATTATGGCTAGCCTCAACCTCTTGGGCTCGAAAAACCGTCTCGGTATAGGGTAACACCCCATGACCAGCCACGATGTGATGAATACTCGGGCGTAAACCACTCCGGAACTTAAGGGCCCTCTTTCGATCTGTGTCCACCATGTGCTCCACAAAGAAGCTGATTTGGTTGAATTTTCTCTCATATTCTTCAACCGTCATTCCTCCTTGTTCAAGGTTCCAAAACTCTCTCTCCATCTTCTCTCAGAGGCTGTGGGTAGTATTGTTCCATCACTATTTCCTTGAACCGATCCCATGTTAACGCAAAGACGCTCGGCCACCGCCTCAAACGCCAATAGCTTATCCACCGGCCCAAAGATCCTCCACCATTTGATATTGGCCACGTATAATTATTTGCGCATCGGTGCACCCAATGAGCTCAAAGGTGCGCTCAAGCGACATGAACCATTCATCAACGAAAGTCGGTCCTTCTCGACCGTTGAATGTGGGTGGAGTGAAACGTCGAATTGTTGCACAACTTGTGCCCGAGTTGAGCCGGCACGTTATTGTTGTGGTTATCCCGACCTCCGTCACCACCACCAAGGTTAGCATTCGACCACCGAGATTATCTCGCACCTCGGTTAGTCAAGGCCCACGTCCCACGAGTTGCCATTATCCTAAGGCATACCACACGCAACGATCCTTCAAGATTTACCCAACGAGAGGGAGAAATAAAATGGAGCGTTACACCGCATCTATAGGTTGAGCACCAGAGATTTCTAGCAATGATGACTTTCGCATGTCACACATATACTTATGAATTTATAAGAAAACAATTTCATGCCCAAATATTTTATCATAAAATTCTTATATACAAAATAGATCAAGATGCATCTTTAATGCATGAATCATGGTTGATCTGGTAAACTGCATTTATCACATAATGAATAATAATAACTTAATGTACCTTGGAGTCGACGTGGAGCGGCAGAGGTGGATGATCATAATTGCTAAAGAAATATTTGACTACTTGCGAAAATGAAATTTTAGTTTAGAAAAAAAAAAGAAACCTTTTTAACGAGTCTACAGAACCGTAGACCCGCTCTGATACCACTTATGTAGCGACCACTTTTCTAAAATATAATTCTTCAAATTTTAAGAAGAATAAATAAGAATTTTGCAGCGGAAATACATTTTAAAAGACGAAATTAATAATCGCAAGTAATAGTCCCAAGTCACCATTAAATAAAAACATACTTTGTCGTTAAAATAAAACAAATGGAACAATCGTTCATAAAAAATGGTTTGAGAAAAATAACATTAAATAAATAAATATCTAGTCATAGGCTTGATCATTCCACTCTCAAGCGCATGCCACACCGAGCTCCTCAACCTGAAAAGGGGTAAATAGTGGGGTGAGCTTCCAACTCGCTCAGTGTGGAGAGTACGCAATATGTCTACGTTAATTACTAAATATATTAGCAAGTATAAACAACATGACTGATAAATTCTGATGCCCGTCCGAAGGCTTTATGCACATTTAAGTGCTTCTGACTGATTGCACATTTAAGTGCTTTTGACTGGTTGCACATTTAAGTGCTTCTGACTGATTGCACATTTAAGTGCTTCTGACTGATTTCACGTGCACATACGAGACAATATATAAAGCAATTAAAATAAACAAAAGCGTAATAAATCCCCACACCTGGATAAAATACAGTTCTTGAACTTGAATGTGATGAGATGCTTGACTCGACAATTCTAGGTCCGTAAATTCTTGTTATTATCTACAATTAATAATAATAGAAAATTATTATTATATGACTGAGAATTAAATTGTGAGTGAATAATAATAGTAATTAAAAATGTCAACATGTTAAAAGCTTGGCCGAAAGGGACTAAAATTTAAAATATTGAATCTGGCTGGGGAATTAAAAAGGATTGGAAAATTCAGGGATTGAAATTAAATACACTGGAAAGTTGAATTGGGGTCAA
The DNA here is from genome assembly GCA_033398695.1 of Orobanche coerulescens. Classification (NCBI taxonomy): domain Eukaryota; kingdom Viridiplantae; phylum Streptophyta; class Magnoliopsida; order Lamiales; family Orobanchaceae; genus Orobanche; species Orobanche coerulescens. The sequence continues at coordinate 117,949,805 of CM065802.1, read as the reverse complement.
TTCAAGAAGTCTTGAATTCTAGGGGCTCAATTGAAATACCCTAAAAAAATGACTGGGTATAAAACCCTTCTCTTCCTCACGAGTCGGCCGACTTTTCCCTCATCCTCAATTATCCTCTCTCTCGATGTCCTCTCTCTCTCCCTCTCATATCCTCTTTCTCACTTCTTCTCGGTTCATCTCTCTCCCTGCTCTCTGAAAACAAAACAAAAAAAAATATATATCTCTCTCTCTAAAGTTCTTGGCCGACAACCACACACTCAAAATACACACCAAGGTGTGATCGATTCACACAGACCATAAAGCACAGAGATTAAACAAAAGGTCTTCGGCCCTTGTCCTCCGATGGACGACGCAGCCAAGAAATATTGCGACGGGAAGTCAGGGCAAGGAAATAGAGGTAAGGAACTGGTTCTTGATTGATGGCCGGTTACTTTTCCTGTTCGGATTGGTTGTTGTATGTGGGTTCCGATATGGATTCGGCCATGAGTTCGGGACGGTTTTGATTCTCTGAAATTGGGATGGAACTTGTGGTGCGATTCTTGTTCGGGTGCTTGTATTCCAGTTTCACGTTTGGGGTTTTGAATTCCGATTTGGGTGGGGTTAATTTCGGCTCAAGAGTCGGCACTAATTAGTAAGGACTAAGGAGGACGGCCGAGCGAATATTAACCCGGTACTGGCTTGACCGTGTTGGGTGTCTTTGTGTAATCAAAGGGTATAGCAGGGGGAAAAATTTACGTTGTGCTCTGTGTAGAAATCAAGTCCGATATTTGTGAAATGTGTTCTCGCTTCTGCTGTCATGGGATTTATGATTAGTTGAGGAAAAGGAATGGATATGAATTGTCATGGATTGTTATTTATATTTTTAGTCTAGGATTTAACCGCTCATTCCATGATGACAAAACTCCTCCATTATGCCCACTACCTCCATTAAGGAAGTTAATGAAGGTGCGTAAAACTCCCCATGTTTTGATCGTGTGAGTGGAAGAGGATGTTGGGCTTGGCATTTGGGCGGGGTATCGGGTTAGACAATAAAATAGGAATTGGGTTGATATTATAATGGGTCCGGCTTAGGCCGGCCCAAAGTAAATGGATTAAATTAATTAAAATGAAATTGTAAAATTTTATGGATAACGATTAATATCACTTAAAATTTGACTCAGGCCTAGAAATGACGATATGAAACACGATAAAATAAAATAAGAAATGACACGACATGAATCACGTGACTCGACATGAATTATATTGACAAATGAATTTTGCATGATCATGAAATAAAATGAATTAAACGATAAATTATTCGGGCATTAATTTAATAAAATTGAATATGTTTTCTATAATTCACAATAAATGTATGTGTGAAATCGGGGCGTTACATGTGCTCTGTTCTTAATCATACAATATGGTTGATTACTGTATGTCGTGTATTTTTATGTAGCATGGCAAGTATGCGGAAGAAAAAGACAGATAGAGAAATATACAGTATATCAGAAACAAGTTAGAACAAAAATCTTGAGCTTCAGTCTAATTGCAGAAAAGCCTGACAATTTCTCTAATTACAAGTACCCCCTTCATATTGTTTCTATTTACAAATTGCACTCTTAAGAGAATCATAGGGAGATATTTGTAAATTTAAAGAATAACTGGATTTGTTTGTAATTAAGCTTCGTTTACTTTATGTAATTTATCTTCGTATATTTACAAACATAACACTACTTATGCATCATGTCAGTAAAAATGTAGGAAAATTATCTCGCATCCGTTTGAACTCTATTTGGTTTTTGTGGCAAGACTCTTTATGTCATCCATTCATATGATTTGGGTTCATTGAAATATGCACTGTTCATGAATTCTGAATTCTGATCCATTTATAGTGAAATATGCACTGTTCATGAAATCTGCACTGTTCATGAATTCTGACAAGTACCCCCTTCATATTTTTTCTATTTACAAATTGCACCCTTAAGAGAATCAGAGGGAGGTATTTGTAAATTTAAAGAATAACTGGATTTGTTTGTAATAAAGCTTTGTTTACTTTATGTAATTTATCTTCGTATATTTACAAACATAACACTACTTATGCATCATGTCAGTAAAAACGTAGGAAAATTATCTCGCATCCGTTTGAACTCTATTTGGTTTTTGTGGCAAGACTCTTTATGTCATCCATTCATATGATTTGGGTTCATTGAAATCTGCACTGTTCATGAATTCTGAATTCTGATCCATTTATAGTGAAATCTGCACCGTTCATGAAATCTCTACTATTCATGAATTCTGAATTCTGCATTATGATTTTCATACAAAATAATTTTCATACATAATAGTTATTCATGAATTCTGATCCATTTTGCATTTTGTTCATACATAATAGTTATACAAAATAATTTTCAAACATAAATAGGAATCATTTTGCGTTTTGTTCTTTTTTTTTGTGTTTGGATTTCATCTTCCAATATTCTTCTTACTCATTTTATTTGATTTTCGTATGAACCGATAACTCATTTTTTTTTCTCTCCGATTTCATCTGCTGCATTTCCTCGCCTTGAGCCGCTGCTCAATCCAAATCGTTTAATCATCTGATGGCACCGGTATAGCATAATCCAGATCCAGGAGATGACGAGGTATATCTCCAAGATTCTCTTTCACATCTTAACATAAATTATTTTGTATATTTTTCCTATAAATAATTAGTATTTGAGAAAAAATACTAATGCAGAAATTGTCAAAAGAAATCACCATAAATTTTTTTAATAGATAAATAATAGACTTACCATCAAAACAAAATTCACAAATATTTTTTTTCCTAAATCTTATAGATGCTGGAAAAATCATTAATAAACTTACCATAAAAAATCTGCATTTCTAAATCTGTGGTATGCTGTATATTTTTTTTCTATAAATAGTTCCAGTTTTGACAATAGTTTATTTTAAGCTGCTGGATTTGACAAAAAAAATAATAGACTTTCCATGAAAACAAAAAAAATGCAGTATTTGAGAAAAAAAATTATACAGAAATTGTCAAAAAGGACCAACTTATGCTAATTTTTTGTTTTCTAAATTTTTTTTAATAGATAAATAATAGACTTACCATGAAAACAAAATTCAGAGATATTTTTTTTCCTAAATCTTATAGATGCTGGAAAAATCATTATATATATATATATACTTAACCTATGTTATTACTATTAGCCTAATAATAGAGCAGGCGATTTCTTCAGTATTGGAAGAGAGCATCAATTCTTATGCCATGAATGCTATATCAGAGATTACACCTGCTAAGGAGACTTGGAAACTTCATGTTCGAGTTGAAAGACTTTGGATTACTTATTCGCCCTATAATCCAACTGAGAAGAGATCTATGGAACTCATATTATTGGATGCGAAGGTAATTAATTATGCACTTCATGTATATATTATTGGATTTACTTACATGATTCACTGTAAGTTTATAGCTGCACTTAATTTTTAATTATTGTCTCACTAACACAAGTATACCTCTCTTTTTAAAAATCAGTGTGATAAGATTCAAGCTTCCGTCCCTAAATATTTGATATCGAAGTTCGAGAAATTAATCAAAGAGGGTGGCTTCTACCGTTTCACAAATTTTGAAATCGAGCAGAATAATGAAGAGTTCATTGCAACGAGACATCCTTACCATTTGAAATTTCATAAATTCACGGCCCCTAGGCCTGCAGACAGCTTGCCAATACCAAAATATGGATTTAAATTCATCCCTTTTGCAGAATTCGAAACCGAGAAATGCTATGCTAAGCTCTTAGTTGGTAAGTTTTCTTACCAACTTTGGAATGCAAACTTTTGAAGATAAGCTAAAATTTGGATTATAACTATAGCAAGTTTTTGACGAGGTTTCATATTTTTTTTTCTGTTGAAGATGTAATAGACGAAGTGTTGAATGTTGGAGATATTGTTGAGCTTAATAAAAATGGGCAGGGTACTAAGCGTGTTACTGTTCATCTTCTTGATTCCATGTAAGTAATAGATACCATATGCTACATATTAAATGAACTTTGATTTCAGTTTTTCTCTCTAATATATTTTTTTCATCTGTGAAAGTGGAGACACAATTGAATGCACATTGTGGAACAACTACGCTGACCAAATGGTTAATTACTGGAAGAGCAAGACTGGACCTGTTTGTGTAATCTTACAATATGCTATGGTGAAGGACTTTCGTCGTACGTTGCTACCAATTTCTTTAGTATATATATGTACACATACATATTAGTTGGTATATTATTTTTGTAACTACCAATTTCTTGAGTGGCCCAGTATGTAATTGTTGAAACCATCCCAGTATGTTTAGTAACAAATATATGTATATATATATTATAAAACTGCCCAATATGTTGTTCCTGTTTCTACCACTTTCTTGAGTATATATATCCTCTGTTGTGAATATTATTTCTTTAGCATAGTATCCTCTGTTGTTTCTACCAATTTTTGTTTCTACCAATTTCTTGAGTTGCTATGTGAAATATTGAATAAAGAAATATACGTAGTATATTTATTTATTCAAATTAAACAAATATTCACATGTAGTAGTATAATATATATGTTAGTATCCGTTTGTAATATTTCCGAGTTTGATATATAAATTAATCATACATTTATTTGACCAATTTGGTATACAATCCTAGGTGTGAAATGTCTGCAGAATTCCATGTTTGCGACCAGAATATTGATTAATGAAGATGTTCCTGAGCTTGCAGATTTTATGAACAGGTTCCCTATTTACTATTTAAATTATATATTATAATATTAGTGCATATATATATATATATGTGTGTGTATATATTTACCAAATTCTCTAATGTATACAGCATAAATTGGTTAGTAGACCAACTTTGGTTTGTTTTATTTAATTGTAGTATCAAGGAAAATAATGATGCTCGCAACCTTATCTCCAAACAATCACTGTCACGTGGATCTGAAGCATTGTCTGATGATTTCTCAACTCTACTGCAATTCAAAAGTATTTGTGATCTCGACTCGACTGCAGAGGTTGTTCTTATAAATGCATATGTGTATATAAACTTATGTGGAGCAACTAAATATGCTTTTTTGTATGTCTATATGCAGGAATGTTGTTGTATAACAATTGCTAGAATATTGAATATACAGACAAACTACAATTGGTTTTATGACGCTTGCAATAAGTGCTTCAAGAAAGTCTCCGTCCTTGATAAGTCGTGTTGGTGCGAAAAGTGCAAAATGCGTCCAACATCCATTCTCACTAGGTAAGGTTTTTAGACTTGGATTTCTGGGTTTGCACTTGATAGCATGTTAGTATATTGTCATAATCTAGACTTATATTCATTTTCAGATATAAGGTGCATGTAAGAGTTGAGGACGAGTCAGGAACTGCATCTTTTGTGCTTTTTGATCATCAAGTTTATCAAGTTTTGGGTAAAAGCGCAGCTGATCTCAAGCAGGCCTTAGATTTGGTATTTTATTTTTTTCATGACCTCTCATAGTTTCTGGAATGTCTGGGTCACAACCATTATCCAGTTTCTATATTTGTGTCGTGTTCTAGGCTGGTGAGGATGACTCATTTCCAGATGAGCTTGAACATTTGATTGATAATTTTTTTTGTTTAAATTGGAGATATCTAATTATACGCTCCAGCAACGAGTTAAAATGTATACTGTTCTGAGAATGACTGAAGATGAGCAAATTATGAGCAAGTTTAATGACAGAATGACCTGCGGTCCTAAAGAGATTAACGGCCCCTTTATGGATATTGATACAGTGAGTTTTATTACTAGATTACCTCTTCAACTATTTTTGCATTACATTGCTAGCATATAAATAAATTTTCATTGTCGACCAAATATTTCAGAGCACCATTTCATCAATTTGCGATACTGGAGGATATTTAGAGTGTACACCGCCATCGAGGAAGCGAGTCGTTGATACCTTGAATGCAACTGGTATAGAGGATGATGCATTTGAATCCCAGCATTCAACTACGCTGAAAAAGATCAAAGTAGAGGTTGAGAAGTATGACCTTTGAAGAAGTATTGTTTGAGATTGAGAACATTGGATGGTTTTGTTTATTAATGCTGCATTTTCTACTTTTCGAAATTTAATTGTTCTTTTTTTGGGTATTTAAAATGGTGCACTTTTAATACTTTGAGTTGGTTTACGAAAGTTGGTTGTCTAATGCTTCGTATGTTAGTAGAAAGCAGTTTATTTCTGAATTTTATGCAATTGGGACATACAAAAGTTTCAATAATTACTAAAAGACCTCAATATGAAAATTTATTAGGTATTAAAGTATAATGTTGTTACCTAAACAAAGAATTAAATTAAAGTTGTCACCGAAACAAAATGGGTGCATAAATTCTTTTATTTTTTTTATTGGAGTATTTTTTTTTCGCCAAGTTAAGTGTGTACTCTATGTCACAAACTCAATATCCATCTATTGTGAAGTCATGATAATTATGATTAAATAGTTATATATGTCATAGGTCAGACTTTTATAATACACATGTAGAACGAATTATATTATATTTTAAAATAAAGGAATAAAAATTACACAAATAAGAAAAATACACAAGAATTGTTTAGCAAATTCGTATTTCATAAGTATGTAAGTTTTTTTATTTATTTTGTTATTTTATATTAAAGTTGTCACCGAAACAAAATGGGTGCATAAATTCTTTTATTTTTTTATTGGAGTATTTTTTCGCAAAGTTAAGTGTACTCTATGTCACAAACCCAATTTCCATCTATTGTGAAGTCATGATAATTATGATTAGATAGTTATATGTGTCATACGTCACACTTTTATAATACACATGTAGAACGAATTATATTATATTTTAAAATAAAGGAATAAAATTACACAAATAAGAAAAATACACAAGAATTGTTTAGCAAATTCGTATTTCATAAGTATGTAAGTTTTTTCATTTATTTTGTTATTTTATATTAGTTAAATAAGATTAAAATAAAAAAGACTAATATTGTAAGTTGTTCCATAAGTTCTTTGATTTTTTTATAAATCAAAGAATAAAATCATTGTGTTTACACTTTCAATAATTTTTCTCTTACAAAGTATTTTGATTTATTTAATGTACCTTCTTAGTTATATATATATATATATATATATATTCAATATTTCTTTTGCAATATTTTCAAGTATCTTTCATTTCAGTTGATATTTTTTTTATTGATATATTTAATTATATCAGCTAACATGAAAATAAACTAACTAATTAGTGAAATATATAATATTTCCGCGATATTTTAGGTTTAAGTTTTTAATATATACACTGATATATATATAATATTTCTATAAATATAATCAATTCCCCCGATAGAATAAAAGTAAGAAAAATAGAGAAAAGCAAGAGCAGTGAGACAAATTTTGTTCTTTGTTAAGTCTTTTCCTTTGAAAACACATAATCAATTTTGTCTTTTTTGCCTTCAGATTTCTTAATATTTACTTTTTAGATAATTCTTAATTTTTTTTTGTTTTATAAATGTTTTGTTATATAATATTTCCGCGAGATTTTAGGTTTAAGTTTTTAATATATAGTGCAAACTGATGCTTAAATTTGTCTTTGATTGGGATTTATGTTTTTAATTAATAAAAATATGAAGTATTTCTATAAATATAATCAATTCTCTAGTAAAATAAAAGCAAGAAAAACAGAGATAAGCTAGAGCACTCGGACAAATTTTGTTCTTTGCTAAGTCTTTTTCTTTGAAAGCACATAATCAATTTTGTCTTTTTCGCCTTTAGATTTCTTAATATTTCTTAATTCATATTAAACTTAATTCTTATTTAATATCTTCCTACTTTTTGAAATTCTTTTCTTCTCCTAAACATACTAAAAATTACATAATAAACATACCTAAATTAAAACTAAAAAATATCATACAAATTAAAGAAATCAGAGTTAGTACCCAAATCTTATGACCAAATATTATCAATACAATAATATTAGTGTGTATAGTAATTACACGAATTAAAAAATATTTTTTAATTAAAGAAATCAAATTTTTACCCAAAATCTTACCCAAGCATGCCTCCTTATTCTTCTCTTCTTATTCCAATCCACAAACCCTTCTTCCCCATATTTTTTTTCTTCTGATACCGCCGCTGTCCCTCTTCTCTCTTTCCGATTTCTACTTCTCCTCCCTCCTCTCTTTCTCGCATAATTTGCAGCCTGCTCCTTCTATAACCAACATCACGATATAACACTAGCAGCTGCTCGGACTCTTCGAATCGTTAGGGACCTTGCCACAAGATTGTGGATTTTCACCCGAGCGATTCCAGATTCAATGTGATGGTGCTCTGTTCGGGCTCATAATGCCATTTGTCAAAAAAAGTATTTCAATTCTGCTTTTTTTTTTTTGCTTTTTCCTTTCATATTCTAAATATTCTTTCTATCTTATGAAATTCTGGTAGTTGAACATGTGAGATTTACAGGTGCTCTGTTCTTAATCATACAATATGGTTGATTACTTTATGCCGTGTATTTTTATGTAGCATGGCAAGTATGTGGAAGAAAAAGACATATAGGGAAATAGACAGTACAACAGAAACAAGTAACAACAAAAATCCGGAGCTTCAGTCTAATTGCAGAAAGGCCTGACAATTTTTCAAATTACAAGTACCCCCTTCATATTTTTTTCTATTTACAAATTGCACCCTTAAGAGAATCAGAGGTATTTGTAAATTTAAAGAATAACTGGATTTGTTTGTAATAAAGCTTCATTTACTTTATGTAATTTATCTTCGTATATTTACAAACATAACACTACTTATGCATCATGTCAGTAAAAACGTAGGAAAATTATCTCGCATCCGTTTGAACTCTATTTGGTTTTTGTGGCATGAAGACCAAGTGCTAATCTACTGCTAATTCTGCAATACAGTAAGCAGCAGCACTGCAACTCAGGCAATATACACATATACAGATACTCAAGATACAATTACTAATTTAACCAAAGAAAAATAAGATAACACAAACAGAAGTAGGCTAACTCACAAAAAACAAAGTAGGCAAGACTCTTTATGTCATCCATGTAATATCCGCAATTTCGGATTTCCAGTAATTTTTATTTTTCGGCAGAGGTCCATTTCGACGACTCGCTTTTGACCGTTTCGTCATTCTGAGAATATTTAATTCTACACTTTTTGTCATCCGAGTTCGTTTCGGTATCGTTTTGTTGAGTTTCGTGTTCTTAAATGACTTTTCCGCACTTGAGTTCGATTCTCGCGAATCTCATTCGAAACTGTTGTTTCGAGTTTCTCGGAAGTTCATTTAATGTTATTATTCATGTTGTAAGCTTCGGTTTGGTGTTTCGATCGTGTATCAGGTATTTCGGACGTTTTGGGCCATTTTCGTAATTTCCCAAAGTTTGGGGTAATTACTTTCGTTGTCGAATTTCGAGCCCTCGGGTGGTCGGAATCGGGTGTTCTCTTAGTATTCGGATTCGTCTTTGCGAGTACTTCATAATCGTGTTTTCGGTTTACATTCAGGTCGGAGTTTCGGGATTTTTCGACCGTCGGATCGACCGAGGCTGGCCGCCGTGCCCGCCGAGTAACGGCCGTGAATGGCCCGAAGAACGGCCGTAATGCCGTTACGCACGTAATGACCTTCCGTTACGCACGTAACATGTCCGGCAGATCCGGTCCAGAGTTCGGCCTCGCCGATTACGCACGTAGGCTTTGGCCGATTACGCATTTAAGCGGCCGCCGTGGTCGGCTATTTAAGGGCTCGACCGAGTCATCCGCCATTTTCACCCTTTTTCTTCGCTTTCTTCGCTCCTTCGTCAATAATGGATGGATTTGGATGGATATGACATAGAGCAACATGTTTTGGAAGTTGGAATCATAGATTAACATCATCTTCCACCGGATCTAGGTAAGAACACCTAAACTTTTGGTTTTTGGGTGTTCTTGAGGTTTCTTGGTGTTTTGGCCGATTTGCTTCGTTTTGATTCATATTATTGTTAGAACTTGATTGTAAACTCGTAATCATTCAATACCCTTGAAGTTTTGTGGAACGAATTTGAGTATTTCTTTGAATAATCGATCAAATTGGCCTATGCCCTCAAAGTGTCCGATAAAATGCTTCAATGGGTAGAACTTGGGAAGTTCCATACGTTTTCGTAGAATTGTGATTGAACTGATATCGTTGTGACTTAGGAACGAATTCATGTGAAGAACTCGAGTCGGAACCCTTCCGTTCGTTGCCTTCTTTGGGGTTCGAGCTTCCCGGTCGAACCGTGTTCTTCGGAGCATTCGGTAGCGGTTATTAAGGCAAGTATCTTATTATACGACTTGTATCTTGCGACTAGTAATTACGTATGATATGTATGACGATTTTACTTGCCTCCGTAAATATGTTCCGTTTGAGTTGGTTGGGTTTTCCGAAATTTGAAGGCTTTGTGATAATAGTGATATATTGGTATCCGTGTTAGGCATTGTGCCATTTGTGCAGGATTGCGATGTACATATGAGATGGTTGTACACGTGGTTGTTCAATGTATTGTGTACCGAATGTGTGTTATGTTGGTTAAGAGTCGTTGTGATGATCATGATATTTGTGTTGTTTTGGTTTACATACTTGATTGTACATTTCATTGTAATGTGGAATGGCTTGACATTTAATGATTATGAATTGTGTCGTGTCGATGTGTGTGTGTTCCAGGTAGGGTCTGACGAGGCCTCTGGAGTTCGGTACATGATGTGTACGAACAAAGTGTGTGATCCAGGTAGGGTCTGACGAGGCCTCTGGAGTTCGGTACATGATGTGTACGAACAAAGTGTGTGATCCAGGTAGGGTCTGACGAGGCCTCTGGAGTCCGGTACATGACGTGTACGGACAAGGTGTGTGATCCAGGTAGGGTATGACGAGGCCTCTGGAGTTCGGTACATGATGTGTACGAATGATGTTGTGGCCGGGTAGGGTCCGTTGAGGCCTCCGGAGTTCGGTACATGATGTGTACGAACAGTGTGTGGCCGGGTAGGGACCGTTGAGGCCTCCGGAGTTCGGTACATGATGTGTACGAACAGTGTGTGTGGTCCGGGTAGGGTCCGTCGAGGCCTCCGGATTTCGGTACATGATGTGTACGAACAATGATCGTGTAGCAGTGATTGTTCGGGTAACATTTTAAATATGGATCTCGGACTCATAATGATATATTATTTAGTATGCTTTGAAACGAGAATCGGGCTAAGGCCCTAATGTTTACGAAAAGGTTTTGTAAATTGGGACTCGAGATCCAAAAGAATTTCTGCTTTAAAAAAATCCCCGAGATGATGTGTTCCTTTTCAAATATCTCTTATTTGAGTTCGAAATTCTAAAACTTCTCGGGAACAATTTGATAATTGATTTCCGTATTAAATTCGTAGTTGCTATTTGCTTGTTACATTTCGTATGGTTTGATACTTGCACTAGTAAAACAAATGGAGTTTTACTAACCCCGAGTATTCGGGGTGGATGTCTGCTTGGCCCGTGTACATGCAGATTCGGGAGCGATCACAGGATTGGCACAAGAGGATGACGAGCTGCGATACTAATCAAGAGTTGAGAGTTGGTAGAGTTTAGTTGTATTGTTAGAGTTGATTCAGTCTTCCGCTGTATTGTATTTCGACCCCTGTGTGGGTAATGTTGTGAGTCAGTCCTGTTGATAGAGTTGTGTGACCCCATCGGTCTGTGTGTTTATGTGTATATGACCTTAACAGTTTGTATTATTCTGTTGTTTGACCCTGGCCGGGCAAGCATTTGGTTGTTTATGGACGTTTAGCCTGGTAGATCCTTGCGGAAAGGGTTTACGGCGCGTAATATTCCCATACGGTTTTTGGGGATGTTACAATTATGGTATCGGAGATTAGGTTGCGGAAACCTAGGCTGTCGGGTCAAGTCAAGTCGTGATTTGTCGAGTAATGTGTTGTCTTGTCGTTCGAGTCGTCAGTGACAAGTTGAGTTGTGCGCAGTCACAACGTGTTGGATATGTTGTCGGATGAGATTAGTATCGTGGGCGACTGTCATCTCCGTGCGGCCTGTGGACGTAAGTCTCCTCTTTTATGCATAATATCTGTGTTCATGATTTCATTTATGTGTGATATTTGTGGTGCATAATTTTATTTACACGGTGTTGTGTAATGAAGTTGTATTCGATACTTGGATACGCTGTACGTGTATAGAACTAGATGTATTGATGTTTGGCCCTTGAACCACCATGTGGGTTGGTAGGGTGTGAAAGTTGTGAACCTTGATGGGTTTTACGGTAGAGTTTGTGGGAAACTCCGATGAATGATTTTGCTGTGTGTTTAAACTTGATGCCATGAGATGTATGTGATTGAATTGGCGACCCTGTTTGCCATTTGGGCATGTGGTTTTAATATCGACTATTTTGGATTGTTGTAATTATACCCGCTACGGGTAGCTTTGAAAACGTATTCCTTAAAGACTACCGATTTAAGCATTTTGTGGAAATCAAAATTTTTGGAAAAATCTTGTTTTGCAAAACGACCTAATTTTGAATTTAAATGTTATGTGTTTGTGTGTTGGGGGCTACTGTGACAATTCTGCAGTCCTGCAGCTAGATGTTACGGCCGTAAGATGTTTTCTATTACGGCCGTAAGCTCAGAGTTGTTACGGGCGTAAACTGCATGTTGTTACGGCCGTTAACTTTTGACTGACCCGGTAGAAATTTGTTATTACAGTTGTACCCGTGCCCCTTGATTATTTAATCTCTGTTGATATATCAGTGATGGATGGCGTGGTAACATGTTGTTACCCCGTATAACGCTAGCAAAGATAATGATATACTGATAAGGTCATTTTGACGATATCGTCTAGCGAAAAGATTGAAGCCTCGATGTGTTGTTTTGCAAATAGCTTCAATCAAAACAGTTTTGATAATGAGATACATGATTTTAATTAAACGACCGAGGTATTATAAGTGTTTTCAAAAATTTCATTTCACCTATTTTTTTTTTCAAACTTGAGAATTTTAAAATTTTTATCATTTGAATAATACCTCGGAAACATTTTATTTTTGTTGTTAGTGTTTGATCCCTGCGATACGTGTGTGGTTTTGACCGCGTTTGATTTGGTAAAATCTAAACATCTCTGTTGATGTGACTGTGTGGATTTTTTTTTTTATGAAGTTCTAAAATTACAGTGTTAGTTCGTGCACTTGTGTGATGACTTGGAGTTGATGTTTTAACGTGCTGCTATTTATTGTCTTATCTTGACGTTGTGATATTCGTTTGGATGTGTTATTTTTTTTGGTCGTCCGTCCAGTATGCCGAGAGGCCGTGGCCGAGGACGTGGTCGTAGTCGTCGTCGTGATCAGCAGCAATCATCCAGAGGTAATGTTGATATTGGCGCCGCCACCATCATTCGTCAGGTGACCGACCGGTTGGCGCATATGAATCAGACCGTACATCGAGACGGGATTCCGGATGAAGATAACGGAGCTGGTAAGTGGTTACGAGATGTGATGAGAATGCACCCGCCCCGTTTTGTAGGTTCTTCGGACTCGTTAGGCTGGGAGAATTGGCTCTTCCAGTTGGACAGAACATTTCATGCTGTAGCTTGCCCCGATGAGAGAAGAGTGCCTATTGCTCAATACCTACTCGACAGGGAAGCTGCAGACTGGTGGGAGGCCGTAGCGCCTAGTGATCGTACCGCTACTTGGACTGAATTCAAAACTACCATGGAGGCCGAGTATTGTCCGCCGCCTGTTAAAGAGCGTAGGATTGTCGAGTTTTTCTCGGCTATGCCCCGAGACGTGTCGATGTCCCAGGCGATAGTCGATTATAATCGACAACTGTGTTATGTTTGGGATCAGGTGAAAAGTGAGGCGGATAAGGTTCGTTATTTCGATATGCGTATGAAACCTCAGATTCGGCAGTGTATGGCTCCTTTTATGTGTACAACCTTGAGGGACTATCAGGATCGAGCCTTGGCGTTTGAGATGGCTATAATGTCTACCGAGTCCGTATCGGTAGCGAAAAAGCAGAAGATTTCCGATGACGCATCGGGAAGTAAGGGAATTGGGATTCCCACACCTCAACCCTCGTATCAGCCGAGTATGGGACCTTCTCAGTCAGTTAGAGAACCCAAAAGACCCAAGTCGGTGTCTTTGAGTTCTGGTAATGCTCCTAGGTGTTTCAACTGTAACGTTCTAGGCCATGAACGCGCGCATTGTAAGAAACCGCCAGTGACTTGTTATAATTGTGGACACGAGGGGCATCGAGTTCAGTACTGCGAGATTGTTGCCGAGATGATAAGGGACCGGAATTCTATTCCTACTTCCGGAGGGCCCAGTGATGTCTAGTGATGGTGTTTTTGGTACTCGCTACACGGATTGTTTCGCGTGTAGAGATGTTTTTGTGACGCTTTTACATTTGGAACTTGTTGAATGATATTTTGTTTTGTGTAAGTTCCCGTTTAGTTGTTGAACCTACGGAGGCGTGTCAGTGGACCACGAGGTCATGAGCATGGTATTTTATTATGTGTCGTTATATTTTGTTTCGTATCACTGTGATAACCTTAGTTTAAGTTTCGGGACGAAACTTATTTTTTGTATGATGGAATGTAATATCCGGTATTCTCATTTTCTGTTATCTTGAATTGTTTGTGTTTTGACGTCGGACATTTTCTTGTTGATGAGAATCGGAATGATTTCTATCGTAATACTCTATTTGTTTCTGTCGCATAGCCGTTTTAGTCGGGTGCGACTTATTGTCGCGTACGTTTCTTTGATTAAATGTGTGCATATGATGTGGTATGTGATGCGTCGTTAATTGATTGTTATTGTTTTGAATCATTGCCGGTGGTGTTGTTATGATCGCCGTGAGGCGTGTTTTCACGCTGTATATTCTTTCGCATTGCTTGTAACGTTTCGCCAATGGGCGAAAGTTATGCGTTTCTTGTGTATCTCGTTGAGGTTTTCTGTTGGGATATTGCTTCTCCCTACTTATTTTATGTTTCGGGACGAAACTTCTTTTAAGGAGGGTAGAATGTAATATCCGCAATTTCGGATTTCCAGTAATTTTTATTTTTCGGCGGAGGTCCATTTCGACGACTCGCTTTTGACCGTTTCGTCATTCTGAGAATATTTAATTCTACACTTTTTGTCATCCGAGTTTGTTTTGGTATCGTTTTGTTGAGTTTCGTGTTCTTAAATGACTTTTCCGCACTTGAGTTCGATTCTCGCGAATCTCGTTCGAAACTGTTGTTTCGAGTTTCTCGGAAGTTCATTTAATGTTATTATTCATGTTCTAAGCTTCGGTTTGGTGTTTTGATCGTGTATCAGGTATTTCGGACGTTTTGGGCCATTTTCGTAATTTCCCAAAGTTTGGGGTAATTACTTTCGTTGTCGAATTTCGAGCCCTCGGGTGGTCGGAATCGGGTGTTCTCTTAGTATTCGGATTCGTCTTTGCGAGTACTTCATAATCGTGTTTTCGGTTTACGCTCGGTCGGAGTTTGGGATTTTCGGACCGTCGGATCGGCGAGGCTGGGCCGTGCCTAGCCGAGTAACGGCCGTAATGGCCCTAAGCAATGGCCGTAATGCCGGTTACGTGCATGCTGACCTTCCGATTCACGTCGTAACATGTCCGCAGGAATCGGTCAGAGTTCGGCCTTGGCGATTACGTCGTAGGCTTTGGCCGATTACGTGCGTAAGCGGCCGGCAGTCGGCTATTTAAGGGCCTGGACCGAGTCATCCGGCCATTTTCACCCTTTTTCTTCGTTTCTTCGCGTTCCTTCGTCAATGATGGATGGATTTGGATGGATATGACATAGAGCAACATGTTTTGGAAGTTGGAATCATAGATTAACATCATCTTCCACCCGGATCGAAGGTAAGAACACCTAAACTTTTGGTTTTTGGGTGTTCTTGAGGTTTCTTGGTGTTTTAGCCGATTTGCTTCGTTTTGATTCATATTATTGTTAGAACTTGATTGTAAACTCGTAATCATTCAATACCCTTGAAGTTTTGTGGAACGAATTTGAGTATTTCTTTGAATAATCGATCAAATTGGCCTATGCCCTCAAAGTGTCCGATAAAATGCTTCAATGGGTAGAACTTGGGAAGTTCCATACGTTTTCGTAGAATTGTGATTGAATTGATATCGTTGTGACTTAGGAACGAATTCTTGTGAAGAACTCGAGTCGGAACCCTTCCGTTCGTTGCCTTCTTTGGGGTTCGAGCTTCCCGATCGAACCGTGTTCTTCGGAGCGTTCGGTAGCGGTTATTAAGGCAAGTATCTTATTATACGACTTGTATCTTGCGACTAGTAATTACGTATGATATGTATGACGATTTTGCTTGCCTCCGTAAATATGTTCCGTTTGAGTTGGTTGTGTTTTCCGAAATTTGAAGGCTTTGTGATAATAGTGATATATTGGTATCCGTGTTAGGCGTTGTGCCATTTGTGCAGGATTGCGATGTACATATGATATGGTTGTACACGTGGTTGTTCAATGTATTGTGTACCGAATGTGTGTTATGTTGGTTAAGAGTCGTTGTGATGATCATGATATTTGTGTTGTTTTGGTTTACATACTTGATTGTACATTTCATTGTAATGTGGAATGGCTTGACATTTAATGATTATGAATTGTGTCGTGTCGATGTGTGTGTGTTCCAGGTAGGGTCTGACGAGGCCTCTGGAGTTCGGTACATGATGTGTACGAACAAAGTGTGTGATCCAGGTAGGGTCTGACGAGGCCTCTGGAGTTCGGTACATGATGTGTACGAACAAAGTGTGTGATCCAGGTAGGGTCTGACGAGGCCTCTGGAGTCCGGTACATGACGTGTACGGACAAGGTGTGTGATCCAGGTAGGGTATGACGAGGCCTCTGGAGTTCGGTACATGATGTGTACGAACGATGTTGTGGCCGGGTAGGGTCCGTTGAGGCCTCCGGAGTTCGGTACATGATGTGTACGAACAGTGTGTGTGGCCGGGTAGGGACCGTTGAGGCCTCCGGAGTTCGGTACATGATGTGTACGAACAGTGTGTGTGGTCCGGGTAGGGTCCGTCGAGGCCTCCGGAGTTCGGTACATGATGTGTACGAACAATGATCGTGTAGCAGTGATTGTTCGGGTAACATTTTAAATATGGATCTCGGACTCATAATGATATATTATTTAGTATGCTTTGAAACGAGAATCGGGCTAAGGCCCTAATGTTTACGAAAAGGTTTTGTAAATTGGGACTCGAGATCCAAAAGAATTTCTGCTTTAAAAAATCCCCGAGATGATGTGTTCCTTTTCAAATATCTCTTATTTGAGTTCGAAATTCTAAAACTTCTCGGGAACATTTTGATAATTGATTTCCGTATTAAATTCGTAGTTGCTATTTGCTTGTTACATTTCGTATGGTTTGATACTTGCACTAGTAAAACAGTGGAGTTTTACTAACCCCCGAGTATTCGGGGGGTGGATGTCTGTTTTGCGTCCAGGTACATGCAGATTCAGGGGAGCAGTCACAGGATTGGCACAAGAGGATGACGAGCTGCGATACTAATCAAGAGTTGAGAGTTGGTAGAGTTTAGTTGTATTGTTAGAGTTGATTCAGTCTTCCGCTGTATTGTATTTCGACCCCTGTGTGGGTAATGTTGTGAGTCAGTCCTGTTGATAGAGTTGTGTGACCCCATCGGTCTGTGTGTTTATGTGTATATGACCTTAACAGTCTGTATTATTATGTTGTTTGACCCTGGCCGGGCAAGCATTTGGTTGTTTATGGACGTTTAGCCTGGTAGATCCTTGCGGAAAGGGTTTACGGCGTGTAATATTCCCATACGGTTTTTGGGGATGTTACAATCCATTCATATGATTTGGGTTCATTGAAATCTGCACTGTTCATGAATTCTGAATTCTGATCCATTTATAGTGAAATCTGCACTGTTCATGAAATCTGCACTGTTCATGAATTCTGAGTTCTGATTTGTGGCAAGACTCTTTATGTCATCCATTCATAGTTATTCATGAATTCTGATCCATTTATAGCACTGTTCGTTCTGAAATCTGCATCTTCGTACATAATAGTTTTCTCGCTTTACTCGGCCTTAGAGCATCTTAATTTTTTGTTATTAGTGCTTCTCTTCAAGACCACTACAAAAATACTTAAAACAACCTGGAGATACTAATTGTTTCTCCTATCTTGATTTGTGCAGAAGTACATATAACAAGTATTTATCGATGGATCAACATTGCTCAAACCAATCAGATTTGTGTACGAATACACCAATGCAAAAATAAAGTTACATATCTTCAAATGGTGAGTTTTTTGTTACATCTTTATCTGAACATTATTCATCAAAGGTTTCATTTAATGTATTTGATTACTTTAGATGTTCAGCACACTCTCACAACTTGATATGTCAATTCAAATATCGGGGGGGGGGGGGGGTGTAATTAGTTAAATATTAGTATTTCATCATGGTATATTGTGAGCCATATTTTATATTTCATAAATAATTTAACATGTTTATGTAATATTTATCGAGATATTCCAGTGTATTTCAGCAAGGATTATGAGATTATCATTTAGAAATAAAATACAAGTTACTCTCAAAAAGAATTTCTTTGGCTTATTGACTTTGAAAATCTCATGTGTATTTGTTGATAATATTCAAGACAACATCCTTGCAATGCAAGCACGGAAGGTGCGGAAAATACTAATGACAGATCGACAACAAATACATACAGGTAGTTATCGACATAACTATTAATTGACAAGATGTTGCAACTTGCAATTTAGAGTACTACATCCAGGTTTCTAATGTTACCATTCTTACAGATGCTTTGTGGAATAAACAGACACATCTTCCATTATCAGGCCTTACAAATCGTAAGAAATCTATACCTGAAGCACTGTAAAAAACTTCTCAATGAACTTGACCAAAAATATATATTATTATATATTTACTCATTTGTTATGTAAAGTACAATGGTGACATGTGGTTCAAAAACTTACAAGCTTATTCCTAATTGATTACAGTGTATCAGTATAGCTCTTCTATTGAGCAAAAAGCGAGCACGCATGCACGACAAGTGCGAAAGTCAATCATGCAGAACAAACAAAAAGAAAATGTGAATGGTATCATCTTCCACTTCAATTTTGTTTATCTTATTTACTGAATACTAATATTAATTTGGTTTTAAAGTTTTATTTTGTAAGATAATTCGTATTAACCTCAATATGCTTTTTCTGCCCGAGGGATGAAACCTTCACTTACTCATGAGACTCGAACACCTCTACCTCCTTTGACAAATGGTGAGAACATTATTACATAGACAATTGATTATTAGTAGTGTTATGTTCTGAAATTCCATTTTTCATGTGTTCGTTGAGGTCTTTTGTTCTTACAAATAACAGAATTATGAGTTGTTTTTAAATTATTACTATTTGATCATTAGTACATGGGATTCAAAATTGATTATTTAATATGAATCTGTATATGGTCTTTCTTTATAGTTGAAAGTGGTACATTCGAAACAGTCGACGTTATATCTGAAGCTGTAAGATCATCTAATAGCCCAAGAATTTCTATAATCTGTACCGAAAATGGTATGGTCCATATTATGTTGACTACTAATACCAATTTGGTAATTTACGATATTTTAAACATAATAATCTGTGCTAAATTCAATTGGTTGTGTCTATCGAAGGGATGAAATCGTCGCTGAGTCATCAGATACAATCTCCAATACCGTCTTTGATGAATGGTGATAAAAATATTTAACAAATCATCGAGCATTAGTGGCGTTAAGTTCTGATTTATATTTTTTGTGTGATCTTACCAAGTTTCTTCTGACAGATACTTTAGCTATGAGTTTTTTTACAGTGTATATAGATAAATACATCAATTTTACATGTGACTCAAGAGTATTATTTCAGCATTAGTCTTGAAACTACAAGCGCACTATTGTATTACTATATTAAATGTTCGTTGAGTTGTAATGATACATAGCTTCTCACCATGAAATTTCTTCAGTTACAGAACCTTCCAGCATATCGTCAAGAAAAATGGGGAAGTGCACTGTTCAGCAACAAAGTACATCGGTTACTCAAGGTTACTTATATTCAAGTATTGTAAATTAAATGTCAAATCCTCTAAGATAAGAACAATTCATATATGCTTGAAAAATTGCAGGATTCAAGTATACGAGGCAAGACAAGAGTATTTTAGCATCAGTGTCTCAACAATTTTACAAAGACATTGTTGATCACATATCTGATGGGCGAAACATTAATATAAATGTAATCAATAACACAAGTAAGCATATATTTGTTTAGTTTTGTGTAAATAGTACTTAATTAACATGATAAATGTTCAAATTTTGATTGATTTGACTACCATTAAAAATTGTGCTAAAATAATTATTATTTTTGTAATAATTATTATTATTATTATTATTATTATTATTATTATGCTTTCCAGTGTATCTGGACTACGGAGATGCAGATTTCACTTGCGAATTTTGTGAGGCAATAATGTGGTATGATGAACGTATTTACAAGAGTAAACAATTGGATACACCGGTATTTTCAATGTGTTGCTCTCAAGGAAAGGTTCAGTTACCTTTGCTAAAGAATCCTCCATTAACTCTGAAAAGACTGCTGCTATGTGAAGATCCTAGAAGTACGAAATTCTTGGATAACATTCGTGCATATAATAGTATGTTTAGTTTTACATCTATGGGAGGGAAAGTGGACACATCAATCAATAAGGGTAATGCCCCGTATGTTTTCAAGTTGAAGGGTACAAACTACCACAGAATTGGAAGTTTACTACCAATATCGGGAAGCTCACCTAAATTCTCCCATCTGTATATATACGACACTGAATATGAGGTGGAAAATCGAATCAATGTAATGAGGTATTGAATTTAGATTTCTCTTTTGTATTATTCAGTATGTTTCTCTTTTGTATTATTCAGTATGTCATAACACAAATTATAGGATGTATTTAGTCGTGAATGACATCTTTTAATATATTTTATAATTTTCAGTAATCGTTCCAAACCAAGTCGAAATTCATTGGATGCCAGCATTAATGATATAAAAAATATGCTCGATGACAACAATTCATTGGTCAAATCCTTTCGGATGGTTAGAGAACGACTTCAATCAGATAGTGATATCCGTCTTTGGCTGAAACTTATTGGAGAGAGAGAGAGTTTGATGGTAGGATATACAATCTGCCCACAGTGGGTGAGGTAGCCGCTCTCATTGTTGGTGATTTTGATGAATCGTTTAATCAGAGAGATGTAATTGTAGAGACAAGGACAGGTCTTTTGAAACGTATTAGCGAGCTGCATCCGTCCTATCTATCTCTTCAATATCCTCTGTTATTTCCTTACGGAGAGGATGGTTATAGAGTTGGGATTCAACATAGTGATGTTTCGTCAGTTAGATGCACCAAAAGGAACAAACTTACAATTAGAGAATTTTTTGCTTTCAGGATCCAAGAACGAAAACATGAAGCAAAAACACTTCTTTTCTCTAGGAGGCTCTTTCAATAGATCTTGGTTGACGGCTACACAATGGTTGAGTCTGAAAGAATTTCATATATTAAAAATAACCAGTCAACGTTAAGGTCAGAAAAATATACAAAACTCAATGCAGCTGTTTCAAGAGGTGAAACAACACCCTCATCTACTGGCCAAAGAATATTTATGCCAACATCATTTACTGGAGGAGCAAGGTACATGATGCAAGACTATCAAGATGCTATGGCTATTTGCAAGTGGTTTGGATATCCAGATTTATTTATTACTATTACGTGTAATACAAAATGGCCAGAAATAGCGAGATTTCTTGATAGTAGAGGATTGCATCCAGAGGATCGACCAGATATTATATGTTGACTATTCAAAATTAAACTGGATCAGATAATTAAGGATATGACAGAAAATCATATATTTGGTAGTACTCGAGCAGGTAAATAAATGCATCTTTATTTTTATATGTATTTTTAATTTGTTGAAAATATGATTGGCATGTGTGTTTCATGAAAATCTATCATAAAGTATATGTGATGTAGGTAATATTTTGATCAAAACATTATTGATATTTTTGCAGTAATCTACACTGTGGAGTTTCAAAAACGTGGTTTACCCCACGCACATATTCTTATATTCCTCAAGCGTGATAGGAAGACTCCTACAGCTGATGATGTTGATCAGATTATTTCGGCTGAGATACCGGATCAAGTAGCTTATCCTAGGTTGTATGAATTGGTATCTACCCACATGATGCATGGTCCTTGCAGTACTTCTGGGAATGAGAAAGCATGCATGAAGAAAGGAAAATGTACAAAGCGGTTTCCTAAAAGATACTTTGATAGAACTACAGTTGACGATGATGGGTATCCAATATATAAAAGAAGAGATAATGGACACATCGTTAATTTGAGTGGAGCGATTTTAGACAATAGATTTGTTGTTCCTCATAATCCGTTGCTGCTTATGAGGTATCAAGCTCATATTAACGTTGAATGGTGCAATCAATTCCGGTAAATTAATACCTGTTTAAGTACATAAATAAGGGTCATGATCGTGTAATTGCAACAATTAGCCAAGAAAAGAATGATACTGTTGGTGAGCAACATGTTGATGAAATTGAGAACTACTATAATTGTAGATACATATCTCCATGTGAGGCAGTTTGGCGTATCTTTGCATTTGATATTCACTATAGAGACCCTGCCATACAAAGATTGAGTTTCCATCTTCCAGATGAACAGTCGGTCGTGTTTAATGATGGAGATACAATTGATTATGTGGTTGAGAACCAAGGGACTAAACAATCTATGTTCTTGGCCTGGATGGAGTGCAATAGGCATTATCCCGAAGCTAGAAGCCTGACGTATCTAGAGTTCCCTACAAAATTTGTGTGGAAAAGAGATGAACGTGTTTGGCAAATGAGAAAAAAAGGATTTGCAATTGGTCGGTTAGATTATGTTCCACCTGGAATTGGTGAATTATACTATTTGTCACTTATGCTTCATCGAACACCAGGTGCAATTTCCCATGAACATATAAGAACTGTCAATAATGTCGTTTATCCAAGTTTCAAAGATGCATGTTATACGTTGGGTTTGTTAGACGATGATAAAGAGTACATCGATGGAATAATAGAAGCAAGTTTCTGGGGTTCACCTCATTTTCTTAGGAAGCTCTTTGCTTCTCTATTACTTTCTGGAAGTGTTTCAAGACCAGAACATGTTTGGGAAAATACTTGGAACGTTCTTGCAGATGACATTCTTCCAAGACTGTAACACCCCCAAGATATTCGAGGTATATTACAGCGCCGTGAATCCCTATATGGGACCCACCAGGCTGAACAAACATCATACTCATCGACTCACAAAATAACACCTCGTTATAAAGACGCAAAACAGAATAATCCGCCCGATTCAACCGGTCAAACATAACACCATCATCCGACACAACATAATAGACAACAATACAATCCGGACAAACAAGAACTCTTAAGTACTCGAGTACTACTATTAGTTCAAAAACCACAAAAGATGAAAAGATAGGAGACACTAAGACATCACTCGTGCACAATCATCACGCACGGCCATCATCTGCGTACTGGTCCAGTGCCCGCTCGTCTCGATGAACCTGACCTGAAATTCATAAAATGAATTTCCCCAAAACGGGTCCCCAGAGGGGTTAGCAATTATGCTAGTACAAGTAACCAAATGAACAACTTACATCTTACACATATAGTAAATGCATGCAATCAAGAAAACATAGTTCCAAAACACTCATTTCCGGAAATGCCATAATCAAATCACATTTGTAAATTTCACCACAATTAACCGCAGACCCACAGCTTCGTGGATCCCTACCGAGACCCCGTCGGATCTAACCCGTAGTGGTTAAAAGCAACTCGCGGTTCCACAGCTTCGTGGAGCCCTACCGAGACCCCGTCGGATCTAACCTGTAGTGAGTATACACACACACACAATTTCTCATACAATACTACTATGTCAAGATCGTAAGTTCATAAGGATACTTGCCTCGATTAATAGACGGTGACACGAACGGAAAAGGAGAGTCAAGCACAACCGCGAGGAATCGGTGGAAATGAACCTAACGATTCGAATAACATAATCACAACCATTTCTAAATGATTACGGAAATGGAATACACCCAGAAACCCGCCTACGATTCATGTATATTCGTATAAAAATAACAACGAGGGAGGACCACAACCAAACCCTCCCGATTTCATGAAACCAAGAAAATATACCATGAATCCGTAGGAAAACTAATGATATCAACAAGATTAATCATACTCATCATGAATTAATTGACAAATCGAGACGAATCGGACGAAAAACCCCAAAACCCCCAAATTATCCAAAAGTAGGGTTCTAATAGATTTATTTACCTTGGATTTGTAATATCCGTGTTTTCTATTTTTTTTGGTAATTTCTATTTTCGATGTATATTCGTTTCGGACAACTCGCTTGGCACTGTTTTGGAATTCTGAATCTATTTTGTTCTTGGAGTTTTTCCGTTGGGATGAGCCTCGATGATGTTTTTACGTAATTTCATCTTGAGTTATCCTCGTTAAACTCGTTCGATTTCATCATTTTCCTATTTCCATGAGTTCGTATAGTTGAGTAGAGCATGTTGTGAGTTTCGGATTGTTAATCCGATGTTGTATCGTGATTTTTGGATGTTTGGGCCGTTTTTGTAATTTCCTATAAGTTTAGGGAATTTGTTCCTTGATCGATTTTGGTTGTGTACCTCAGACCGTTTTGGGTTTCCGTACTTCCATTTCGTGTTATTGTTTCCCAAATATCGATTCCTATTGTTTTTATTCTCTTCCTAGATCATTTTTCATCATTTTGGGACCCAAGGGGGGTGTGGGCCGCGGCACAAGGAATGTGCGCCGCGGCACACACCTGCGATTCGGCCGGCGATGCATGCAGTGTGCCGCGGCACATGCCGGCAAGGCCGCGGCACCGCTGAGTCACTGCGCGGCACACTCGTCGGGCGCGGCACACTCGTGTTGCACTTATCGGCCAAACCTTCTGTACCGTGTGCCGCGGCACATGCCGACGGGGCCGAGGCACACTGCCGACATCGGGCGCAGGCCTGGGCCGTGCCGTGGCACACTTAGGGCGGCCGCTGCACACACCGGCCGCCGCTATAACTGCGTTTTTTTCAGCGAGATTCACTCATTTTCTCATCCCTCTTCTCTTCTTCACGTCGGGGCGACTTCCAAGGCGAGGGTTCATCAGATTTTCATCCAAACACCGTTTGGGAAGTATAACTTAGCATCATATCATCACCACAACACCAAATCATCTATTGTTCGGCTTCGAATCAAGGTAAGATCTCCTATAACCCTAGTAGGAATTTGGGGAGGGTTTGGTGGTGATCTTGCCTTTTTAATCCGATTTAACCGATGTTGCTGTTAGATTTCGATAGTTTACTCATGATCCTTGGTTCCCTTGTTATTGGATGGGATGAAATCCCGTTGTTACACCATTGGCCGATTTCAATTCCCTATGCACTCTTGTTGTTCGATGAATTGTCCAAACGGGTAGAACTAGGATGAATTTCTTTATATTCATGATGTTGAGATTGGTTGTATATCATTATTGTGTTAGGGTCATATTTGAAAGGATTGTTCGGACCGAAACCTATTCCTTCGTCGTTTCCTTCGCGTCGTATTATCCAAGGAAAGTACATGTGTTATATTTCATTATGTGTGTACAGTTTTGATGCGAATGATGTAAACTGGTTTATTGAACGATTGTGATGGTTACTCTTCCACCTGGGGATGGCATGGGGACTCTGGGGGCCGATACTAATGGGTACGGCCACGGAAGTGGACTGGGGTGCGTGCATTGATGTTCTTCCACCTGGGGATGGTTCGACGGGACCTCTGGGGGCCGATACTAATGGGTACGGCCGCGGAAGTGGTTTCTCACCTGGGGACGGTCCGACGGGACCTTTGGGGCCGATACTAATGGGTACGATCGCGAGTTACCAACGTGGATAATTGTGATGTGAAAAGCTTGATGATATATTGTTTTGGTGTAAATGTGATATTCCGGAATATTGATTTTTAAAATGATTTTTCCTAATAATTTGTTTGCGTTGATCGGGTATGTATATGATGTTGTTTAATTGTGTACTTGCACTAGCTATTCGAATGCTAACCCCTTAAATGGGGGAAATGCGTCTTATGCATTTCAGGTACCGGGAGAGCTGAGGAGCAGGCACGGGACGCGCACACAAAGGATGGGCTAGCATGATGATGTGGCTCGAGTCTGTATTTTTATGTTTTGGCATTGCATTTGTCGAGTATTGGAGTTAGACTATTTATTTTTCAACTTGGTTTAAGTCCCCTGCGTGGGCGATGAATTGGTATTTAACATATACTTCATGTACTCCGTTAAAATGTTTTGGCCGGGGCCACGGCCTTATTTACTTTTTGAATGTACCTTTTGGGATATCCTTGTGGTTTACGAGTCATGAGTTAGCCTGGTAGACCTCACGGGGGTTCTACGGCGTGTAATGTCCCATTGGTGAATTGGGGTGTTACATTTATGGTATCGGAGCCTAGGTTTTGAATACCTAGGCTGTCGGTAAATTTTTGGGTCTGTCAGTTACATCATTAGAGTCAGTCGTTGAGCCTAATATCATCATGCTACCGTCTTTTTGTGCGACCCGTGGCTGTAAGTCTCCTCGAACTCTTATATTTCTGTAATTCGTTTTCTTGCATTGTCCGGAGTTCTGAATTGTGATACCAACTTTGTCAGTTGTGAATCTTTCTGATCTTGTTCTTTTCATTCTTACTTCAGTATGTTGAGAGGTCGTGGTAGACCAGTTAGGGGACGCAGCCGAGGCCGTGGTCGGGGTGCTGATAATGAAGAGGGCTCACTTTCTCAGTCCTCTGCGGACTAAGCCTCTCACTCAGTGCCGTCAGGTAATAATGCCGACGCCGGGGCTACTGCCGTACTTCAGCAGTTAGTAGCCCAGCTTGCTCAGATAGCTCAGGGTGGACGCCAGAATCCGCCCCCGACACCTGAAGAGGAAGCTAGTAAGTGGCTTCAGACGGTGACTAAGATGCACCCTCCTCGTTTCTCCAGATCTTCTGACTCCCTCGATTGGGAGAATTGGCTCTTTCAGTTATCCAGGACCTTCGATGCCGTAGCTTGTCCCGAAGACAGGAGGGTACATATTTCCTAGTACCTCCTGGATAAGGAAGCTGCGGAATGGTGGGAGGCTGTTGCGCCCAGAGACCGCCGAGCTACTTGGGAGGAATTCAAGGATGCTATGGAAGCAGAATATTGTCCACCGCCAGTTAAGGAGCGCAGAATTGTGGAGTTCTTCACCGCTACACCTCAGTATGTGCCTATCTCTCAGGCCGTCATTACTTACAATCAGCAGTTGGGTTTCGTGAGAGATCAGGTGAGGACGGAGGCCGATAAAATCCGCTACTTCAATATGCGCATGAAGCCGCATATCAGGCAGAGTATGGCACCGCTCATGTGTGCCACTTTGAAGGAATACAAGGATCGCGCTCTAGCGATCGAGATGGCCGTCCCAGAATCAAAGACTATTTCGGAAGCTAAGAAGCAGAAGACTACTGGCGGATTCTCGGCCGGTAAGGGTGGTCAGTTTTCGAGGTCTCGTTCTGCCCCTACACCCGGAAAGAGGCCATTTCATCAGCCCGGAGGATCTCAGGGTAACCATTTAGTCCAGTCTGTTGCAACTGGCGGGAGAGTTTGTTTTAATTGCAGTCAGCCCGAGCACGTTGTGAAGGATTGCCCATTTCCGTTAGTTGCTTGCTTTACTTGCGGACAGACCGGGCATCGGGCAGCTCATTGTGAGAGGGTCACCAGGGCCGCTAGAATTCCGACTACCACTGCCGATCAGAGGGATCACAACACTCCAGCTACTCATGTTCCGCAGGGTTCGGGCCATGGTAGAGGTCAGGGTCAGCCGGATCGCCGTGCAGCATCGAGTTCGGGTTCAGTTCACCCCCGATTGTATCAAATGAGGCGCTCAGAGGAGGCATACGTTCCGGTTGTGTCAGGTACCACTCAGATCCTTACTCATCCAGTTTCAGTGCTTTTTGATTCGGGTGCTACCCATTCCTTTCTTGCATCGGATTGTGTGAGTCGTATTGGCTTTGACTGTTTGTTTGAGTGTGAACCATTTGTAGTGGGTACGCCTAACGGGGAACGTATGGTTGGGGACCGGGAAGTTAAGGATTGCCCGGTGAGGATCGGGAGCCGAGATTGGCCCTCGAATCTCATTTTTACAGACCTTAAGGGTGAGGATTTGATCCTCGGAGACGATTGGTTGGATCGTCACGGTGCTATCATGAACTATCGGACTTGTACCATCTCAATAGTGGCCGAGGACGGAACAGAGCATACCCTCGTCGGTCGTAAGCCGGGTAGGTCGGGGAGTGTGATTAGCGCCTTGAAGGCGATGAAACTTCTGAACTAGGGTTGTGTCGGTTACTGGTGTTACGCTCTGAAGGCGGAAGATGGTGGAGTTTATTTGTCGTCTATTCCAGTTGTTAGTGAATACCCCGACGTATTTCCGGATGACTTGCCGGGATTACCACCACATCGAGAGGTGGAGTTTCCTATTAATCTAGAGCCGAATGCAGCCCCTATTTCTCGAGCGCCGCACCGTATGGCACCGTCGGAGATGTTAGAGTTTAAGAATCAGTTGGGAGAGTTGTTAGATAAAGGGTATATTCGACCGAGCGCATCGCCTTGGGGTGCGCCCGTACTTTTTGTTAAGAAGAAGGATGGATTGCTACGTTTATGCATCGACTATCGAGAATTAAACAAGTTAAACATCAAAAATAAATACCCTTTGCCCCGGATTGACGATTTATTTGATCAACTTCAGGGGGCGACAGTCTTTTCGAAGATTGATTTGCGATCGGGCTACTACCAGTTGAGGATTCGGGACATAGATATACCGAAAGCTGCCTTTCGAATGAGATATGGCCATTACGAGTTTGTGGTTATGCCTTTTGGGCTAACCAATGCCCCAGCAGTGTTCATGCAGCTGATGAACAAAGTTTTTATTGAGTATTTGGACAAATTCGTAGTCGTCTTTATCGATGACATTCTTATCTATTCACGTAGTCGGGAGGAGCACGCCTTACATCTCCAGATTGTATTAGACACCTTGAGAGCTGAGCAGTTGTACGCGAAGTTCTCTAAGTGTGAGTTTTGGCTCGAGGAAGTGATGTTCCTCGGGCATGTGATTTCAGCAGAGGGAGTTCGGGTGGATCCGCAGAAGATAGAGGCAGTGATGGCTTGGGAGCCGCCTAAGAACGTGAAAGAGGTGAGGAGTTTTCTGGGTCTTGCCGGCTATTACCGTAGATTTGTTGAGGGATTTTCTAAGATCGCTAGACCACTCACTCAGTTGCTCCAGAAAACTCAGAAATTCGAGTGGACCGCAGACAGACAGAATAGTTTTGACGAGTTGAAGAGACGACTAACTACCGCACCCGTGTTAGCATTGCCTCAGGGGAACGAAGATTTCATGGTATATAGTGATGCTTTGGGCCTCGAACTCGGATGCGTTTTGATGCAGAGATATAGGGTTATTGCTTATGCGTCCCGCCAGTTGAAACCGTATGAGGCAAATTACCCCACGCACGATTTAGAGTTAGCTGCGGTCGTCTTCGCCTTAAAGATCTGGAGGCATTATCTCTATGGGTCGTCGTGTAAGATATTTACGGATCACAAAAGTTTGAAGTATATCTTCAGTCAAAAAGAGTTGAACATGAGACAGCGAAGGTGGTTGGAGCTAATTAAAGATTACGACCTCGAGATACTTTATCATCCGGGTAAGGCTAACGTAGTGACTCATGCATTGAGCCGAAAACCGGTGGCGTTACAGATGTTAGAGGTACTCACGCCACAGAGCAGGATCCGACGGGATTTTATTTGTCAGAATATCGAGGTTTGGGTTCAGAGAATTCAGGGTCAGTTATGTGCGTTGGAGATCACTTCGTCCTTGACTGATGATATTAAGGCGAAACAGTATGATGATCCGTTTTTGGTCCAACTGAGGGAGGATGTGAGGAAGGGGAAAGCCCCTAGATTTGTGGTCCAGGATGATGGCGTTCTGAGATTCCGTGGCAGGTTATGTGTACCGAACGACATTGAGTTGAGACAGAAGATTTTGAGTGAGGCTCATACTACGCCTTATTCCATACATCCTGGTACGAGCAAAATGTACAAGGATGTGAGGAGTAACTATTGGTGGAGCAATTTGAAGACGGACGTTAGCGAGTTTGTGGCGAAGTGTTTGACCTGTCAGCAGGTTAAGATTGAGCATCAGCGGCCCGCGGGGTTGCTACGACCACTTCCCATTCCGGAATGGAAGTGGGAAGACATCTCTATGGATTTCATTACCGGGATGCCTAGGACTCGGAGTGGAATGAACATGATTTGGGTTATTGTTGATCGACTAACCATATCAGCTCATTTCCTGGGTATTAAGGACACTTGGGGACCGGAGAGGCTGGCGCGAGTGTTTATTGCAGAGATCGTGAGATTGCATGGGACTTCTAGGAGTATTGTTTCAGATCGAGATGGCCGGTTTGTATCACATTTTTGGCAGGCGGCTCATCGAGCTTTGGGGACTGAGTTGAGACTCAGTACGTCTTACCACCCTCAGACTGACGGACAGTCAGAACGGATGATTCAGACGTTGGAGGATATGTTGAGAGCCTGTGCCTTAGATTGGAAGGATGATTGGGAGTCGCACTTGCCGTTGATCGAGTTCATGTACAACAATAGTTGGCATGCCTTGATCAAAATGGCACCATTCGAGGCATTATATGGGAGGAGGTGCAGATCGCCGTTGTGTTGGGATGATGCGTCCGAGCTGATTGGTACCGAGCCCGATATGGTATTTGAGACGAGAGAGAAGATTGCCCTGATTCGCGATAGATTGGTGACGGCCCAGAGCCGGCAGAAGTCTTATGCCGATGCACGTCGCCGACCGTTGGAGTTTGAGGTGGGAGACCATGTGTTGCTTAAGGTGTCACCGACATGGGGAGTTTACCGCTTCGGTCGGAAGGGTAAACTTAGTCCGAGATTTATTGGACCGTTCGAGATTCTAGAGAGAGTTGGAGAGCTTGCATATCGGTTAGGTTTGCCGCCGTCCCTGAGCCACGTGCATAACGTATTTCATGTTTCCCAGCTTAGGAAGTACGTACCGGACCCTAGCCATATTCTTGATTTTGGAGAGATCGAGTTGGGGCCCTACATTACCTTCGAGGAGAGGCCGATTCAGATCTTAGAGCGTCGGGTGAAGCAACTCAGGCACAAAACCATTCCTTTGGTTAAAGTGCAATGGTCGAGGCATGGGTCCGAGGAAGCCACGTGGGAGACGGAAGAGAGTATGATATCGAGATACCCCGAGTTATTCGTGTTGTAAGTTTCGGGACGAAACTTATTTTTAGGGGGAGATAATGTAGTATCCGTGTTTTCTATTTTTTTTGGTAATTTCTATTTTCGGTGTATATTCATTTCGGACAACTCGCTTGGCACTGTTTTGGAATTCTGAATCTATTTTGTTCTTGGAGTTTCTCCGTTGGGATGAGCCTCGATGATGTTTTTACGTAATTTCATCTTGAGTTATATTTTATCGCATGTGTATTCAATTCTCGTTAAACTCGTTCGATTTCATCATTTTCCTATTTACATGAGTTCGTATGGTTGAGTGGAGCATGTTGTGAGTTTCGGATTGTTAATCCGACGTTGTATCGTGATTTTTGGATGTTTGGGCCGTTTCTGTAATTTCCTATAAGTTTAGGGAATTTGTTCCTTGATCGATTTTGGTTGTGTACCTCGGACCATTTTGGGTTTCCGTACTTCCATTTCGTATTATTGTTTCCCAAATATCGATTCCTATTGTTTTTATTCTCTTCCCGGATCATTTTTCATCATTTTGGGACCCAAAGGGGGTGTGGGCCGCGGCATAAGGAATGTGCGCCGCGGCACACACACTGTCCAGTTTCTGGCCAAGCCGTCTGTACTGTGTGCCGCGGCACATGCTGGCAGGGCCGCAGCACACTTCCGAGTCACTGCCGCGGCACACTCGTGTTGCACTTATCGGCCAAACCTTTTGTACCGTGTGCCGCGGCACACTGCCGATCACTGGGCGCAGTTTTGGCCCTGTGCCGCGGCACACTTAGGTTGGGCCGCGGCACACTGTGCAGTCAGCGCTATAACTGCGTTTTTTTTCCAGCGAGATTCACTCATTTTCTCATTCCTCTTCGCTTCTTCACGTCGGGGCGACTTCCAAGGCGAGGGTTCATCAGATTTTCATCCAAACACCGTTTGGGAAGTATAACTTAGCATCATATCATCACCACAACACCAAATCATCTATTGTTCGGCTTCGAATCAAGGTAAGATCTCCTATAACCCTAGTAGGAATTTGGGGAGGGTTTGGTGGTGATCTTGCCTTTTTAATCCGATTTAACCGATGTTGCTGTTAGATTTCGATAGTTTACTCGTGATCCTTGATTCCCTTGTTATTGGATGGGATGAAATCCCGTTGTTACACCGTTGGCCAATTTCAATTCCCTATGCACTCTTGTTGTTCGATGAATTGTCCCAACGGGTAGAACTAGGATGAATTTCTTCGTATTCATGATGTTGAGATTGGTTGTATATCATTATTATGTTAGGGTCGGATTTGAGAGGATTGTTCGGACCGAAACCTATTCCTTCGTCGTTTCCTTCGCGTCGTATTATCCAAGGCAAGTACATGTATTATATTTCATTATGTGTGTACGGTTTTGATGTGAATGATGTAAACTGGTTTATTGAACGATTGTGATGGTTACTCTTCCATCTGGAGATGGCATGGGGCCTCTGGGGGCCGATACTAATGGGTACGGCCACGGAAGTGGACTGGGGTGCGTGCGTTGATGTTCTTCCACCTGGGGACGGTTCGACGGGACTTCTGGGGGCCGATACTAATGGGTACGGCCGTGGAAGTGGTTTCTCACTTGGGAACGGTCCGACGGGACCTCTGGGGGCCGATACTAATGGGTATGGTCGCGAGTTACCAACGTGGATAATTGTGATGTGAAAAGCTTGATGATTTATTGTTTTGGTGTAAATGTGATATTCCGGAATATTGATTTTTAAAATGATTTTTCCTAATGATTTGTTTGCGTTGAATCGGGTATGTATATGATGTTGTGTAATTGTGTACTTGCACTAGCTATTCGAATGCTAACCCCTTAAATGGGGGAAATGCGTCTTATGCATTTCAGGTACCGGGAGAGCTGAGGAGCAGGCACGGGACGCGCACACAAAGGATGGACTGGCATGATGATGTGGCTCGAGTCTGTATTTTTATGTTTTGGCATTCTATTTGTCGAGTATTGGAGTTAGACTGTTTATTTTTCAACTTGGTTTAAGTCCCCTGCGTGGGCGATGAATTGGTATTTAACATATACTTCATGTACTCCGTTAAAATGTTTTGGCCGGGGCCACGGCCTTATTTACTTTTTGAATGTACCTTTTGGGATATCCTTGTGGTTTACGAGTCATGAGTTAGCCTGGTAGACCTCACGGGGGTTCTACGGCGTGTAATGTCCCATTGGTGAATTGGGGTGTTACATAGGATGAAAGATTCATGTTGTTGTTGTTATAATACACCAAGAACTCAAGAAAGATGTTGAATGAGATGGTTGGAGGAAGAAATCGCCAAGAAAATCGCCCGGAATCGCCTTAGCCGCGGAGAGGAGGAAGAAATGAGAAAATACATTCATCTCGGTCAACTCCCTGGTTTATATAGCCAGGGAGTGTTAGCGCGCGCTAATCCTCAAAGTTAGCGTGCGCTAACGAAACAAACTCCAGTCCAGTAGCCAAACTTCTGGCCGTTAGCGTGCGTTACTCGAAACGTAGCATGCGCTAATAACCTCTCGGTAGCGCGTGCTATCGACCAATAGCGTGCGCTACCTGGACATCAGCCGAGTCCAGAAACAACTGTCAGTACACACCTGATCCGGTTAACGTGCGCTGTCGACCAAACGTAGCGTGCGCTAAGGGTGTATCGGTAGCGCACGCTATCGGCCAATAGCGTGCGCTACCTGGGCACCTGATAGAGTCCAGTAGCAAACTGTCCAGTACTGGACAGTCACTCTAGTGCACGCTACCGGTCATCTCAGCGTGCGCTAGCCCCCGACATTAGCATGCACTAGACTACGTAGCGTACACTAATCCGCCAGTCCATAGGGCTGGAATTAGCACTGCCACTCCCAGGGTTAGCTTGCTAGTGCGCGCTATGAAACAGACGTAGCGTGCGCTACTAAGGGACCCCTAGCGTGCGCTATGCAGAAAAGATAGCGTGCGCTATGTACGAAATATAAACGGTCTAAAACACCGGAATATGTACGACACATGAAACGGAACATCTCAAGACGCATCAAAACATAGAATGGGTCCACGGCAACCCCGAAACGGCGGTTCCGCACAACAATTACGGAAATCAGATCAATAGATGACGGAAAAGATACACTGAAAGATACACGAGGGTCGCTACAACCGAGAAATACACCGAAAATAAAAATACAAGGGAAAGAAAAATGTGGATATTACAAAGACAACGTTCACTCCTTGGCATTGACGGTAAATATAATATCGACTTTACATACATAATAAATATAGTAGGTGAAACTAATAATCTAATTCATAGTTTTTCTAAAAAAAAGTCTAATTGACAGAGAAAACAATTAATAACTCTTTAATTCGTTAAAAAGAAGATGACCTTATTGTATTATTTTGAATGGTTTGGTAAGTCTGAAGTTGTTCTCATATTAATATGTATTTAATTTTGTTCTAATTTGTTATTGTGTTTATCTATAATTTATCATATGACATGTTATATCATCGTCATGCAGACTTGCATCTCAATGATGTTCAGTTGAAGAATTACACTTTGACTGAAAAGATACACTGAAAGATACCCGAGGGTCGCTACAACCGAGAAATACACCGAAAATGAAAATACAAGGGAAAGAAAAATGCGGATATTACATTCTACCCCTCTAAAAATAAGTTTCGTCCCGAAACTTAAGAAACAAACAACTCAGGGTACATAGCACGCATGATATCCTCGGTTTCCTAAGTTGCCTCCTCAACACCGTGCCTCGACCACTGCACCTTGACCAAAGGGATGGTCTTATGCCTCAGTCGTTTCTCACGATGCTCCAATATCTTCAAAGGACGTTCTTCAAAAGTATTATCCTCGGCGACATCAATCTCACCATAATCGATGACGTGACTAGGATCCGGGACATATTTCCTCAACTGGGAAACATGAAAAACGCTATGAACATGACTCAAGGCCGGGGGTAGTGCCAAACGGTATGCCAACTCACCGACTCGCTCGAGTATCTCAAAGGGTCCAATAAATCTCGGACTCAACTTTCCTTTCTTCCCGAAATGAAAAGCTCCCTTCGTCGGCGACATCTTTAGCAACACGTGGTCTCCCACCTCGAATTCCAAGGGTCGACGACGGACGCCGGCATACGACTTTTGTCGACTCTGGGCAGTCAACATCCGTTCTCGAATTAATTCTATCTTCCGCCTCGTCTCTAAAACGACATCCGGCTCGGTCCCAACCAAATCAGACGTCTCATTCCAACAAATCGGTGATCGACATCGCCGCCCATAAAGTGCCTCATACGGTGCCATCTGAATCGACGCGTGCCAACTGTTGTTGTACGTGAATTCGATCAATGGCAAATGTTCCTCCCAATCAATACTCCATTCGAGAGCACAAGCACGCAATATATCCTCGAATGTCAGGATAGTGCGTTCCGACTGTCCATCTGACTGGGGATGAAAAGAGGTACTCAAATGCAAACGGGTACCCAACGCCTTATGCACCGCCTGCCAAAAGTGCGATACGAAACGGCCATCACGATTCGAAACAATAGACTTCGGAGTACCATGAAGCCTTACAATCTGCGCGATAAACACCCGAGCCAACTTCTCCGGGCCCCAAGTGTCCTTGATGCCCAGAAAATGTACCGATTTGGTCAGACGATCAACAATCACCCAGACCATATTCATGCCCGACCTCGATCTCGGCAAGCTTGTAATGAAATCCATCGATATATCTTCCCATTTCCATTCTGAAAGGGGAAGTGACTGCAAAAACCCAGCTGGTCGCTGATGCTCGATTTTGACCTGCTGGCAAGTCAAACATCTCGCTACAAACTGTGCGACCTCCTCCTTCATATCATTTCACCAGAAATTCCTTCTTAGGTCCTTGTACATCTTACTCGAACCAGGATGAACGGAATAAGGTGTAGCATGGGCCTCGTGCAAAATACTCTGTCGCAACACTGAGTCGTTCGGCACACAAAGCCGACTCTGGAATCTCAAAACACCATCCTCGTGAATCACAAATCCAGGAGACTTTCCCTTAAGAACGTTCTCTTGGATTTGAGTAATCATCGGATCCTCTAACTGCTTCAGCTTAATTTCATCGATCAAAGACGACGAAATCTCTAAAGCACAAAGTTGCCCGACAGCTCCAGGCAACAAAACCTCAACATCTAACTCGATCAAAGCCCGCCGAAGCTCAGACTAAGATATAAGGATCTCCAGCATTCGCAACGCAACCGGTTTCCAACTCAAGGCATCGGCCACGACGTTCGCCTTCCCCGGATGATAAAGAATTTCGAGGTCATAATCCTTAATCAGCTCTAACCACCTCCTCTGCCTCATATTCAACTCCCGCTGAGTAAATATGTATTTCAGACATTTATGATCGGTAAAAATCTGACATGCAGAGCCGAAAAGATAGTGACGCCAAATCTTGAGCGCAAAAACGACTGCCGCTAACTCCAAATCATGAGTAGGGTAGTTCAGCTCATACGGCCTCAACTGTCTCGATGCATAGGCAATGGTCTTGCCGTGCTGCATCAATATGCACCCAAGACCCTGACCCGAAGCATCACTATAAACAGCAAAACCCTCGTTGCCACACGACAATGCTAAAACCAGGGCTAAAGTCAAACGCTTCTTCAGTTCCTCGAAACTCGACTGTCTCTCGTCATTCCAGACGAATTTCTCGGATTTCTGGAGCAACTGTGTAAGTGGCCGAGCCAGTTTCAAGAAACCCTCGACGAGCCTACGGTAGTAGCCAGCCAAACCCAAGTAACTACGGATCTCATTCACATTCTTGGGCGGTGCCCAATCCAATACTGCCTCTATCTTCTTTGGATCCACACGAACCCCCTCGGCTGAAATCACGTGACCTAGAAACATCACTTTCTTCAGCCAGAACTCACATTTCGAGAACTTCGCATAGAATTGCTCGGTTCTCAAGATGTCTAACACTACTCGCAAATGATGGGCATGCTCTTCTTCGTTCCTCGAATAAATAAGAATATCGTCAATGAAAACAAAGACACACTTATCCATATACTCGATAAAGACTTTGTTCATCAACTGCATGAACACCGCCGGCGCACTAGTTAACCCGAAAGGCATAACTACAAACTCATAATGTCCGTATCTCGTCCGAAAAGCTGTTTTCGGCACATCGGACTCCCTCACCCGGAGCTGATAGTACCCCGATTTCAAATCAATCTTCGAGAATACCGTAGCTCCCTGCAACTGGTCGAACAAGTCATCAATTCTCGGCAAAGGATACTTGTTCTTGATGGTCACCTTGTTTAGTTCGCGATAGTCGATACACAAACGTAGTGAACCATCCTTCTTCCGCACAAACAGGACCGGTGCGCCCCAAGGCGAGGCGCTCGGTCGAACATACCCCGACTCAAGAAGCTCACTCAACTGCTTCTTCAACTCGGACATCTATGAAGGTGCCATGCGATACGGCGCCTTCGAAATAGGAGCCGCGCCCGGCTCTAACTCTATAGCAAACTCGACCTCACGATCCGGTGGCAATCCCGGTAACTCGTCAGGAAATACATCAGGAAACTCACTAACGATTGGAATCAAAGACAGCTCAACTCCACTACTCTCTGCCTTCCAGGCGTAGCACCAATAACTAGTACACCTCTTTCGCAGGAGTCTCATCGCCTTCAAGGCATTAATGATGAACTTCTGGTTTCCCCTCTTTCGCCCGGCGAAAGAGGGCTTGGTGCCGTCTTTGGCTAGCATGGTGATGATCCTAGTGCGGTAGTTCATGATTGCACCATGCCGCTCGAGCCAATCATCCCCGAGAATTAAGTCCTCACCCTCAATACCCACAATAATAAGATTAGAGGGCCAATCCCTCTCACAAATAAGCACAGAAGAATCTCGAACCTCCTGATCACCAACGATCCTATCACCGCTAGGAAGCTTAACGATGAAGGGCTCACAAGGCGTCAAACCGTCGAGACTCAAATGGCGCAAACACTCCAGAGATATGAACGAATGTGTAGCACCAGAATCGAAAAGCATACTGACAGAATGAGAAAGAATATGAACGGTACCTGTCGCCACATTAGCCGCTGGGTCATCGGCTCTCCGCATCTCATAGACACGCGGGTGCGCTGAGCCGACACTGGAAGCTCCCCCTTAGCGGGCTGACCCCGACCTCTCCCTCGACTAGCACTCGGCGGAGATTGAGAAGCAAACAATCCTTGATTCACACTTGGTTCCCTAGGCGCTGGAATGGATGCCCGGGCACCAAGGATTTTCTCCCTCTCAGCACAGAAAGCAGCCTTGTGACCCGGCTGGCCACACTGGTTACACGTCAGCAAAGGGTTCGGACAAATACGACTGATGTGGCCCTGATGGCCACAGTTAAAACACTTCACCTCCCGAGGAGGGGCACTGGCAGCCCTACGGGGAAACCCAGTAGATCGAGCTGGGCCACCACCAGCGGAAAAGTTAGCAGACTGGAATTTCTG
Source organism: Orobanche coerulescens (assembly GCA_033398695.1). Lineage (NCBI taxonomy): Eukaryota > Viridiplantae > Streptophyta > Magnoliopsida > Lamiales > Orobanchaceae > Orobanche > Orobanche coerulescens. The sequence goes on along the minus strand of CM065802.1, from coordinate 117,910,870 downwards.
CTGACCCCCACCTTTGTGGCCCGAAAAATTCCCGGCGGACTTCTGCTTCTTGCTCTCGCGGGGCGCCTCACTCGCCGTCACAGACATATCGTAAGCAAGGGCCCTGCTCTGGTAATCCTTCAAGGTAGTACATACGAGCCCCGACATGTAGTCCCGAATCGACAACTTCACCCGTCTGAAAAAATAGAAAATTTTGTCACTCTCCTCGACAACTTGGGTCTTCACATAACCCAACTCCTTGTTAAAATCGGCAATAGCTTGAGATACAGGGATATCCCGTGGTTGAGCATCATAGAAAGCATGTACTCGAGCCTGTCTGACCAGCCACGGGCAATATTTGGTCTCCATCAATTCTTGAAATTCGGCCCACGAAGCAACATGGTCTTTGGGCCCAACGACCTCCCACCAATCCGTAGCGTCCCCAGTGAGAAAGTACTGGGCAATAGGGACCTTACGGTCCTCGGGGCAGTTGGTAGCAGTGAAGACTTTAGATATCTCCTTGATCCACCCCTCCCAGCCGATCGGGTCCGAAGCTCCCGAAAACTGAGGAGGATGCATCTTGATGACATCCTGAAGCCAGCGATCCGCTCCGCCCTGATTAGCGTGGGACGGATCCGGGTTCTGAACCGCCTGATCTATCGCCGCCATTTGATTCACCATTTGCTGCATAACGGCCGCAATACCAAGGTCGGCACGCTCCTGAGAAGAAGCATGACTGTGACGGTCGTCGGTACTGCCGGCTCCCGAAGACTGCGATGTGGCCGCCCCACCGGCTGCCCCACATCCCCGGCCGCATCCACAACCACGACCACGACCTCTTCCAACATCCATACTGATGTTAAAGAAGTAACAAAGGCCATACGATGGTAAGTACGAGAAGAGAAACAATCACAATCGAGAATCAAAGGTGCGATACAAGGAAACAAGGAATAGAGTTAAGAAAAACTTACGGACACTGGTAGTACCGGAATCATGGCAGCGTGACGATGATGTGCAAAACGAAACACAACAAGACCCAATAAACCGACAAGCCTAGGTATCCATAAACCTAGTTCTCCGATACCATTTTCTGTAACACCCCCAAGATATTCGAGGGATATTACAGCGCCGTGAATCCCTATATGGGACCCACCAGGCTGAACAAACATCATACTCATCGACTCACATAAACGACAAAATAACACCTCATCATAAAGACGCAAAACAGAATAATCCGCCCGGTTCAACCGGTCAAACATAACACCATCATCCGACACAACATAATAGACAACAATACAATTCGGACAAACAAGAACTCTTAAGTACTCAAGTACTACTATTAGTTCAAAAACCACAAAAGATGAAAAGATAGGAGACACTAAGACATCACTCGTGCACAATCATCACGCACGGCCATCATCTGCGTACTGGTCCAGCGCCAGCTCGTCTCGATGAACCTGACCTGAAATTTATAAAACGAATTTCCCCAAAATGGGTCCCTAGAGGGGTTAGCAATTACGCTAGTACAAGTAACCAAATGAACAACTTACATCTTACACATATAGTAAATGCATGCAATCAAGAAAACATAGTTCCAAAACACTCATTTCCGGAAATGCCATAATCAAATCACATCTGTAAATTTCACCACAATTAACCGCGGACCCACAGCTTCGTGGATCCCTACCGAGACCCCGTCGGATCTAACCCGTAGTGGTTAAAAGCAACTCGCGGTTCCACAGCTTCGTGGAGCCCTACCGAGACCCCGTCGGATCTAACCCGTAGTGAGTATACACACAAACAATTTCTCATACAATACTAATATGTCAAGATCGTAAGTTCATAAGGATACTTGCCTCGATTAATAGACGGTGACACGAACGAAAAGGGAGAGTCAAGCACAACCGCGAGGAATCGGTGGAAATGAACCTAACGATTCGAATAACACAATCACAACCACTTCTAAACGATTACGGAAATGGAATACACCCGGAAACCCGCCTACGATTCATGTATATTCGTATAAAAATAACAACGAGGGCGGACCACAACCAAACCCTCCCGATTTCACGGAACCAAGAAAATATACCATGAATCCATAGAAAAACTAATGATATCAACAAGATTAATCATACTCATCATGAATTAATCGACAAATCAAGACGAATCGGACGAAAAACCCCAAAACCCCCAAATTATCCAAAAGTAGGGTTCTAAGAGATTTTCCTTGGATTAGGATGAAAGATTCGTGTTGTTGTTGTTATAATACACCAAGAACTCAAGAAAGATGTTGGATGAGATGGTTGGAGGAAGAAATCGCCAAGAAAATCGCCTGGAATCGCCTTAGCCGCGGAGAGGAGGAAGAAATGAGAAAATACGTTCATCTCAGTCAACTCCCTGGTTTATATAGCCAGGGGGTGTTAGCGCGCGATCCTCAAAGTTAGCGTGCGCTAACGAAACAAACTCCAGTCCAGTAGCCAGACTTCTGGCCGTTAGCGTGCGTTACTCGAAACGTAGCGTGCGCTAATAACCTTTCGGTAGCGTGCGTTATCGACCAATAGCGTGCGCTACCTGGATATTAGCCGAGTCCAGAAACAACTGTCAGTACACACCTGATCCGGTTAGCGCGCGCTGTCGACCAAACGTAGCGTGCGTTAAGGGTGTATCGATAGCGCGCGCTATCGGCCAATAGTGTGCGCTACATGGGCACCTGATAGAGTCCAGTAGCAAACTGTCCAGTACTGGACAGTCACTCTAGTGCACGCTACCGGTCATCTCAGCGTGCGCTAGCCCCCGACATTAGCGTGCGCTAGACTACATAGCGTACGCTAATCCGCCAGTCTAGAGGGCTGGAATCAGCACTGCCACTCCCAGGGTTAGCTTGCTAGCGCGCGCTACGAAACAGACGTAGCGTGCGCTACTAAGGGACCCCTAGCGTGCGCTATGCAGAAAAGATAGCGTGCGCTAGGTACGAAACATAAACGGTCTAAAACACCGGAATATGTACGACACATCAAACGGAACATCTCAAGACGCATTAAAACATAGAATGGGTCCACGGCAACCCCGAAACGGCGGTTCCGCACAACAATTACGGGAATCAGATCAATAGATGACGGAAAAGATACACTGAAAGATACACGAGGGTCGCTACAACCGAGACATACACCAAAAATGAAAATACAAGGGAAAGAAAAATGTGGATATTACAAAGACAACGTTCACTCCTTGGCATTGACGGTAAATATAATATCGACTTTACATACATAATAAATATAGTAGGTGAAACTAATAATCTAATTGATAGTTTTTCTAAAAAAAAGTCTAATTGACAGAGAAAACAATTAATAACTCTTTAATTCGTTAAAAAGAAAATGACCTTATCGTATTATTTTGAATGGTTTGGTAAGTCTGAAGTTGTTCTCATATTAATAAGTATTTAATTTTGTTCTAATTTGTTATTGTGTTTATCTATAATTTATCATATGACATGTTATCTCATCGTCATGCAGACTTGCATCTCAATGATGTTCAGTTGAAGAATTACACTTTGACTGAAATTGATAATATGTTGGAAAAAAATGGAAGATCTCTTAGGGATTATAAAGGGATGCCTCTTCCAGACGATGATATGGTGAGGGAAGGAAATAACAGGAATATACAATAGGAACTGAATTACAATAGGTCGCAGTTAGAGATGGAACACCAACAATTATGTTCATCGTTAACAGATGAACAAAAAGCTATTTACGAAGAAATCATGAATGCGACATCCAATGAAAGAGGTGGAATTTATTTTGTTATGGATATGGTAGGACTGGAAAAACATTTATATGGAGAATATTGTCTGCTGCTTTACGATGTCAAGGTGAAATTGTTCTTAATGTTGCTTCAAGTGGAGTTGCCGCTCTTTTGCTGCCATCTGGAAGAACTGCACATTCACGATTTGGAATACCAATAAATGTCTCAGACAAATCTATGTGCACTATTACACCCGGGACTCAGTTGGCGGCCCTTATAATGAAGACAAGATTGATAATTTGGGATGAAGCACCTATGATGAATAGACATTGCTTTGAAGCATTAGATCGTAGCTTGAAACATATTGCAACGGATGGACGAAATGCCCTACCATTTGGGGGGAAAGTAATTGTTCTTAGTGGAGACTTTAGGCAAATTCTGCCCGTTGTACCAAAGGGCAGCAGAGAAGATATTGTTTACTCGAGTATAAGTTCTTCTCCACTTTGGCATCATTGCAAAGTGCTAAGACTAACAAAGAATTTGAGATTAACTGTTGGCCAAACAATGTCATCTTCCCGTCGACAAGAAATTAAGGATTTCTCAGAATGGATCCTCAAAATTGGAGATGGTGAATTAGGTGAAGAGGTCGATGGAGAAACCTTCATTGATATTCCGGATGATATACTGATTCGTGATGCAGAAGATCATATTGCAGCCATCGTTGAGAGTACTTATCCTTCACTTATAAGTAACTTTCATGCATCTAATTTTTTCGAAGAAAGAGCAATACTGGCGCCAACAAATAGCATTGTAGAGTTAGTAAATGATTACATTATGTTTATGATTCCAGGAGACGAGAGGATATATCTTAGTTCTGACAGTATATGTAAGACGTTTGCGACCTCTGGAAATCAGAACCAAGTCTATCCAACGGATTTTTTAAATAGCATCAAGTGCTCTGGAATTCCAAATCACATCTTGAAACTGAAGGTTGGAGTTCCAGTTATGTTAATTCGAAATATGGATCAATCATCAGGATTATGTAATGGCACAAGATTGGTGGTTACCCAACTAGGTGACCATATTATTGAAGCGAAAATTCTTTCGGGGAATAATATTGGGAGTAAAGTGTTTATTCCACGACTGATATTAAGTCCGTCAGACAGCAGATTACCATTCAAATTTCAAAGACGACAGTTTCCTCTTATTGTGTGCTTCGCCATGACAATAAATAAGAGTCAAGGTCAGACGCTCTCCTATGTTGGTGTATATCTGCCAAAACCCGTATTTAGTCATGGTCAGCTTTATGTAGCCGTATCAAGAGTGAAGAGTAGAAAAGGCTTGAAAATTCTTTGTTGCGATGAGAATGGTGTGATTATAGACAGAACAAATAACGTTGTGTATAAAGAAGTATTGCAAAATTTATAATGAATGATTTACGTATTATATATTTACATAAGATTTTTTTTTCCGTGTTCCCGTGTATTACACGGGTGTTATACTAGTATATATATATATAGAAAATGACAATTTTTTGAAGAAAAATATAAATATTTGCGTGGAACGTAGAGAGGGGGTATCAAACTTTTTTTTCTCCATATCCTTAGTTTTCAAGAATTTATTCAACTTCAACCAACTGCCTTGGCGCAGTTGGCCACCTGACCTTCAATTTAGTTGGAGGTCAGGGGTTCAATTCCTAGTGGCAACACTTTGGAATTGAATTTCTCAAGGTCCAATGATCCCTTAGTCTTTGACTAAGGGTTAGGGCCTAGCCCTCCGGGGTACGCTGGTGGAACAATTAAATATTGAGGGCTTCAAGCGGCAGTGTGGGAGGCCAGATCTCGGTGGGAACCTGCGGTTGGATTTGGGGGGGGGGGGGTCCAGCATGGAGCAATCACTTGGGGAACGACTCATTGTGCGCGGTAGTTGAAGATATTTAAGAACCTGTGAGCCAGATACACATCTCGCGATTTAACTGGTAGCAGTACTGTGGGGCCGGAGCTGTTATCCCGAGAACTAGTCAGGTGTAAGCTTGGAACCTCGGTATAAAAAAAAAGAATTTATTCAACTTCCAATTTTGTTTTACATATATAAAAAATGATGCTTACATTCCCTTTTCTCCTCGATTTCACAAAACATTTCATTCCCCCGGAATAAGTTGAAGGAAAAATTGAAACTTAGTCCATTTCAAGGGCCATATACTGATACACACTGAAACACCTTTAATAGTGAAATCTAGAAATCAATTGTATTATTAAGTAATTTCATTGCATATTTGTTATTATTTGCTGCATCAAGCTGGTCGCTAATATATACAACAAATAATGTAATAAAAAAATACATAAATGCATATAATTCTACTTATCTAAAGTCGTTACATCACTAATATCAATGGCCGAACAAAAGTTTTTAGATTTCACAAAGTGATTAGTTTTCATCTATTTCAAATATATATATATATATATAAATTAATCTACAGTTGTTCAAGTGTTTCCCGTGATCACTCATGTCATATTTCTTCAGTCCATTGCTGAGCGATATCTAGCTAACAATTAATCCCAACTAAAGATCTGAACATTGGACTCTAACTTAACAACCAACTTTTTTCTTTTCATTTCTCTTGCTCAGAGCTATGGATAACTGAAAAATCTCTCTGTTTCTTTCTTCTGCCTCTGTTCTTTCGAATCATGAAAATGAGGCCGTCCTCTGCAGTGCGCCTAGTTTCAATATTACTTCTGTCAATCACATTTCTGACTGGGTGGTGTTTAGCTGGAGAAACACTTGAGCTGAACGAGGACGTTCTGGGCCTCATTGTACTCAAATCAGGTTTACAAGACCCTTCAAAATACTTGGATTCCTGGAACGAGGATGACGAATCCCCCTGCGCATGGCGGTTCGTAAAGTGCAATCCCATAAACAGCCGTGTTTCACAGCTCTCACTTGATGGCTTGAGCTTGTCCGGCAAGATTGGTCGGGGCCTCGAGAAGTTACAGTTGTTGAAGTCACTTTCCCTATCCAACAACAATCTTACGGGCACCATAAACCCGGATCTGACTCTTCTTCCCAAGCTCCAAACCCTTAATCTTAGCCGGAATACTCTTTCCGGCAGCATCCATTCATCTCTTTCCAACTTATCCACCCTCCGGTTTCTTGACTTGTCACAAAACACTCTCTCAGGCCCACTTCCTGATAACATGTTCGAAAGAAACTCCTGTTCACTTAGGCATCTTTCTTTAGCCGGAAACCGTCTCGACGGGCCTATTCCGAGCACGTTTTCTAAATGCACGAGGCTGCATCACCTCAACCTGTCCGGCAATCACTTTTCTGGGAGCCCTTGTGGAATTTGGTCGCTCACAAGGCTCCGGATATTGGATCTTTCGAACAACGCACTGTCGGAGTCCGTCCCGGTGGGCATTTCCTTCGTTCATTTCTTGAAAGAGCTGATCTTACATGGAAATCAGTTTTCAGGATCCTTACCGGATGATATCGGCCTGTGCCCCCACCTGACTAGAATCGACTTCAGCAATAACTTCCTAACAGGGACCATACCAGAGTCTCTGCAGAACCTAAATGCACTAACCTTTTTGAGTTTATCCAACAACTTCCTCACTGGAGATTTCCCTCTATGGGTTGGAAAAATGAACAGCCTCGAGTACTTTGATTTGTCGAACAACCACATCACAGGTACTCTTCCTACATCGATCGGAGACTTGAAATTGCTAAAGTATCTCGGCCTGTCTAATAATAAGTTGAGTGGAGCCATTCCGCACTCAATGAGTGACTGTCCCAGCTTATCCGTTATCCGGTTGAGAGGAAATGGATTCAATGGGAGCATACCGGATGGCTTGTTCAGTATGAAGTTAGATGAAATGGATCTTTCTAGAAACAATCTGCGGGGATTCCATATTCCAGCAGAATTGGGGCTTAGCAGCAGTAAGTTGAGATGCTTGAATCTGTCTTGGAATTACTTGGAGACGAGGGTGCCACCGGAGTTTGGTTACTTTCGGAATCTCACTGTTCTAGATATTCGGAACAGTGGTTTGATTGGATTAATTCCGGGTGACATATGTGTTTCTGGAAGCTTGGCCATCCTTCAGCTTGATGGAAATTCATTGTCAGGTCCAATTCCTCATGAAATTGGGAACTGCTCATCACTCTACTTGCTGTATGAGTTCTTCCACTTGTTCTGTTTGACATTTCTAATGCTTCTGCATGATTTTTAACTTTTTTGATTTGTTTAATATTTATTTACAGGAGCTTATCCCACAACAATTTGAGTGGACCAATACCTGACTCAATGTCCTTGTTAAGCAAGCTCAAGATTCTGAAGCTGGAGGTGAACCATTTGAGTGGTGAGATGCCTCGGGAACTTGTGAGGCTTGAAAATCTTCTGGTCGCTAACATGTCGTACAACAGACTCGTCGGCCGGCTGCCTGCTGGAGGCATTTTCCAGAATTTAGATGCCAGTGCAATAGAGGGTAATTTGGGTATTTGTTCACCAATGCTCAAGGGACCATGCATGCTCAACGTCCCGAAACCTTTGGTTCTCAATCCATACGCCTATGGAAATAGAAAACGAGGTAACCAACACTCATCAGGAAGTTCCACAAAGTGGAGGCACCATAACATCCTCAGCGTCTCGGCTATTGTCGCAATATCAGCTGCGGCTATCATTGCCTTTGGAGTGTTGGTGATAAGCTTTCTCAATGCTTTGGCTCATAGAAGGATGGCGTTTGTCGACAATTCCTTGGAAAGCATGTGTTCCAGCCCCGCACAATCTAGTAACCTTGTTGCAGGGGAACTCATTCTGATCGACTCAAAGTCTACTTCCCCCGATTTAAGGCTGAGTGCTAGTTTTGATTCGGTGCTTAACAAGGCAGCTGAGATTGGGGAAGGAGTCTTTGGAACCGTGTACAGGGCTTCATTGGGAGGACGCGGACAACCGATGCTGGCAATAAAGAAGCTTGTAACCACCAATACTCTCGAGTGTCAAGAAGAATTTGATCGTGAGGTTCGATTTCTTGGGAAAGCAAGGCACCCGAATTTGATTCCGCTAAGAGGATACTACTGGACTCCTCAACTGCAGATTCTGGTATCGGATTATTCGGTAAAAGGAAGCTTACAAACAAAACTACACGAGCCTTCAACTTTCACCTCTTCACCTCTTACTTGGCTTGATCGGTTCAAGATTGTGCTAGGGACGGCAAAGGGACTCGCGCACTTGCATCATTCATTTCGTCCGCCCATCGTACACCACAACATAAAGCCGAGCAACATACTCCTAGATGAAAATCTGAACCCAAAGATATCGGATTTCGGACTGGCAAGCCTTCTGACGAAACATGACAAGCACGTAGTGAGTAATAGATTCCAAAGCGCGCCAGGTTATGTGGCTCCGGAACTAGCATGCGAGAGCCTAAGAGTCGACGAAAAGTGCGATGTTTATGGGTTTGGTGTGCTGATTCTTGAGGTGGTGACGGGTAGAAGGCCAGTCGAGTACGGAGAGGACAATGTTGTCGTACTGAGTGACCACGTGAGAGTTTTGCTCGAACAAGGAAATGTGCTAGACTGGGTGGATACGAGGATGGGGAAGTACCCGGAAGAGGAGGTTCTGCCGGTTATAAAACTAGCCCTTGTATGCACTTCTCAGATACCTTCAAGCAGGCCATCCATGGCAGAAGTGGTGCAAGTACTGCAGGTCATCAAGACTCCTTTTCCAAACAGAAAACATTAAAACGCACGTTCCTCTTTTTTTGTTTTCTTTGTAATTTTTTTTTTGTTTCTAATAAATAAATCAGAGAAATGTCACAGAAATATAATACTAACCTCGTTTTTATACACTCCCACTTTTCCACCCAGGTGTGTATATTCATGATTTTATTTCAATAAAAATCGAGTACATCCAAAATAGGAAAAAAATGCATAGAAATACATGAATTTTGCTATATCTTTTATTTTGCACGTAATTTTTAATTTTTTTTTCATAAAAACACTAACTCTTAACTTTGTCCAATTTTTCTCTAATTTTAGACCTCCTCTAAATTGAATCTTACTAATTGACGCTTATGTGGCAACCGGACATATGCCGACCTTTTATGTCCGTCAAATTAAAGAGATTATGTTTATAAGTTCTATACGACGTCGTTTGATACCTTAATTACATTCTTCCAAATTTTCCTCTTATGTGAATTCGCGAAACTTCTGACAATTTTATGGCAAAATAAAACAAAATATTTTATGTTTGATGTCATCTTGATCCATAAAGTTATGAATCGATAATATAGGAGGTTTGGTCGAAATTTTCGTATTAGGGAGAAAATGAACAAAATCGAAAGTTGGTGATTTTATTAGAAAAATTAAAACGTCATGTGCAAAATAAAAGACATGGTAAAATTCATGTATTTATGTGCATTTTTTCCTTCAACATAATATTTTAATATCTATTAGCATTTATGTAACATTTCTTAAAATTATAATTTTTTGTTATTTAAATTATGGTATTAGTTGCAGGAAAAAAAGTCAGAATAGATAGTTTGAAACGAACTGTACTTCGTTAAAATAATTTAATTAAATAATTGTATTTTAATCAAGATATATCTTCAATTGAGACGGAGAAAGTACTTATAACACATGTCAAATCAAACAATGTGTAACTTTGATCGTTGAAATACTTTTTAATTATATTTTAGGTAAAAAAATATGAAAAATAATATTTTAAAAATAGACATTGAAATGAATCTAACAATATTTTATATATTAATATTTACTTTCATATTTTTTTTTATATTAGTAAAAAATTATAATTCTGTTTCAGGAGATTGTAAGAAAGCAGTAAAGATGAATCAATAAAGCAATCAATTGTATTCATAACACTGATATGGGACCTTTATATAAGCTTTACAATGAGAGTCCTTCCATAATAGAATTCCTAACAAAGGAAGGCACCTAATAGGATCACACTACCTCTAGAAAGATATAGAACCCTACCATCTTTGTATCCCACTACAATGAACATTAGGCCAGACACATATAAGGGAAGGACAAAATCGTAATTCCCCAAATACCCCATGTGTCGAGCACTAATACAACCATGTGCATAAGATGTTGCCTCGGTAAAAACCTTTCCAAGTCAAATAAAATCCAGTTGGAAAAACAAAGATTTGGTGAGGAAAAAGAGCACAATACACCAATTACAAGTGCCGAAATCTTGTGGAGTATGTTAGGATTATGCATCGAATGCCACTTAGAGGATAAGAGAGTGAGGGCATTGTATTATAATTATATACATCAATCGAACAAGGTATTTATTATTGCTATATTATTGTATATCATTGGCATTATAATTTGATATATAGAATAATTGTCCTTGCATTTGAGAGCAAACATTCCACTCCTTATGAGATATGGATAGGCACTGGAAGTGTTTACGGATCGAATACTTCACTAGTTCGAAAGTCGATAAAACTTAACTGCGCATTAATTTTAGACAGGACTTGTATAATGTGTACTTTGACATGTAGAGCGTCTGTCTTCACTAAGAGTTAGTGGGAGCACATGTTATAGGTATGCTAATGTGGTTAGTATACTCAGACTCGACTCACCTCGATTCGATCACATGGAATTCACTTCGGTATAGTCATTAATTGAATCGATAGGTTATGATAGGTATATCTTAACCTTAGACTTGAGGATTCAGTAGGAGATGCGCTTGTGATATTAAGTTAGTAACTAGAGTAGTTCGATCCAATCACAGGCTGATGGGGTCAACCTTGAAGTGCAACTTGGTGGACAAGTAGCAGTCTCTACTAAATATCAAGACATGATTCTTTCTCCTGTAAGTGAACAAGTAGCTGTGCTATGCGATTAGTGAAAAATGAGATCGCAAGTCTTTGACCAAAGTATTTAGAGTAAATTGTATTTGATACACGAAAGCTCGATGATCTCGGTTTGTACTAACAAAAGCATAGAGTCAAGTTACAATAGAGTTTGACATTCTCTAATACTTGATCGAGATATATGATTGAAGGGTTTATACGTATACGATATTGATAATGTAAAGGTTTTGGAGTGATCCTCATCATTCGTTCTCAGTTGGGTTACTGTGCAGGCCACAGAACTGGCTAGGTGGTGCTAACACTCTTTGGTACCTCCTATTCCGAACAGAGATGAACTCATGGAGTCGCTCACAAAGGATAGACGATGAATTATGTTGACCTTATTATCTCTTAGTTAATATTGGATATTAGATGTCTAATTTAATTTATTATATAAATTAAATCAGTCTCGTGAACTAAGTAAATTACTGGGTAATTAATTTCATTCATATTATTTCTTAGATAAATTATATTAAATATAATTGATTAATTGGACTAATGAAGTGTATCAATATTAAAACGTACCAATATGTATCTATCAGAATAGATATACGAGGATTTCACTGATCGAAACGAACCTACTCCCCAATTATCTCACATGCCCGCTCCCCCTTTCCACTTGATGGGTGATGATTCTTTATCATCATTTTTGTCTTTTTTAAGTCATGATAAAAGGTGTGGAACATTTTATACACTTGGTATATAAAATATTTCAAATCATGAATATTTCAAATCATGGAGCGAGGTGAGGTGTGTTTTGCGTATAAAACAAAACCATCACGCTAGCATTAGGAGTGTGTGAGCCGTGAGTTGTAGTATTGAGGGAGGAGATAGAATTACTCTTCCAAAGTTTTACACTTGATCATCAAGTGCGTTTAAGTGAATTTTTGAGACAATTTTTTTTTTTATCATTCATTTTGAGTGATTTAGATAAATATATATAAGTTCCTACTATCAACTTATAACCGTGTTCTCGAAGAACAAAAAGATAGTAAATTATTCAGATCGATCTTCCGACGCGTGATACGTAGAGGGCACGGTGTTCTTGGTGCTTGTGATTTTGCCAAAGATTCGATCGTGTTCATCACTATTTAATCGAAGGCCTTCAAGGACGTGATTTGTAAATTCATACTTTGTATTTTATATTCTTATATACGATGCTTGATCGATCTTGTTCAGAGGTTCGGTTATTGACTGGGTCATTTTTATTATTCCGTTGTGCCTTCGATTTCAGGCCACGAATCCCAACAGTGGTATCAAAGAGAGGTCTATGTGATCTTATAAATGTTATTCGCACTTGTAATGCTTGGTTGAATATTTTTATGATTTGAGATCATAATTGTTTTAATAGTTAAAATTTAGTTGTTTGTCAAAAAATTTATATTTCATTATTTTATGTGATAAATATAAATTTATTTTTTTCTTTTGAAAGCTGATTTATATGTGTAATTTATAAATTAAAAAAATATTGTTTTTGAATTGGGGACGAAAAGACAAGCCAGAAAAGTGGCCGAACCCGGTAGCTCGGGCCTGCTGGGAGGTTGCCGGCGACAACCGGTGTTAGTGTATGCCCTCGAATGTCACTATGAGGATAAGAGAGTTAGGGCACCTATATGTGATCATGTATTCATTAATAAAAGGCAGTGATTATTTCTTTGTTTATTGTATATCATTTGCCTTCTTGATTTGGCAAATAAAAAGAAATGATGCCCGTGCTTTTGAGTAGAAGCATTCCACTCCTTATGAGATAAGGAGTACTGCACTGGAAGTGTTTAGATCTCAAAAGCTTAACTTATCCGCAAGTTGATAAAACTTAATTGGATATTAAGTTGTTTGATGAAGACTTGTATATCATATGCTTGGACATGTGCATGTCTTCACTGAGGAGTAGTAGGAGCATTCGATATAGGTATATCAATTAGATTAATCTATTCGAATACGACTCACCTCGATTCGACATGAATTTCACTCTAGGATAGTCAATGACTGAACCGTAAGGTTATGATAGGTATGCATGAACCTTTGACTTGAGGGTCGAGTAGAAAATATGTTTGTTTAATTAAGTTAGTCATTAGAGTAGTTCGATCCATTCACTTGTTGGTAGGGATCAACCTCGAAGTGAAACTTAATGGGCAAGTAGTCTTTACTGAATGCCAAGAAAAGATTCGTTCTCCTGTAAATGAACATGATAATGTCCTATGCGGTTAATGGCAAATGAGATCAAAAGTCTTTGGCCAAAGCAATTCAACTATTTGTGTTTGATACACAAGAGTTCTGTTATCTTGATTTGCACTAACACATGCATAGAATCAAGTAGAGACAGTGTTTGACTTAACCGTGACCCTAAAGCTTGATCAGGACATATGATTGAAGGATTTATACGTATACGGTATTCATAACAGATTTTGGAATGATTCCCATCATTCGTTCTCAGTTTGGGTTGCGGTGTGAGCCACAGATTGGCTAAGTGTTCCTCACACTCTTTGGATCCTCCCATTGCTGACTGAGACGAACCTATAGAGTCGCGTATACAGGATTAATGATGGATTAAATTATGCCTATTCTCTCTTGATAAATATTAGACATTGGATGTCTAAGTGAATATAATTTATTGGATAAATTAAATCGGTCATATGAATTAAATAATTACCGGGTAATTAATTTAATTCAAATATAATTATTTCTTGGAGAAATAAGTTATATCTTATTTGATGTAATTAATTAATTAGATTAATTAATTAATTTAAATACAAAGTGATGGATCAAGGTTTATCTATCAGATTAGATACACGGAGTCCAGAACATGGGCTAAATGGTTGGACCATTTAATAGTCCACTTGGCCGCCCAAAAGTCTCACCCTCACTAAGTCTCCACCTTAATTGGTGGAAGACTAATTTACTGCATCTGAAGGAGGTCTCACTTAATTTAGGAAGACTGTGAATTAACTAGTGGGGTGAATATTAATATATAAAGACACCACTCCACTTGTGTTCATTACTTGAAAAACAACAAAGAAAGAAAAGAGAGTTTTGAACTTGGTTTTTCTTCTTCTAGGTTTTGGGACTTTAAGGCAATACTCAATATTCTTCTTATAGCCGTATTCTTAGAGAACGAGAAGAAGGAGTTTGATCCAGGTATTTTTCCGACGCGTATTTCGTAGAGACGTTCGGCACTTTCGACGTTGGAATTTCCAAAAGCTTCACGGATTGTATTCGTGCTCGTCGTCATCAACATAAAGAAGTCGGGTCTACGAGGGTATGATTTTGATTCTTTTATTTATTCGTTTATACGATCCTTGATCGATCCTCTTTAGGAGTTTGGATGAGTACGTTTTGTGCGATTTATTTTCCGCTGCATATTCGATTATGGCCTGAACTCCAACAGCCTTCAGCAAGCTGCCTGCTCTTGGCAGGCAGCAGCCTAGGGAGCTGACCCTATGGCCAAGGCCTGGCAATTGTGCCGGGCCGCGAGGTTGTCAAGGGCCTTGTGTTTTCGACTCCATTTTTTATATTTTATATTTGGTAGAGTAATTTCCTGCAATTTAAAGTGGATTTAATTTGACTAAAATAAAAATATGGTGTTTTTATTTTTAAGAGAAATAATTTAATGAAGTATTTATTTTCGTTCGGAACAAATTAAAATTATCGATTCTGTGAATTAATTGGATTAATTCTAATAGATTGATTAATTTTATATTGACTAGATCAATGGATTAAACTAATTACCTATGTCATTACTTTAATGTATTTATTGTATTTATTTTGTGATGGTGATGTAGTTCATGGACTTAGTTTGAATCTTTATACGATGGGACTGTAAGCCGTTTTGAGCTAATTTATTTTATTAGAAAAATTTGTATATGATGTAATTTTTATTGATGCAATAAATTAGTTATGACGAATAGCCAAGGACAAACACTATGAAGACAAAGATTCAAAACATGTAATTTGATTATATTTGTACTGGATTTATGTTGAAGAGGTACTTAGGAACGGTCCATGAACTGCATGTTGATAGATACTAGGTTGTGGATGTTTTCATATTGTATGACAAACAAATTAATGTGCAAAATGCAATATATAATCGCGTAATCCCACTTACAAATACTAAGTTATAAAGGTTACGAGGTTTCATACCCTCCGTCAAACTCATGAAAAATTGAAATCTAAACCGAAATACTATACTCCGAGTATATGGGGCAGTACTTTGGTGAATGTCGATAAATCCCTAGAGTGCATTAGATGCCTTCGGTTGTGACAAATAAAACCCCTAGAAACCGTATGGGTTTCCGGGTGAGTTTCAATTGCCAGGCCGATAGGAGTTGATGGTTTAAACTTAGATAGTTCAGCGAGCCATATAAACCGTATGTGTTGAGGGCAAGTGAAAAAGGGCTAAAATAAGATCGAATCATCCATTAGATGGTTGGTGTTAGACACCACTTTATAAAGAATGATAGAATAGAAACGAATAAGTTGCCCTCTATTAAACTTTATAAAGAACTCGATCATCACTATGGAGTCAATAATGACTTCCACATTCTACATGGGATTGTGTAATACCGATAAAATAGTGGAAGTCGAGTTAATGAATATAGAAAGTCCTTAAAATCCTAACTCGGATTATAATTAAGCAATCACTAACGAATATAGTATTATTCTATACAGTCAAACAAACAACACACTCCTAAATGACAATGAATTCGCTCGCTATTTTACTTTAGAAGAACACTCTTACTAGACCTAATTTTGTATACATGCTCCACAATACGAAGATAGTTCTCAATATATAGTCGTCGGGTTACGTCTTAGAGGCGGACATACCACCAAATCCTACAAGGACCACGGCTAGTCAGGAAGAAGTTGATGCCTTGACAAATGGGCTAAAGATGATGTCAGGGTCCGTGGTTTCATGATGGCCTCAATGAACAATGAGCTTCAGAGGGCCCATGAGAAAATGCCCTCTTCAAGGGAGATTTTGGCAAATCTTGTTGAGCTCTATAGGGAGCATAATAGAACTGCTTGGTATGAGATATTGAAGCAGTTGTTTATGCTCAGATGAAGAAAGGTGAGAAAGTTGGGGACCACATCCTCAAAATGATATCCATGATTGAGAGATTGAGGCTCTTGATTTTTGGATGCATACTTATTCAGACTAACCTTATCCTAGAATTACTTCCTGTCTCCTCTCAGTTTGCCGTAAACTTTAGCTGCAATAAAAGTGATTGCAACACATGATCGAGGGATTCACACTCTTTATTTCTGGATGCATACATCTTTCCAGACTAACCTTATCCTACAATCACTTCCTGACTCCTTCTCCTAGTTTGTCATAAACTTTAACTGCAATAAAATTGCTTGCAACATAGCTCGGCTGATGAACAAAATGAGTATACCAAAGTCTCACATGAAGACTAAGCCGAAGGAGGTTGCACCTGTAATTTCTTCAGAGGCTTGGAGGTTCAAGAACATGAAGAAAAATGACAAGAAGCAGTTCAAGCCCAAAGGTGGGGTACAGAAAGATAAGGGCAAGGCCCTAATGTTTCCTAAGATTAAGGGGGTCAAGAAGACATATGTATGCCTCAACTGCGGTGAGCTAGGCCACTTAAGGAGACAACATCCAAAACTTGACCATAATGCTCCTTCAGGTACGGAACTGCTAGCATTGGAAACAAATTATTCAATAACGGTTTATTCTACTTCTTGTATACTTGATTCTGGTGTGAGTTCTCACATATTTATAATGAACCAAGATCTGGAATGAAGTAGAATGCTTGAAGCTGGAGAAGTGATGGTGACAGTCGACGGCGGGAAATGTCGAGGCTACTGACATCAAATTACTTAAATTGGATTCAGAATCCGATTTTATTATTAGTTTGGATAGCTGTAACACCCCCAAAACCACTCGGGAATATTACAGTGCCGCAGACCCTCTCCGTGAGGATCTACCAGGCTAAATACAGAAAACACAACAACACATACATGCCAGCATGGCTAATAACGAACCATTAGACCAATTTGGTCTTTTGCCACAACACACACATCAAACATACATTACTCTTTCTCACAACTAATACCCAAGCAGGGATTGGAATACATCAACATTCCCATAAAATGGAAAATACCATGACGGAAATGTAATACCCGGTTGTAATTCATTCATTATCATTCAATAATTATCAGTCAGTAATTGTCACTCAGTAATTTTCACTCATTAATAATCACTCATCATTCATGATTCATTCATTTGTGTTCATTGTTGGCATATTGTAACCGTGTATCAGTTACCGATCGTCATTCATCTCCGTTTGTGGATCGAGACGAGAGTATCATCATTATTATCGTGAATATAGTCTTGTGTTCGAAGTATCATCTATCACGTGTTATGGGACTTATTTACAATCATACAAGTATTGTACATCAGATCATTCACCGTTGGTAATGAGTAGACGGAGTTGTCGGATTTTTGTCACTTCCAGCAGCGAGTTACAGCCGTAACTATTCAGGCATTACAGCCGTAACCTGCAGTTGTTGGCTCAAGGTGGTTTTGGACGAAGGTGAGTTACGGCCGTAAGGATTGTCGGTTACGGCCGTAACAGGCGTTCGTTGATTTCAGGCCAGTTCGGACGAATGGGACCCGGTCGTAAGGGTTGCAGCATACGACCGTAAGATGAGGCTGGTACGGCCGTACGATGCAAGCAGGGTGTCCAGGTAGTTTTGACGAAGTCTTCTTACGCCCGTAAGTTTGGCCGGGTACGACCGTATTGGGCGAGTTACGCCCGTAAGACAGGTGCGGGTACGGCCGTATGACTGTCGGCAGATTCTGGACGAAGTCGAGTTACGGCCGTACGAGATGGTTGGTTACGGCCGTAAGGCCGTTGACTTGGGATGTTACGGCCTTAAGTAGGCCGAGTTACGGCCATAACATTCGGCAGTTTATATAGGTCTTGGATGGGACTTTGAGTTCATTTTCTCATTTCTTCACCTTGTATCCGAGAGAGAGGGTTTGTATCCGAGAGAGAGGGTTTGATGGAGAGTTTTTTCATCCTCAATCACTTGGGTGTTCGGTTTTCATCATCTTTATTCGTTTGGGAAGCTTGGATAGTAGATCTAACGCGTTTTCTTCGGATCAAAGTGTTTGGATCTTCAAAGGTAAATTCTTCAAACATCCTGGATTTCGATTTTGTGCTGAGATATGATGTTTTGGACATGAAGATATGTACGCATGATTATGGATGTGTATGATTATTCATTGGATTATTGAAGGGTTATTCAAGAACACTTTGAATATTGAGTTGGAATTAGGGGTTTTCGATTAATTATTGTTGTAATCACGAATTTGGATTATTGATTGTATTGAAGACGTTTTGTTGATTTGGATCACTTTTTGGGGATTTGATATTTGTATAGTTAAGGATTTGTGGTAAACAATCGAAGATTGGCCACAACGTGTTCGATATAATGCCCCAATGAACTTGGTTTAGTCGTATCGACGTTTTGAGTTAGTTATACTCGTGTTTGATTCGTGTGTTGAACCGGATTATTGGTAATTGTGTTATTCAAGGTTGTTTGAGCGACCGACATCTCATTTAGGACATTTGTTCGGGGAAGGACATTTGTCACCGGTGTTGTGTAAGTTAATTCTTACTCGGTTAAAAGGATATTCATTCCTTTCGTTGTTGTTCATTCATAATCATAACTCATTCATAATGTATTAACCGTATTGAGACTTGTAATTGTCTAATAATCACTTCATTCATGAGGAACGACGGTTCCAATCATTTCATTGAGCTATCATTCACTTCACTATTATTTTCATCTCGGTGAGTCATTCTTGACTTTGTCGGATTATTATTCATTGATATTCATTATGGTCATTCTCGTTCATTAGACCTTCTGGGTTCATATTGCGTGGCCGGATGCGGATGTGTGGAATTTTTAGTCGAGCACACGATAGTCATGTATTGGGTTCACCGATACATTGGACTGTGCACACGGTAATGTTTACCTCCGTGAGACTAATTAGGTACAAGGACTGGTGTGTCCGGGCACTCGTCTTGTACACTTGCACAGGACATTACGGGCGTACTATGATGCTCCTCTTCAGTTTAAATTCATAACTACGGATATTTCATAATTGAAAAATATCATGATTGTGTATATTCAACCCTTGAGGATTGTTGTTCTGTGTAACTGACCCCGTTGGGGGATTTTGTTTTCAGGTCATGGCAAGGCAAAAGCACGGGAATAGAACGTTGACGGCGAGGAGTCCTAGTGATACTAGTAGGGGCCCCCAATGCTTTCAGTCATTCATGTTGTCGTCATTTATTTTTCGCTGCAGATTTCCATTTGGATACTCCGTTTCATTCAGTATTGTGTATTTTATCTTCATATAAAATATACATATATTCGGTATTTATCTTGGGTGTGTTGTAATGAAACTCCTCGTCGGAGTAATTGATTCATTTATTTTCTTTCGCCTGGTGGGTCCTAGTCGGGGGTCCACGGCACTGTAATATCCGCCTAGTTTGGGGTGTTACAGGAAAGACAAAACAACAAGACATTACTAAAAAATACTCAACACTGGTCTTCATGTGATTAGTATCGTCGTCTTCCATCATCCTTCGTACCGATCCTGTGATTCGCTCCCCAGCAACCTGCAAGTACCTGGATGCAAAATAGACATCCACCCCCGATTACTCGGGGGTTAGCAAAACTCCACTGTTTTGCTAGTGCAAGTATAAAATACAAATACAAGCCATACACAACATACTCCAAGAACATAAGATCGGGAATAGTCATCCAGACATAAATAACAACAGACTTCTCAAGATAATTTATTTGAATAAAACCGTTCGAAAAATGAAAAATGGAACTTTAGTTCGATATACAATTTGAGAAAACATTTTAAGATCTCGGGAGTTTTGAAAACATTTGAAAATTCTCACTTATCGAAAACACCTGGGGCGCAGCCCAACAATCATTTTTCAAAACACCAATCCGATAACAAACACGGGGTCCATGACCCAATCGAACATCTCAATATATTCCCATGGATTATTCGCGTCCCGTGCTAACAAGCCACGAACCTCAGATGCTCACACGGAACATACCTGAGTGAATAACCCGATAGAAACCATATAATATCACATACCACAGTAACGACAGTCACACAATCACAACCATACATACATTCATTGTTATCCCGGCATCGGGCTAGCCAGCCACGAACCTCGGAGCGTCTACGAGACATACCCAATTGGATAACCCATGACACGTACGTCACACAAGCAAACCACAACCACAAGTTATTCCAGCATCGCGCTAACAAGCTACGAACCTCGGAGTCCCCGCAAGACATACCCGGATTGGATAACCCCACAAGTTATCCTGGCATCGGGCTAGCAAGACACGAAACTCGTAGTCCCTGCAAGACATACCCGATTGGACAACCCCACAGTCACGCCCGACCCGTACTAGCAAGGACGGATCCTGGAGATTCCACAAATCTTACCCAGTGGCACATCACTTACAACCATCACAACAACAAGCAAATACAATTACCAAACAACACTAAGCATCACAACCTCCTTACAGAGGAGTAACAACTAATATCACACAACGCCACATCTTCACCAAACGAGTACACGCATCAATACAGAATCTTCAAGCCGTGGAAAAGGTCTACTATAATCACATAATATAATCACAACCACGCGACACTAATACACATATACAGGAAAGCACATTTACTCCCAAAACGCACGAGTTATCTTTTGAAAAACAACATTTATCGAGAATATACCGATCCTTTTTAAAGTTCATTAAAACATTCGGATTGCACATATAATCAATTACCAACTTTTACGACTACGAAACATGACATGTATGGGCAAAATACTTGCCTCGATACCAAGAGCAACGGAACAACGAACGGACACGGTCGGGTAGCCCTTGAACTTCCAAAAACAACCAAGAACTCGACAACTCCACGAATACTACGAAAATAACACCACCACAAATCAATAACACTAATCGGAAACTGAATTGACCTTAACACAACAAGGATCCGAGGATTTCTTTAAATAAATCAAGAATCATGTTCCGGGTGATAAAAATTGATAAACAAGTTGCAAAATCCGAAGATTATGACCAAGACAACAAGAATTCCATAATCAATTCATCAACTCGGATTAAATCGGAGAATCACGAAGAAATCCCCAAAAATTGCACAACTAGGGTTCTAATGAAGAAAATACCTCGATCCGACGAAGAACAAGGATTTGATGTTGATATAATCGACAAAAGCCTTCCAAAATGCCCAGAAATTGAGTAGAATCGACCAACAATCTGACCTCCCGTCTCTCCCGTCCGTCAGCCGCCACAAGAAGTGAAGAAAGGGGTGAAATGAGGTCTGCCCGTCACCCAGGCTATTTATGGCCGATCACGTTACGGCCGTAATCGGCCACTCCTTACGGCCGTAACTCGGTCAACCTCACTTACGTACGTACCGGGCTCCTCCTTATGTACGTACCCGGCACCCCTTACGGCCATACTTGGCACCCCTTACGTCCGCAACCCGGCTCTCGAGGCTACTGCCCAAAACCTTCTGGTGCGTTATGGCCGTAACCGGCCCATGCCTTATGACCATAACGCGTCATTACGGTCGTAACCGTAAACTCCTTACGGCCGCAACCGAGTTCCCCCCGGCCGCTGCCCAAAATGTCTGAATCCATTATGGCCGTAATCGGCCACGCCTTACAGCCGTAACTCGACCCAGGTCACCATCTGGCAGTCCGGTTAGATGCTCGACGACGTCTCGATCACACTAACGCATCATCTAAGATTCAAAGCAATAACGCGCAGGCTACAAAACCTAACATACCACAATATAAGCACACGTTTCCAAAGACGTGAACGACAACAATCCGCTCGATCGAAGAAAAGTTCAACAAAACCGGAACGAAGATCTCGGGTATTACAATAACACTTGAACTATTCCTTGAGTGATACATAATTCTTGAGTGATACATAATTCTTTCTAGAAGATCCATCATCATACTTTTTATTACACAAGAGTATGACCTTGTCAAATGAATATTCAATTATCCTGTGAAGTATAGAGTAACTTGGGGATGATGGTTTGAGAGTTTTCATTACAAAAAGGGTATGTTGATTGTTATTTATATGATTTATGAAACATCTAAATTCACGATTGATCTTGGCTAGCAAACCTCATAATTTTCACTTTATCCTACCCATACTCAAAGTTACGTTACAACCAAAAGAAAGACCTTTTCATTTATGCATGAGTTTATCCTTTTCAGTGGTGGAGATTTGATTTTTAACCAAGCATATAGTAATGATGTTGGGATTCGATGATTAAAAACGAGTTACGAAGCGGAAAATAAACCGGTCCAATTGGATAAAAACCAAACCCCTAAAATGGATCGATCAAGTATCGTATAAATGAATATAAAATGACAAACACAAAATTAAGAAAATCATACCCTCGTAGACCTTTGATAATATCTTCCTGAAGGAAAAATTCCCGATCCAAGCTTTGATCATTTTCGGTCACCAACACGAACACGAATATGATTTGTTCTAGCTTAATGAATGATCAAACACTGAATATGTCAAGTGTTCTATGTTATCATGCTTGGATATTGATCAGAAAAATTATACCAATTCATTCTCGAAGAACACGGCTAGGAATTGAGATAATATTTTTCTTCTCTTCTCTTCTTCCTTTTCTTTCTCTTAAAGATGAACAAGAAAATGAAAATAAACTTTCTCCTCTCCTCTCTTTTTTGGTTCAGCTGAGATGAATCTCTTAGGTAGTGATGGTGTGTTGTTTGATGTTATTTTATAACATGATGTGATAAGATTCCAAGATAACAATCTTGATCTCTTTTGTAATCATGTGAAAAAAAAAATGAAAGCACACCCCACACCATGTCATGACAAACAAAGAAATCACATGAAAGGTGGGAGGAGATGGGGGCCCCACATAGTCTTAGGTGAGAAAACGAGCCGATCCACTCGGTTCGTGTACCGAACGTTCGCATGCCTAGTCCGTTAAGTACACTTTATTTTATCTCAAATATATTTATACTTAATTAGTTAGTCCAATTAATTAATTTTATCAAATACAAAATAATAATAATATATTTCTAAGAAATAATTATTTATGATTTAAATCAATCATCCAGTAATTAATTACAATTCACAAGACCGCTATGATTTATCAAATATTAAATTAATTATCTGATATCCAATATTAATGAAGAGATAATAAACACATATTTCATCCATCAAATATCCTTATGCGTGACTCTATAGGTCCGTCTTAGTAGGCAATGAGAGGAACCAAGGAGTACGGGTAACAGTTATCGAGTTTAGTGCTCCGTACCGAAGCCCAACTAAGAACGAATGATCGGATTATTCCAAAACAATTATGTCGTGAATACTGTATACGTATAAACCCTTCAATTATATGTCCCGGTCAAGTATTAAGGTCTTGACTCTATGCATTTGTTAATGCAAACCGAGATCACAGATCTCTCGTGTATCAAATACAACTAGCTCTAACCGCTTTAGCCAAATTCTTATAATCTGATTTGCCATTAAATGTATATGACATTTATTTGCTCACTTACACGAGAAAGAATTCTATCTTGGTATTCAGTAGAGATTGTTACATGCCCACTAAGTTGCATTTCGAGGTTGATCCCACCAACCGGTGATGGGATCGAACTACTCTAATGACTAACTTAATGTCACAAGCACATCTCCTACTATTACCTCGAGTTAAAGGTTCACGTATACCTATCACAACCTTTCGATTCAGTCATTGATAATTCCTGAGTGATATCCATATGACCAAATCGAGGTGAGTCGTGTTCGAGTATACTAATCCCATTAACATATACAGTGTGCTCCCACTCATCCTTAGTGAAGACAAGCACTCTATATGTCAGAGTACATGTTATACAAGCTTTGTCTCAAATGCAAGGACTATTATTTTATATACCAAATCACAATGCCTATAATATACAATAATATAGAAATAATAAATGCCTTATTTAATATTCATAACTACAATACAATGCTCTCACTCTCTCATCCTCTGAGTGGAATTCAAGGGCATATTCCTAACAGTCTATCACTTGCACTCAATGCCACAAACTATGGTATCTAATACCCATACTCTCCAGATGTCACTCTAAGACCATCTAAGATAGTGGCTTGGTCAGTGGATCATCAACGTTATTTACTGTGTCTACTCTTTGCAGTATAACATTTCCTTTGCGAACCATTTATCTAACAAAATGATAATTTCTCTCAATGTGTTTGGTGTTGTGGTGAGCCCTAGGATCCTTAGCCAGTACAACAGCTCCGTCATTATCGCAAAACAGCATCACGAGCTTCTCTGTGTCAGGAACCACTTGAAGTTCCTCAGTGAACTTCTTAATCTAAAAAGCTTCTTTAGCAGCCTCCGTGGCTGCCTGATATTCGGCTTGACATGTAGAGATTGCAATCACGCTTTGCTTGGCACTTCTACAAGATACTGCTCCACCATTCAGGGTAAAGATATACCCTGATGTGGACATATTTACATCCATGTCCCCCGAAAAATTTAAATCTGTATAACTCTCCGCTTTTAGTTCTCCACCGCCGTACATAAGAACGAAGTCTTTAGTCCTCTTCAGGTACTTAAGAATGTTCTTCACAGCAGTCCAATGTTCCTGCCCTGGATTTGACTGAAACCGACCTACTACGCTCACAACATAGGCTATGTCCGGTCTAGTGCAAATCATAGCGTGCATGAGGCTATCCACTGCTGAAGCATAGGGCACCTTACTCATTTCCTTTCTGTCTTCCTCACTTTGAGGACACATCTCTAAGGAAAGTTTTAAGCCATGTCCTATAAATAGGAACCCTCTTTTAGAATCTTCCATCCTATATCGCTTCAGGATCTTTTCTATATAGAGGGCTTGGGAAAGACCTAACATTCTTTTTGCTTTATCCCTATAGAGTTGAATACCCAGAATATAGGTGGATTTTCCCAAGTCTT
This sequence comes from Orobanche coerulescens, assembly GCA_033398695.1. Taxonomy (NCBI): domain Eukaryota; kingdom Viridiplantae; phylum Streptophyta; class Magnoliopsida; order Lamiales; family Orobanchaceae; genus Orobanche; species Orobanche coerulescens. The sequence continues at coordinate 117,885,199 of CM065802.1, read as the reverse complement.
TCATTGAGAACTCTTTAGAAAGCCAAGCTTTCACATAACTGAGCATTCTTACGTCGCCTCCTATAAGTAAAATGTCATCCACATATAGTATTAAGAACGCAATTTTGCTCCCACTAACCTTCTTGTAAATACAGGGCTCCTCTTTGTTTTGGACAAAATCAAACTCTTTGACTGCCTCGTTAAAATGAAGATTCCATCTTCGTGAAGCTTGCTTTAGTCCATAAATGGCACGCTGAAGTTTGCATACTTTATGAATATTGGTTTTAGATATGAATCACTTAGGCTGTTCCATGTAAATCTCCTCCTTGAGTAATCCATTTAGGAATGCCATTTTCACATCCTTTTGCCATATTTCATAATCTAAGTGGGCTGCTATGGCAAGCATCATGCGAATAGACTCAATCATGGCTACAGGCGAGAAGGTCTCGAAGTAATCGATTCCTTCTTTTTGCAAGTAACCCTTTGCCACAATGTAATATCCTAGAATTTTGCTATGATTTTTTGCATTATTTTATCTGAGTTGTACTGTACAGAGTGGGACCGATACTGGATAAATAATTTTTGGAACTGTGACAGTCGTGCCAGTATATCTATCGAGGTTATTTTTAATTCTAGGATACTACATGCTTGATATGTTTTTCGATGTCGGATATACTATATGAGTATTGTACAATTGTCGTACTTGGTCGACAGTTGTATTTGAGGATATCGTCCATCAGATGTATCGTATGAGAATGTTGTCGGAACGAGCACATGTATTCAGTATGTCGCGTGTACCTATTCAGTATATTGAGACGACAGACAGGATCAGAAAAGGCTAAGTATGAAAGCCATTACGTACGCTACATAAAGGAGCTTACGTATGTAACTAAGCAAGCTTAACGTACATTAGGTTGTGTACACAACGTACGTTAAGAAGGGAATCAGATAGGATCGAGCTGTGGTCAGCAGGTGGGCACGGTGTCGGCAGCTTTCGGCGTGGATGTGGACAGACGAGTCAACTTCGAGCCTTATGTACGTTAAGGATGTATCATTACGTACGTTAAGAAGGTGTGTTACTGTAGCAAGTCAACTGTGTATTACGTACGCTACGGCGAGGGTATTACGTACATAACACAAGGTGCGAAATAAGACAGTGAGCCCTGGACGCCGATTACGTACGCTATACAGGACATGTAGCATACTTAAAAAGGCTTACGTACATTAAGGTTGGGTCTTAACATACGTAACAAACTGTGCAGGTTATATATTAAGAATCGGTCTTTCATTTCCTCACGAGAGGAAACACATCTCTTCCTCCCAAACTTCATTCCTCCTCATTCCTGGCCCTAATTTTGACCCTTGTACCTTGGTTAAGACCTTGGTGAGTTGATTAGAAGCTTGAAGCTTGGAGTTCTTGATGTTTTTGGAAGTGTTTGATATTTGGGATTCTTCTTCAAGAGGTATGTTGGATAACTCTTCTCTTTGATTTGGATTTTGATATTGTTGTTGACATTCTCCTTCGTATAATGATGGTTATGATGTTGTTGTTGTGATTCTTGAGGCTATATGAATTTTATATTGAAGAACAAAATGATATATACCTTGGATTATGAAATAGATGATGGTTTAGATGATAGAACCCATCGAATTACATCGTTTTGTTGGCTACAAATACGATTATGGATTAATTCATGTTCTTAAAGAACTCTTGAGTTATATATGTCATGATTTTATGGAATTTGGAAGGATTGCGGTTAATTTCGGTATATGGTTATTCGTGATGAAAACTGGTAATTGATTTCTATGAATTTACAAAGATGAGCCGTGTTAATCCGAAATTAATATTGAAGTCGGAACCAAGAATGTTGAAGACATTGTTAGAATTATTGATTATCGAATTTCGGCTTGTATTCGTATTTTTAAGAGTTGACATGGTTTGGTTTCGTATGATTGAGATGTCATTGAACTGTTGAGTTTGATTGGTTGGTTATATCGGTTGTTGATTGTTATTGAACGCGTCATTAATTGATCACTGCGTTAGGTTGCGTTAAGTAATCGTTGATGATTAACCGTTGTGCTGCGATTGGAATTGGAGAATGCATGGATCGCCTTGGTTGGGGCTGCGGAGCTTGTAGATGAAGATGACGGGATTGGTAACAACTTCATTGTATCGGTATCGAGGCAAGTTATGCTTGCCCAGTCATAATGTTTACTAAATGGTTTCATTTTCATTTCATTTATGATTTATATAGCAATGGTATCATGGAATATGAATTGCCGGAATGATAGTATGTATATTATGCTTGGAATGAGATAAATCATAATGTATATGATTTTAAAGATGTGTAGTGGAAACGGAGACGTGAATTATATTTGGTCTATTATATGAGAAGTTAGATATCAAGACTAGTTATCACGCCGATATCAAACTCGAGATGGTGGTTTGGTATTAGTAATGGACTGTACTTCATTATGGATTATTCGGATAACTGTGTATTCATTCAGGGATGTTGGCCGTGGAAAGGTTAGCATTTCCATCTTGAAGTAAATTAATGTTGCTAGATTATGATAATCATCCTGTTGCATGATTGCATGTGTGTGTTGATGCTTTATGTGGTGAGTGTGCATCATTGCTTGTTATATATCGCGATTGCATGAACTGTGTTAGCGGATAAGACCTAAATGGCACCTACGTTCTTGGGTATTCTTGTGAGATGTTTCGGTGACCCTTCGTTGCGACCTTGGGGTATTTTGTGATTGCATGAACTGTAGGGGATAAGACCTAAATGGTACCTACGTTCCGGAGTATTCATGTGAGATGTTTCCATGACCCTTGGCTGCGGCCTTGGGGTTTACGTGTTAATATTATATGCACTGTTGAGCATGCTGTGAAATATTGTCTGACAGAAATACGACATTGTGGTCGTGTCGGTCTTTCATGATCGAGGTATAGTTGCTCACTTGGAAAGTTTTTTGATCCTTGTTAGATATGCGTTTCTTTGAGATTTGTTGTCATGTTGTATCGTGACATATCTGGAGTCAAATAAGTCCTGATCGGTCATGTGTAGGATTTTCAGGGCGGGCACGTGTAGCATGTGTTGGTTTCGACCTCATATTGAACCGTACACACGAGACATGCTTCGTGAGGCTGATTAGGTACGAGACCAGATGTGTATCTGATCAATACCTGTGGTTGGATTGTACACGGACTCATGTCCGGATTGGGCGTATCGTGATGTCCATCTTGAGTCTTATTGGTTGGTCGTTCACAGTGCATGTATAATCGAATCTGTTTGATAGTCGGGTTTGTATATGAGATCCCGTATGTGTGATTTGTATACGGTTGACGATTTTATTCTCTCGTGTATCTATCCCTGTCGATACTTTATCGATCTCGTTTGAAGTTTATCCTATCGTTGGTAATCTCGTTCATTATTGATCCTTATTGATTCCGTTTGGAGTCTGCCTTACCGTTGGTATTCTCGGTCGTTCTAGTTCCTTATTTGATCTTGTTGGAGTTTACCGTATCATTGGTATTCTCGGTTGTTGATCCATTATTGATCTTGTTGGAGCTTACCGTATCGTTGGTATTCTCGGTTGATGATCCTTTATTGATTTTGTTGGAGTTTAACGTATCGTTGGTATTCTCGGTTGATGATCCTTATTGATCTTGTTGGAGTTTATGATATCGTTAGTATTCTCGGTCGTTGATCCTTTATTGATCTTGTTGGAGTACGTATCGATGGTATTCTCGGTCGCTGATCCTTTATTGACTTTGTTGGAGTTACCCCATTATGGTATTCTCGCTCGTGGTCGATCCTTTGTCAATCTTGTGTGGAGTTATCATGTCATCGATATTCTCGTTCTGATGTATTGGTTGATTATCATTATTTATTGTGTGAGTATTCATACTTTGCATTGATATCCAGGACTTGCCATTATTTCAGGACAGTTGATTTACAGATGTATCGTTTGATATCGGTTTTATCAGAATTGGGATCTGATTGTGCAATCCAGCAGACAGAATCGGGCATGGCCAGATTATTCCATATTGGAGATATGTATATGTTTGAGAATCTTGGTATCATTCTGGATAGAATACAGATGATTATTTTTGAATTCATTCGTTGCTTGAGAATGCGAGGTGCTAATTGAGGTAAGGGTTGAATTGATTTGAGATTCCACGGATTGGTAAGGTTACTACGGTAAGTTACACTGGAATTATTCTTACCTTGTAATTACATTGATATGTAATTGTATTTGATGATGTAATCGTTATCATTGTTGAGTATTATGGCTGACCCCGTCGTGGGCTTTATCTTTTAGGTACTCGGAGATCGAGCTAGTAGCGGTCGTAAAGCGGTGAGCTTCCCGGTGATACTGGCTATGGCATGGTTATTGGGATTGGTGTATTTTTTTCTGGTTGTTATGATTCCGCTGCAATTATATTTCATCATGTCTCTATCCTCTGCGTGTATAATTTTATAATGGCTTTCGGTATTTTACGAGCTCGTGTGTCTTTCTAAATGCCCTTTTGGCGTCTTTGCCTTGTGCTTTCAAACGGTATTTTCTGACGGTAATTGGGAACAACGTTTTGGTAAATATTTGGGTATTTAAAACGTTACCGTCATCGGCCTTTTTGAACTTTTTAACATTTGCAAAAATTATTTTAGCCTTGTGGGTTCCAATGTGGGGCCCACAGCGCTGTAATATTTCTGGTTGGCTTTGGGTGCAACACCCTAAGCTAGGCGAGCATTACAGTGCCGTGGACCTCCGCCTGGGACCCACCAGGCGAATGAAAATTAATGACTTAAATAATATAATTGTAGTACCGAACCACATTATATCATCAATTACTCTGATGAGGAGTTTCATTAAAACACACCCAAGATAATACATAATACATGTATATTTTATATGAAGATAAAATATACAACACTGAATAAAATGAATATTCAAACGGAAGTCTACAACGGAAATAAAATGACTGAAAAGGACTGGGCCCCCCTACTAGTATCACTGGGACTCCTCGCCGTCAATGTTCTCTTCCCGTGCTTTAGCCTTGCCATGACCTGAAAACAACATCCCCAACGAGGTCAGTTACACACAACAACAATCCTCAAGAGTTGAACAATATACAACAATCACATGAATGAATTAAGTATTAGAGTTGAATGATGAGTATCACAGTACGCCCGAATGGAATATGTGAGTGCACAAGTAGCCGAGTGTCCGGAGCACCGCATATACACCCGCAACTTGGCCTAATTAGTCTCACGGAGGTACTTTACCGTGTGCACAGTCCAAATGTGTCCGGAGTCCACCCGGCCACGAAACACAATCCCGGAAGGTCACAAAAACAAAAGCGACCAAGATGAGAGGTAATGAATAAAATCCGATAAGGATAAAAAACCACTTACCGAGATGACATAATGATACAACGAGTGATAGCTTCAATGAAAATAATTTGGAACCGTCGTTCCTCGTGAGTTACATGATTAGTTGATGATTACAAGTCTCGACATGAATGATATATTATGAGTGAATTACATGTATGAATGAACAACAACATAAGGAATGAATATTCCTTTAACCGAGCAAGAATTTACTTACTCAACACCGGTGAAGAAAGTCCTTCCTTGAACAAACGTCCTAAAAGAGATGTCGGTCGCTCGAACAACCTTGAATAACATGAATATCAACAAACTCTCAATATACGTATCAAGCACGAATCACGACCAACTCAAAAGTCGATACAACAATATCCAAACTCATAGAGCCATTCTAACGAATACGTTGTAAACATTCATCCTTGATTATAATCAATCCCAAATATAATGAAACCAATCTCCAAAATGAGTAGTTCAAAGCAACTAAATGTCTTCAATGATATCAATAATTCCATAGGAATCCACAACTCGAGTTAACGACAATGTCTAATCGAAAACCCCCAAAATATCAAAGTCAACCTAAGGTGTTCTTGAATCAAACCCCAATATTCATGAAATCCGAAGTATACACCAATAAATCCGTAGGAATACATGTATCTAAGGTAGATAATCCAAATCTAACATATTCCAACATAATAGCAAGCTTACACGAAGAGATCAGAAGGAAAATACTCAAAATCCAAAATTATAGATCCAAGGATCATTACCTTGATTTGATGTGTTGGAGAGGCTGAAATGATGATTAATCCGAATGATAAGCTTGAAGATGATGATAAATGGATTAGCTCAAAGAAATCTCTCCAAAACGTTTGAAATCGCCCAAAACGCCCAAAAAAACGAAATGATATGCGAGAAATGACGAAACCTGGGCTGACTGTCTTATTTATACTGTTCCAGTTTAGTGCACGCTAAGCCCTGATATTTAGCGTGCGCTAGCGAGTTAACTGGATAGTACAGTGCCTACTGACTGCCTCGTTAGCGTGCGTTAACCCCAAAATGTTAGCGTGCGCTAACAGAATATTTGGTGCGCAGTAACTGAAGTCCAGAAACCCCTGTTCTCTGATCTGCTCGCGATAGCTTGCGCTACACCCAAAACTCAGCGTGCGCTACTACAACATTAGCGTACGCTAAAATCTACTCATAGCGTGCGCTATGAATTATTCCAGATTAGTCCAGTACCCACTGGACTCTGCCTGATCGACCCTAGCGCGCGCTACACTGACTGCATAGCGTGCGCTATCCAAACTTACTAGCACGCGCTACTTACCATTCGTAGCGTGTGCTACTACAACTTAACTGCAGTCCAGTGCCCACTGGACTGTCTGCCTCAACCACGCTAGCGTGCGCTAATGTTGAGAGGTAGCGTGCGCTACCCGTACTCAATTAGCGCGCACTAAAGAGAGTACGTAGCGTGCGCTACTCCTCACACACAGTCCACCATGAAGATGACAATGATGATAAACACGGCTCGATCCTCCAACTAGGTAGAAAGATGAATAATAACTGATACACGATACAAATACTCTGAACAGTGAATACAATGATCGAATATGAATGATGAATGATTATTAATGAGTGAAAATTACTGAGTGACAATTACTGAATGATAATTACTGAATAACAATGACTGAATTACAACCGGGTGTTACATACACCCCCCCTTAAAAGCGTTTCGTCCCTGAAACTAAGGGTTAAACAACTCGGGATAACTCTCCCGCATAATATCCTCGGTTTCCCAAGTATCCTCTTCGACTCCGTGTCTAGACCACTGGATCTAAACCAAAGGAAACGTCTTGTTCCTCAACTGTTTGATTCGCTGCTCTAAGACTCGTATAGGATGCTCCTCATACGAATGATCATCTGCAATCTCGATTTCGTCAAACTGAAGTATGTGACTCGGGTCAGCAACATACTTCCGCAACTGAGAGACATGAAACACATTATGAATTCGGCTCAACGCCAAAGGTAAGGCCAATCGATAAGCCAGATTTCCTACTCGATCTAAACTCTCAAACGGTCCAATGAATCTCGGACTCAACTTCCCCTGTTTCCCGAAACGGAAGATACCTCGACTCAGGGATACCTTGACCAAAACGTGGTCACACACCTCGAACTCTAATGGCCGACGACGGTTATCTACATATTATTTCTGTCGACTCTGAGCGGTCAACAAACGACTCCTGATCAAAGCTACCTTCTCACGGGCGGCTATAAGCATATCGGGCTCGGTGCCGATTGATTCTGATATGTCATCCCAACACAAAGGAGATCGACAATGACAACCGTACAAGCCCTCGTAAGGTGCCATCTTAATCAAAACATGCCAACTATTATTGTACGTGAACTCGATCAACGGTAGTTGGGCTTCCCAATCGTCCTTTCAATCGAGAACACATGCCCTCAACATGTCCTCCAACGTCTGAATAGTCCTATCTGATTATCTGTTGGACTGAGGATGAAAAGCTGTGCTGAGATTAAGCTAAGTTCCCATAGCACGATGAATTGATTTCCAACAATGTGACACGAATCGCCCGTCACGATCAGAAACGATACTCTTAGGAGTACCGTGCAATCTCATTATCTCTTTGATGAACAACTAGGCAAGTCTCTCGGGACCCCACGTATCTTTAATCTCAAGGAAATGAGCTGTTTTAGTTAAACGGTCCACAATTACCCAAATTGTATTCATGCCACGACGACTCATCGGCAAACTCGTGATGAAGTCCATAGAAATATCTTCCCATTTCCACTCTGGAATAGGGAGCGGTTTCAGCATACCCGCCGGTCGCTGATGTTCTATCTTGACTTGCTGACAGGTTAAACATCTTGAAACAAATTCTGCGACTTCTTGCTTCATATTATTCCACCAATAATTCTGTTTCAAGTCCTTGTACATCTTGCTAGACCCCGGATGAATGGAATAAGGGGTAGCATGAGCTTCTCTCAAAATCGAATTTTTCAACTCGTCATTCGCCGAAACGCATAACTGGTTCTTAAATCGCAAAAGTCCATCCTCGTGGACCACAAATCCAGGGGCTGTCCCCTGAGTCACATCATCTCGAATGCGCGACAAAAATGGGTCCGAACCCTGATTCACTCTGATCGCCTCCTCAAGTGGCGATGAAATCTCTAACGTACAAAGTTGCCCTTGTACTCGTTGTAACCAAATCTCGACCTCGGATCTTAGGAATTCCTGTTGAAGTTCCTTCTGAACAGTCAAACGAGCAAGCATTTGCTCCTGAACGGACTTACGACTCAAGGCGCCGGCGACAATGTTCGCCTTGCCCGGGTGGTATAGTATCTCAATATCATAGTCCTTAATCAGTTCTAACCACCGTCTCTGACGCATATTTAACTCCTTCTGAGTAAATATGTATTTCAAGCTCTTATGATCGGTGAAAATCTGACAGGTGACGCCATAAAGATAATGACGCCAAATCTTCAATGCGAATACCACGGCCGCTAGTTCTAGGTCGTGGGTCGGGTAGTTGACCTCATAAGGCCTCAATTGCCGTGAATCATAAGCAATAACTTTCCCGTTCTGGATTAATACACATCCAAGACCGTGTTCGGACGCGTCACTATAAACCACAAATCCTTCCATCCCTTGCGGCAAGAAAAGGACAGGTGCTGAAATCAAACGACTCTTGAGTTCCTCAAAACTCCGTTGACACGCGTCGGACCACATGTATTTCTTATCCTTCCGCAAAAGGTTCGTCATGGGTTGAGCGATTTTAGAAAATCCTTCCACAAATCGCCGATAATAACCAGCTAATTCGAGAAAACTTCGGATTTCCTTAACATTCTTCGGAGGTTGCCAATCTCGGATCGCCTCCGTTTTCTGAGGGTCAACACGAACTCCGTCTGATGAAATTACATGTCCAAGGAACGTCACCTCGGACATCCACAACTCACATTTGGAAAACATTCCATAAAGTTGCTCTCGTTTCAACACGTTGAGAACCTGATGAAGGTGAAATTCGTGCTCCTCACAGTCACGATAATAAATCAAAATGTCATCAATGAAGACAACCACGAACTGATCCAAATAGTTGATGAAAACCCGATTCATTAATTCCATGAATACCATAGGTGCATTAGTTAACCCAAATGGAATTACCACAAACTCATAATGACCATAGCGTGTTCGAAACGCCGTCCTTACAATATCCGACTCTCAAATTCGCAACTGATGATATCCAGATCTTAAGTCGATCTTGGAAAATACTAAAGCTCCCTGAAGTTGATCAAAAAGATCATCAATACGGGGTAGAGGATATTTATTCTTGATCGTAACTCTGTTCAACTCCCGATAATCAATACACAAACAAAATGAACTGTCATTCTTCTTGACAAATAACACTGGTGCTCCCCATGGGGACGCACTCGGTCGGATATAACCTTTCTCGGTCAAATCCTCCAATTGATTCTTCAGTTCCTGCATTTCGATCGGGCCCATTCGATACGGTGCCTTCGATATTGGAGACGTACCAGGCTCCAACTCAATCATGAATTCCACATCTCTTTGTGGAGACAAACCAGGTAACTCGTCTGGAAATACATCGGCATATTCTCTCACTATCGGAATATCCCCCAACATTATTGATGATTTCTCGGTCTCGATCATATAGCACCAATAACCCACACACCCCTGACTGAGTAATTTCACTGCTTTCATCAAGTTGATGACTCTACTGGAACAACTGGGATTACCTCTCTAAAATACACATTCGACCCCATCGTCTGAAATGATAGTGACCATACGCTTACGGACACTAATGATGGCATCGTGACGATCCATCCAATCAATACCCAAGATGATGTCGTCTCTTGGTAAATCTACCACGATTAGGTCTGCTAACCAATCACGGCCATGAAGTTGAATCGTACAATCTAATCTCACGATTCCCGATAATTCTTCTACCATCAGGTAGACCAATGACATAAGGCTCACAGCTAGTAGCACTACCCAGACGTAGTCTACTCAAACATGACTCGGAAATGAATGAATGCGATGCACCAGTATAAAAAAGGGTACACACAGGTTGAGATAGAATTTCGAGTGTACCTGAGATCATCCAGGCCTCCGAATCATCGGTCTTCTTCATCTCATAAATTCGAGGCTTGCCGGCCCCTGAACTGGACGCTCCCGCATGATAGCTTTTGGCTCCGCCTTTATTTGCTCCTGTTGTTTTAAACGATGCTGACTGAGTAGCCTAATTCTGAATAGCTGATTGTTTCGGGGCCTGAGATGTCGCCGGCGTAGGTCTGGAGTCTTCTCGGCAGAAACGGGCCCTATGCCCAGCAATCCCACAGTAATTCCACGTGACCGTCTGCCTCAGACATTTCGTGCTGTAGTGGCCCTGTTCACCACAGTTGTAACAGGTGATGGCCGAGCTGGCCGCTCGGGACTGAGATTCTACAGGCTTAGGCGCCGTAGGAGGTTGCTCTGAAAAAGTAGAGCTCGTACGAGGCTTCTTAAAAGTGGTCTGATTGCCTTCAGACTGATTACGATTCTTCGATTTCTTGCCGAAAGATGAAGTCTGATTCTTAGAAATCTCCTTAGCAGTAAGCTCATAAGCAAGAGCTTTCTCGATAAATTCGGCCAAAGTGGTACAATGATGATTAAGCAATTGAAGCCTCATACGAGGTTTCAACCTCTTACTGAAATACTTGATTTTATCCGCCTCGGAGTGAATAATAGATGAGGCGAAATGAAGAAGTTCCTGAAATTTCTCGGCGATGGCGAGAACATCATCGTCCGTTGAAAGGTCGTGAGTGAGAAATTATAATAACTTGGCCTATATGAGTGGGGCCAGATAATACCTCTCCATCATGAAAGTCTTGAATTGATCCCAAGTACATGATCCGTCGATGGGCTTCAACGATAACCACCATGAATGAGCGCTCTTACCCAGATAGTAAGCCGCAATTGAAACTTTGTGTCCTTTGGGACACTCCACCATGGCAAACAACTTCTAGAAATGTTCAAGCCAATGAACAATATCCGCCGGCTCAGATGAGCCCTCAAAAGTAGGTGGTGTCTGGCGAGAGATGTCGCCAATGATACTGCTCACACCCCTCTCGTGCCCATGAGGTGGCGGCGGAGGAGCCTGCTGATTCTGAGCGGTTGAGTTCTGCATCATCTCTATGAGGCGTGCCATCTGTGTCATCTGGGCCATCATGCCCTGCATAAAAGCGAGTGGATCAACCCGAACACCTTCTGCTTGAGCTGTATCCTGGGTACGACTCCCCGACAGTGAATGATCATTTCCGGGTGAATGAGTGGCAGCATCGCTGCTTGATGAATTAGCATTATTCCCCGCGTTCGCGCATGTATTCACACGAGCTCTCGGGTTTCGGCCCGCACCGCGGCCTCTTCCCCCGCGTCCTCTACCTGCTCTCTCCATACTGAAGTAGGAAAGTAACAAGGTAATTATAGATCTCGCATGAATATCGCATTATGATTACGTCATGAAATGATGAAAATGAGCATACGCGTTCTAACATAGTGATTACATGAATGATTAACTGAGGTGACATGATTATCTGATGAAATTCTTGAAATGACTATCTTGAACAAGTTAACAAGATTAATGATACGATCCTCAAGATCAACAACTGAACAGTGAAATGAACTGAGTGATTAATGAGTTAACATGATCGACTTTATCAAAAATGAAAATGATGATTGAGGATTATCGACTGTTGAATAATGAATGAGTGATTCTTATTGCCAGAAATTATACCATGGCGTTAAAAATCTTACAGTTCTTTCGGTCTGAGGGGCTTGGCATTTGCACAGGTCACACGTGACGCGAAAGACCAATGATACTAGTATGATGATGATGAATTCAAATGAGACATGACTCGGAAGGTAGTATTCAAAACCTTGCGCTCCAATACCAACTCTGTGACACCCCAAGCTAGGCGACCATTACATTGCCGTGGGCCCCCGCCTGGGACCCACCAGGCGAATGAAAATTAATGACTTAAATAATATAATTGTAGTACCGAACCACATTATATAATCAATTACTCCGATGAGGAGTTTCATTACAACACACCCAAGATAATACAGAATACATGTATATTTTATATGAAGATAAAATATACAATACTGAATAAAATGAGTATTCAAACGGAAGTCTGCAGCGGAAATAAAATGAAGAAACACGAATGACTGAAAAGGACGGGCCCCCTACTAGTATCACTGGGACTCCTCGTCGTCAACATTCTCTTCCCGTGCTTTAGCCTTGCCATGAACTGAAAACAACATCCCCCAACGGGGTCAGTTACACAGAACAACAATCCTCAAGAGTTGAACAATATACAACAATCACATAAATGAATTAAGTATTAGAGTTGAATGATGAGTATCACAGTACGCCCGAATGGAATGTGTGAGTGCACAAGTAGCCGAGTGTCCGGAGCCTCGTATATACACCTGCAACTTGGCCTAATTAGTCTCACGGAGGTACTTTACCGTGAGCACAGTCCAAATGTGTCCGGAGTCCCGCATATACACATGACCATAGTGTGCCGACTAAAAATTCCACACATACGCCACCCGGCCACGAAACACAATCCCGGAAGGTCACAAAAACAAAAACGACCAAGATGAGAGGTAATGAATAAAATCCAATAAGGATAAAGAATGACTCACCGAGATGACATAATGATACAACGAGTGATAGCTTCAGTGAAAATAATTTGGAACCGTCATTCCTCGTGAGTTACATGATTAGTTGATGATTACAAGTCTCGACATGAATGATATATTATGAGTGAATTACATGTATGAATGAACAACAATGTAAGGAATGAATATTCCTTTAACTGAGTAAGAATTTACTTACTCAACACCGGTAAAGAAAGTCCTTCCTCGAACAAACATCCTAAAAGAGATGTTGGTCGCTCGAACAACCTTGAATAACATGAATATCAACAAACGCTCAATATATGTATCAAGCACGAATCACGACCAACTCAAAAGTCGATACAACAATATCCAAACTCATAGAGGCATTCTAACGAATACGTTGTAAACATTCACCCTTGATTATAACCAATCCCAAATATAACGAAACCAATCTCCAAAATGAGTAGTTCAAACCAACAAAATGTCTTCAATGATATCAATACCATAGGAATCCACAACTCGAGTTAACGACAACGTATAATCGAAAACCCCCAAAATATCAAAGTCAACCCTAAGGTGTTCTTGAATCAAACCCCAATATTCATGAAATCCAAAGTATACACCGATAGATCCATAGGAATACATGTATCCAAGGTAGATAATCTATATCTAACATATTCCAACATAATAGCCACCTTACATGAAGAGATCGGAAGAAAAATACTCAAAATCCGAAATTATAGATCCAAGGATCATTACCTTGATTTGATGTTTTGGAGAGGCTGAAATAATGATTAATCTGAATGATAAGCTTGAAGATGATGACAAATGGATTAGCTCGAAGAAATCTCTCCAAAACGTCCGAAATTGCCCAAAACGCCCAAAAAAACGAAATGATATGCGAGAAATGACGAAACCTGGGTTGACTGTCTTATTTATACTGTTCCAGTTTAGCGCACGCTAAGCCCTGATATTTAGCGTGCGCTAGCGAGTTAACCGGACAGTACAGTGCCTACTAACTGCCTCGTTAGCAAGCGTTAACCCCAAAATGTTAGCGTGCGCTAATAGAATATCTGGTGCCCAGTAGCTGAAGTCCAGAACCCCCTGTTCTCTGATCTGCTCGCGATAGCATGCGCTACACCCAAAACTCAGCGTGCGCTACTACAACATTAGCGTACGCTAAAATATACTCATATCGTGCGCTATGAATTATTCCAGATCTCCAGTACCCACTGGACTCTGCCTGATCGACCCTAGCGCGCGCTACACTGACTACATAGCATGCGCTATCCAAACTTACTAGCGCGCGCTACACTGACTACATAGCATGCGCTATCCAAACTTACTAGCGCGCGCTACTTACCATTCGTAGCGTGCGCTAATACAACTTAACTGCAGTCCAATGCCCACTAGACTGTCTGCCTGAACCACGCTAGCATGCGTTAATGCTGAGAGGTAGCGTGCGCTACCCGTACTCAATTAGCGCGCACTAAAAAGAGTACGTACCGTGCGCTATTCCTCACACACAACCCACCATGAAGATGACAATGATGATAAATACGGCTCGATCCTCCTACCAGGTAGAAAGATGAATAATGACTGATACACAATACAAATACTCTGAACGGTGAATACAATGATTGAATATGAATGATTATTAATGAGTGAAAATTACTGAGTGACAATTACTTAATGATAATTACTGAATGATAATGACTGAATTACAACCGGGTATTACATTGGGAGTGTTGCAGAAAATGGTACCAGAGCTTGGGTTTCGTAAATCCCGAGAATGTGTGTTATGTGGCTCTACTGGTGTGGTAGTAGCCTGACTTTTGAAAATGATTTTCTTGACTTTTGAGTCAAATCTATTTTTGGATGTTTCAAAATTTTTGAGATATTTTCAAATTGCTAATTGTTATATTAGTGTGTTGGCATTGTGATGAGACTTTGTATGGGAGTCGTATGCTAGTATCACAGGAGATCATTGACTTCACGGACCTGTAAGAATGTTCTTTCAGTTAATTGGTTTTGATGATTATTATTTGAGCATGGTGACATGATTTTGAGATATTCCGGGATTGAGATATTGATTATGACAGGATTTTATGTTTCGAGGACGAAACTTGTTTAAGTGGGAAGATATGTATTTCGTATTATTTTATCTGAGTTGTACTGTACAGAGTGGGACCGATACAGTATGGATAAATAATTTTGGGAACTGTGACAGTCGTCCCAGTATATCTATCGAGGTTATTTTTAATTTTAGGATATTACATACTTGATATGTTTTTCAATGTCAGATATACTGTATGAGTATTGTACAATTGTCGTACTTGGTCGACAGTTGTATTTGAGGATATCATGCATCAGATGTATCGTATGAGAATGTTATCGGAACGAGCACATGTATTCAGTATGTCGCGTGTACGTATTCAGTATATTGAGATGGCAGACACAAGCAGAAATGGCCAAGTATGAAAGCCATTACATACGCTACATAAAGGAGCTTACGTACGTAACTAAGCAAGCTTAACGTACGTTAAGTTGTGTACACAATGTACGTTAAGAAGGGAATCAGATAGGATCGAGCTGTGGTCGGCAGGTGGGCCCGGTGTCGGCAGCTTTCGGCGCGGATGTGGACAGGCGAGTCAACTTCGAGCCTTACGTACGTTAAGGATGTATCATTACGTACATTAAGAAGGTGTGTTACTGTAGCAAGTTAACTGTGTATTACGTATGCTATGGCGAGGGTAGTACGTACCTAACACAAGGTGCGAAATAAGATAGTGAGCCCTGGACGCAAATTATGCACGCTATACAGGACATGTAGCGTACGATAAAAAGGCTTACGTACATTAAGGTTGGGTCTTAACGTACGTAAAAAATTGTGCAGGTTATATATTAAGAATCGGTCTTTCATTTCCTCATGAGAGGAAACACATCTCTTCCTCCCAAACTTCATTCCTCCTCACTCCTGGCCCTAATTCCGACCCTTGTACCTTGGTTAAGACCTTGGTGACTTGATTAGAAGCTTGAAGCTTGGAGTTCTTGATGTTTTTGGAAGTGTTTGATCTTTGGGATTCTTCTTCAAGAGGTATGTTGGATAACTCTTCTCTTTGACTCGGATTTTGATATTGTTGTTGACATTCTCCTTCGTATAATGATGGTTATGGTGTTGTTGTTATGATTCTTGAGGCTATATGAATTTTATATTGAAGAACAAAATGATGTATACCTTGGATTATGAAATAGATGATGGTTTAGATGATAGAACCCATCGAATTACGTCGTTATGTTGGCTACAAACATGATTATGGATTAATTCATGTTCTTAAAGAACTCTTGAGTTATATATGTCGTGATTTTACGGAATTTGGAAGGATTACGGTTAATTTCCGTATATGGTTATTCATGATGAAAACTAGTAATTGAATTTCTATGAATTTACAAAGATGAGCCGTGTTAATCCGAAATTAATATTGAAGTCGGAACCAAGAATGTTGAAGACATTGTTAGAATTATTGATTATCGAATTTCGGCTTGTATTCGTATTGTTAAGAGTTGATATGGTTTGGTTTCGTATGATCGAGATGTCGTTGAACCGTTGAGTTTGATTGGTTGGTTATATCTGTTGTTGATTGTTATTAAACGCGTCGTTAATTGATCATTGCATTAGGTTGCGTTAAGTAATCGTTGATGATTAACCGTTGTGCTGTGATTGGAATTGGAGAATGCATGGATCGCCTTGGTCGGGGCTGCGGAGCTTGTAGATGAAGATGACGGGATTGGTAACAACTTCATCGTATCGGTATCGAGGCAAGTTATGCTTGCTCAGTCATAATGTTTAATAAATGGTTTCGTTTTCATTTCATTTATGATTCATATAGCAATGGTATCATGGAATATGAATTGTCGGAATGATAGTATGTATATTATGCTTGGACTGAGATAAATCATAATGTATATGATTTTAAAGATGTCTAGTTGAAACAGAGACGTGAATTATATTTGGTCTATTTTATGAAAAGTTAGATATCAAGACTAGTTATCACACCGATATCAAACTCGAGATGGTGGTTTGGTATTAGTAATGGACTGTACTTCATTATGGATTATTCGAATAACTGTGTATTCGTTCAGGGATGTTGGCCGTGGAAAGGTTAGCGTTTCCAGCTTGAAGTAAATTAATGTTGCTAGATTACGATAATCATCCTGTTGCATGATTGCATGTGTGTGTTGATGCTTCATGTGGTGAGTGTGCATCATTGCTTGTTACATATCGCGATTGCATGAAATGTGTTAAGGGATAAGACCTAAATGGCACCTACGTTCTGAGGTATTCCTATGAGATTCTTCCGTGACCCTTGGTTACGACCTTGGGGTATTTTGTGATTGCATGAACTGTGTTAGGGGATAAGACCTAAATGGCACCTACGTTCCGGAGTATTCCTGAGAGATGCTTCCGTGACCCTTGGCTGCGGCCTTGTCGTTTATGTGTTAATATTATATTCATTGTTGAGCATGCTGTGAAATGTTGTCTGATGTAAATACAACGTTGTGGTCGTGTCGGTCTTTCATGATCTAGTTATCGTTGCTCACTTGGAAAGTTTTTTGATCCTTGTTGGATATGCGTTTCTTCGAGATTTGTTGTCATGTTTTATCGTGACATATCTGGAGTCAAATACGTCCTGATCGGTCATGTGTAGGATTTTCAGGGCGGGCACATGTAGCATGTGTTGGTTTCGACCTCATATTGAACCGTGCACACGAGACGTACTTCGTGAGGCTGATTAGGTACAAGACCATACATGTATATGATCAATACCCGTGGTTGGCTTATACACGGACACATGTCCGGATCGGGCGTATCTTGATGTCCATCTTAAGTCTTATTGGTTGGTCGTTCACAGTCTATGTATAATTGGATCTGTTCGATAGTCGGGTTTGTCTTTGAGATCCCGTATGTGTGATTGGTATACAGTTGACAATTTTATTCTCTCGTGTATCTCTCCCTGTCGATCCTTTATCGATCTCATTTGGAGTTACCATATCGTTGGTAATCTCGTTTGTTGTTGATTCCCTAATGATCTCGTTTGAAGTTTATCCTATCGTTGGTAATCTCGTTCGTTATTGATCCTTATTGATTCTGTTTGGAGTCTGCCTTACCGTTGGTATTCTCGGTCGTTGTAGATCCTTATTTGATCTTGTTGGAGTTTACCGTATCGTTGGTATTCTCGGTTGTTGATCCTTTATTGATCTTGTTGGAGATTACCGTATCGTTGGTATTCTCAGTTGATGATCCTTTATTGGTCTTGTTGGAGTTTACCGTATCGTTGGTATTCTCGGTTGATGATCCTTATTGATCTTGTTGGAGTTTACGATATCGTTAGTATTCTCGGTCATTGATCCTTTATTGATCTTGTTGGAGTACTGTATCGATGGTATTCTCGGTCGCTGATCCTTTATTGACTTTGTTGGAGTTACCCCATTCTGGTATTCTCGCTCGTGGTCGATCCTTTGTCAATCTTGTGTGGAGTTATCATGTCATCGATATTCTCGTCCTAATGCATTAGTTGATTATCATTATTGATTGTGTCAGCATTCATACTTTGTATTGATATCCGGGACTTGCCATTGTTTCGGGACAATTGATTTACAGATGTACCGTGTGATATCGGTTTTATCAGAATTAGGATCTGATTGTGCGATCCAGCGGACAGAATCGGGCATGGCTAGATTATTCCATATTGGAGATATGTATATGTTTGAGATTCTTGGTATCGTTCTGGATACAATACAGATGGTTATTTTTGAATTCATTTGTTACTTGAGAATGCGAGGTGCGAATTGAGGTTAGGGTTGAATTGATTTGAGATTCCACGGATTGGTAAGGTTACTACGGTAATGTTACACTAGAATTATTCTTATCTTGTAATTACATTGATATGTAATTGTATTTGATGATGTAATCATCAACATTTTTGAGTATTATGGCTATGGCATGGTTATTGGGATTGGTGTATTCCTTTATGGTTGTTATGATTCCGCTGCAAATGTATTTCATCATGTCTCTATCCGCTGCGTGTATAATTTTATAATGGCTTTCGTACCATCTCGTGTGTACTTTCTAAATGCCCTTTTGGCGTCTTTGCCTTGTGCTTTCAAACGGTATTTTCTGACGGTAATTGGGAACAACGTTTTGAAAAATATTTGAGTATTTAAAACGTTACCGTCATCGGCCTTTTGGCACATTTTAACATTTGCGAAAATTATTTTAGCCTTGTGGGTTCCAACGTGGGGCCCACGACGCTGTAATATTCCAGGTTGGCTTTGGGGATGTTACAGAAAATGGTATCAGAGCTTGGGTTTCGTAAAACCCGGGCATGTGTGTTATGTGGCTCTACCGGTGTGGTAGTAGCGTGACTTTTGAAAATGATTTTCCTGACTTTTGAGTCAAACCGATTTTTGGAGGTTCCAAAATTTTTGAGATATTTTCAAATTGCTAATTGTTATATTAGTGTGTGTTGGCATTGTGCAGAGAGTTTGAATGGGAGTCGTATGCTAGTATCACGGGAGATCATCGACTTCACGGACATGTAAGTATGTTCTTTCAGTTAATTGGTTTTGATGATGATTATTTGGGCATGGTGACATGATTTTGAGATATTTCGGGATTGAGATATTAATTATGACAGGATTTTAAGTTTCGAGGATAAAACTTATTTAAGTGGGAAGATATGTAATATCCTAGAATTTCGCTATGATTTTTCGCATTATTTTATCTGAGTTGTGCTGTACAGAGTGGGACCGATACAGTATGGATAAATAATTTTGGGAACTGTGACAGTCGTGCCAGTATATCTATCGAGGTTATTTTTAATTCTAGGATATTACATGCTTGATATGTTTTTCGATGTCGGATATACTGTATGAGTATTGTACAATTGTCGTACTTGGTCGACAGTTGTATTTGAGGATATCATGCATCAGATGTATCGTATGAGAGTGTTATCGGAATGAGCACATGCATTCAATATGTCGCGTGTACGTATTCAGTATATTGAGATGGCAGACAAGAGCACAAATGGCTAAGTATGAAAGCCATTAAGTACGCTACATAAAGGAGCTTACGTACGTAACTAAGCAAGCTTAACGTACGTTAAGTTGTGTACACAACGTACGTTAAGAAGGGAATAAGACAGGATCGAGCTATGGTCGGCAGGTGGGCCCGGTGTCGGCAGCTTTCAGCGTGGATGTGGACAGGCGAGTCAACTTCGAGCCTTACGTACGTTAAGGATGTATCGTTACGTACGTTAAGAAGGTGTGTTACTGTAGCAAGTCAACTGTGTATTACGTACGCTACGGCGAGGGTAATACGTACGTAACACAAGGTGCGAAATAAGATAGTCAGCCCTGGGCGCCGATTATGTATGCTATACAGGACATGTAGCGTACGTTAAAAAGGCTTACGTACGTTAAGGTTGGGTCTTAAACGTACGTAACAAACAATGCAGGTTATATATTAAGAATCGGTCTTTCATTTCCTCACGAGATAAAACACATCTCTTCCTACCAAACTTCATTCCTCCTCACTCCTGGACCTAATTCCGACCCTTGTACCTTTGTTAAGACCTTCGTGAGTTGATTAGAAGCTTCAAGCTTGGAGTTCTTGATGTTTTTGGAAGTGTTTGATCTTTTGGATTCTTCTTCAAAAGGTATGTTGGATAACTCTTCTCTTTGATTCGGATTTTGATATTGTTGTTGACAAACTCCTTCGTATAATGATGGTTATGGTGTTGTTGTTGTGATTCTTGAGGTTGTATGAATTTTATATGGAAGAACAAAATGACGTATACCTTGGTTTATGAATGTAACACCCCCGAGATATTCGAGGTGTATTACAGCGCCATGGACCCCTACATGGGACCCACCAGGCTAGAACAAGAAAACACCCCTCGACTAACCATCACGGTTAGTAAGGAAACAATTGTTAACAACAAGAACATAAAACAACACGTCCGGTACAACCGGCATAATAAACATCAACCGACAAATATAGTAATTTCAACGAAGACCAATCACAATCCGAAAGGAAAAGCCTAAGTACTCGCGAGTACAATCTATAAGTTTACAATTTGGAAAACAACCATATCAAAAGAGACAGTAAAAATAATAAGACTCAATTGCATACGTCAACAACCTTTGGCCGACATCCTCGTACCATCCCAGCACCCGCTCGTCTGGCTAAACATAACCTGAAATCCATAACAAGAATTTCCCCAAAACGGGTCCCCAAAGGGGTTAGCAATTACGCTAGTACAAGTAATCAAGGCAAACCAATCGCTTACACATTTCATAGTACAATGCACCAAATCATTTCAAAACCAAAACCAGACATGTCTTTTCCGGAAACAAACAGTCAATCACATTTGCCTAGGACCGGGACGAAGCCACAAATCCCACCCGAGGCCTTTAAGGACCCTACCGAACTGGCCATTTCATAAAACAAATCACGCACAGGCATCGCCTAGGACCGGGACGAAGCCACGAATCCCACCCGAGGCCTCTAAGGACCCTCCCAGGCTGGCTAGCGAAACAAACTCGTGAATCTAGAGTGAAGTCATAGATTCCCCCGAGGCCCCGTCGGACCCTCCCAAGGTGAGCAAAGCACACACAATATACATTACCATTTCACGTTAAGCTTAAAGGTTTCCAAAAATACTTGCCTTGAATAATTGACGACGCAACGAACGGAAAGGAAAGTCGCCGAGAAACGCTAGGAACCAACGAAACCGAACCTAACGATTCGAAGAATACAATCACAACCATTTCTAAATGAATACGGAATTGGAATACACCCGAAAACCCGCCTACGATTCATGTATATTCGTATAAAAATGACAACGAGGGCGGACCACAACCAAACCCTCTCGATTCCGTAAAAAACACGAAATATACCATAAATCCGTAGGAAAACTAAGAATACCAACAAGATTAATCATATTCATCATGAATTTATCAACACAATGGAACGAATCAGACAAAAACGCGAAAACCCCCAAATCTTCCCAAAAGTAGGGTTCTAAAGATCTAACCTTGATTCGCTGAATCGAGGGATGTTATAGGATGATTGATCAATGATATAACCTCTAGAGCTTCGTGGATTCGTTGTCTAACAACATGGCTTCGCCTCCTCCGAATCCCCAGCTGCGGACAGAAGAGAAAGGAAATGTAAAACGAATGAAAAAGTGTCTGCTCTGTCATATAAATACTGGGCTGAAACTAGCGTGCGCTAGCCTTCCCGGACTAGCGTACGCTATCGGCCAGTATCGTCCCAGCACCCTCGGCCAGGGCCCGCACTACCCAGCACCACCGACCAATCCTGCCGACCGTGACCTGTCCGCCCAACCCCCGCTAGCGTGCGCTACGGCCGGAAGCCTGCACGAGCTAGCCGACCTGTCCAGTAACCTCTGGACTAAACAGCTCGCCCAGGTAACGTACGCTAGTCGGCCGACAGCGTGCGCTACCCCTGCCGGTTAGCGTGCGCCACGATCGACAGTAGCGTGCGCTACCTGCCGATCCTACCCGAGTCCAGAACCTCAGAACCCCTCTGCCTAGACCCGATAGCGTACGCTAGGCCGCTCGACAGCGTGCGCTACACCTGCCGAGCTAGCGCGCGCAGCCTCCCGGCCATAGCGTACGCTACGCCGGTTCTTGCCGTGCCTGCTCGGCCAGTGCCCAGCACTTCCGACAGTGCCGCACCGGTCCGGCCAGCTGCTCAGCTGCCATGACCCGACGACTCGATTTCTGGAAACGTACGTAACGAACACGACGAAAAGCTCGCGCACAACATCAATGGCCCGAAATGAAAACATAATGCAATAGTTAATCATACGCGACCAAGAAAAGGGTCGAGACAACAAATACAGATACGGATACCCATAACTTTGGGTAAATTACAAAATGGCCCAAAACGCCCGAAAATCACGATACATGATCGAATAACCAAACCGAAGTTCATAACACGTATAACAAAGTTAAACGGACTTACGAGAAACTCGAAACAGCAGTTTCGAACGAGATTCGTAAGAATCGACCTCAAGTGCGAAAACGTCGCCAAAAAGTACGGAACTCAACAAAACAACACCGAAACGAACTCGGATGCTAAATAGTGTAGAATTAATTATTCTCAGAATGAAGAAACGGTCCCAAGCGAGTCGTCAAAACGGACTCTCGCCAAAAAAATTACCTGAAATCGAATTTGCGGATATTACATGCTACCCTCCTTAAAAGAAGTTCCGTCCCGAAACTTAAAACAAGTAGGGAGAAGCAATATCCCGCCAGGAAAAACTCAACGAGGTACACAAGAACCGAAAACTCACGCCCAAACGGCAAAACGTTACGAACAACGCGAGGAAACATACTGCGTGAAAACACGCTCCGCGACGACCAACACAACGTTACAGGGAGAGACATAATAAAATCAACAAGTGACAAGCGTCATCAAATAGGTAATATCATCAAGTCAATTATCTGAACAGTCGCAAAACACCAGGTACCTATTACAAGGAAATACGAACAGTCGAAAAATAGAAATGATGCGTACAACAATCTGCAAAGGTGACTACAATCGAATCAACGATGATCGAACAACAATGATCCAACAACAATGATTGGACAACAACGATAAAAAAACAATGATCGAACAACAACTCCGAAGTTCACATTTCAACTCAAGACATTAAAAGAGCTGGTAGGAACTAAAAGATGTTACTTTCGAACAAGGTTCACAAGAATTGAACCAAGTCCGGAAAAGTCACAGCAATAACCAGTTCAAACCAAAACAAGATCATGGCTTGTTCGAATGATAAAATCCGAAATACAGAACAAGTTCGGAGAATATCAACGAACACGAGCGAGTCGATAGAATTGGGAAGAGAAAATGCAGAAGTCAAAAATAATACGGGTATTACTTTCGACCTCGCCCCTGAAACTCACAACAACGGAACCACGGTAACAATACAACAAGCAACCGACACAACGCAGAACAATCACCGATGCACACAATCATACTAACCCAAGTTCTAACAGGTCGCATATATGCGATAACGCATAAATCACTACGAGGCGACAACATCCAATACCAACATCACACCTCTCACAGAGGCTACCACGACAACTGCGTAGCGAACGACTCAACGCTCACACCACCAATTCAATCACAACTCGGGGGTTAACACCCTAACGAGAGTACGAACATCACACATATATTCCCGGACCGCAAATAGGAACGATAGGTTTTAAAAACGAAAACCACCTTTTGAAAATAATTCGGAAGCACCAGTTGATCTTGAGTATCATATATAAAAAAAAGTAGTACAAACATCGTCATCGAGACTTTGAAAGAAAAATCATCTTGCGTTTGATAAAAAAAAATGAAGACACCTTTCTTTAAATTAAAACTTTTCAGCAATATTCGACCTTCGGGTCTAAGCAAATGCGTTTCTATATCATTAGAAATATCTCAAAATATTTTGATCCTCAAAGTAGAATAATTTTGAAACATAGCATGGCGCTAGTAGGCATCTTGAGAACACTGTGAGAAAATAATTCATTTTAAAAGTACGTCTTGAGGTTTATTTTCTAAGATACTCAAGGTTTTTCAGAAGTTCAATAGGCCAAAATGCCCAAAATTCGCACGTATCAACATTCACTTAAACACATCATATCACACGCATCAAATCGTTCAAAATCACTACAGTGGTATACAATCCCTAGGATATGTTTAACAACATCGTTAAAACAACAATCGGTTTATCAAAACCGGATGGAAAATGACATCAAGAACAAAACTCCAAAAAGTCAACTCTAGGGATTCAAGAAAAATACCTAGATTCGGCGAAGAACAATGGATTATATGATGTTAAAATCACCTAGGATACTCCAAAACACCCTTGGATGGAAGAAAAAAATCAGCCCATATGCGAACCCTAGTCGCTACGTCTCAAACTCATGGAGGAAGAAGAAGAAATGAAGAAAAATGCAGCTTCTAGACTGGTGTCCAGTATTTATATTGGACACAATTAACGTGTGCTAATTAGTAAGGTTAGCGTGCGCTATCACGGCACCAAACAAAACTCCTGACCAAAAATTCACTGTTAGCGTGCGCTAACCCCAAGTGTTAGCGTGCACTAACGAGAACTTCAGACCCAGTCCAGTAGCTCCTGGACTGCCCTGAACTACCAGGTAGCGTGCGCTATCCTCCCCTTAGCGTGCTACCAATGCATTCTTGCGCGCGCTAGCTGCAAAGAGTAGCGTGCGCTAACGACTCACAGAGATAGCAACAGAACATATCATAAAATTACATGCCGTAAACCCTTCTCACAAGGATTTACCAGGCGAAGCACAATTTCCTACGTCATTTCGAAAATGCCAAAAAGACCAATGACGGTAATATTTTCCAAAACTCACAAAATCATTTGTTAAACCGTCATAAAATGTTCAAGGCCAAAATGCCAAAACTTGATTTAGGGAATCGGTTTTACGAAATAAAACTCAGTTTGCAAAATACCGAAAGCCGTTTTGAAAGAACTCACGCAGCGGATAAAATGCGGTGTGAAAATACATCAGCAGCGACGACACTCCTCGTATAAACCAAATACGAGAGTCGAATAAACACATATCGTGAAATCAAAATCCACAGAAGGATTCCATCATTTAACAACTAATCATACAAATAACTCGTGTCACATGAGGCACAACACAAAGAAGGGAGTTTTACATCCATAGGTCGCACGTAAGTGACGATCGCCCCTTGATACTAATCACGATCAATGATCTCAAACGACGCGTCACGATGCGACTAAGTCAGACAAAATCCGACAAGACAAAACTCAACAAACACAACTTGACTCGACAGCCTAGGTTTCCCCAAGCTAATCTGATTTTTAAAATCGTATACTCTAGTTATTCGAAAATAAAACCGATAAGTTAAAAATCGTTTTCAAGAACCTTTCAAACACGACAAGGGTTTAACAGTGGTAGCATTTTATAAAATGTTTTAAAACACTTTTATACACGACTTTTAAATACCGACACAAGGTTTTATTTGGAAATACAAGGCTGGCTCGTCCAAATTCATGTCACTTTTCAAAAACCCACAATACGATCAAGTCTAATAAATTTTCAAGCATGCACGCCCGCATGCATTATTATTAAAAGAAACACATTGGTTGTAAATAACAACAATTAGCCAAGTACCATCAATTCCCGAACACACGCATATACGGCATTCAAACATCACCAGTTCAACAAGCGCAACTCGGAAACACTAATTTCAAACATATGTCAAACTATCTCTTCAAGTTTGACAGCATAACTAATGAACACCGATTCGAACACATGTCGAAACCATCTATGTGAGTTTCTCAACAAACTCTGCCATCGATAACTTTTCCGGAACATATCAATGTTCAAAACTTCCACATCATACTGCACCCCTCGGTGTCCAAACCATCAGTACGTTCGGCTCAACATACATTTAGTATATCGCAATTACCAAACACAGATTCCATCAAACAACAAAAGACTAGAGAGTCAAGCCTTCTCACAATATACCACGGAGCAAATCTTGGATCTTTCGATCACCAACGATCCCACCAACGCTAGGAATTTTAGCGATGGGAGGTTCACAAGACGACAAACGGTCAAGCCCAGAACGACGCACATACTCCAGAGAGATAAAGGACTGCGCAATACTAGAATCAAAAGTACACGAACCGGATGGATCGAAAAACAACTCGACGATAAGTACGAGAGAGACAATAACGGTTCAAGAAGTGGAAATACAATACGAGAAAAAAAGAGAATCGAGTAAGGAAAACTTACGAGCACTGGATGTACTGAGATGCCGGCAGCGGTGTGACAATGTGCAAAACAAAACACAACTAGACCCAAATAACCGACAAGCCTAGGTATCCATATACATAGATCTCTGATACCATTTTCTGTAATACCCCCGAGATATTCGAGGTGTATTACAGCGCCGTGGACCCCTACATGGGACCCACCAGGCTAGAACAAGAAAGAACCCCTGGACTAACCATCTCGGTTAGCAAGGAAACAATTGTTAACAACAAGAACATAAAACAACATGTCCGGTACAACCGGCATAATAAACATCAACCGACAAATATAGTAACTTCAACGAAGACCAATCACAATCCGAAAGGAAAAGCCTAAGTACTCGCGAGTACAATCTATAAGTTTACAATTTGGAAAACAACCATATCAAAAGAGACAGTAAAAATAATAAGACTCAATTGCACATGTCAACAACCTTTGGCCGACATCCTCGTACCATCCCAGCACCCGCTCGGATGCCAAGGAGGTGCTGATGTCATGGATAACGTCAGCTCATAGTTGACTTGACTTCCAATCCGATATTGGCACATGGCGCGATATGACCCGTCAATTGTCTTTCAAACAGTCACAACTTCTTCTTACGAACTCGGATTTGGGTGATTTTTTTTAAAACGATCATCTCAACGAGACGAATAAAATGACACCAGTCGTGACTAGATTTGCATTTTGGAAAAATATCACTCTTGAACCAAGTGATCTGTCTTGTACTGGTTGGTTAACCTGCAGATAAAATTTAATTCTAATTAATTATCCAAAAATCACACAAAATTATAGAAAATTCTAACAAAATAAAATAATATAAATATATGGTAAAAATTATAAATTATCACACAAAACACACACACACACATACATATATATATAATACTAATAAAAATATTACTGATAATATACCAAACAAATTCCCTCACACTTATCTTTTGCACGTCCTCAGGCAAATCTTATACCCAAGTAATAATACTCATATGCTGAAAAATTCATAGCAAAACCAATATCAATAGTGTTGGTCATAGAGTATACATTAAACAACTTAGAAGGGGTAGCTGAATAAGCTGTATCTTTTTCGCAGTTATTTGCGTAGTGGAAGACTGATATTAAGTTGTTGCAAATACAGCAACTAGGTAATCTCCTATTTGCTTGGTGCGTACAGGGTTTTTGCAATATGTATATTTTAAATCACATAGGCAGATACGAAAATTGTAAATGACAAAATGTAAATGAACACAGATTTAAGTGGTTCGAGATGAACCCCTCTACGTCTATTGGTTCTCCACACAGGTATTAAAATCATTGTGTACACAACTACGTGACTTTAACTAAACCTGTCGCTGTATCGTTCACACGTATTGATATAGCCGACAATCGCTTGGGCCGTTCACACAGATTGGCTTGGCTCTTTTGACTTGCTTCTTCTCACACAGATTGAAGCTTCGTCTTTAATACTATTCTTCCCACACAGGTCGGAACTAGCAAGGGCTTAGTCCACACAGGGCTAAGTTGGTCTCAACATAAGGTTTGGGTAGAATAGGTTCAAACAGCAGTTGTATGCTTTGATGAGCGCTTGCTTGCAGGTGTGCTGTTTGCATTGAGGACCGTATATTTATTCACTTGATGATGTTGTATGCTCAAGGAAATATACTGTTCTTTGTTATCTTGATATTCAGATTGTCGGAGCTAATGCGTCAAATGTATTTCGCGAAGTCATATCTCTAGCGACCAATGTCCTTTTGCTTGGGGCTATTTATACCCTTGGAAATAGATCCGTTATAAATGTAGTCGTTGGCCGATTGGTGAGATTGAGATAGCTCTGATTGGCGGCTGCAGAATGTTTGAATTAAAGGCATTTCGCATTTAATGCTTCAAACATTCTCTTTGACTTTGCATTAAATGATCTTCAGCGTGTTCAGACTGTAGTCTCTTTAGGCCGCATTAAATGTTGTCCTATCAGCATTAAATGCTACTTTAACTGTGAATACTTTATGAATAAATAATATTTATTTCAGGAAGTTGGATATTGTTGTGTCAAGATTTAACACCTTCCGACCGGCGATCGCCTCCGAGGCCGAGCGACCGAGTCACTGCCGAGCGACCAAGGCAAGCCTGCCGATCGGCGACCAGGCGACCGAGCCTTAGCCCAGTGGACATGCTAGATCAAGCAAGAAGGGCCCAGGGCGAATCCCGGTGCCGAGCGATCGACATCAAGGCGATCGCCTCTCAGTACTCGGCGACCGACCCTTGGCGATCGACCGTCTCTCGGCACCTGGCGACCTACCCTTGGCGACCGACCCTTGGCGACCTCCATCCACTGGCCGATGACGACCTCCGAAGACCATCCAGGGACGACCGCCTCATGACGATCACCACCGATGGCCATCCAAGTCGGCAAAGGCCGAGCCTCAAGACTGGCACCATGTGCAAAGGCCGGGACAAGATCCGCGAATCCCGGGCCATTGACCAAAGCCCGATGATTCCCTCCACCAGTCGACAAAGCCGAAAGCTTGTCGGTAGGGCCACATGTTGACCGACTCAGACACGTGATGGCTCCTTATTGACCGCCTGCCGGGCCGCCTCTTCCTTGGACTTTAGACCGACAAACAAAGATCTTATTTGGACTTTAGCTTGATGCCTGTGAGATCGGCACATTATTATATTGGCGTGCGGTCGGCAGATTATTTTAATGGCCGGGCAGCGATCGCCACTACAGATGTGACCCACGCCGCCTATATAAGCAAGGCACCCTGCACTTGGACACTGGTTCAGCTTCCTTCAGTTTCCTTCTGCAACCTCACGATTCAAGCAATCAATACAGAAGCAAATTACTTACACTTGGTTAACATCCAACTCTTGGCAACAACTTTCTTTCGGTCTTACTTCTCCCGGCCTTTTCTCCTCGAGCAGATTACCGGCGGGACGAAGAACACCGAGCTTCGCTCAAGAGCCGGATCAACAGAGTCTTTTTACACTCATTGTATTTAGATTTCTCTCATTAATACTTGTATCCACGAATATTTGTATTAATAACATCTCGCGAGAGCATTCAAGCCCGGGCCTAACAAACCCGGCAAATCTTGTATTATTTATCTTCTCTCGGAAGTGCTCCCGCATTTGTTTGTTGTCCGTCTTCCAGCAGTATTAATCTTCGGATAAATATTTTGGGCAACAACAATTGGCGCTAGAGGAGGGCATCCAACCCTCGATTTTTTATACCTACCGTCCCGAAGAACACTCACTGTTCTCGGGGCAGATACTTGAAGTGACACTCACTGCACTTCAAAGAAATCCTTCAGAAATCATGTCTTCCGCATCCGCGTCGAAGAAAGCCGCTGGCCAGCCGACTCCCCGGCCCGTCCGAGCCGCAGCCGATGGTGGAAGGTAGCCGCCGCGGCCGGAGGCGCTCGACCACGTCCCGGGAAGGCGGCCCGAGCCTCTCGCTCGACCGGTTCCAAACCAAGGAACAGATCGAAGGGGCCCCGCCGTCCTTCAGAGCGACAGAGTGCTCTCGACGCGCTCCAGTGCCGCCCCGGTCTCTCGCCGAAGATCAAGCGGAAGCTTAAGGCACTACCGGCCGAGCAAGCGCCAGAGGCTCTCGCCCGCGAGAAGAGGCGCCGGCACTGGGCACGTCTGTCTCGATCGCCCGGGGCCGACCCGACTCGCGACCGGGCCCGGCCTCACTACGAGACGACGGAGTTGGTGTCCGTCACTGTGAGCTCGCCTACCCGGCCCCACAAGACGATCCAGCCCGCTCGGCTCCCGCCGCCAAATTCCCGAGGTCGGGCGGTGGGGTCCGAGATCGGTACACGATCGCCTCGGCCCCGCTCCCAAAGCCGATCCGCAAGCGGCCGAGCCGCGGCGATCGCGCAATGCAACGTCGATTGACGACATGAAGGCGCTCCCGCAATCCGGGGCAAGCGCCACCAGACGATCGCCCGCCGAGCGAGCCGCTCGCGATCGACATCGAGCTCGCCGGTGCGGCAAAGACACGATCGCCTCCTAAGACACCCGTGTACCAAGGGCGATCGGACCCTGTGCACACCCGCACAAGTTCAACATCTACATGACCGGTGTGGGGCATCGACGCGACCAGTGCCGAATGTTCCTCCGACACTAGACGACCTCGCCCACCGGTGGTACACCTCATTGCCACCTCGGTCCATAGGCTCCTTTAACGAGCCGGGCGCACGTCTTCACTAATACTTCGCCACCAGGGCCGCCGCCGAAGGTCCCCATCGCATGTGGCGGATCAGGCAAGGAGAACAGGAGTCCGACTCGGACTACATCGACCGGGTTGACATGATCATCCTCAACGGCGAGCCCGTAAGCGATGAGACCGCCCTCTACGCGGTCCTAAGAGGTTTTCAGGGCTTCTCGCCTATGTTCAGGCATCTCACGAAGACCCTACCGACGACCTACGCAGCCTTCCGGCGAGCCGCAGACTTCTGTCTGTGCAAAGGCTTCTTGGCCTAGGAGTAGAACGATCGGCACCCGCGCGACGACCTCCGGTCTCCCAAAGACGATCGCTACTACCCAGCAGAGCCGGAGGACTCGATCACCGCCTACAGTCCATTCTAACATGAGCGACTAGCCGCCGCCCGATCGCCAATTTCGACCTACGAATGAAGCGATCGGCCGCCGAGCGACGATCGCCAGTTTTCCGGCCAGATCGCAACATCATCAGCAACCCGGTGGACACGATCGCCATCTACAGTCCAGCATATAACATGACGGACTAAGGCCTAAGATCGCCTCCACCGCGCATCATAAAGCCATGGCCCTGGCAGTCGATGGAACCGGCTGCTTCGGTCATGCAAGGTCCCTTTCGGCCGAGATCGCCCGCCCTTCGTTTAAATACGAGGCCGGCGTAGTCGGAGGGCCCTCCAACATTAATCAGTGGACTCATTCCACAAACCCGTCTCAACGTACACCGTCGAGGTCGGCCATCTCCATGGCTGGCCGAGGTGGAAGCAGAGCTAACAAGCCGCGGGCGTGGAGTTGATTCATCCGACGCCTCGCGCGCAAGGACTCCTCTAGACCGAGACCGCACGCCTTCGTTTAAACACAAGGCGAGGCGCACCAACAGAGGACCCTCATAATAAAGTGAGTCACGAGGCACTCATTGTCTTTGTGCACCAAGACACGGTCATGGGGTCGGTCCATCGATCTCCGCGACCGTGCACGATTCTCAAGCAAGCGAAACCACCAAGTTTCCGTGGGGATCGGCCAATGTTGTTTTTGCAGGTACAAGACCGAAAGATAGCTAAGCCAATCGACCATGATTAAGCCCAAGTCCGAGTCCTAAGTCACCTCGGATCGCCCGTCCTCATCCATACACGATCGCTAGAAGAACCACCTCGCCCCATGTCTTCAACATAGGAGCAAGTGGGGCAATTGTTGTGTCAAGATTTAACACCTTCCGACCGGCGATCGCCTCCGAGGCCGAGCGATCGAGTCACCGCCGAGCGACCAAGGCAAGCTGCCGATCGGCGACTGTGCGACCGAGCCTTAGCCCAGTGGACATGCTAGAGGCCAACCGAAGGGCCCAGTGGCGAATCCGGTGCCGAGCGATCGACATCAAGGCGATCGCCTCTCAGTACTCGGCGACCGACCCTTGGCGATCGACCGTCTCTCGGCACCTGGCGACCTACCCTTGGCGACCGACCCTTGGCGACCTCCATCCACTGGCCGATGACGACCTCCGAAGACCATCCAGGGACGACCGCCTCATGACGATCACCACCGATGGCCATCCAAGTCGGCAAAGGCCGAGCCTCAAGACTGGCACCATGTGCAAAGGCCGGGACAAGATCCGCGAATCCCGGGCCATTGACCAAAGCCTGACAGATTCCCTCCACCAGCCGACAGGCCGCCGAAAGCTTGTCGGTAGGGCCACATGTTGACTGACTCAGGACACGTGATGGCTCCTTATTGGACCGCCCAAGCTGGGCCAGCCTCTTCCTTGGACTTTAGACCGACAGCCAGCATCTTATTTGGACTTTAGCCTGACAGCCCAGGAGATCGGCACATTATTATATTGGCCGGCAGGCGGTCGGCAGATTATTTTAATGGCCGGCAGGCGATCGGCCACTACAGGACAGGACCCGGCTGCCCCTATATAAGCAAGGCACCCTGCACTTGGACACTGGTTCAGCTTCCTTCAGTTTCCTTCTGCAACCTCACGATTCAAGCAATCAATACAGAAGCAAATTACTTACACTTGGTTAACATCCAACTCTTGGCAACAGCTTTCTTTCGGTCTTACTTCTCCCGGCCTTTTCTCCTCGAGCAGATTACCGGCGGGACGAAGAACACCGAGCTTCGCTCAAGAGCCGGATCAACAGAGTCTTTTTACACTCATTGTATTTAGATTTCTCTCATTAATACTTGTATCCACGAATATTTGTATTAATAACATCTCGCGAGAGCATTCAAGCCCGGGCCTAACAAACCCGGCAAATCTTGTATTATTTATCTTCTCTCGGAAGTGCTCCCGCATTTGTTTGTTGTCCGTCTTCCAGCAGTATTAATCTTCGGATAAATATTTTGGGCAACAACAGATATATATTTTACTTTTCCTAGGTAAAACACCTACAGCAAGTTTGTTGTATCCAACTTCTTCATCTTTGTTGTATAATGATGAAATGTTGTAGGAACGGGCTTCTGACTATGCTGGAAGATCACTTACTGTATGGACAGGCTGCATGAAGTTTCCTAATAGGTTTCATACTTAGAGCGAAATGCTGACTTTGAAGACCTTATGCTGTATGGCGGTAATTATCAAAACAAGGTTGTATTTTTTCCAACAAAGAGAGAACAAGTGATCATGACCCAAGTGAGATCAGATAAAAATAGGATGCCCCACCAAATTCTAACAACTTCATTGAGACTCGAATACAAAAGATTCCATACCCTCATGGTGGATGTCACTCTTCACTCAAGTGTATATATCGGATATTCGAAAAGAGTTCACTCATATCAAAATATAATGTGTTATTTGTTAGGAATATGCCCTCCAATGCCACTTAGAGGATGAGAGAGTGAGAGCATCTTATTGTAATTATGAATATTAAATAAGGCATTTATTATTTCTATATTATTGTATATCACATGCATCGTGATTTTTATAAAATAATAGTCCATGCATTTGAGAGCAAACATTTCACTCCTTATAGATATAAGAAGATAGGCACTCGAACTATTTAGGGCTCGAATGCTTAATTGGTTCGCAAGTCGATAAAATTCAACTGGGCAGTAAGTTTAGACAAGTCTAGTATAATGTGTACTTTGACATGTAGAGTGCTTGTATTCACTAAGGATTAGTGGTAGCACATGTTAGAGGTATGCTAATGGAATTAGTATACCCGAATATGACTCACCTCGATTCGGTCACATGGATATCACTCAGGAATTGTCAATGACTGAATCGAAAGGTTGTGATAGGTATACGTGAACCTTTGACTTGAGGTATCAGTAGGACATGTGCTTGTGACATGAAGTTAGTCATTGGAGTAGTTCGATCCAGTCACCGGTTGGTGGGATCAACCTCGAAATGCAACTTAGTGGACAAGTAGCAATCTCTACAGAATACCAAGATATAATCCTTTCTCCGGTAAATAAGTAGGTAAATGTCCTATACAGTTAATGACAAATGAGATCATAAGTATTTGGCCAAAGCAGTTAGAACTAGTTGTATTTGATACATGAGAGCTCTGTGATCTCGGTTTACATCAACAATTGCATAGAGTCAAGTTACAATAGGGTTTGACTTTACCCTAACCCTAATACTGGACCGGGACATATGATTGAAGGGTTTATATGTATAATGTATTCACGACATAATGGTTTTGGAATGACCCGATCATTCGTTCTTAGTTGGGCTTCGGTACAGAGCACTAGACTGGCTAACTGTTACCGTACTCTTTGGTTCCTCCCATTTCCGACTAAGACGGACCTATGGAGTCACGCATAAGGATATTTGATGTATAAAATATGTATTTATTATCTCTTCATTAATATGGATATTGGATATCTAATTTGATTTATTTGATAAATCATAGCGGTCTTGTGAATTGAAATTAATTTAATTCATCAATAATTATTTCTTGGAAATATATTATT
Organism: Orobanche coerulescens; assembly: GCA_033398695.1. Taxonomy (NCBI): domain Eukaryota; kingdom Viridiplantae; phylum Streptophyta; class Magnoliopsida; order Lamiales; family Orobanchaceae; genus Orobanche; species Orobanche coerulescens. The sequence continues at coordinate 117,850,087 of CM065802.1, read as the reverse complement.
ATTATTTTGTATTTTATAAAGTTAATTAATTGGATTAATTCATTAAGTATTAATACATTTGAGATAAAGTGAAGTGTACTTAATGGAATAGACACACGAACGTTCGGTACACAAACCGAGTGGCTCAGATCGTTTTCTCACTAAGACTAAGTGGGCTATCTCCTCCCACCTTACATGTGATTTCTTTATTTGTCATGACATGGTGTGGGGTGTGTTTTGATTTATTTTTTCACGTGATTACAAAAGATATCAAGATTGTTATCTTGAAATCTTACAACATCATGTTATAAAATAACATCAAACAACACACCACCACTACCTAAGAGATTCATCTCAGCTGAACCAAAAAAGAGAGGAGAGGAGAAAATTTATTTTCATTTTCTTGTTCATTTTTTAGAGAAAGAAAAGGAAGAAGAGAAGAAAATAAAAATATTATATCAATTTCTAGCCGTGTTCTTAGAAAATGAATTAATATATAATTTTCCCGATCAATACCAACGCCTGATAATGTAGAGACACTCAGCATTTCAGTGTTTGATCATTCATTAAGGTAGAACGAATCGGATTCGCATTCTTGTTGGTGACCGGAAACGATCAAAGCTTGGCTCGGGAATTTTTCCTTCAAGAATATATTAGCAAAGATCTACGAGGGTATGATTTCTTAATTTTATCTTCATCATTTTAGATTCGTTTGTACGATGCTTGATCGATCCGTTTTAGGGGTTTGATTTTTATCCGGTTGGACCGGTTTATTTCCGTTGCGTAACTCATTTTTAATCACCGAATCCCAACAGTAGTATCAGAGAGAGGTCTTGCGATCGTATATACGATATTTAGCATTTGGAATGCATTTGGAATGCTTGATTGAATGATTTATGATTTGGAATCATAAATATTTTGGTCGTTGTTTTTGTTTGTTTGTTGTAGTTATATTTTTCGTAAATCTATATCTGAATATAAATCTTTATTTTCTTAGAAGTATGATTTATATTAAAGATATGAAAGTCGATAAATACTTATATTGGATATTCAGTCGAAAATTGAGCCCCGGGTTGCCGTTGGACGGACAACCGTCGAGTTTCTGTACTGCTGCCCACTGACACGGCCGCGTCATTCTGTGACTCGGCCGTGTCATCTTCCAGACTTGTCCCGGACTCGATTTTCAGTAAATTCTAGAATATTAATCTCCCACATTGTAAATTGGATTTAATTTGATTAAAATAGAATATGGTATTTCATTTTAAAAAGGAAAATTGATTTGTTGGAATATTTATGATTGGCCAAATTACTTTGAACGAATTTATATTACTGATTGTGTGTATTTATTGGATGAGTACTTGTGAATGGTGATGTAGTTCATGGACCTAGTTTTGAATCATTTGTTTTACTCGATTGGGTTGTAAAGGCCATTTTGAGCCTATTTATTTTACTAAAAAATTTGTATTATATGATGCAATTTTTCTATGTAAAATTTATATGTAATGACAAAGACCGGAGGAAGATCCACTGGAGAGGACGAAGATTCAAGACTCAAGACATGTAATTGGATTATGATGTTTTTGTTCTAGTAATGGTCCATGAACTGCATGTTGTTAGATTTAGGTTGTGTATTTTTCATAGTGTATGACAAACAAACAAACCGACAAACCGTGCTTATAAACGGATTGATGTGCATAGTGTAACATATAATCGTGTTAAACTCGCACTTACAAACACTAATGCTTATTTCCCGAGTTTTAGTATAGAAAATAAAAGAGAGGGAAAGAAAGTTAGGACAGAAAAGAAGAGAAAGGAAAGTGAAAGGCAATTGTATTTTGTGTTCTCGAGTTGGAAGGAAGTGAAAGGAAAATTAATCATTTTGTTATTTCTCTCTAAATCCTTCCAAATCGGAAGGAAATTTAGGAGGGAAAGTTTTTCTTTCCATTTCTTTTCATTAAAAAACTCAGGAACACAAAATATTTTTCCTTTCTTCTTATTTTCATCCATGTCCCTTCTTTTCTCTCGTTAAGTTAAACTCGGGAACTAATCGTAAGTTATAAAAGTTACGAGGTTTCCTACCCTCCATCAAACTCATAGAAAATTGAACTCTAAACCGAAATATTATTCTTCCGAGTATTTCGGGGTAATATTTTAGGGAAGGTTGATAAATTCCTAGATTGCATTAGATGCTTTTGTTTGTGACAAATCAAATCCCTAGAAACCGTATGGATTGTCGGGAGAAATTTTAATTGACAGAGTAATAGTTGATGGTTTAAAGTTAGATAGTTCAGCGAGCCATACAAACCGAATGGGTTGAGGGCAAGTGAACTAGGGGTAAAAGAAAATCGAATCATCCATTAGATGGGTTGGTGCTAGACACCACTTTATACATAACGATAGAATAGAAACCGTATAGATTGCCCTCTATTAAACTTTGTAAAGAACTCGATCACCACTATCAAGTCAGTTGTGAGTTCCAGATTTCACATGGGTGTGTGTAAATGCTGATAAAATAGTGGGAGCCGAGTTATGAATAAAGAAAGTCCTTAAATTCTTTACTCGGATGATAATTAAGCAATCACTAATAAATTTTATATTATTCTTTGCAGTTAACAAATATCCCTCAAAATGACAATGAACCCACTCACTATACTGCTTGAAAAGAACATCCTGACTGGTCCGAACTATATGGACTGGATTTGGAACTTGAGGATTGTCCTCACTATAGAAATGTTGGGATATATCTTCAAGGCGGACATCCAAACGGCTCCTGCAAGAATCCGAGCCAATCAGGAAGATGTCGATGCCCATGAGAAATGGGTTAAAGACAACGTAAGAGTGCGCGGGTACATATTAGGCTCCATGACTAATGAGCTTCAACATGCCCATGAAAAGATGACGTTTTCAAGAGCCATCTTAGCGCACCTGGCTGAGCTATATGGAGAGTATAGTCAAACTGCTAGATATGAGATATCGAAGCAATTATTCGGCACCAGGATGAAGGAAAGATAGAGAGTTGCGGACCATGTCCTCAAAATGATCTCGATGATTGAGAGATTATAAGCTCTTGATTTTCAGATGCATGCATCTTTTCAAATTGACCTTATCATGCAATCCCTTCCTGGCTCCTTTTCCCAATTTCTCATGAACTTAAACTGCAATGAGATCGCGTGTAACTTAGCTGGACTAATGTATAAACTGACGACTGCCCAGTCTCAGATGAAGACAAAGGTAAAAGAAGCAACACTTTTGATTTTTTCTGGGACTTGGAAGTCCAAGAGTAAGAAGAAAAAAATGAAAAGCAGTTAGGTCCAATAGCCAATATCATTAAGGGAAAGGGCGAAGCCCCAATGGTTCAAAAGAGCAAGGGGCCAAGAAGACGGACGTATACCTCAACTGTGGTGAGCTAGGCCACTGGAGGAGGTACTGTCCAAAACCTGACTGTAATGTGCCTTTGGGTACGGAACTACTGGTTTTGGAAACAAATTATTCTGTAACTGTATATTCTACTTCTTGGATACTTGACTCAGGTGCGAGTTCTCACATTTGTATAATGAATCGGGATCTGGAATGAAGTAGAAAGATGGATTCAGGGAAGGTAATGGTTACCGTCAGAAGTGGACATAGTGTCGAGGCTTCTGATATTGGATCCCTTACTATCGTTTATTCTTACTTTAGATGTGTACTTGTTTTGCCCAAGGAGCATAAAAATATTGTATCCATTCTGGTGATGGATCGAAGGGCATTTCACTTCTTTATAGAAGATGGGTCCCATCGAATTTATTTCAGAAATAAATTGGTTGGTACTGCTACATTATTAAATAGTTTATACCATCTGAATCTAAAGAATAAAACAACAGTGAACACTATAACTAGGAAGCGTGGTAGGGATGAAAAAACCAAGCACTTAAGTGGCATCTTAGATTTGGTCATATTGGTCAGACCAAGGTTCATCAAATGGAGAAAGATGGGCTTATAGGTCCATTGGGATCGGATCCCTATCCCACTTGTGAATCTTGCCTTCAAGGCAAAATGACTAAGTTACCCTTCACAAGGACTTTTGAAAGAGCTGCTGAAAAACTTGGATTGATCCATGCTGATGTCTATGGCCCTTTTGAAGTGGCACACAATGGTTTTCAGTATTTTATTACATTCACCGATGACCATACTAGGTATGGGCTCGTGTACTTAATGAAACATAAATTTGAAGCTTTTGATAAATTCAGGGAATTTAAAGCCCTAGTTCAAAACCAAACAGATAACCGTGTTAAGACTCTTTAGTCAGACCGAGGTGGTGAGTACATGAGTACCGAGTTTGACTAGTTCTTAAAAGAACTAGGAATAGTGTCACAATTCACTCCTCCAGCTACTCCATAACTAAATGGTGTATCAGAAAGAAGGAACCAAACCTTGTTGGACATGGTTCGCTCCATGCTTAACTATACTGATCTACCGATTTATCTGTGGTGTCACGTGCTCCTTACTGCAGCACATATCTTGAACAGATATCCTTCCAAATCCGTTCCTAAGACTCCACATGAGATATAGAGAGGTAGAAAACCAAGTCTTAATCACATTAGGATTTGGGGATGCCCTGCTTATGTCAAGAAGACTAAAGTAGAGAAATCGGAAGCTAGGTCTGTGAAAGGTCATTTCATAGGATATCGTTGCTTTACAAGCACACTTCCTGGAAGATGAGTTCATTCAGGAAGGAAGCGTAGGTAGAAATATTTTCGTCAGACAACAGTTCACAGCATGCTCAACAATGAATATAATATTAATACATAAACCCCAAGGTCGCAGCCAAGGGTCACGGAAGCATCACAGGAATACTCCGGAATGTAGGTGCCATTTAGGTCTTATTTCCTAACACAGTTCATGCAATCACAAAATACCCCAAGGTCGCAACCAAGGGTCACAGAAGCATCTCACAGGAATACCTCGGAACGTAGGTGCCATTTAGGTCTTATCCCCTAACAGAGTTCATGCAATCGCGATATGTAACAAGCAATGATGCACACTCACCACATGAAGCATCAACACACACATGCAATCATGCAACAGGATGATTATCATAATCTAGCAACATTAGTTTACCTCAGGCTGGAAACGCTAACCTTTCCACGGCCAACATCCCTGAACGAATACACAGTTATTCGAATAATCCATAATGAAGTACAGTCCATTACTAATACCAAACCACCATCTCGAGTTTGATATCGGCGTGATAACTAGTCTTGATATCTAACTTCTCATATAATAGACCAAATATAATTCACGTCTTCGTTTCCACTAGACATCTTTAAAATCATATACATTATGATTTATCTCAGTCCAAGCATAATATACATACTATCATTCCGACAATTCATATTCCATGATACCATTGCTGTATGAATCATAAATGAAATGAAAATGAAACCATTTAGTAAACATTATGACTGAGAAAGCATAACTTGCCTCGATACCGATACGATGAAGTTGTTACTAATTCCGTCATCTTCATCACGAATAACCATATACCGAAATTAATCGTAATCCTTCCAAATTCCGTAAAATCACGACATATATAACTCAAGAGTTCTTTAAGAACAAGAATTAATCCATAATCATGTTTGTATTCAACAAAACAACTTAATTCAATGAGTTCTATCATCTAAACCATCATCTAATTCATTGTAATATCCGCAGATTCGATTTCCGGTAAATTTCTTTTTGTTGGTGAGAGTCCATTTTGACGACTCGCTTGGGACCATTTCGTCATTCTGAGAATAATTAATTCTACACTTTTTAGTATCCGAGTTTGTTTCGGTGTTGTTTTGTTGAGTTCCGTACTTTTTGGCGACTTTTCCGCACTTGAGCTCGATTCTTGCGAATCTCGTTCGAAACTGCTGTTTCGAGTTTCCCGTAAGTCCGTTTAACTTTGTTATACGTGTTGCGAACTTCGGTTTGGTTATTCGATCACGTATTGTGATTTTTGGGTGTTTTGGGCCATTTTATAATTTACCCAAAGTTATGGGTATCCGTATCTGTATTTGTTGTCTCGACCCTTTTCTTGGTCGCGTATGATTAATTATTGCATTATGTTTTCATTTCGGGCCATTGATGTTGTCTGCGAGCTTTTCGTCGTGTTCGTTCCGTATGTTTTCGGAAATCGAGTCGTCGGGTCATGGCGGCTGAGCAGCTGGCCGGACCAGTGCGGCACTATCGGAAGTGCTGGGCACTGGCCGAGCAGGCATGGCAGTAACCGGCGTAGCGCACGCTACGGCTGGGAGGCTGCGCGCGCTAGCTCGGCAGGTGTAGCGCACGCTGTCGAGCGGCCCAGCGTACACTATCGGGTCTGGGTAGAGGGTTTCTGAGGTTCTGGACTCGGGTAGGATTGGCAGGTAGCGCACGCTACTGTCGGTCGTGGCGCACGCTAACCGGCAGGGGTAGCGCACGCTGTCAGCCGACTAGTGTACGTTACCTGGGCGAGCTGTTTAGTCCAGAGGTTAGTGGATAGGTCGGCTAGCGCGCGCAGGCTTCCGGCCGTAGCGCACGCTAGCGGGGGTCGGGCAGACAGGTCACGGTCGGCAGGATTGGTCGGTGGTGCCGGGTCGTGCAGGCCCTGGCCGAGGGTGCTGGGCCGATAGCGCACGCTAGTCCGGGAAGGCTAGCGCACGCTAGTTCCGGCCCAGTATTTATATGACAAAGCAGCCACTTTTTCATTCATTTTTCATTTCCTTTCTCTTCTGTCCGCGGCTGGGGATTCGGAGGAGGCGAAGCCATGTTGTTAGACAACGAATCCACGAAGTTCTAGAGGTTATATCATTGATCAATCATCCTATAACATCCCTCAATTCAACGAATCAAGGTTAGATCTTTAGAACCCTACTTTTGGGAAGATTTGGGGGTTTTCGCGTTTTTGTCCGATTCGTTCCGTTGTGTTGATTAATTCATGATGAATATGATTAGTCTTGTTGGTATTCTTAGTTTTCCTATGGATTCATGGTATATTTCGTGGTATTTATGGAATCGAGAGGGTTTGGTTGTGGTCTGCCCTCGTTGTCGTTTTTATACGAATATACATGAATCGTATGCGGGTTTTCGGGTGTATTCCAATTCCGTATTCGTTTAGAAATGGTTGTGATTGCATTCTTCGAATCGTTAGGTTCGGTTTCGTTGGTTCCTAGCGTTCGTCGGGGACTTTCCTTTCCATTCGTTGCGTCGTCAATTATTCAAGGCAAGTATTTTTGAAAACCTTTAAGCTTAACGTGAAATGGTAATGTATATTGTGTGTGCTTTGCTCACCCTGGGAGGGTCCGACGGGGCCTCGGGGGAATCTATAACTTCACTCTAGATTCATGAGTTTGTTTCGCTAGCCGGCCTGAGAGGGTCCTTTGAGGCCTTAGGTGGGATTCGTGGCTTCGTCCCGGTCCTAGGCGATGCCTGTGCGTGATTTGTTTTATGAAATGGCCAGATCGGGAGGGTCCTTAGAGGCCTCGGGTGGGATTTGTGGCTTCGTCCCGGTCCTAGGCAAATGTTATTGACTGTTTGTTTCCGGAAAAGACATGTCTGGTTTTGGTTTTGAAATGATTTGGTGCATTGTACTATGGAATATGAAATGTGTAAGCGATTGGTTTACCTTGATTACTTGTACTAGCGTAATTGCTAACCCCTTTGGGGACCCATTTTGGGGAAATTCATGTTATGGATTTCAGGTTATGTTAATGATTATTTGTGGCGATTAAATATTTTTTAAATTATTATTTTATTGATTTTGGAGTATTATAAATAGGGGAAGAAGAGAGAGATGATATTGTAAGACAGAAAAAATATTGTGTGATAGAATTATATTTGAGAAATAATATTCTGAAATATTTATTTATTTGTGTTATTATTATGAGTAGGTAATTTTCTTTTACTGGGATTATTATGAAACCATGTCTATATTATTAATATTTATATAATAATTCCAACTAAATATTTTTAACGATTATGATTTTCGCTTCAATAGGGTAATATTATTTCATCGATAATATCACGTATTTTTGATAGTTATAAATCCCTCATTGCTTTGTGATTATTGATACTAATTAATTTCTTTGATTATTTGTTTTTCATTAAAGTGGATACATATAATACATAGGAATTACACTTTTCAAGCGAAGAAAAATCTATATTTGAATTATAATTTTATATTTATTGTTAAATTTATAGGGAAACAGTGAGATTGATTTCGAATTATATTCCCTGAATTTTTTGGAATTAATATATAAAATAAATAATAAATAGACATTGGTGAATTTTAAACCCTAGTAAATTACTTAAAAATTAGTTTATGTACAATTTACTTAATAATTACTGTTATTTAATGCAATTATTATAACCATTCAAAATCTAATTATTTGGGACTATGTTAGAATTTAATATAATCTGGTTTAAAACGATAAAAATATTTACTTCACTATCATAGTCCTCCCTGTGGAATGGACCTTGTACCGCATATCTACATCGAACAAATCATGCGCTTGCGAGTACTAGACTCTAGAGACAAAAACAAATTTTTGGCGCCGTTGCCAGGTAGGCGCAAACGAAGTCTACGAAGATTGTCGTCACCAAGTCAGTTAATTCTTCTACTAGTTATTTATTTTATTGTTTTTTCTTTATTATTATTATTTGTCTTTTTACTATTCGTTTTATATTGTGTTAGTTTAAATAATAGTTAGTAATAGAATTTATTTTCTTTTTATGTTCTAAAAAAATTGAAAAATAACAAAAAATTATAATAATAATCAAAATAATAATACAATTAATAATAATAAAAAACTACTGTTCATTTCCGTAAAAATAATAAAAAATAATAAAAAATATAAAGTCCAAAAAAATACAAAAAAATCTAAAAAATCTGAAAAAATTTAAAAAAAATCGAAACTTATTTATTTTATTTTACAAAATCTAGGAAATAAAAAAATCTGAACTTTAAGTAATTTATTCTTAATTATGGAATATTAATATTAAAAGGCAAAAAAAATTATTTAAAATTCGAAAATTAGAAAAAAAATCTGGAATATATTTATAAACTATGATCGAGAGATTGAAGGCTCTTGATTTTAAGGTGCATGCTTCTTTTCCGACTAGCCTACTTTACTTAGGCCTGGACCGACCTTATCCTGCAATCTCTTCGTGATTCCTTCTCTCAATTTGTTAAGAACTTCAACTGCAAGGAGATTGCTTGCAATTTAGTAGGGTCGATGAACAAACTTGTAACTGCTCAGTCTCAGATGAAGACTCCACGGGTGAAGGAGTCTGCCCTTATGATTTCTTAAGGATCTCGAACGTCCAAGAATAAGAAGAAAAAGACCAAGAAGCATATGGGCCCACAAGGTAAGGCCTTTAAGGGTAAGGGCAAGGCCCTAATATTTCCAAAGACTAAGGGGCCAAGAAAACAGATGCTTGCCTAAACTACGGTGAGCTAGGCCACTGGAGGAGGCACTGTCTAAAACTTGACCGCAATGCGCCTTCCGGTACAGAACTACTAGTTCTGGAAACGGACTATTCTGTAACTATTTATTCTACTTCTTGGATACTTGAATTTGGTGCAAGTTCTCACATGTGTACAATGAATCAGGGTCTGGAACGAAGTAGAAAGCTTGGAGGTAGAGAAGTGATGGTGACAGTCGGCAGCGGGCATAGTGTCGATGCTACTGACATCGGATCACTTATGTTAGATTTGGAATCTGGTTTTATTATCACTTTAGATGATGTACTTGTTTTGCCCAAGGGGCACAAAAATATTGTATCAATTTCGCTCATCGACCGTAAATGATCTCATTTTTTTTATTAGAGATAGATCATGTCGCATTTATTTAGAAATAAATTGGTTGGTATAGCTACATTACTAAATGGTTTATACCATTCGAATCTAAAGAATAAAAGCACCCTGAACACTATAACTAGGAAGCGTGGTAGTAAACAAACCAAGCACATAAGTGGCATCTTTGACTTTGTCATTTTGGTCAGACCAAGATTCATAAAATGGACAAAGATGGACCTATGGGTCCATTGGGATCGGATCCCAATCCAACTTGTGAATCTTGCCTTCAAGGCAAAATGACTATGTCACCCTTCGCAGGGACTTTTGAAAGAGCTGCTGAAAAACTTGGATGAATCCATGCCGACGTGTGTGGCCCTTTTGAAGTGGCACGAGAAGGATTTCAGTATTTCATTACATTCGCTAATGACCATACTAGGTATGGATTTGTGTACTTAATGAAACATAAATCCGAAGCCATAGAGAAATTTAAGGAATTTAAGGCCCTAGATGAAAATCAAACGGGTAATCATATCAAAGCACTTAGGTCGGACCAAGGTGGTGAATATATGAGTACCGAGTTTGATGAGTTCTTAAAAGAATTGGGAATAGTATCATGGTTCACTCCTCCAGCTACTCCACAATTAAATGGTGCATCAGAAAGAAGGAACCGAACTTTGTTGGATATGGTTCGCTCCATGCTTTTTTTTTAAACCGAAAAAAACGTCCATGGTGGACGGGGTGTTGAGGCGGGACCACCAACCTGTAGATAAGAAGAATTCAAGAAATACAAAGTATGAGTCCCGAATTATGACCAAAAATGGGCCATAATTCGGGTCTAAACATCTAAGAGATCTAAGGCCTGCTAAGGAAGTACAAAGTGCACCACAAAACCGTAGGCTAATATGCGGACCCGTAAACCAATGTAAATCAACTCCGAATTATACTCGAAAATGGGCCATAATCCGGAACCTAAAATCTAAAGTGCCTACGGCCCGCTAGAGTAATACAAGGTGCACCACTAAAACCGTGGGCTAATGTGTGGACCAATAGGCAAACAATCAATCAAACAAAAATAAAACCTACCTAAGTCTAAATGAAGGATAACGAAGCTGATCCATCCGTATAAGAGAGAGAAGAAACGGATGAGCAATATCATAAGTATAAGTCTAAATACCGAGGGATGACATGCCGAGCTGAGAGAGGTAGTCGGTCGGCCTGTTGCCCTCCCGGAAAAATATGAGTGACTCTGAACTGAATATCTCGGAGAATGTGTCGGATACGCATAAGAGTGTGACGAACCTGCCAAGAGCCCCGATGGCCAGATGATAGCAGGGTCACCACAGCAGCAGCATCAAGCTCAATCCAAACATGTCTCGATCTCAGGGAACCTAGATCTCTGCATCAAAACTCGAAGAGGCCTGAAAAGAGGAGTGGAAAGCAAGAAGGAGCTCTCCGTGATGATATCTAATCAGACCTCCCCCACCCGCAATTTGATTATCTCTATCAAACAAACCATCCATGTTCAGCTTGATCCAAGGGGTCTCGGGTCAAAGCCAAACCACCGGGATGGGGCGACGAGTCTGAGCGGGGGAAGATGAGACTCACTGAAAATGATCAAGCGGCGAGCAGCCCGCCCAGAATTCAGAGGAAATCAGCCCTGCAGCAGCCAATAATGCAACATGGCACTCCACCTGCACAATAACATGAGAAGAAAGAAAAGTAACCGTCCTAGGCATTGCACTATTCCTTTCTGTCCAGATGAACTAAAGGATCAGACATGGAATAATGAAAACGTGCCTAAAGTGTGTGCCGTGTGCGAAAAAACTCAGGAGCTCAAAAATATTCTGAGTATGGGGTAGGGATAAATGTGTCCATGTGCCAAAAACTCCTACACGACACGAGCCACATCACTCTCCAGGAAAAGGTGGGCAATGGTCTCGGTATGGTAGGTCTGGCTAAGGGTATGCGAGCAGCACAAACATCTAGAAGCTAATGAAACGCCCCTCCTCTGTAGAATGTCATCAGTTGGGAACCGTAGCATGAGAAGTCGCCAAATAAACACCGAAATGGTCGGTGTGAGTAAGGCTGTCCAGATGGCCCCATAAATAAGATTAGCCTGACCCCTCACCCTGATGTGAGACCAATCCGACGACAATGAGAACGCACCCGAAGAGGTAAGATTCCAGCACATACTATCCGAGTCCTCCTCGGCAATGGGAATCGCGGAGATCTCCTGGATGAACTGAGGGGTAAATCCTAGCTCCTCTCCAACAATAGACTCTAACCTACCCATGTCCCACGTCCCATCAACCCATAACTCATAAATCCTAAGATGGGGTCTACCAGTAATCTGACTATAAGAAGAAATCAGCCTATCCCCAATCCACGTATCATCCCAAAAGCTGACCTCCCCGCAGCCACGACCAAAAGTCCAGCGAATGAACTCCTGAGCCTCAATACCCACGCGGAGGAGACGGCGCCAAGGGTGGATGGCAAGAGCTTTAAGAGCAGTACGCATAGGCGTATAAAGGCCAGCAAAGTAGTTTCTGCGGATCATAAACTGCTTCCACAGAGACGTGCCCGCGCGAAGGCGCCACAGAGCTTATAACTAAAAGCCCTTGCCGTATCCGAAAGGCTCCGAAAACGGACCCAGTGCGTCTTCCTCTTCGGACCAACAACGCCCCAAAAGTATCTCGCAATGATCTGCTCGAGCTCCTGGATAATGTACTGTGGAGGGTCCAAAACCTGAAGCAGGTGTAGAGGAATCATGCAGAGAGTGCTCTTAATAAGAGCCAGACGTCCCCCAAAAGAAAGGTGGCGATGGGACCAACCAGAGATCCTATCCAACAACCGTTGCTTCACCCCAGCAAAGAGCTCTTGTCTCATAAAGCCTTTGTAAAGGGGCACACCTAGATAGGTGATGGGGAGATCGCCCTGGCGAAAACCAGTAAGATCATGAACTCTCTGATGCCAACGAGGCGCATGCTTGGGAGCGAGAATAAAAGTGCTCTTCTGGATACTAACCATCTGGACCGAAGCCATAGTGTAGTGATCCAGGAAACGCATAAGATCAACAAGACCATTATCCACAACCCGTGTGAATATAATGATGTCATCGGCGTAGGATAAGTGCGAGATGGGTAAAGGCCGTCCGGCCATCCTATACCTCATCAAAGGATGGTCCCGAATGAATCGATCCAAGCAGCGCGAGAAATAATCAGCAGCAAGCACAAAGAGCGATGGAGAAATAGGGTCGCCGTGACGCAAACCCCGGCTAGAGGCAAAATATCCGGTCGGACTGCCGTTCACCAAAATGAAGAACGTGCAACTCTCGATGCAATGACGTATGAACATAATCCATCTAGCCGGGAACCCCATCCTCACCAGGACCTTACGTAAAAACTGCCAGTGAACCCTATCATACGCCTTAGCCATATCTAGCTTCAGCGCAAGGTTCGGGACACCATGAATGTCCGCGACGTGGAGGTCGTGAATGAGTTCTTTTTCCAAAAGGATATTATCAGTAATAACCCGCCCGTGAAAAAATCCACTCTGGTTCGGAGAGATAATAAGAGGGAGGAGAGGAGCAATCCGAGCGTTAAGGATTTTAGAGATAATCTTATTGGTCACATTACACAGACTAATAGGCCGGTAATCTAACCAACCGCTCGGAATAGGCTTCTTCAGGATCAAGACGACCGTAGTCGCCGTGAAAGCCGGAGGCATGTGATGACCCTCAAAGAACTTGAGCACAGCCCCCTCCACGTCGGAAGATACAATCTCCTAACAATTCTGAAAAAACAAAGATGAGAACCCATCAGGCCCAGAAGCGTTGTGAGGATCGATATCAAATACCGCAGCACGAATCTCCAATGGAGAGGGTGGGACACACAAACTATCAGAATCAAAAGAGGAGGGGCTAGAGGGAAAATAAGTGTCATCCGGGGGGACGAGAACATCACCATCGGATGTAAGAAGAGTCCTAAAGAAATTCACAGTGGATGATCGGATCTCCGACTCTATAGCGATCGTCGTACCACCATCCTCAATGCTGTGAATATGCGACTGACAACGCTTCTGCTTCGCAAAACCCTGAAAAAACCGAGTGTTGCTCTCACTCTCAGAAACCCAATGAACTGCGGCCTTCTGTTTCCAGAAATCTTCCTCCATAGAGAGACGAAGATGGTACTCGGCACGAAAACGGTGCATAGCGGTTCTATTCTCCGGATAATGGTTCGAATCATATCGCCGCTCGGCCTCATCAGCAGGCCTCAAGGCCTCATCCAACTTCGTATGAAGATTTCCAAAAACAGACTAGTTCCACTGTTTCAGCCTACGCTTAACCTTGAGGAGTTTGGCTTGTAGATTACACATGCCAGATAATCCAGTCGGGGTTAGCCAGACCTCCCGAACAGTGTCCAGGAATGTGTGATGCCGGATCCACATACTCTGGAAACGGAATGACGACTTGTGACGATTCGTGGAGAAGCGACACTGGATAAGAAGGGGCGCATGGTCAGACCGAAGTCGAGGCAGGTGAGTGACGGTAGAGACAGCAAACACGTTCGACCATGCTTCATTAAATAAAGCACGATCTTGCCTTTCCCTCAAACCAATGCTCTCCCAAGTGAAACTATCACCCTCGCAGCCCACGTCGATCAACTCACAGTCAGCAATAGCCTCTGCGAAGTCCAGAATCTCTGTAGAACGGTCTGTGGTACTACCCTCGCGCTCATGTGAATGCAAGAAGATGTTGAAGTCACCGCTGACAATCCACGACAACCCCTCTACTTCCAAAGAAATCTCACGGAGGGTATCCCAAAGGGTGTAACGACCAACACGGACAGTGCTGGCATAGACATAGGTGACAAAAATCGACTGAGGAAGAAGGGGGGAAGAAATAGAAAGGTGAAGGACTTGATCGGTATCTAACAAAACCTGATGCTGAAAGTGAGGGGAAGAAAAGAACCAAATTTTGTTAGACAGATTATAAAGTCCCGACTCAAAACCTAAAGAACGAATATAAAAATAAAAATTAGCATTGGAACCCATGGGTTCTAAAATGCCAATAAAAGAAAATCTATGAACACGGTTGAGATGTCGAATACGCTTCTGTGCTCCGGTGTTAGCCAGACCACGAGCGTTCCATGTAAGAATGGGTATCGACATAAACTAACCCTCCGACTCAGACGAAGACCTAGGACGCCGACTGGAGCGCCCCTGTCTCCGAGGTGTATCCTGCCGGGCAGATGTTCCCCCTTTCAAGGGCGATGAAGATCGCCCCATGGAGGAGGAGGAGGGTCCGCGAGAAGCTGCTCTTCCTCGTGTGGAAATCGAGGGGTCAGAAGCAGTTTTGCCCCTAGTCATGACACCAGGTGCAGCAGAAATAGATATCAGACGTCTTTTAACTGGGGGTTTTGGTGCCGTCAGGAGAGGCACCATCGCCGAGGAAGAGAGCCTGGAATCAGAAATCTCAAATTGAGTGCGGTTAAGACCAAACTCAGTCTTAGATAGAGATGGAAAATAAGAGGGGGGAGGAGGGGGAGGCTCGTAGACCACCATGGCTAAGGTCTCAGGCTCAACGGTGATCGGATCATCGATACAGCCCTGGCCGTCATGGCGGGGGGAGGTAGACTCAAAAAGTCTAGAAAAGTCAGGGACGGTGGAGGACTCTGTGTCATCCTCTAAAAAAACGGTCATCATGAATATTGTGACCACTACAATCGCTACCCGACACACTATCTTTATCACCCACATTAATAATATCATCAGTACCAACTAAATCCTCCTCCTCTATGACAGAGGAGTACAAAGATGCAAAGTATGAGTGCTGGCCAGTAGCAGTCGTGCCCTTGGGAAACATTCCCGTCACCTTAGGCCCTTTTTTGGAAACTACCTGCCAAACGGCAGGCTCTTTGCCCTTAGGGGCTGCCTGTGAAGTACTAGCCTTAGCCGATTTAAGAGTAGCCGGCTGCGTCTTCTGCTGTCGAGAAGGGGCAACCTGAGGCTTCTTACGCTGGGGTGGTGGAGGCCGTTCTTTGTTGCCAACTATGTAGCAACTGGACGACTCGTGCCCCACATGAGAACAAAGAGAGCAATACAACGGAGCTCTCTCATAAATAATGCACTGCATAAGAACTTGGTTATCAAACTCAACCTCAATCTCGGGTACTCTGGGTGCCAAAAGGTCAATCTCGACGCACACACGGGCGACTAAGAGTCGTGAATGTGTGGTCGTTGGGGCATCAACTAAAATGGGATTGCCAACAGCCTTGGCAATCATATATAAAGCACGTGGCTGAAATAAATGCAAAGGCAGACCCGGAAGTCTAATCCAGACTGGACAAATAGAAGTCTCAGTCCTAAGAGAAAAACTAGGCGACCACTTAAATACATGGGCAGGACATCCAGATAAATTCCAAGTAGATCCTAACCAAATGCATCTAAAGTCCTCATCATTATCAAACCTAACCGCTATATGACAAAAATTTAACCAACTCCAACTATATTTACCCCTCAGTTTCACGTCAGTCAAACCCGAAGACACATCTCGAGGGGTGGGAATAGCATGCAAAAATTTTAGAATCAAAGTGCGTTCCCATGAAGCAGCTAGAGTGATCATATCAGAAGTAGAAAAGGAAACACGCATCTTCTCATTTACGGAGGAGAGACTACCAAAAGGACATACCTTCGCTCCGTCAAAATTAAAAGATTTCATTGTTGAGCCGGGTTGCTGTGAAAAACCGGACCGCTGGGCCGAACTGGATGTGTTGTTCAGCATATGAGCATAGGAAGTCGCTGGGCGGGCCGAATCATTTGTAATCGGGTAAGAATTCCGGGTCGGAGTAGGGATAGCTGGGGCAGGTTGCCGGGTCTGATCGGACTGCCGTGTGAGGGGGGTTGACCTTGAGGGGGGGCTTGATTTGCATGAAGGTCTGGGCTGGCTTGGTGGAATTTCAGTGGGCTGAGTGAGGAGTTGGGTTGTATGTGGGTGACTGGGACGGAAAAGGAAGAGGTCTGGATAGGTTGGGTGGGCTTGGAGGTAACGAGTTGCGGGGCGTGGGCCGCGGGCTGAGGAGGGGTAAGAGGGTTAATGGGATGGGCCACGGGGTGATTTATTTGGGGTTAATGATACGATATTTAATATTCCAATCGAAGAAGCTCCAATAAAAATCGACATCCACGACGATACAAATCCGCATGGCCATGCATCATTATACTTGGGAGAAAAGAATACGCGGATTGGAGTTACGTTGTTAATCGGAACAGGAGTAACGTAAAACTCGACGACGGAATCGGTCCGAAAGCATGAAAAATCGGCCAAAGCATGCTTGAAAGGGACCTCACTTGACTTCATATCTTTGACAAGATAATGAAGTTATTTTCCTTCCCCACCATGGTAACAAACGGCCGAAACACCAAGATTTGAAGAAGACTTCCATCCTTCATGTCATTGTCCCTCATGTCATTATCACCTACATAATTCCAAAGAGGATGATATCATAATCTACACCAAATCCTCCTAAATAAGCTCGGCCGAATTGATGCATGGAAGGAAGGATACTTGGTCTTCTTCATGTCCCCATCACTTAATAAGTCCAAGATGTCTTCATATCTTAATCAACATAAAATCCAAGATGGTATCTCCTTGGATATCTTCGGCCGATTAGGATGTTACTAGGAAGTTTCGTTTTCTCGTTTTGTTGTATTTTCTTTCGGTTGGAAACTACTATATATAGTAGTGCTCGTTGTATTTGTAATATATCTTGAAAGTAATAAACCTTGTATTTCCTTTGAAATATACGTTGAACGAGTTCAACAAACTTTAGTTATTGTTTCGACGCGTCTCGAGATTTTAACTTGATCAATTCTCAATAGGTCTTGGGAAAAGATTACCTTTATCGAGTTATAGGTCTAGTTCGATAAAATACATCGACTTCGTATATCATACTACCTCACGGCCGAATCCCATTAAATTCGTCCATCCCCTTGTAATTTTGATCAATATTGTGAACGTGATAATCTTCCGTTGTGTTTTATACGCATTACTTACGTAATTCGTATCATAAGTGGTATCGGAGCCATTTGTCTCACAGTTCTCGACATTACTCAAGAAGATGGCTTTCACCGATGAAGAAGTAGCACAACTACGTGACGTCCTTCGCGGCTTACCGGAGCCCAGAATCCATGCACGACGAGGACATGACACCATGCATGCACCACGACATGCGGATGAATACAAGACCAGCGAACTTCCGGAGTTCGTAGGCGGCACCGATCCCGAGGTTTATTTGGAGTGGGAAAGAAAAATTGAACGAATGTTTGAGTTCAAGGATCTCAATGACGAGGTACGTTGCAAGTACGCGATTCTCAAACTTGGAAAGGGAGCTTCCCTTTGGTTTGAGCGAATGAAGACACAAAGAATTCGTGCCGGAAAAGAGAAGATACGTTCGTGGGATTCCCTAAAAACGAAACTAAGAAAAAGATATGTCCCGGCTACACACAAGTTAAGCTTGTATCGAAAAATTTCTGACCTCACGCAAGGAAAGCTAAGTGTCGAGGAGTACATCGAGGAGTTTGAAAACTTATCCTTGATGGGAGAACTTGAAGAAAGCGAAGAATTGCGGATGTCCCGTTTCCTACGAGGTTTGAACAAAAATATTACTAATTCCGTGGAACTCTACCCCTATTCCGACTTTGATACTTTATGCGGACTTTGCATAAAGTTGGAAAATCAAAACAAAACAAAACTCTCTAAACCCGAATTCCCACCTAAATACAGAAATACCAACTTTGGCGCGAGTTCTAGCTCGTTTCCAAAAACTGTCACCACAAGCCAACCCGTTACTACCATTCCAAAAACTCCTATCACACCAAAAGAAACAAGCCTATCTAAAGTCCGGTGTTTCAAATGTCAAGGATTTGGACACTATCAAAGTGCTTGTCCAAATCGGAGGATTGTGACGTTACGAGAAGCCATAGCCGCCCGAGAGGAATTACTAGCCGAAGAAGAAAGAGTTGGAGACGTTTTTAACTTAGAAGCTGACGAAGAAGAAGAAGAATGCGAGGCATACGATGCCCCGAACTATGACACGAACCTCGTCCTTCGCATGTTACAAACGAAGGCCGCCCCAAGTGACGAAGAACAACGAGACCAAATCTTCCACACGAAGTGTCGTGTCGGAGATAAATGGTGTAGCTTGATCATTGACGGTGGAAGTTGTACAAACGTGGCATCAAGCGAGATGGTCTCAAAACTCGGTTTGATCACCACGGCCCATCCTAAGCCGTATGCACTCCATTGGCTCGATGATGGAAACAAGGTGAAAGTATCAAGGCAAGTGAAGGTCGGACTCACCATGGGTTCGTATGGCGATGATATTACATGCGATGTACTACCGATGGACGCATGTCACGTGTTATTAGGAAGACCTTGGTTATTTGATCGGGACGTACTACATCGAGGGAGGAGTAACGAGTATGAGTTACGTAACAAAGGTAAAAAAATTGTTCTTAAACCTATGTCACCTCAAGCTATCCGGACGATGAGTTCGAAAAAAGTCGAAGGACCGAAACGTGCAAACGAGAAAGAAGTCGAACACGCCATTGACGATGGCGAACGTGTTTATTTGATGATGATCAAAGAGGTCCGAAATCTTGCCACCAAATCGCACCATGAGGAAGAGATAGATGCACTATTACACGAGTTTTCGGACGTATTCCCCGAAGACTTGCCGGTAGGATTACCACCTATCCGCGGAATTGAACACCAGATTGATCTTATACCGGGAGCTCCATTACCGAACAAAGCGGCGTATCGTTGTAATCCCGAAGAAACCAAAGAACTACAACGTCAAATTGATGAACTCATGAATCACGGATATGTCCGAGAAAGTTTAAGTCTGTGTGCGGTTCCAGTTCTACTTGTACCAAAAAAAGACGGAGCATGGCGAATGTGTATTGACAGTAGAGCCGTGAATAACATCACCGTCAAGTATCGGTTCCCCATCCCGAGACTAGACGACATGCTGGACGAGTTACATGGCTCGGTTATATTTTCCAAAGTTGATTTACGGAGCGGGTACCATCAAATCCGCATGCGAGAGGGAGACGAATGGAAGACGGCGTTTAAAACAAAGAATGGACTTTACGAATGGGTTGTGATGCCATTCGGCCTCACAAACGCCCCGATCACTTTTATGAGGTTGATGAACGAGGTTCTCAAACCTTTCTTGGGAAAGTTTGTTGTCGTATACCTAGACGACATTTTGATCTACAGTCGATCCTTAGAGGAACATCTCGAACATTTGCGGCACGTATTTGAGACGCTAAGGGAACAGAAACTTTATGGAAAGCGGGAGAAGTGTACTTTCCTAGTCGAGAGTCTTGTCTTTCTCGGCTATGTTGTTTCGAAAGACGGAGTTTCGGTCGACCAAGAAAAGATCGCGGCAATCAAGTCGTGGCCGACCCCAAAGACAATCACGGAGGTACGATCATTTCATGGCCTCGCTTCTTTTTACCGACGATTCATACGGGACTTTAGCACCATCTCGGCCCGATCACGGAGTGTCTAAAAAAGGAACCTTTGCATGGAACGAGACGGCCCAAAAGGCTTTTGAAAATTTAAAGGGAAGTTATGTGAAGCGCCGATTTTGACGTTACGATTTTTCACAACCGTTTGAGGTGGAATGCGACGCTAGCGGAGTTGGAATCGGGGCAGTGCTTATTCAAAGAGGCCGTCCCATCGCATATTTTTCGGAGAAATTAAGTGGCGCCCGAGTGAATTACTGTACTTACGACAAGGAGTTCTATGCTATCGTGAGAGCACTCGATCATTGGAGTCACTATTTACGTTCGAAACATTTCGTGTTACATTCGGATCACGAGTCGTTGAAATACATCAACGGACAAAGCAAGTTAAGCCCGAGACATGCGAAATGGGTGGAATTTCTACAATCTTTTCACTTTTCATCCAAGTACAAAGACGGGAAGAGTAATATAGTGGCGGATGCACTATCAAGACGGTATGCCTTACTGTCGATTCTAGATGTTCGTTTGCTGGGGTTCGAGACTTTGAAAGATCATTACAGCGACGATTT
Organism: Orobanche coerulescens; assembly: GCA_033398695.1. Lineage (NCBI taxonomy): Eukaryota > Viridiplantae > Streptophyta > Magnoliopsida > Lamiales > Orobanchaceae > Orobanche > Orobanche coerulescens. The sequence continues at coordinate 117,829,213 of CM065802.1, read as the reverse complement.
GGACTTCGGGGAAATTTTTAACCGTTGTAAAACAGCCCCGTACGAGGAATTTGTGTTACAGGATGGCCTTGTATTCAAGGGGAATAAATTATGTGTGCCGAGACATACAATTCGGGAATTGCTAGTTCGGGAGGCGCACGGAGGAGGGCTAGCCGGTCATTTCGGCTCGACCAAGACTGTAGAGGTGCTAAAAGAACATTTCTTTTGGCCAAAGATGTATGGTGACGTAAGCACAATCGTAAGCAAATGCGTCACTTGTCACATGATGAAAAGTTCGTTCAAGTCGAGTACATACATGCCGTTGCCAATACCGTTACGACCGTGGGAGGATGTCTCGATGGATTTTATTGTGGCTTTACCTCGTACTCAACGAGGCAAAGACTCGATCATGGTGGTCGTCGACCGTTTTTCGAAAATGGCTCACTTTATAGCATGCCACAAAACCGATGATGCAAGCAATGTGGCGGACTTGTACTTTCGGGAAGTAGTTCGTTTACACGGAGTTCCAAAAACAATCGTGTCGGATCGAGATTCCAAATTTCTGAGTTACTTCTGGAATACTTTATGGAGAAAAGTGGGTACTAAACTCCTATTCAGTACTTCACATCACCCACAAACCGATGGACAGACCGAGGTAACTAATCGAACCTTGGGAGCATTATTGCGAGGATTGGTAAATAAAACACAGAAGGATTGGGACGTTAAACTTGCTCATGCGGAGTTCGCATACAACCGATCACCCGGTTATGCCACGGCCCATTCACCTTTTGAAGTAGTATACGGATTAAATCCGCACTTGCCATTGGACTTGATTCCCTTGCCGAGCAACGAATTGGTTCACAAAGACGCCGAAGCAAAACTCAAATCAATGATGAAGTTACATGAAAAGATACGGGAACGGATTAAAGAAGTGAATGAAATTTACAAACGGAAGTCGAACAAAAATAAAAAAGCGAGATTATTTGATGTTGGCGACTTAGTTTGGATACATTTGAGAAAAGAAAGATTCCCAAGCAAACGGAAGAACAAATTGATGCCGAGAGCCGAGGGTCCGTACAAAATTATGGAAAAAGTGAACGACAACGCATACAAAGTCGAACTTCCGGGCGAATACGGAGTACACGCGACTTTCAACGTAGGTGATCTCTCGCCTTACCTTGACGACGATGGCATTACGGAATTGAGGTCAATTCCTTTCAAAGAAGGAGGGAATGATACGATATTTAATATTCCAATCGAAGAAGCTCCAATAAAAATCGACATCCACGACGATACAAATCCGCATGGCCATGCATCATTATACTTGGGAGAAAAGAATACGCGGATTGGAGTTACGTTGTTAATCGGAACAGGAGTAACGTAAAACTCAACGACAGAATTGGTCCGAAAGCATGAAAAATCGGCCAAAGCATGCTTGAAAGGGACCTCACTTGACTTCATATCTTTGACAAGATAATGAAGTTATTTTCCTTCCCCACCATGGTAACAAACGGCCGAAACACCAAGATTTGAAGAAGACTTCCATCCTTCATGTCATTGTCCCTCATGTCATTATCACCTACATAATTCCAAAGAGGATGATATCATAATCTACACCAAATCCTCCTAAATAAGCTCGGCCGAATTGATGCATGGAAGGAAGGATACTTGGTCTTCTTCATGTCCCCATCACTTAATAAGTCCAAGATGTCTTCATATCTTAATCAACATAAAATCCAAGATGGTATCTCCTTGGATATCTTCGGCCGATTAGGATGTTACTAGGAAGTTTCGTTTTCTCGTTTTGTTGTATTTTCTTTCGGTTGGAAACTACTATATATAGTAGTGCTCGTTGTATTTGTAACATATCTTGAAAGTAATAAACCTTGTATTTCCTTTGAAATATACGTTGAACGAGTTCAACAAACTTTAGTTATTGTTTCGACGCGTCTCGAGATTTTAACTTGATCAATTCTCAATAGGTCTTGGGAAAAGATTACCTTTATCGAGTTATAGGTCTAGTTCGATAAAACACATCGACTTCGTATATCATACTACCTCACGGCCGAATCCCATTAAATTCGTCCATCCCCTTGTAATTTTGATCAATATTGTGAACGTGATAATCTTCCGTTGTGTTTTATACGCATTACTTACGTAATTCGTATCAGTTAGACCGACATTTCGGCCATATCGGGTTTAATGGGTTGGGATGTGGTAGGCGGCGGGCTTATTTCGGTAGTGGGTTGGGTTGGGATATTAAAATTGTGTGGTTGGGCCGGCAATGGTAATGGTTGAGCAGTGTTAATGGATGTTGTGGTGATGGGCTAGTGGAGGTTAGGTTTAGAAATAGGGCTATGGGAAGGGCCGGCCTGATGATTATAAGCTGCTGGGCCGGAAATTTGAAGTCGACTAGATGAGTAAATCTGGGGGCCCGTTTGTAGTTGTAAGTTAGGCCAAATAATGGCTGGCCCATTATGATTGGGAATGACTGATGCAGGCCTTTTGGACTGGGCTTCTACAAAGGGTTCAATGACTAGGCCCAATCGTTCGCAACCATTAGACGGAGGCTGACCTAAAATGGACGGCTCTCCTCCGTCTATTTTATTGTTTAAAATCTGGGTGTTATCCGCCGCAAAGGCTGTAGGTGCCGAAAATAACCCTGCAACTAGGGTTTTTGTGGAGTGCAAAGAAGGAGACAGCATGGCGACGCTGGGCTTTGGCAGAGTCGTCGGAACAAAGTTTCCGTCCGGACTAGACGTAGGATTGCCCTTGCTATTTGGATGAAACTCGGGAGATGCAGACGATGGAGCTAGGAGCACCGGATATGGTGACTGCATGTTTTCCAGTAGCATCAGAGAAGACAGACTGTGATGGATGATGGTCGGACTGTCATGGGCGACATCACGATCTACTACTGATTTTTTTTCGGGCGTGCGAGACGCCCATTTTTTCCTCGTCATGTGTAAAGAAGCTTCAGGCACCGGAGGGAACAAGGTCGGCGACGGGAATGAGAAAGTGTTGTTGTTGTGTGCGGATTGCTGTGGAGATGAGGGATCTGTGCGAAGATGAAGGAGGCGATGTCAGAATCGTCCGGAAAGTGCAGGCGACCGATCGGGCGATTTACAACTAAAATGTGAAAATCGCTTGACTCTCAGAGCAGGCTACCGGCGTCGATTCTGGATGAAGGTTGCAGGCGAGTGTTCGGGGGGATGAGGCGAGCCAGATGGTGGGTGGGTTATCCAGAGAAGATGGCCGGACAGGGGTACAGTTGGAGGTTGAAGTGGCGGCTTAAGAGGACTTATGGTTCGCTCCATGCTTAACAATACTGATATACCGATTTACCTATGGGGTTATATGATTTTTACTGCTGCATATATCTTAAGTATATGTCCTTCCAAATCCGTTCCTAAGACTCCACAACAGATATTGAAATGTAGGAATCCAAGTCTTAATCATATTAGGATTTGGGGATGTCCTGCTTATGTCAAAGACTAAAGTAGAGAAACTGGAAGCCAGGTCTGTGAAGGTTCGTTTCATAGGATATCCAGGGGATTCCATGGGCTATTTATTCTACATTCATGAAGATCATAGGATGCCGTTGCTTTACCAGCACACTTCCTTGAAGATGAGTTCATTGAGGAAGGAGGCACAGGTAGAAATATTTCTTTAGAAGAAATCAAAGAAACCCCCAATGAGACACCTGTACAAGATACTGGAACAAAACATTATGAAATACAAACACAACCTTGCAGATCTAGTAGAGCTTCTTATTTACTTAAGAGGCATGGGTATCTGCGCCAAGAGGAACTATGTCCTCATAAGATGACAGAAAGCAGCCAAGAGAACGATCCCTCTACTTATGACCAGGCGATGGTATATGTGGACTCCATGAAGGGCTAGAGGCTATGGAAGCTGAGATAGACTCTATGCATGCTAATTAGATCTGGACTCTAGTAGATCATCCTAAAGGCATAATGCCTACTATAAATGGATCCATAAGAGAAAGACTGATGTAGATGGCAAGGTTGATACCTGTAAGGCCAGGCTTGTGGCCAAGGGTTATTCCCACAGAGAGTGAATCGATTATTTCAAGACCTTTTCGCCTGTAGCCATGATAAAGTCTATTCGCCTGATGCTTGCCAATGCATTCCATTTGGATTATAAAATATGACAAATGGATGTGAAAACGGCATTCCTAAATAGATTCCTCGAGCAGGAGATCTATATGAAACAACCTGACATTTGTCTTGCACTTTACTTTTGTGCAAACTTATTTGCATTTGAATGCTTAAGTTTTGCCATCATCAAAATAGGGGGAAATTGTTAGGAGTACTTGTTAGATTTTGATAATATCATCCCTGTATTCATGATTTATTCAAATGTATGCTCTAAGTACTTGGCATTGTGAAGAAGAACCAAATGAGTATCTTCTATAAGCCATTGAATAGGCTAAGTATTGATTAAGTGTTGATCATATAGAAAATCGGCTAAGTATAGAACTATCAAAATATCAGATAAGATTTCAGCCGAGTTCTGAAGAATGCATAATATCAGGCGAGAAATCAGGCGAGCTTTGATCAACTCAACATATCAGAGAAGGTTGACCACAGGCGAGATAATATCAGGCCATATATCATGCAAGTTTTGGTCAACATAATACATCAGAGAAGTTTGACCACAGATGAGTTATTATCAGACGAGATCTAGCCAACACAAAGTATCAGCTGAGGTTTGACCACAGATAAGATATTAAGAGGCGAGTTATCAGGTGAATTTTCAGGTCAAAAGAAATATTAGCTGAGGTTTGACTACAGACGAGTTCTTTATCAATCGAGGTTTTCGGTCAAACAGAATATTAGAGAAGGTTGACCAAACTATGCAGCCAAGTTTAAGTATCAGAAAAGAAGCTCAGTCCACGTCAGCAAGCATTGAAAAGTTAACAATAACGGCAAGATATGCGGACGTAAAAGCAAAAGACAAAGTGAATAATTCCCGGAAGTTGAGGAATAGTTTATTCCTAGATATTCGCCCCTGGAAGACTTTCCAAATATAGTAATCTAGAAAAGCAGCGCAACAGGAAGATTCTTCAAATAGACATTTGAAGAAAGACACAAGCTGTGCAAAGATATGAACTAATAAACAAAGATGTCCACTCTCCAACGGACGGACTTTTTACAAGAGATGCAATGGCTATGAAGAAGCTAAAGATTCATACAATAAATATCTGAAGATAGATTTGAGCAAAGTATGATGCGAACAACATTTACAAGCGAACAAAGCATTCAAATCAATCTAAGCTATCAAAGCGAACTATAGCATCGTGAAGAGCCAGTTTTCAAAGTTTATATAATGAGAAGCTCTTGAGTTGGAGAAGATAATACTCTTGTCTTTAAAGTTTGAGTAAGGGGTACTTTTGTGAACGATATTTTTAGAAGTTTCGAGGCTGGTAAGGCATCCACGTGTTCTTGATTGGAAGGTGATAGACAGGTTGCGAGTTGTTGAGGCATCCACAGGTTTTCGATCAAGACGTGCCAGGCAGCCAAAGGGAGTTGCAACGGCCACGAGTTTCCATTGGTTGGAAGCTATTGTAACTAGAGAATTCATTGTAACTTTATCACTGGTTGACAGTTATAGTGAATTTATCTCCAACTGGTTTGGAGAGAAGTGGATTAGTAGAGGATTACCCCACCTCTGAAACCACTATAAGTGCTTGTGTGTTTTACTGCATTACATCATATTTATCTGTTGCATTCATATATGTTGTTACATTTAGCAGTAAACTGTCTACCGTATAACTCAGTTTTACAGTTGACATAAGTCACCTGCAGTCGACACAGTCATCTGCATTGTCATCAGATGTGCTTCCGCATTACTCATTTGCAGCCAAGGATTATTAGCTGCATATTTAACAGCTGAGTTTACTCACCTGAGATTCAGGAAAAGAGTTTAATAAGTCTATTCACCCCCCTGTAGACTTATTCCTGACGACTTATGACCTACAAGTGGTATCGGAGCGGTTGGTTTAATTTTACAAAGCCAGATCTATATATCTGAGCATATATAAATATCTCATTTAAAAATGGAACATATGCAACATATGCATTCTAGATTACCTGTATTTTCTGTTGATTAGTATGACCTTTGGAAAATAAGAATGCAGGCACATCTTTCATCTATCCATGATGATGTGGTGTATCATAGAAGATGGTCCCTTCATCTTTCTGAAGGACAACACACCAGAAGAAATTGCAGCTGGGAAGCCAAAGAATATTCCCAAGAAGAGAACTGAAATGTCACCTGAAGAAAGTAAGCTGGCCAATCTTGACAACCGGGCCACAGATGTATTATATCAGCCCCTTGACAAAGCAACCATGGTTAAAATAAAAAATTACAAGAATGCCAAGGAAATATGGGACACATTAGCTGTAATGTGTTAGGAAACCGAGATGATCAAGGAGAACAAGTTGTCAATTGCTACTCAGAAGTTTGACAACTTCAAGATGAAAAGTGGAGAAATAATTGATCAGGTGGATGGAAGATTCACAGAGATCATATGGCAACCGAGAGATGGCTCTAAAGGTTCTAAGATCTCTCACCCCTGAATGGAGCATGAAGGTCGTTGCTATGAGGGAATCCAAGGATCTTAACAAAATACAGATCCAATAAATTTTCTCAGACCTCAAAGCATTGGAGTTTGAGCTGCCCTGCTCATCATCTAATGAGCAAGCTGAGAAGGGAATAATATTTGCAGCAGAATCACCTGCAACGAGTCAAGTTGAAGTTAGTCTCCCCATCCCTCTGAATTTTGAAGAAGAGATGGCATTCATCATGCAGAGGTTCAGCAATTCCAGAAAGAACTATTCAAAGTACAAGAAGAACTTCAAAGAGAACCCAAGGAATAATAAAAAAGCTAGAAATTGGAAAGTGGAATGCTACAACTGCCACAAACAAGGGCACATCCGAGAGATTGCCCTGAACTCAAGAAGGATGAAAGCAAGAAGGACTTGGGCAGAAGAGAGGACAAGAGGAAAGCTCTTATCGATGAAGATCAGGAGAAAATTGACTCAAACAGTGGATTTTTATCGGATGACGATGATTACAACTGCCTGATGGCTAATCTGGCTGATGAAGAGGTAACATCCAAACTTCAAACTACAGAAGGTTTCAGCTCTGACATGTCTGAAGATATGGATCTTCACAAATCTGTAAATCAGTTGCTAAAAGATTTTGAAACCTTAATATCAGCTCACCTGACTGTTACAACTGAGAATGCACAGATGAAGAATGAGAAAGTCCAGCTGAAATGATTTTAACAAACTCAGCCAAGAGTCAGCAAAATTTAAAAACATTATATATGAGTTTGAAAAAGAAGCTGAAAAAAATTTGAAAAACTTAGCTGAAAATACCACATATGAGGTTCATAAGATGACTGTTTTAAATAGTGAAAAGTCAGCTGCACTTGCTCATATCAAAACTGAGCTCTCTAAGTTAAAACAGCTAAACAATGCACAAGCTAAAGAGATAACATCTCTGAAAGCATCCATAACTCTTGATGGTTTGTGTATAAAATAGAAGCCACTTTACTTAAAATCAGGCCTTGGATATGACCTCAAAACTCCCCCAGTTCAAAAACCACTTTCATCAAGGGAGAAACTTATGTCCAGACTGTTGAGCCAATAAACAAAGATGTATTTCAAAATAGGCAGCATCCCAATCAAAAGTTTAGGCAGCAACCTTAGTTTATAAGGCAACCACCTAGACAGAAGACTAGCAAATGGCCAAGGCAGAAACAGCAGTCAAAACATTATTCTGATTATTACCAAACACTCCCCAAAAACAGATTTCAAAATGGGAGAGGTAAATGGAAACCTCAAGGTTATCCAAATTCTCAAAATGAACAGGTGTGGAGACCTCAAAATTTTAATAAATGGTCTCAGCCAAGATTTAGAAATAGCTCACATCAAAACCATTTTCAGTCATATCCTATATACAAACTAAATCAAGGATATAGACCAAGACACCATGCACCCCCTAGGAATAGCCAACATAATTTTCAAAACACCAGCAGAAATCAATTCTCCAGGAAGCCCACTAACCCCGAAAGACCTACTCAAATTTGGGTACCTAAATCTCTGCTTGTCTGATTGAAGAAAATGTGGAAGGACTACCATTATGTCACCTCAAATTCAAGAGTAGGAGGTGAAGAATGGTTTGTGGACTCATGATGCTCAAGGCACATGACAGGAAATAAGAAGGTGCTGACAAACTACATCAAAGAAAGAGGTCCAAATGTAACCTTTGGAGATAGCTCTCGAGGTCACACAAAAAGATATAGGGAGATGCACAGAGGAAACATAATCATATCAAAAGTGCAGTATGTTAAAGGTCTCAAATACAACCTGTTGAACGTATGTCAATTTTGTGATGAAAAGAATCTAGTAGTTTTCATTATTTGGAAATGCATGGTGATTTATCTTATCTGGAGAAGTGAAACTACAAGGATTCAGAAGAAGAGACATTGACATGATAGACTGGAATACAGGTACTCCAAACACCTGTTTTCTATCAAAAACTATTGCTGAGAATGGATGGTTATGGCACAAAACACTATGTCACCTGAATTTCAAAGCCATCAACAAAATCAGCTCTCAAAATTTGGTGAGGGGACTTCCAGCAGAAGCATTCAAGAAGGAGAGTATATGTGATGCATGCTAGAAGGGAATGCAAACTAGAGCATCTTTCAAATCAGTTTAGCCTACCACTCTCACATGGATCTCTTTGGCCCTATCAAGCCAAGGACATTGAGTGGAAGGAAGCATGCCTTAGTAGTAGTAAATGACTACTCCAGATATACATGGGTTCTTTTTCTCTATAAAAAGAGTGAAACATTGACAAACCTACCTGAACTGCTAAGGAAAATTCAGAACGAGAAATCCCAAATAATAAAGATGAGATCAGACAGAGGAGGAGAATTTCTCAACAAGGCAATCACTGAATACAGTGATCAGAATGGAATTCAGCATGAAGTCTATACAGCAAGAACACCACAGCAAAATGATGTAGCTGAAAGAAGAAACAGAACCCTGAAGGAAGCAGCCAGTTCAATGATTGCAGAAGCTGACCTGCCCAAGAGGTTCTGGGCTGAAGCTGTCAACACAGCATGCCATATTCAGAATAGGAGTATGATAGTAGAGAGACATGGCAAAACTCACTATGAGGTTTGGAATGGCAGAATTCCAACTTTTGCTTACTTTCATATTTTTGGTTGTAAATGTTTCACCCACAACAATGGTAAAACCCAACTGAATGTCTTTGATGATAAAACTGATGATGGTCTCTTTATGGGATACTCACAAATAAGCAAGGCATACAGAGTATTTAACAAAAGAACATTAGTTGTGGAAGAAACACCTCATCTTGTTTTTGATGAATCTACTGTTGAGTATAGAAAACAGGTGGAATTAACTGAGAAAAAGCTCAAATCCGCCTCCCTGGAAGAAATGATCATCAATGACACAGGGATGATGGACTCAGATGAAGTCCCAACTGCAGATCAGACAGGAGACCTAACTGCAGATCAGATAGGATCTCCAACTTTACCTGTTCCAACTGCAGCGGATGAAGACACAACTGCAGAGCAGATAGGATCCCCACCTGCAGCTGACAAAATTATTGCGGAACCAGATGCAGTTCAAGAAGGCCAAAATCAAGCTGATGTAGAGAGCGACGAAGTACATCAAGAAAACTCAATAGGGGAATAAACCCCTGAAGATGATACCCCCAAATGGCTTAGAGATCATCTCATTCAAAAAATCATTGGAAACTTAACTGATGGAGTCAAAACCAGGCAATCTACAGAACTGGCAGGAATAGCAATCTTCTCATGTTTCATGTCTCAGATGGAATCCAAAACAACTGAACAGGCCTTTGAAGACTACACTTGGGTAATTACAATGCAGGAAGAACTGAACCAAATAGAGAGAAACAATGTTTGGGAACTAACAGACAGACCAGATCACAATAAAGTCATAGGCACCAAGTGGGTGTATAAAAATAAGTGTGACGAAGATGGAGCTGTTGTTAAGAATAAAGCCAGACTAGTTGCAAAAGGATATGCTCAGTGTGAAGGAGTAGATTTTGATGAATCATATGCACCTATAGCAAGACTAGAGGCTATCAGACTATTCTTTGCATATGCAGCATTCAAGGATTTTGAAGTCTACCAAATGGACGTGAAAAGTGCATTTCTCAATGGAGTACTTGACGAAGAAGTCTATGTGGAGAAACCCCCTGGATATGTCAAATGAGACAAAGTATACAAACTTCTGAAAGCTCTTTATGGACTCAAGCAGGCACCAAGAGCATGGTATGAAACCTTATCAGTATTTCTTGAGAAAAATGGATTTAGCAAAGGAAAGGTGGACAAGACCCTCTTCAAAGTTCAATATGAAGACCACATATTACTTGTTCAAATATATATGGATGACATTATATTTGGCTCAACTAACCCTTAGCTATGTTAAAAATTCTCAAATCTCATGCAAAGAGAATTTGAGGTGAGTATGATGGGAAAGCTAAATTTCTTTCTTGGTTTGCATGTCAGACAAGTTGATAATGGAATTTTCATCAACCAAGCAAAGTATACAAGTGAATTAATCAAAAGATTTGGCATGGACTCAGCTAAACCACTAAGAGTACCATGAACACATCCCTACACATTGATGCAAATGAAGGAGGCATTCCAGTGGATCCAACACACTACAAAGGACTAATTGGATCACTACTATACCTCACTTCAAACAGACCTGACATTTCATATGCAGTAGGAGTATGTGCAAGATTTCAGTCCAAGCCGAAGCAGTCTCACCAGGAAGTAGCTAAAAGGATAATCAGATACCTTAAGTCCACAATCAATATTCGTTTATGGTATCCAAAGGATGACAACTTCGAACTTTCATGATATTCAGATGCAGACTTTGTAGGATGCAAGATCGACAGGAAAAGCACCAGTGGAACGTGTCAATTCCGTGGAACCAGACTTATATCATGGTTCAGTAAGAAGCAGGTATCCAACTCAATATCCACAACTGAGTCAGAATACCTAGTTGCAGGTAGCTGTTGTGCTCAAATTCTGTGGATCATACAAGAACTAAGGGATTACAACATCATAGCAAACGAAGTTCCTATCTGGTGTGACAACAATAGTGCAATTGCTATAACCAACAATCCAGTCTTACATTCAAGAACAAAGCACATAGATGTCAAACATCACTTTATCAGAGATCATGTGCTCAACAAAAGAGCAAGAGTGGAAAGAGTCAGCACAGAGTATCAAATTGCTGAAATATTTACTAAGCCTTTACCAGAACATAGGTTTATGGAACTAAGCATGGATCCTGGACTACTAGACTAGGAATCTAGTGCTTAGCTGAAAAACATATGAGAAAATTCATATGACCTGAAGCAGACGAGAGACGAAGAGAAGTCACCTGAGCTGATCCAGCCAAGGAACATCACCTGATCAGGAGACCAGACGAAGAAAATGTAACACCCCCAAGTTATTCAGGGTATATTACAGCGCCGTGACCCCCGCCATGGGACCCACAAGGCTATACATACGCGGAACTATGAAGTCTGACCGATGAGGTCTAAAGATAATCCAATGGAAGATAATAAAATTGATGACTAGGACGATATCCAAATAGACCAAATATAATATATCAGAAATCAATCCCAAGGCAACACAGGCCAAAACATCAAGAAAGCCAGAAATAGTACTCGAGTACTCATAACCATTTCAAGTACAACATTCGTGGATGGATAAAATACAAAATATAACCAGAGACAAGACACAGCATCACACTTGCCCCTCATCTTCATGCCGACCCGGTATGTGCCTATCTGCTCTCCTGGATCCTGAAATACATGAAAGGTATTTCCCCAAAAAAGGGTTAGCCGTCGAATAGCTAGTACAAGTATATCGAATATGAAACACAATACGTCTCGACGATAAAGTAAATTTAATTATCATTTCATCAACTCAAGAATAGTATCCCGGAATAACTAAATCTCATAGAACTTCATTTCAATACATACGTGATTAACCATGGAACCGCACCAAAGGCAACGGAACCCTCAGAGGCCTCGTCGGACCCTCCCAGAGTGGTTAACCCAAAATATTCACGGAACCGAACCAAAGGCAATGGAACCCTTAGAGGACCCGTCGGTCTATCCCAGAGTGAATATATACAATCATACAATTCATATACTTTACTTTTAGAGTCTAGAACGTACGATCATAAATATATACTTGCCTTTGAGACATCGAGAATCGGAAGGGAAGGTATACAAGTTCGGTAGGTCCAAGAATGAACTTCCGGCACCTAAACGATTCATAAGGAATACGATAATTAATAATCCATACTCAAATCACATAGAGAAACTCCCGAAACCCTCATACGATTCACAAAACTCCAAGGATAATCACTTAGAGGTTTGAAAATCACCCAAATCCTCTCAAGTACGAACAAAGTACATAAACATCCATATAATTGTAGGGGAAACGTGGGTACGGGGTAGATACATCACAATCTCAAAGATTTCAAGCTCCAAATTGGATAAATCGGACAGATCTAAGAAAATCCCCAAAAATTCCCCAAACTAGGTTCTACGGAATTTACCTCGATTTGGAAGGTAGAAACGGATTAGATGTTGTATAATATTTGTTATTCCACCTAAGATGATGATAGATGATGAGTAGCTGACCCCAATCACCTCAGAATCGCCCCTATCGTGCCCTCTCATCGGAAATTAAGAAAAGGGAAGAAAAATGACGAATATCAGGGCTAACTGCCCTTATATACTGCGCCTATTTAACGCGCGCTAAATCTCAAGGTTAGCGTGTGCTAACGGGGCTATCCTGGTAGTCCAGCAGACTCTGACCTGCGTCGATAGCGTGTGCTACACCCGACATGCACGCGCTACACAATACTTCTAGCGTGCCCTAGCTGGCGCTTAGCATGCGCTACCTGCTAGTCCAGAGAGCAGAAACCCCCTACTGCCACTGCCAAATCCAAGTAGTTAGCATGCACTACAAGGAATGCTAGCACGTGTTACCAAGCACGAATAGTGTGCGTTAGCTCACGCCTAGCGTGCGCTAACTGCAAGTCCAGAGGGCAGAACTCAGCTACTGCCTCTGCCAATGTCCGGGCCATTAGCGTGCGCTATAAAATGAAGCTAGCCCGTGCTACTCAATATAAATAGCATGTGTTAACTTACGCCTAGCGTACGCTATCTACCATACTCAAACCATTGCCGCAAAAGTCCAATCAATACGGACATGCCACGAAAGGTATGAAACTCCAAGATCAATCTTGACTTGCTGACATGTCAAGCATCGCCAGGCGTTGATGTTCAATCTTGACTTGCTGACTTGTCAAACATCGCAATATGAATTCTGTGATGTCTTTCTTCATATTATTCCACCAAAAGTTTCGCTTCAAGTTCTTGTACATCTTATTCGTTCCGGGATGGATTGAGTAAGGCGTAGCATGGGCTTCTCGGAGAATTCTCTGCCTCAACTCTAGATCATTCGGAACAAAAAGACTGCCCTGAAATCTCAAAATACTATCCTCATGGACTATAAAACCAGGGCCTTTTCCTTTAGTCACATCTTCCTTCAGTTGAGAGATCATCGGGTCACTCCACTGTTTCCCTTTGATGTCATCAACCAAGGACGAAGTAATTTCGAGAGTACACAACTGTCCCTGCACACTTTGAAGCCGAACTTCTATTCCTTGCTCGATTAGATCCCGATGAATCTTCGTCTGAGATGTAAGAACCTCGAGCATTTAAAGCGATGCCGATTTGCGTCTCAAAGCATCCGCGACGACATTGACCTTCCCCAAATGGTAAAGAATTTCTAAATCATAATCCTTGAGCAACATCGCTGCCTCATATTCAACTCTTACTGACTGAAAATAAACTTCAAACTCTTGTGATCGGTATAAATCCGACACGGAGAGCCATATAAATAATGCTGCCAAATCTTAAGTGCAAAAACAATTGCGGCCAATTCTAAATCGTGAGTATGATAGTTCATCTCATACGGCTTCAACTGTCGTGATACGAAGGCTATCGCTTTATCATGCTGCTTAAGCACACATCCAAGCCCTTGTCCTGAAGCGTCGCTATAAACTGCAAATCCTTCACTACCTGTGGTAAAGCTAAAATCGGCGCTGAGGTCAAATGTCTCTTCAGCTCATCGAAGCTCTGCTGTCTCTCAGCAGTCCAAACAAACTTTTCTGTCTTCTGAAGTAAATGCATAAGAGGCCGATCGAGTTTCGAGAACCCCTCGACAAACCGACGGTAATACCCAGCAAGACCCAAAAAGCTACGAACTTCCTTAACATTATTAGGCGGTGCCCAATCTAGCACTGCCTCAATCTTCTGCGGGTCTACACGAACCCCTTCGGCCGAAACCACATGGCCAAGAAACATAACTTCCTTAAGCCAGAACTCACATTTCGATAATTTCGCATAAAGGTGTTCAGCTCTCAAAACGTCTAGTATCAAACGCAAGTGCCAGGCATGTTCCTCCTTATCCCGGGAATAAATCAAGATGTCGTCAATAAAGACGACCACACATCTGTCAAGGTATTTAATAAATATATTGTTCATTAGTTGCATGAATACTGTCGGTGCATTAGTAAATCCAAAAGTCATGACCATAAATTCATAATGTCCGTATCTCGTCCGAAATGCAGTTTTCGGAACGTCGGACTCTTTCACCCGGAGCTGGTAGTATCCTGATCTCAAATCAATTTTTGAGAATACTGCGGCTCCCTATAACTGATCAAATAAATCATCTATACGAGGCAATGGATACTTGTTCTTGATGGTCACTTTGTTTATCTCACGGTAATCAATGCATAAACGTAGTGAACCATCCTTCTTCCTCACAAAAAGAAAAGGCATGCCCCAGGGCAAAGCGCTCGGTCTAATGTACCCTTTCTCCAATAGTTCTCCCAATTAATTCTTCAATTCTTGCATCTCAGAAGGTGCCATCCGATAAGGCGCCTTAGAAATTGGAGCCGCGTCAGGATCTAAATCCGCAGAAAATTCTATCTCTCGATCTGGCGGTAATCTGGGAAGATCATCTAGAAAAACGTCTGGATACTTATTAACAACTGGAATCAAAGAGAAATCGACTTCGACCCCTTCCGACTTCAAAACATAACACCAATAGCCCGCGCAACCTTTATTCAAAAATCTTACGGTCTTCATGGCACTGATAAGCAACTTAGGTTGGCCTGATTTTCACCTCATGAACGAGCACTTGGAATCATCTTTAGTCATCATAGTGATAACCTTAGTGCAGTAATTCATAATCGCTTGGTGACTGTCAAGCCAGTCTTCACCGAGGATCACATCCTCGCCCTCGATATCAACCACAATCAAATTCGATAACCAATCGATACCGGCTATGCTCACTGGAAAATCTCTAATATCCTGATTCCCCATGATTCTATCCCTGCTAGGAAGTTTCAAAATGAAAGGATCGCAAGCAATCATACAATTTATATTCAAACGGCGTACAAAATCCAAAGAGATGAAAGAATGTGTAGCACCCGAATCAAAAAGTACATAAACTGGATTAGATAGGATATAAATGGTACCTGAGGCCACCGCCGCATCAGGTTCATCTTCTCGACACATCTCATAGACTCCTAGGTGAGCCGAACCGACACTAGAATCTCCCCCTCTAGCGTTCTGACTCCGTCCCCGGCCTCTGCCTTAACTCTGCTGTGATTGACTAATTGATTACCGCTGATTCATACTCTGATCTATAGGCGCTGAGGCAGAAGCCCGAGTGTCCAAAGTCTGATCTTGTTCGGGGCAATAAACTGCCCTGTGTCCCATCAGACCACAAGTGTGACACTTCAGAGGTGGGAAATTACACTCGAGATTGATGTTGCCTGGATGACCACAATTAAAACAGGTTACCAGGCGAGTTGAGGTGCCCGGAGCAGAACGAAAACTCTTCTTCCCTTTAAAAGAACGTGACGACTGCCCGACAGAACGATTAGTCGCCTGAGGTCTCTGAAAGTTTCCACCTCTAGAGCCATAAAAATTACCAGCGGTCTTTTGCTTCTTCAGCTCTTCTGTGGTTGTTGGGATTCGGTGCCTAAAAACGAAGGCCCAGCGGAAGCGGTAAAATGAAAATTAATTCGATCTGAATCCCTACGAGGATCGATCGAGCTACGTATATACGAAAATATAAACGAAAAGCAAGAGTCATAAGAAACTAACCCTCGAAGTCCGTTGATTAAATGGTAACCTTCTCTTGAGCTATTCCCCAAGCTCTTGAACGATCCAACGCCGAAAGCACCGCGTCTCTACTTGCCACGCCAGGAGAAACAACCGAATGACGATCACCTTGCTATCCTCCGAGGATACGGCTAGAGCTAAGTGATGAAGCTATATATGTAAAGATTACTACACTCTAAGTGTTTTAATCTTACTCTCTCTATATGATTTTCTCTCAATTTTTCTCCAAGAAAAATGAAGAAGAAAATGAATGAAGAAGATGAAGATAATTGAGAAAATAGTTTTTCTCTCTCTCTCTCTCAATCTCACTCACGTAGGAAAGGCTTGGAATCTCAAGTGAGAGATGTCTTCTTCATTTATTCAACTCTTCACATGATACATCTCATTATTATGAGAATCAAAGCCCCACAAAGTCATCTTTTTCATATAAAATGAAAACAACAAGACAAGAGGAAAGTGGGTGGAAATTAGGGGGGCGGCTACCATGCAGAAATGGATGAGTTCGTTCGCTTTGACTCCGTGAGTCCAAACAGATAAACTACGATTCCGTTCCGATGTATTTGTATTGATTAATTAATCCAATTAATTAAACATATCAAATACAAAATAACATAATTAATTTCTCCAAGAAATAATTATATTCATGAATTAAATTAATCACCCACTGATATATTTAATCCATTAAGCCGTAAATCAATTTATCCGATAAATCGATTTAAACATCCAATGTCCCAAATTAGATATCCAATATCTAATATTCATAATGAGAGAATTAGCTTAATTCATTCCGTCGTCAATCCTAATGTGCGACTCGGTAGGTCCGTCTCAGTCAGCAATGGGAGGAACCAAAGAGTAGTAGCACCACCTAGCCAGCCTGGTGGCCTACACTGTACCCCGACTGAGAACGAATGATTGGGATCATTCAAGAACCATTCTGTCGTGAATACCAGTATACGTATAAACCCTTCTTTCAAATATCCCGATCAAGTTATAGGGTCACGGTCAGTCAAACCCTATCTGTACTTGACGCTATGCATGCGTTAATGCAATCGAGCTCTCGTGTATCTAATACAACTAGCTCCAATGCTTTGGCCAAAGACTTATGATCTCATCTGCCAATAACCGCATAGGACATATAACCCGTTCACTAACAGGAGAAAGAATTCTATCTTGGTATTCTATAGGACCTGCTACTTGCCCGTCAAGATGCACGTCGAGGTTGACCCCCGCCTTCCGGTTTACAGGGTCGAACTACTCTAATGAAAATCTTGACGTCACAAGCACATCCCTACTAAATCCTCAAGTCGAAGGTTCACGAATACCTATCACAACCTTTCGATTCCGTCATTGACTGTCCCGGAGTGAAATCCGTGTGACGAATCGAGGGTGAGTCGGTTCGAGTATACTAATCTAATTAGCATACCTATAAC
The DNA here is from genome assembly GCA_033398695.1 of Orobanche coerulescens. Lineage (NCBI taxonomy): Eukaryota > Viridiplantae > Streptophyta > Magnoliopsida > Lamiales > Orobanchaceae > Orobanche > Orobanche coerulescens. The sequence continues at coordinate 117,811,472 of CM065802.1, read as the reverse complement.
GTGTGCTCCCACTAACCATTAGTGTTCGACAGGCACTCTCCATGTCAAAGAACACGTCATACAAGTCTTCACATAAACTTAACGCCCAGTCAAGTTTCATCGACTTGCGAACGATTAAGTATTTGAGCTATAAACCTTTCCAGTGCCGACCCCCTTATCCAATAAGGAGTGGAACGTTTTGCTCTCAAATACACGGACTAGTTTCTATATGTTTATTTACGAGTTAGGAATGCCAGTAACTACCAGTAAATAAAGAAACATTCATTTGCCTTATATAAATGGTTTACATAATTACAAGTACAATGCCCTCACTCAACAACCTCTGAGTGGCATTCGAGGGCATACTCCTAACAATCTACCACTTGCACTCAATGCCACACACTATGGTATCTAATACCCATGTTCTCCAGATGACGCTCCAAGCTAGTCTGAGATAGTGGCTTGGTTAGTGGATCGGCGATGTTGTCGGCCGAGTCTACTCTATGCAGCACAATGTATCCCTTGCGAACAAATTCTCTTACGAGATGATACTACCTCTCAATATGTTTGGTGCTGTTGTGAAACCTCGGCTCCTTCGCCTGTGCTACAGCTCCGTCGTTGTCGCAGATGCAATGAACAGCGGCTCAAAGACATGGTATCATTTGAAGTTCTCCTAGAAACTTCTTAATCCAGAACCCTTCCTTGGAAGCCTCCGAGGCTGCTTGATACTCAGCCTGACAGGTGGAATCAGCAGTCGCGCTTTGCTTGGCACTACGCCAAGATACTGCTTCTCCATTAAGAGTAAATATGTAGCCAGAAGTGGACATCGAGTCATCCTTCAGTCCTTGGAAGTCCGAATCAGTGAATCCCACCACATCCAAATCTCCACCGCCATACATAAGAACCATATCTCTCGTTCTTCTCAAGTACTTGAGAACGTTCTTTACAAAGATCCAATGTTCCCTACTGGTTTGCCTGAAACCTACTCACCACGCTTACAGCATGCGCGATGTCAGGTCTTGTACACAACATAGCATACATAAGGCTACCCACGGCCGAAGCATATGGTATATTACTCATTTCCTTGCGTTGTTCCTCACTTTGAGGACACATCATCAAGGTGAGTTTTATTCCATGTTGCATTGGTAGGAACCCTCTTTTAGAATCATCCATCTTAAATCGCTTTAAGATCTTATCTATATAGAGGGCTTGGGAAAGTCCTATTGTTCTCTTCGCTCTATCCTGGTAGAGTCGAATACCAAGAATATAGGTTGCTTCTCCCAAGTCTTTCATGGAGAAATTACTCGAAAGCCAAGCTTTCACAGAACTGAGCATTCCCACATCATTTCCTATTAGTAGAATGTCATCTACATATAGTACTAAGAATGCGATCTTGCTCCCACTAACCCTCTTGTATACACAAGGTTCCTCTTCATTTTGCACGAAGTCAAACTCTTTGATCGCCTCGTCAAAACGAAGGTTCCAACTATGCGACGCTTGCTTCAGTCCATAAATGGAACGCTGAAGCTTGCACACTTTCTGAATATTGACTTCGGACACAAAGCCTTTAGGCTGCTCCATATAGATTTCCTCCTCGAGGAATCCATTAAGGAAAGCCGTCTTTACGTCCATTTTCCATATCTCATAATCGTGGTAGGCAGCTATAGCAAGCATCATGCGAATAGACTTGATCATGGCTACGGGCGAGAAGGTATCGTGGTAATCGATCCCTTCCTTATGGGTATAACCCTTTGCCACAACCCTGGCCTTATAGGCGTCAACCCTGCCATCACCATCAGTCTTTCTCTTGTAGATCCACTTGTTCCCAATAGGCACTATGCCCTTGGGGCGGTCTACTAGAGTCCAGACCTGATTGACATGCATCGAGTCTATCTCAGCTTCCATAGCTTCACGCCATTTCGCGGAGTCTACATCCACCATCGCTTGGTCATAGGTCGTCGGGTCGGTCTCTTGGCTATCACTTGGAACCTCATGGAGACCCAACTCCTCCAAGTGCACAAGCCCATACCTCTCAGGTAAATGAGACACCCTACTAGACCTACGAGGTGGTTGTACTTGTGTTTCAGAAGGTTCGGTTCCAGTTTCTTGCACAGGTGTCTCCTGAGGAGTTTCATTATATTCTTCTAAAGAAATACTTCTACCTGCTCCGCCTTCCTGAATGAACTCATCTTCCAGGAAGTGTGCTTGTAAAGCAACAATGATCCTTCGATCTTCGGGCATGTAGAATAGATATCCCATCGTCCCAGACGGGAATCCAATGAAACGTCCCTTCGCAGACCTAGCTTCCAACTTTTCCACCTTAGTCTTCTTGACATAGGCGGGACATCCCCAAATCCTAATATGATTAAGACTTGGTTTCCTTCCCTCCCACATCTCATGTGGAGTTTTATGAACGGATTTGGAAGGACATCTGTTCAAGATATACACGGCAGTCAGGAGTGCATACCCCTACAGGTAAATCGGCAAATCAGTATAGCCTAGCATGGAGCAGACCATAATCAACAGGGTCCGGTTCCTTCTTTCTGACACACCATTTAACTGAGGAGTACCTGGAGGTGTTACTTGTGAAACTATTCCATGTTCCTTAAGGAACTCGTCAAACTCCGTACTCATATACTCACCACCTCGATCCCACCGAAGTGCTTTGATATGATTACCAATTTGTTTCTCGACTAGGGCCTTGAATTCCTGGAATTTCTCAAAGGCCTCGGATTTATGTTTCATTAAGTATACATAACCATACCTAGTATGATCATCTGTAAACGTAATGAAATATTGATATCCGTCACGTCTCGCTTCCAAAGCACCACAAACGTCGGTATGGATTAATCCTACTTTATCAACGGCTCTTTCAAAAGTCCCCGTGAAGGGGACTTAGTCATTTTGCCTTTAAGGCAAGATTCACAAGTAGGAAATGGATCCGATCCCAATGGACCCATAAGTCCATCTTTTTCCATCTTGTAAACCTTGGTCTGACCAACATGACCAAGTCTTAGATGCCATTTCAAAACTTGATTGGTTTCATCCCTACCACGTTTTCTAGTCATAGTACTCACAACTACTTTGTTGCTGAGATTTAGATGATACAATCCATTCAACAATGTAGCAGTACCCACTAGTTTATTTCTAAAATAAATTTTGCAGGAACCATCACCAATGAAAAATGAAAAGCCTTTTCGGTCCATGACCGGAATGGATAAAATGTTTTTGTGCCCCTTGGGCAAAACAAGTACATCTTCTAAAGTCAAAACAAAGACGGATTCTAAGCCCAAAAGAAGTGATCCTATGTCGGTCGCCTCGACACTATGCCCGCTTCCGACTGTGATCATAACTTCTCCAGCTCCAAGCTTCCTACTTTGTTCCAGATCCTGATTCACGGTACAAATATGAGAACTAGCACCAGAATCCAAGATCCAGAAGTAGAAAATACAAGAGGTAACAATTTGTTTCCAAAACTAAAAGTTCTGTACCTAAAGTGCCATGAAGAATGGGACAGTCTCTAGCCCAGTGGCCCAGCTCACCGCACTTGAGACAAGCATCCTTCTTCTTTTTGTTCTTCAGAACCATCGGGGCCTTGCCCTTACCCTTAAGGTCCTTAACTTGTGGTCTAGTTTGCTTCTTGGTCTTTTTCTTCTTGTTCTTAGACCTCCGAGGTCCAGAAGAAATCACAAGAGAAGACTCCTTCATCCGCGGAGTCTTCATCTGAGACTGAGCGGTCACAAGTTTGTTCATTAGCCCAGCTAAATTACATGCAATCTCATTGCAGTTGAAGTTCATAACAAACTATGAGAAGGAATCAGGGAGAGACTGTAGGATAAGGTCGGTTTGGAGAGAAGTATCCATTTTAAAATCAAGAGCCTCCAATCTCTCGATCATGGATATCATTTTGAGGACGTGTTCCCCAACCTTCTCACCTTCCTTCATCCTTGCACCGAACAGTTGCTTGGATATCTCATATCTAGCGATTCACTGTGCTCACCATAAAGTTCGGTTAAGTGAGATAGAATCGCCAGCGTAAGTCATTTTCTCATGAGCTCTGAAGCTCATTAGACATGGAAGCCATCATATAAGCACGGACTTTCACGTCATCCTTAACCCACTTTTTGTGGTTTTCAATCTCTTCCCGATTGGCTCGGTCCGCACAGGAGGCGCCGGAATGTCCGTCTCCAAGACGTATCCCAGTGCCTCTATACTGAGGACAATCATCAGATTGCGGAGCCAATCCACAAAGTTAGGTCCCATTAAGGTGTTCTTTTCGAGTAGAATTGCGAGTGGATTCATTGTCATATTGAGTTATGTCTGCATTAAGTATAACAGATTAATTAGTGACTTGTTATATTATGTTCTGAGTATAGAATTAAGGTCTTTTCTATTCTTGTTACCCAGCTCCCACTATTTTTATCGGAATAACACACTCCCATGTGAAAACCGGAAGTATCGTCGCTCTACTTCATAGTGGTGATCGAGTTCTTTATAAATCTTAATAGAGGGCAACCGAACAGGTTTCTAGTCTATTAATTTTCATAAAGTGGTGTCCAACACCAACCCATCTAATGGATGATTCGATCTTCTTTTTCCCCTTGATCATTCCCCTCAACCTATACGGTTTCTATGGTTCGTGAACAAGTTAAGTTTATACCATCGACGCAAATCAGTTTCACAATTGAATCTTATCCGGCAACCTATCAGGTTTCTAGGGATAAAATTTGCTCCAACCGAAGGCATCCAATGCGCTCCCGGTAATTTATCCGTCCTCCCCGAACGACTACCCCGATAACTCGGAAGCATAGCACATCCGATTTGGATTTCAATTTCCCGAAAACTCGATGGAGGGAAGGAAAACCTTGAAACCTTATAAACTTAATAATTTATTGTGGGAGAATTTTCGCGATTTACGTTGCACTTTGCACATTAATCGTTTAAGCGCGTTTGTGCCATTCATACAATATGAAACAACCATTCACAACCTAGTTGCTACCAACATGTGGTTCATGGACCGTTCCTAGAAAACAAAAACTCCGTAATCTAATTACAAGTCTTCATCTTGAATCTTCGTCTTCTCGAAATGGATCTTCCTCCGGTCTTCGTCATTACATATAAATTATACATTGAAAATTGCAACCTAGATACAAGTTTTTCTAGTAAAATAAATAGGCTCAAAACGGCCTTTACAACCCAATCGAATAAAACGAACGATTCAAAACTAAGTCCACGAACCACATCCCCATTCAAAAAACATTCATCCAATAAATACTATATAAATGGAAAGCGTAGAGATACATTGATCCAATCAACAATACGAACCGATCAAATCGATTCACACAGTTGCTAATATGAAAACGCTCAAAATAATTGATCGACCAAAAATATTCCAATTAATCAAATTTCCCTTATAAAATGAAATACCATAAATCATTTTAATCATATTAAATCCAATTTAACATGCGGGAGATTAAAGAATACACGAAAAAATCGAGCCGGCAAAAAGGGTCGCTCGCCGAGTCACTCAGCCTATCCTACAGATCGTTCGGCATGGCCGAGTCACGCTCGGCACCGCCGACCAGTGCACGGTCCGTGTCTCCCGACACGGTCGGGTCCGCCCGGGCAGCTGGGCCTGGGATCGCCCGACACGGCCCGTGTCACCAGACACGGCCGAGTCACCCTGGCAGCTTCCTGCCCTTTGTCCGAAAAGTCGTCCGACGACGATTCAGAGCTAGATTTTCGACCGGATATCCAATATCTATAATTTTAGACTTTCATATCTTCAATATAAATCATATTTCCCAGAAATTTAAGATTTATATTTAGACATAAACTTACGAAAAATACAATTATTACGAACGAAAAACATAAACCACGATTATGACTAAAATGATTCCAAATCATTCACCATCTAATCAAGCATTCCAAATGCCAATATCGTATATACGATCGCAAGACCTACGCTACGATACCACTGTTGGGATTCGGTGCCTAAAAACGAAGGCCCAGCGGAAGTGGTAAAACGAAAATTAATTCGATCTGAATCCCTACGAGGATCGATCGAGCTACGTATATACGAAAATATAAACGAAAAGCAAGAGTCATAAGAAACTAACCCTCTAAGTCCGTTAATTAAATGGTAACCTTCTCTTGAGCTATTCCCCAAGCTCTTGAACAATCCAACGCCGAAAGCATCGCGTCTCTACTTGCCACGCGTCGGAGAAACAACCGGAACGACGATCACCTTGCTATCCTCCGAGGATACGGCTAGAGCTAAGTGATGAAGCTATATATGTAAAGATTACTACACTCTAAGTGTTTTAATCATACTCTCTCTATATGATTTTCTCTCAATTTTTCTCCAATAAAAATGAAGAAGAAAATGAATGAAGAAGATGAAGATAATTGAGAAAATGGTTTTTCTCTCTCTCTCTCAATCTCACTCACGTAGGAAAGGCTTGGAATCTCAAGTGAGAGATGTCTTCTTCATTTATTCAACTCTTCACATGATACATCTCATTATTATGAGAATCAAAGCCCCACAAAGTCATCTTTTTCATATAAAATGAAAACCACAAGACAAGAGGAAAGTGGGTGGAAATTAGGGGGGCGGCTACCATGCAGAAACGGATGAGTTCGGTTCGTTTCGGACTCCCGTGAGTCCAAACAGATAAACTACGATTCCGTTCCGATGTATTTGTATTGATTAATTAATCCAATTAATTAAACATATCAAATACAAAATAACATAATTAATTTCTCCAAGAAATAATTATATTCATGAATTAAATTAATCACCCACTGATATATTTAATCCATTAAGCCGTAAATCAATTTATCCGATAAATCGATTTAAACATCCAATGTCCCAAATTAGATATCCAATATCTAATATTTATAATGAGAGAATTAGCTTAATTCATTCCGTCGTCAATCCTAATGCGCGACTCGGTAGGTCCGTCTCAGTCAGCAATGGGAGGAACCAAAGAGTAGTAGCACCACCTAGCCAGCCTGGTGGCCTACACTGCACTTCGATCAAAACGAATGATTGGGATCATTCAAGAACCATTCATCGTGAATACCAAGATACGTATAAACCCTTCTTTCAAATATCCCGATCAAGTTATAGGGTCACGGTCTACCAAACCCTATCTGTACTTGACGCTATGCATGCGTTAATGCAAATCGAGATCATCGAGCTCTCGTGTATCTAATACTGACTAGCTCCAATCCTTTGGCCAAAGACTTATGATCTCATCCGCCAATAACCGCATAGGACATATAACCCGCTCACTAACAGGAGAAAGAATTCTATCTTGGTATTGGTAGACTCGCTACTTGCCCGTCCAAGATGCACGTCCGAGGTTGACCCCGCCTTCCGGTTTACAGTGGTCGAACTACTCTAATGAAAATCTTGACGTCACAAGCACATCCCTACTAAATCCTCAAGTCGAAGGTTCACGAATACCTATCATAACCTTTCGATTCCGTCATTGTGATCCGTGAGTGAAATCCGTGTGATGAATCGAGGGTGAGTCGGTTCGAGTATACTAATCTAATTAGCATACCTATAACGTGTGCTCCCACTAACCATTAGTGTTCGATGTGCACTCTCCATGTCAAAGAACACGTCATACAAGTCTTCACATAAACTTAACGCCTACCAAGTTTCATCGACTTGCAACGATTAAGTATTTGAGCTATAAACCTTTCCAAAGGCCGACCCCCTTATCCAATAAGGAGTGGAATGTTTTGCTCTCAAATACACGAACTAGTTTCTATATGTTTATTTACGAGTTAGGAATGCCAGTAACTACCAGTAAATAAAGAAACATTCATTTGCCTTATATAAATGGTTTACATAATTACAAGTACAATGCCCTCACTCAACAACCTCTGAGTGGCATTCGAGGGCATACTCCTAACAGTGGTATCATTGTTGGAACTTAACATGTCATATGCCAAAGCCTTGTCTTGGTATTCCTTCAGAGTAGTGCAAGCAAACCCGGCCATGTAACGCTGTAAATCTATATTTATCCGCCTGTCGAAATAGCGGATTTTGTCACGCTCATCACGCACTTGATTCTTCACATGGATTAGCTGTTGGTTATATTCCACTATCGCCTGCGAGACTGGAATGTTCTGCGGCTTAGCCTCGAAAAAGGCTCAAATTTTGCATTCTTGCACTGGCCAAGGACAAAACTCAGCCTCGAGTAGCTCTTTAAAGTCGTCCCAAGTAACAACGCGATCACATGGTTTAACAGCTTTCCAGCAAGTCGCGATTTCTTTAGTAAGAAAGTACTGAGTAATAGGTACCTTCCTCGTTTTGGGGCAATCAACAGCCTCAAACACTTTTTCCAACTCGAGGAGCCAATTCTCCCAATCATTCGGGTCGGTAGCACCGCTAAACTGCGGAGGATGCATACGGACCATATTTTAGAGCAGAACGTCTGCCGCCGTATTTGGATTATTCAGCTGAACAGCTTGGGCCAGGATAGTCATCAGATTTGCCAATTGTTGAAGAGCATTCATAGCCCTAACATCTGCATTATTCCCTTGACCGGTCGACTGGTCGTGTTGACTCTCGGTGTCGGGATGCACTGAGTTAGATAAACTAGGGGTAGTCGACCTCGCAATGGAACTGAGGGAAACGGCCGCGCCACGTCCTCGTCCGCATCCACGACCGCGGCCTCGCCTCTGTCCCCTGTCAGCAGACATTCTGAAGGACACACAAAGTACGTAAGTACAATTAAAATCACACATCATCGAAGTGACTGATTCCCAAGAATACCAAATTAAAAGCAAAGTGGTTAGGGAAAAAATACAAGAAGAGTAAAAGGACTTACTAGTACCGGTCGCACTGTGATGATGGCAAAGTGGTGATACTGTAGACAAACGATGAGTCAATCGACCGAAAAGACCGACAGCCTAGGTGTCCATAAACCTAAGCTCTAATACCATATTTTGTAACACCCCCAAGTTATTCAAGGTATATTACAGCGTCGCGAGCCGCGCCATAGGACCCACAAGGCTATACATACATGGAAACATGAAGTTTGACCGATGAGGTCGAAACATAATCCAATGGAAGACAATAAAATTGACGACCAGGATGATATCTGAATAGACCAAATACAATACATCAGAAATTAATCCCAAGGCAACACATGCCAAAACATCAAGAAAGCCAGAAATAGTACTCGAGTACTCATAATCATTTCAAGTACAACATTCCTGGATCGATGAAATACAATATATAACCAGTGACAAGACACAGCATCACACTTGCCACTCATCTTCATGCTGAATCGGTACGTGCCTATTTGCTCTCCTGGATCCTGAAATACAAGAAAGGTATTTCCCCCCAAAGGGGTTAGCCGTCGAATAGCTAGTACAAGTATATCGAATATGAAACACAATACTTCTCGACAATAAAGTAAATGTAATCATCATTTCATCAACTCAAGACTAGTATTCCGGAATAACTAAATCTCATAGCACTTCATTTCAATACATACATGATTAACCATGGAACTGTAACACCCCCAGTCTGCTCAGGGATATTACACGCCGTAGACCCCTTCCTCAAGGATCTACCAGGTTGGTAAATACATCAAACAACTCAAAAATGCCTTTAAGGCTAAAATGACTCAGTAGACCGATTTGGTCTTTCAATAAATACATACAAATCAATACATGCCCATGCAGGGGTCGAATACAAAATGCTCCCGTACAATGGGGTAATTATATTGCAGCGGAAATAAAATATGACTGAACCAATACAACAACGTACGGGTCCTCATGTGATTAGTATCGATCATCTTTCATCATCCTTCGCTCCGACCCTATGTTATGCTCCCAAAACCTGAATGCAAAAACAGACATCCACCCCCCGAATACTCGGGGGTTAGCAAAACTCCACTGTTTTGCTAGTGCAAGTATAAAACAGAAATACGAGCCATACAATTCACGTTCCACGAATAACAATAACCATGAATCCTCGAAAATCCAAACGTAACGAAAAGTACTTCCCGAGGCAAGAGTTTGGGTAAAACATTCCAAAACCGAAATATCACAAATCAAGGGAAACAATTTATAAGACGGTTTAAAATGCCATCGAGAGTTTTAATAGAAAACAATTTAGGATTTCCGAATCCTTATCTTTCCAAAATCAACAGGGGTCACATCCCAAAGGTTTTGTTTTCGCAAATAGAAAACCAACAACAATTCACAGGGTTAAAACCCACGTCACGTGTCCTCGAAGGACATAAAATACACACGCACCCGTGAAGTTTCACTCGTGAATCTAGGATGAAACCATTGGACTCCCTCTGTGGCCCCGTCGAACTCTCCCGAGGTGAGCAAACACATTCACAAAACATACACACGCACTCGTGAAGTTTCACTCGTGAATCTAGGGCGAAACCATTGACTCCTCCGTGGCCCCGTCTGTAAAACCCTAAAATTCGGTTTCCATATTTTCTAATTAATTCGAAGCATAACCTAAGTTTTGCTATAATTTAAAATCTTACCTAAACTATATGTTAATGTATTATAATTAAATAAAAAATTTACTCACAAAAGTTTACCTAATATAAATAATTGTTACACCTTCCAAAAATTGCATGCATGAAAAACGTTCCATGTTGTAACCTCCAGTAATTTTTGCATCCCATTAATTTGGTCACTAATCATTATTTATAACAAACCCATTATGCCCAAATTAAACACAATTATGACCATTATTACCTTCCTTATATGCAGCCTACTCCCCTCCCTTATTAACGTGAATCCTTATTCCTCTTCTCCACTTCTATCTTTCGGCCAAAACACACACACACAAACAAGGCTGCTGCGTTTTTTTTCTCTTCTCAAGGCTGCTGCGTTTTTTTTTTTCTCTAACAAAGAGCAAGTTGCTGCTGTTCGTGACCTTAAAAAAAAGTGTTGCTGAAGTCGTGTAATCGTGAATCCTTGGAGCTTGTTGTTTGGATCGTGATTAGGGTTTGATTCGTGAGGGTTTCGTTCTTGTTCTCTCCTTTATTCGAATCATCATAAGGTATTTCTAATCGATCTTGTATCTCTTTTCTATTCGACACATGATTTCATGTATAATCCGAATATATAAACTTGAAACCTAATTCGTATACATACTAAACAAAATCTGATCTGTTCTATTCGAATTATATGTTGAGACGTATTTAGAAGATCACATAAAATCATAACGGTATTGGATGTTTCGATATGTAAATCAACTCATGTTGCTGATCTGATTTCTGTGTTATATGTGTGTCGTGTGAATGATCATCAAAAGCTGGAAACATGTGTGTTGATATATTAATGAAACCAGGTCTTGTGATATATATAGGTCTCGTGTAAGTAAAACATGTTAAAAGGGTCTAAAACAGTTTTCTGCAGAAGATGGTTTCGGAAAGCTGATTATGTGTGCATTGTAGCTCGAGTTATATAAGGATTTAATTCTGTAATTTTGCATAAAAACTTAGTTTAATGTCTTATTTAAGTTTTCCAATTGGTTTAAAGGGAATTGGAGTTGTATTGGTCATGCTTTTGAATTTTACGGGATCATATGTCAAAATCTGAGTTTTAAGAATTTAAATACAGTCTGGTGTTACGATTTTTCATTTGAAAACTATAAGGTGTTTTGACTTGAAAATTTACAGGAGTTATATATCACATGTTTTCTAAGCTTTGGAATTTTTGTGGATTTTTCCAAAGCGTTTTGATATACCTTTGTAATGAATAACTTCTGGGTGTTTCAGCAGTTTACTTTCTGGATAGTCCTGTAAAGAATGATTTTTATTGTGTACTTGTATTAATGAATAAAATCTGAGAAAATTCCAGTAGACTCCTAAGACATATATTATTCAGTGGTAATTTTTATGAATTTTTACTTTGATATATGGTGTGGTATTAAAGTTTATAAAATGAAGGCTAAAACATAGTAAAACCAGAAATTGTTAGAAGATTAAGATTATTGTGATTTTAATACCATTTAATATACTTGAAACCTAAAATGCATTTGAACATTAATTATAATACAATCGGTCATATGTTAACCTAATTCCAATAACGAAACTCTAATCACATTAATAAATGGTGTTAAGTAATTAAGAAACCGTTATGATATTATGAGCTAATAAGCATAAAATAAACCTAATTTGTGTAGATTCGCTGAAGAAGGAGTAAACTCTAATCTTTATATCTTCTGACGTATTTTGCATTTTGCGGTTGGAGGTACGGATATTCTTGATACCCATTCTCTTTACCATTGTATCGGTGTTCGTTTGTTTCGTTATTCGTACAGATATTCTTGAACCTTTGATATGATACATTTGATATGAACCTTTGATATGAACTTTCATATGATATGCCATTTGAACCCTTCAGTTTGATACCCGAGCCAAGTTCGTTTCCTAGCCATGAAGGTAACATGGCCGTGTCATTGATGCACCAATGGCATGACTTTAGTGTGGTTGAGTGATGTTCCACACCGTCCCATTTGATAATTATATTTATTATGGCCAATATGATTTGTTCGGGGGCGTATGGATGCATCCTAGGTTCGGTTCGTATTTGATTGGATATGACATGATTATGATATGATATGTTCGGTGATTGATGCTTGTGTGCAATACACGTCTTTCACATGTTCGGGAGTTAGCTACTCCATGGTTACTATGATATTTGATTTGTTTTATGTTCGGGCTCGTGGTAGATTACTGACTTTTCCTTACTTTTGATATCCATTCATTTATACTTCATGCATTTCCCAATGCACCGTACTTTATATGTTCGTTCCTTATTGTTTGGTTTTGTTTATATATATCTGTTCACTGGGCTTTTTAAGCTCAGCCGCATTTTCCTTTTCCTGCGGCAGGTATCTAAGCTAGGAGCTGGGGTTGCTTTGGGGTTGAGAGTTGAGCTTGCGGAGACTTTACCCTAGTCATCTTAGATTTATTTTGCTATTGTTAGGACATTGTTTAGACTTGGATGATTTGTTATTCATCCCTTTGGAGTATTTCTCTTCGTTGAACTTATGTTTTGGTTTAAGTCATTTCGACTTAACTCCTTTTGATTATTGATGTTTAAGACTTCTGCTTGCGTTTATTTATTTGTATGTTCTGATTTGCCACTATAATGTGATACTTCTACCCTTGTCGGGTTGGGGTGTTACAATTATGGTATCGGAGCTTTAGGTTCGACCTGTAGAACTTAGGCTATGACCTGTGAGGATTTGGGTAGACATTAGGTTTCCTTCTGCGTATTTTCCTTTCATACTTCATCTTTATTTGACCTTACAAATCGTTTTGATGATCATTCAGATGGTGTATACGCGTAGAAATCCTAATAGGGATGATATCCCTGACTTCGAGGCCATGATAGCCGCTGCTTTGGCTAATGCTCTCCCGAATCTCTCTGCTGAATTGAGAACCAGAATCGTCGATGACATTAGAAATGGTGCTGGTTCGTCGGGTGGCGGTGCTCCACCTATCGGGATACATGGTTGGATTGAAAAGTTTACTAAGCTTAAGCCTCTTTCTTTCCGATCTGCTGCCACGCCCACGGAGGCAGAAGATTGGATCACTCATATGGAGAAGTTGTTCAAAGTCTTGGGTTGTGGTGATGAATTCAAGACGCGTTTGGCTACTTTCAAGTTGGAAGGCGATGCGTTGAATTGGTGGAAGGCATATGTTCTGGCTAAGGGAGAGAACTTTGCTGACACTTGTGCATGGAATACTTTCCGTGACATCTTCTATAAGTAGTACTTTCCTTTCTCCGAACAGCAAAGGTATGAGCGCGAGTATGGGGCTATTCATCAGTTGGATCGGGAATTGTCTGGAGAGTATATGCAGAGGTTTCTGAGGTTGGCTAGTTTTGTTGGACCGATTGCGGGTGATGCTCATAGGCAGGCTAGGCACTTTAAGTGGGTGTCAAGAAGTGGATATTAGACCGGATCGTGAATACCGATTACACCGATGTTGCACTAGTAGCGGACGCGGCCCGCAATATTGAGCTACTTCATGCCGATAGAGGTTCGAACAAGAGGGAGAGGGATGGTGATCGTATTAACTACTGTGGGCCGTCGGACTGTGGTCGGGAGCATAGGGGTCGCTGCACTGTGGTGTTGAGCAGGGGTCGCCAGGATCGGGGTTTTGATCTGAGGCGACAGGAGTACAGGGTCGGGATCGGAGGGTTACCGGTAGGAATGGGAATGACCGTGGTTATGGCAACAACAACCGGCCACAAGACAGTGGATCACCAACTCGAGGTTCTCAGCAGGGTCGTTCTTCAGGTTCTTCGGATCAGAGGAGGCCTACTGAGGCCTTACCTCCTCCACCTCTCTGTACTACTTGCGGGAAGCCTCACCCAGGCGTTTGTCACAAAGCTACTGGAGGATGTTTCACTTGCGGGTCCACTAATCACAAGGTGAGGGATTGTCCCCAGGAGAAACGAATTACATCAGTGAACTCCGCTAAGCCAGCTCCTACTATGGGTCGTGTTTATGCTACGACGCGTGATCAGGCAGAAAACTTATAAGGTACTATTACCGGCATTCTTTACATTGGTGATCGTACAGTTTTTGCATTATTTGATACTGGTGCCACACACTCCATTATATCTGTTGCATTTTCCAAGAAACTTAATATAACCCCAACACCACTAACAAATCGTATATCCATCTCAACACCAATGAAAAACCATGTACTCATTGAACATGAATATGTGAATTGTCCCTTACGGTTTGATGACCGCATTCGCCTGGCAAATTTGCTCCCTATTGATATGATCGATTTTGATGTGATTTTGGGCATGGATTGGTTGGCTTCGCATAGAGCTACCATTGATTGCCATGCCAAAAATGTGATCTTCGGCGACTTGTATCAGCCTGATTTTATTTATCATGGTTCTCAACCTCTTAAATCTGTTAAAATTATTTCTGCCATGAAGGCACGAACCTTGATTTCCCATGGTTGCCAAGGTTTTTTGGCTTCTATTAAAGATACATCTTTGAAGAGTCCTGGTATTGAAAGTCTTCTTGTCGTACGAGAGTTTCCTGACGTTTTCCCCGACGAACTTCCTGGTATACCTCCTGCTAGGGAAGTTGAGTTTGGCATTGAGTTGATCCCAGGTGCTGAACCTATTTCCAAAGCTCCGTACCGTATGGCGCCCTTAGAGTTGAAGGAGTTGAAGGAACGATTCTGAGAACTCTTGGAGAATGGTTTCATCCGACCCAGTGTCTCTCCTTGGGGTGCACCTGTTTTGTTTGTTAAGAAGAAGGATGGAAGTATGCGACTGTGTATAGACTATCGTGAGCTTAACCGTATCACTATCCGTAATCGTTATCCTCTTCCGCGTATCGATGATTTGTTTGATCAATTGCAAGGGGCTAAGTTCTTTTCGAAAATCGATTTGAGGTCAGGTTATCACCAATTACGTGTGAAGGAGCAAGATGTTCCTAAGACCGCGTTCCGTACCCGATATGGTCACTACGAGTTTTTGGTTATGCCCTTCGGTTTGACAAATGCTCCCGCTGTATTTATGGATCTTATGAATCGCGTATTCCACGAGTATCTCGACAAGTTCGTTATTGTTTTCATCGACGACATTCTTGTTTATTCCAAGATTGAAGGAGATCATGAGCAACATCTCCGGATTGTTTTGGAGACTCTTCGGCAGCAGAAGTTGTATGCCAAGTTGTCGAAGTGTGAGTTTTGGCTAAAGCAAGTTGCATTCCTTGGTCATATTGTATCCGCAGATGGCATCACCATGGATCCATCTAAGGTTGAGGCTATCACCAAGTGGCCGAGACCTACTACTGTGACTGAGGTTAGGAGTTTTCTGGGACTTGCTGGCTACTATCGACGTTTTGTTGAGGGTTTCTCATGGTTGGCGTTACCTTTGACGAATCCGATGAGGAAGGGTGAGAAGTTTGTTTGGATGGAGGAACGCGAGCAAAGTTTCAAGAGTTGAAACAGAGATTGGTGTCGGCTCCTATTTTGACTCTTCCATCCGGTTCCGGGGGCTATCGATTTATAGTGACGCGTCGAAGAAGGGTTTAGCCGTGTCCTTATGCAGCATGGTAAGGTGATTGCTTATGCTTCGAGGCAATTAAAACCTTATGAAGAGAATTATCCTACTCATGATATAGAGTTTGATTCGGTAGTTTTGCTTTGAAGATTTGGAGACACTACTTGTATGGCGAATCGTGTGATATCTTTACTGACCACAAGAGTCTCAAGTATATCTTCACTCAGAAGGATCTTAACATGAGACAAAGAAGGTGGTTGGAACTCCTTAAGGATTATGATGCGAATATTCAATACCATCCGGGCAAGGCGAATGTTGTTGCCGATGCGCTTAGCCGGAAGTCTGGTATGATTGCTAGTTTAGAGTTTGAACCAAGGGTTCTTCATGATTTAGAACTATTGGATGTTGAACTTTGTGTACGAGGTTATGACGGATATTGGGCTAGTATGAAGATAGAATCCAATCTTATACTACGGATTAAGGAAGCCCAAAAGGATGATGGTGAGCTTTGGGCTGTGGTTCAGAATGTTCAGGAGGGTAAGCAGTCGGAGTTCAGGGTAGATGACTCTGGTGTAGTATGGTTTGAAAATCGAATTTGTGTTCCTAACGATCCTGAGTTGCGTGAGGCTGTGTTGTCAGAGGCCCATAGTTCCCCATTAACTATCCATCCTGGTTCTACCAAGATGTACAGGGATCTTAAGCAACACATTTGGTGGAACGGCATGAAACAGGATGTAGCCTTGAATGTTGCTAGGTGTATGACTTGCCAGCAGGTCAAAATCGAACATCAGAGGGCTAGTGGTTTGCTGCAACCGTTAGATATCCCTACTTGGAAGTGGGATGAGATTTCCATGGACTTTGTTACTAGTTTACCTCTTACTCGGAGAAGACATGATGCAATTTGGGTAGTTGTCGATCGTCTAACCAAATCTGCCCATTTCTTACCTATTCGTATGGATTTTCGTGTTAGTAGACTGGCGGAAATTTTTCAACAGGAGATTGTTAGACTTCATGGTACTCCGACATCTATCGTGTCAGACAGAGATCCGCGGTTTACTTCTCGTTTTTGGAAAAGCCTACATAAAGCTTGGGGTACACGTCTTAAGTTTATCACGGCTTTTCATCCACAGCAGATGGTCACCGAGAGGACCATTCAGACTTTAGAAGACATGTTGAGGGCATGTACTTTGGAGTGGACGGGATGTTGGGACGAATACTTGTGCTTGGTGGAGTTTGCTTATAATAATAGTTGGCATGCCAAAGATCAATGCAAAGACCGTATGAGCTTTTATATGGGAGGAAATGTAGAGCACCTATTTGTTGGGATGAAGTAGGTGAACGTGTGATCGAGGGACCGGAACTTATTCAAATCACTAATGAGAAAGTGGCTGTAGCCAAGGAGAAGCTGAAAGAGGCTCGCACTCGACATAAGAGTAATGCTGATAAGCGCCGACGTGACTTGGAGTTTCAGGATGGGGATCGTGTATTTCTGAAAGTATCGCCGTTCAGAGGTGTGAAACGTTTTGGGATCAAAGGGAAGCTTAGTCCTCGATTCATTGGACCGTTCGAAATTCTTGAACGTATTGGGGAGGTTTCTTATCGCTTGGCTCTACCTCCTCAGTTATCACATATTCATAATGTCTTCCATGTATCTCTTCTGAGGGGATACAATTATCATCCGTTGCATGTGGCGTCTTATCCTTTTGATCAGATTCAGCCTGATATGTCTCTTTCTGAGGAACCCGAAGCTATTTTGGATCGACAAGATAGGGTCATGAGAAACAAAGTCATTCCATTCGTTAAGATTCTTTGGAAGAATCACCCAGAGCGTGAAGCAACCTGGGAGACCGAGGAATCGATGCGAACGAGTTCTCCTCATTTCTTTTCGTAGTCCGGTACGTATCTGTTTCACTTTCAATTCAATTTTCGAGGACGAAAATTTTCTTTTAGAGGGGAAGAGTTGTAAAACCCTAAAATTCGGTTTCCATATTTTCTAATTAATTCGAAGCATAACCTAAGTTTTGCTATAATTTAAAATCTTACCTAAACTATATGTTATGTATTATAATTAAATAAAAAATTTACTCACAAAAGTTTACCTAATATAAATAATTGTTACACCTTCCAAAAATTGCATGCATGAAAAACGTTCCATGTTGTAACCTCCAGTAATTTTTGCATCCCATTAATTTGGTCACTAATCATTATTTATAACAAACCCATTATGCCCAAATTAAACACAATTATGACCATTATTACCTTCCTTATATGCAGCCTACTCCCCTCCCTTATTAACGTGAATCCTTATTCCTCTTCTCCACTTCTATCTTTCGGCCAAAACACACACACAAACAAGGCTGCTGCGTTTTTTTTCTCTTCTCAAGGCTGCTGCGTTTTTTTTTTCTCTAACAAAGAGCAAGTTGCTGCTGTTCGTGACCTTAAAAAAAAGTGTTGCTGAAGTCGTGTAATCGTGAATCCTTGGAGCTTGTTGTTTGGATCGTGATTAGGGTTTGATTCGTGAGGGTTTCGTTCTTGTTCTCTCCTTTATTCGAATCATCATAAGGTATTTCTAATCGATCTTGTATCTCTTTTCTATTCGACACATGATTTCATGTATAATCCGAATATATAAACTTGAAACCTAATTCGTATACATACTAAACAAAATCTGATCTGTTCTATTCGAATTATATGTTGAGACGTATTTAGAAGATCACATAAAATCATAACGGTATTGGATGTTTCGATATGTAAATCAACTCATGTTGCTGATCTGATTTCTGTGTTATATGTGTGTCGTGTGAATGATCATCAAAAGCTGGAAACATGTGTGTTGATATATTAATGAAACCAGGTCTTGTGATATATATAGGTCTCGTGTAAGTAAAACATGTTAAAAGGGTCTAAAACAGTTTTCTGCAGAAGATGGTTTCGGAAAGCTGATTATGTGTGCATTGTAGCTCGAGTTATATAAGGATTTAATTCTGTAATTTTGCATAAAAACTTAGTTTAATGTCTTATTTAAGTTTTCCAATTGGTTTAAAGGGAATTGGAGTTGTATTGGTCATGCTTTTGAATTTTACGGGATCATATGTCAAAATCTGAGTTTTAAGAATTTAAATACAGTCTGGTGTTACGATTTTTCATTTGAAAACTATAAGGTGTTTTGACTTGAAAATTTACAGGAGTTATATATCACATGTTTTCTAAGCTTTGGAATTTTTGTGGATTTTTCCAAAGCGTTTTGATATGCCTTTGTAATGAATAACTTCTGGGTGTTTCAGCAGTTTACTTTCTGGATAGTCCTGTAAAGAATGATTTTTATTGTGTACTTGTATTAATGAATAAAATCTGAGAAAATTCCAGTAGACTCCTAAGACATATATTATTCAGTGGTAATTTTTATGAATTTTTACTTTTACATATGGTGTGGTATTAAAGTTTATAAAATGAAGGCTAAAACATAGTAAAACCAGAAATTGTTAGAAGATTAAGATTATTGTGATTTTAATACCATTTAATATACTTGAAACCTAAAATGCATTTGAACATTAATTATAATACAATCGGTCATATGTTAACCTAATTCCAATAACGAAACTCTAATCACATTAATAAATGGTGTTAAGTAATTAAGAAACCGTTATGATATTATGAGCTAATAAGCATAAAATAAACCTAATTTGTGTAGATTCGCTGAAGAATGAGTAAACTCTAATCTTTATATCTTCTGACGTATTTTGCATTTTGCGGTTGGAGGTACGGATATTCTTGATACCCATTCTCTTTACCATTGTATCGGTGTTCGTTTGTTTCGTTATTCGCATGTATATTCTTGAACCTTTGATATGATACATTTGATATGAACCTTTGATATGAACTTTCATATGATATGCCATTTGAACCCTTGATTTGATACCCGAGCCAAGTTCGTTTCCTAGCCATGAAGGTAACATGGTCAGTGTCATTGATGCACCAATGGCATGACTTTAGTGTGGTTGAGTGATGTTCCACACCGTCCCATTTGATAATTATATTTATTATGGCCAATATGATTTGTTCGGGCGTATGGATGCATCCTAGGTTCGGTTCGTATTTGATCTGATATGACATGATTATGATATGATATGTTCGGTGATTGATGCTTGTGTGCAATACACGTCTTTCACATGTTCGGGAGTTAGCTACTCCATGGTTACTATGATATTTGATTTGTTTTATGTTCGGGCTCGTGGTAGATTACTGACTTTTCCTTACTTTTGATATCCATTCATTTATACTTCATGCATTTCCCAATGCACCGTACTTTATATGTTCGTTCCTTATTGTTTGGTTTTGTTTATATATATCTGTTCACTGGGCTTTTTAAGCTCAGCCGCATTTTCCTTTTCCTGCGGCAGGTATCTAAGCTAGGAGCTGGGGTTGCTTTGGGGTTGAGAGTTGAGCTTGCGGAGACTTTACCCTAGTCATCTTAGATTTATTTTGCTATTGTTAGGACATTGTTTAGACTTGGATGATTTGTTATTCATCCCTTTGGAGTATTTCTCTTCGTTGAACTTATGTTTTGGTTTAAGTCATTTCGACTTAACTCCTTTTGATTATTGATGTTTAAGACTTCCGCTTGCGTTTATTTATTTGTATGTTCTGATTTGCCACTATAATGTGATACTTCTACCCTTGTCGGGTTGGGGTGTTACACCGTCGAACCCTCCCGAGGTGAGCAAACACATTCACAAAACATACACACCAACCTGTGAAGTTTTTACTCGTGAATCTAGGGCGAAACCATTGTACTCTCTCCGTGGCCCCGTCTAACCCTCCCGAGGTGAGTAAAATACATTCACTAAACATACACACCAACCTGTGAAGTTTTTTACTCGTGAATCCAGGGTGAAACCATTGGATTCCCTCCGTGGCCCCGTCAAACCCTCCCGAGGTGAGTAAAATACATTCACTAAACATACACACCAACCTGTGAAGTTTTTACTCGTGAATCCAGGGCGAAACCATTGGACTCCCTCCGTGGCCCCGTTGAACCCTCCCGAGGTGAGTAAAATACATTCACTAATCACACAATCAACATGTCACACCATGGATATCCAAGCAATTCACCCAAATGCAACAAACATAAAGCACGACACTATTGTCAAATCACAACGTACCAAGATGAAATAATATACCCATATATATTATCAAAGTACAACAACAACACCAATCATATTCATAGGGTTCACTTAACCATTCACGAGACGCAACATTCACAAAACACACGGATTTTCAAAGTGAGCCTTTAACGAGGCTAAACTAATTCTTTTGAAAACTCATTTCAAACAATCAAACAAACATGCTAAGGCATTCACCAATCATCATATCCACAAAACAAGAATGGTATGGACAAGGTACTTGCCTCGAATAATCACAACGCGGAGAATCGACCGAAGTTAGGAGACTCGAACCGAATACGAACCCGCCGACTCCGCCGAATGAGAACCCGCGACAATAAACTATGAACAAAAACAATAACAACGAAAATGAATTCCAAAGTATGACCCAAAGTCTGAATTCAAAGAACAAATGACGAAAGTTCAAGTGTTTCCCAAACGGCAAAGAACATGAATCGACCCAACAAAACATGAAAATGGAATTCCCAACCGAAATATGGATGTACAATCCATCGGATATGTTTAACAACATCATTTAACAACAATCGATTCATCAAAAACGGATGGAAAACAAAATCAAGAACAAATCCCCCAAAAGTCACCCAAAGGAAAATAAAGAAATATACCTTGATTCGGCGAAGAACAATGGATTAAATGATGTTAGACACATGAATAATACTAGGATTAATCATACCCATCATGGATTAATCAACAATTCGGAACGAATCGGACAAAAACCCCAAAACCCCAAAATTTCCCAAAGATAGGGTTCTAGGAAGTCTAACCTTGATTCGCTGGATCAAAAGATGTTATAGAATGATTAATCACTGATATGAACTCCCAAACTTCGTGGATTAATTGCTTGACAACATCCCTCCTTGATCACCAAGCCTCCAGCCGCGGAAAGGAGAAGATAGAAATGAAAAACGGGTGAAAATATGACTGCTCGGCCATATTTATACTGGCGCGCGGCCTAGCGTGCGCTAGCCTTCCAGCAGTAGCGTGTGCTATCAGCCAGTGTCGCCCAGAACCCTCGACCGGGTCCCGCACGACCCGGCATCTGCCCGCCGACACACTCGCCCGACCCGATAGCGTGCGCTAGCCGACTGCATGTAACCCTCTCGGACCAAATCGCCGGCCAGGTAACGTACGCTAGTCGGCCGACAGCGTGCGCTACACATGCCGATTAGCGCGCACCACGACCGACAGTAGCGTGCGCTACCTGCCGATCCTCCCCGAGTCCAGTACTCCAGTAACCCCTCTGCCCAGCCCGATAGTGTGCGCTGGCCGGCTAGTAGCGTGCGCTAGTCCTGCCGATCTAGCGTGCGCAGTCTTCTGGAAGTAGCGCGCGCTATGCCGGTTCCTGCCGCGTCTGCCCGGCCAGTGCCCAGCACTCCCGACAGTGCCTGCCGCACCCGTCCGGCCAGTGCCCAATCGCCATGACTCGACGATTCAGTTTCTGAAAATGCACGGAACGAACACGACGAAATGCTCGCGGACAACAACATCGATCCGAAATGAAATACCATGCAACAATTAATCGCATGTGACCAAGAAAAAGGGTCAAGACAACAATTACGAGTGCGGATACCCACAACTTTGGGTAAATTACAAAATGGCCCAAAACGCCCAAAAATCACGATACATGATCGAATAACCAAACCAAAGTTCACAACACGTCTAACAAAGTTAAACGGACTTACGGGAAACTCGAAACAGTAGTTTCGAACGAGATTCGCAAGAATCGAACTCAAGTGTGGAAAAGTCGCTAAGAAGCACTGAACTCAACAAAACGACACCGAAACGAACTCGGATGTCAAAAAGTGTAGAATTAATCATTCTCAGAATGACGAAACGGTCCCAATCGAGTCGTCAAAACGGACTCTCGCCAAAAAAACGAAAATTACCGGAAATCGAATTTGCGGATATTACGTACTACCCTCCTTAAAAGAAGTTTCATCCCGAAACTTACAACAAGTAGGGAGAAGCAATATCCCGCCAGGAAAACTCAACGACATACACAAGAAATGCGTAACTTACACCCAACAGCGAAACGTTACAAGCAACATAAAGGAATATACGGCGTGAAAACACGCTCCACGACGACCAACACAACGTCGCCGTTAGGGATATAATAAAACCAACAAGTGACAAGCGTCATCAAATGGATAATACAGTCAAGTCAATTATCCGAACAATCACAAAACACTAAAACCTATTACAAGAAACACGCACAGTCGAGAAAACAGCAATTAAACACAAAACGGTTCATAAGGACAATCATAAACAGTTCGGACTACGCCAAAATTCTCAAAAAATCACACTAGGCATCTCCGTGTCCTTTCGGAGCAGAGACGCAACCTCGATCCCCAAATCTCTCAGTTACTGACTCGCAATGCACGGCTCGGTGACCCGCCTGGCCACACTCGAAACAGCTGACTAACGGTGAACGACAATTCTTCGCGGCACGAGATCAAGCAGCAACAGTCAGACAACCACGATCGAACAACAATGATTGAAAAACAATAATCGAACAACAACGATCGAAAAAAATGATCGAACAACAACGATCGAAAAAATAATGATTGAACAACAACGGTCGAAAAATAACTCCGAAGTTCACACTTGAAACGCGTTACTGACGAGAAGGACAATTTATACGTACATGCCCCCGACACAATACGGTTGAAACACCTCGGCTCGGCATACTGAATATATAAATGCTCGATACAATGGAACATAACATCACAAAGCAACAAACCATAGATGCCAATTCCACACAACATATCAACGTAAGGTAGCCCACATACACAGAATCATAGCAACGATGGCATCGTTCGGAGATCTCAATGGCCCGAACGATAACCAGCACATAATCAAGAAACATCATACAAATATTACTGGACCGCAAACAGGAACGATAGGTTTTTAAAAATGAAAACCACCTTTGAAAAAAAAATGATTTTGAAAACACTAGTTGATCTTGAGTATCACCATTCAAAAAGTAGCACAGACACCATTATCGAGACTTTGAAAACCATCTCGCGCTTGATAAAACGAGGACACTTCCCTTTTGGTGAAAGACTTTCAGAAATATTCGACCCTCGTGTCTAAGCAAAGTATTTCTAAATAATTGAAAATATCTCAAAATATTTTTGGTCCTCAACTGGAATTTTTTTGAAATATATTGCGGCACTAGAAAGCACCTTGAAAACACCGCAACAAAATAATTCGTTTTAAAAGTACGTCTCGAAATTTAATTTTCTATGATACTCAAGGTTTTCAAAAATTCAATAGGCCAGAATGCCCAAAACTCACAAAATCCTTTATCAAACCGTCATAAAGCATCCAAGGCCAAAGTGCCAAAACTCGATTTAGGGAATCAGTTTTACGAATTAGAACTCAGTTTGCAAAATACTGAAAGTCATTTTGAAGGGACTCACGCAGCGGATAAAATACAGTTCGAAAATACATTAGCAGCGACACCGCTCCGCATATAAATAAAATATTAGAGTCGAATACCCACATATCACGGAATAAAAATCCACAGAAGGATTCAATCAATCATCGATATAATCATACAAGCAGCTCATATCACACGAGGCACAACACAAAGAAGGGAGACTTACATCCACATGTCGCACGAAGATGATGACCGCTCCACGATACTAATCATGACCAACAGACTCAGACGACGCGTCGCGACACGAATCAGTCAGATAAAATCCGACGAGACAAAAATCAACAGACACCACTTGACCCGACAGCCTAGGTTTCCACACCCTAAGCTCTGATACCATTTATGTAACACCCCCAATCCGCTCAGGGATATTACACACCGTATACCCCTTCCTCAAGGATCTACCAGGATGGTAAATACCTCGAACAACTCAAAAATGCCTTTAAGGCTAAAATGACTCAGTAGACCGATTTGGTCTTTCAATAAATACATACAACTCAATACATGCCCATGCAGGGGTCGAATACAAAATGCTCCCGTACAACGGGGTAATTATATTGCAGCGAAAATAAAATATGACTGAACCAATACAACAACATACGGGTCCTCATGTGATTAGTATCGATCGTCTTTCATCATCCTTCGCTCCGACCCTATGTTATGCTCCCAAAACCTGAATGCAAAAACAAACATCCACCCCCCGAATACTCGGGGGTTAGCAAAACTCCACTGTTTTGCTAGTGCAAGTATAAAACAGAAATAAGAGCCATACAATTCACGTTCCACAAATAACAATAACCAGGAATCCTCAAAAATCCAAACGTAACGAAAAGTACTTCCCAAGGCAAGAGTTTGGGTAAAACATTCCAAAACCAAAAGATCACAAATCAAGGGAAACAATTTATAAAACGGTTTAAAATGCCATCGAGAGTTTTAATAGAAAACAATTTAGGATTACCGAATCCTTATCTTTCCAAAATCAACAGGGGTCACAGCCCAAAGGTTTTGTTTTTGCAAATAGAAAACCAGCAACAATTCACAGGGTTAAAACCCACGTCATGTGTCCTCGAAGGACATAAAATACACACGCACCCGTGAAGTTTCACTCGTGAATCTAGGATAAAACCATTGGACTCCCTCTGTGGCCCCGTCGAACTCTCCCGAGGTGAGCAAACACATTCACAAAACATACACACGCACTCGTGAAGTTTCACTCGTGAATCTAGGGCGAAACCATTGGACTCCCTCTGTGGCCCCGTCGAACCCTCCCGAGGTGAGCAAACACATTCACAAAACATACACACCAACCTGTGAAGTTTTTACTCGTGAATCTAGGGCAAAACCATTGTACTCCCACCATGGCCCCGTCTAACCCTCCCGAGGTGAGTAAAATACATTCACTAAACATACACACCAACCTGGGAAGTTTTTACTCGTGAATCCAGGGCGAAACCGTTGGACTCCCTCCGTGGCCCCGTCGAACCCTCCCGAGGTGAGTAAAATACATTCACTAATCACACAATCAACATGTCACACCAAGTTTATCCAAGCAATTCACCCAAATGCAACAAACACAAAGCACGACAGCATTGTCAAATCACAACGTACCAAGATGAGATAATATACGCATATATATTATCAAAGTACAACAACAACACCAAGCATATTCATAGGGTTCACTTAACCATTCACGAAACGCAACATTCACAAAACACACGCGCTTTGAAAGTGAGCCTTTAACGAGGCTAAACCAATTCTTTTGAAAACTCATTTCAAACAATCAAACAAACATGCTAAGGCATTCACCAATCATCATATCCACAAAACAAGAATGGTATGGACAAGGTACTTGCCTCTAATAATCACAACGCGGAGAATCGAATGAAGTGAGGAGACTCGAACCGAATACGAACCCGCCGACTCCGCCGAATGACAACCCGCGACAATAAACTACGAATGAAAACAATAACAATGAAAATGAATTCCAAAGTATGAGCCAAACCCGCTGAATTCAAAGAACAAATGACTAAAGTTCAAGTGTTTCCCCCAAAATGGCCAAGAACATGAATCGACCCAACAAAACGTGAAAATGGAATTCCTAACCGAAATATGGATGTACAATCCATAGGATATGTTTAACAACATCATTTAACAACAATCGATTCATCAAAAACGGATGAAAAACGAAATCAAGAATAAATCCCCCAAAAAGTCAGCCGAAGGAAATTCAAGAAATATACCTTGATTCGGCGAAGAACAATGGATTAAATGATGTTAGACACATGAATAATACTAGGATTAATCATACCCATCATGGATTAATCAACAATTCGGAACGAATCGGACAAAAACCCAAAAACCCCAAAATTTCCCAAAGATAGGGTTCTAGGAAGTCTAACCTTGATTCGCTGGATCAAAGGATGTTATAAAATAATTAATCACTGATATGAACTCGCAAACTTCGTGGATTAATTGTTTGACAACATCCCTCCTTGATCACCAAGCCTCCAACCGCGTAAAGGAGAAGATAGAAATGAAAAACGGGTGAAAATATGACTGCTCGGCCATATTTATACTGGCGCGCCCTTCCGACAGTAGCGTGCGCTATCGGCCAATATCGCCCAGAACCCTCGGTCGGGGCCCGCATGACCCGGTACTGTCCTGCCGACCGGGCCTGCCTGCCCGACCCCGATAGCGTGCGCTGCGCGGATGCTCGCACGCGCTAGCCGACCTGTCCAGAACCCTCTGGACCAAACTGCTCGGCCAGGTAACGTACGCTAGTCGGCCGGCAGCATGCGCTACACATGCCGATTAGCGCGCGCCACGACCGACAGTAGCGTGCGCTACCTGCCGATCCTCCCCGAGTCCAGTACTCCAGTAACCCCTCTGCCCAGCCCGATAGCGTGCGCTGGCCAGCTAGTAACGTGCGCTAGTCCTGCCGATCTAGCGTGCACAGTCTTCCGGCAGTAGCGCGCGCTATGCCGGTTCCTGCCGTGTCTGCCCGTCCAGTGCCCAACACTCCCGACAGTGCCTGCCGCACCCGTTCGGCCAGTGCCCAGTCGCCATGACTCGACGATTTGGTTTCCGAAAACGCACGGAACGAACACGACGAAATGCTCGCGGACAACAACATCAATTCGAAATGAAATACCATGCAACAATTAATCGCACGCGACCAAGAAAAAGGGTCAAGACAACAATTACGAATTCAGATACCCACAACTTTGGGTAAATTATAAAATCGCCCAAAACGCCCGAAAATCATGATACGTGATCGAATAACCAAACCGAAGTTCACAACACATCTAACAAAGTTAAACGGACTTACGGGAAACTCGAAACAGCAGTTTCGAACGAGATTCGCAAGAATCGAACTCAAGTGCGGAAAAGTCGCTAAGAAGCACGAAACTCAACAAAACGACACCGAAACGAACTCGGCTGTCAAAAAGTGTAGAATTAATCATTCTAAGAATGACGAAACGGTCTCAAGCAAGTCGTCAAAATGGACTCTCGCCAAAAAAATAAAATTACCGGAAATCGAATTTGCGGATATTACAGGAACAACACCAAAGGCAACGGAACCCTCAGAGGCCCCGTCGGACCCTCCCAGAGTGGTTAACCCAAAATATTCACGGTACCACACCAAAGGCAACGGAACCCTCAGAGGACCCACCGGTCCGTCCCAGGGTGAATATATACAATCATACAATTCATATACCTTACTTTTAGAGTCGGAAAACGTACAATCATAAATATATACTTGCCTTTGAGACATCGAGAATCGGAAGGGAAGGTATACAAGTTCGGTAGGTCCAAGAATGCATTTCCAGCACCTAAACAATTCATAAGGAATACGATAGTTAATAATTCATACTCAAATCACATGGAGAAACTCCCGAAACCCTCCTACGATTCACAAAACTCCAAGGATAATCACCTAGAGGTTTGGAAATCACCCAAATCCTCTCAAGTCCGAACAAGGTACATAAACATCTATATAATCGTAGGAGAAACGTCGGTACGGGGTAGATACATCACAATATCAAAGATTTCAAGCTCCAAAATGGACAAATCGGACGGATCTAAGAAAATACCCAAAAATTCCCCAAACTAGGGTTCTAAGAAATTTACCTTGATTTGGAAGGTAGAAACAAATTAGATGTTGTATAATCTTTGTTATTCCACCTAATATGATGATAAATGATGATTAGCCGCCCCCAAATTGCCTCAGAATCGCCCCTCTCGTGCCCTCTCATTGGAAATTAAGAAAAGGGAAGAAAAATGACGAATAAGAGAGATGACTGCCCTTATATACTGCACCTATTTAGTGCGCGCTAAATAATAGCGTGCGCTAACAGGGCTACCTGTTAGTCCAGTAGCCTCTGACCTGCGTCGATAGCGTGCGCTACAACCGGCATAGCGCGCGCTACGCAATACTTCTAGCGTGCTCTAGCTGACGCTTAGCGTGCGCTACCTACTAGTCCAGAGAGCAGAAACCCCCTACTGCCACTACCAAATCCGAGTAGTTAGCGTGTACTATAACGGATGCTAACACGCGCTACCAAGCACGAATAGCATGCGTTAGCTCATGCCTAGCATGCGCTAACTGCTAGTCCAGAGGGCAGAACTCAGCTACTGCCTCTGCCAATGTCCGAGCCATTAGCGTGCGCTATAAAACGAAGCTAGCGCGCGCTACTCAACAGAAATAACGTGCGTTAACTTATGCCTAGCGTACTCTATCTAACTTATTCAAAACATCGCTTCAAAAGTCCAATCAATGCGAACATGCCCCGAAAGTTACGAAACTCCAAGATCAACAATAATATCTCGATAAGTGCTTACAAGAACAATCAAGGTAAAAGAACGCCAAAGCCAACAATTCAATAAAAGTACGTGTATTATAGAAAAGTCATCTGATCAGACCAGACGAGGAAGACTCATCTGATCAGACTAGACGAGGAATAGTCACCTTATCAAAACCAAACAAGGAAAGTGAGCTGATATCAATCACAGGCGACATATCTCACCTGATGCAGAGCAGATAAGGAATTGAAATCACAACTGCATCAGAAGTCAAAAAGACAACCAGCTAAGTTTTCCTATTCTTTAAATATTCACGATCACACAACCTCCACGTCTACATCATGAGATGAAATCAATCCACTCCAATCGCCATTCTTTATTTAATTATTAAATTCAAAAATGCCTCTTCGAATGGCTACTTAAGACAGTCAACAATCATTTCACAAAATCTTATCGTCTTCTTCAACTTCCAAAGAACCCTAAAGATTTCTAAAAAAGCAGCAAAACCCTAGAACTTCAATACACTAAAATCCAAAAAAATCTTTTTGCAGAAATGGACGCTAACACCAACTTCGAAGACGTCAATCTCAAATTAGTCAAATATCAGATCATTTACAGCATCGTCATAGACATTGAAGGTCTACTAGAGTCAAACAACACCGAGGAGATGACGCACCTGATATCAACAATGAAGAAGAATGGGATTTATTACTTTTTGGATATTAATCCCACCTAACTCTTCAAGGAAGCCGTCATATTCTTCTTTAAGGAGGCGCGGGCTACACAAGTGGGGATTGAAAGTTCAATCTTTGACGAACCAATTACTATCACTAAACAGAAGGTCGCCGACGCATTTAATATGGAGAATCGAGGCATTACTGTCGAAGCCCTAAAACAAAATCCAACTCACATTTGGTACAAGATCAAATTACCAGAGCAGCCAATGAAAGTCAAACTCACTGCTAAAAAGGGAGATCTCAGGAGAGAGTACAAGTATATTCTGTACATAACTAATAAAATAGTCATGGGGATGGCTAGAAGCTTTGATCAATTATCATCAACAAAGTATATTGTTATGGGAGCCTTGACTCAACGACAGAGGATTAACTGGCCTGATTACATTTACTGGAAGTTAGTCCGCGAGGCGAATAAGGTGAATTAGGATTCAGAGAATAAAAAGTTTATACAGAAGCTAACCTATGGAACACAAGTTAGTTGGATTCTCGAATTCCTTGGGAAGGCAAAAGGCAAGACAGATCACTTTCACACTAGGAAGAGACTTGGTCACATAGACCAAGATGCATTCAAGAAATTTGGAAACAAGAAGTTCAAAGCAGTTGAGATAATTGAGAAGATTATGAGTCGAACATCTTCTTTCAAAGGACATACAGACTCGGATGAGGTCCAGTCTGACGCAGCTACCCAAAACCCACATGAAAAAACTGAAGAGGAGATGACGTCAGCTCCAACTGCAGCTAAGATTGTGGAAAAGTCACCTGCACCTGAAGTATCACCTGCAGATGACTCTGACACAGACAACCTACCTCTGTCCAAGATGTTCAAAAGAAAGTCACCTGAACTAGAGAAAATTGTCTATGTCAACTCCTCCCCTGAATCTACCTCTAAGAAGCTCAAGGAATTGATGGTTCAGACACCAGAAGAAGAAATGCAGATTGTAGTTTCAGCTACACCTGCACCAACTGTAGAACAGCCAGATCAGTCCACATAGATGGTGACAGAAGTGATCCCTCTCTTAGCTCTCCCAAGCATATCAGAGGAAAAAGAGGCAGAAGAGACTATTGAAGTGCCAGAATCAAATTACTCTTTTAAACTCCGGGAGAACAACCCTCTGAATCTTACCAAAGCCCAATTACAGTTGGTAAGACATCAGGCTCTGAAATTTTCATTTATTAATATCTATGAAGAATGGAAGGAATTGAAGACCCTTAACTTCTCTCAGCTAAGAGTATTTATTGAAAAGTGTACATGGGATCATCCCATTGCCACAGAGCAACATACAATGCACTTCTGTCAGGAGACAGATGTGAATTATTATTGGAGGAGAAGTGGTTCATCTCTCATTTTAAACATAATATGGACCAGTTCATCCTTCATATCAAGGAAAATGTAGCATAGGGAAAGACCCTTGATGAAGAGGAAGGAGAACAAGAGAAGAATGAAGAAGAAAAAGAAAATAAAGGGATTACCATTGAAGAAGTAGAGGTTGAAAAAGAAGAAGTTGAAAAGAAAAAAGAACAAGAAAAAGAAGTTTAGGTCGAAAAAGAAGAAGTTGAAAAGAAAGAATAAGAAGAAAAAGAGGATGAGAAGAAAGGAAAAGGAAGAGAAGGAAGAATAAAGAAAAGAATAAGGTAATGAGTAGCATGGTCAGAATGCACCTGATCAGGCCTCCAGCTCAGATCACCCCGAGGAAGCAGAAAAATCAGGGAATCAGGGGGAACAACCTGAGAAAAGCCCCTCTCAAAAGAAGTCATCTGTAGAGAAGAAGTCTAAGTCACCTGCAAATGACGACAGCTCTGAGAAACCAGGAACCCCTGAAAAAATCCCATCTGATCAAGCGCTAGCTGATAGGGAAGTCTCATATGAGAAATCTATTGCTTAGAGGCCAACTAGAAAAGAGGAATCAGGAGAGAATATTGTTCATGTAGAGGCACCTATATATCAGCTGCCTTCAAACCTCACTGAGCTGATCAGAGGCATGGTGAAAGAGATAGTTGTTGAGCTACTGACAACAGAAGTCAACCCTGAGCTGATATCCCTAAATGCAAAAATGGACGCCATGATCAAATGAAAGGAACCCTCTCCACCACCTTCAAGCTCAAGGATGCCGATTGGTATAACAGATTTAATGATGAGGGTGGAGGAACAACTAGCAAAAGTCATTGATGCTGGCAAAAAGCGGAAGAGAAGGAAGAATCTGAAACGATAAAGGAGGAAGAACTAAGATCTAAAAAGAGTCTAGAGGCACTACTTATGATCCCTGGAACAAGTACTCTGAAAAGAAAAAATACAGCTGCACCATCAGAAGAACCAGCAGCTAAAAAGAAAAGAACCAGACAAGATCCATTGGTGCTACTTGAATGGAAATGAAAAAAACTTCAATATGTTGAGGAGTTCATTCCAGAGGAAGCTAGAAGAAAATGGGGGATGGCCAAAATGCATTCATTGAGAAATACTATCTCTGGGAAATCCTCGAGGACTCAAACAGCACTCCTCAACAAATTTTTGTTGACTACATGGAGATGAACTTCCCAAATATGTGGGAAATTCTGAAGAGGGTGGCTGGATAAGATTTCACTGCATATCCTAGAATCCCTGATTTCAGACCACATGATCCTCCAATTAATATACATGAGAAGTTGGATGATGAAGCCCTTCAGGGTGAGATAAAAACTCTCTGCATAAAGAACAACTACACATCACCTGAAGAAAAAGAGTTTGCTTCATCAATCGTCAAAAACAAGTATGATCTCATGCCACTTTCAAAGAAGCCAATAGGAGCAAAACCTCTGAGATCACTTCCTCCAGCAAGGCAGATCAGACGAAGAGGAAGAGGAAGAGGAAGAGGAAGGACTTAAAACATGTTATTTCTTTGTGTTATTTTCCTAAATCACTTGAATTTTCATTATAAACTTACTTTTAATTTTTTTGATACTTGTAATTTTCATTTTTACTTGTATTTTTCATTCAAGGACTATAAGGTAATTTGTAACTCTAAAAGTTTATAACAGTAAACTTGAATGACAACCACTAGTTGTCTCAAAAAGATTGAGTCTTATTTTTGTCTTGAACTTTACTTTTTTGCAGACTTATTTATATTTGAATGCTTAAGTTTTGCCATCATCAAAATAGGGGAAATTGTTAGGAATACTTGTTAGATTTTGATGATGTCATCCTTATATTCATGATTTATTCAAATGTATGCTCTAAGTACTTGGCATTGCAAAGAAGAACCAAATGAGTATCTTCTATAAGCCATTGAATAGGCTAAGTATTGATCAAGTGTTGATCATATAGAAAATCGGATAAGTATAGAACTATCAAAATATCAGATAAGATTTCAGCCGAGTTCTGAAGAAAGCATAATATCAGGCGAGACATCAGGCGAGCTCTGATCAACTCAATATATCAGAGAAGGTTGACCACAGGCGAGATAATATCAGGCCATATATTAGGCAAGTTTTGGTCAACAAAATACATGAGAGAAGTTTGACCACAGACGAGTTATTATAAGACAAAATCTTAACAACACAAAGTATCAGCTGAGGTTTGACTATAGATGAGATATTAACAGACGAGTTATCAGGCGATTTCAGGTCAAAAGAAATACCAGCTGAGGTTTGACTGCAGATGAGTTCTTTATCATTCGAGGTTTTCGGTCAAATAGAATATCAGAGGAGGTTGACCAAACTAATTCTGCAGCCAAGTTTCAAAAAAGAAGCTCAGTTCACGTCAGCAATCATTGAAAAGTCAACAATAACGGCAAGACATGCGGATGTAAAAGCAAGAGACAAAGTGATTAATTCCCGGAAGTTAATGAGTAGTTTATTCCTAGAGATTCGCGCCCTGAAGACTTTCCAAATATAGTAATCTTGAAAAGCAGCGCAATGGGAAGATTCTTCAAACGGACAGATTTGAATAAAGAGACAAGCCGTGCAAAGAGATGAATGAATAAACAAAGAAGTCCACTCTCCAATAGATGAATTTGTTGCAAGAGTTGCAATGGCTATGAAGAAGCTCAAGATTCGTACAATAAATATCTGAAGACAGATTTGAGCAAAGTACGATGTGAACAACATTTACAAGCGAACAAAGCATTCAAAGCAATCTAAGCTATCAAAGCAAACTATAGCATTGTGAATAACCAATTTTCAAAGTTCATATACTGAGAAGTTCTTGAGTTGGAGAAGATAACACTCCAGTGTTTAAAGTTTGAGTAAGGGGTACTTCTATGAACGAGGTTTTCAGAAGTTTTGAGGCAGATAAGGCATCCACGGGTTCTTGATTGGAAGATGATAGACAACTTGCAAGTTGTTGAGGTATCCACGGGTTTTCAATCAAGAGGTGCTAGGCAGCCAAAGAGAGTTGCAATGGCCACGGGTTTCCACTGGTTGGAAGCTGTTGTAACTAGAGAATTTATTATAACGTTTATCACTGGTTGACAGTTATAGTAAATTTATCTCCAACTGGTTTGGAGAGAAGTAGATTAGTTGAGGATTACCCCACCTCTGAAACCACTATAAGTGCTTGTGTGTTTTACTGCATTACATCATACTTATCAACTGCATTCATATATACTATTTCATTTAGCAGTTAACTGTCTTCCTCATAACTCAGTTTTATAGTTGACATAAGTCACCTGCAGTCGACATAGTCATCTGCATTGTCATCAGCTGTGCTTCCGCATTACTCATCTGCAGCCAAGATTTATTAGCTGCATATTTAATTGCTGAGTTTATTCACATGAGATTTAGGAAAAGAATCTAATAAGTCTATTCACCCCCCTATAGACTTATTCCTGACAACTTGTGATCTATATGCCAGTATTCATAAAATATGCAAGCTTCAGCGAGCCATCTATAGACTGAAGCAGGCTTCACAAAGTTAGAATCTTCATTTTGATGGCACAGTCAAAGAGTTTGATTTTGTTAAGAATGAAAAGGAGCCATGTATTTACAAGAAGGTTAGTGGGACCAAAATTGCATTCTTAATACTACACGTGGATGACATTATACTTATAGGAAACGATGCAGGAATGCTCAGTCCTGTGAAAGCTTCGCTTTTTATTTGATTCCCAATGAAATACTTGGGAGAAGCCACCAATATTCTTGATATTCGGCTCTATAGTAATAGAGCGAGAGAATGATATGTCTTTCCCAAGCCCTCTACATAGAAAAGATTTTAAAGCGATTTAGGATGGAAAATTATAAAAGGGGGTTACTACCTATGCGATATGGTGTAAAACTTTCTTTAGAAATATGTCCTCAAAGTGAGGAAGATAGAAAGGAAATGACCAAGATACCCTACGCTTGGGTAGCCTCATGTATACTATGATTTTCACTAGACCGGATATTGGGTATGCTGTGAACGTAGTAAGTCGGTTTCAGTCAAATCGAGCGCAGGAACATTGGACTGTTATTAATAACATTCTTAAGTACCTGAAGAGGACAAAAGACTTGGATCTTAGATACAGCGGTGGAGAACTTAAAGTGATTAGTTATACGGAATCAGATTTCTCTAGAGACATGGATGTGTAGATGTCCCATCATGATGTATATTTACTTTGAATGATGGAGCAGTATCTTGGAGAAGTGCAAAGACTAGGGAGCTAAGGGCTCACCACAACACTTGATGTGGACATCAAGTGGTTCCAGATTCAGATCAGCCTGTGGTGGTGTGACTGGTGGTGTGACTGGCGGTGTGTATAGGGCCGGGGTACAACGATAGAGATATTGCATAGGCTAGGGAGCCTAGGGCTCACCACAACACCAAACACATTAAGACAAATTATCATTTTTTTAGAGAAATGGTTCAGAAAAGGAACATTGCACTGCAGCGAATACATATAGCGAATAACGTTGCTGATCCGCTGACCAAGCCACTATCTTAGAAGGTCTTAGAGAGACATCTGGAGAATATTTGTATTAGATACCATAGTTTGTGGCATTGAGTGCAAGTGGTAGATTGTTAGGAATGTGCACTCGAATGCCACTCATAGGATGAGAGAGTGAGAGCATTGTATTGTAAGTATGAATACTATATTAAATAAGGCATTTATTATTTCTATATTATTGTATATAACTGGCATTGTGAGGCCCCACATGTTGAATTGTGATTCCCCTAGTTTGATACTCGACTAACATACGCTATTTCATAAGCATAGCATACATAAATATCTTATCGGTAGCGTACACTAGCTGTTACAACTAGCGGTTGTTAACATCTCATGTCTTGGCCAGAATTACCACTATCAATGTCAATTACCAAAGTCAATGTAGGATAGTCTATTGTTAAAGTATGGTCGGTAATAAGCAAAATCAACAATATAATCATACAATCAAATTGATACAGTACATCATTCGAAAGATACATACTGGCAAAAGTATGATAAAAGTACATGTAATTCCTCCGGTATTAAATCTCATCTCCCTTAAAATAGTTACATCCTTAAACTATGACATAAATGACTCTGGGTAATTCTCATCTTATGCTTGATTCAATTTCTCACATCACCTCCTTGACACTGTAACACCCCGAGATATTCGGAATAATTACAGCGCCATAAACCCTTTAAGTAAGGATTTACAAGGCTAATTAAAAAGGAAAGTAAATCTAAGACATCAACATTACGGAAATTCAAGTTTGTGAAAACGTACAACTGGTTCAACGAGTAATTAATACAACCATATCGAATTAATATCAATAAGACACGCGTACTCGAGTACGAAATCAAACCAAGAAAACAAATCACCAATAACCACACACATCATCGAACCCCTTCGTCACGTCGTCCATTGTGGTCGCTTTCCCCGCTCCTCGGCTACGAACATCAAAACAAATGTCCACCCCCGAAGGGGTTAGCAAAACGATGCTAGTACAAGTATCATATTAAACAATTCGAATATGCATCAACAATACATGACAAGATACACCACACGGACTTCCGCTACCGGAATCCGACAATGCGAATCTACAAGATTCCATTACACAGCATGGGTATTCCAATGATCCAGCGCCCTCAGCATAGATCCCAAGATGATCCCGTCGGACCAACACGAGGTGGAAATAACCCGTCCAATGATCCAGCGCCCTCAGCCTAGATCCCAAGATGATCCCGTCGGACCAACACGAGGTGGACATCCGATCCAGCGCCCTCAGCATAGATCGTACAACGTATACAAACACAACTCATGCATACCCATATGCCAAATCATTATGTTCATCAACATGAACATATAAACACTATATAACGAATACCATGTCAAATCAACGAATAAATATCATGTTCAACATCATGAATAACCATACGCATGCTCCAAAAATACCAATATTAACATATCACGATACTTGCCTCGAAGATGGCAAGAACGATATACTTCAATGATCTCAACCCACTCGAAGGTCGCCTCCTTCGATCAACGTAGCAAGCTCGAACCTTAACAAAAGGAATGATATACAAATCATCTCAAGTCGAACAATGGCCTAACAATTCGGCCTACGGCCGAAAAGCTCAAAATAAACAAGTATGCGGATTGCTTAGCGCGCGCTACGTACTTTACGTAGCGGCGCTAATCCGGATGTTAGCGACGCTATCGTATAAGACTAGCGTCGCTAGCCACGGATCGCGATCGACTGGCTGGTCTCATAACGTACGCTACGTACGTTTCGTGCGTTAACCGAACCTCGATAGCGCACGTTAACTCACACATGTTAGCATGCGCTAATCTTGCATGGCAGAATACTGCAAACCGAAAACTGGGTTGAATGGTGAAGAACTCATGAATTCTACCGTGATGATACAAGTTATCCTCGGGCATATCATCCTACTAAGGTTTGTGGAAGTTTTATGATTATGAAATACAAATATACGGATAGTCATCTCAATATCATAATCCATCTACGATCTTCAAGAAATAATCTAAGTTCCGATCGTCTTACGTTCCAAAACACATGATTCCAACGTGTACAACGTATCAACCGGTAATATCCGACATCGATCATAAATCAATTTGAACATGCTTAGGAGTCCTTATAATAAGAGGGTTCAAAGGTTCATTCGATATATAGTGCCGATACGTCAAAAGTATCCTTCTAACATGTGATGACCGATTATAACGAAATACTTGCTATCCAAACATGATTCAAACTTCCTTAGGAACATTACTAATCCTTGGTGAAGAATCACCTACCTCAAATTAGCGAAGAACACGGAGGAAAATGAAGCAATCCAACACCGAAGGCTTGAACACCAATCTCCAATGATATACGATCTTCAATCTCGAACTAGGAGGTTGATTCGAAGTGTTTAGGACTAAGGGAGTTATGTTCTAGGTGTAAGAGTTCGGGCTATGGGAGGAGAAAGAACTGAAATCACGAATAGGATGTTGTCCTATTTATAATAAATGGCTATTAGCGCGCGCTAGACCCTGTTCGTAGCGTGCGCTAACGGCTCACAGTCTAAACTGTACTCGGCACTTAGCGTGCGCTACGCATATACCTGTAGCGTGCGCTAAGGCGTTGACTCGGCCTTTTCCCGAAAGCCATCCAGGTACATCCGACAGGATCCGACAGGGGTCCCCCGGCCAGATCTCACCTACCGCACGTCTCAATCAATCTGACCATGCATAGCGTGCGCTAATGATCCCCTGTAGCGTGCGCTATGAATCCCTGTTAGCGTACGCTACACGGCTTTGTAGCGTGCGCTACATGCACAGAATTTCAACCTTTAAATCACATATACGAAATTATACGCTCGACAACAATGGATTATGAAATACGGAGAATAGTACTCAGACAAAAGCACAATCATTACAATATCACAAGTTCCATTTACATAACAGAAATCTCGGGTATTACATCCTTCCTCCCTAAAAAGAAGTTTCGTCCCGAAACTTAGGATGAAAACAACTCCGGATATTTAGCCTTCATACCGTCCTCCGTTTCCCAAGTGGCCTCTTCGACTCCATGTCGTGACCATTGTATTTTAACCAAATGTATTGGTTTATTCCTCAATTGTTTGATCCGGCTCTCAAGTATCTTGATTGGTCTCTCTTCGAAGGTGCCATCATTAGCTATCTCGATCTCGTCGAAATCAATGACGTGACTGGGGTCCGGTACATACTTCCGCAGTTGGGATACGTGAAACACATTGTGAACATGACTCAGCGATGGCGGTAAGGCCAACCGGTATGCTAAATCCCCAACTCTCTCGAGGATCTCGAATGGTCCGATATATCTCGGACTAAGCTTGCCTCTTCTCCCAAAACGGAAAATCCCTCGTGTAGGAGACAGCTTCAATAGTACGTGGTCCCCAGCGTCGAACTCTAGAGGACGACGACGTACATCGGCATAAGACTTCTGTCGACTCTGGGCAGTCAACAGTCTCTCTCGAATCAAAGCTATCTTCTCTTGAGTTTGAATAATTAATTCTGGTTCCGTCCCGATCAAATCCGAAGAATCATCCCAACATAGGGGTGATCGGCATCTTCTCCCGTACAAAGCTTCAAATGGTGCCATCTTAATAGAAGCATGCCAACTGTTATTATAGGTGAACTCGATCAAGGGCAAGTGAACTTCCCAATCAGTCGACCAATCTAATGCACAAGCTCTAAGCATGTCCTCTACTGTCTGAATAGTCCTTTCGGACTGACCGTCCGTTTGGGGATGATAAGCTGTGCTAAAGTTGAGCTCAGTCCCCAAATCCCTGTGAACTGCCTTCCAGAAATGCGACACGAAACGGCCATCTCGATCCGAAATAATGGCCTTCGGCGTCCCATGCAATCTGACTATCTCTGCAATAAATACTCGCGCCAATCTCTCGGGTCCCCATGTATCTTTGATCCCTAGGAAATGAGCCGACTTGGTTAGTCGATCAACTATAACCCAAATCATGTTCATTCCCGTTCTAGTCCTTGGCATACTGGTGATGAAATCCATCGAGATGTCCTCCCACTTCCATTCAGGGATCGGAAGCGGCCTTAACATTCCGGCAGGTCGCTGATGTTCAATCTTAACTTGCTGACAAGTCAAGCACTTCGAAACGTACTCTGCTACGTCCTTCTTCATATTCCCCCACCAGAAATTTTGTTTTAGATCCTTATACATTTTACTGCTGCCCGGGTGAATAGAATAGGGCGCGCTATGAGCTTCTCTCAGAATAGTCCGTCTCAAATCATCATCCTCGGGAACGCAAAGTCGACTCTGAAATCTCAGAACTCCATCATCTTGTATCACGAATCCTGGGGCTTTTCCTTTCTTTACTTCATCACATAATCGAAGGATCAGAGAATCGTCCAACTGCTTAGACTTGATCCCCTCGACTAGTGATGAAGTCAGTTCCATCACATAAAGTTGTCCTTGGATTCCTGGTGCCCATACTTCAATCCCCTCGCGGATCAGTTCCCGTTGAATACTGGTTTGGGATGTAAGTGCTTCCAACACTCGAAGAGAAACGGGTTTTCGGCTCAAAGCATCGGCTACTACATTTGCTTTCCCCGGATGATAGAGAATCTCCAAGTCGTAATCCTTGATCAATTCCAGCCACCTTCTCTGCCTCATGTTTAATTCTTTCTGACTGAAAATGTATTTGAGGCTCTTATGATCTGTAAAGATCTGACAATGAGTGCCGTACTGTAACGACCCGATTTTCTAATGGTATTTTCAGAGTATTTTTAAAACATAAGAAACTTGTAGAAATTTCAAGTCGTTACGAAATATACATTTTCTAAAATATTTGCGGAACTTAAAAGGAATTCAAATCTCCAATACGATCGTAAAATATGACAGCAGAAAATAATTACTAAAATAAATAAATTAATTGTTTCAGAGTAACTTGTGCGGAATTAAAAGAAATAATTAGAACATTAATCATATGTCGGTCTGCTCGACAACCCGTCCTCTCCATTCCGAATTAACCTGAAAATTTTACATAAAAATGGGGTGAGCTTTCTATCGCTCGTGGGAACATCACAAGTCAACAATAATCACAATACATAAGGGAGGCATAGCATGAATATTTGTTATATCAACTTGAGCATGTAAACATGTGACTGCATGTAAACATATACTGATACTTGGTATGAAAAACATGTGACTGCATGTTAATCATAAACTGATACTTGGTACGAAAAAACATGTGACTGCATGTTAATCGTAAATATAACATATCACCTATACAGTCCAAATAAAGCAATTAAAATTGACAAGTAATAATTCCCACCTGAATTGAGATGACTTGAATGCAAAAATGCTTGAAATGTTTATGAATGTGTCTTACTTGAGCCCTTGATTCTCGTGGCCTACAATTAAAGAGGCGAATGTCTTAGTTTTTATTGATATAATATTTCATAAATAATTTGAAGTAATTGAATTTCTAAAGAATAAGAATTGACTTGGCTAATGGCTTGAAAATAGTGGGTAGGTTGTAAAAATAAGGAAGTGAAATAAATTTATGGGCTGAGTAGGAAAATTTGGAATTTCAAGTGTGAAACGGGCCGGGCGGTTTATTGCTTATGGAATTAAGGAAATTTTGGGCCTGAGGCTAAAGTTGGCCCAATTGATCATATTATATAACACGTCTGCCGAACTCATCTCATGTAACCCTCTTCTCTATCTCATTACGGCTTCTGAACATCACGATCCTAATATCCCAATTCCGATTGACGAAAAGATCGGCGGAGATTGCTAAGTCTCGAGCGGCGGACGTCTGTTCCTTGCTCGACGCCGCTCGCCAGTGGAGAGAGAGAAAGCAGACGTTTGAGAAGTCTAGGGGAAAAAAAAAGCAGCACCCTGAATCGAGGCGGTGGGATTGATTTGGACATAAGACTGGGTGGGGTGGCGGAGCGCAGCAATGGTGGTGGTGGTTTTGCTCGTTGGCCGCGAGTTTGAATTGAGAGCGATGGAACAAGGTGGCCATGGCTAGGGACTGGAAATGGTTTCAGACGAAAATGAAAGGTTTGGTTCCCCCCCTTTTCTTTTTTTTTTTTTTTTTTTTGATAAACCCGGGTAGGTTAATGGTGGTTCAGATTTTGTGAAGTGTCACTGAGATCGAGTGTGGAACCATCTGAACAGGGAAAACTTTCATAAATTCTGCAGGGAGAAGGGAGATGAACTTTTGAGAGAGTTTACCTTTCCTGATGAAGAGTTGATTGCCGTAGGGATTGAAGGGCGGGTTCGAATCGAACGATTGCAGAAAAGAATCCGAAGAATAGTTGCTGTAAATGATATTTTCTGGTGTGTGTGTGAGAGATTTCTGCTGTTTGCTCGGTGTGAAAGTTCTTGTGAAAATGGGCTGTATGTGGGTTTTTATACAAGAATATGATTAACCAATCTCCCATGATGTATAACTACTCCTCCATGATGTCCATAACCTCCCACTAAGATGAACGTGTGAAATGCAGAAACTCCCTGTTTTGATCGTGTGTGTGGGGGGGGAGAGAATGTTGGGCTATTGGGCTCTTAACTAATTATGGGAGTTGGGCTTGGGAATTAATAGTGATTGATTATAAATTTCAATTGGGCTTGTGAATATTAGACTTAATGGATTTATAATATTTGGTCTCGATAATTAACTGACTTGGGTTTAGTTAAATTAGAAAGTCATTATAGGCGTCAACCCTGCCATCACCATCAGTCTTTCTCTTGTAGATCCACTTGTTCCCAATAGGCACTATGCCCTTGAGGCGGTCTACTAGAGTCCAGACCTGATTGACATGCATCGAGTCTATCTCAGCTTCCATAGCTTCACGCCATTTCGCGGAGCCTACATCCACCATCGCTTGGTCATAGGTCGTCGGGTCGGTCTCTTGGCTATCACTTGGAACCTCATGGAGACCTAACTCCTCCAAGTGCACAAGCCCATACCTCTCAGGTAAATGAGACACCCTACTAGACCTACGAGGTGGTTGTACTTGTGTTTCATAAGGTTCGGTTCCAGTTTCTTGCACAGGTGTCTCCTGAGGAGTTTCATTATATTCTTCTAAAGAAATACTTCTACCTGCTCCGCCTTCCTGAATGAACTCATCTTCCAGGAAGTGTGCTTGTAAAGCAACAATGATCCTTCGATCTTCGGGCATGTAGAATAGATATCCCATCGTCCCAGACGGGAATCCAATGAAACGTCCCTTCGCAGACCTAGCTTCCAACTTTTCCACCTTAGTCTTCTTGACATAGGCGGGACATCCCCAAATCCTAATATAATTAAGACTTGGTTTCCTTCCCTCCCACATCTCATGTGGAGTTTTATGAACGGAATTGGAAGGACATCTGTTCAAGATATACACGGCAGTCAGGAGTGCATACCCCTACAGGTAAATCGGCAAATCAGTATAGCCTAGCATGGAGCAGACCATAA
Organism: Orobanche coerulescens; assembly: GCA_033398695.1. Taxonomy (NCBI): domain Eukaryota; kingdom Viridiplantae; phylum Streptophyta; class Magnoliopsida; order Lamiales; family Orobanchaceae; genus Orobanche; species Orobanche coerulescens. The sequence continues at coordinate 117,767,929 of CM065802.1, read as the reverse complement.
TCAACAGGGTCCGGTTCCTTCTTTCTGACACACCATTTAACTGAGGAGTACCTGGAGGTGTTACTTGTGAAACTATTCCATGTTCCTTAAGGAACTCGTCAAACTCCGTACTCATATACTCACCACCTCGATCCGACCGAAGTGCTTTGATATGATTACCAATTTGTTTCTCGACTAGGGCCTTGAATTCCTGGAATTTCTCAAAGGCCTCGGATTTATGTTTCATTAAGTATACATAACCATACCTAGTATGATCATCTGTAAACGTAATGAAATATTGATATCCGTCACGTGCTGCTTCCAAAGCACCACAAACGTCAGTATGGATTAATCCCAGTTTATCAACGGCTCTTTCAAAAGTCCCTGTGAAGGGGGACTTAGTCATTTTGCCTTTAAGGCAAGATTCACAAGTAGGAAATGGATCCGATCCCAATGGACCCATAAGTCCATCTTTTTCCATCTTGTAAACCTTGGTCTGACCAACATGACCAAGTCTTAGATGCCATTTCAAAACATGATTGGTTTCATCCCTACCACGTTTTCTAGTCATAGTATTCACAACTACTTTGTTGCTGAGATTTAGATGATACAATCCATTCAACAATGTAGCAGTACCCACTAGTTTATTTCTAAAATAAATTTTGCAGGAACCATCACCAATGAAAAATGAAAAGCCTTTTCGGTCCATGACCGGAATGGATAAAATGTTTTTGTGCCCCTTGGGCAAAACAAGTACATCTTCTAAAGTCAAAACAAAGACGGATTCTAAGCCCAAAAGAAGTGATCCTATGTCGGTCGCCTCGACACTATGCCCGCTTCCGACTGTGATCATAACTTCTCCAGCTCCAAGCTTCCTACTTTGTTCCAGATCCTGATTCACGGTACAAATATGAGAACTAGCACCAGAATCCAGTATCCAGGAAGTAGAAAATACAGTAGCAGAACAATTTGTTTCCAAAACTAAAAGTTCTGTACCTGAAGTGCCATGAAGAATGGGACAGTCTCTAGCCCAGTGGCCCAGCTCACCGCACTTGAGACAAGCATCCTTCTTCTTTTTGTTCTTCGGAACCATCGGGGCCTTGCCCTTACCCTTAAGGTCCTTAACTTGTGGTCCAGTTTGCTTCTTGGTCTTTTTCTTCTTGTTCTTAGACCTCCGAGGTCCAGAAGAAATCACAAGAGCAGACTCCTTCATCCGCGGAGTCTTCATCTGAGACTGAGCGGTCACAAGTTTGTTCATTAGCCCAGCTAAATTACATGCAATCTCATTGCAGTTGAAGTTCATAACAAACTATGAGAAGGAATCAGGGAGAGACTGTAGGATAAGGTCGGTTTGGAGAGAAGTATCCATTTTAAAATCAAGAGCCTCCAATCTCTCGATCATGGATATCATTTTGAGGACGTGTTCCCCAACCTTCTCACCTTCCTTCATCCTTGCACGAGCAGTTGCTTGGATATCTCATATCTAGCGATTCTGCGTGCTCACCATAAAGTTCGGTTAAGTGAGATAGAATCGCCTAGCGAAGTCATTTTCTCATGAGCTCTCTGAAGCTCATTAGACATGGAAGCCATCATATAAGCACGGACTTTCACGTCATCCTTAACCCACTTTTCGTGGTTTTCAATCTCTTCTGATTGGCTCGGGTCGCCACAGAGGCGCCGGAATGTCCGTCTCCAAGACGTATCCCGGTGCCTCTATCGAGGACAATCATCGAGTTGCGGAGCCAATCCACAAAGTTAGGTCCCATTAAGGTGTTCTTTTCGAGTAGAATTGCGAGTGGATTCATTGTCATATTGAGTTATGTCTGCATTAAGTATAACAGATTAATTAGTGACTTGTTATATTATGTTCTGAGTATAGAATTAAGGTCTTTTCTATTCTTGTTACCCAGCTCCCACTATTTTTATCGGAATAAAACACTCCCATGTGAAAACCGGAAGTATCGTCGCTCTACTTCATAGTGGTGATCGAGTTCTTTATAAATATTAATAGAGGGCAACCGAACAGGTTTCTAGTCTATTAATTTTCATAAAGTGGTGTCCAACACCAACCCATCTAATGGATGATTCGATCTTCTTTTTCCCCTTGATCATTCCCCTCAACCTATACGGTTTCTATGGTTCGTGAACAAGTTAAGTTTATACCATCGACGCAAATCAGTTTCACAATTGAATCTTATCCGGCAACCTATCAGGTTTCTAGGGATAAAATTTGCTCCAACCGAAGGCATCCAATGCGCTCCCGGTAATTTATCTGTCCTCCCCGAACGACTACCCCGATAACTCGGAAGCATAGCACATCCGATTTGGATTTCAATTTACCGAAAACTCGATGGAGGGAAGGAAAACCTTGAAACCTTATAAACTTAATAATTTATTGTGGGAGAATTTTCGCGATTTACGTTGCACTTTGCACATTAATCGTTTAAGCGCGTTTGTGCCATTCATACAATATGAAACAACCATTCACAACCTAGTTGCTACCAACATGTGGTTCATGGACCGTTCCTAGAAAACAAAAACTCCGTAATCTAATTACAAGTCTTCATCTTGAATCTTCGTCTTCTCGAAATGGATCTTCCTCCGGTCTTCGTCATTACATATAAATTATACATTGAAAATTGCAACCTAGATACAAGTTTTTCTAGTAAAATAAATAGGCTCAAAACGGCCTTTACAACCCAATCGAATAAAACGAACGATTCAAAACTAAGTCCACGAACCACATCCCCATTCAAAAAACATTCATCCAATAAATACTATATAAATGGAAAGCGTAGAGATACATTGATCCAATCAACAATACGAACCGATCAAATCGATTCACACAGTTGCTAATATGAAAACGTTCAAAATAATTCGGTCGACCAAAAATATTCCAATTAATCAAATTTCCCTTATAAAATGAAATACCATAAATCATTTTAATCATATTAAATCCAATTTAACATGCGGGAGATTAAAGAATACACGAAAAAATCGAGCCGGGGCAAAAAAGGGCTGCCTGGCCGAGTCACCCTCGGCAGCTATCCGGCAGACTGGCCTGGCATGGCCGAGTCACGCTCGGCAGCTGCCGACCAGGCACGGTCCGTGTCTCCTGACACGGTCGGGTCTGCCTGGCAGTGGCCTGGGGACTGCCTGACACGGCCCGTGTCACCAGACACGGCCGAGTCACCCTGGCAGCTTCCTGCCCTTTGTCCGAAAAGTCGTCCGACGACGATTCAGAGCTAGATTTTCGACCGGATATCCAATATCTATAATTTTAGACTTTCATATCTTCAATATAAATCATATTTCCCAGAAATTTAAGATTTATATTTAGACATAAACTTACGAAAAATACAATTATTACGAACGAAAAACATAAACCACGATTATGACTAAAATGATTCCAAATCATTCACCATCTAATCAAGCATTCCAAATGCCAATATCGTATATACGATCGCAAGACCTACGCTCCGATACCACTATTGGGATTCGGTGCCTAAAAACGAAGGCCCAGCGGAAGTGGTAAAACGAAAATTAATTCGATCTGAATCCCTACGAGGATCGATCGAGCTACGTATATACGAAAATATAAACGAAAAGCAAGAGTCATAAGAAACTAACCCTCTAAGTCCGTTAATTAAATGGTAACCTTCTCTTGAGCTATTCCCCAAGCTCTTGAACAATCCAACGCCGAAAGCACCGCGTCTCTACTTGCCACGCGTCGGAGAAACAACCGGAACGACGATCACCTTGCTATCCTCCGAGGATACGGCTAGAGCTAAGTGATGATGCTATATATGTAAAGATTACTACACTCTAAGTGTTTTAATCATACTCTCTCTATATGATTTTCTCTCAATTTTTCTCCAAGAAAAATGAAGAAGAAAATGAATGAAGAAGATGAAGATAATTGAGAAAATGGTTTTTCTCTCTCTCTCTCAATCTCACTCACGTAGGAAAGGCTTGGAATCTCAAGTGAGAGATGTCTTCTTCATTTATTCAACTCTTCACATGATACATCTCATTATTATGAGAATCAAAGCCCCACAAAGTCATCTTTTTCATATAAAATGAAAACAACAAGACAAGAGGAAAGCGGGTGGAAATTAGGGGGCGGCTACCATGCGAACGGATGAGTTCGGTTCGTTTCGGACTCCGTGAGTCCAAACAGATAAACTACGATTCCGTTCCGATGTATTTGTATTGATTAATTAATCCAATTAATTAAACATATCAAATACAAAATAACATAATTAATTTCTCCAAGAAATAATTATATTCATGAATTAAATTAATCACCCATGATATATTTAATCCATTAAGCCGTAAATCAATTTATCCGATAAATCGATTTAAACATCCAATGTCCCAAATTAGATATCCAATATCTAATATTCATAATGAGAGAATTAGCTTAATTCATTCCGTCGTCAATCCTAATGCGCGACTCGGTAGGTCCGTCTCGATCGGCAATGGGAGGAACCAAAGAGTAGTAGCACCACCTAGCTTGGCTGGTGGCCTACACTGCACCGATCGAAAACGAATGATTGGGATCATTCAAGAACCATTCTGTCGTGAATACCGATATACGTATAAACCCTTCTTTCAAATATCCCGATCAAGTTATAGGGTCATGGTCAGTCAAACCCTATCCGTACTTGACGCTATGCATGCGTTAATGCAAATCGAGATCATCGAGCTCTCGTGTATCTAATACTGACTAGCTCCATCCTTTGGCCAAAGACTTATGATCTCATCGCGATAACCGCATAGGACATATAACCCGTTCACTAACGGGAGAAAGAATTCTATCTTGGTATTGAGGACTGCTACTTGCCGTCAAGATGCACGTCGAGTTGACCCCGCCTTAGGTTTACAGGGTCGAACTACTCTAATGAAAATCTTGACGTCACAAGCACATCCCTACTAAATCCTCAAGTCGAAGGTTCACGAATACCTATCATAACCTTTCGATTCCGTCATTGACAGTCCCGGAGTGAAATCCGTGTGATGAATCGAGGGTGAGTCGGTTCGAGTATACTAATCTAATTAGCATACCTATAACGTGTGCTCCCACTAACCATTAGTGTTCGACAGGCACTCTCCATGTCAAAGAACACGTCATACAAGTCTTCACATAAACTTAACGCCCAGTCAAGTTTCATCGACTTGCAAACGATTAAGTATTTGAGCTATAAACCTTTCCAGTGCCGACCCCCTTATCCAATAAGGAGTGGAATGTTTTGCTCTCAAATACACGAACTAGTTTCTATATGTTTATTTACGAGTTAGGAATGCCAGTAACTACCAGTAAATAAAGAAACATTCATTTGCCTTTTATAAATGGTTTACATAATTACAAGTACAATGCCCTCACTCAACAACCTCTGAGTGGCATTCGAGGGCATACTCCTAACAGTGGTATCATTGTTGGAACTTAACATGTCATATGCCAAAGCCTTGTCTTGGTATTCCTTCAGAGTAGTGCAAGCAAACCCGGCCATGTAACGCTGTAAATCTATATTTATCCGCCTGTCGAAATAGCGGATTTTGTCACGCTCATCACGCACTTGATTCTTCACATGGATTAGCTGTTGGTTATATTCCACTATCGCCTGCGAGACTGGAATGTTCTGCGGCTTAGCCTCGAAAAAGGCTCAAATTTTGCCTTCTTGCACTGGCCAAGGACAAAACTCAGCCTCGAGTAGCTCTTTAAATTCGTCCCAAGTAACAACGCGATCACATGGTTTAACAGCTTTCCAGCAAGTCGCGATTTCTTTAGTAAGAAAGTACTGAGTAATAGGTACCTTCCTCGTTTTGGGGCAATCAACAGCCTCAAACACTTTTTCCAACTCGAGGAGCCAATTCTCCCAATCATTCGGGTCGGTAGCACCGCTAAACTGCGAAGGATGCATACGGACCATATTTTAGAGCAGAACGTCTGCCGCCGTATTTGGATTATTCAGCTGAACAGCTTGGGCCAGGATAGTCATCAGATTTGCCAATTGTTGAAGAGCATTCATAGCCCTAACATCTGCATTATTCCTTTGACCGGTCGACTGGTCGTGTTGACTCTCGGTGTCGGGATGCACTGAGTTAGATAAACTAAGGGTAGTCGACCTCGCAATGGAACTGAGGGAAACGGCCGCGCCACGTCCTCGTCCGCATCCACGACCGCGGCCTCGCCTCTGTCCCCTGTCAGCAGACATTCTGAAGGACACACAAAGTACGTAAGTACAATTAAAATCACACATCATCGAAGTGACTGATTCCCAAGAATACCAAATTAAAAGCAAAGTGGTTAGGGAAAAAATACAAGAAGAGTAAAAGGACTTACTAGTACCGGTCGCACTGTGATGATGGCAAAGTGGTGATACTGTAGACTAACGATGAGTCAATCGACCGAAAAGACCGACAGCCTAGGTGTCCATAAACCTAAGCTCTAATACCATATTTTGTAACACCCCCAAGTTATTCAAGGTATATTACAGCGTCGCGAGCCGCGCCATAGGACCCACAAGGCTATACATACATGGAAACATGAAGTTTGACCGATGAGGTCGAAACATAATCCAATGGAAGACAATAAAATTGACGACCAGGATGATATCTGAATAGACCAAATACAATACATCAGAAATTAATCCCAAGGCAACACATGCCAAAACATCAAGAAAGCCAGAAATAGTACTCGAGTACTCATAATCATTTCAAGTACAACATTCCTGGATCGATGAAATACAATATATAACCAGTGACAAGACACAGCATCACACTTGCCACTCATCTTCATGCTGAATCGGTACGTGCCTATTTGCTCTCCTGGATCCTGAAATACAAGAAAGGTATTTCCCCCCAAAGGGGTTAGCCGTCGAATAGCTAGTACAAGTATATCGAATATGAAACACAATACTTCTCGACAATAAAGTAAATGTAATCATCATTTCATCAACTCAAGACTAGTATTCCGGAATAACTAAATCTCATAGCACTTCATTTCAATACATACATGATTAACCATGGAACTGTAACACCCCCAATCTGCTCAGGGATATTACACGCCGTAGACCCCTTCCTCAAGGATCTACCAGGTTGGTAAATACATCAAACAACTCAAAAATGCCTTTAAGGCTAAAATGACTCAGTAGACCGATTTGGTCTTTCAATAAATACATACAAATCAATACATGCCCATGCAGGGGTCGAATACAAAATGCTCCCGTACAATGGGGTAATTATATTGCAGCGGAAATAAAATATGACTGAACCAATACAACAACGTACGGGTCCTCATGTGATTAGTATCGATCATCTTTCATCATCCTTCGCTCCGACCCTATGTTATGCTCCCAAAACCTGAATGCAAAAACAGACATCCACCCCCCGAATACTCGGGGGTTAGCAAAACTCCACTGTTTTGCTAGTGCAAGTATAAAACAGAAATACGAGCCATACAATTCACGTTCCACGAATAACAATAACCATGAATCCTCGAAAATCCAAACGTAACGAAAAGTACTTCCCGAGGCAAGAGTTTGGGTAAAACATTCCAAAACCGAAAGATCACAAATCAAGGGAAACAATTTATAAGACGGTTTAAAATGCCATCGAGAGTTTTAATAGAAAACAATTTAGGATTTCCGAATCCTTATCTTTCCAAAATCAACAGGGGTCACATCCCAAAGGTTTTGTTTTCGCAAATAGAAAACCAACAACAATTCACAGGGTTAAAACCCACGTCACGTGTCCTCGAAGGACATAAAATACACACGCACCCGTGAAGTTTCACTCGTGAATCTAGGATGAAACCATTGGACTCCCTCTGTGGCCCCGTCGAACTCTCCCGAGGTGAGCAAACACATTCACAAAACATACACACGCACTCGTGAAGTTTCACTCGTGAATCTAGGGCGAAACCATTGGACTCCCTCCGTGGCCCCGTCTGTAAAACCCTAAAATTCGGTTTCCATATTTTCTAATTAATTCGAAGCATAACCTAAGTTTTGCTATAATTTAAAATCTTACCTAAACTATATGTTAATGTATTATAATTAAATAAAAAATTTACTCACAAAAGTTTACCTAATATAAATAATTGTTACACCTTCCAAAAATTGCATGCATGAAAAACGTTCCATGTTGTAACCTCCAGTAATTTTTGCATCCCATTAATTTGGTCACTAATCATTATTTATAACAAACCCATTATGCCCAAATTAAACACAATTATGACCATTATTACCTTCCTTATATGCAGCCTACTCCCCTCCCTTATTAACGTGAATCCTTATTCCTCTTCTCCACTTCTATCTTTCGGCCAAAACACACACACACAAACAAGGCTGCTGCGTTTTTTTTCTCTTCTCAAGGCTGCGTTTTTTTCTCTAACAAAGAGCAAGTTGCTGCTGTTCGTGACCTTAAAAAAAAGTGTTGCTGAAGTCGTGTAATCGTGAATCCTTGGAGCTTGTTGTTTGGATCGTGATTAGGGTTTGATTCGTGAGGGTTTCGTTCTTGTTCTCTCCTTTATTCGAATCATCATAAGGTATTTCTAATCGATCTTGTATCTCTTTTCTATTCGACACATGATTTCATGTATAATCCGAATATATAAACTTGAAACCTAATTCGTATACATACTAAACAAAATCTGATCTGTTCTATTCGAATTATATGTTGAGACGTATTTAGAAGATCACATAAAATCATAACGGTATTGGATGTTTCGATATGTAAATCAACTCATGTTGCTGATCTGATTTCTGTTATATGTGTGTCGTGTGAATGATCATCAAAAGCTGGAAACATGTGTGTTGATATATTAATGAAACCAGGTCTTGTGATATATATAGGTCTCGTGTAAGTAAAACATGTTAAAAGGGTCTAAAACAGTTTTCTGCAGAAGATGGTTTCGGAAAGCTGATTATGTGTGCATTGTAGCTCGAGTTATATAAGGATTTAATTCTGTAATTTTGCATAAAAACTTAGTTTAATGTCTTATTTAAGTTTTCCAATTGGTTTAAAGGGAATTGGAGTTGTATTGGTCATGATTTTGAATTTTACGGGATCATATGTCAAAATCTGAGTTTTAAGAATTTAAATACAGTCTGGTGTTACGATTTTTCATTTGAAAACTATAAGGTGTTTTGACTTGAAAATTTACAGGAGTTATATATCACATGTTTTCTAAGCTTTGGAATTTTTGTGGATTTTTCCAAAGCGTTTTGATATGCCTTTGTAATGAATAACTTCTGGGTGTTTCAGCAGTTTACTTTCTGGATAGTCCTGTAAAGAATGATTTTTATTGTGTACTTGTATTAATGAATAAAATCTGAGAAAATTCCAGTAGAATCCTAAGACATATATTATTCAGTGGTAATTTTTATGAATTTTTACTTTGATATATGGTGTGGTATTAAAGTTTATAAAATGAAGGCTAAAACATAGTAAAACCAGAAATTGTTAGAAGATTAAGATTATTGTGATTTTAATACCATTTAATATACTTGAAACCTAAAATGCATTTGAACATTAATTATAATACAATCGGTCATATGTTAACCTAATTCCAATAACGAAACTCTAATCACATTAAAAAATGGTGTTAAGTAATTAAGAAACCGTTATGATATTATGAGCTAATAAGCATAAAATAAACCTAATTTGTGTAGATTCGCTGAAGAAGGAGTAAACTCTAATCTTTATATCTTCTGACGTATTTTGCATTTTGCGGTTGGAGGTACGGATATTCTTGATACCCATTCTCTTTACCATTGTATCGGTGTTCGTTTGTTTCGTTATTAAATGCGGATATTCTTGAACCTTTGATATGATACATTTGATATGAACCTTTGATATGAACTTTCATATGATATGCCATTTGAACCCTTGATTTGATACCGAGCCAAGTTCGTTTCCTAGCCATGAAGGTAACATGGCCGTGTCATTGATGCACCAATGGCATGACTTTAGTGTGGTTGAGTGATGTTCCACACCGTCCCATTTGATAATTATATTTATTATGGCGATATGATTTGTTCGGGCGTATGGATGCATCCTAGGTTCGGTTCGTATTTGATTGGATATGACATGATTATGATATGATATGTTCGGTGATTGATGCTTGTGTGCAATACACGTCTTTCACATGTTCGGGAGTTAGCTACTCCATGGTTACTATGATATTTGATTTGTTTTATGTTCGGGCTCGTGGTAGATTCGACTTTTCCTTACTTTTGATATCCATTCATTTATACTTCATGCATTTCCCAATGCACCGTACTTTATATGTTCGTTCCTTATTGTTTGGTTTTGTTTATATATATCATTCACTTGGGCTTTTAAGCTCGGCCGCATTTTCCTTTTCTGCGGCGGTATCTAAGCTAGGAGTGAGGTTGCTTTGGGGTTGAGAGTTGAGCTTGCGGAGACTTTACCCTAGTCATCTTAGATTTATTTTGCTATTGTTAGGACATTGTTTAGACTTGGATGATTTGTTATTCATCCCTTTGGAGTATTTCTCTTCGTTGAACTTATGTTTTGGTTTAAGTCATTTCGACTTAACTCCTTTTGATTATTGATGTTTAAGACTTCGCTTGCGTTTATTTATTTGTATGTTACGATTTGCCACTATAATGTGATACTTCTACCCTTGTCGGGTTGGGGTGTTACAATTATGGTATCGGAGCTTTAGGTTCGACCTGTAGAACTTAGGCTATGACCTGTGAGGATTTGGGTAGACATTAGGTTTCCTTCTGCGTATTTTCCTTTCATACTTCATCTTTATTTGACCTTACAAATCGTTTTGATGATCATTCAGATGGTGTATACGCGTAGAAATCCTAATAGGGATGATATCCCTGACTTCGAGGCCATGATAGCCGCTGCTTTGGCTAATGCTCTCCCGAATCTCTCTGCTGAATTGAGAACCAGAATCGTCGATGACATTAGAAATGGTGCTGGTTCGTCGGGTGGCGGTGCTCCACCTATCGGGATACATGGTTGGATTGAAAAGTTTACTAAGCTTAAGCCTCTTTCTTTCCGATCTGCTGCCACCCCCACGGAGGCAGAAGATTGGATCACTCATATGGAGAAGTTGTTCAAAGTCTTGGGTTGTGGTGATGAATTCAAGACGCGTTTGGCTACTTTCAAGTTGGAAGGCGATGCGTTGAATTGGTGGAAGGCATATGTTCTGGCTAAGGGAGAGAACTTTGCTGACACTTGTGCATGGAATACTTTCCGTGACATCTTCTATAAGTAGTACTTTCCTTTCTCCGAGCAGCAAAGGTATGAGCGCGAGTATGGGGCTATTCATCAGTTGGATCGGGAATTGTCTGGAGAGTATATGCAGAGGTTTCTGAGGTTGGCTAGTTTTGTTGGACCGATTGCGGGTGATGCTCATAGGCAGGCTAGGCACTTTAAGTGGGTGCTGAAGAAGTGGATATTAGACCGGATCGTGAATACTGATTACACCGATGTTGCACTAGTAGCGGACGCGGCCCGCAATATTGAGCTACTTCATGCTGATAGAGGTTCGAACAAGAGGGAGAGGGATGGTGATCGTATTAACTACAGGGGTCGTCAGGACCAGGGTCAGGAGCATAGGGGTCGTCAGTACCAGGGTGTTGAGCACAGGGGTCGCCAGGATCGGGGTTTTGATCAGAGGCGACAGGAGTACAGGGGTCAGGATCAGAGGGTTACTGGTAGGAATGGGAATGACCGTCAGGGTTATGGCAACAACAACCAGCGTCAGTACAGGGATCAGTCAACTCGAGGTTCTCAGCAGGGTCGTTCTTCAGGTTCTTCGGATCAGAGGAGGCCTACTGAGGCCTTACCTCCTCCACCTCTCTGTACTACTTGCGGGAAGCCTCACCCAGGCGTTTGTCACAAAGCTACTGGAGGATGTTTCACTTGCGGGTCCACTAATCACAAGGTGAGGGATTGTCCCCAGGAGAAACGAATTACATCAGTGAACTCCGCTAAGCCAGCTCCTACTATGGGTCGTGTTTATGCTACGACGCGTGATCAGGCAGAAAACTTATCAGGTACTATTACCGGCTTTCTTTACATTGGTGATCGTACGGTTTTTGCATTATTTGATACCGGTGCCACACACTCCATTATATCTGTTGCATTTGCCAAGAAACTTAATATGACCCCAACACCACTAACAAATCGTATATCCATCTCAACACCAATGAAAAACCATGTACTCATTGAACATGAATATGTGAATTGTCCCTTACGGTTTGATGACCGCATTCGCCTGGCAAATTTGCTCCCTATTGATATGATCGATTTTGATGTGATTTTGGGCATGGATTGGTTGGCTTCGCATAGAGCTACTATTGATTGCCATGCCAAAAATGTGATCTTCGGCGACTTGTATCAGCCTGATTTTATTTATCATGGTTCTCAACCTCTTAAATCTGTTAAAATTATTTCTGCCATGAAGGCACGAACCTTGATTTCCCATGGTTGCCAAGGTTTTCGGCTTCTATTAAAGATACATCTTTGAAGAGTCACGGTATTGAAAGTCTTCTTGTCGTACGAGAGTTTCTGACGTTTTCCCGACGAACTTCTGGTATACCTCCTGCTAGGGAAGTTGAGTTTGGCATTGAGTTGATCCCAGGTGCTGAACCTATTTCCAAAGCTCCGTACCGTATGGCGCCCTTAGAGTTGAAGGAGTTGAAGGAACAGTTACAGGAACTCTTGGAGAATGGTTTCATCCGACCCAGTGTCTCTCCTTGGGGTGCACCTGTTTTGTTTGTTAAGAAGAAGGATGGAAGTATGCGACTGTGTATAGACTATCGTGAGCTTAACCGTATCACTATCCGTAATCGTTATCCTCTTCCGCGTATCGATGATTTGTTTGATCAATTGCAAGGGGCTAAGTTCTTTTCGAAAATCGATTTGAGGTCAGGTTATCACCAATTACGTGTGAAGGAGCAAGATGTTCCTAAGACCGCGTTCCGTACCCGATATGGTCACTACGAGTTTTTGGTTATGCCCTTCGGTTTGACAAATGCTCCCGCTGTATTTATGGATCTTATGAATCGCGTATTCCACGAGTATCTCGACAAGTTCGTTATTGTTTTCATCGACGACATTCTTGTTTATTCCAAGACTGAAGGAGATCATGAGCAACATCTCCGGATTGTTTTGGAGACTCTTCGGCAGCAGAAGTTGTATGCCAAGTTGTCGAAGTGTGAGTTTTGGCTAAAGCAAGTTGCATTCCTTGGTCATATTGTATCTGCAGATGGCATCACCATGGATCCATCTAAGGTTGAGGCTATCACCAAGTGGCCGAGACCTACTACTGTGACTGAGGTTAGGAGTTTTCTGGGACTTGCTGGCTACTATCGACGTTTTGTTGAGGGTTTCTCATGGTTGGCGTTACCTTTGACGCAACTGATGAGGAAGGGTGAGAAGTTTGTTTGGATGGAGGAACGCGAGCAAAGTTTCGAAGAGTTGAAACAGAGATTGGTGTCGGCTCCTATTTTGACTCTTCCATCTGGTTCTGGGGGCTATCAGATTTATAGTGACGCGTCGAAGAAGGGTTTAGGCTGTGTCCTTATGCAGCATGGTAAGGTGATTGCTTATGCTTCGAGGCAATTAAAACCTTATGAAGAGAATTATCCTACTCATGATCTAGAGTTGGCTGCGGTAGTTTTGCTTTGAAGATTTGGAGACACTACTTGTATGGCGAATCGTGTGATATCTTTACTGACCACAAGAGTCTCAAGTATATCTTCACTCAGAAGGATCTTAACATGAGACAAAGAAGGTGGTTGGAACTCCTTAAGGATTATGATGCGAATATTCAATACCATCCGAGCAAGGCGAATGTTGTTGCCGATGCGCTTAGCCGGAAGTCTGGTATGATTGCTAGTTTAGAGTTTGAACCAAGGGTTCTTCATGATTTAGAACTATTGGATGTTGAACTTTGTGTACGAGGTTATGACGGATATTGGGCTAGTATGAAGATAGAATCCAATCTTATACTACGGATTAAGGAAGCCCAAAAGGATGATGGTGAGCTTTGGGCTGTGGTTCAGAATGTTCAGGAGGGTAAGCAGTCGGAGTTCAGGGTAGATGACTCTGGTGTAGTATGGTTTGAAAATCGAATTTGTGTTCCTAACGATCCTGAGTTGCGTGAGGCTGTGTTGTCAGAGGCCCATAGTTCCCCATTCACTATCCATCCTGGTTCTACCAAGATGTACAGGGATCTTAAGCAACACATTTGGTGGAACGGCATGAAACAGGATGTAGCCTTGAATGTTGCTAGGTGTATGACTTGCCAGCAGGTCAAAATCGAACATCAGAGGGCTAGTGGTTTGCTGCAACCGTTAGATATCCCTACTTGGAAGTGGGATGAGATTTCCATGGACTTTGTTACTAGTTTACCTCTTACTCGGAGAAGACATGATGCAATTTGGGTAGTTGTCGATCGTCTAACCAAATGTGCCCATTTCTTACCTATTCGTATGGATTTTCGTGTTAGTAGACTGGCGGAAATTTTTCAACAGGAGATTGTTAGACTTCATGGTACTCCGACATCTATCGTGTCAGACAGAGATCCGCGGTTTACTTCTCGTTTTTGGAAAAGCCTACATAAAGCTTGGGGTACACGTCTTAAGTTTAGCACGGCTTTTCATCCACAGACAGATGGTCAGTCAGAGAGGACCATTCAGACTTTAGAAGACATGTTGAGGGCATGTGCTTTGGAGTGGACGGGAAGTTGGGACGAATACTTGTGCTTGGTGGAGTTTGCTTATAATAATAGTTGGCATGCCAGCATCAATGCAGCACCGTATGAGCTTTTATATGGGAGGAAATGTAGAGCACCTATTTGTTGGGACGAAGTAGGTGAACGTGTGATCGAGGGACCGGAACTTATTCAAATCACTAATGAGAAAGTGGCTGTAGCCAAGGAGAAGCTGAAAGAGGCTCGCACTCGACAGAAGAGTAATGCTGATAAGCGCCGACGTGACTTGGAGTTTCAGGATGGGGATCGTGTATTTCTGAAAGTATCGCCGTTCAGAGGTGTGAAACGTTTTGGGATCAAAGGGAAGCTTAGTCCTCGATTCATTGGACCGTTCGAAATTCTTGAACGTATTGGGGAGGTTTCTTATCGCTTGGCTCTACCTCCTCAGTTATCACATATTCATAATGTCTTCCATGTATCTCTTCTGAGGGGATACAATTATCATCCGTTGCATGTGGCGTCTTATCCTTTTGATCAGATTCAGCCTGATATGTCTCTTTATGAGGAACCCGAAGCTATTTTGGATCGACAAGATAGGGTCATGAGAAACAAAGTCATTCCATTCGTTAAGATTCTTTGGAAGAATCACCGGAGCGTGAAGCAACTGGGAGACCGAGGAATCGATGCGACGAGTTCTCCTCATTTCTTTTCGTAGTCCGATGCGTATACATTTCACTTTCAATTCAATTTTCGAGACGGAAATTTTCTTTTAGAGGAAGAGTTGTAAAACCCTAAAATTCGGTTTCCATATTTTCTAATTAATTGAAGCATAACCTAAGTTTTGCTATAATTTAAAATCTTACCTAAACTATATGTTATGTATTATAATTAAATAAAAATTTACTCACAAAAGTTTACCTAATATAAATAATTGTTACACCTTCCAAAATTGCATGCATGAAAAAGCGTTCCATGTTGTAACCTCCAGTAATTTTTGCATCCCATTAATTTGGTCACTAATCATTATTTATAACAAACCCATTATGCCCAAATTAAACACAATTATGACCATTATTACCTTCCTTATATGCAGCCTACTCCCCTCCCTTATTAACATGAATCCTTATTCCTCTTCTCCACTTCTATCTTTCGGCCAAAACACACACACACAAACAAGGCTGCTGCGTTTTTTTTCTCTTCTCAAGGCTGCTGCGTTTTTTTTTTCTCTAACAAAGAGCAAGTTGCTGCTGTTCGTGACCTTAAAAAAAGTGTTGCTGAAGTCGTGTAATCGTGAATCCTTGGAGCTTGTTGTTTGGATCGTGATTAGGGTTTGATTCGTGAGGGTTTCGTTCTTGTTCTCTCCTTTATTCGAATCATCATAAGGTATTTCTAATCGATCTTGTATCTCTTTTCTATTCGACACATGATTTCATGTATAATCCGAATATATAAACTTGAAACCTAATTCGTATACATACTAAACAAAATCTGATCTGTTCTATTGAATTATATGTTGAGACGTATTTAGAAGATCACATAAAATCATAACGGTATTGGATGTTTCGATATGTAAATCAACTCATGTTGCTGATCTGATTTCTGTGTTATATGTGTGTCGTGTGAATGATCATCAAAAGCTGGAAACATGTGTGTTGATATATTAATGAAACCAGGTCTTGTGATATATATAGGTCTCGTGTAAGTAAAACATGTTAAAAGGGTCTAAAACAGTTTTCTGCAGAAGATGGTTTCGGAAAGCTGATTATGTGTGCATTGTAGCTCGAGTTATATAAGGATTTAATTCTGTAATTTTGCATAAAAACTTAGTTTAATGTCTTATTTAAGTTTTCCAATTGGTTTAAAGGGAATTGGAGTTGTATTGGTCATGCTTTTGAATTTTACGGGATCATATGTCAAAATCTGAGTTTTAAGAATTTAAATACAGTCTGGTGTTACGATTTTTCATTTGAAAACTATAAGGTGTTTTGACTTGAAAATTTACAGGAGTTATATATCACATGTTTTCTAAGCTTTAGAATTTTTGTGGATTTTTCCAAAGCGTTTTGATATGCCTTTGTAATGAATAACTTCTGGGTGTTTCAGCAGTTTACTTTCTGGATAGTCCTGTAAAGAATGATTTTTATTGTGTACTTGTATTAATGAATAAAATCTGAGAAAATTCCAGTAGACTCCTAAGACATATATTATTCAGTGGTAATTTTTATGAATTTTTACTTTGACATATGGTGTGGTATTAAAGTTTATAAAATGAAGGCTAAAACATAGTAAAACCAGAAATTGTTAGAAGATTAAGATTATTGTGATTTTAATACCATTTAATATACTTGAAACCTAAAATGCATTTGAACATTAATTATAATACAATCGGTCATATGTTAACCTAATTCCAATAACTAAACTCTAATCACATTAATAAATGGTGTTAAGTAATTAAGAAACTGTTATGATATTATGAGCTAATAAGCATAAAATAAACCTAATTTGTGTAGATTCGCTGAAGAAGGAGTAAACTCTAATCTTTATATCTTCTGACGTATTTTGCATTTTGCGGTTGGAGGTACGGATATTCTTGATACCCATTCTCTTTACCATTGTATCGGTGTTCGTTTGTTTCGTTATTAAATACGGATATTCTTGAACCTTTGATATGATACATTTGATATGAACCTTTGATATGAACTTTCATATGATATGCCATTTGAACCCTTCAGTTTGATACCCGAGCCAAGTTTGTTTCCTAGCCATGAAGGTAACATGGCTGTGTCATTGATGCACCAATGGCATGACTTTAGTGTGGTTGAGTGATGTTCCACACCGTCCCATTTGATAATTATATTTATTATGGCCAATATGATTTGTTCGGGGGCGTATGGATGCATCCTAGGTTCGGTTTGTATTTGATTGGATATGACATGATTATGATATGATATGTTCGGTGATTGATGCTTGTGTGCAATACACGTCTTTCACATGTTCGGGAGTTAGCTACTCCATGGTTACTATGATATTTGATTTGTTTTATGTTCGGGCTCGTGGTAGATTACTGACTTTTCCTTACTTTTGATATCCATTCATTTATACTTCATGCATTTCCCAATGCACCGTACTTTATATGTTCGTTCCTTATTGTTTGGTTTTGTTTATATATATACATTCCTGGGCTTTTTAAGCTCGGCCGCATTTTCCTTTTCTGCGGCGGTATCTAAGCTAGGAGCTGGGGTTGCTTTGGGGTTGAGAGTTGAGCTTGCGGAGACTTTACCCTAGTCATCTTAGATTTATTTTGCTATTGTTAGGACATTGTTTAGACTTGGATGATTTGTTATTCATCCCTTTGGAGTATTTCTCTTCGTTGAACTTATGTTTTGGTTTAAGTCATTTCGACTTAACTCCTTTTGATTATTGATGTTTAAGACTTCCGCTTGCGTTTATTTATTTGTATGTTCTGATTTGCCACTATAATGTGATACTTCTACCCTTGTCGGGTTGGGGTGTTACACCGTCGAACCCTCGAGGTGAGCAAACACATTCACAAAACATACACACCAACTGTGAAGTTTTTACTCGTGAATCTAGGGCGCGAAACCATTGTACTCTCTCCGTGGCCCCGTCTAACCCTCCCGAGGTGAGTAAAATACATTCACTAAACATACACACCAACTGTGAAGTTTTTACTCGTGAATCCGGTGAAACCATTGGATTCCCTCCGTGGCCCGTCAAACCCTCGAGGTGAGTAAAATACATTCACTAAACATACACACCAACTTTGTGAAGTTTTTACTCGTGAATCCGGGCGAAACCATTGGACTCCCTCCGTGGCCCGTTGAACCCTCGAGGTGAGTAAAATACATTCACTAATCACACAATCAACATGTCACACCATGGATATCCAAGCAATTCACCCAAATGCAACAAACATAAAGCACGACACTATTGTCAAATCACAACGTACCAAGATGAAATAATATACCCATATATATTATCAAAGTACAACAACAACACCAATCATATTCATAGGGTTCACTTAACCATTCACGAGACGCAACATTCACAAAACACACGGATTTTCAAAGTGAGCCTTTAACGAGGCTAAACTAATTCTTTTGAAAACTCATTTCAAACAATCAAACAAACATGCTAAGGCATTCACCAATCATCATATCCACAAAACAAGAATGGTATGGACAAGGTACTTGCCTCGAATAATCACAACGCGGAGAATCGACCGAAGTTAGGAGACTCGAACCGAATACGAACCCGCCGACTCCGCCGAATGAGAACCCGCGACAATAAACTATGAACAAAAACAATAACAACGAAAATGAATTCCAAAGTATGACCCAAAGCTGCTGAATTCAAAGAACAAATGACGAAAGTTCAAGTGTTTCCCCCAAAACGGCAAAGAACATGAATCGACCCAACAAAACATGAAAATGGAATTCCCAACCGAAATATGGATGTACAATCCATCGGATATGTTTAACAACATCATTTAACAACAATCGATTCATCAAAAACGGATGGAAAACAAAATCAAGAACAAATCCCCCAAAAGTCACCCAAAGGAAAATAAAGAAATATACCTTGATTCGGCGAAGAACAATGGATTAAATGATGTTAGACACATGAATAATACTAGGATTAATCATACCCATCATGGATTAATCAACAATTCGGAACGAATCGGACAAAAACCCCAAAACCCCAAAATTTCCCAAAGATAGGGTTCTAGGAAGTCTAACCTTGATTCGCTGGATCAAAAGATGTTATAGAATGATTAATCACTGATATGAACTCCCAAACTTCGTGGATTAATTGCTTGACAACATCCCTCCTTGATCACCAAGCCTCGGTAGCGGAAAGGAGAAGATAGAAATGAAAAGCGGGTGAAAATATGTTTGCTCGGCCATATTTATCTTTGGCTGTGACCTAGCGTGCGCTAGCCTTCCAGCCGATGGCGTGTGCTATCATCGGCCGATGTCGCCCGAGAACCCTCGGCCAAGGTCCCTTACGACCGGCCTTTATCTGCCGGCCAGGACACACTGCCCGACCCGATGGCGTCGCTAGCGGCTGTCTGAGAACCCTGCGGACCAAGCGCTCGGCAGTAACGTCGCTAGTCGGCCGGCGTGCGCTACACATGCCGATTAGCGCGCACCACGACCGGCGATGGCGTGCGCTACTGCCGATCCTCCCGAGTCGAGTACTCCGGTAACCCCTCTGCCCAGCCCGATAGTGTGCGCTGGCCGGCTAGTAGCGTGCGCTAGTCCTGCCGATCTAGCGTCGCGATCTTAAAGCGATGCGCGCTATGCCGGTTCTGCCGCGTCTGCCGGCGATGCCAGCCTCCCGGCGATTACTGCCGCACCGTCCGGCGATGCCCAATCGCCATGACTCGGCGATTGATTTACGAAAATGCAGGCGAACACGGCGAAATGCTCGCGGACAACAACATCGATCCGAAATGAAATACCATGCAACAATTAATCGCATGTGACCAAGAAAAAGGGTCAAGACAACAATTACGAGTGCGGATACCCACAACTTTGGGTAAATTACAAAATGGCCCAAAACGCCCAAAAATCACGATACATGATCGAATAACCAAACCAAAGTTCACAACACGTCTAACAAAGTTAAGCGGACTTACGGGAAACTTCGAAGCGGTAGTTTGAGCGAGATTCGCAAGAATCGAACTCAAGTGTGGAAAAGTCGCTAAGAAGCCTTGAACTCAACAAAACGACACCGAAACGAACTCGGATGTCAAAAAGTGTAGAATTAATCATTCTCAGAATGACGAAACGGTCCCAATCGAGTCGTCAAAACGGACTCTCGCCAAAAAAACGAAAATTACCGGAAATCGAATTTGCGGATATTACGTACTACCCTCCTTAAAAGAAGTTTCATCCCGAAACTTACAACAAGTAGGGAGAAGCAATATCCCGCCAGGAAAACTCAACGACATACACAAGAAATGCGTAACTTACACCCAACAGCGAAACGTTACAAGCAACATAAAGGAATATACGGCGTGAAAACACGCTCCACGACGACCAACACAACGTCGCCGTTAGGGATATAATAAAACCAACAAGTGACAAGCGTCATCAAATGGATAATACAGTCAAGTCAATTATCCGAACAATCACAAAACACTAAAACCTATTACAAGAAACACGCACGATCGAGAAAACGGCAATTAAACACAAAGCGGTTCATAAGGACAATCATAAACAGTTCGGACTACGCCGAAATTCTCAAAAAAATCACACTAGGCATCTCCGTGTCCTTTCGGAGCAGAGACGCAACCTCGATCCCCAAATCTCTCAGTTACTGACTCGCAATGCACGGCTCGGTGACCCGCCTGGCCACACTCGAAACAGCTGACTAACGGTGAACGACAATTCTTCGCGGTACGAGATCAAGCAGCAACAGTCAGACAACCACGATCGAACAACAATGATTGAAAAACAATAATCGAACAACAACGATCGAAAAAAATGATCGAACAACAACGATCGAAAAAATAATGATTGAACAACAACGGTCGAAAAATAACTCCGAAGTTCACACTTGAAACGCGTTACTGACGAGAAGGACAATTTATACGTACATGCCCCGACACAATACGGTTGAAACACCTCGGCTCGGCATACTGAATATATAAATGCTCGATACAATGGAACATAACATCACAAAGCAACAAACCATAGATGCCAATTCCACACAACATATCAACGTAAGGTAGCCCACATACACAGAATCATAGCAACGATGGCATCGTTCGGAGATCTCAATGGCGACGATAACGGCACATAATCAAGAAACATCATACAAATATTCTTGGACATAAGCAGAGGCGATAGGTTTTTAAAAATGAAAACCACCTTTGAAAAAAAAATGATTTTGAAAACACTAGTTGATCTTGAGTATCACCATTCAAAAAGTAGCACAGACACCATTATCGAGACTTTGAAAACCATCTCGCGCTTGATAAAACGAGGACACTTCCCTTTTGGTGAAAGACTTTCAGAAATATTCGACCCTCGTGTCTAAGCAAAGTATTTCTAAATAATTGAAAATATCTCAAAATATTTTTGGTCCTCAACTGGAATTTTTTTGAAATATATTGCGGCACTAGAAAGCACCTTGAAAACACCGCAACAAAATAATTCGTTTTAAAAGTACGTCTCGAAATTTAATTTTCTATGATACTCAAGGTTTTCAAAAATTCAATAGGCCAGAATGCCCAAAACTCACAAAATCCTTTATCAAACCGTCATAAAACATCGAAGGCAAAGTGCCAAAACTCGATTTAGGGAATCGGTTTCACAATTAGAACTCGGTTGCAAAATCGAAAGTCATTTTGAAGGGACTCACGCAATGGATAAAATACGATTCGAAAATACATTAGCGGCGACAGCTCCGCATATAAATAAAATATTAGAGTCGAATACCCACATATCACGGAATAAAAATCCACGGAAGGATTGATCAATCATCGATATAATCATACAAGCGGCTCATATCACACGAGGCACAACACAAAGAAGGGAGACTTACATCCACATGTCGCACGAAGATGATGACCGCTCCACGAT
The DNA here is from genome assembly GCA_033398695.1 of Orobanche coerulescens. Lineage (NCBI taxonomy): Eukaryota > Viridiplantae > Streptophyta > Magnoliopsida > Lamiales > Orobanchaceae > Orobanche > Orobanche coerulescens. The sequence continues at coordinate 117,745,627 of CM065802.1, read as the reverse complement.
ACTAATCACGACCAACGAGACTCGGGCAGCGTCGCGACACGAATCGATCTAGATAAAATCCGACGAGACAAAAATCAACAGACACCACTTGACCCGACAGCCTAGGTTTCCACAACCTAAGCTCTGATACCATTTATGTAACACCCCCAATCCGCTCAGGGATATTACACACCGTATACCCCTTCCTCAAGGATCTACCAGGATGGTAAATACCTCGAACAACTCAAAAATGCCTTTAAGGCTAAAATGACTCAGTAGACCGATTTGGTCTTTCAATAAATACATACAACTCAATACATGCCCATGCAGGGGTCGAATACAAAATGCTCCCGTACAACGGGGTAATTATATTGCAGCGAAAATAAAATATGACTGAACCAATACAACAACATACGGGTCCTCATGTGATTAGTATCGATCGTCTTTCATCATCCTTCGCTCCGACCCTATGTTATGCTCCCAAAACCTGAATGCAAAAACAAACATCCACCCCCCGAATACTCGGGGGTTAGCAAAACTCCACTGTTTTGCTAGTGCAAGTATAAAACAGAAATAAGAGCCATACAATTCACGTTCCACAAATAACAATAACCAGGAATCCTCAAAAATCAAAACGTAACGAAAAGTACTTCCCAAGGCAATAGTTTGGGTAAAACATTCCAAAACCAAAAGATCACAAATCAAGGGAAACAATTTATAAAACGGTTTAAAATGCCATCGAGAGTTTTAATAGAAAACAATTTAGGATTACCGAATCCTTATCTTTCCAAAATCAACAGGGGTCACAGCCCAAAGGTTTTGTTTTCGCAAATAGAAAACCAACAACAATTCACAGGGTTAAAACCCACGTCATGTGTCCTCGAAGGACATAAAATACACACGCACCCGTGAAGTTTCACTCGTGAATCTAGGATAAAACCATTGGACTCCCTCTGTGGCCCCGTCGAACTCTCCCGAGGTGAGCAAACACATTCACAAAACATACACACGCACTCGTGAAGTTTCACTCGTGAATCTAGGGCGAAACCATTGGACTCCCTCTGTGGCCCCGTCGAACCCTCCCGAGGTGAGCAAACACATTCACAAAACATACACACCAACCTGTGAAGTTTTTACTCGTGAATCTAGGGCAAAACCATTGTACTCCCACCGTGGCCCCGTCTAACCCTCCCGAGGTGAGTAAAATACATTCACTAAACATACACACCAACCTGGGAAGTTTTTACTCGTGAATCCAGGGCGAAACCGTTGGACTCCCTCCGTGGCCCCGTCGAACCCTCCCGAGGTGAGTAAAATACATTCACTAATCACACAATCAACATGTCACACCAAGTTTATCCAAGCAATTCACCCAAATGCAACAAACACAAAGCACGACAGCATTGTCAAATCACAACGTACCAAGATGAGATAATATACGCATATATATTATCAAAGTACAACAACAACACCAAGCATATTCATAGGGTTCACTTAACCATTCACGAAACGCAACATTCACAAAACACACGCGCTTTGAAAGTGAGCCTTTAACGAGGCTAAACCAATTCTTTTGAAAACTCATTTCAAACAATCAAACAAACATGCTAAGGCATTCACCAATCATCATATCCACAAAACAAGAATGGTATGGACAAGGTACTTGCCTCTAATAATCACAACGCGGAGAATCGAATGAAGTGAGGAGACTCGAACCGAATACGAACCCGCCGACTCCGCCGAATGACAACACGCGACAATAAACTACGAATGAAAACAATAACAATGAAAATGAATTCCAAAGTATGAGCCAAACCCGCTGAATTCAAAGAACAAATGACTAAAGTTCAAGTGTTTCCCCCAAAATGGCCAAGAACATGAATCGACCCAACAAAACATGAAAATGGAATTCCTAACCGAAATATGGATGTACAATCCATAGGATATGTTTAACAACATCATTTAACAACAATCGATTCATCAAAAACGGATGAAAAACGAAATCAAGAATAAATCCCCCAAAAAGTCAGCCGAAGGAAATTCAAGAAATATACCTTGATTCGGCGAAGAACAATGGATTAAATGATGTTAGACACATGAATAATACTAGGATTAATCATACCCATCATGGATTAATCAACAATTCGGAACGAATCGGACAAAAACCCAAAAACCCCAAAATTTCCCAAAGATAGGGTTCTAGGAAGTCTAACCTTGATTCGCTGGATCAAAGGATGTTATAAAATAATTAATCACTGATATGAACTCGCAAACTTCGTGGATTAATTGTTTGACAACATCCCTCCTTGATCACCAAGCCTCCAGCCGCGTAAAGGAGAAGATAGAAATGAAAAACGGGTGAAAATATGACTGCTCGGCCATATTTATACTGGCGCGCCCTTCCGACAGTAGCGTGCGCTATCGGCCAATATCGCCCAGAACCCTCGGTCGGGGCTCGCATGACCTGCATCTTCGCCGGCCTGCTGCCCGACCCGGATAAGCGTGCGGCTGCGCGGATCTTGCACGCGCTAGCCGACACATCGAGAACCCTCGGACCAAAGCGCTCGGCAGTAACGTCGCTAGTCGGCCGGCGGCATGCGCTACACATGCCGATTAGCGCGCGCCACGGCCGGCGATGGCGTGCGCTACTGCCGATCCTCCCGAGTCCAGTACTCCGGTAACCCCTCGCCCGGCCGATAGCGTCGCGGCGGCTAGTAACGTGCGCTAGTCCTGCCGATCTAGCGTGCACGATCTTCCGGCGATGGCGCGCGCTATGCCGGTTCTGCCGTGTCTGCCGTCCGATTGCCCAACACTCCCGGCGGTCGTGCCGCACCGTTCGGCCCGATGCCCGATCGCCATGACTCGGCGATTTGGTTTAAAGCGCACGGAACGAACACGACGAAATGCTCGCGGACAACAACATCAATTCGAAATGAAATACCATGCAACAATTAATCGCACGCGACCAAGAAAAAGGGTCAAGACAACAATTACGAATTCGGATACCCACAACTTTGGGTAAATTACAAAATCGCCCAAAACGCCCGAAAATCATGATACGTGATCGAATAACCAAACCGAAGTTCACAACACATCTAACAAAGTTAAACGGACTTACGGGAAACTCGAAGCTGATTTGAGCGAGATTCGCAAGAATCGAACTCAAGTGCGGAAAAGTCGCTAAGAAGCACGAAACTCAACAAAACGACACGAAGCGAACTCGGATGTCAAAAGTGTAGAATTAATCATTCTAAGAATGACGAAAGCGGTCTCAAGCAAGTCGTCAAAATGGACTCTCGCCAAAAAAATAAAATTAGGAAATCGAATTTGCGGATATTACAGGAACGACACCAAAGGCAACGGAACCCTCGGAGGCCCCGTCGGACCCTCCCAGTGGTTAACCCAAAATATTCACGGTACCACACCAAAGGCAACGGAACCCTCAGAGGACCCACTGGTCCGTCCCAGGGTGAATATATACAATCATACAATTCATATACCTTACTTTTAGAGTCGGAAAACGTACAATCATAAATATATACTTGCCTTTGAGACATCGAGAATCGGAAGTGAAGGTATACAAGTTCGGTAGGTCCAAGAATGCATTTCCAGCACCTAAACAATTCATAAGGAATACGATAGTTAATAATCCATACTCAAATCACATGGAGAAACTCCCGAAACCCTCCTACGATTCACAAAACTCCAAGGATAATCACCTAGAGGTTTGGAAATCACCCAAATCCTCTCAAGTCCGAACAAGGTACATAAACATCTATATAATCGTAGGAGAAACGTCGGTACGGGGTAGATACATCACAATATCAAAGATTTCAAGCTCCAAAATGGACAAATCGGACGGATCTAAGAAAATACCCGAAAATTCCCCAAACTAGGGTTCTAAGAAATTTACCTTGATTTGGAAGGTAGAAACAAATTAGATGTTGTATAATATTTGTTATTCCACCTAATATGATGATAAATGATGATTAGCCGCCCCCAAATTGCCTCAGAATCGCCCCTCTCGTGCCCTCTCATTGGAAATTAAGAAAAGGGAAGAAAAATGACGAATAAGAGAGATGACTGCCCTTATATACTGCACCTATTTAGTGCGCGCTAAATCTCAAGGTTAGCGTGCGCTAACAGGGCTACCTGTTAGTCCAGTAGCCTCTGACCTGCGTCGATAGCGTGCGCTACAACCGGCATAGCGCGCGCTACGCAATACTTCTAGCGTGCTCTAGCTGACGCTTAGCGTGCGCTACCTGCTAGTCCAGAGAGCAGAAACCCCCTACTGCCACTACCAAATCCGAGTAGTTAGCGTGTACTATAACGAATGCTAACACGCGCTACCAAGCACGAATAGCATGCGTTAGCTCATGCCTAGCATGCGCTAACTGCTAGTCCAGAGGGCAGAACTCAGCTACTGCCTCTGCCAATGTCCGAGCCATTAGCGTGCGCTATAAAACGAAGCTAGCGCGCGCTACTCAACAGAAATAACGTGCGTTAACTTATGCCTAGCGTACTCTATCTAACTTATTCAAAACATCGCTTCAAAAGTCCAATCAATGCGAACATGCCCCGAAAGGTACGAAACTCCAAGATCAACAATAATATCTCGATAAGTGCTTACAAGAACAATCAAGGTAAAAGAACGCCAAAGCCAACAATTCAATAAAAGTACGTGTATTATAGAAAAGTCATCTGATCAGACCAGACGAGGAAGACTCATCTGATCAGACTAGACGAGGAAAAGTCACCTTATCAAAACCAAACAAGGAAAGTGGTGATATCAATCACGGGCGACATATCTCACGATGCGGAAGCGAGATAAGGAATTGAAATCACAAGCGCATCAAGTCAAAAAGACAACCACTAAGTTTTCCTATTCTTTAAATATTCACGATCACACAACCTCCACGTCTACATCATGAGATGAAATCAATCCACTCCAATCGCCATTCTTTATTTAATTATTAAATTCAAAAATGCCTCTTCGAATGGCTACTTAAGGCGATCAACAATCATTTCACAAAATCTTATCGTCTTCTTCAACTTCCAAAGAACCCTAAAGATTTCTAAAAAAGCAGCAAAACCCTAGAACTTCAATACACTAAAATCCAAAAAAATCTTTTTGCAGAAATGGACGCTAACACCAACTTCGAAGGCGTCGATCTCAAATTAGTCAAATATCGGATCATTTCTGACATCGTCATAGACTTTGAAGGTCTACTAGAGTCAAACAACACCGAGGAGATGACGCACCTGATATCAACAATGAAGAAGAATGGGATTTATTACTTTTTGGATATTAATCCCACCTAACTCTTCAAGGAAGCCGTCATCTTCTTCTTTAAGGAGGCGCGGGCTACACAAGTGGGGATTGAAAGTTCAATCTTTGACGAACCAATTACTATCACTAAACAGAAGGTCGCCGACGCATTTAATATGGAGAATCGAGGCATTACTGTCGAAGCCCTAAAACAAAATCCAACTCACATTTCGTACAAGATCAAATTACCAGAGCAGCCAATGAAAGTCAAACTCACTGCCAAAAAGGGAGATCTCAGGAGAGAGTACAAGTATATTCTGTACATAACTAATAAAATAGTCATGGGGATGGCTAGAAGCTTTGATCAATTATCATCAACAAAGTATATTGTTATGGGAGCCTTGACTCAACGACAGAGGATTAACTGGCCTGATTACATTTACTGGAAGTTAGTCTGCGAGGCGAACAAGGTGAATTAGGATTCAGAGAATAAAAAGTTTATACAGAAGCTAACCTATGGAACACAAGTTAGTTGGATTCTCGAATTCCTTGGGAAGGCAAAAGGCAAGACAGATCACTTTCACACTAGGAAGAGACTTGGTCACATAGACCAAGATGCATTCAAGAAATTTGGAAACAAGAAGTTCAAAGCAGTTGAGATAATTGAGAAGATTATGAGTGGAACATCTTCTTTCAAAGGACATACAGACTCGGATGAGGTCCAGTCTGACGCAGCTACCCAAAACCCACATGAAAAAACTGAAGAGGAGATGACGTCAGCTCCAACTGCAGCTAAGATTGTGGAAAAGTCACCTGCACCTGAAGTATCACCTGCAGATGACTCTGACACAGACAACCTACCTCTGTCCAAGATGTTCAAAAGAAAGTCACCTGAACTAGAGAAAATTGTCTATGTCAACTCCTCCCCTGAATCTACCTCTAAGAAGCTCAAGGAATTGATGGTTCAGACACCAGAAGAAGAAATGCAGATTGTAGTTTCAGCTACACCTGCACCAACTGTAGAACAGCCAGATCAGTCCACATAGATGGTGACAGAAGTGATCCCTCTCTTAGCTCTCCCAAGCATATCAGAGGAAAAAGAGGCAGAAGAGACTATTGAAGTGCCAGAATCAAATTACTCTTTTAACCTCAGGGAGAACAACCCTCTGAATCTTACGAAAGCCCAATTACAGTTGGTAAGACATCAGGCTCTGAAATTTTCATTTATTAATATCTATGAAGAATGGAAGGAATTGAAGACCCTTAACTTCTCTCAGCTAAGAGTATTTATTGAAAAGTGTACATGGGATCATCCAATTGCCACAGAGCAACATACAATGCACTTCTGTCAGGAGACAGATGTGAATTATTATTGGAGGAGAAGTGGTTCATCTCTCATTTTAAACATAATATGGACCAGTTCATCCTTCATATCAAGGAAAATGTAGCATAGGGAAAGACCCTTGATGAAGAGGAAGGAGAACAAGAGAAGAATGAAGAAGAAAAAGAAAATAAAGGGATTACCATTGAAGAAGTAGAGGTTGAAAAGAAGAAGTTGAAAGAAAAAGAACAAGAAAAAGAAGTTTAGGTCGAAAAGAAGAAGTTGAAAAGAAAGAATAAGAAGAAAAAGAGGATGAGAAGAAAGGAAAAGGAAGAGAAGGAAGAATAAAGAAAAGAATAAGGTAATGAGTAGCATGGTCAGAATGCACCTGATCAGGCCTCGGCTCGGATCACCCAGGAAGCAGAAAAATCGGGAATCGGGGGAACAACTGAGAAAAGCCCCTCTCAAAAGAAGTCATCTGAGAGAAGAAGTCTAAGTCACCTGCAAATGACGACAGCTCTGAGAAACCAGGAACCCCTGAAAAAATCCCATCTGATCAAGCGCTAGCTGATAGGGAAGTCTCATATGAGAAATCTATTGCTTAGAGGCCAACTAGAAAAGAGGAATCAGGAGAGAATATTGTTCATGTAGAGGCACCTATATATCAGCTGCCTTCAAACCTCACTGAGCTGATCAGAGGCATGGTGAAAGAGATAGTTGTTGAGCTACTGACAACAGAAGTCAACCCTGAGCTGATATCCCTAAATGCAAAAATGGACGCCATGATCAAATGAAAGGAACCCTCTCCACCACCTTCAAGCTCAAGGATGCCGATTGGTATAACAGATTTAATGATGAGGGTGGAGGAACAACTAGCAAAAGTCATTGATGCTGGCAAAAAGCGGAAGAGAATGAAGAATCTGAAACGATAAAGGAGGAAGAACTAAGATCTAAAAAGAGTCTAGAGGCACTACTTATGATCCCTGGAACAAGTACTGCGAAAAGAAAAAATACTGTGCACCATCGGAAGAACCGGACTAAAAAGAAAAGAACCAGACAAGATCCATTGGTGCTACTTGAATGGAAATGAAAAAAACTTCAATATGTTGAGGAGTTCATTCCAGAGGAAGCTAGAAGAAAATGGGGGATGGCCAAAATGCATTCATTGAGAAATACTATCTCTGGGAAATCCTCGAGGACTCAAACAACACTCCTCAACAAATTTTTGTTGACTACATGGAGATGAACTTCCCAAATATGTGGGAAATTCTGAAGAGGGTGGCTGGATAAGATTTCACTGCATATCCTAGAATCCCTGATTTCAGACCACATGATCCTCCAATTAATATACATGAGAAGTTGGATGATGAAGCCCTTCAGGGTGAGATAAAAACTCTCTGCATAAAGAACAACTACACATCACCTGAAGAAAAAGAGTTTGCTTCATCAATCGTCAAAAACAAGTATGATCTCATGCCACTTTCAAAGAAGCCAATAGGAGCAAAACCTCTGAGATCACTTCCTCCAGCAAGGCAGATCAGACGAAGAGGAAGAGGAAGAGGAAGAGGAAGGACTTAAAACATGTTATTTCTTTGTGTTATTTTCCTAAATCACTTGAATTTTCATTATAAACTTACTTTTAATTTTTTGATACTTGTAATTTTCATTTTTACTTGTATTTTTCATTCAAGGACTATAAGGTAATTTGTAACTCTAAAAGTTTATAACAGTAAACTTGAATGACAACCACTAGTTGTCTCAAAAAGATTGAGTCTTATTTTTGTCTTGAACTTTACTTTTTTGCAGACTTATTTATATTTGAATGCTTAAGTTTTGCCATCATCAAAATAGGGGAAATTGTTAGGAATACTTGTTAGATTTTGATGATGTCATCCTTATATTCATGATTTATTCAAATGTATGCTCTAAGTACTTGGCATTGCAAAGAAGAACCAAATGAGTATCTTCTATAAGCCATTGAATAGGCTAAGTATTGATCAAGTGTTGATCATATAGAAAATCGGATAAGTATAGAACTATCAAAATATCAGATAAGATTTCAGCCGAGTTCTGAAGAAAGCATAATATCAGGCGAGACATCAGGCGAGCTCTGATCAACTCAATATATCAGAGAAGGTTGACCACAGGCGAGATAATATCAGGCCATATATTAGGCAAGTTTTGGTCAACAAAATACATGAGAGAAGTTTGACCACAGACGAGTTATTATAAGACAAAATCTTAACAACACAAAGTATCAGCTGAGGTTTGACTATAGATGAGATATTAACAGACGAGTTATCAGGCGATTTGGTCAAAAGAAATACCGGTGAGGTTTGTGCAGATGAGTTCTTTATCATTCGAGGTTTTCGGTCAAATAGAATATCAGAGGAGGTTGACCAAACTAATTCTGCAGCCAAGTTTCAAAAAAGAAGCTCAGTTCACGTCAGCAATCATTGAAAAGTCAACAATAACGGCAAGACATGCGGATGTAAAAGCAAGAGACAAAGTGATTAATTCCCGGAAGTTAATGAGTAGTTTATTCCTAGAGATTCGCGCCCTGAAGACTTTCCAAATATAGTAATCTTGAAAAGCAGCGCAATGGGAAGATTCTTCAAACGGACAGATTTGAATAAAGAGACAAGCCGTGCAAAGAGATGAATGAATAAACAAAGAAGTCCACTCTCCAATAGATGAATTTGTTGCAAGAGTTGCAATGGCTATGAAGAAGCTCAAGATTCGTACAATAAATATCTGAAGACAGATTTGAGCAAAGTACGATGTGAACAACATTTACAAGCGAACAAAGCATTCAAAGCAATCTAAGCTATCAAAGCAAACTATAGCATTGTGAATAACCAATTTTCAAAGTTCATATACTGAGAAGTTCTTGAGTTGGAGAAGATAACACTCCAGTGTTTAAAGTTTGAGTAAGGGGTACTTCTATGAACGAGGTTTTCAGAAGTTTTGAGGCAGATAAGGCATCCACGGGTTCTTGATTGGAAGATGATAGACAACTTGCAAGTTGTTGAGGTATCCACGGGTTTTCAATCAAGAGGTGCTAGGCAGCCAAAGAGAGTTGCAATGGCCACGGGTTTCCACTGGTTGGAAGCTGTTGTAACTAGAGAATTTATTATAACGTTTATCACTGGTTGACAGTTATAGTAAATTTATCTCCAACTGGTTTGGAGAGAAGTAGATTAGTTGAGGATTACCCCACCTCTGAAACCACTATAAGTGCTTGTGTGTTTTACTGCATTACATCATACTTATCAACTGCATTCATATATACTATTTCATTTAGCAGTTAACTGTCTTCCTCATAACTCAGTTTTATAGTTGACATAAGTCACCTGCAGTCGACATAGTCATCTGCATTGTCATCAGCTGTGCTTCCGCATTACTCATCTGCAGCCAAGATTTATTAGCTGCATATTTAATTGCTGAGTTTATTCACATGAGATTTAGGAAAAGAGTCTAATAAGTCTATTCACCCCCCTATAGACTTATTCCTGACAACTTGTGATCTATATGCCAGTATTCATAAAATATGCAAGCTTCAGCGAGCCATCTAGAGACTGAAGCAGGCTTCACAAAGTTAGAATCTTCATTTTGATGGCACAGTCAAAGAGTTTGATTTTGTTAAGAATGAAAAGGAGCCATGTATTTACAAGAAGGTTAGTGGGACAAAAATTGCATTCTTAATACTACACGTGGATGACATTATACTTATAGGAAACGATGCAGGAATGCTCAGTCCTGTGAAAGCTTCGCTTTTTATTTGATTCCCAATGAAATACTTGGGAGAAGCCACCAATATTCTTGATATTCGGCTCTATAGGAATAGAGCGAGAGAATGATATGTCTTTCCCAAGCCCTCTACATAGAAAAGATTTTAAAGCGATTTAGGATGGAAAATTCTAAAAGGGGGTTACTACCTATGCGATATGGTGTAAAACTTTCTTTAGAAATATGTCCTCAAAGTGAGGAAGATAGAAAGGAAATGACCAAGATACCCTACGCTTGGGTAGCCTCATGTATACTATGATTTTCACTAGACCGGATATTGGGTATCTTTGTGAACGTAGTAAGTCGGTTTCGGTCAAATCGAGCGCGGGAACATTGGATGTTATTAATAACATTCTTAAGTACGAGTAGAGGACAAACGACTTGGATCTTTGATACAGCGGTGGAGAACTTAAAGTGATTAGTTATTAGGAATCAGATTTCTCTTGAGACATGGATGTGTAGATGTCCCATCATGTTGTATATTTACTTTGAATGATGGAGCAGTATCTTGGAGAAGAGAAAAGACTAGGGAGATAAGGGCTCACCACAACACTTGATGTTGAAATCAAGTGGTTCAGTTCGATCGGCTGTGGTGGTGTGACTGGTGGTGTGGTGGCGGTGTGTATAGGGCCGGGGTACAACGATAGAGATATTGCATAGGCTAGGGAGCCTAGTGCTATCCACATCACCTAACAAATTAAGAAAAATTTTCATTTTTTTAGAGTAATTGTTCAGAAAAGGATCATTGCACTGCTTCGAATACATATTGAGAATAACGTTGCTGATCCGATGACCAAGCAACTATCTTAGAAGGTCTTAGAGAGACATCCGGAGAATATTTGTATTAGATACCATAGTTTGTGGCATTGAGTGCAAGTGGTAGATTGTTAGGAATGTGCACTCGAATGCCACTCATAGGATGAGAGAGTGAGAGCATTGTATTGTAAGTATGAATACTATATTAAATAAGGCATTTATTATTTCTATATTATTGTATATAACTGGCATTGTGAGGCCCCACATGTTGAATTGTGATTCCCCTAGTTTGATACTCGACTAACATACGCTATTTCATAAGCATAGCATACATAAATATCTTATCGGTAGCGTACACTAGCTGTTACAACTAGCGGTTGTTAACATCTCATGTCTTGGCCAGAATTACCACTATCAATGTCAATTACCAAAGTCAATGTAGGATAGTCTATTGTTAAAGTATGGTCGGTAATAAGCAAAATCAACAATATAATCATACAATCAAATTGATACAGTACATCATTCGAAAGATACATACTGGCAAAAGTATGATAAAAGTACATGTAATTCCTCCGGTATTAAATCTCATCTCCCTTAAAATAGTTACATCCTTAAACTATGACATAAATGACTCTGGGTAATTCTCATCTTATGCTTGATTCAATTTCTCACATCACCTCCTTGACACTGTAACACCCCGAGATATTCGGAATAATTACAGCGCCATAAACCCTTTAAGTAAGGATTTACAAGGCTAATTAAAAAGGAAAGTAAATCTAAGACATCAACATTACGGAAATTCAAGTTTGTGAAAACGTACAACTGGTTCAACGAGTAATTAATACAACCATATCGAATTAATATCAATAAGACACGCGTACTCGAGTACAGAAATCAAACCAAGAAAACAAATCACCAATAACCACACACATCACTGAACCCCTTCGTCGTCACGTCGGTACTGTGGCTGTTTCCCTGCTCCTCGGCTACCTGAACATCAAAACAAATGTCCACCCCCGAAGGGGTTAGCAAAACGATGCTAGTACAAGTATCATATTAAACAATTCGAATATGCATCAACAATACATGACAAGATACACCACACGGACTTCCGCTAGGAATCCGACAATGCGAATCTACAAGATTCCATTACACGGCATGGGTATTCCAATGATCCAGCGCCCTCGGCATAGATCCCAAGATGATCGTCGGACCAACACGAGGTGGACATAACCCGTCAAAAGATCCAGCGCCCTCGGCCTAGATCCCAAGATGAACCCCTCGGACCAACACGAGGTGGACAACCGATCCAGCGCCCACAGCATCGATCGAACAACGTATACAAACACACCTCATGCATACCCATATGCCAAATCATTATGTTCATCAACATGAACATATAAACACTATATAACGAATACCATGTCAAATCAACGAATAAATATCATGTTCAACATCATGAATAACCATACGCATGCTCCAAAAATACCAATATTAACATATCACGATACTTGCCTCGAAGATGGCAAGAACGATATACTTCAATGATCTCAACCCACTCGAAGGTCGCCTCCTTCGATCAACGTAACAAGCTCGAACCTTAACAAAAGGAATGATATACAAATCATCTCAAGTCGAACAATGGCCTAACAATTCGGCCTACGGCCGAAAAGCTCAAAATAAACAAGTCGCGGATTGCTTAGCGCGCGCTACGTACTTTACGTAACGTGCGCTAATCCGGACTGTTAGCGTACGCTATCGTATAAGACTAGCGTCGCTAGCCACGGATGGCGATCGACTCGGCTGGTCTTATAACGTACGCTACGTACGTTTCGTGCGTTAACCGAACCTCAAAAGCGCACGTTAACTCACACATGTTAGCGTGCGCTAATCTTGCATGGCAGAATACTGCAAACCGAAAACTGGGTTGAATGGTGAAGAACTCATGAATTCTACCGTGATGATACAAGTTATCCTCGGGCATATCATGCTACTAAGGTTTGTGGAAGTTTTATGATTATGAAATACAAATATACGGATAGTCATCTCAATATCATAATCCATCTACGATCTTCAAGAAATAATCTAAGTTCCGATCGTCTTACGTTCCAAAACACATGATTCCAACGTGTACAACGTATCAACTGGGTAATATCCGATTACTGATCATAAATCAATTTGAACATGCTTAGGAGTCCTTATAATAAGAGGGTTCAAAGGTTCATTCGATATATAGTGCCGATACGTCAAAAGTATCCTTCTAACATGTGATGACCGATTATAACGAAATACTTGCTATCCAAACATGATTCAAACTTCCTTAGGAACATTACTAATCCTTGGTGAAGAATCACCTACCTCAAATTAGCGAAGAACACGGAGGAAAATGAAGCAATCCAACACCGAAGGCTTGAACACCAATCTCCAATGATATACGATCTTCGATCTCGAACTAAGAGGTTGATTCGAAGTGTTTAGGACTAAGGGAGTTATGTTCTAGGTGTAAGAGTTCGGGCTATTGGAGGAGAAAGAATGAAATCACGAATAGGATGTTGTCCTATTTATAATAAATGGCTATTAGCGCGCTAGACCCTGTTCGTAGCGTGCGCTAACGGCTCACAGTCTAAACTGTACTCGGCACTTAGCGTGCGCTACGCATATACCTGTAGCGTGCGCTAAGGCGTTGACTCGGCCTTTTCCCGAAAGCCGTCCAGGTACATCCGACACGATCCGACAGGGGTCCCCCGGCCAGATCTCACCTACCGCACGTCTCAATCAATCTGACCACGCATAGCGTGCGCTAATGATCCCCTGTAGCGTGCGCTATGAATCCCTGTTAGCGTACGCTACACGCAGCTTGTAGCGTGCGCTACATGCACAGAATTTCAACCTTTAAATCACATATACGAAATTATATGCTCGACAACAATGGATTATGAAATACGGAGAATAGTACTCAGACAAAAGTACAATCATTACAATATCACAAGTTCCATTTACATAACAGAAATCTTGGGTATTACATCCTTCCTCCCTAAAAAGAAGTTTCGTCCCGAAACTTAGGATGAAAACAACTCCGGATATTTAGCCTTCATACCGTCCTCCGTTTCCCAAGTGGCCTCTTCGACTCCATGTCGTGACCATTGTATTTTAACCAAATGTATTGGTTTATTCCTCAATTGTTTGATCCGGCTCTCAAGTATCTTGATTGGTCTCTCTTCGAAGGTGCCATCATTAGCTATCTCGATCTCATCGAAATCAATGACGTGACTGGGGTCCGGTACATACTTCCGCAGTTGGGATACGTGAAACACATTGTGAACATGACTCAGCGATGGCGGTAAGGCCAACCGGTATGCTAAATCCCCAACTCTCGAGGATCTCGAATGGTCCGATATATCTCGGACTAAGCTTGCCTCTTCTCCCAAAACGGAAAATCCCTCGTGTAGGAGACACCTTCAATAGTACGTGGTCCCCAGCGTCGAACTCTAGAGGACGACGACGTACATCGGCATAAGACTTCATCGACTGGGCGATCAGCAGTCTCTCTCGAATCAAAGCTATCTTCTCTTGAGTTTGAATAATTAATTGGTTCCGTCCCGATCAAATCCGAAGAATCATCCCAACATAGGGGTGATCGGCATCTTCTCCCGTACAAAGCTTCAAATGGTGCCATCTTAATAGAAGCATGCCAACTGTTATTATAGGTGAACTCGATCAAGGGCAAGTGAACTTCCCAATCAGTCGACCAATCTAATGCACAAGCTCTAAGCATGTCCTCTACTGTCTGAATAGTACTTTCGGACTGACCATCCGTTTGGGGATGATAAGATGTGCTAAAGTTGAGCTCGATCCCCAAATCCTGTGAATCGCCTTCAAGAAATGCGACACGAAACGGCCATCTCGATCTGAAATAATGGCCTTCGGCGTCCCATGCAATCTGACTATCTCTGCAATAAATACTCGCGCCAATCTCTCGGGTCCCCATGTATCTTTGATCCCTAGGAAATGAGCCGACTTGGTTAGTCGATCAACTATAACCCAAATCATGTTCATTCCGTTCTAGTCCTTGGCATACTGGTGATGAAATCCATCGAGATGTCCTCCCACTTCCATTCAGGATCTAAGCGGCCTTAACATTCCGCAGTCGCTGATGTTCAATCTTAACTTGCCGACAAGTCAAGCACTTGAAACGTACTGCCACGTCCTTCTTCATATTCCCCACCGTAAATTTTGTTTTAGATCCTTATACATTTTATCACGCCCGGTGAATAGAATAGGGCGCGCTATGAGCTTCTCTCGAATAGTCCGTCTCAAATCATCATCCTCGGAACGCAAAGTCGACTCTGAAATCTCGAACTCCATCATCTTGTATCACGAATCACGGGCTTTTCCTTTCTTTACTTCATCACATAATCGAAGGATCGGAGAATCGTCCAACCGCTTAGACTTGATCCCTCGACTAGTGATGAAGTCGGTTCCATCACATAAAGTTGTCCTTGGATTCCTGGTGCCCATACTTCAATCCTCGCGGATCGGTTCCCGTTGAATCTGGTTTGGGATGTAAGTGCTTCCAACACTCGAAGAGAAACGGGTTTTCGGCTCAAAGCATCGGCTACTACATTTGCTTTCCCCGGATGATAGAGAATCTCCAAGTCGTAATCCTTGATCAATTCCAGCCACCTTCTCTGCCTCATGTTTAATTCTTTCTGACTGAAAATGTATTTGAGGCTCTTATGATCTGTAAAGATCTGACAATGAGTGCCGTACTGTAACGACCCGATTTTCTAATGGTATTTTCAGAGTATTTTTAAAACATAAGAAACTTGTAGAAATTTCAAGTCGTTACGAAATATACATTTTCTAAAATATTTGCGGAACTTAAAAGGAATTCAAATCTCCAATACGATCGTAAAATATGACAGCAGAAAATAATTACTAAAATAAATAAATTAATTGTTTCAGAGTAACTTGTGCGGAATTAAAAGAAATAATTAGAACATTAATCATATGTCGGTCTGCTCGACAACCCGTCCTCTCCATTCCGAATTAACCTGAAAATTTTACATAAAAATGGGGTGAGCTTTCTATCGCTCGTGGGAACATCACAAGTCAACAATAATCACAATACATAAGGGAGGCATAGCATGAATATTTGTTATATCAACTTGAGCATGTAAACATGTGACTGCATGTAAACATATCGATACTTGGTATGAAAAACATGTGACTGCATGTTAATCATAAACTGATACTTGGTACGAAAAAACATGTGACTGCATGTTAATCGTAAATATAACATATCACCTATACAGTCCAAATAAAGCAATTAAAATTGACAAGTAATAATTCCCACCTGAATTGAGATGACTTGAATGCAAAAATGCTTGAAATGTTTATGAATGTGTCTTACTCGAGCCCTTGATTCTCGTGGCCTACAATTAAAGAGGCGAATGTCTTAGTTTTTATTGATATAATATTTCATAAATAATTTGAAGTAATTGAATTTCTAAAGAATAAGAATTGACTTGGCTAATGGCTTGAAAATAGTGGGTAGGTTGTAAAAATAAGGAAGTGAAATAAATTTATGGGCTGAGTAGGAAAATTTGGAATTTCAAGTGTGAAACGGGCCGGGCGGTTTATTGCTTATGGAATTAAGGAAATTTTGGGCCTGAGGCTAAAGTTAGCCCAATTGATCATATTATATAACACGTCTGCCGAACTCATCTCATGTAACCCTCTTCTCTATCTCATTACGGCTTCTGAACATCACGATCCTAATATCCCAATTCCGATTGACGAAAAGATCGGCGGAGATTGCTAAGTCTCGAGCGGCGGACGTCTGTTCCTTGCTCGACGCCGCTCGCCGGTGGAGAGAGAGAAAGCAGACGTTTGAGAAGTCCAGGGGAAAAAAAAAGCAGCACCCTGAATCGAGGCGGTGGGATTGATTTGGACATAAGACTGGGTGGGGTGGCGGAGCGCAGCAATGGTGGTGGTGGTTTTGCTCGTTGGCCGCGAGTTTGAATTGAGAGCGATGGAACAAGGTAGCCATGGCTAGGGACTGGAAATGGTTTCAGACGAAAATGAAAGGTTTGGTTCCCCCCCTTTTCTTTTTTTTTTTTTTTTTTTTGATAAACCCGGGTAGGTTAATGGTGGTTCAGATTTTGTGAAGTGTCACTGAGATCGAGTGTGGAACCATCTGAACAGGGAAAACTTTCATAAATTCTGCAGGGAGAAGGGAGATGAACTTTTGAGAGAGTTTACCTTTCCTGATGAAGAGTTGATTGCCGTAGGGATTGAAGGGCGGGTTCGAATCGAACGATTGCAGAAAAGAATCCGAAGAATAGTTGCTGTAAATGATATTTTCTGGTGTGTGTGTGAGAGATTTCTGCTGTTTGGTCGGTGTGAAAGTTCTTGTGAAAATGGGCTGTATGTGGGTTTTTATACAAGAAGATGATTAACCAATCTCCCATGATGTATAACTACTCCTCCATGATGTCCATAACCTCCCACTAAGATGAACGTGTGAAATGCAGAAACTCCCTGTTTTGATCGTGTGTGTGGGGGGGGAGAGAATGTTGGGCTATTGGGCTCTTAACTAATTATGGGAGTTGGGCTTGGGAATTAATAGTGATTGATTATAAATTTCAATTGGGCTTGTGAATATTAGACTTAATGGATTTATAATATTTGGTCTCGATAATTAACTGACTTGGGTTTAGTTAAATTAGAAATTCATGAATTTGGGCTCAATAAATAATCATAAGCCCAACTGATAATTTAAATTGAATTATTATTCAATATTTACTATAAAAATAATAATTAATAAATTAAGAATTAATTTTTCTAAATTTAGCGGGTGTTACATCCTACCTCTGTTGGAAAAATTTTCGTCCTCGAAAATAGTATACTTACCGTGAATAAGGAAATCGGGATAACGAGTTCGAATTTCTTCTTCACGCTCCCAAGTAGCTTCATCTTTGGTGTGATTTCGCCATTGAACCTTGACGAGTACTCTCTCTTTATTCCTTAATGGAATAATCTTTCTGTCGATTATCGCAACTGGTTGTTCGACGTAGGTGAGATCTTTGTTCACTTCCACCGTTGAATAGTTGATCACGTGACTAGGATCGTAAACGTATTTTCTCAACTGTGAGGCGTGAAAAACATTATGTACTGCTGAAAATTCCGGTGGTAATGCCAAACGGTATGCCAAATCTCCAATCCGATCGAGGATCTCAAATGGTCCGACGTATCTTGGTCTCAGCTTGTTCCTCGATCCAAATCGAATGACTCCTTTAGTCGGGGCTACCTTTAGGAAGACCTTTTCGCCAACATTAAACTCAAGGTCCTTCCTTCGCTTGTCGGCATAAGACTTTTGGCGATCTTGTGCTGTCTTAATCCTTTCACGAAACTTTTCTACTACACCCACGGTCCTCTCGATTATCTCGGGACCCAAAATTTTTCTTTCACCTACTTCATCCCAATAAACCGGCGATCTGCACTTTCTCCCATAAAGTGCCTCGTACGGGGCCATTCCGATCGTTGCTTGAAAACTATTATTGTATGCGAATTCTACCAAAGGTAGTAACTGTTCCCAACAATTACCCATGTCCAGCACACAAGCTCTCAACATGTCTTCAAGTATTTGTATCGTCCTTTCTGATTGACCGTCAGTTTGTGGGTGATAGGCTGTACTAAAATTTAATTTAGTTCCCAATGCTTCCTGCAAACTTTCCCAAAAACGCGACGTGAAGCGAGTATCTCTATCCGAAACTATAGACACTGGTACTCCGTGCAGCCTTATGATCTCCTTAATATACAATTGCGCATACTGATACATTGTGAAGTTCATCTTCACTGGGATGAAATGAGCCGACTTAGTGAGGCGATCAACCACAACCCAAATCGCCTGATTTCCTCTTTCCGATCGAGGTAAGCTCACCACAAAGTCCATAGTGATGTGTTCCCATTTCCACTCTGGAATGTGGAGTGATTTTAACAAACCAAATGGGCGTTGATGTTCGGCTTTCACCTGCTGACAAATAATACATCTCCTGACGAATTCAGCCACGTTTCTCTTCAAACCTTCCCACCAAAATTTACTTTTCAAATCTTGGTACATCTTTGTACTACCAGGATGAGCAGTATATGGTGTGTTGTGTGCTTCTTCCAAAATCGTCTTCTTCAAATCCGTATTGTCGGGCACACAAATCCTTTCCTTGTAGTATAGCGTACCATCTTCTGATATACTAAATCCTTTATCCTCTCCAGCTATAACACGCTCCTTCATTTTGGTCAAGAAATTGTCTTGACCCTGACCTTCCTTGATCCTCTCTCTCAAGGTCGGTTGAACTGACAACGTCATTAAAATTGCTTCTACCGGATGTAACGGTGTAGCCACTTCTAGGTTCATCTTTGAAAATTCACTGACCAATTTGTCTTCCTTAGTCAAAATGAAATTCAATTCTCCTCTGACCTTGCGACTTAAAGCATCTGCGACCACGTTCGCCTTCCCTGGATGATAGTGAATTGTACAATCGTAGTCCTTCACTAACTCCAACCATCTTCTTTGTCTCATATTAAGTTCCTTCTGAGTGAATAGATACTTTAAGCTTTTGTGGTCGGTATAGATCTCACATTTACCTCCGTAGAGGTAATGTCGCCATATCTTCAAGGCGTGAACTACCGCGGCTAGTTCTAAATCATGTGTCGGATAATTTAACTCATGTGGCTTTAATTGCCTTGACGCATAAGCGATGACCTTACCTTGCTGCATTAGAACACATCCTAATCCTTGCTTGGATGCGTCACTATAGATCACGAATTCTCTAGACGGATCTGGAATCGTCAAACAAGCTGAGGTTAGTCTCCGCTTAAGTTCTTGAAAACTTTGTTCGCACTTCTCATTCCACAGGAACTGTTCTCCTTTCCTCGTTAGTCGAGTCATCGGTGCGGCCATCTTAGAAAATCCTTCAATAAACCTCCTATAATATCCTGCTAACCCCAAGAAACTGCGAACTTCATTCGCGTTAGTTGGTGTTTTCCAATCGTTAATAGCCTCTATCTTAGACGGATCGACTTCAATTCCTTGCGCAGTAACAACATGTCCAAGGAATGCCACCCTCTTGAGCCAAAATTCGCACTTGCTAAACTTCGCATACAGTTTCTCTTTGCGAAGTATCTCCAAAACCGTCCGTAGATGCTTCTCATGTTCTGCTTCACCTTTCGAATAAATTAGTATGTCATCTATAAACACGATGACAAACTGATCCAAGTAGGGTTGGAAGACTCTATTCATCAAGTCCATAAAGACTGCTGGGGCATTACTTAGCCCAAATGGCATTACTACGAACTCGTAGTGGCCATACCTTGTTCGGAAAGCGCCTTGGAATGTCCTCGTCCTTGATCTTTAGTTGATGGTATCCTGACCTCAAATCTATCTTTGAGAACACTCCCGAACCTCCAAGCTGGTCAAATAAGACTTCGATTCGGGGAAGTGGATACTTGTTCTTTATCGTGAGTCGATTCAACTCACGATAATCGATACACATTCTCATGCTTCCATCCTTCTTCTTCACGAATAACACCGGTGCTCCCCAAGGTGATACGCTTGGTCGGATATATCCCATATCGAGTAACTCCTGAATCTGCACCTTCAGTTCTTGTAGTTCTTTTGGCGCCATCCTGTATGGGGCCTTTGATATAGGGGCTGCTCCAGGCACCAAGTCAATTGTAAACTCCACTTGTCTGTCCGGTGGAACACCCGGTAAGTTCTCCGGAAAAACATCTGAATAATCCTTAACGATATGAACGTCTTCGATCGTCACTTCGGACTTCGACTCCCCCATGATATTCACTAAATATCCTTGACAATTTCCCTTACGCAATATCTTCGTCGCTTTCATGGCTGATATCACTGGAGGGGCTTTGTTACGTTTAACCCCTTGAAATACGTCCTCTACTCCGGCTGCTGGATGCAAGACCACGTTCCTCCTCGCGCATTGCAAAATGGCATCATACTTATCCAACCAATCCATACCCAAGACTACGTCGAAGTTATTCATGTCTAATATGTATAGATCGGCTAGATATAAACGTTCATTTATCTCTATGGTTATACTGTTAGCTATATCATCAACAGAAATTATTTCTCCTGCTGGTATACTAACTTCAAGGCTTTGAGAAGATTTTCTACTTCTAAATTTAGTCATGCTAAACAACTTCTTAGAGATAAATGAATGGGATGCACCAGTATCAAATAACACCAAAGCAGGAATTCCAGCGACGGATAACATACCTGACATCATTCCGGGTTTCTCCTTGTCAATTTCCGATAGGCTGTACATACGAGCCTTTCCCCCAGAACCTTGATTCTGGACCCTTCTGTCTGGGCCATTGTTCTTCTGTGGGCACTGAGAGACCATGTGTCCTTCTTCATGGCACCGGTAGCATCGATTCTGTCCTAGCATGCAAACTCCCTTGTGCCTCTTCCCACATTTCGAGCAGGTTGGGTAGTCGTACTGTGTCTTTGACCCGGATGGTCCTTCTCTACTACCCTTCTTGTTGCTAGTATTATTATTCGGTCCTTGCCACTTTCTTTTGTTCTTATTCACAACTGGCAGAGCCCTAGCCCTTTCCATATCCAAGCTAGCTGATATATCTTCGGCTCTGGACACGGCTTCCTTATACGACATCTTTCCATGGCTAGCCAGATGATGTCGGATTCTGTCTTGAAGTCCATCTCGAAATTTTTGTGCCTTCATGTCATCATTCGCAACCATGAATGGTGCGAATCGGCACATATGATTGAACTTCCTTTCGTATTCCGTGACCGTCATGCCTCCTTGAGTTAGATCTAGGAACTCTTTCTGCATTTTGGCCTTATACGCCCGTGGGAAATACTTGTCCATCACCGTTTCTTTAAATCCTTCCCAAGACAGTGTTCTACGTTCCTCTTCAGTTCGGAGTCTCCAGGATCCATTCCACCAAGTCCTGGCGTCCTCCTTGAGTTGGAAGACTGCGCATGAAACTTTCTGCTCATCCGTGCAAGCCATGTAATCGAAAATACTCTCCAAGTTCAATAGCCATTCCTCGATGGCGGTGCCCTTCCTCCCGAGGAACATTGGAGGTTTGAACTTGTTGAACTGATTTATTACTCTGGCCTGAACTTGCCCTTGAGTGGCTGGAGGCGTTATAGTCGCTCCTTGGAGAATATTGGTTAGACCTGAGAGCAGTTGCTGCTGACTAGGGGCATCACTCCCACTTGCAGACGTATTAAGTGTGCCTTGGGCTTGGTTTCGAGACTCGGCATTCGGGGTGATTTCGCGGGGAGCCATATCCTGCCCACGAATCGTTGTTCTTGTAAGTTCTTGAGTGCGAGAAATGAGGTAGAGATAAAGATATTTATACGCGTGGCATAAGATAAAATAATTCATTACATCTTGGAATTGATTAATACGAGGAATTAAATATTCTATTAATGATAACTTTTGATAGTCAACATAAAATACTGAAATGGGAGCTGAGACTAATAGTTACTACTAAAATATTAAAATCACGACATAACAAAATTAATTTTCATCGTCACTGCTAAGGATTTCAATAACAGGAACAGGGGGTGGGGACTCAGTCCAGGAGATGATATCCTCGTCATCCGAGTCAACCATCGGTTCGAGCTCTGGGTCCTCCACTTCCTCTGGATCCTCCTCGGGATCCTCCTCAAATTCCTCCATCGGCTGCGATGGGGTATCATGCATCTCATATATCCTGCGGATCTCGCCCCTCGAAAACAAGTCGAGAATTCTTCCAGCAGCATACTGAAAGTCATCTACGACTATTCTTTCCTCCGGGGTCCTGCGGTTCGCCTCGTGCCACAGGCGGTATATGGTGAAACTCCAGTCATTCGGTAGAGTGATGATCAAGTGCTCGACTTCTTCGACCGGATCTCCCGTCTTCCCGGACATGAACCATTTCTGAATTCTCTCGACCACGTAGTACGGGGCATTCTCGGGGAGTCCTGGGTTTCCCCAAGAGTCTCTATGTGCTAGGGGACGCGAGCTGGATCCCGCCTCGGTCCTCTTACGTGGAGTTACTGTGAAACCGGCCATACTAACAGGATACATGCATATTTGCGTAAAATTATTAAGTTTTACGATATTATTTTAAATGTATGATATAAACATGACTTTAAGATGTTTACCTTGGAATGGAGTAGCGAAGTAGCGGCAGTCGAACATATGATATTTCCTTGAAAATGAAAAATATTTTAACATTAAAAATCTTCCGGCGTACCAGGAAAGTAGACCGGATTTTGCTCTGATACCATACTGTAACGACCCGATTTTCTAATGGTATTTTCAGAGTATTTTTAAAACATAAGAAACTTGTAGAAATTTCAAGTCGTTACGAAATATACATTTTCTAAAATATTTGCGGAACTTAAAAGGAATTCAAATCTCCAATACGATCGTAAAATATGACAGCAGAAAATAATTACTAAAATAAATAAATTAATTGTTTCAGAGTAACTTGTGTGGAATTAAAAGAAATAATTATAACATTAATCATATGTCGGTCTGCTCGACAACCCGTCCTCTCCATTCCGAATTAACCTGAAAATTTTACATAAAAATGGGGTGAGCTTTCTATCGCTCGTGGGAACATCACAAGTCAACAATAATCACAATACATAAGGGAGGCATAGCATGAATATTTGTTATATCAACTTGAGCATGTAAACATGTGACTGCATGTAAACATATACTGATACTTGGTATGAAAAACATGTGACTGCATGTTAATCATAAACTGATACTTGGTACGAAAAACATGTGATCGCATGTTAATCGTAAATATAACATATCACCTATACTGTCCAAATAAAGCAATTAAAATTGACAAGTAATAATTCCCACAGAATTGAGATGACTTGAATGCAAAAATGCTTGAAATGTTTATGAATGTGTCTTACTCGAGCCCTTGATTCTCGTGGCCTACAATTAAAGAGGCGAATGTCTTAGTTTTTATTGATATAATATTTCATAAATAATTTGAAGTAATTGAATTTCTAAAGAATAAGAATTGACTTGGCTAATGGCTTGAAAATAGTGGGTAGGTTGTAAAAATAAGGAAGTGAAATAAATTTATGGGCTGAGTAGGAAAATTTGGAATTTCAAGTGTGAAACGGGCCGGGCGGTTGATTGCTTATGGAATTAAGGAAATTTTGGGCCTGAGGCTAAAGTTGGCCCAATTGATCATATTATATAACACGTCTGCCGAACTGATCTCATGTAACCCTCTTCTCTATCTCATTACGGCTTCTGAACATCACGATCCTAATATCCCAATTCCGATTGACGAAAAGATCGGCGGAGATTGCTAAGTCTCGAGCGGCGGACGTCTGTTCCTTGCTCGACGCCGCTCGCCGGTGGAGAGAGAGAAAGCAGACGTTTGAGAAGTCTAGGGGAAAAAAAAAAGCAGCACCCTGAATCGAGGCGGTGGGATTGATTTGGACATAAGACTGGGTGGGGTGGCGGAGCGCAGCAATGGTGGTGGTGGTTTTGCTCGTTGGCCGCGAGTTTGAATTGAGAGCGATGGAACAAGGTGGCCATGGCTAGGGACTGGAAATGGTTTCGCATTTAAAATGAAAGGTTTGGTTCCCCCCCTTTTCTTTTTTTTTTTTTTTTTTTGATAAACCCGGGTAGGTTAATGGTGGTTCAGATTTTGTGAAGTGTCACTGAGATCGAGTGTGGAACCATCTGAACAGGGAAAACTTTCATAAATTCTGCAGGGAGAAGGGAGATGAACTTTTGAGAGAGTTTACCTTTCCTGATGAAGAGTTGATTGCCGTAGGGATTGAAGGGCGGGTTCGAATCGAACGATTGCAGAAAAGAATCCGAAGAATAGTTGCTGTAAATGATATTTTCTGGTGTGTGTGAGAGATTTCTGCTGTTTGGTCGGCGTGAAAGTTCTTGTGAAAATGGGTTGTATGTGGGTTTTTATACAAGAAGATGATTAACCAATCTCCCATGATGTATAACTACTCCTCCATGATGTCCATAACCTCCCACTAAGATGAACGTGTGAAATGCAGAAACTCCCTGTTTTGATCGTGTGTGTGGGGGGGGAGAGAATGTTGGGCTATTGGGCTCTTAACTAATTATGGGAGTTGGGCTTGGGAATTAATAGTGATTGATTATAAATTTCAATTGGGCTTGTGAATATTAGACTTAATGGATTTATAATATTTGGTCTCGATAATTAACTGACTTGGGTTTAGTTAAATTAGAAATTCATGAATTTGGGCTCAATAAATAATCATAAGCCCAACTGATAATTTAAATTGAATTATTATTCAATATTTACTATAAAAATAATAATTAATAAAATAAGAATTAATTTTTCTAAATTTAGCGGGTGTTACACGTACAAATAATGTCGCCAGATTTTCAAGGCAAAGACAACAGCTGCTAGCTCCAGATCATGAGTCGGATAATTAACTTCGTACGGTTTCAATTGCCGAGAAGCATAAGCAATCACTTTATCCTTCTGCATCAACACACAACCCAAACCCTGATTTGAAGCATCGCTGTATACCATGAATCCATCAGTTCCCTCTGGCAGTGCTAATATAGGTTCTGTCGTCAGTCTCCTCTTAAGTTCGTCAAAACCAGCCTGACATTTCTCATTCCACGCGAACTTTTGAGTTTTCTGTAACAGCTGAGTGAGCGGACGAGCAATTTTGGAAAATCCCTCTACAAAGCGGCGATAATATCCAGCAAGTCCTAAGAAGCTTCGGACTTCTTTCACGTTTTTAGGGGCTTCCCACTCCAAGATTGCTTCGACTTTCTTCGGGTCCACCTGTACTCCGGATGATATCACATGCCCAAGGAAGGTTACTTCCTTAAGCCAAAATTCGCATTTAGAAAGCTTAGCATACATGTTCCTTTCTCAAGATGCTCAAAACCACACGTAAATGTTCAAGATGTTCCTCTGCGTCCCTCGAATATATCAAGATGTCGTCAATGAAAACGACCACAAATTTATCCAAGTACTCCAAGAATACCCGATTCATCAATTGCATGAATACCGCAGAGCATTGGTAAGTCCAAATGGCATCACTACAAATTCATAATCCCGTCTTGGGATCGAAAGGCATTTCGGTATATCCGATTCCTTAATTCTCAATCGATGGTATCCCGATCGCAAGTCAATCTTCGAGAATACCCTTGCCCTTGCGGTTGATCAAACAAGTCGCCGATCCGAGGTATAGGATACTTATTCTTGATCGTCATCTTGTTAAGCTCCTCGTAATCAATACACACGGAGGGATCCGTCTTTCTTAGGACAAAGAGAACAGGCGCTCCCCAAGGAGAAACGCTAGGTTGAATATAGCCCTTCGTAACAATTCCTCCAGTTGCTTCTTGAGTTCATACATCTCGGTTGGCGCCATGCGTATGGTGCCACTGAAATGGGGGTGCTCCGGGCTCTAATTCGATGGTGAATTCCACTTCTCTTTGCGGAGGTAACCACAGTAGTTCGTCAGAAATACATCCGAGAACTCATTCACAATCGAAATAGACGAGAGCTCTACTCCTTCCTCTTTCCTCATAGCATAACACCAAAGTCCATGACATCCTGTTTCAGCAATTTTACGGCTTTCATTGCTTTGATTAATTTTCCCGAACTTCCCGGTCTCCATCCTCGGAATAAGTGTTCAGACCCGTCATCAGCAATGATAGAAATGACTCTCTCTCGGTAATTCAGGATAGCTCCATAACGGTTGAGCCAATCGTCTCCGAGAATTAAATCGTCACCGTTGATGTCAACAACAATGAGATTCGACGGCCAATCTCTCCCTCCTATAGATCTTTGGAAAATCTCTAGCCTCTAGGGTTCCCACAATTTTCTATCCACTCGGAAATCCCACATCTTAGGTTTCAAAATCAATTAAGCACGTGTTTTTTAAACGTTTTACAGTTCAATGATACAAAAGAATGTGTAGCTCAGGAATCAAATAAAACACTAGCTGGTTGCAAAAGGATCCGAATCGTACTGATGAAACGGCAGTTGTTCGATCGTCGATCTCCTCATTTCGTACAGCGCGGAGGAACGGACCCGACTTTGGATGCCTCTCTTCCCAACGCTTTTGTCTTGAAATCCACTCTGTTGTGTCTGGTTCACACTTATCTCCTTAGGAACTGGTGCTGGAGTGCTGGTACCGAAAGATCTATTAGCGGCTCCACAGAAGGCCTCACGGTGCCCTTCTTGCCCACAATCGTAACAAGTCACAGAAGATGCGGGGCAATCACGTCGAATATGCCCTGCTCGACCACAATTGTAGCATTTCCTTGATGCGTCCGAAACTGCTGATGTTGTCCGGAACTTCTTTCCGCCTTTAGAAGGATGTGGAGGTTTCCTAGCCGAATAAAAGGAAGACTGGCCCTTGCGGGCCCCACCACTCTTGTTTTCTGCAAAGCTGCCGGTCACCTTCTGCTTCTTTGCCTCTACTGATTTCTCCACCGCCGCCTCTTTCATGTCGTAGGCCAGCGCTTTGTCTTGATACTGTCGCAACGTAGTACACTCGAATCCGGACATGTACTGCTGAACCTCCGGCTTCATCCGCATATCAAAATGAAAAATCTTTTCTGCCTCCGTTCTGACCAAGTGTCGCACACAAGTCAGCTGATGATTGAAAGTTTTAATTACATCTGTCACAGATGCCTCCGAACTCTGTGGTGAGAAAAACTCTCGGATCTTTGCCTCTCTAACTGGACGAGGACAATCGTGCTTCCATCATTTGTTTGAATTCCGTCAATCCGCATTATGATTCTCGGGTCGAATAGCTTCCCACCAATCAAAGGCCTCCCAGTCGGAAAATCTTGGGCAATGGGAACCTTAGGTCCTCGGGACGCTTAAGACCCGAATATCTTCTCCAACTCCTTGAGCCGTGATCCCAAGTAAGTGCCTCGGCAGATCCGTCAAATTTTGGCGGGTGCAATTTAACCACTTGACAAGCCATCTGTCTCCCGGTTATCCTCGTGGTGCTGCTGCCCCCATCGCCGTTTGCATGCGATCAACGACCTGAGCGAACTGGTTTATCTGCGCCACCACCTGTTGAAGCACTCCCGGCATGTTAGGATTTGCGTCATCATTCGCTGATCCTTGCTGCCCTCCAGAATGGGAATCGGTTCGACTAGCCGATATTTCGGGGGTAGTTGCGGAATCCTCATGTCTCATGTTACCACGTCCGCGTCCACGACCGCGTCCGCGTCCACGTCCTCCTCTCAACATACTGTAAACGCAATTTTTCAATATCCAGAACAAAATTTTTGAAATAAAGTCCGTCAATACTCACAAGACAGTAATAAAGTAAAACGGTAGTATAAGAGATTAAGAGACTTACAACCACGGTCCACATGACGACTTCGGCTGAACAGTGATGTTACAAACGACCCGTAAATCAAATAACGTAAACAGACCCAAATAAAACCCAACTGCCAAGATATCCATGAATCTTAGCTCCGATACCATAATCTGTAACACCCCGAGATATTCGGAATAATTACAGCGCCATAAACCCTTTAAGTAAGGATTTACAAGGCTAATTAAAAAGGAAAGTAAATATAAGACATCAACATTACGGAAATTCAAGTTTGTGAAAACGTACAACTGGTTCAACGAGTAATTAATACAACCATATCGAATTAATATCAATAAGACACGCGTACTCGAGTACAGAAATCAAACCAAGAAAACAAATCACCAATAACCACAAACATCACTGAACCCCTTCGTCGTCACGTCGGTACTGTGGCTGTTTCCCTGCTCCTCGGCTACCTGAACATCAAAACAAATGTCCACCCCGAAGGGGTTAGCAAAACGATGCTAGTACAAGTATCATATTAAACAATTCGAATATGCATCAACAATACATGACAAGATACACCACACGGACTTCCGCTACCGGAATCCGACAATGCGAATCTACAAGATTCCATTACACAGCATGGGTATTCCAATGATCCAGCGCCCTCAGCATAGATCCCAAGATGATCCCGTCGGACCAACACGAGGTGGAAATAACCCGTCCAATGATCCAGCGCCCTCAGCCTAGATCCCAAGATGATCCCGTCGGACCAACACGAGGTGGACACACTACTACAAAAAGGGGTTTTAACGACGGTTCTGGAAGGGTTTCTACGACGGTTTTGGAACCGTCGTAAAATCCACCGTCGTAGAAAGTGGGCACATTTTATGACGGTTTTAAAACCGTAGTAAAAGTTCACGTTTTACATCGGTTCTTCCAAAACCGTCATAAAAAATATACATTTACATCGGTTCTTCCAAAACCGTCATAAAACATTCACATTTTACATCGGTTCTTTTTAAAACCGATGTAAAAATATTTACATTGTACATCGGTTTTGATACGAACCGATGTAAAATGTCTTATATTTACATCGGTTCTTTTCAAAACCGATGTAAAATGTTTTAAAATTACATCGGTTTTAAAAAGAACCGATGTAAAATGTCTTAAATTTACATCGGTTTTAAAAAGAACCGATGTAAAATGTCTTATGTTTTATGGAAGGTTTGGCACCCCGACCCCAACCCGAATCCTTCAAGGCCCAACCCGAAACCCACTCAGACCCGACCCGACCACTTTGAAATAACAATATATTGCACTTTGTCACCATAATGATTCGAACCCTCGACCTTGGGGTTGGGGAGTCAAGTCCCAACCACTAGGCTATAGTTATTTGTTTGAACACTTTATATTTATATTATATTTAAATACATTTTGGTATCTACCTTTTAAATAAAAATAAAAAAATTAATTTTATTCTTTTTGTATTATTTTGGAAAAAATGATTTTTTAGATTGTTTTTATTTTTCATTTATTTTATATTTTAAAGAATCATCGTAAATAAAAATACATATTTTTAAGAAAAGGATTTTATGACGGTTTTAGAAGAATCGATGTAAAGTTTTTCCCTTTTTATTATTTACATGGGTTATTCTAAAATTGATGAAAAGTATTAATTTTACATTGTTTTTAGAATAACTAATGTAAATTAACCTAATTTTAATTTTTACATCGCTTATTCAAAATCAATGTAAAATTACTATTTTATACATCGGTTTTGGATTATCAATTTTATTCTTTTTGTATTATTTCGAAAAAATGATTTTTATTTTTATTTTTATTTTTCATTTCTTTTATATTTTAAAGAATCATCATAAATAAAAATACATGTTTTTAAAAAAGAATTTTATGACCGTTTTAGAGAAACCGATGTAAAATTTACCATTTTTATTTTTATTCCAAAACCGATGTAAAAAGTATTAATTACATCGATTTTGGAATAACTCGTGTAAATTTATCGTATTTTTAATTTTTACATCAGTTATTCTATAACCGATGTAAAATTAATACTTTATTTCATATCGAAATTGGAATAACTTATGTAAATTACAATATTTAAAATTTTACATCGGTTGTTTGTATAACTGATGTAAAAGAATAATAATTTTACATCGGTTATTTGAACAACAGATGTAAAAATAGTAATTTTAGTTTTTACATCGGTTGATTTAACAACCGATGTAAATATATAAATTTTACATCGGTTATTTGAACAATCGATGTAAAAATATAATAATTTTACATCGGTTATTATAACAATCGATATAAAAATATAATAATTTTACATCGGTTATTATAACAACCGATGTAAAAATAGTAATTTTAATTTTTAGATCGGTTATTTGGACAACCGATGTAAATATATAAATTTTACATCGGTTATTTGAACAATCGATGTAAAAATATAATAATTTTACATCGGTTATTTGTACAACCGATGTAAAAATAGTAATTTTAGTTTTTACATCGGTTGATTTAACAACCGATGTAAATATATAAATTTTACATCGGTTATTTGAACAATCGATGTAAAAATATAATAATTTTACATCGGTTATTATAACAACCGATGTAAATATAGTAATTTTAATTTTTACATCGGTTATTTGGACAACCGATGTAAATATATAATTTTTTACATCGGTTATTTTAACAACCGATGTAAAATATAGTAATTTTAGTTTTTACATCGGTTATTTGGACAACTGATGTAAATATATAATAATTTTACATCGGTTATTTGAACAACCGATGTAAATTGACCAAAATTTTATTTTTTACATCGGTTTTATTTGATAACCGATGTAAATTGATCGTATTTTTAATTTTTACATCGGTTTTCGTTAAACCGATGTAAATTGAGCGTCGTAAAAAGTATATTTTGTAGCAGTGACATCCGATCCAGCGCCCTCAGCATAGATCGTACAACGTATACAAACACAACTCATGCATACCCATATGCCAAATCATTATGTTCATCAACATGAACATATAAACACTATATAACGAATACCATGGCAAATCAACGAAATAAATATCATGTTCAACATCATGAATAACCATACGCATGCTCCAAAAATACCAATATTAACATATCACGATACTTGCCTCGAAGATGGCAAGAACGATATACTTCAATGATCTCAACCCACTCGAAGGTCGCCTCCTTCGATCAACGTAGCAAGCTCGAACCTTAACAAAAGGAATGATATACAAATCATCTCAAGTCGAACAATGGCCTAACAATTGGCCTACGGCCGAAAGCTCAAAATAAACAAGGCTGCGGATTGCTTAGCGCGCTACGTACTTTACGTAACGTCGCTAATCCGGCTGTTAGCGTCGCTATCGTATAAGACTAGCGTGCGCTAGCCACGGGTAGCGATCGACTCGGTGGTCTCATAACGTCGCTAAATGCGTTTCGATGCGTTAACCGAACCTCGATAGCGCACGTTAACTCACACATGTTAGCGTGCGCTAATCTTGCATGGCAGAATACTGCAAACCAAAAACTGGGTTGAATGGTGAAGAACTCATGAATTCTACCGTGATGATACAAGTTATCCTCGGGCATATCATGCTACTAAGGTTTGTGGAAGTTTTATGATTATGAAATACAAATATACGGATAGTCATCTCAATATCATAATCCATCTACGATCTTCAAGAAATAATCTAAGTTCCGATCGTCTTACGTTCCAAAACACATGATTCCAACGTGTAAAACGTATCAACTGGGTATTATCTGATTACTGATCATAAATCAATTTGAACATGCTTAGGAGTCCTTATAATAAGAGGGTTCAAAGGTTCATTCGATATATAGTGCCGATACGTCAAAAGTATCCTTCTAACATGTGATGACCGATTATAACGAAATACTTGCTATCCAAACATGATTCAAACTTCCTTAGGAACATTACTAATCCTAGGTGAAGAATCACCTACCTCAAATTAGTGAAGAACACGGAGGAAAATGAAGCAATCCAACACCGAAGGCTTGAACACCAATCTCCAATGATATACGATCTTCAATCTCGAACTAGGAGGTTGATTCGAAGTGTTTAGGACTAAGGGAGTTATGTTCTAGGTGTAAGAGTTCGGGCTATGGGAGGATAAAGAACTGAAATCACGAATAGGATGCTGTCCTATTTATAATAAATGGCTATTAGCGCGCGCTAGACCCTGTTCGTAGCGTGCGCTAACGGCTCACAGTCTAAACTGTACTCGGCACTTAGCGTGCGCTACGCATATACCTGTAGCGTGCGCTAAGGCGTTGACTCGGCCTTTTCCCGAAAGCCGTCCAGGTACATCCGACACGATCCGACAGGGGTCCCCCGGCCAGATCTCACCTACCGCACGTCTCAATCAATCTGACCACGCATAGCGTGCGCTAATGATCCCCTGTAGCGTGCGCTATGAATCCCTGTTAGCGTACGCTACATGCAGCCCGTAGCGTGCGCTACATGCACAGAATTTCAACCTTTAAATCACATATACGAAATTATACGCTCGACAACAATGGATTATGAAATACAGAGAATAGTACTCAGACAAAAGTACAATCATTACAATATCACAAGTTCCATTTACATAACAGAAATCTCGGGTATAACAGAAATCCTTGTTCGATTTTGATCGTGTACCTCGGACTGTTTTGGGTTACTGGTTATTGTTTCTCGTTGTGTGTATTTTTTTCCTCGGACTGTTGGGTCGGCATATCGTGTTTTGGTGATCGTCTTTTTCGTTTTTGGTAGCATTGTTTCTGCATCGAGAATCTTTGTCGGGACACAGGCAAAACGGCGCAAGACCGCGGCATTTTGCGCCGTGTGCGTGCGCCGTGTCGCCAGGGGGTCGAACTGCTTGTCAGAAACGGCGCAAGACCCGCGGCATTTTGCGCCGTGTGCATGCGCCGTGTCGCACGAAGTCGCCCGCTGACCAGCAACACGGCGCTGAACACGGCGCTATTTGGACCGTTTGTTGCGCCGTGTTCTGTCCAGTATATATAGGACAGACACGGGTTTTGACCCCATTTTTCACCTTTCCTCTCGTCTCTCCGCTCCCTCAGTGCGATTTTGGGCGATTCCAACGGATATTGCATTCTAACACCTTATAACTCAGAATTGGACTCTCCAACACGAATTAATCATCCTTCTTCCGCCTTTCCATCGTTGAATTGAGGTAATTGGTCATTATACCTAATTTTAGGGTTCTTGGCTAAAATTCATTTTTCCTTTCGTTTTTGTTACGATTGATGATGAATATTTGTTGGGTAATCGTGGTGTTATGTTTTCCTAGAACTTTAGCGGATAAATTCCAAGTTTTTCCCCTTCGTTGATCGAACTTGAACTTTATGCCTCAATAGTGTTCGGCGGATTGTCCCTTAGGATAGAACATCGATTAATTCGTGATTTCTCAGTGGAATTGTAGTTGATTGAGTCACTATTGTTGTTAGGACCAGATTTGTGAAGATTGTTCGGACCGAAACCCTTCCTTTCGCCGTTTTCCTTCGCGTCGTGTTATCCAAGGCAAGTACATGTATTACATTCCGTTATGTGCATATGATTTTGATGCGAATGATGTATATGGTGTTATTGAACGAATGTGATTGTTTCTCTTCCACCTGGGGATGGCGTGTGGCCTCTGGGGGCCGATACTAATGGGTACGGCCATGGAAGTGGAATTGAGTGCGTGTGTTGATGTTCTTCCACCTGGGGACGGTTCGACGGGACCTCTGGGGGCCGATACTAATGGGTACGGCCGCGGAAGTGGTTTCTCACCTGGGGACGGTCCGACGGGACCTCTGGGGACCGATACTAATGGGTACGGTCGCGAGTTACCAAGCGTGGATAATTGTGATGTGGGAAACTTGTTGATATCTTGTTTTGGTGTTAATGTGATATTCCAGAATATAGACTTTAAAAATAATATACCTAAAGAATTAGTTGCGTTGAATTGTGTATGAATATAATGTTTAGTAATTATGTACATGCACTAGCAATACGAAAGCTAACCCCTTAAAGTGGTGAAATGCATCTTATGCATTTGTAGTCTTGTCAGTGAGGAGCTGGCACGGGATGCGCATGCAAAGGATGGGTTGGCATGATGATGATGTGGCTCGAGTCTGCATTTTTCTGTTTTGTCATTGCATCTGTTGAGTACTGGAGATAGTTGGTTTATTTTTTAACATGGTTTAAGTCCCCTGCGTGGGCAACATTTTGGTATTTAACTTATGTCTCATATACTCCGTTAAAATGTTTTGGCCGAGGCCACGGCCTTATTTACTCTTTGGGTACATCTTTCATATTATCATTGTGGTTCATGTGTCACGAGTTATCCTGGTAGACCTCACGGGGGTTCTACGGCGTGTAATGTCCCATTTGTGAATTGGGATGTTACAATTATGGTATCAGAGCTTAGGTTTTGAATACCTAGGCTGTCGGTGAAATTTGGGTCTGTCAGTTGCATCATTAGAGTCAGTCGTTGAGCCTAATATCATCATGCTACCGTCTTTTCGTGCGACCCGTGGCTGTAAGTCCCCTCGAACTCTTATATTTCTGTAATTCGTTTTCCTGCATTGTTCGAATCGTGACTTGTGTTACCAACTTTGTGAATTGTGAATCTTTCGATCTTGTTCTTTTCTTATTCTTCTTCGGTATGTTGAGAGGTCGTGGTAGGCGGCTAGGGGACGCGGCCGAGGCCGTGGTCGTGGTGCCGATAATGAGGAGGGCTCACTTTCCCAGTCCTCTGCGGACTCGGCCTCTCACTCGGTGCCGTCGGGTAATAATGCCGGCCAGGCTCTTGCCGTACTTGGCGATTGGTAGCCCAACTTACTCGAATAGCTCGGGGTGGACGTCGAGAATCCGCCCGACAGGAAGAGGAGGCTAGTAAGTGGCTTGAGCGGTAACTAAGATGCACCCTCCTCGTTTCTCCGGATCTTGACTCCC
The DNA here is from genome assembly GCA_033398695.1 of Orobanche coerulescens. Lineage (NCBI taxonomy): Eukaryota > Viridiplantae > Streptophyta > Magnoliopsida > Lamiales > Orobanchaceae > Orobanche > Orobanche coerulescens. The sequence goes on along the minus strand of CM065802.1, from coordinate 117,710,138 downwards.
TCGGATGGGAGAATTGGCTCTTTCGGTTGTCAGAACCTTCGATGCCGTAGCTTGTCACGAGGACGGAGGTACACATTGCCCGGCCACCTCCGGATAAGGAAGGCTGCGGAATGGTGGGAGGCCGTTGCGCCCGAGAGATCGTCGGGCCACTTGGGATGAGTTCGGGGCTGCTATGGAAGCGAGAATATTGTCCGCCGCCCAAGGAGCGCAGTGTAGAGTTCTTCACCGCTACACCTCGGGATGTGCCTATTTCTCGTGCCATCATTTCTTACAATCGTGATTGGGCTTCGTGGGGATCAAGTGAGAACGGAGGTGATAAAATCCGATACTTCAATATGCGCATGAAGCCACATATTAGGCGAGTATGGCGCCGCTCATGTGTGCCACTTTGAAGGAATACTGTGATCGCGCTGCGCGATCGAGATGGTATCCCGGAATCGAGTCGGTTTCGGAAGCTAAGAAGCGAAGACTCGGTGGGTTCTCGGCCGGAAAAGGTGGTCGATTTTCGAGGTCTCGTTCGCTCCTACACAGGAAGAGGCCGTTTCATCAGGCCGGTGGATCTCGGGGTAACTGATTCGATTCGATCTGTTGCCAGGCGGGAGAGTTTGTTTTAATTGCGGTCGGCCAGCACGTTGTGAAGGATTGCCCACTTAGTTAGTTACTTGCTTTACTTGCGGACAGGCCAAGACATCGGCGGCTCATTGTGAGAGGGCCACGGGGCCGCTAGATTTACGACTACCATGCCCGATCGGAGGATCTCGGTTCACCGACTACTCATGTTCGCGGGGTTCGAGTCGTGGTAGGGGTCGGAGTCGGCCGAATCGCCGCGCTGGCTCGAGTTCGGGCTCGATCCATCCCCGATTATATCGAGATGAGGCGCACGGAGGAGGCGGACATTCCGGTGGCGTCGGTACCACTCGAGATCCTTTCTCATCCAGGTTTCGGTACTTTTTGATTCGGTGCGAACCATTCCTTTATAGCTTCGGATTGTGTGAGTCGTATTGGTTTTGATTGCTTGTTTGAGTGTGAGCCGTTCGTAGTGGGTACGCCCGGCGAGATCGTATGGTTGGGGACCGGGAAGTTAGGGATTGCCCGGTGAGGATCGGGAGCGGGATTGGCCTCGAACCTCATTGTTATAGACCTTAAGGGTGAGGATTTGATCCTCGGGGACGATTAGTTGGATCGTCATGGTGCTATCATGAACTATCGGACTCGTACCATCACGATAGTTGCCGAGGACGGCAGAGAATACTCTCGTCGGTACATGGCGGTAGATCGGGTGTGTGATTAGCGCCTTGAAGGCGATGAAACTTTTGAACCAAGGTTGTGTCGGCTCGGTGTTTCGCTCTGCAGGCGGAAGATGGTGGGGTTGACATATCGTCGATTCCGTTGTTAGCGAGTACCCGATGTATTTCGGATGACTTGTCGGGATTACCACCACATCGAGAGGTGGAGTTTCCTATTGACCTTGAGCCGAATGCGGCCCCTATTTCTCGAGCACCGTCCGTATGGCACCGTCGGAGATGCTAGAGTTGAAGAATCGATTGGGAGAGTTGTTAGATAAAGGGTATATTCGACCGAGCGCATCGCCTTGGGGTGCGCTGTACTTTTGTTAAGAAGAAGGATGGATCGCTTCGTTTATGCATCGACTATCGAGAATTAAACAAGCTAACCATCAAAAATAAATACCCTTTGCCCAGGATTGACGATTTGTTTGATCAGCTTCAGGGGGCGACAGTCTTTTCGAAGATTGATTTGCGATCGGGCTACTACCAGTTGAGGATTCGGGACGTCGATATTCCGAAAGCTGCCTTTCGGACGAGATATGGCCATTACGAGTTTGTGGTTATGCCTTTCGGGCTAACCAATGCCCCAGCAGTGTTCATGCAGTTGATGAACAAAGTTTTTATTGAGTATCTGGACAAATTCGTAGTCGTTTTTATTGACGATATTCTTATCTATTCACGGAGTCGAGAGGAGCACGCCTTACATCTTCGGATTGTATTAGACACTTTGAGGGCTGAGCAGTTGTACGCGAAGTTCTCTAAGTGTGAGTTTTGGCTCGAGGAAGTGACGTTCCTTGGGCATGTGATTTCATTGAGAGGAGTTCGGGTAGATCCGCGAGAAAATAGAGCGGTGATGGCTTGGGAGCCGCCTAAGAATGTGAAGGAGGTGAGGAGTTTTACGGGTCTTGCCGGATATTACCGTAGATTCGTTGAGGATTTTCTAGGATCGCTAGACCACTCACTCGGTTGCTCGAAAACTTCGAAGTTCGAGTGGACTACGAGATAGGCGGGGCAGTTTTGACGAGTTAAAGAGACGTTTGACTACCGCGCCCGTGTTAGCATTGCCTCGGGGAACGAGGATTTCGTAGTGTACGATGATGCTTCGGGCCTTGGTCTAGGATGTGTTTTGATGCGAGAGACAGAGTGATTGCATATGCGTCCACTTGATTGAAACCTTATGAGGTGAATTACCCCACGCACGATTTGGAGTTAGGCTGCGGTCGTTTCGCCTTAAAGATCGGAGGCATTACCTCTATGGGTCGTCGTGTAAGATTTTTACCGACCACAAGAGTTTGAAGTATATCTTGATCGGAAGGAGTTAAATATGAGGCGTAGGTGGTTAGAGCTAATTAAAGATTACGACCTCGAGATACTTTACCATCCGGGTAAGGCTAACGTGGTGGCGGATGCGTTGAGCCATAAGCCGATGGCGTTGCGGATGTTAGAAGTACTTACACCGCAGAGTAGGATCCGGCGAGATCTTATTTGTCGAATATTGAGGTTTGGGTTCGAGAGTTCGGGGCGATTATGTGCATTAGAGATCACTTCGACCTTGATGATATCAAGGCGAAGCAAGATGATGATCCGTGTTTGGTCGATTAAGGGAGGATGTGAGGCGGGGAAAGCCCACGGATTTGTGGTTCGGGATGATGGCGTTACGAGATTTCGCGGCGACTATGTGTAGAATGATATTGGTGAGACGAGAAGATCTTGAGTGAAGCTCATACCACGCCTTACTTCATACATCACAGTACGAATAAAATGTACAAGGATGTGAGGAGCAACTCTGGTGGAGTAATTTGAAGACAGACGTTAGCGAGTTTGTGTCGAGATGTTTGACACATCGGCGAGTTAAGATCGAGCATCGGCGACCAGCGGGGTTTTTGCGACCACTTCCTATCCGGAGTGGAAATGGGAGGATATTTCTATGGATTTCATTACTAGTATGCCTAGGACTCGGAATGGAATGAACATGATTTGGGTTATTGTCGATCGGTGACCAAATCAGCTCATTTCTGGTATTAAGGACACTTGGGGCCGGAGAGACTAGCACGAGTATTTATTGCAGAGGTCGTGAGATTGCATGGGACTCCTAAGAGTATTGTTTCGGATCGTGATGGCGGTTCGTGTCACATTTACGCGGAGCCGTTCATCGAGCTTTGGGGCCCGAGTTGAGACTCGGTACATCTTATCACCCTCGGGCCGACGGACGGTCGGGCGGACGATCCAGACGTTAGAGGATATGTTGAGAGCCTGTGCCCTAGAATGGAAGGATGATTGGGAGTCGCACTTGCCGTTGATTGAGTTCACGTACAACAATAGTTGGCATGCCTCGATCAAAATGGCGCCATTTGAGGCGTTGTATGGGAGGAGGTGTAGATCGCCGTTGTGTTGGGACGATGCGTCCGAGCTGATTGGTATCGAGCCCGATATGGTAGTTGAGACGAGAGAGAAGATTACTCTGATTCGGGATAGATTGTTAACGGCCCAGAGTCGGCAGAAGTCTTATGCCGACACGCGTCGCCGTCCGTTGGAGTTTGAGGTGGGAGATCATGTTTTGCTTAAGGTGTCGCCGACACGGGAGTTTACCGTAGGAAGGGTAAACTTAGTCCGAGGTTTATTGGGCCGTTTGAGATTTTAGAGAGAGTGGGAGAGCTTGCCTATCGGCTAGGCTTACCGCCGTCCCTGAGCCACGTTCATAACGTATTTCATGTTTCCCAGCTTAGGAAGTACGTACCGGACCCTAGCCATATTATTGATTTTGGAGAGATCGAGTTGGGACCCGACATCACCTTCGAGGAGAGGCCGATTCAGATCTTAGAACGTCGGGTGAAGCAACTCAGGCACAAAACCATTCCTTTGGTTAAAGTGCAGTGGTCGCGGCATGGATCCGAGGAAGCCACGTGGGAAACGGAGGAGAGTATGAGGTCGAGATACCCCGAATTATTCGTGTTGTAAGTTTCGGGACGAAACTTATTTTTAGGGGGAGATAATGTAATATCCGCATTTTCTATTTTTAGTAATTTCTATTTTTGGTGTATTTTCGTTTCGGACAACTCGCTTGGCACTGTTTTGGAATTATGAATCTATTTTGTTCTTGGAGTTTCTCCATTTGGACGAGTCTCGATGATGTTTTTACGTAATTTTCATCTTGAGTTATATTTGTCGCTTGTGTATCCGATTGTCGCTTAACTCGTTCGATTTCGTCATTTTCCTATTTTCATAAGTTCGTATGGTTGGGTAGAGCATGTTGTGAGTTTCGGATTGTTAATCCGACGTTGTATCGTGATTTTACGGATGTTTGGGCCGTTTTTGTAATTTCCTATAAGTTTAGGGAATTTGTTCCTTGTTCGATTTTGATCGTGTACCTCGAATTTATTTTGGGTTCTTGGTTATTGTTTCTCATTGTGTGTATTTTTTCCTCGGATTGTTGGGTCGGCATATCGTGTTTTGGTGATCGTCTTTTCGTTTTGGTAGCATTGTTTCATCCCGAGAATGCATGCATCGGGACACTGGCAAAACGGCGCAAGACCGCGGCATTTTGCGCCGTGTGCGTGCGCCGTGTCGCCCAGTCGAGCCTTGTCCGAGAAACGGCGCAAGACCCGCGGCATTTTGCGCCGTGTGCATGCGCCGTGTCGCACGAGGTCGCCGCCCGACCGGCAACACGGCCCGAACACGGCGCTATTTGGACCGTTTGTTGCGCCGTGTTACATCCCATATATATAGGACAGACACGGGTTTTGACCCCATTTTTCACCTTTCCTCTCGTCTCTCCACTCCCTCGGTGCGATTTTGGCGATTCCAACCAGATATTGCATTCTAACACCTTATAACTCGAGGTGGACTCTCCAACACGAATTAATCATCCTTCTTCCGCCTTTCCATCGTTGAATTGAGGTAATTGGTCATTATACCTAATTTTAGGGTTCTTGGCTAAAATTCATTTTTCTTTCGTTTTGTTACGATTGATGATGAATATTTGTTGGGTAATCGTGGTGTTATGTTTTCCTAGAACTTTAGCGGATAAATTCCAAGTTTTCCCCTTCGTTGATCGAACTTGAACTTTATGCCTCAATAGTGTTCGGCGGATTGTCCCTTAGGATAGAACATCGATTAATTCGTGATTTCTCAGTGGAATTGTAGTTGATTGAGTCACTATTGTTGTTAGGACCAGATTGTGAAGATTGTTCGGACCGAAACCCTTCCTTTCGCCGTTTTCCTTCGCGTCGTGTTATCCAAGGCAAGTACATGTATTACATTCCGTTATGTGCATATGATTTTGATGCGAATGATGTATATGGTGTTATTGAACGAATGTGATTGTTTCTCTTCCACACGGGATGGCGTGTGGCCTCGGGGCCGATACTAATGGGTACGGCCATGGAAGTGGAATTGAGTGCGTGTGTTGATGTTCTTCCACAGGGACGGTTCGGCCAGGACCTGCGGGGCGATACTAATGGGTACGGCCGCGAGTGGTTTCTCACACAGGGACGGTCCGACGGGACCTCCGGGGACCGATACTAATGGGTACGGTCGCGAGTTACCAAGCGTGGATAATTGTGATGTGGGAAACTTGTTGATATCTTGTTTTGGTGTTAATGTGATATTAGGAATATTGACTTTCAAAATAATTTTCCTAATGATTTATTTGTGTTGAATTGTGTATGTATATAATGTTGTGTAATTATGTACTTGCACTAGCTATTAGAATGCAAACCCCTTAAATGGGGAAATGCGTCTTATGCATTTAGTCTTGGTCAGTGAGGAGCTGGCACGGGATGCGCATGCAAAGGATGGGTTGGCATGATGATGATGTGGCTCGAGTCTGTATTTTTCTGTTTTGTCATTGCATCTGTTGAGTACTGGAGATAGTTGGTTTATTTTTGAACATGGTTTAAGTCCCCTGCGTGGGCAACATTTTGGTATTTAACTTATGTCTCATGTACTCCGTTAAAATGTTTTGGCCGAGGCCACGGCCTTATTTACTCTTTGGGTACATCTTTCATATTATCATTGTGGTTCATGTGTCACGAGTTAGCCTGGTAGACCTCACGTGGGTTCTACGGCGTGTAATGTCCCATTTGTGAATTGGGATGTTACAGTAATGGTATTTCGTATCTTGAGGTATGTTCCGTATTTCCTTGGTACTTGTCTTTGATGGACAGTCGATTATCGTATTGGAATTGTCGATGTTATCCGATGGATTGAATTGGCCAGAGTTGGTATAATTTCCGTATCGCGAGTTATGATAATATTTTTGAGAACCTTGGGTATTGTTGAGATACCGTACAGATATTTTGGTATTATCCCATGGTGATGTTAAGGATACGAATTGTGGATTTTCGTAAAGTTAAGACGGTAAGATTACATTGGTCGTATTCTTACTTAGTTTTTCCATTGATATGTAATTATTGACGTGATGTGATGGTTATCATTGTTGGATATTATGGCTGACCCCGCCGTGGGCTTTCTTTTAGGTTCTCGGAGTATCGAGCTTGTAGCATCGTGAAGAGATGAGCTTCCGGAGGATCTTGGCTAGGACATGTTCTGTACATTGAGTTTCTTGTTTGGTTCTTGTTTTCCATTTGCTAGAGTATCGTTTTGGTTGGTCTTTTTCCATTGCGTGAGTATTTTGAGACGCTCTTTTGGTATCCGTAACCGAGGTTACTTTGGAAATCGTTTTCTAAACTTTTGAGTATCAATTTGTTTGGCCTTGCGATTTCAAATGAGTTTTCTGACGGTTTTGATAAATGGATTTTATAAGTCTTTGTGAATTTTTAAAGTTAGTACCGTCGTTGGCCTCTTGGGCATTTGTAAATGTTTGTGAAAATTTCTTTTTAGCCTTGTGGGTTCCATCTCGGGGCCCACGGCGCTGTAATATTTCCGGTTAAATCTGGGGGTGTTACAGAATATGGTATCAGAGATTAGGTTGAGAAAACCTAGGCATTTGGGTCGAGTTGGGTCGTGTTTTTGTTGCGTCATTCGAGTTGTCGATTGACAAATACTAGAGCCGTGAGTCTTTGTTGTTCACTCAGGCTTGTGCGTTATCGGATTTGCCAGTATCGTACTGGGCTTGTTATAACTTTTCCAAATGGTGTTTACGTGATATATTGTGTTCTTGAGTTGCACTGAGTTTGCAAATCGTGAGTTTTGAAAATACCTGTGTCGAGTATTTTCTTGAGTCTAGACATGTGTTAGTATCACGGGGAATCGTCGGCTTCACGATCTGTAAGTATTCGGATTTTTGAATTTCATTGAGATTTACTGCCGTTCTAAGTTGATATGTTTTGAGATTCAGCAGAAATTATGCATTTCAATATAAGGTGACAGAGTTGGGATAGGATTGATGATCTTGAGAAGTTATGATTTTGGAAATCAGTATATCAGCTAGATTTTGGAACGGAATTGTGTAATCGGGAGAAGGACTATGGATTGTTGAGAAGAACATGTAGCATGTTAATTCATTTGAGATACATGAACTGATTTGAGCATTTGAAAATGATACTTTTCAAAATGAATATTTTATGGATGTTTTACGGAAAATGATTTTGGGCCGAGACCCAATCGATTTTGAAATGGTTTTATAACTCAGGACTTGAAGTCCGAAAAGGGGTTTTCTACTTTTTAAACTTTTTGTAATGCGGAACGAGTTACGGGCTAAGACCCTAATGTTTCAAACGACTTTTCTATTTTCTTAAAACTCCCGAGACTTGTAAAACACTTTACCAATCGTTTACCTATGTTATTTCCGCCTTTCGAGGCTTTGGTTTACTTGTTCAAATTGAACCTCTCGGGAAGTCTTTCGCTGTGTGGATTTGTTTCAATATTTTGTCATATCATATTTAAGGTGATCCAGGATGGGTTAATGACTGACGTTGCAAGTCATGTGTGGAAAAGGAGTTTAGTCGGAATTTATATATTGAGATTTTGGAACTCGATCGTGTGGTTTTCCGATGGAATATCAGTGGATATTGGTGACGAGCCGGATTGGTATATAGGAGTACGGATGTGGTCAATCATTTGCATAGTTTTTATTTTAAAACTTCGAAATCGTGTGGATTCGAAGGAAACTGTTATCAAATACTTGGCACCGGCGAGCCAGTTTATTTTTCGAGAATTGATTTGGTGGTCTTACCAAAATTTATGTTTCGAGTTTTGAAATTTTTGAAAGAATTTTCGAAAATTTGTCTTTTGACAAGAATATATGATTTCATACTGGTTTTGAAAACGTGATTGATGTACATACGCATTTAATACATAATGCATATCGTGGTGAAGTTCTGAATGAGATTCACGAACTGGATAAGACATCAGTATGGTACGAGGAAAAGAGATTCGAACGTTAGTATGGTAGTTTGGTTATCCACGGATGATCGGTTGATTTATCGGATGAGAGAGATATGCTGTGTGTTGTAGATTCATGCACAGGATGTAATTTTGGAACTGTGGATTTTGTGAAACCGGGACATAGGTGCTACGTGATTCCATTGGTGCGGTAGTAGCGTAATCTTACCATAGTGATCTTTGAATGATTTCTTTGTAAGTGTAAATATGGGGATGGTGACCCCATGCTGGTTGTTTTGGATATTGAGTGGTCGTTCCCGCTCCTTGTATGAATTGGTATGTTCGTCGATTTGCGACTCGTTGTTCGTATGCCGAGGGAAATGTTCGCCAGTTGGGTATGTTTATTGAGATCCACTGTATGTGATCGGTGTGTCGTTTTGAGAATTTTGCTTTTTCGTATATCTGTTTCTGTGGTTCTGTGTTGATAGTGTTGGAGTTTACCGTGTGAAGGTATTCTCGATTTCCGTTGATCGTTCGTTGGTTGTATTGGAGTTTATCACGTTGATGATATTCTCGATTGTGTTTTGACCTCTGGTTGGTCAGATTGGAATTTATCATGTCGATGATAAATTCGGTTGATTGTTGATCATTGTTGGTGATCATCGGCGTTGATTGTCTATCGATGTTTCGGATTCGTTGCCATTGTATTGAGAAGTTGTTTCACGGATACATCGGATATTATTCGTTTTATCGAGTGAGACTTGATTATGTAATCAAAGACAGGATTTGATTCGGGCATTGTTTGATCCGAAGATGATATATTTTGTTGAGAATCGGGAATTGTGATCGTAAGCGTATTGAGGCATCTGTGAAAACGGCTAGTATCTCCGGAGATCGTCGACCTGCGTATTTGGAAGTATGCTCTTTTGGATATTCGGTAATGATGATGATAAATCGTTGTCGTGATGGTTTTGGGATATTTTGGGTTGAACAGTATGGTTGTTCGTTTTATGATGAATTGCAAGTTTCGAGGACGAAACTTATTTTAAGTGGTGTAGTATGTAATATCCGAAAATTCTACTACTGTTATTTAACATTATTTTATCCGAGTTATGTTGTACAGTGTGGTATGCATACGGTATGGATAAAATAAATGAAGGACTGAGACATCTGTATTGGTACAATTATCGTACTTGGTTGACAATTACATTTAAGAAGTATATGTATTCAGTATGCCGTATGTTCGTATTCTGTATGTTGAGACGTTGGACAAGAATAGCTGAAAATGGCTAAGTATAGCCTTATTAGCGCACGCTGATATTCATGCATAACGCACGCTATCGTGCAGGATTAGCGCACGCTACGTTTATAGGTTAGCGTACGCTAGTGCAGACAGATCGGAAGGAATCTGCGTGTGGACCCGGCTGCTTTCGGCGCACGTTCTGATAAGTTAACGGATGTTGTAATGTAGTGTTAGCGCACGCTAATGCATGTTGATTAGCGCACACTAACTGTATATTGGACAAAAAGGAATCTTATCCTAGTCAGAGCTGTCGGCGTGTGGACCCGTGTTCGGAGCATACAGACAAACGAGTCAACTGATGTTAGCGCACGCTAAACGCAAGGACTTGCGTACGCTAGAGAGTGTAAATTACGTACGCTAATGCATGGGCATTACGTACGTAAGCTCATGTACGAAGCGAGACAGTAGTCTCTGGACTACGATAGCGCACGCTAACAAAGGTCAGTTAGCGCACGCTAAAGCCTTAGCGCACGCTAAACATGAGATGTTAGCGCACGCTAGTAATGCAGTCTATATAAGGGACAGACGGGTATTATGAAGCATTTCGTCCATTCTTTCACTTTCAGTCGATAGAGAGAGCTTTGGGAGGTTCTTGAGGTTCCCAAGCACGGTGAGGTGGTGATCTTTAACAAGATTAAAGATGGAAATCATGGATTAAAGCTTTGTTCTTGAAATCATTGGTGATTCTTGGAAATGGATTCAACCTTGGAAATCAATCCATTCCTTCATAAAGGTAATCACTCTTCATCTTTGGATTTCGTTTTGGATTGAATGTTGATGATTATTACATAAACAAGTTTGACAAGCATGATTATGAGATGGATTACAGGAGTATGATGATATTAATATGATTCTTGAGATTTAGATTGTGTCGTTCGTTTTCTTGAGATAAGTGGATTAATCCTTCTCCTCAGTTTCGGATGTTGATGTTATTGTAGATGATTACTCTTTGTAATGGAAGATTAAGGATGTGTGGTTACGTTCTTGACGTTTCGTGTATTAATATTAAGGAAGATGATATATGGATATAGAACTTAGATTATAAGTTGGATGATTGTTTATATGTTAAAGGATATCGGATTTCGTTGTTTTGATAGCTTTGAACATGATTCAGAATCACTTCGTGTTCTTTAAATCGCCATAAGTTGATCGGTATCTGAAAAACATGCATCATCGGCATTAGCGCACGCCACGTTCTTGCCTAGCGCGCTAATGGGAGCAACTTAGCGCACGCCACGTTAGGTGATTAACGTGCGCTAAGAAGCGAAAGTGCGATATTTTCGTGTTGTGGTTGTAAATTCGTCTTTGGTTTGAGTAGGATTGATTCGACTAGTGTTAAATCGAGATATTGTCGAGCCGTTGGGTTTGTGAATTGGTTTTATCGATTGTTGATTGTTATCAAACTTGTTGTCTATCGATTACTGTAATAGGCTTAGAATATTGATCGGTGATTACAACCGTGTGTTGCGGTCGAGCTCGAGTATGTTCGTGAATTGCTTTGGTCGGGACCGAGGGACTTGCAGATGACGGCAATGGAATTGGTAACGACTTCATCGGTATCGAGGCAAGTTATTACTTGCTCGGTTTGTAATATTTAATAAATGGTTTTGATTTCATTCGTTTATAATTCGTATAGCAATGTTTATAATCGTAATCACAAGGGATTTGGGATTATAGGTCGTATTCGAGTTTTGGGAATTTAATCATAAGGTATATGATTCACATTTATTGTTGGTATACTTGGTATCGAAGATATGTTGTGGTATAGACGAAGACGTGAATTATCTACCATTCGTGACATTTTGGATCGTCGAATATTCAGAATAATGGTTCGTGATGGTTTGGACATCGAGATTGCTCTCGAAGGACTCGGAGCAAGTACTCTAATCATTTTTGTCATCTGTGTCGATCATGTCGTGATACATTCGTGTATCGTTGTTGTCATGCATTTGTGCATTGTTGTTGTCGTACATTGTGTACTGTTGTTTTGTGCAGTTGTGCATTGTTGTCATATGTCCACCATGCTTTGATCCGACAGGAATCATCATGGGAATCTATATTGTGTCTTATTTGGATCGTTGGACGAGTAATGCCACCATGCTTTGGTCCGGGATCATCATGGGAATCTATAGTCAGGTGCTTGTTTGGATCGTTGGATTACCATATGTATTGTTGTTGTGCATATGTATATTATGGGTTTGCCATAAGTATACATTGTTGTTATTGTTGTGAGCATATTGACATTGTCATATGAGTATGCATTTGTAGGTCTTGTGTTAGGACCATGTTCGTATGTTGTGTTGATCTGATCTCGGATTAGGCGACGTGATGGTAATGGTAATTCGTATCTTGAGGTATGTTCCGTATTTCCTTGGTACTTGTCTTTGATGGACAGTCGATTATCGTATTGGAATTGTCGATGTTATCCGATGGATTGAATTGGCCAGAGTTGGTATAATTTCCGTATCGCGAGTTATGATAATATTTTTGAGAACCTTGGGTATTGTTGAGATACCGTACAGATATTTTGGTATTATCCCATGGTGATGTTAAGGATACGAATTGTGGATTTTCGTAAAGTTAAGACGGTAAGATTACATTGGTCGTATTCTTACTTAGTTTTTCCATTGATATGTAATTATTGACGTGATGTGATGGTTATCATTGTTGGATATTATGGCTGACCCCGTCGTGGGCTTTCTTTTAGGTTCTCGGAGTATCGAGCTTGTAGCGGTCGTGAAGAGATGAGCTTCCCGGAGGATACTGGCTAGGACATGTTCTGTACATTGAGTTTCTTGTTTGGTTCTTGTTTTCCGCTGCTATAGTATCGTTTTGGATTGTCTTGTTCCTCTGCGTGAGTATTTTGAGACGCTCTTTTGGTATCAGTAGCGAGGTTACTTTGGAAATCGTTTTCTAAACTTTTGAGTATCATTGTTTGGCCTTGCGATTTCAAATGAGTTTTACGACGGTTTTTGATAAATGGATTTTATAAGTCTTTGTGAATTTTTAAAGTTAGTACCGTCGTTGGCCTCTTGGGCATTTGTAAATGTTTGTGAAAATTTCTTTTTAGCCTTGTGGGTTCCATCTCGGGGCCCACGGCGCTGTAATATTTCCGGTTAAATCTGGGGGTGTTACACATATGGGCGGCCAAGGGAATAAAAAGAGGAAGAATGACGTGTGGTTTCTAGAGCCCTCATGTCCCCCATGCAAGACACCCTCATAAAACACCTTAGACACATGTCATTAGTCTTCCCTTCAATAACACTTCCCCAAGCCCTAAAAACATCATATAAATACCCACACTTAGCAATAGGCACCCTTTACACTTTCAACAACAAAAAAAAAATCTGCATTGAGAGGAAGAGGGAAAGAGGGCCGAGCTCAAGTAGTGAGAGGAGGAAGAAGAAGTTCAACAAGAAAATAGGTAATTCAACTCCTACACCTTCTTCCATAATTTATGATTATAATCTTCCTTACCTAACTAAAACCTTAACATGCAAATAAAATACACATTCTTGGTGTTTGGTGTTTCGGCCGAACCAAGTAGAGGTGAAGGGGAGAAATCTTCTTTCAACTTCCGAGACCTAGAACCGTTTACTTCCGGCAAGAAATCGAGGTGGGTAAAAATTCTCTTCAAAAATCCTAAAAGAAAATAAAATTTATGGTTTTGTGATGCGTGTTTAATTCTGAAAATTTTACAAATATGTTGTTGAGGAATATGTTGAGACATGCATGTTTACTTATATATATATATGTACCATGATTTTTGTATTTGGGATTATATCTCTTGTCTTTCTTGAATTTGAAGTTTCAAGAATTATGATTTTTGCAAAGCATGTATGAATATGAAATTGTATGTAATTGTATGCCTTTGAGATTTATATATATGGCTATGTTAACATGCATTATATTTTACGGGTTCAAGTTACCACCGATTTGGTAGATAAAGTTCGATTATGTGAAAAATTGAAATTTCATCACTTCTTCGTAATTTCTTGTAAACTCTGTCCAAAAATCTGGAACTTGTGTTATATTGACTAAGATATGGTATGTGGATAAATTATTTGTGGCCAAAATGGGACATGAAATGAGTAAACGGAACTTTTGGGCATAATTCGTAATTTCTTAAAGTTTGAGTACTAAACTGAAATTTACGAAAATAAAATATTCTGGACCATGGACAGTACATATTATATCATGTATGGACTGTCCATAAAGTTTCAAGTGATTCGGAGTTCGATATCAAAACTTATTAGTATAAATTGCAAAGTTAAATAATTTCGGGGTCAAAATGCAAGAAAACAAAAAGTCTGGACCAAGTCCGATTTTTTCTGGAATTTTAACAAATCTGGAATTCCAGGTTCATCACGAGTCATCTCGTAAAATTTCGTTAAATTCCGAGCTAAATTCATAGCTCTATAAGCCTCGGAACGATTATCTTAAGTTTTGGGGCGATACCGTAATTTCTGGAAATTTCAGTCCCGAAACTGGAAATTTCCGAATCTTCCCATCCGATTTCGTTTCATACTCCAAACTCTTAGGCTCAAACCTAAGGGTAAAAACACCCTTTCGACCTATTTCAGAGAACCCTCGTTTCGTTTCGTCGGACCTACCCATTTAATATATCTGACCTAAACCCAACAAACCGTTAATAAAATTTTGAGAGTATTTTCAAATTATATACAAGTCCTATCCCGTATTATCGTGCAATAAATATGAGTAACCATATTCCATACTTAATCAAAAGACGCTATTAAACTCACTGACCGAATGTTTACGTGATACTTGTGAAATGCGTCTAATTGATAACTGTGACTGTCCGGGAACTAAGTGCTATACAAACAAAATTCCATGGACGGGTCCGCCTCTAACTCTATCGGGATAAAGTGCCACGTCAATATACAGGGTCCACCTCCTGAGCCCATACGAAACAGAGAGCCGACCTACAATTCAGGGGCCACCTCTTGAGTTGTAGGAGCCACCTCTAGAGTCCCAAATCGAGTCGGGACGGTTATACCGAGCCTTGGATCGAGCAGCGCGGCTACAGTTCATAAACAAGGCTATTGTTGTTTCCTATTCCCATAACCGAGGAACGGAGTGTTCCGAGGGACCTGGATCGTAGACTTGGGGTATAATTGAGATTATGGTGTGATCCGGGTATTGACCCACAGCTAAAGACATACTGAGCCCAGATAAGAGATAAGGAAGCACACGCTAAGTGTGAGAGCGAAGGCTCAGCTATTGGGGCGACGGTCCAAATCTTGGGGCGACGACCTATATTGATAAGAGTAATAAGAAGAGTCTAGAATCCAAAGTCCACATCGACAGGATTCGAAACTGGATTGACTGATCGGCTGATTGACTGACTGCTTGAATTGATATCCATCTACGTGGACAGGATTATAATATTAAAACTACATAATGATCATTGTTTTTATAAAATTCCGATGTAATTGTAACTGTTTTCACTTTCTCATAATTGATAAAATCATGCATCACTTAAAAATTTTCAAAGAAAAGAGCCACAATCGCACACGATCACCCACTCACTGAGACCTTTTATCTCACCCCACTGTTTTCCCTTTTGAAACCAGAGCATGAGCCACCAGTCGAAGACGAAGAAGTTTTCGAGGAAGAGACTGAATAGAAGACTGCCATCAAGACTTAAAATTTATGTTGTTATCCCAACTTGTAATAGTTAATTATGCTTCGTACTTAACTCATTTGGTATTTTTCCGCTGCAAACTTATGATCAGTGTAATTTTGATTATCAGCTTTTGTCACAACGAATCTTAGAACATCGGGTTAAGATTGTTGTTTTGAAATATTATCCAATCGTTATTTTGCTTCCGCTATCTATTGTGGCAATTTTATTGATTGATTGATCAACCGATGCGTCGCGCCCTCGTCCTTCCCGATGTTGGGGGCATGACAGAAGTGGTATATATCGGAGCCCGCTTTGTGAGAAGAACACTTACAACAGGCTAACCAGGATAAGATTCTTCAGACTTAGATGGGAATTCCACCTAGGACGAAGTGAACCATAGGACTGAGACCTAAGGTAGATTTCTCGAGTCAATTCTCATTAAAGATCTCTTTCGACTTGTCGCTATTTACTTGGAATATGCATAGTCAAATTCAAAATTCCTAAGTCATTGGCCAAGGTACTTGATTAAGTATCCACGACATTTCCCCGACTGAATCAATCCTTCTATTGAACTCTTGAAACGGACATAGTTTATTTCACTTATCCATTTCTCAAAGTCATATCACTATTCATTCGAAATTGTTGAAGTTCCTTTAAACTCCACTAAACTTCATTGTCTTCTTAAAAATGGAGTATTATTGTTCCTTTGTCGTTAGTATCATATAAGCATATTTGTTGAATCATTAAGTTTACTGCCTTAATGATTGTTCATACTTAGTAGAGGTCTATATTGGAACTTAGATTTTCGAGATACTGACTTAGTTTTATAATTAGATGGACCCCACAGATAATAAAGATTTGACCAAGGAAAATCAGAATACCCCTAACTCGATATGTATGCTCAGGCGGATAAGCCAAACTTAACCAGAATCAACTCTAAGTGTTCAATCGTACACTTAATTCTGCATAACAACATAAATCACTAATAATCCCACACAAGATCGTAAATCCTCACACATTCTCTAACTTATAATACATGGCTGACCGAAGACGTGGACGCCCTCGCATAAATCGTGAAGAGCAGCATCAATGCGATGATCGCTCACGCTCTCCTCCACGAGGAGGAAATGGGAATGATGCCATGGCTCAAGCCCTCGCTCAATTGACAAACTTCTTACAATAGCAGACTGCAAACAACGGGAACAACAACGAAACTCATGATCGCACCTTGGAAAGATTCTTATGCTTCAAACTGCCTACCTTTGATGGGGAACCCGACGATATCAAAGCCGAACTCTGGCTGGAGAAAATTGAAGGAATTTTCAACGTCCTTCAGTATACTGATGAACAACGGATATCACAGGCTACCTTCCGACTCGAGGCCACTGCTCATGACTGGTGGAAGATTGTGAACAAGCGCTGGACGAGAGAAAACCGTGACAGGACGTGGGCTAACTTCCTGACCAACTTTCAAACTCAATATGTGTCAGCAGCAGCCAGAGAAGCTAGACGAGACGAGTTCTACCACTTGAAGCAAGGAGCCATGACAGTCGCTCAATATGAAGCACAGTTTAACAGGTTGTCTAAATACGAGCCCAGATTGGTAACAACTGAGGAAGACAAGCTCTAAAAACTCACTAGAGGACTGAGGCAGTCGCTTCAACAGAGCCTCTTAACTATCTAGCTGACGACACTTACCCAAGCAGTAGAAGCTGCCACTCGGATCGAAAGCGGAACGGCAAGGTTATCTCAACAGCAAAGTCGATTCTCCAACAACGCCAAGAGGCCTGCTACTCGACCAACATCAAAGCCACCATAAAAGTTTCAGAGTACGGGAGCTCGGGGGAGTCCAAACGGAGCAAAAACGCCAGTTATCGCCAAACCAACAGCGCCGTGCACCCACTGTGGTAGGAAAGGACATAAGTCATATTTGTGTTGGAGTAAGCTCGGAAAGTGCCTACGTTGCGGCAGTTTAGATCATCAAATTCGAGAATGCCCAGATATGGACCTCCCGGCGGTCAAACCATCTACTGCACCTAAGCTAGGAAACAACCGAGGGAAAACCCCAGCATAAGTATTTGCTCTAATTGGCCAAGAGGCCCCAGAAAACAATGATTTGGTGGAAGGTACACTCCTGATATCTAACCAACTTACACGAACACATATAGATCCAGGATCATCCCACTCGTTTGTTGCACCGCATTTTTCTAAGAAACTAGATAGACCGTTAGAATCCTTAACATTATGCCTAGAAGTATCTACCCCGATGGGAGTTAGTCAGCTAGCGGATAAAGTACATTCTGCGTGTGATGTGATCATCAGTGGTAACTGTTACTCTGTCGATTTAGTAGTGCTTCCAATATTGGAGTATGACGTCATCCTAGGAATGGATTGGCTGTCCAAACACTACGCACAATTGGATTGTCATTCTAAGATAGTTAGGTTTTGCGAACCTAACAAGCCAATTGTGTAATTAATTGGAGACGCTAGAGTCAACCTAGCACCTATAATATCAGCTATCAAGGCTAAGAAGGCAGTTGCCAAAGGGGCAACCGGATTTTTAGCCTTCATCATTAACAGGCCCAAGAGTAAGTCGGGCATAAAAACCATACGTGTAGTGTCCGAATACCCTGACGTATTTCCCGAAGAATTAACCTCCCTACCACCTGTCAGAGAGGTTGAATTCAATATTGAAATCATGCCTGGGAAGGCACCCATTGTAAAGGCATCATACCGAATGGCACCACTGGAGCTGCAAGAGTTGAAAGTCCAACTGCAAAAGTTACTCGACGTGGGTTTTGTACAACCCAGTATATCACCATGGGGAGCTCCAGTATTGTTTGTCAAAAAGAAGGACGGAACATTGAGGCTTTGCATAGATTACCGTGAAGTCAACAGCGTTACAGTTAAAAATAAGTATCCTCTCCCGAGGATAGATGAGTTGTTTGAACAACTCAAAGGAGCTACGGTGTATTCCAAGTTCGATCTTCAACAAGGATACTAACAGTTAAAGATTAAGAATGAAGATGTTCCTAAAACTGCATTCCAAACTAGATACGACCACTACGAGTTTGTAGTGATGCCTTTTGGACTCACAAATGCTCCTGCGGCATTTATGGATTTAATGCACAGAGTATTTCAACCCTATCTCGACCAATTCGTAGTAATTTTCATTGATGACATACTCGTGTACTCTAAGTCAGAAAAAGATCACGAGAGACATCTTAGACTAGTATTGGATACACTAAGGCAGCACAGGTTGTACGCCAAGTACAACAAGTGTAAATTTTGGTTGAGGGAAGTGGCGTTTCTGGGCCACATTATTTCTGGAGAAGGGATTGCAGTAGATCCATCTAAAATAGAGACTATTATGGACTGGAAGAGGCTGGAAAATGTCACTGAGTTAAGAAGCTTTCTTGGACTTACGGGTTACTACCGTAAATTCATCAAAGACTTCTCGAAGATAGCGGGACCCCTCACACAGCTAACCCAGAAACAAGTAAAATTTGAATGGACGGATAAATGTGAGTCAAATTTCCAAGAACTCAAGAAGAGACTTACCACTGCACCAATACTGACACTTCCAGAAGGGACCCAAGGATTTGTCGTATATAGTGAAGCCTCAAAGGATGGCCTCGGTGCCGTACTGATGCAGAATGGTAAAGTTATCGCATATGCTTCCAGGCAACTCAACACGCACGAGAATAATTATCCAACGCATGACCTCGAACTTGCTGCAATAGTATTCGCCTTAAAGAAATGGCGACATCATTTATACGGCGTTGAATTCACTGTGTTTACGGATCATAAAAGTCTCAAGTACCTATTTTCTCAAAAGGAACTTAATCTCCGACAGAGAAGATGGGTAGAGCTTTTAGAAGATTACCATTGTGAAATTCAACACCACCCAGGGAAAGCGAATGTCGTGGCTGATGCCCTAAGTAGAATGTTACACCCCCAATCCGCTCAGGGATATTACACACCGTAGAACCTTTCCTCAAGGATCTACCAGGCTGGTAACAACATAGAACATCTCAACAATACCTTTAAGGCTAAAATGACTCAGTAGACCGATTTGGTCTTTCACTAAATACATACAACTCAAACACATTACATGCCCACGCAGGGATCGAATACAACACACTCCCGTACAACGGGAAAGAATACTGCAGCGGAAATAAAATACAACTAAACCAATGACATCATAAGGATCCTCGTGTGATTAGTATCGTTCATATTTCATCATCCTTCGTGCTGACCCTGTGTTATGCTCCCAAACCAGAATGCAAAAACAGACATCCACCCCCCAAATACTCGGGGGTTAGCAAAACTCTACTGTTTTACTAGTGCAAGAACAAAGTGCAAATACGAGCCATACAATACAAGTTCCAAGGACAATAATAACCAGGAATCGTCAAAGATCCAAACGTAATGAAAAGCACTTCCCGAGGCAAGAGGTTGGGTAAAACATTCTAAAACGGAAATGTCACAAATCAACGGAAAATAATTTATAAAACGATTTAAAATGTCATCGAGATTTTTAATAGAAAACAATTTAGGATTACTGAATCCTTCTCTTCCGAAAATCAACAGGGGTCATAGCCCAAAGGTTTCATTTTCACAAATAAATCCAACAACAATTCACAGGGCCAGAGCCCGCATCAAGTGTTCTCAACGGACATAAAATCAACACAACATAATCACGTACAAGTATTGCCTAGGACAGGGATGAAGCCACAAATCCCACTCGAGGCCTCTAAGGACCCTCCCGAGCTGGCCACAACATAAAACAAATCACGCACATGCAACGCCTAGGACCGGGACGAAGCCACAAATCCCACTCGAGGCCTCTAAGGACCCTCCCGAGCTAGCTAGCTAAACAAATCACACAACATATATCACGGTTGGATCAATCACTTGTTGCATCCTGACCCCATGATCACAAGCCATGTGTCACCGTAGATTATCTCAGGCTCTCACAGTTGGATCAATCACTTGTTGCATCCTGACCACATGATCACATGCCATGTGTCACCGTAGACCTTCAACCATATCCACACATTCACATAAATAACATATCACATCAATAATATCCAAGTAATTCACATCAATGGCAACAAACACAATGCACGACGCAATGGTCAAATCACAATGCACCGATATGAGATAATATATACATATATATTATCAAAGCACAACGACAACACCAAGTGTATTCATAGTAATTCACGTAACCATCCACGAACACAATGTCCACAAAACACACGCGTTTTGAAAGAGGGCCTTTAACAAGGCTAACCGAATCTTTGAAAGTGAAATTCAAACGATCAAATAAACACAAGGAGACAATCACTAATTATCATATCCATAAAACAAGAATTGTATGGACAAGGTACTTGACTCGAATAACCACAACACGGAGAATCGACCGAAGTAGGTTGGCACGAACAGTCGCCGACTCCACCGAACGACAACCCACAACAATAAACTACCAACGACAATAATAACAATGAAAATGAATTCCAAAGTACGACCCAAAGCCGCTGAATTCAAGGAACAAACGACGAAAGTTCAAGGGTTCCCCCCGAAACGGTCAAGAACACGAATCGACCCGACAAAACATGAAAATGGACTTCCCAACCGAAATATGGATATTCAATCCATAGGATATGTTTAAAAACATCATTTTACAACAATCGGTTCATCAAAAACGGATGGAAAACGAAATCAAGAACAATTCCCCCCCAAAAAGTCAACTCGAAGGAAATCAAGAAATATACCTTGATTCGACGAAGAACAATGGATTAAATGATGTTAAACACAAGAATACTACTAAGATTAATCATACCCATCATGGATTAATCAATCATACAGAACGAATATGACAAAAACGCAAAAAACCCAAAATTTCTCAAAATAGGGTTCTAGGAAATCTCACCATGATTCGCTGGATCAAAGGATGATATAGGATGATCAATCAATGATATGAACTCAAGAACTTCGTGGATTTGTTGTTCAACAACATGGCTTCAAGATCCCCAAAGCTCCAGCCGCGGAAGAGAAAGAGAGAAATGGGAAAAATGACCGAAACTGGACTGCTTTGTCACATTTATACTGGTCCAGCCTAGCGTGCGCTATCGGCCCGAGCCGCAATCCAGAGACTTCCTGGACTAGACTGCTCAGCCAGGTAGCGTGCGCAGCCTTCCGGCCGTAGCGCGCGCTACTTTCCGGTCGTAGCGTGCGCAGTGCCCGACAGTAGCGTGCGCTACCTTCTGATCCACCCGAGTCCAGAACCTCACTGCCCCTACTGTCTCGGCCGACTAGCGCGCGCAGCTAACCGGCCGTAGCGTCCACTGCCTCCCGGCCGTAGCGCGCGCTACCTTCCGGTCGTAGCGTGCGCTACGCCGGTTCCTGCCGCACCCGTCCGGCCAGTGGCCGCAACCGTCCGGCCAGTACCCACAATCGTCCGGCCAGTGCCCGCAACCGTCCGGCCAGTACCCGCAACCGTCCGACCAGTGCCCGACCACTAGGACTCGACGACTCGATTATCCGAAATCGCACGGAATGAACACAACAAAATGCTCGTGGGCAACATCATCGACCCGAAATGAAATACCATGGAGCAATTAATCACACGCGACCATGAAAAGGGTCAAGACAACAAGTATGAATGTGGATACCCACAACTTTGAGTAAATTACAAAATGGCCCAAAACGCCCGAAAATCACGATACGTGATCGAATAACCAAACCGAAGTTCATAACATGTCTAAAAAGGTTAAATGGACTTACGGGAAACTCGAAACAGCAGTTTCGAACGAGATTCGCAAGAATCGAACTCAAGTGCGGAAAAGTCGCTAAAAAGCACGAAACTCAACAAAATGACACCGAAACAAACTCGAATGTCGAAAACTGCAGAATTAAACATTCTCAAAATGACGAAACGGTCACAAGAGAGCCGTTAAAACAGACTCTAGCCAAAAAAAGAAAATTACCGGAAATTGAATTTGCGGATATTACATACTACCCTCCTTAAAAGAAATTTCGTCCCGAAACTTAAAACAAGTAGGGAGAAGCAATATCCCGCCAGGAATACTCGACGAGATACACAAGAAACGCGTAACTTACGCCCAACGGTGAAACGTTACAAGCAACGCAAGGGATATACGGCGTGAAAGCGCGCTCCACGACGACCAACACAACGCCACCGGTAGAAACATAATAAAACCAACAAGTGACAAGGGTCATCAAACAGATAATACAATCAAGTCGATTATCCAAACAATCCCAAAATACAAAGCACCTATCATAAGGAAACACACACAGTCAAGAAAACATAAATAAACACAAAACGATCCACAAGGACAATCACAAACAATTCAGACTACGCCGAAATACTCAAAACCACAATAGGCATCTACGTGTCCTTTCGGAGCAGGGACGCAACCTCGATCCCCCAAATCTCTCAGTTACCGTCTCGCATTGCACAGCTTGGTGACCCATCTGGCCACACCCGAAATAACAAACTAACGGTGAACGACGATTCTTCGTGGTACGAGATCAGGCAACAATAGTCAGACAACCCTGATCGAACAACAACGATCGATCAACAATGACTGAACAACAACGATCGAACAATAACGATCATATAATAATGATCGAACAACAACGGTCGAAAAATAACTCCGAAGTTCACAATTCAACTCAAGACATTAAAAGAGCTGGTAGAAACTGGAAGATGTTACTTTCGAACAAGGTTCACAAGAATCGAACCGAACTCATAAAAGTCACAACGATAAGAAGACCGATCCGAAACAAGGTCACAACCCGTTCGAACGATGAAACCGAAATACAGAACAAGTTCAGAAAGTATCAACGAACACGAGCGAGTCGGTAGACTTGAGAAAGAGGAAATACAGGAGTCCAAAGATAATACGGGTATTACATTCGACCTCTTATAAAAGAAGGTCGTCCCCGCAACTCCCAATAACGGAAACAAGGCAACAACACAAAAGCAGTCGACGGAAACATTTCCCATGGGCCTCTTAGAGCCGATCCTGATATCTGTACTGAAGTTCGTGCCCCGAAAGACTCGGGACCCAACTCGCAAAACTGGATCCTGTGTCTCTCGGGTCCACACTTGAAATGCGTTACCGACGAGAAGGACGATTGTACGTACATGCCCCCGGCACACCACGGTTGAAACACCTCGGCTCGGCATACCAAATATACAAATGCTAGATATGATGGAACATAACATCACAAAATAACAAACCGGAGATGCCAACTTGGCATAATATATCAATACATACTAAAATCACATCAACCACGGCATCGTTCGACGATTATAACGGCCCGAACGATAACCAGCACATAATCACAAAACAACATGAAACAATCATGCATTTACAGAAACATGCAAACTCAAGTTCCAACAGCTCGCACTGGTGCGATAACACACAAATCATCACAAAGCGACAACATTCAATAGTAACATCTCACCTCTCATAGAGGGCTAATCACAACAATTGCGTGGCAAACGACTCAACGTTCACGCCACTGATTCCATCATACTCGGGAGCTAACATTCTAACGACAATGCGAATACCACATATACATTCCCGGACCACAAACAGGAATGATAGGTTTTAAAAAAAACGAAAACCACCTTTTGAAAACAGTTTGGAAACGCCAGTTGATCCTGAGTATCACATTTTCAAAAACTTGTACAAACACCATTATTGAGACTTTGAAAACCATCTTGCGTTGAACAAAAATGAGGACACTCTTCTTTTAAATTGAAACTTTCAGAAATATTCGACCCTTGGGTCTAAGCAAAGCATTTCTAAATAATTGAAAATATCTCAAAATATTTTGGTCCCAATTGGAATAATTTGAAATATATTGCGGCACTAGAAAGCACTTTGAAAGTACCGCGAGAAAATAATTCATTTTAAAGGTACGTCTCGAAATTTATTTTCTAAGATACTCAAGGTTTTCGAAAATCTATTAGGCTAGAATGCCTAAAAAGTCACATGATCATTTATCAAACCGTCATAAAACATTCAAGGCCAAAATGCCAAAACTCGATTTAGGGAATCGGTTTTACGAATTAGAACTCAGTTTGCAAAATACTGAAAGTCATTTTGAAAGGACTCACGCAGCGGATAAAATACAGTTCGAAAATACATTAGTAGCGACACCGCTCCTCATAGAAATAAAATATTACAATCGAATACCCACATATCACGGAATCAAAATCCACAGAAGGATTCAATCAATCAACGATATAATCATACAAGCAGCTCATGTCACACGAGGCACAACACAAAGAAGGGAGACTTACATCCACAGGTTGCACGAAGATGATGATCGCTCCACGATACTAATCACGACCAACAGACTCAGACGACGCGTCGCGACACGACTCAGTCATAAAAAATCTGACGAGATAAAAACTCAACAGACACCACTAAACCCGACAGCCTAGGTTTCCACAACCTAATCTATGATACCATTTATGTAACACCCCCAATCCGCTCAGGGATATTACACGCCGTAGAACCTTTGCTCAAGGATCTACCAGGCTGCTAACAACATAGAACATCTCAACAATGCCTTTAAGGCTAAAATGACTCAGTAGACCGATTTGGTCTTTCAATAAATATATACAACTCAAACACATTACATGCCCATGCAGGGGTCGAATACAACACACTCCCGTACAATGGGAAAGAATACTGCAGCGGAAATAAAATACAACTAAACCAATGACATCATAAGGATCCTCGTGTGATTAGTATCGTTCATCTTTCATCATACTTCGTGCCGACCCTGTGTTATGCTCCCAAACCTGAATGCAAAAACAGACATCCACCCCCGAATACTCGGGGGTTAGCAAAACTCCACTATTTTGCTAGTGCAAGAACAAAGTGCAAATACGAGCCATACAATACAGTTCCAAGGACAATAATAACCAGAGGCACTTCCCGAGGCAAGAGTTTGGGTAAAACATTCTAAAACCGAAAGGTCACAAATCAAGGGAAAACAATTTATAAAACGGTTTAAAATGCCATCGAGAGTTTTAATAGAAAACAATTTAGGATTACTGAATCCTTCTCTTCCAAAAATCAACAGGGGTAACAGCCCAATGGTTTCATTTTCACAAATAAATCCAACAACCATTCACAGGGCTAGAGCACGCATCAAGTGTCCTCAACGGACATAAAATCAACACAACATAATCCATACAAGTATTGCCTAGGACCGGGACGAAGCCACAAATCCCACTCGAGGCCTCTAAGGACCCTCCCGATCTGGCCACAATCATAAAAAAAATCACGCACATGCATCGCCTAGGAACGGGACGAAGCCACAAATCCCACTCGAGGCCTCTAAGGACCCTCCCGAGCTGGCTAGCTAAACAAATCACACAACATATCTCACGGTTTGATCAATCACTTGTTGCATCCTGACCACATGATCACGTGCCATATGTCACCATAGACCTTCAACCATATCCACACATTCACACAAATAACATATCACATCAATAATATCTAAGTAATTCACATCAATGACAACAAACACAATGCACGATGCAATGGTCAAATCACAACGCACCGATATGAGATAATATATACATATATATTATCAAAGCACAACGACAACACCAAGTGTATTCATAGTAATTCATGTAACCATCCACGAACACAATGTCCACAAAACACACGCATTTTGAAAGAGAGCCTTTAACAAGGCTAACCGAATCTTTAAAAGTGAAATTCATACGATCAAATAAACACAAGGAGACGATCACTAATTATCATATCCACAAAACAAGAATTGTATGGACAAGGTACTTGCCTCGAATAACCACAATGCGGAGAATCGACCGAAGTAGGTTGGCACGAACCGACTACGAACTCGCCGACTCCACCGAACGACAACCCGCAACAATAAATTACGAACGACAACAATAACAACGAAAATGAATTCCAAAGTACGACCCAAAGCCGCTGAATTCAAGGAACAAACGACGAAAGTTCAAGGGTTTCCCCCGAAACGGCCAAGAACACGAATCGACCGACAAAACATGAAAATGGACTTCCCAACCGAAATATGGATATTCAATCCATATGATATGTTTAAAAACATCATTTTACAACAATTGGTTCATCAAAAATGGATGGAAAATGAAATCAAGAACAAATCCCCCCCAAAAAGTCAACTCGAAGGAAATCAAGAAATCCTTGACCTCGACGAAGAACAATGGATTAAATGATGTTAAACACAAGAATACTACTAAGATTAATCATACCCATCATGGATTAATCAATAATACGGAACGAATCGGACAAAAACGCAAAAACCCCAAAATTTCTCAAAATAGGGTTCTAGGAAATCTCACCTTGATTCGCTGGATCAAAGGATGATATAGGATGATCAATCAATGATATGGACTCAAGAACTTCGTGGATTTGTTGTTCAAAAACATGGCTTCAAGATCCCCAAGGCTTCAGCCGCAGAAAAGAAAGAGAGAAATGGGAAAAATGACCGAAACTGGACTGCTCTGTCACATTTATACTGGTGCAGCTTAGCGTGTGCTAGACTGTCGAGCTAGCGTGCGCTATCGGCCCGGGCCGCAATCCAGAGACTTCCTGGACTAGACTGCTCGGCCAGGTAGCGTGTGCAGCCTTCCGGCCGTAGCGCGCGCTACCTTCCGGTCGTAGCGTGCGCAGTGCCCGACAGTAGCGTGCGCTACCTGCCAATCCACCCGAGTCCAGAACCTCACTGCCCCTACTGTCTCGTCCGACTAGCGCGCAGCTAACCGGCCGTAGCGTGCACTGCCTCCCGGCCGTAGCGCGCGCTACCTTCCGGCCGTAGCGTGCGCTACGCCGCGGTCTTTACCGCGCACCGTCGGCGATGCCGCAATCGTCCGGCGGTACCGCAATCATCAGACAGTGCCTACAACCGTCCGGCCGATACCAACCGTCCGGCCAAGTACCATAGCCGTCGGCGATGCGACCACCAAGACTCGACGACTCGATTATCCGAAATCGCACGGAACGAACACGAAAAAAATACTCGTGGGCAACATCATCGACCTGAAATGAAATACCATGCAACAATTAATCAGACGAGACCATGAAAAGGGTCAAGACAACAAATACGAATGTGGATACCCACAACTTTGGGTAAATTACAAAATGGCCCAAAATGCCCGAAAATCACGATACGTGATCTAATAACCAAACCGAAGTTCATAACACGTCTAACAAAGTTAAATGGACTTACGGGAAACTCAAAATAGCAGTTTCGAACGAGATTCGCAAGAATCGAACTCAAGTGCGGAAAAGTCGCTAAAAAGCACGGAACTCAATAAAACGACACCGAAACGAACTTGGATGTCGAAAAGTGCAGAATTAAACATTCTCAAAATGACGAAACGGTCACAAGAGAGCCGTTAAGATAGATTCTCGCCAAAAAAAGAAAATTACCGGAAATTGAATTTGCGGATATTACATAGAAAGGATAGAGTAGCCCGACTCATGGTCTGAGAATGGCAAGCTCTTGAGGAACTGAGCTACCTGAAACCCATTCATGAAGGTGCTCGTTTAAATTGCGCCAACCTCATAGTTAAATCAAATCTATTGGACGATATTCGATTATCCCAAGAGAGAGATCCAAAATTTCAAGAGTTTAAGGACAAGATCGCTAAGGGCGAGAAACCCGAGTTTACAATTACCAAGGATGTAATTGTAAGGTTTAAGGGACGGTTATGCATACCTCATGACGAGGAGCTCAAAAGATGGATTCTAGAAGAAGCTCATTGTTCGAGATATACGATACACCCAGGAGGTAACAAGATGTACCGAGACTTGAAGAAACACTTTTGGTAGGTGAACATGAAGAAACAAGTAGCATAATTCGTGGCGCGATGCCTCACATGTCAGAGAGTCAAAGCTGAACATCAGCGACCCTCAGGACTACTACAGCCACTAGAAGTCCCTGAATGGAAATGGGAAATGGTAACCATAGATTTTATCACGGATTTGCCGACCACAAGGGGAGACTATAACACCATTTGGGTGATCGTCAACAGATTGACAAAATCATCACATTTCGTGCTGGTTAAAAAGGGCGACAGTCTGCAAAATCTAGCTAGGATTTATATTAGAGAAATCGTTCATCTCCATGGAGTGCCCGCGGACATAGTATCATACAGAGATCATAGATTCGTATCTCGTTTTTGGAAAGTCTTTCATAAGGAATTAGGAACTTCCTTAAGCTTCAGCACAACTGCGCATCTCCAGACCGATGGGCAATCTGAGTGAACCATCCAGACCCTTGAAGATATGCTACGTGCCTGCGTACTGGACTTTCAAGGAAATTAGGATTGTCATCTACCATTAGCCAAGTTTGCATATAACAACAGCTACCAAGCGACAATCGGAATGGCACCTTATGAAGCTCTGTATGGGAGGAAGTGTCGATCCCCGCTCCATTGGGAAATTGATGAACATTGGATGCCGAAGACTCATCGAACAGAACCTTTAGTAATGAGTACAGATTTAGTGAAGCCGTAGATAAAGTACGACTAATCAAGGATAGGATCTGCACAGCGCAGAGCAGACAGAAGAGTTACGCTGATCAACGTCGGAAGGATCTAGAATTTAAAGTAGGATATCAAGTCTTCCTGAGGCTAACCCTGCGAAAGAGTTTAATAGCGTCAAGTAAAGGAGGAAAGCTGAGTCCCCGATATGTCGGACCATTCGAAATCATGGAAAGCATCGGACGATTGGCGTACCGGCTGGAGTTACCATCCAATCTGGCTGGAATGCACGACGTTTTCCATGTCTCGAGGCTAAAGAAGTATCATCCAGACCCGACGAACATTTTTATTTCTGACATTCCGCCGATTAAAGATAACTTGTCTTATGAAGAGAAGCCAATCAAGATCCTCGACTGGCAAGTACGCAAATTGAGGAGGAAGCGAATTCCTTTTGTTAAAGTCGTCTGGTCAAATCACAACAGAGAGGAAGACGCTACGTGGGAGGCTGAGGAAGAAATGAAGAAATCTTACCCCGAATTATTTGAGTAGGAATTTGGGGACCAAATTCTTTGAAAGAGGGGAGGATGTAAAACCCCACAAAAAAAATCATGTAAGTGTTAGACATAGTATATATAGTTGTAAGATATCATCTCATTGTTATGAATAAATTTTGTTACGGATCCCTTGATGTTTCGACCGATTAATTGTTAATCGCCCAAAATTTAAATTTTATTAAATATTTAGCACACATAAATAATTAAATAACATACTAAAATAACTAATGGGCCAAGACCTAAAACATAAAACTTAATAGATTGGGCTCAACCCAACATACTTTACAACTAACTAACTAGCCCAACACAACTAATTAAATTACCAACTATTACAATTATAATTATACTCTTAAATTCACAAAAAAAAAGATGATACACACACACATATGGGCGGCCAAGGGAAGAAAAAGAGGAAGAATGATGTGTGGTTTCTAGAGCCCTCATGTCTCCCATGCAAGACACCCTCATAAAACACCTTAGACACATGACATTAGTCTTCCCTTCAACAACAATTCCCCAAGCCTTAAAAACATCATATAAATACCTACACTTAGCAATAGCCACCCTTTACACTTTCAACAATAAAAAAAAAAATCTGCATTGAGAGGAAGAGGGAGAGAGGGCCGAGCTCAAGTAGTGTGAGGAGGAAGAAGAAGTTCAACAAGAAAATAGGTAATTTAACTCCTACACCTTCTTCCATAATTTATGATTATAATCTTCCTTAGCTAACTAAAACCTTAACATGCAAATAAAATATACATCCTTGGTATATGATGTTTCGGCCGAACCAAGTAGAGGTGAAGAGGTGAAATCGTCTTTCAACTGCTGAGACCTAGAACCGTTTACTTCCGGCAAGAAATCGAGGTGGGTAAAAATTCTCTTCAAAAATCCTAAAAGCAAATGAAATTTATGGTTTTGTGATGCATGTTTAATTCTGAAAATTTCACAAATATATTTTTGAGGAACATGTTGAGACATGCATGTTTACTTATATATATATACCATGATTTTTGTATTTGGGATTATATCTCTTGTCTTTCTTGAATTCAAGAATTATGATTTTTGCAAAGCATGTATGAATATGAAATTTTATATAAATGCATGCCTTATATATATATATATATATATATGGTTATGTTAATATGCATTATAATTTACGGGTTCAAGTTACCACCGATTTGGTAGATAAAGTTCGATTATGTGAAAAATTGAAATTTCATGACTTCTTCGTAATTTCTTGTATACTCTATCAAAAAATCTGGAACTTATGTTATATTGACTAAGATATGGTATGTGGATAAATTATTTGTGGTCAAAACGGGACTTGAAATGAGTAAACGAAACTTTTGGGCATAATTCGTAATTTCTTAAAGTTTGGGTACTAAACTGAAATTTACGAAAATAAAATAGTCTGGACCTTGGAAAGTATATATTATATCATGTATGGGCTGTCCAATATGTTTCAAATGATTCGGAGTTCGATATCTAAACTTATTAGTCTAAATTGCAAATTTAAAATAATTTTGGGGTCAAAATGCAAGAAAACAAAAAGTCTGGACCAAGTCCGAATTTTTCTGGAATTTTCAGAAATCTGAAATTTCAGGTTCATTGTGAGTCATCTCGTAAAATTTCGTTAAATTCCGAGCTAAATTCATAGCTCTATAAGCCTCGGAACGATTTTCTTAATTTTGGGGCGATACCATAATTTCTGGAAATTTCAGTCCCGAAACTGGAAATTTCTGAATCTTCCCTTAAATCTGGAGTCGAGAAAGTATTCTTGGCTTCCTCATAAATTTTTATAACCATCCGATTTCGTTTCATACTCCAAATGCTTAGGCTCGAACCTAAGGGTAAAAACGTCCTTTCGACCTATTTCAGAGAATCCTCATTTCGTTTCGTCGGACCTACCCATTTAATATATCTGACCTAAACCCAATAAACCATTAATAAAATTTTGAGAGTATTTTCAAATTATATACAAGTCCTATCCCGTATTATCGTGCTACAAATATGAGTAACCATATTTCATACTTAATCAAATGACGCTATTAACCTCACTAACCGAATGTTTACGTGATACTTGTGAAATACGTCTAATTGATAACTGTGACTGTCCGGGAACTAAGTGCTATACAAACAAAGTGCCACGGATGGGTCCGCCTCTAACTCTATCGGGATAAAGTGCCACGTCGACGGACGGGGCCCACCTCTTGAGCCCATACGAAACAGAGAGACGACCTACAATCCGGGGGCCACCTCTTGAGTTTTCTGAGCCACCTCTAGAGTCCAAAATCGAGTCGGGACGGTTAGACCGAGTCTTGGATCGAGCAGCGCGGCTGCGGTTCATGAACGAGGCTACCGTTGTTTCCTATTCCCATAACCGAGGAACAGAGTGTTCCGAGGGACCTGGATCGTAGACTTGGGGTATAATCGCGATTGTGGTGTGATCCGGGTATTGACCCACAGCTAAGAACATACCGAGCCCAGATAAGAGATAAGGAAGCACACGTTAAGTGTGAGAGTGAAGGCTCAACTATTGGGGCGACGGTCCAAATCTTGGGGCGACGGCCTATATTGCTAGGAGTAATAAGGAGAGTCTAGAATCCAAAGTCCACGTCGGCAGGATTCAAAACTGGATTGACTGATCGACTGATTGACTGACTGCTTGAATTGACATACATCTACGTGGACAGGATTATAATATTACAACTACATAATGATCATTGTTTTTATAAAATTCCGATGTAATTGTAACTGTTTTCACTTTCTCATAATTGATAAAATCATGCGTCACTTAAAAATTTTCAAAGAAAAGAGCCACACTCGCACAGGATCACCCACTCACTGGGACCTTTTATCTCACCCCACTGTTTTCCCTTTTGAAACCAGAGCATGAGCCACCAGTCGAAGACGAAGAAGTTTTTGAGGAAGAGACTGAATAGAAGACTGCTATCAAGACTTAGAATTTATGTTGTTATCCCAACTTGTAATAGTTAATTATGCTTCGTACTTAACTCATTTGGTATTTTTCCGCTGCAAACTTATGATCAGTGTAATTTTGTTTATCAGCTTTTGTCACAACGAATCTTAGAACATCGGGTTAAGATTGTTGTTTTGAAATATTATCGAATCGTTATTTTGCTTCCGCTATCTATTGTTGCAATTTTATTGATTGATTGATCAACCGATGCGTCGCGCCCTCGTCCTTCCCGATGTTGGGGGAGTGACAGGTATTTTCTTGGAATATTCCTTAAATAGCAAAGCATTTCGTGTGTACAACCTCAGAGCAAATAATGTTGAAGAATCTATTCACGTAAAATTTCATGAGTCAATCTTACCGCTGATAAAGGTAGATCTTATTGATGATGCGTGTACACTCCCGGAAGTTCAACTATCAAAAGAACTAGAAAAATAGCATGAAGACTCGCTTGACAAATTACCAAAATATTGGAGGCATGTTTGATATCATCCTAAGGACTTGGTAATTGGGAATATTGAATATGGGATTAAAACTCGAAGAAGTACGCTTGAATTTCAGAATAACTTTGCATTCGTGTCCGAAATCAAACCCAAAAATGTCAATGAAGCACTTGATGACGAAAGCTAGGTAATGGCAATACAGGAAGAGCTTGTACAATTCGAACGAAATAAAGTTTGGGAATTAGTTCCAACTCCTACAGATAAATCTATCATCGGAACGAAATGGGTACATAAAATAAAGCGCGATGAAGATGGATATCCAATCAGAAATAAATCGCAGCTAGTTGCCCAATGATATTGTCAAGAGGAAGGTATTGACTATGAGGAAATCTTTGCCCCAGTCGCTCGACTTGAATCTGTTACTACCCAAAATATTATCCGGAGATAGATATTGCTGGAATGGATGGGATAGCAAACAAATGCAAGAGCACTTCCGTGAGAAAGATAAATAACACAAGATTTTCCGGGGTTGTTAGTCCCGGGCTTGAATGCTCTCGCGAGATATTATTAATACCGATATTTGGGGATACAAGTACTAATGTAAGAATACAATTACAATGAGTGTAAAGTTTCTTGTTATCTTAGCTAGTGAGCGTGTAGATTGCCGGAAGAACCAGATTTGATGCTCTGTGAGTTCTTGTAACAAAGGTGATGAACAGTCGCGGCGGTGAGAGATCGACCGCCTCTCACGGCGAGTATTTAGCTGGATGTTTGGGCTTCTGGGCTTATGAATCCCTTGGAATCTGTCTAGTGGAGACTTGCCGCTTCGCCGATCGTCTTACGGACGAGAGATTTGGAGAGAGAAGTCTGAGATGGATTAGGTGAGATTCTTAGGGAGCTTGATGATATGTGTGTTCTTCAGTATTTCCGTGGATGTATCGGAATGTGAGAGAATGTGAACTTTTGGTGGAATGTATTTCGGACGTAAGTCAGATGAATTCCGAACCGTATATTCAGTGAACTGGGAACCGTAGGTTGAGTCAATTCCGAACCGTAAGTTGTGCGAAGTCGGAACCTTTTTCCTGTAGGAGGAGGTTCTCTATTTATAGAGCTTGGATACGCCGGGCGATCACCTTTTCTGCATTATAATAATCGGGCGATCGTCTTTTAGCACATGGGCCTGTCCCCTCAGAGTCCGCAGGAGCTGCTGGCAATCAAGTGTGCGGTCCAATGGGGAGCTTACACGCGTCCTGAGTTGCTGTCGCGGGTGGTCCCACTGACAACTTTCGGCGCGCATGCTGGTAGGTGAGGTAGGTGACAGGCTGTGGTCAAATGTCTTGTCTGTCAGCAAAAGATCTTATCTGCTGGCGAAGATCTCGTCAGTGCCTTTGGTGGATCTGCACGTGGGTGCTTTCCTGAGATCCAGTCCTTGATGGTTTTGACGGGCGATCGTCTCTGCTCGGGGCGCAGGTCGATTGCCCTTAGCCGGTTAGTAGAGTAGATCGCCCGGTGCAAAGGGCGATCGCCTTGGGGTCGATCATTTGGGTAGCGATGGGGTCGATATCTTTGATTTGGCGAGCTAGCCATAGTTTGGTGATGTTGACTTGGTCGCTCGGCCTTATAGTCGATCGCTGTCGGGATGAATAAATCTTGACACAACAATTGCCCCGGCTCGCTCATACGTTGGAAAGCGTGGGGTGAGGTGGCTCTCTTGGCGATCGTTGAACTATTGTGGCGACTTCGTGTTTAAGCGAATCGCGATCGTCTTTGAGCTGATATACTGGATTTGGGCGACTGGTTGGCCGCTGGCCTGCAGGAAAAACAATGGGTGTTGGAAAGTCTCCTCGCACGTGTCGGGCTTCTATTGGAGGACGCCAACGGTCCTTAATGACTCCTCGGTTGTGGCGTCCTCGAAAAAGACGCGTCACGCGAGTCTCGAGGAGTCAACTGGTGTGCCGTTTGAGATTCGACCCCGAGGTTTTCTCTTATTGCAAACGGGTCCCCGCCTTCTCTTATAAAAGGGGCGCGGGGCTGATCTCACTCACGCGTGCTTTTTGGAGAAAGAAGGACCTGCGCCGAATTTTACGAAGATCTAAGAGCCGATCGTCGATCGATTTCACTTTAGGGTAAGAAAAATCCTTCTCTTCCTTTCTAACTCTGAAAATGGCGGAACCTCATCATCGTTTGGAGCGGGAACCGGTTACGCCGCCGGGACATCGTTTGCCAGGGGACAAACTTCTTCCGTCTTCCACAGAGGCGGTGGCAATTCGAGCCGGAATCGACCAGGCTGAAGTTGAGGCTTGTTCAATGAGGCCGATGTTGCTAGGGAGTCGGCTGCTGAGGAGAGACGATCGCAGATCGAGAGAGATCTCGCGATCGGGGCTTCTTGGGAGCAACATAGCGATTTTGGACGGGCTATAGGGCCTTTCTTTGAAATAATGGAGAGATTGGCGGTCCTACTCCGCGATTCGATTTCGGGGATACTCGGTCGCTTATCCATATGTGCTCCCCAAGCGGTCGCGATATCGTGCAGCGGCATGATCGTTGTGGTCGCTCGGCCAAATACGGGCTCGGCGTCGAGGAGAGATCGGCCGTCTGGAGGACAAGATTCCATGTTCCTTGAGATGTGGACATGTTCGCGCCGCGGAGAATGAACGAGCCGACCCGGCCTCCGATGGGTATGGTCGCAGTGAGTGAGGCCGTTATGGAGGCCGGACTACGCTTCCCTCGTCGCTGCGGTCTCCCATCTGTTGGCCGCTTGGAATGTGGCGCCACTTGGTGACGCCGAGCGCCCGCTCCAAATCATCCGCACTTTCACCCTATTCGGCGGTCACCGCTGTCTGATCTCCGTCGCCGTTGGAGATGAACTATTTGTTTAAGCGGCGGCACATAGAGGGTTGGTCGGCGGTTACCATATTCAAGGCCGATCTGGCCGGGTGATTCATGGAGTTCGAATAAGATACGGGCGATCGGGCGAAGTGGTTAGGTCGGCGGCAAGTGGAGAGCTTCGGCGGCGACAATCCACGTGCGACCGGAGATCCCTCGAATTTCGGGAGAGGAATCCGTAAGGGTTTAGACTCTCCCTTCGCTTGGATGCGTTTTGGGTGATCTAATTTGATTTACATTTTGCGAGGCTTTCATATTCGCGATCGAGGAGCCGCCTTCGACTTCCTCGTTGTTTGGGAGCGAATTAGGAGCTTGTCGGATGACGACCTAGACGCCACTCGGATCAACAAGGAGAGTCGGGTTGTCGGCTCGACTATTCCGCTTCCCGAGACATCTCGCGGTGCAGTATGTGGTCTGCGATCTTCACTTACTAGGCGATCGCCTTATTTTAAGGGCAACGTCGGCCGTTAGTCGATCGTCTTTAGCTGCAGAGGTTCGTTTCCCTCGCTTTTGGAGCCTCCGTGAGATCGCTATGTCGAACCCGGGAGTCTAGGCCGTCTTCACGCGAAGAGGTCGACTCGGGTTCCACCGTCGCATTGCCTATAGTTCGGAGGCGGAGCCTCGTGCGGAGCCGGAGCCTCGCGTAGAGCGGTCGTGGTTGAGGAGGAAATTCCGTAGGAGGGGCTTGGGCGAATCGCAGAGGCCGAGGCCGGAAGCAACCGTTTCTGCCCGGGCGATGAAGTGCCGATCGCCGCGCCTCCGATCACCATCGTTGCTCGGGCGCGAGCCGCCTCTGCGGCTTTTCTGCGGGAGGCAGCGATCGCGGATGCGAGATTCCTCGAGGGAAGCCGTTTTTGGTCGGGATCCCGAGAAGGTGAGAGGTAGATAGCATTTACGTGTTTGACAATTGCATCTGCGTAGGAGTTGTACTAACTTAATTGTTTTGATGCGGGATCCGTCGCGAGATCCTTCTTGTCCACCGATGGTCGTAGATTTCTGGCGAGCCGATCTCCTCGCCATTCTGTGATATTCCTCCCTATGTTAGCAAGTGCTTCCGCCACTGCCGGCGTGGACAAGCGATCTGGATGCGATCGCTCGCGGCGATCGTCGAGTTCGATGCATCTTGTTGTCGCCCTTTCTCTTGAGACGGCGACCATGGCCTTCAGTGCTCGGGAGTTTGAGGAGGCCCTCCACTATTCGCCTTGGGAGGATCTCGAGGCGGCTCGGAAAGAGAACGCCGAGTTCTTGACAAGATCGTGGCGATGGAGAAGGACTCCTTGGAGGCGGCCAAGCGGGCGAGCCATGAGCTTGAGTGGAGAAGAAGGAGGCGAGAAATTCGAATGGCGGTCGACCGATTTCGGGACCAGATGCTGAGTGCCGTCTGAGGCGAGAATGTTCTTGAGGAGGAGGCCGATCGCGGAAGGTGACGATCGCTAAGTGACCAGAGTAGCGGAGGCGAAAGAGAAGGTTCTTTGCGAGGAGGCCGAGCTCTAGGGATCGCAACGAGCGATGGCCGAGCCGAGAGGAGAGGTTGAGGCGACCAAGGCCGATCCCTTCCAAAATTTGGAGTATGTCGTGAGTTCGCCTATTACTTGGCGTTCGGCCCGACTCGATCCGAGCGGCTAAGAAGGGAGGCTTGGAGGTCGGTCCTCTAGCCGAGAAGTTCAAGTCATATGCATTGGAGCATCCTCTCCATTCGGCTTTCTCCTTGCCGATCTTGGACTGGCGGACATCGGCGTGGATTTGGTAGTATCCGTCTCGACAGTCTTGCTCATCCCGATGCTCGGAAGATGAGGGGACCGCGCCGAATGCCGATGGCGAAGGCCGGCAGGGCTGAGGCGCTTCCTTTTACGCTTTTAGCTTACTTTCTTTGTAGTTTGTAGCTTTCTTTTTAGTACTTAGGCCTTCGGCGACCGTGTACTCTATTTTTCAAGTAATAAAATGAGCATTTGGATTTCGACTTATCACTTGAATGAATGGTTATTTTTGAGTCTTTGTTTGACTTTGTACAAATGCGTGAGGAGAGATCGTTGCGAGGGTAGTTCCAAATGAATTGATAAACTCATAAGACAACTTTTTACAACAAGTTCGATCGCTGCACTACATCTGAAAAAATGACGATCTCCGTATGTGGTTGAATAGCGACGATCGTCGTGTAGGTAGTCCGCACTCTTCTTGCCCCTTGTTTTTATTCACTTAGTGGGAGTAAGGGGATGAAAATAATTCCTTGAGTGAGCGGTCTTTAACTTTGTCGAATCCTCGGGGACGGTCGTCCATCTTGAGGAACCGTGCACGATCGCGGAGTTCAATGGGCCGACTCCTTGATCATGTCTTGATGCGCGAAGACATTGAGTGTCTCGTGACTCACTTTATTATGAGGGTCCTCCGTTAGGCTGCGCCTCGCCTCGTATTTAAACGAAAGGCGTGCGGTCTTGGTCTAGAGGAGTCCTTGCGCGGGGCAGCGTCGGATGAATCAACTCCACGCCCGCGGCTTGTTAGCTCTGCTTCCACCTCGGCCAGCCATGGAGATGGCCGACCTCGACGGTGTACGTTGAGACGGGGTTGTGGCACGTCGCATTGTCCGGGTTCACCATGTCAGATGATGAACCTTTGAGGGCGAGCGATCGTGTCCACTGATTTGTTTTGGAGGGCCCTCAGACTACGCCGGCCTCGTATTTAAACGAAGGGCGGGCGATCTTGGCCTAAGGGACCTTGCATGGCCTAAGCAGTCGGAATTATCGACCACCAGGACCATGGCTGCACTCTTCCACCTTGGATCGTCATGTAGATGCCGACCTTCGACGGTGTACGTTGTGCGGGGGAGGCGATCTCGTGCCTTAGTCCATCGTGTTAGACGGTGAACTGCAGATGGCGATCGAGTCCTCCGGTTTCTTAAATAAGGAGGGAGATCGGGATGACTTCCGTGGTCTCTTTCTCTTGATTTGAAGCATATAGAGACGGTCGCCGAGGTTGATCCAGGGGTCGGCTCGTATGAGCTTCCCAGCCTGTTTTGCGTTTGACTCGGACGATCGTCTATAGAGATAGGCGGGGGCTTCGGCTAAACCAATAAGCTGTCCAACTTGCCCTCCTCGAACAGTCTCCAGAGCTGTTTGAGGAGGTCGCGGCAATTGTTGGTGCTGTGGCCGGGACTCTTGTGGTAGGCACAATATTGATTGTTGTCCAGGTGACCGTGGTCCCTTATCGCCTTTGGCTTTTTGAGCTCTTCGTGCCCCTTGATGGCATAGAAAATATGTGCCGGAGTTCTGTTGAACGTATGGAGGAGATGGGCTTCCATGTCCTCGAAAGCCTTGAGATCTCCGGGTGTCTTGGCGATCGCCTTCTTTGCTTTGGCGATCGCTATCTTCTGGCCAAGAGGTGGCGTTTCCTCGTCTAAGCGGAGGGTGAGTAGCCTTTGCACGGCCGAGAAGTTGGCGGCTTTAGCGCGGAAGATCGTGTAAGTTGGGGAATATCCTTGGAGAGATGTCGAACATGGGAGAGTGACCGTGGAATCCCCCATGACCGAATAGAGAGCGAGCTCATCAGCGACGGGTTCGCGGTGAGGATGATTTCGTCTACCCGGTCGATGTGATCTGCGTCGATTTCGTCCTTCCCGCTTGATTTTTATCATGCGGCTGGGGCCTTCAGTCTGGCGACATTCTTTGGCGAAGTATGACGTGAAGTCATCCGCGATTTCTTAAAAGAGGTGACCGATCGTGGTGGTAGTGAGACGTACCACTTATGGGCGGCGCCAAATGTCGGCGGGAAGATCCGGCACTTGGTTGCATCGGATGCCCCACACCCAGTCATGTTAATTCGGAATTTACTCGGGTGGGTTTAAGGGTCCGATCTCCCCTTATACAGAGGTGTTTTAGGAGGAGCGATCGTTGGTTGTATGGGGGCAAGCTCGATGTGGACCGCGAGTGGCTCGGTCGGCCGGCGATCTTCTTCTTGGTGCTTGCCCGGTGTCAAGAGTGCTCTCATCTCGTCGAGCCGCGTTGCATGGCGGCCATCGCCGTGCTTTGTTAGCGGCTCGCGATCGGAGCGAGGCCGAGGCGATTGAGTACCGAGTCCACAGCGATCGGGCGGGAGTCGGATGGGCGACATGCGTTGGGTGTGAGGTGAGTAGGCCGAACTCCTGTGACGGATTCGGATTCCGTCTTTTCAAGGTTGGAAACAGAGTGCCCCGGTCGCCGGGATGGGTCGCGTCCCAAGCGATCGAATATGGATCCGTCCGGTCGTGCGAGAGCCTTTCCTCGCGAATTGGGGCTTTTTGACGATCGCTCGTTCAGTAGCCCATTGAATTTCCGTTTTCCCATGCGGCGGATGATCGAGGGAGTTATCGCGGGTGGCGCGCATGCTCTCCGTCGCTCCTCCAGGATGGCTATAGCCTCCTCGATCTGTTCCTTGGTTTGGAATTGATCGAGTGAGAGGTTGGGGCCATCTCTCGGATGCGGGATCGAGAGTCTCGCGTTGCCGCGGCTTCCCCCTGTCGTCGGCTGGGGTTCGGATTGAGCCGGGATATGGTGTCCGGCGGTTCGGAGAGCAGCTTGCTTCGATGTACCGGCGGATGTCATGATTCTGAAGGTTTTCTTTGAAGCGCAGTGAGTGTCACTTCAAGTATATGCCCCGAGAACAGTGAGTGTTCTTCGGGACGGTAGAAGTAAAAGTTTGAGGGTTAAGCCCCCTTCCTCTAGCGCCAATTGTTACTACCTAAAATATTATCCGGAGATAGATATTGCTGGAATGGATGGGATAGCAAACAAATGCAAGAGCACTTCCGTGAGAAAGATAAATAACACAAGATTTGCCGGGGTTGTTAGTCCCGGGCTTGAATGCTCTCGCGAGATATTATTAATACCGATATTCGGGGATACAAGTACTAATGTAAGAATACAATTACAATGAGTGTAAAGTTTCTTGTTATCTTAGCTAGTGAGCGTGTAGATTGCCGGAAGAACCAGATTTGATGCTCTGTGAGTTCTTGTAACAAAGGTGATGAACAGTCGCGGCGGTGAGAGATCGACC
The DNA here is from genome assembly GCA_033398695.1 of Orobanche coerulescens. NCBI lineage: Eukaryota > Viridiplantae > Streptophyta > Magnoliopsida > Lamiales > Orobanchaceae > Orobanche > Orobanche coerulescens. The sequence goes on along the minus strand of CM065802.1, from coordinate 117,669,178 downwards.
GCCTCTCACGGCGAGTATTTAGCTGGATGTTTGGGCTTCTGGGCTTATGAATCCCTTGGAATCTGTCTAGTGGAGACTTGCCGCTTCGCCGATCGTCTTACGGACGAGAGATTTGGAGAGAGAAGTCTGAGATGGATTAGGTGAGATTGCCGGGAGCTTGATGATATGTGTGTTCTTGATATTTAGTGGATGTATCGGAATGTGAGAGAATGTGAACTTTTGGTGGAATGTATTTGGACGTAAGTCGATGAATTCGAACCGTATATTGATGAACTGGGAACCGTAGGTTGAGTCAATTCCGAACCGTAAGTTGTGCGAAGTCGGAACCTTTTTCTGTAGGAGGAGGTTCTCTATTTATAGAGCTTGGATACGCCGGGCGATCACCTTTCGCATTATAATAATCGGGCGATCGTCTTTTAGCACATGGGCTGTCCCCTCGAGTCCGCAGGAGCTGCTGGCAATCAAGCGTGCGGTCCAATGGGAGCTTACACGCGTCTGAGTTCCGTCGCGGGTGGTCCCACCGACAACTTTCGGCGCGCATCTTTGGTAGGTGAGGTAGGTGACAGGCTGTGGTCAAATGTCTTGTCTGTCAGCAAAAGATCTTATCTGCTGGCGAAGATCTCGTCAGCGCCTTTGGTGGATCTGCACGTGGGTGCTTTCCTGAGATCCAGTCCTTGATGGTTTTGACGGGCGATCGTCTCTGCTCGGGGCGCAGGTCGATTGCCCTTAGCCGGTTAGTAGAGTAGATCGCCAGCTGCCAAAGGGCGATCGCCTTGGGGGTCGATCGTTGGGTAACTGATGGGGGTCTGATATCTTTGATTTGGCGAGCTAGCCATAGTTTGACTGATGTTGACTTGGTCGCTCGGCCTTATAGTCGATCGCCTGTCGGGATGAATAAATCGTGACACAACAGAATCCATCCGACTTTTTTGTGCTTTTGTATCTCCCAAAAAGATTAAATTATTCCAAATGGATGTCAAAAGCGCGTTTCTCAATGGATTCATTCAAGAAGAAGTCTACGTGAAGCAACCTCCGGGATTTGAAAACTATGAGTTCCCGGAACATTGGTATAAACTTAACAAAGTGCTATATGGTTTGAGACAAGCTCCACGAGCATGGTATGATCGTTTAATTATTTCTTATTTCTCATAATTATAGAAGAGGTAAAGTTGATAATACTCTTTTTATAAAATTTATTAACGACGATATGGTGATTTGCCAAATTTATGTGGATGACATCGTTTTTGGTGCTACTAATATATCTCGTTGTCAAGAATTTTCCGATCTTATGAAGGGTGAATTTGAGATGAGTGTGATACTCACATACTTTCTTGGTCTTCAAATTAAGCAAGGAGTGTTAGGAATACTCATTAGATTTTGATGATGTCATCTTTGTATTTGTTTATTCAAATGTATGTCTTTAAGTACTTGGCAAAATGTAAAGAAGAACCAAATGAGTATCTTCTTTAGGCAAAATTGAGTATAGTTAAATACTTGGCAAAATATAAAGAAGAACCAAATGAGTATCTTCTATAGGCCATGTAAGTTAGGCATAAAAATTGGCTAAGTATAAATCTCATATAAGTTCATATCAGAGAAGTCCTGGTCAACTCAACTGATCAGAGAAGGTTGACCACAGACGACTTATCACCAGACAACATTCTGAAGAAAGAGATTTATTAGAGAAGTCCTGGGCAAAATATTTATCAGAGAAGTTTGACCAGACTGCAGTCAAGTAATCAGACGAAGTTAAGTCATCTGAAGTTTGACCACCAGATCAGATAATTTCATCAAGTCAGAAGACTTCAGAACAGAGAAGATCAGTCTGGACAGAGAACTTCATATCAGAGAAGTAACATCAGAGAAGTCTGACATCGGAGAAGGTTGACTGCACGTCAGACAGATTGACCAAAGAGATCAGACAAGTTCTGTCAAAGTAATCAGCCAAGTAACCCAGTCCACGTCAGCATGCGTTGAAAAGTCAATAATCACGGAAAGTCACATGCGGGCGATAAAGGACAGACTGGAGAGATTCTCGGAAAGAAAATGAATTAAATATTCATCCAGACCCACCACTGAAGACGTTAATCATATTATAATCAAAAGTTTCGGCGCCTCAACGTGAAAGTCTTCACAATGATCGGAAATGGATTAAAATAAGGGAATCCAGCCTTGCAACATTCGAAAAAAAACAAAGAAGTCTATTTCTCCAATGGATGGATTTGTTACAGATTTGCAATGGCTATCAAAGGAAGCTCAAAGATCTACATCTACAAATACCTGAAGATTTGAAGTTGAGCAGTACGATGCGAATAACACTCTCGAGCAATTAAAGCAATCAATATATTCAAGCAATCTATAGCATCTATAAATATCCTGGTTTAGCAAGAAGCAGGTATCTAACACAATATCAACAACAGAGTCAGAATAACTAGCTGCAGGTAGCTGTTGTGCCCAGATTCTATGGATCAGACAACAGCTAAGGGACTACAACATCATTGCAAATAAAGTCCCAATATGGTGTAATAACAACAGTGCAATCGCTATAACCAACAATCCAGTATTGCACTCAAGGACGAAGCACATTGATGTTAAACATCACTTCATCAGAGATCATGTGCTAAACAAAATAGTTAGAGTGGAAAGAGTCAGCACTGAATACCAGATTGCTGACATATTCACCAAACCTTTACCAGAAGAAAGGTTTTTGGAGCTAAGCAGGAAACTTGGATTACTAGATTGGGAATCTAGCACAGACAAGAAAGCTGCCTGATGATCAGATCAGACAATGAAGAGTTACCTGATGCAGCCAAGGAGAATCCACCTGATCAGACTATACAAGAGGATGAAGGAACCTAGCTGACCCTCAGGCGACTCAATCTACCTGATGCAGAGCAGTCAAGAAGTCAAACGGTCAACCAGCTAAGTTTTCTTATCCCTGAACGACTCTTGAATATTATATTATTATGTATTTACATGTGGCAACTACACGTTCACACGACCTCCACTATGACCAATTAAAAATACAACCGTCATTTTTCAAATTTTCAAAAGCAGGACCACCGCTTAATTTAATTAAATTTTAAAATCTCAAAAGCTGGACCACCGCTTAATTAATTGAACATTAAATTCAAAACGTCTCTTCACTTTTATATTTAAAGACGGGAAAAATCATTTCATAACTTTACCTTCTTCAAAGCACTCAAACCCTAGTTTTCAAAAGCAGAAATCGTTTTGAATTTTCAATACACTCAGAGAAAAATTTCTTGTGCAGAGATGGAATCATACTTCGAAGGAGTAAATCTGAAGGCCGTCAAAGACCAGATTATCTTTAGTCTGGTGGTTGACTTCGAGGGTCTGCTCGAATCAAATCTGAACACAAGCGTGTACCAAATCATCAGATCTATGAAGAAAAATGGGATTTACCCATTCCTGAGCATCAGCCCCAAATTTCTCTACAAAGAGGTTGTAATCGCTTTCTTCAAGGAAGCCGAAGTGTTGGAATCGGGCATCAAGAGTTCGGTATTTAGAGAAGAAGTGGCAATCACTCCGCAAACTATCGTAGAAGCCTTCGGGATGCGATCTTGAGGCATGGCCGTGGAAGCATTGAAACAGAATGCAGCCGACACTTGGCTGGAAATCAAGTCTGCCGAGCAACCATCTAAGTTGAAGTTAACTGCTAAGAGGAGAGAGCTAAGGAAAGAGTATCGCTATGCGTTGGACATCACCAACAAAATAGTGATGGGAATGGCCTGCAGCTACGATCAGCTGTAATCATCCAAGTTTATGGTGATGGGAGCACTAATTCAAGATGAGCCGATTGACTGGGTTGACTATATCTACAGGCAATTGGTTCGAGAAGTCAACAAAGTCCAATGGCTAGAGGACGAGAAGAAGTTCAAGACTAAGATAGCTTTTGGCACACAGGTCAGTTGAATTTTGGAGCACTTAGGTCTGGTGAAGGGAAATACTGATCCATTCCATATCAACAAAAGACTTGGTCACCTAGACCAAGAAACTTTGAAAAGATTGGGCGGAGAGAGGAAGACAGCCTGATTTATAAAGGAAATGTCTGTTGAACCTCCTACCTACAGATACCCTTCATGCTCAGATTAGTCTGAAGATGGAGACCAAGTTGCAGCTCTCGAGCCACCTGCAGAGGAGTCAGACTCAGACTCAGACAACACCCCTATAGATCTGCGATTCAAAAGGAAAGCAACTGCAGAGGAGGTGGTGCATGTCTCTTCATCATCCGAGCCTTCTCCCAAGAGGCCTAGACGCCTGGTTTTTGAAGAAGCAGAACAGGCACCTAACTTCGAAGATGTAGAGCTGACACCTTACTCACCTGCATCTGCTCATATCCCTCAAGAGGATCAGCCTACTCAACCCCGCCTGAAGGCTAAAATCATCCGCCTTCTAACTCTTCCCACCATGACAGAAGAAGAAGCAGATCTAATCATAAACATTCCTGAAGCTGATTACACATTCAATCTGCTGGAGAACAATCCCCTGAAGCTAGCCGTTGATTAGCTACAAATGGTAAAACATCATGCTCTTAAAATTTCATATATCAATATTTTCGAGGAATGGAAGACTTTAAAATCTTTTCCATTTACTCAACTACAATCTTTTGTTGAAATGAGTAGCTGGGACTTTCCCCAGGCTACGGACCAAGTGCTCTTTTGCCATGAGACAGATGCAATTTTAATACCCCATGAGAACTGGTTCATGAATAATTTCAAAACGAACATGGACCAGTTCATCCATCTTATTATGGAAGGTGTTTTGGAAGGGATTGTGGATGAGGATGGAGAAGTTGAAAAAGATAAAGAAATAAAAATAGAAGAGATTGTGGAGGAAGAGAAGACAGAGGAGTTGGAAGAAGAAGAAGAAGGAGAAGAAGAAGTAGAAAAAGAAGAAAAAAGAGATGAGAAATGAGATGAGAAGGAAGATAAGAAGGAGGATGAGGAGAAAGATTAGAAGGATGTTGAGAAAGAAAAAGATAATGATGAAAATAAAGAGAATGAAGTAGAAGAGAAGGAGGAAGAGAAGCAGGAAGAAGAAAAAGAAGAAGAGGAGAAAGAAGAAGAAAAAGAAGATGAAGAAGGAAGCAAGAAAGATGTCAGAGAAGATGAGCCTGGGGCACCTGCTCAAAACCCCAGCTCAGATGAAGAAGCTGACAGATCAGGGACTCCAGATCAAACCCCATCTGATCAGCCACCTGCAGACAGGAGTCTGCAGTCAGGTAGTTCAACAGTCAACCTACCTGCAGGCAGAGAAGGCTCGGGCGAGCATTCCCCTCATCCAACACCCATCTCACCTGCGATGGTTGACCTGATCCGCAGAATTGGGAAAGAAACCGTTGGGGAATTGCTAGTCACCGAAGTAAAACCTGACCTGCAGATTGTTCACACCCTCAATTCCAAACTGGACACATTACTACAGAGTGGTGTCCCTCCTCCTCCTCCCACAAACTCCAAAATGCCCCTTGGCATGTCAGACTGGATGGTTAGAATTGAGCAGCAATTAACTATGTTAGTTGATGCTGGCAAAAAGGGGGAAGGAAGTAAACAGGGGGAAGTAATAGGTAAGGAGGCTGGGGAAGCTAGAAAGGAGCTTAGAACTAAGAAGAGTCATGACATCCCTTTACTTGAAGCACGGACATCTAGCCTAAATATGAAGGAATTAGCAGTTCCTGATGAAGCTGAAGACCAGCCTGCCTTGAAGAGAAGAAGGACCAGGCAAGGAGAAGAGCACAGATATGAATGGGGGGCAAACAGTTATGGCACGTTGAAGAGTTCTTACCTATAGAGTTTATGACTGTTTGGGTGAATACCAAGAAGGAATCACAGAGAAGTACTATCTCTGGGAGATACTCCAGGACAAAGAATGCTCCCCCCAACAGATTTTCATCAACTACATGAAGACCAGATGGCCAACTCTTTGGAAGATACATCTTAAATATGCAGAGAACTAGGATGCTTACCCCATGATTCTCTCATTCAGAGCAGAAGTGCCTCCTACCCGACTGGACGATGAACTAGCTTTGTAAGAAAAGATCAGAGCACTCCGTGAGAAAAATAACTTCTCAACTACAAACGAGCAGGAATTTACCTCCCAGATCATCAAAAGAAAATGTGGTCTATCACCTGTCTGTAAGAGGCCAATTGGAGATAAGTTATATAGGCATCCTAAGCAAATTGTCCAGAGAGGCAGAGGCAGATAGGACATTTTATTGTACTTGTATTTTTCATGTAATTTTTAGAAGTGCTTGTGATCTTTTGTGTTTGTTTGATCATTCAAAAGCTATGTATTTGTAATCAACTCAGAAAATATATAAACAGTCATTTTAATGACAACCTCTAGTTGTCTCAAAACAAGACTTATTTTAGTTTGTGTCTTGCACTTGATTATGTGCAGACGTGTTCTTCATTTGAATAATTTTCTTAAGTTTTGCCATCAGCAAAATAGGGGGAATTTGTTAGGAATACTTATTAGATTTTGATGATGTCATCCCTGTATTTGTTTATTCAAATGTATGTCTTTAAGTACTTGGCAAAATGTAAAGAATAACCAAATGAGTATCTTCTTTAGGCCAAATTGAGTATAGTTAAATACTTGGAAAAATGTAAAGAAGAACCAAATGAGTATCTTCTATAGGCCAAGTAAGTTAGGCTTAAAAATTGGATAAGTATAAATCTCAGATAAGTTCATATCATAGAAGTCCTGGTCAACTCAACTGATTAGAGAAGGTTGACCACAGACGACTTATCACCAGACAACGTTATGAAGAAAGAGATTTATTAGAGAAGTCCTGGTCAAAATATTTATCAGAGAAGTTTGACCAGACTGCAGTCAAGTAATCAGACGTAGTCAAGTCATCTGAAGTTTGACCACCAGATCAGATAAGTTCATCAGGTCAGAAGACTTCAGAACAGAGAAGATCAGTCTGGATAAAGAACTTCATATCAGAGAAGTCCGACATCAGAGAAGGTTGACTGCACGTCAGACAGATTGACCAAAGAGATCAGACCAGTTCTGTCAAAGTAATCAGCCAAGTAACCCAGTCCACATCAGCATGCGTTGAAAAGTCAATAATCACGGAAAGTCAGATGCGGGCGATAAGGGACAGACTGGAGAGATTCCCGGAAATCAAATGAATTAAATATTCATCCAGACCCACCACTGAAGACTTTAATCATATTATAATCAAAATTTTAGGTGCCTCAATGTGAAAGTCTTCACAACGGTCGGAAATGGATTAAAATAAGGGAATCCATCCTTGCAATGTTCGGAAAGAAAAACAAAGAAGTCTATCTCTCCAACAGACGTATTTGTTACAGATTTGCAACGGCTATGAAAGGAAGCTCAAAGATCTACATCTATAAATACCTGAAGATTTGAAGTTGGGCAGTACGATGTGAATAACACTCTCGAGCAATTAAAGTAATCAAAGTATTCAAGCAATCTATAACATCGTGAAGAGCAGAATTCACAGTTCATATACTAAGAAGCTCTTAGTTGGAGAAGACAAACACTTGTGTCTTAAAATCTGAGTATGGGGTACTTCACTGTTTGAGGTTGCGTGACTGATAGGCATCTAAGGATTTGAAGATCAAGAGGTGCTAGGCAGTCAGGAAGGAGTTGCAACGACAGGATTTCCACTGGTTGGAAGTTGCTGTAGCTAAGTTGTAGAATCACTGTAATCTTTATCACTGGTTGAAAATGATAGTGGATTCATCTCCAACTGGTTTGGAGAAAACTGGATTAGTAGAGGATTAACTCACCTCTGAGACCACTATAAACTGCCTGTGTGTTTTACTATTTTAGCATCATACTTACCTGCTGCATACATACTTCACTGTTCCATTGTTTGAGTTATCTGTATTTGTCATCAGCTGACTTCCGCATACCTGTCTACAGACGACTCCAAGTCAACTATACCTATTAGCTGAGAAACTCACCCTTTGTGGAAAAGAGTTTCAATAAGTCTATTCACCCCCTAGACTTATTCCTGGACGACTTGTGACCTACAAGGAGATGATGGAATTTTTATTCATCAAACGAAATACACCAGAGACCTGCTTAAGAAATTTAATATGGAGAATTGCAAAGCTATATCTACTCCAATAGCATCTTCACTAAAGCTTGACAAAGACGAGAATGGAAAATATGTGGAGCAAAAATTCTTTCGAGGTATGATTGGTTCATTGCTTTATCTAACTGCGTCTAGACCAGATATAATCTTTCCTACTTGCATATGTGCTAGATATCAATCTAATTCAAAGGAATCACATTTATTTGAGTGTAAGCGAATTTTTAGCTATCTTAGTGGAACCGTTGGCTTAGGCTTATGGTATCCTTTGTGCCTTGATTTTAATCTTGTTGCGTATAGCAACGCTAATTTCGGTTGATGCAATATAGATAAAGAGAGTACAAGTGGCACATGTCACTTTCTTGGCTCCTGTCTGATCTCTTGGGGGAGTAAGAAACAAACAAGTGTAGCAATTTCCACAGCCGGAGCCGAATATGTGGCCGCTGGCAGTGCGTGTGCCCAAGTACTATGGATAAAAAATCAATTTCGAGATAATGGAATAAATTTTTGAAAACACTCTAATTTTATGTGATAATACTAGTGCAATAAATCTCAGCAAAAATCCTGTCTTGCATAGTAGAACCAAACATATATCATTAGACATCATTTTTTGCGCGATCATGTCCAAAAGAAAGAAATTTGTTTAATTTTTGCCAGCATAAAAGATCAATTAGCCGATATTTTTACCAAACCTTTACCTTTAGAATCTTTTAATTCTATTAGACTTCAACTTGGTATGGGACATCTCGATAATTTTTGAAAGTATTTTTATTTGTCTTATGAGAAATCATTACGTGAAATATTTTCTTAGCCTAGCGCGCGCTAGCATTATATCATTAACGCGCGCTAACTCTCCTTCCCAGAATCAAAACACACCCGATAGCGTATGCTACTCAATGTTTTTAACGTACGCTAATTAATTTCTTTTCTAAATACCTGAACGAACTGAGACAGTCCAGTAGCTTACTCTTTTATTTCTAATGTACGCTATATTACACATAGCGCACGCTAATGAATTGGTCTTTCACTTAAAATACCAACCGTCTGCCGATCCCCTTTCATAACTTCATAAACCCTAAAAATTCTGGCGACAGTTTCTCTCAAATATTACACCTCTTTCTCGCAAATTCATCCCAATCTCCTCTGAATCATGGCTAGTGGATCAAGTGTCCTAATGAAGAAACAATACAAAGGCTCGAAACACCCACAGGATCCCGACTTTGATTCCAGCCGATTCATATCCGCCACTGCATTCAAGGTGTACTGGGAAATTCTTCTGCAAGAACACCTCACCGACTGCTACTTCTTCAACTTCGGAAGTTTAGAACGGGTAAAAATTAATATTCGTGAATCTTTTGCTTCCTTAGATATCGAAAATTTTGTAGCATGCAAGGAACCTATTTTTCCCAATCTTGTTCGTGAATTCTACGCTAATATGCATTTGGCTGAGAATGGGATTATTCAAAGTATTGTCAGTGGAACTTGTGTAAAAATATCTTCTGAAATTTTGCGTGATCTGTTTGGATTGTCGTCTGATGGATTTGAATATTCAGAAAAAATCATTGGAAAATGAATCTGAGCTGATTGAGCTCGACGTATCAGACTTTCTGAACTCAAAAGTGGTTATCGAAATAACCGACGATGCTTTCGAAACTAATGACTTCGGTATTCAGATTCGTCTACTGCTAGTTGCTCTTACGAAGTGCCTAATGCCGAAGGTCAATACTCAACACAAGCTTGTTGGGATTGACAAACTTGTTGTGTACCGTGTGTTGAATGGCGTGTTGTTATCCAAAATATTATCCGAAGATAGTATTGCTGGAATGATAGAGTAACAAACAAATACGAGAACACTTCCGTGGGAAAATAGATAACACAAGATTTGCCGGGGTTGTTAATCCTGGGCTTGAATGCTCTCACGAGATGTTATTAATAAATATACTGTCGAGTACAAATATTAATGTTAGAATCTATTACAATGAGTGTAAAGACTTCTAGTTATCTAACCTGTAGAGCGTGTAGATTGCCGGAAGAACCAGACATGTAGATCTGTGAGTTCTTGCTTGGGACGTATGATAAGTGTATATGAATATCACTATGAATGTGTAAGTGATTGCCAGATGAGTCTTTGATTCTCTCTCTGTATGTATTTTGCACTGTATTCACGGTATTAATCGCATGATCCTTGACACTTGTTGTGAGCCTCCTATTTATAGGAGACAAAGCTGCTGGGACCTCTCCGGAGATCGCGGGCGACCGCCGTTTTCTATATTATAATAAGATGGCCGATCGTCCCGTCACGTGAGGTTGTTCCCTTAAAGTCTGGGGCTGCTGCTGGCGACCAGCTGTGCGAGCCAATGGGAAGCCTGCACACGTCCTGAATCGCTGTCCGGGGAGGACCCACTTTGTACCTTTCGGCGGCCCTGTCGGTAGGTGAGGTAGGTGACAGGCTGGGGTCAAATGTCTTATCTGTCGGTGCCCTTTGAGGATCTGCACGTGGGCCACCGTCTAAGATTCGGTCTTCGATGACTTTGATGGATGTTGGATCCACACGTGGCACGAGACGATCGTCTATGGTTCGCACATTAAAGACGATCGCCAGATATCAAAAGACGATCGCTGGGTACCAAAAGACGATCGCCGTATGTGCCGATCGCTGGGCGTTTGCCCTGAGTATTCCTTCTATGGTTGGGTCTCTGATCGTCTAGGTTGATCGCCATTGAGGCATATTAATCGCCGTACAACAATTGCCCCCCAGCTCGCTTCGATGTTTGAAAACACGGGGTGAGGTGGCACTGTTGGCGATCGCCAATGTTTAGACGATCAGGCGATCTGATTTCAAATTTGGACGATCTCCTTTTGCGCCGGGAGCAGCGGGAAATGAAGGCGGGCTCTCGAAACGTTGCAAGGACACGCGTCGCGCTACTGTTGGGGGAGTCCGACGGTTTGTCAGACTTGTCGCCTGGCGTGCCCTCGAAAAGACGCGTACGCGGGATTCGAGGGCAGCATTTATTGTGTCCCCCACTGACGGTTGTACTCCAGCCCTCGGACTTTCGCCTATTTGCATAAAGACCCCCTCCTCCATCTATAAAAGGGGCTAGGGCTACTTCATTTTTACTCTTCACGCATCCTTGCCTTCTTGCTGAAACTCTGCAGAAATTTCCGAAGCTTGTTGTGCCGATCGTCCTCCTTTCTTAGGTAAGAAAACAAATCTTCTTTCTCCCTTTACTTTTTAAGAATATGTCGGGAGGATCTAAGATCTTCGAGGCCGGAAGCACTTCCGCCGCTGCAGCTTCGCCTGACCGGGAGGAGATTCCCGTGGGGGTTGATATGGAAACGGCCGTTGAGGCCATCCGTGCGGGGATTGCACCCGCAGAACTCGAAGAGCTTTTCAACGAGGCCGAAGTGGTGAGAACGGCGGCGACGGCGGATCAGGGGGGCTCGCCGGCGGATGAGGATGAACTGGCGTGGATAACTTGGGAACGGGATGTTGGAACATTTTGTTCCATACATAAATTAAAAGTGTTTTGATGATTAATGTTGATAAGCAAAACAAAACAACGAAGAGACGAAGAAAGCATCGAAGGAAACGAAGTGCAAAAAGCTGGAAAAACACATGTTAACGTACGTAACAGGAACATGTTAACGTACGTAATATGATGAAGCTAACGTACGTAATGATAGAAAGATAACGTACGTAACTCAGTTCAAACAAGTGAACGTTGGAGAAGTCAAAGTCAGCAAAGCATGCAACGGATATATGACGTCAGCAGTGACGTAATGTTAACGTACGTAACAGAGGAAAGGCTAACGTACGTAACTCAAATGATGAAACTCACTGGACTGATTTGTGAAGATGCTAACGTACGTAACCAGCCATGGTTAACGTACGTAATGAGGATTACGTACGTAATGGAGAGCATATAACGTACGTAATGAAGGTCTTGGCAGCTAACGGCTAGTTTGATCATGAAGCCTATAAATACCATCCCTATGGTATTGTTTGAGTACAACAACCTTGAGCAAATTGTCTATACTTGTGATATTATTACACACATTCTTGTTGTTGATATTGAGCTTAATTGTAAGTGTTTGAGTGAGAATTCACGAAAACATACAGTGGTAAAAGAAAAGATACGATTGGATTCGGTGTTATTAGGATCAAGGATCCGGCATTATTAGAATCGCAATCGATATCTAAGTGAGGTTTATCTAGTACCCATAGAAAGCTAGAGCGGTTGATTCCTTGTCCGATAGAAAAGGAAAACGGTTTAACTTGGACCGACGCAAAGACAAGTACGAGTGGTTTATCACGGACCGATAGAAGACGTGATTGTAAACGGTTATACCTCGACCTATAGAAGAGAGGCGAAGAGGTTTATCTTGATCCTATAGAAAAAGATACCGAGAGAGGACGTAGGCTCGTTTATAGCCGAACCTCTATAAATCCTTGTGTCATTTATTTTCCGCACCTTTTAGTTTACGCTTCCGCAAACGGCGCAAATATCCGATTTGGTACCCAACAATTGGTATCGGAGCGGTACTCCAATACGCGGCTTAACATCCGAGGAGAAAAAGATCCAATGGCGTTTCAATTCTCTCCAGTCGAAGGCCTTGCTCTCAACCGACCACCATTCTTTGATGGCTCAAATTATTTGACGTGGAAGAAGAAGATGTCGATATTCATCCGAGCATACGACATCGAAATTTGGAAGATTATTTGTCTCGGCCCAAAAGTTCCTATAAAATCCGACGGTACGCTCAAATCCTTTGAAGAATACGACGATGCCGATTGGAAAAATGACCATCTAAATTGTAAGGCCACCCAACTCTTATTTTGTGCCTTAAATCCCGAAGAGGTCAATCGAATCTCGTCGTGTGAAAGTGCGAAAGAAATATGGAAAATTCTTGAAATCACACACGAAGGGACAACTCAAGTCAAGGAGACGAAGATCAATATGCTTCTCCATGACTACGAGTTATTCATGATGAAGGGTGACGAGTCCATCACCAATATGCTCGACCGATTTTCGGTCATCACCAATGGACTTGCTTTGTTCGGAAAACCATTATCTAGTAGTGAAAAAGTTAAGAAAATTTTACGATCACTACCTAGCGAATGGGACGGCACCGTGACCGCGATTATGGAATCCAAAGATCTCAACACGCTCGATTTTAGCGCCCTCGTTGGTTCGCTAATTAATTATGAGATCGTGTTAAAATCACGAAGTGTCAAGCCGAAACCGAAAGAAAAATCGTTAGCCATGAAGGCTAAGATGTCGAAAAAGAAAGAAGAAATCCCGGTGGAAGAAAGCGACGAAGAAGCGGCATATTATGCCAAGAATATTAATAAATTCCAAACCTTATTAAACCGGAGAAAGAAGGATATCTCGAGCAAGTTCGACAATTCTTGTCGACAATGTGGAAAACCAGGCCACTTCGCTAAGCATTGCCGTGCCAAACCCAAGAAGGAGGTTCTCGTGGCTACATGGAGCGATGAAGACGAAGACGATGAATTCATCAATCAAAATAATCTCGCTCTCATGGCTCGGAGTTCGTTCGACGACAGCGACGTCGAAAGCCAAGTAAGTACATCCTCTTGTGACGAGTTATTTGATGCATTTGAATTACTACATACGGATTTCCAAAATGCATTATCGGAAATTAAATCCCTCAAGTCTAAAATTAAATCTTTGGAAATTGAAAATTCCAAAATTATCGAGAAGGGAAAATTTGTCGAAATCGATCATTCAAAGTGTATTGAAAATGAGAATATTTTGAAGAATGATATTTTAAAAGTTCAAGAAGAACTAAAATCCTTGACAAGAAAATTCTCGTGCGGAAACGAGAAATTTGAACAAATGCTTGGTGTTCAAAAATTTACTTTGAATAAAGAGGGGTTAGGATTCAAAACTCGTTTGAAAAACGAATCCGTTAATTTCAGGATACCCCATTGCGAAAAGTGTTTAAAAATCGGGCATCATATTTCAAGTTGCAAAAGCCCGAGACGGACGATAAAAATTAAGAAAATTCGGGTTCCTAAAGGAACAATCGTTTCAAATATCGTCTACGTTTCTAAACAAAAACCAACTATAGGTTGGATCCCCAAAAATTGATTTTTGTATTTTACTCAGGGGGAGTATTTTTTTAAAAGGGGAGATAATATTTTCAGGGGGAGTTTTTACCCTTTATGCATTGATTTATCATAAATTAGTATCATGCATATTTTATATTTTGGTATTATTTCAATTGATATTTTATCCACTTTTTGATGAATACAAAAAGGGGGAGAGATAGGAGAATGGAGAAATAAGTCTAAAATGTGATTAACCGTGAAAGGGGGAGAAAAATCGAAGAAAATCGATTGCATTCAAAAAGAATTAGAAAAACGAAGGAGTTGAAGAAAAATGAGGAGAGGTCGAAAAGACGATGAAAAATTCGAAAAATTCAAAAAGTTAAAGGTAAGGAGAAAGAAGGAGTCGAAAAAGTAATGGGAGAAGATTCTAACGAAACGGACAAAGTCGAAAACTTTGGTGCAGAAGATATACATATATTTGTATTTTTGCAGGAAAATCCCATTGTCGGAGTGTTGTTTTGTAATCATCAAAAAGGGGGAGATTGTTGGAACATTTTGTTCCATACATAAATTAAAAGTGTTTTGATGATTAATGTTGATAAGCAAAACAAAACAACGAAGAGACGAAGAAAGCATCGAAGGAAACGAAGTGCAAAAAGCTGGAAAAACACATGTTAACGTACGTAGCAGGAACATGTTAACGTACGTAATATGATGAAGCTAACGTACGTAATGATAGAAAGATAACGTACGTAACTCAGTTCAAACAAGTGAACGTTGGAGAAGTCAAAGTCAGCAAAGCATGCAACGGATATATGACGTCAGCAGTGACGTAATGTTAACGTACGTAACAGAGGAAAGGCTAACGTACGTAACTCAAATGATGAAACTCACTGGACTGATTTGTGAAGATGCTAACGTACGTAACCAGCCATGGTTAACGTACGTAATGAGGATTACGTACGTAATGGAGAGCATATAACGTACGTAATGAAGGTCCTGGCAGCTAACGGCTAGTTTGATCATGAAGCCTATAAATACCATCCCTATGGTATTGTTTGAGTACAACAACCTTGAGCAAATTGTCTATACTTGTGATATTATTAAACACATTCTTGTTGTTGATATTGAGCTTAATTGTAAGTGTTTGAGTGAGAATTCACGAAAACATACACGAGTGGTAAAAGAAAAGATACGATTGGATTCGGTGTTATTAGGATCAAGGATCCGGCATTATTAGAATCGCAATCGATATCTAAGTGAGGTTTATCTAGTACCCATAGAAAGCTAGAGCGGTTGATTCCTTGTCCGATAGAAAAGGAAAACGGTTTAACTTGGACCGACGCAAAGACAAGTACGAGTGGTTTATCACGGACCGATAGAAGACGTGATTGTAAACGGTTATACCTCGACCTATAGAAGAGAGGCGAAGAGGTTTATCTTGATCCTATAGAAAAAGATACCGAGAGAGGACGTAGGCTCGTTTATAGCCGAACCTCTATAAATCCTTGTGTCATTTATTTTCCGCACCTTTTATTTTACGCTTCCGCAAACGGCGCAAATATCCGATTTGGTACCCAACACGGGAGAGTGTATTTGGCCCCGCCTATGTGGCTTTCACCAAGATTATGGAGGGGATCGCCGGACCCTGCCCAGAATTTGACTTTGAAGCTTACTCCGCCGCTCATCCTTACGAACATGTGAAGCGGACGGTGTTTCGGGCCGCCGACCTGTCTCAGTGGACCCTTGGTAAGATCCGGAGTTCGGCGACCCGGAAAGACTTGAACCGCTGGAGGGCAAAATATCATATTCCTTCTGACGTCTCCCTACACGTGCCATCGGAAAATGAACGTGCCGATCAACCGCCCGAGGGTCTGGTCGCCGTTAGTGAGATGATCATGGACGCCGGTCTGCGATTCCCTCTGCCGTTCGCCATCTCCTAATTATTGATCGCCTGGAATTTGGCGCCGCTCCAGCTGACGCCGAACACCTGGCTACAGGTCATCTGCACTTTGACATTGTTTGGCGGTCACCGGTTGTTCCACCTTCTTTCTGCGATGGAGATGAACTATTTATTTAAACTAGATGCGCAGAAAGGATCGGTCGGCGGTAATCATATCCAAGGCCGAATGGGAAGAGTGGTCCTCGGCGTGTCGAACAAGACCCGCGGCGACCTGGCAAAATGGTGCTGGGTCGGCGGAGCGTGGCGATCGGCATTGAGTGACAGACCGGAGGAGGAGTTGGAGATTCCTACCAATTTTCGGGAGAGGAATCCGAGTAAGGATATTAATTCTCCCTTTGATTGAGCTTGTCTTGGACTGATCTAATTTCGTTTCCTTTTTGCAGGACCTCTCGTTCCTGCGATCGGCGATATCCCTTTCGATTTCTTGATCGTTTGGGAGCGGATTCGTGCCTTGCCGGATTCCTTCATAGACGTTCGCTTGCTCGGTGCCGAACTTCATCGGTTGGGGGCTCGATTGTTTCGCTTCCCTCGTCACTTGAGAGTTCCAGGTATAAATTTTATTTCTTCATTGCTTGACGATCGTCTACAGGAGGTCATAACGTCTAAGTAGTAGTCTAATCTTGTTTGTACTTCTTCTTTGACAGAGATTCACTTTCCCTTCTTTACCGAGCCACCACCAGAGATCGCCATGTCTAACCCAGGACTCATCGGTCGCCTTCACCTGGGTAAGAAGACTGGTCGTGTTCCTGCGACGACGTCTCGCCCTGTTCCGATGGTTAGGCCCGCTGGGGTGCCGGTTGCCGAGCCGGAAATTCAAGAAGAGGCACAACTCCAGCGCCGCAAGAGGCAGAGGTCGGAGGAGTCCCTGCCGACCACCGAGGTGGACGTGTCTATTCTGGAGCCTCCGGTTGCTGCGGCTCCTATCTCCGCTGTTCCGATGATGGAGGGATCAGGCTCTAGGCCCTCGGCGTCCGGCTCCAAGTCATCGGGCGGCTCCTCAAAAAAGGTGGCGATCGCCGAGGCTGAAACTCCTCAGGGTAAGCCTTATTTTGGCCGCGATCCCGAGCTGGTCAACAGGTAATGTTGGGTTGAACTTTCCGAGTTAGGCATTTTGAGTAAGGTATAGACTAACTCCTTGGTCTCTTTTGTTTGCGCTGCAGGGTCCGTCTTGCTGACCCGGACGTCGCTCCTATGGTGCTGGATTTCTTGTCGAGTAAGGCTCCGCAAAAGTCCCTCGACGTCCCTACCTATGTCCAGAAGGCCATCAACTCACTGCCCAAGGCCTGGACGACCGATCTTGATGCGATCGCTCGTCGGCGATCTGGAGATACCATGCAGGCGACCATTGCCCTGGCTCTCCAGACGGCGACGATGGCCGTCCAAGCCGCTAGGGATTTTGAGGGGCGACCCTCTACTGCTCGCCTCTATAGCGACCTCGAGGCCGCCTGGAACACGAACATTGAATACGCCAACCGGATCCAGTCTATGGAGAAGGAGTACATAGAGACGGCTAAACGGGCTAAACAGGACGTCGACCGACTGAAGCAAGAGCTGAGCCGCTCCAAGGAGGCTGCCGATTGATTCCGTGATCAGGAGAAAGAAGCTCGCCGGAAGCATGCGGCTTCGCAGGAGGAGGCGGCCGGGCTGAAGGCGACGGTGGATCGGCTCAGCGGCGAGCTGGAGGTAGCGAAAAGAGAGTTGGAGAAGGCCAAAGGAGAGAACGCCGCCAAGGTGGTCGAGCTGGCGGAGGCTGAGAAGACGACCGTGGAGTTGAAAGGGCAACTGAAGGCGATCGAGACCGATCCCCACCTCAATGTGGCACTCGTCGGCGAGTTTGCCTATTATGTGGCCTACGCCGATGCTGTCAGAGCCGCCAAGAAGGTAGGGATTGAGGTCGGTCCTCTTATGGAGAGCTTCAAGGTTTATGCGCTTGAGCACCCTTTGCACCCGGAGTTTTCCTTGCCGATCCTCGACCTTGTCGACTGGGGGATCGATTTGAGTTGGTATCCTTTTCCGGATAAACTCATTCGTCCTGAGGCCGATGGGGGGGCGCATGCCGATCCACCACCTGAGGGCGAAGACCAGCCGGCGGGACCTTGAGAGATCTCTTTATTTTCCTTGTATCTTATAATTTTTGCTTTCTCTTTGTATTGCCTTCGGGCTTCATATTGTACGAACTCCTTTTGATAATGAATGAAATATTCCTTTTTCGCACTTGTGCCTTTTTATGTACGATCGCCTTTGAATGTTTGCATGTGAATTTTAACAAGTATGTGTATGATTGCATCCGATGTTTTGTTCATCCGACCGGTTGTTTGAATGTTGAATGCATTGACATGTTTGGAAATTCTTACTTGTAAATTCCGATCATCCTGCGTGTGTTTGAGCGAAGCCGATCGGGTACGGTTCCTTCTTTCCGATCGCATTTAGGATAGGCTCGCCTCCTTTGCCCCCTTGTTTTTGTTTACTTATTGTAAGTAAGGGAACAAAAATAATATGTTTGGTGAGCTATTCTCCGTTAGCCGATTTTTAGGAATCGTGCACGGTCGCGGAGTTCGATGGACCGACCTCCACAACCGTGTCTTTGTGTGCGAGGGACATTGCCTATCCCGCGTCTCACTTTATTGTGAGGGTCCTCCGTTAGGCTGCGCCTGCCTTGTATTTAAACGAAAGGCGGGCGATCTTGGCCTAGAGGAGTCCTTGCAAGGGGCGTCGTCGGTTTATTCGACTCCACGTCCGCGGCTTTGTAAGCACCTTTCTACCTCAGGTCGTCATGTTAGATGACGACCCTCGACGGTATACGTTGTTATGGGGTAGGGACGCGTCGCATTGTCCGGGTTCACCATGTTAGATGATGAACCTTTGAGGGCGGGCGATCGTGTCCACTGATTAGTTTTGGAGGGTCCTTTGGCTACGCCAACCTCGTATTTAAACGAAGGGCTGGCGATCTCAGCCCAAAGTAACCTTGCATGGGCGAAGTTGTCGGTTCCATCGACCTCCAGGACCATGGCTGCATTGATTCTACCTCGAATCCTCATGAACGACGATCGTCGGCGGTATGCGATATGCCTGGTGGGGCGATCGCCAGAATAGATGGGATAGGAAAAAAATCTCATTATATTCCTTGTACATTGGGCAGTTGAAACTAAATACAAAATTTTCACTGGTAGTATTTCTTCAGATGTACGGCGTTCCAGGGATACTGGTCCGGAGTACCGTCAGGATGTTCAAGTTCGTAGGCTCCCTTAGTTAGCCATTTAGATATCCTAAAAGGGACTTCCCAGTTTGGACCAAAGACACCTGTGTGGGTCTGGATCTTTTTGAGGACGAGATCGCCCACCTGAAACCCTCTATCCTTGACCTTCGAATTGAAGAACTTCTCGGATCTCCTTTTGTGGATTGTGTTCCTCATTTCTGAGGTCAGTTGTCGTTCTTCGAGCATGTCGAGGTTGATTCGTCGGGCCACATCGTTGTCGGTCGTCATCTCTTGTTCGGTTCGATGGCTGAGGACGGCGAAGGCGAGGGCGAATGGGGTTTCGCCGATTGAATTACGGGTCATCGTTTGATAAGACCACAAAACGTCTGGGATCTCGCTTGCCCATCTTCCTAGCCTGGATTCGAGTCGCGCTTTAATTGTGTGTTTGAGGATCTTTTTCACAGCCTCTATCTGCCCGTTCGTCTGAGGGTGATAGGGAGCCGAGAACAACCTTTGATTCCCCACTTCTCACAGAATTGCATGACTTCTAAGCCGTCGAACTGCTTTCCGTTGTCGGAGATGATGGTCTGGGGCAGGCCGAATCGGCATATGATGTTTCTCAAGATAAACTTGATCACTTGATCTTGTCCGATCTTGTTTAGCAGTTCGGCCTCAGCCTATTTGGTGAAATAGTCAACTCCTACGATGGCGAACTTACAGCCTCCTGGAGCCATCGGCAAGGGACCTATAAGGTCGATGCCCCATTGCGCGAATGGCCAAGGGCTGTACATGGAGGTGAGCTGTTCAGGGGAGAGTTTAATGTTTGGTCCTATTACTTGACACCTATGACACGATCTGGCATATGCGATCGCATCCTTCTGAAGTGATGGCCAGAAAAAACCTTGCCTGGTTGTTTTATGGATGAGAGCTCGTCCGCCAGCATGGTTTCCGCAGGTCCCATCATGGATTTCGGCTAAGACGAGCCGACCTTCCTCCGGTGTAATACACTTGAGGAGGGGAAGGCTGAAAGCTCGCTTGTAAAGCCGGTCGTCCAATAGGGTGTATCTGGTCGCACGTAGCCGGAGTTGGCGAGCTTTGATACGGTCGTCGGGGACCGTTCCGTCCTTTAAGTATTTGATGAACGGAGTCATCCAGTTTTCCTCGGCAACAACAACCGTGGTAACCAGGTTTCTGTCGATCGCCGGCCTTGCTGATTTTGTAATTTGGATATTAGAGAAATCGGCTGCCCCATCAGATGACGCTAGTTTGGAAAGGGCATCGGCCTCGGAGTTATGCTCTCTCGGGACCTGTTCGATTAGCACTTCCTCAAATTTCGAGCACATTTCGGCGACCAGCTCTTGGTATTTGACCATCTGTTCGCCACGCGCCTCATATTCTCCCTTGACTTGGTTCACGACCAAGAGGGAGTCCATGAAGATATGGAGGCGACGAACATCCAGGGCGAAGGCTAGATCGAGCCCGCCTACCAAGGCTTCGTATTCGGCTTCATTGTTGGTCGCTCGAAAACTGAAACGCACAGCATTAGTGAAACTTTGTCCGTCGGTACTGATGAGGACAATCCCTGCCCCTACTCGCGAATTGGTCGCCGAGCCATCCACATATAACTTCCAGGCAGGTCGGCCGATCTGGGTCGGATTGTGAGGGAATGTTAATTCCACCACGAAGTCCGCCAGAGCTTGGCCTTTGATCGCCGTGCGAGGATCGTATGTGATACTGGGAAATCTCCAGCGACCACTTGAGGAGTCGTCCGTTGGTGTCCGGTCGGTGTAGAACTTGCCTTAGAGGTAGAGTTGTCAGGACTTCCACTTGATGTTCGAAGAAATAAGCCCTTAGCTTACGAACACTCATGACAAGGGCGTAGACGATCTTCTCCAACGGTGTATAACGTGTTTCAGCGTCATGGAGTGCTTGACTAACATAGTAGATTGGCAAGTGGACTTGTCCCTCCGCTCGCACCAAAACGGCCCTCAGTGCGACCTCTGAGGCTGCCAGATAAAGGAATAGTTTCTCACCGGGGATCGACTTTGCCAGGATCTGGGGGTTAGATAGATATTCCTTTATTTTGGCGAACGCTACCTGACTCTCCTTCGTCCATGTGAACTTCTTGTTCTTTATGGTCGCGAAGAATGGCTTACTTTTATCGCCGAGCCGGGATATGAAACGGTTGAGGGCGGCTAGACAACCTGTGAGGCGTTGCACCTGCTTGATGTTCCGCGGCTCCTGCATGTCAAGGATCGCCTGAATCTTGGTGTCGCCTCGATCCCCTTTGTCTCACAATGTGCCCCAGGAATTTTCCGGAGCCCACCCCGAAGTTGCATTTCTTGGGGTTTAGCTTCATGTTGAACTTTTCGAGGATGGCGAACGTCTCGGCGAGATCATTGAGGTGATCTTCCTTTTTGAGGCTTTTGACCACGATGTCGTCAATGTAGACCTCCATGGTTTTGCCGATCTGATTGGCGAACATTCTGTTGACTAGTCGCTGGTAGGTTGCCCCTGCGTTTTTCAAGCTTAACGGCATTTGGACCCAAAAGTATATGTCTTTTTCCGTGTGGAAAGATGTGTGTTTTATGTCTTTCCCCGCCATTGGGATTTGATGATATCCGGCGAAGGCATCTATAAACGACATCATTTCGCAACCTGCTGTACTATCGACCAAGTGATCAATATGAGGCATCGGAAAGTGATCTTTTGGACATGCCGCGTTGAGGTCGGTGAAGTCGATGCATAACCTCCAGGAACCAGTTGGATTTTTGATGAGTACCGCGTTGGCGACCCATTGTGGTTCGTCTGTAGCTACCCCGATTAATTTGTTGTTGAGTAACTTTTGGACTTCTATGTCGAGTGCCGCGTATTTCTCGGGACCGAATTTCCTACGTTTTTGGTGAACAGGCTTCATTGCCGGGTCGATCTTTAGATAGTGGCAAGCGTGCTCAGGACTTATGCCAACCATATCTTAGTGCGACCAGGCAAAGACTCCGATGTTCTTGCATAGCAAATTGATCAGATCCCCTTTTAATTCGCGGTTGATGCTTGCGCCGATCTGTACTTCCCATTCTGGATGAGCCGGATCTATCGTTATATTCTCCAACTCTTCGATGGGGACGGTCGCCTCTTGTTTGGAACGATTTCAGGACTCGATCCTTGGATCGATGTCGAGACTTGGCTCGAAACCGATCCTTAGCTCGATGTCGTCCGTTAATCGAACCAAGATGGCATCCTCTGAGTAGGGTTGGTATGATGTGCTTGGCTCGTCGATATCCATGGGTTGATTGTCGATCGTTTCAATGTTATACATAGCATGGGAAGTATTGAAAGAAGTAACGACATAGGAGTAATTCAAACATCTTTTTGCCATTAGCTGATCTCCTTTTACAGTACCGACCATCCCATCGGCAGTGGGGAATTTGATACAGTAAAAGAAAGACGAGGCGACCGCCTCAAAGGTTTCTAGAAAGGGGCGACCTAGGAACCCATTATAGATACTGGGCCTATCTATGATTACAAAATTTAGGTTCCTAGTAATCCTAACCTTGGGATCGTAAAAGCATATTAGCTCGATAGAGAGCTTGATCCTTCCGTAGGCTTGGACTGTGTTGTCGCCGAACCCTTGGAGCACGATGTCGAATGGCTTGATGAATTTGGTCAAGTTGCCGAGCTGGTCCAGGGTGGATTTGAATATGATGTTGCAGAAACTTCCATTGTCGACCAGCACGCGATCGACCGTCTTTCCAAGGATACAAGCAGAGATCACCAATGCATCCTCTTTGGGGCATTGTACTCCCTCTCTGTCCTTGTTGGAGAAGGTGATGAGCGCGTCTTTATAGATGGTCGGCTCTGGAGGCACCACGACATGGACCCCGACGAACGCCCTCAGTTCGGCTTTTCGCTTCCTGTTTGACATGGTGGAAACCGGGGAAAGGCCCCCGAGGTTTCCACCTCCCGCTTGAAGCATATTGATCCGACCGCCAGGGTTGATCGGAGGGATCGATTCATCAGAATACTCCGGCTCATGCTCGATCCTGGCGACCGGATTGGGAGGGTTCCTTTCATTTTGTCGGCGCTCGCGCCCTCCGGTCCTCTCTGCCCTGGGCTCTGGCTTGGTGACCAAGTTGTCCAATTTGCCTTCCTCAAACAGTCGCCAGAGTTGTTTGAGGAGGTCACGACATTGGCTGGTGTTGTGGCCGGGACTCTTGTGGTAGGCACATAATTTGCTACGGTCTAGATGACCGTGGTCTCTTATTGGCTTTGGTTTGGAAAGCCACTCACGCCCCTTGATTGCGTTGAAGATGTGGGCCGGAGATAAGTTGAGGTTGTGGAGAAGGTGGACCTCTACATCCTCAAAGGCTTTGAACTCAACGGGAGGCTTGGCGGCCGCCTTTCTGGGCTTAGCGACCACCTTCTTCTGGATGTGGGATGGCGCCTTTTCTTCTACGGCAGATCCCTCGCCTAAGTGGAGGGAGAGCATCCTCTGCCTGGCCAGGAAATCGGCAGCTCGGCCGCGGAAGACCGAGTAGGTCGGGGGGATATCCTTTGTGAGGTGCCTGAACATGGGCGAGCGTCCGTGGAATCTGCTCAGGACTGAGTGGAGAGCGAGCTCGTCGCTGATGGGTTCGCCGGTGAGGACTATCTCGTCTACCCAGTCGATGTAATCTTCATCTGACTCGTCCTTCCCCTGCCTGATTTTCATCATGCGGTGGGGTCCTTCCGGCCGAGCAACTTTGGCGGCGAAGTACGACGTGAAGTCGTTCGCCAACTTTTCAAAGCAATTGATTGAGCGGGGTGGTAGTGAGATGTACCACCTGTGGGCGAGGTCGCCTAGGGTTAATGGGAACATTCGACACTTGGTCACATCTGACGCTCCACATCCGGTCATGTGGATCCGGAACTTGCTCAAGTGGGTTTCCGGATCCGATCTCCCCTCATATAGAGGTGTCTGTGGGGGAGCGATCTTTGGTTGGACTGGCGCGAGCTCGATCTGAACAGCGAGCGGTTCACTTGGCCCAACGATCGATCTCCTGGCGCCTGCCCCAGTTTCCAGGAGCGCCTTCATCTCGTTGAGCTGGCGCTGCATGGCGGCCATCGCCGTCGCCTGACTGCTCGCCGATTGACTCCCAGAGCGCGAGCCAAGGCGATCGTGTACTGATCCCCTGGCCCCGTGGTGAATGGCGAGTTCCCTGCCAGTGGGTTCATTTCTTGGGCGAGCAGGGGCTCGCTGACCGGCTTGTCTCCTGGGAGTCGGATAAGCCGAACTCTTGGTAAAGGATTCGGACTCCGATGTCTCCCGGATGGGGCCTGAGTTCCCGGATCACCATGAGGGATCGCTCCCTAGGCGGCTGAAGACGGAATCATCCCGCCTCACGAGAGCCTTCTCCTGCGGCTAGGGGCTTTCTGTGGATTTCTCAACATAGATCCCTTTGAGCTTCCGTTTGCCTGCCCGGAGGATGGCTGACGGAGTGATGGTGGGCGAATCGCAGGCCCTCCGTCGCTCCCTGAGGATGGCTATAGCCTCCTCAATCTGTTCCGCTGTCTGGAACTGATCGAGAGAGAGGCTAGAACCGTCCCTCGGGGGCGGTAGTGAGAGCCTAGCGTCGCCACGGTCGCCTTCCGCCGTGGGCTGGGATTCAGTCCGGGCCGGAACGAGATTTCCGGCGGATCTTAGGGTGGCTCTCTTGGAAGTCGTAGCAGAAGTCATTTTTCTGAAGGCTTTTCTGTTGAAGAACAATGAGTGTTTCTTCAAGTATATGTCCGGAGAACAGTGAGTGTTCTTCGAGACAGTAGGAATAAAAATGAAGGTTAAGATGCCCTTCTTCTAGCGCCAATTGTTGTTACCCAAAATATTATCCGAAGATAGTATTGCTGGAATGATCGAGTAACAAACAAATACGAGAACACTTCCGTGGGAAAATAGATAACACAAGATTTGCCGGGGTTGTTAATCCCGGGCTTGAATGCTCTCGCGAGATGTTATTAGTAAATATACTGTCGAGTACAAATATTAATGTTAGAATCTATTACAATGAGTGTAAAGACTTCTAGTTATCTAAGCTGTAGAGCGTGTAGATTGCCGGAAGAACCAGACATGTAGATCTGTGAGTTCTTGCTTGGGACGTATGATAAGTGTATGTAAATATCACTATGAATGTGTAAGTGATTGCCAGATGAGTCTTTGATTCTCTCTCTGTATGTATTTTGCACTGTATTCACAGTAATAATCGCATGATCCTTGAAACTTGTTGTGAGCCTCCTATTTATAGGACACAAAGCTGCTGGGACCTCTGTGGCGATCGCGGGCGACCGCCGTTTTCTATATTATAATAAGATGGCCGATCGTCCCGTCACGTGAGGTTGTTCCCTTAAAGTCTGGGGCTGCTGCTGGCGACCAGCTGTGCGAGCCAATGGGAAGCCTACACGCATCCTGAATCGCTGTCCGGGGAGGACCCACTTTGTACCTTTCGGCGGCCCTGTCGGTAGGTGAGGTAGGTGACAGGCTGGGGTCAAATATCTTATCTGTCGGTTCCCTTTGTGGATCTGCACGTGGGCCACCGTCTAAGATTTGGTCTTCGACGACTTTGACGGATGTTGGATCCACACGTGGCACGAGACGATCATCTATGGTTCGCACATTAAAGACGATCACCAGATATCAAAAGACGATCGCTGGGTACCAAAAGATGATCGCCGTATGTGCCGATCGCTGGGCGTTTGCCCTGAGTATTCCTTCTATGGTTGGCTCTCTGATCGTCTAGGCCGATCGCCATTGAGGCGTATTAATCGCCGTACAACATGGCGACAAGGTGAATTTCGCCTCTATTGTGCTAAACTGGATGAAGGTTAAGGGTGATGAATTCCGTTCTAAGAATTATGCCTCTCGGTCGAGAAAATCCGGGATGCCTTTTGGTTCAATCCTAACCGTCATTTTTCGTCACTACCAGTTGGACTTGTCATAACAGATGTCGGTTCCGGTGTATCGGGGACATGAAGTTTGTGACTCATCTATTAAGGCGATGCACTATATCGAGACGGTCAATATAGGATGGGTTTTATTTTCGTATCTCCGGGAGGACGGTCAGGTTCCAAAGGAAATGCGTATGCCGACTCCGGCCGAGCGTATCTCTCGAAGAGGCCAAAAACTCTTCGCAAAATTCAAACCAGTTCGTTAGTTTGACCTCCCAAGATGAAAGGGAAGAGGAAGGTAAGCATAGAAGATAGGGATGAAGAGGACCTAGTGTTAGGAGTATGCCCTCGAATGCCACTCAGAGGATGTTGAGTGAGGGCATTGTACTTGTTATTATGTAAATCATCAATACAAGACAATGGATGTTTCTTCATTTACTGGTAGTTACTGGCATTCCTAAACTCATAAATATACATATAGAAACTAGTCCGTGTATTTGAGAGCAAAACATTCCACTCCTTATTGGATAAGGGGGTCGGCACTAGAAAGGTTTATAGCTCAAATACTTAATCGTTCGCAAGTCGATGAAACTTGACTGGGCGTTAAGTTTATGTAAAGACTTGTATGACGTGTTCTTTGACAAGGAGAGTGCCTGTCGAACACTAATGGTTAGTGGGAGCACACGTTATAGGTATGTTAATTGTATTAGTATACTCGAACCGACTCACCCTCGATTTGTCACACGGATTTCACTCCGGTACCGTCAATGATGGAATCGAAAGGTTGTGATAGGTATTCGTGAACCTTCGACTTGAGGATTTAGTAGGGATGTGCTTGTGACATCAAGATTTTCATTAGAGTAGTTCGACCCTGTAAACCGGAAGGCGGGGGTCAACCTCGACGTGCATCTTGACGGGCAAGTAGCAGGTCCTACTGAACACCAAGATAGAATTCTTTCTCCTGTTAGTGAACGGGTTATATGTCCTATGCGGTTATTGGCAGATGAGATCATAAGTCTTTGGACAAAGCATTAGAGCTGGCTGTATTAGATACACGAGAGCTCGATGATCTCGATTTGCATTAACGCATGCATAGCATCAAGTACAGATGTGGTTTGACTGACTGTGACCCAATAACTTGATCGGGACATTTGAAAGAAGGGTTTATACGTATACTGGTATTCACGACATAATGGTTCTTGAATGATCCCAATCATTCGTTCTCAGTCGGGGTACAGTGTAGGCCACCAGGCTGGCTAGGTGGTGCTACTACTCTTTGGTTCCTCCCATTGCTGACTGAGACGGACCTACCGAGTCGCGCATTAGGATTGACGACAGAATAAATCGAGCTTAATCTCTCATTATGAATATTAGATATTGGATATCTAATTTGAGACATTGGATGTCTAAATCGATTTATTGGATAAATTGATTTACGGCCTAATGGATTAAATAAATTACTGGGTGATTAATTTAATTCATGAATATAATTATTTCTTGGAGAAATTAATTATATTATTTTGTATTTGATATGTTTAATTAATTGGATTAATTAAACAATATAAATACATCGTAATGGAATTGGAGTTTATCTGTTTGGACTCTCGGGAGTCCGAAACAAACCAAACTCGTCCGATTTCTTCTAGAGGCCGGCCCCCACCTTGATTTCCTACCTTGATCATTGTCTTGTTTTCTTGTTGGAAGACTTTTGACATATGAGATTTCATATCTCTTATTATAAGGGAAAGGGAGATTTTGTGGGTGAAAGATTATCTTGTGAATGATTTGAGGACCAAAATAAAACCTCCTTTTCTCTCCTCCTTGTGGTCTCACGGCATTAATCATTTTCAAGAGAGAGGGAAGGAATAACTTGGTCTTGTGTTTTTCATCATTCACATTTTCTTAGAGAAAAATTGTTGAGAGATATATTATACACTTAGAGTGTAATAATAAAAGCTTCATCACTTGATTCTAGTCGTAACCTTAGAGGTTAATGGAGTGTTGTTGTTCCGATTGTTTTTCCGGCGCATGGCAAGTAGAGACGCAGTGCTTTTGGCGTTGGATCGTTCAAGAGCTTGGAGCGGATTGGATTCGTAGAGATCAATCAAAGCTTGGGGAATAGCTCAAGAGAAGGTTACCATTTAATCAACGGACTTCGAGGGTTAGTTTCTTACGACTCTTGCTTTTCGTTTATATATTCGTATATACGTAGCTCGATCGATTGTAACACCCCCAAAACCGACCGGGAATATTACAGCGCCGTGGGCCCCATATTAAAACCCACAAGGCTAAAATCATTTACGCAAACGTTTAAAAATGTCAAAAAGCCCTTTGAAAGTACACACGCACGCAGCGGATAAAAACACAGTTCAAAGAATACTGAAAGCAATTTTAAATATACACACGCAGCGGATAAAAACACAATTAATTACATTTGCAGCGGAATTAGAAAACCAGAAAAGAATACATAATCCCAACAATCACGCCATAGCCATTATCACCGGAAAGCTCATCCCTTCACGACCGCTACTAGCTCGAACTCCGAGTACCTAAAAGATAAAGCCCACGACGGGGTCAGCCATAATACTCAACAATGATAACGATCACATCACGAAAACAATTACATATCAATGTAATCTACAGAGTAAGAACATTCCCCATGTATTTTACCGAAGTAACCTTACCAACCTGTCACAACCATAACAATCAATTCTTACCATATCCCACGCCTTGTGTCCTTAAGTAATGAACGAATTCAAATGTAATCACCTGTACTGTATCCGAAACACTACCAAGATTTCCAAACATAAACATATCTCGAGTATAGAATAATCTGGCCAAGTTCAATTCTGCTGGCTGGGTCACACAATTGGATCCCAATACTGATAGAAACTGATATCACACGATACATCTGCAAATCAACTGTCCCGAAACAATGGCAAGTCCCGGATATCAATACAAAGCATGAAGGCTCACACAGTCAATAATGGTAAACAATCGATGCATCACAACGGAAATATCAATGACATGATATTTCCACACAAGATCGACAAAGGATCAACCATGGACGAGAATACCATGATCTGGTAACTCCAACAAGATCAACGAAGAATCAATAACCGAGAATACCGACGAGATGGTAATGATCAACGAAGAATCAATAACCGATAATACCGATGACACGGAAAATCCCAACAAGATCAATAAAAGGTTGACAACCAAGAATACCGACGACACACTAAACTCCAGCAAGATCAATAAGGGTCAACAACCGAGAATACTGACGACACAGTAAACTCTAACAAGATCAATAAGGACCAACAATCGGGAATACCAACGATACGGTAAACTTCAACAAGAGCAATAAGGAATCGACAACTGAGAATACCGACGACACGATAAACTCCAACAAGAGCAATAAGGAATAGACAACCGAGAATACCGACGACACGGTAAACTCCATTAGGGATAATAAGGGATCAACAACCGAGAATAACAACGGTAAGGCAAACTCCCAAATGGAATCAATAAGGATCAATAACGAATGAGGCTACCAATGATAGGGGAAACTCCAAACGAGATCATAAAAGGATCAACGGGGACAGATACACGAGAGAATAAAATCGTTAACCATATAAAAATCTTATATACGGGATTTCAAAGACAACCCGAATATCGAATAGATCCAATTATACATGGACTGTGAACGACCAATCAATAAGACTCAAGATGGACGTCACGATACGCTCGATCCAGACATGTGTCCGTGTACAAGCCAACCACGGGTATTGATCAGGTACTCGTCTGGTCTTGTACCTAATCAGCCTCACGAAGTACGTCTCCTGTGCACGGTTCAATATGAGGTCGAAACCAACACATGCTACACGTGCCCGTCCCGAAAATCCTACACATGAACGATCAGAATGTATCTGACTCCAGATATGCCACGATACAACATGACAACAAATCTCAAAGAATTGCATATCCATCAAGGATCAGAAGACTTCCCAAAAGAGCAACAATAACTCGATCATGAAAGACCGACACGACCACAATGTCGTATTTCCATCAGACAACAGTCCATATCATGCTCAACAATGCATATAATATTAACACATAAACCCCAAGGCAGCAACCAAGGGTCACGGAAGCATCTCACATGAATACCCCGGAATATAGGTGCCATTTAGGTCTTATCCCCTAACACAGTTCATGCAATCACAAAATACCCCAAGGTCGCAACCAAGGGTCACGAAAGTATCCACACAGGAATACCCCGGAACATAGGTGCCATATAGGTCTTATCCCCTAACACATCGGCCCAACAGATCACAGCTCAAAGGAAGAGCACATTACAAAACGTAACAACGATGGTGCACACTCACCACATGAAATATCAACACACACATGCAATAATGCAACATGATGATTATCATGATCTAACAATATTAATTTACCTCAAGTTGGAGACGCTAACCTTTCCACGACCAACCGCCCTGAACGAATACATGGTTTATCCGACAATCCAAAATGAAGTACAGTCCATAACTAATACCAAACCACCATCCCGAGTTCAATATCGACACGATAAGTAACCTTGATATCCAACTTCTCATGCAATAGACCAAATTATAATTCACGTTCCCATTTCCACTAGACATCCTTAAAATCATATACATTATGATTTATCTTAGTCCAAAAATACCATACATACCACCATTCTGACAATTCATATATTCCATAATACCATTGCTATATGAATCATAAATGAAATGAAAACGAAATCATTTATTAACATAATGAACTGAGCAAGCATAACTTGCCTCAATACCAATTCGACGAAGCCTCTATCAATCCCGCCGTCTCCGTCTACAAGCTCCGCAGCCCCAGCTTGTCCGCAGCACAACGGTTAACTTCAATGATCACTAAACGCAACCTAATGCAATAATCAATTAACGATACGTTCAATAACAATCAACCACCGAAATGACCAACTAATCAAACTCGATGGTTCAACGATATCTCGATCATACGAAACCAACCCATATCAACTCTTAACAATACGAACACAAGCCGAAATTCAGTGTTCAATAATCCCAACAATGTTTTCAACATATAGTTCATATAAACGCAAGAATCGTAACAACAAAACCATAATCATCTTCATACGAATCCTTCTTCAACGATAACATCAAAATCCGAATTCAAGGAGAAGATTATCAAACATACCTATAGAAGATGAAATACACAAGTAATCACTTGTTTTGAATAGCACGGTGCGAAGAAATCGACAAAAGGGAAGGGTACCCATTCAACTTCCTTCAAAAGTTCATTCCTAAATCATAATAATATCAATTCAATCACCATTCATAAAAAAACGTATAGAATTTCCCAAGTTCTACTCATTGAGGCATTTCATCGAACACTTTGAAGGCATAATCCAATTTAATCATTTTAACGAAGAAATACTCAAATTTGTTCCACAAAACTTCAAGAGTATTGAATGATTACGAGTATACAATCAAGTTCTATCAATAATCTGAATCAAAACGAAGCAAATCGGCCGAAACACCGAGAAACCTCAAGAACATCCAAAAACCAAAAGTTCATGTGTTCTTACCTTCGATCCGGGTGGAGGATGATGTTAATCCATGATTCCAACTTCCAAAACATGTTGTTATAAGTTGATTCTACTCAAAACCATCATATTTGCTGAAGAAATCGCGGAAGGAACGAAGAAAAATGAAGAAATGAGCAGATGACTCGGTCCAGGCCTTATATAGGTCGAGACTTGCCGGCCAGTTACGTACGTAACCGGCCGTGGCTTACGTACGTAACCGGTCGTGGCCTACCTTACTGTCCAGTTTGTTCGGCACCCTTACGTACGTAACCGGCAGCTGGCTTACGTACGTAACTGGCCCTTACGGCCGTAACCGGTCACTGCCTTACGTACGTAATCGGCCAGTCCTAGCCATCCCTGCGAGTCACTGCCGACCGTGATCGGCCATCCCTACGAGTCACTGCCGACCATGCTCGGCCACTACAGGTCCACTCGGCCACGACTCGGCCAGCCGCCTCGTAACGTACGTAACACTTATTCCGTTGCGTACGTAATACGTACGTTGACTTGCTACAGTACAATGGTCATGTTACCTACGTAACACGTCCTGTATAACGTACGTAACACATACGTTGACTCACCTGTCAACATCCTCCGCCGAAAGTTATCGACACAGGGTCCCACCTGCCGACCACGACTCGATCGTCTGATTCCCATGTTACGTACATAATGTCTCGGCCATAACGTACGTAACTCTACCAATTTAACGTACATAAGCTTCAACACATAACGTACGTAATGGCTTCCATACTTAGCCATTTCCAGCAATTCCTGTCCAACATCTCGACATAACAAATGTGAACATTCGACAATACTGAACACATATACGAAATCCCGAAAATATTCTCATACGGTACGTCTGATGCACGATACCCCCAATTACAACTGTCGACCAAGTACGACAATCATACAAATACCCATACGGTATATCCGATATCGAAAAACACATCAAGCATGTAATATCCTAGAATCAAAATAACCTCGATGACATACTGGCACGACTGTCACGGTTTCCAAAATTATCCGCTCATATCGTGTCGGTCCCACTCTGTACAGTACATCCCAGATAAAATAATGCGAAAAATTCATAGTGAAATTCTAGGATATTACATCGATCCTCGTAGGGATTCGGATCGAATTAATTTTCATTTTACCGCTTCCGCTGGGCCTTCCTTTTAGGCACCGAATCATAACAGTGGTATAAGAGCGTAGGTCTTGCGATCGTATATACGATATTAGCATTTGGAATGCTCGATTAGATGGTGAATGATTTGGAATCATTTTAGTCATAATCGTGGTACATGTTTTACGTTCCTTGTAGTTATATTTTTTCGTAAGTTTATGTCTAAATATAAATCTTAAATTTCTCGGAAATATGATTTATATTGAAGATATGAAAGTCGGAAAATATTGATATTGGATATCCGGTCGAAAATCTAGCCCCGAATCGTCGTCGGACGACTTTTTGGACAAAAAGGGTAATCTGGCCGAGAGTGACTCGACCGTGTCCTGGGTGACTCGGTCGTGTCCGGAAGTGTGGCCAAGTTACTGCCAGGCAGACTCGACCGTGTCCTGGGTGAGTCGGTCGTGTCTAGCAGTCTGGCCAAGTCACTGCCAGGCAGACCCGACCGTGTCCTGGGTGACTCGGTCGTGTCCTGGCCGGCATCTTCCGATCTTGACTCGGCCATGCCAGGCCTGACTGCCGGCAGGCTGCCGATGGTGACTCGGTCATGCTGGCCAGTTTTCACCCCAGCTCAATTTTTTCGTGTATTCTTGAAAATTAATCGCCACATGTTAAATTGGATTTAATATGATTAAAATGATTTATGGTATTTCATTTTATAAGGTAAATTTGATTAATTGGAATATTTATGGTCGACCGATATATTTTGAACGTTATCATATTACCGATTGTGTGAATCGATTGAATCGGTTCGTATTGTTGATTGGATCAATGTACCTCTACGCTTTTCATTTATATAGTATTTATTGGATGAATGCTTTTGAATGGGGATGTGGCTCGTGGACTTAGTTTTGAATCGTTCGTTTTATTCGATTGGGTTGTAAAGGCCGTTTTGAGCCTATTTATTTTACTAGAAATGTTTGTATCTAGGATGCAATTTTCGATGTAAGATTTATATGTAATGATGAAGACCGGAGGAAGATCCATTTCGAGAAGACGAAGATTCAAGACGAAGACTTGTAATTAGATTACGGAGTTTTTGTTTTCTAGGAACGGTCCATGAACCACATGTTGGTAGCAACTAGGTTGTGAATGGTTGTTTCATATTGTATGAATGTCACAAACGTGCTTAAATGAATTAATGTGCAAAGTGTAACATTAATTGCGATAATTCTCCCACAACAAATTATTAAGTTTATAAGGTTTCAAGGTTTTCCTTCCCTCCATCGAGCTTTCGGGAAATTGAAATCCAAACCGGATGTGCTATGCTTCCGAGTTATCGGGGTAGTCGTTTGTAATATCCGTGTTTTCTATTTTTGGTAATTCTATTTCCGGTGTATATTCGTCTTGAACAACTCGCTTGGCACTGTTTCGGAATTTTGAATCTATTTTGTTCTTGGAGTTCCTCCGTTAGGATGAGTCTTGATGATATTTTTGCGTAATTTCACCTTGAGTCATATTTTCTCGCATGTGTATTCGATTCTCGTTAAACTCGTTCGATTTCGTCATTTTTCTATTTCCATGAGTTCGTATGGTTGAGTAGAGCATGTTGTGAGTCTCGGATTGTTAATCCGACGTTGTATCGTGATTTTCGGATGTTTGGGCCGTTTTTGTAATTTCCTATAAGTTTAGGAAATTTGTTCCTTGTTCGATTTTGGTCGTGTACCTCGGACCGTTTTGGGGTTTCCGTACTTCCATTTCGTGTTATTGTTTCCCAAATATCGATTCCGATTGCTTTTATTCTCTTCCCGGATCATTTTTCGTCATTTTGGGACCCAAAGGGGGTGTGGGCCGCGACACAAGGATTGTGCGCCGCGGCACACACATTGTCCAGTTCCTGGCCGAGCAATCTGTACCGTGTGGCGTGGCACATGCCGACAGGGCCGCGACACACTGCCGAGTCACTGCCGCGGCACACTCGTCCGGGCCGCCGCACACTCGCATGACACTTATCGGCCGAACTTTCTGTACCGTGTGCCGCGGCACACGCCGGCAGGGCCGCGGCACACTGCCGATCACTGGGCGCAATTTTTGGCCCTGTGCTACGGCACACTTCAGCTGGGCCGCGGCACCCAATGCTGTCAGCGCTATAACTGCGTTCTTTTCAGCGAATTCAGTCATTCTTCTTCCTTTCTTCAACCATACGAGAGAGAGAGAGACTTGAGAGGGAGATTTTCCTCCATCTATCACTTGATTGTGTGATTTCCTTCATCTCCTTTCAATCGTGGAGCTCAGATTGTGGATCTATCACGTGTTCTTCGGGTTAAGGTGCTTGGATCTTCAAGAGGTAAGATCTCCTATACCCTAGTATGATTTTGGGGAGGGTTTGGTGGTGATCTTGTATTTTTAATCCGATTTAACCGATGTTGTTGTTAGATTTTGATAGTATACTCGTGACCCTTGGTTTCCTTGTTATTGGATGGGATGAAATCCCGTTATTACACCGTTGACCGATTTCATTTCCCTATACACTCTTGCTGTCCGATGAATTGCCCCAACGGGTAGAATTAGGATTAATTCTTACCTTTCCGCATTATTGAGACTTGTTGTATACCGTTATTGTGTTAGGAGCGGATTTGGGAGGATTGTTCGGACCAAAACCTATTCCTTCGTCGTTTTCTTCGTTTTGTCTTATTCAAGGCAAGTACATGTATTACATTTTGTTATGTATATTGTGATTTTCGAAATGAATGAGGAATTGTGATTTTCGGGTGCGTGAGTTGCGTTCATTCCACCCGGAGTGTCCGACGGGATGTCTGGGGGTCGATACTAAGAGGTACGGCCGCGGAAGTGAACTTGGGTGCGTGTGTGGTTGAACTTCCACCCGGAGTGTCCGACGGGATGTATGGGGGTCGATACTAAGGGGTACGGCCGCGTAAGTGGTATCCCACCCGGAGCGTTCGATGGGATGTCTGGGGGTCGATACTAAGGGGTACGGCAGTGAACACTATAACTAGGAAACGTGGTAGGCAAGATACTAATCAAGCTCTTAAATGGCACCTTAGACTTGGTCATGTTTGTAAGACCAAGGTTCAGAAAATGGAGAAAGATGGACTTTTAAGTCCATTGGGTGTAGAACCCTATCCAACTTGTGAATCTTGCCTTAGAGGCAAAATGACTAAGTTCCCCTTCACAGGGACTTTTGAAAGGGCTGCCGATAAACTTGGATTGGTGCATACCAATGTTTGTGGTGCTTTAGAAGTAGCTCGAGACGGATATCAATATTTCATAACGTTCACAGATGATCATACTAGGTATGAGATTGTGTACTTAATGAAACATAAATCCGAAGCCTTTGCTAAATTCAAAGAATTTAAGGCCCTAGTTGAAAAACAAACTGGATGTCATATCAAAGCACTTCGGTCGGACCGAGGTGGCGAATATATGAGCACTGAGTTTGATGAGTTCCTTAAGGAACATGGAATAGTTTCACAATTCACGCCTCCAGGAACCCCACAGTTAAATGGTGTTTGAAAGGAGAAATCGGACTTTGTTGGACATGGTTCGCTCCATGTTAAATTACACCGATTTACCTATTTACGTGGGGTATGCCTTACTAACATTGCCTATATTCTTAATAGATGTCCTTCCAAATCTGTTCCTATCACTCCATGAGATGTGGAAGGGTAAGAAACCAAGCCTTAATCACATAAGGATTTGGGGATGTCCACTATGTCAAAAAGGCTAAGGTGGACAAGCTGAAGCGAGGTCCATAAAAGGGCGTTTCATAGGATACCCAGAGGACTCGATGGGTTATCTATTCTACATGCCAGAAGACCATAGGGTCGTTGTGGCATTACAAGCGCACTTCCTTGAGGATGAATTCATTCGGGAAGGTGGCTCGGGTAGAAATATCTCTTTGGAAGAGCATAATGAAAGTCCTAAGGAGACATCGATCGGGGATCAAGAACCGAACCTATTGTAACACAACCTCCACTTTGAAGGTCTGATAGGGTATCTCACTTACGAGAGGTATGGCTATACACATGTCGAGGAACTGGTCTCCACGACACACACGATAGCAGTGAAAATGACCTGTCACCTATGACCAAGCGATAGTGGATATAGACTCCGATAAATGGCAAGAAGCAATGGAAGCTGAGATAGACTCGATGCATACCAATCAGTCACGGACTCTAGTAGATCTTCCAGTGGCATGAGGACTATTGGAAATAAATGGATCTATAAGAGAAAGATGTGGATGGCAAGGTTGATGCCTATAAGGCCGGGCTTGTGGCAAAGGGTTATACCCAAAGGGAAGGAATCAATTATCATGATACCTTCTCGCGTAGCTATGATAAAATCAATTCGCATGATGCTTGCCATTCGCCTATTATGATTATGAAATATGGCAAATGGATGTCAAAATGGCTTTTCTAAATGGATACCTCGAGGAGGAAATCTATATGGAGCGACTAAAGGTTTGTGTCCAAAGCTAATATTCATAAAGTGTGTAAGTTTGCTTGAGCCATTTATGGTGCGAAGCAAGCTTCTCGGAGTTGGAACCTTCGATTTGTGGGCGATTAAGGACTTTGACTTAAATGCGAAATGATAAGGAACCGTGTGTTTACAAAAAGGTCAGTGGGAGCAACATTGCGTTCTTAGTACTATATGTATATGTTATTCTACTTGTAGGAAATAACATAGCAATGCTCAGCACTGTGAAATCTTGGCTTTCTAAAACGTTCTCCATGAAAGACTTGGGAGAAGCTTCCTATATTCTAGGGATCCGTCTTTACAGAGATAGACCGCGAAGAATGATAGGACTTTCCCAAGCCCTTTATATCGATAAAATCCTGAGAAGATTCAAGATGGATGAATCTAAAAGAGGGTTCCTTCCCATGCGACATGGAATTCATCTCACCACGAAAATGTGTCCTCAAAGTGAGGAAGACAAGAGAGAGATGAGTAAGGTACCCTATGCCTCGGCAGTGGGTAGCCTCATGTGCGCTATGTTGTGTACGAGACCAGACTTAGCCTACGCTGTGAGTATGGTAAGTCGATTTCAAGCAAACCCGGGAAGGGAACATTGACCGTAAAGAACATTCTTAAGTACTTAAGAAGAACTAGAGATTTAGTTCTTACTTATGGTGGTGGAGAACTGAAGGTGATTGGATTCACCGATTCTGATTTTCAAGGAGACAATGACGACTCTAAGTCGACATCTGGGTATTTGTTTACTCTCAATGGAGGAGCAGTATCTTGGAGAAGCTCCAAGCAAACCGCTACTGCAGATTCCACACCAAGCGAGTATCAAGTGCCTCGAGAGGCTAGCCAAGAAGCATATTGGATGCAGAAGTTTATACAAGAACTTCAAGTGGTCCCTAATGCGGAGTTGCCTATATCACTATTCTGTGATAATGATGGAGCTGTCGCTCAAGCTAAGGAGCCGAGGGCTCACCACAACACCAAGCATATAGAGAGAAAGTACCAGAGATGGTGGAAAAAGGATATGTTTCATTGCAAAGAGTAGACTCAGAAGACAATGTCTCTAACCCGCTGACTAAGCCATTATCTCAGGCTGTCTTGGAAAGACATCTAAAGAACATGGGTATTGGATATCATGATATGTGGCATTGAGTGCAAGTGGGAGATTGTTAGGAATATGCCCTCGAATGCCACTCAGGGGATGAGAGAGTATGGGCATTGTACTTGTAATTATGGAATAATAAATAATAAAAAGGCAATTGGATTCATTCAGTGTTTATTGTATTTCAATTGCATTCTTGACTTGGTAAACATTGAAGTGAAGTCCATGTAAATAAATCGAACCTTCCATTCTCGTTATGGGATAAGAGAAAATGTACTGGAAGTGTTTAAAGTTTATTTACGTAAATCGTTCGCAAGTCAATAAACTTAAATGGGCATTAAGTTTTTAATAAGACTTGTATAACTAATGCTAGGACATGTGCATGTCTTGATAGTATAGTTATAAGTATATTGGTGGGACCAGTATACTCGAACACGAATCATACTCGATTCAGTCACACGGTATTCACTCTCGGAGAGTCGATGACGAATCGAAAGGTTGTGATAGTATACGTGGACCTTTGACTTGAGGGTTCAGTAGAAGATGTGCCTGTGACGTTTAGTTTGTCATTAGAGTAGTTAGACTCATTTGCTTAATTCTTTGAGTCGACCTCGAAGTGCGGACTATACGGGCGAGTGCGATCTTTACTGTACGCCAAGAAAGGATTCTATCTCCTGTTAGTGAGCAGGCGAATGTTCTATACGGTTAATGGCAAATAAGATCATAAGTCTTTGGCCAAAGCATTCTGATATAGTAGTATTAGATACACTATTGATCAGTTGGTCTTGATTTGCATTAACACATGTATAGAGTTTAGTCAACAGTAGGGTTTGACTTTACCGTGACCCGAAGACTTGACCGGGACATCTGATGAAGGGTCTATACGTATATAGTATTCACGACATAATGGTTCTAGAATGATCCCTTCATTCGTTCTCAGTCGGGGTTTACCGTGAGGCCCGCTAGGCTGGCTAAGTGCTGCCCGCACTCATTGGTTCCTCCCAATGCCGGCTGAGACGGACCTACGGAGTCGCGCATTAGGAGCATTGACGGGTAAATGTGAATTTATTATCTCTCTAT
Organism: Orobanche coerulescens; assembly: GCA_033398695.1. Lineage (NCBI taxonomy): Eukaryota > Viridiplantae > Streptophyta > Magnoliopsida > Lamiales > Orobanchaceae > Orobanche > Orobanche coerulescens. Next base: position 117,629,520 of record CM065802.1, on the reverse strand, counting down.
TAATATTAGATATTGGATATCTAATTATGATTTATTGTATAAATCAAATAGCGGTCTTATGAATTAAAATTAAGTTACCGGGTAATTAATTTAATTCATAAATTATATTTCTTAGAGAAATATATTTGTATTTGATATAATTAATTAATTAATATAAATACATTGATAATTAAACGGAGTGTATTTAACGGAGTCGTTTGTGAACGTCCGTATACGAGCGAGTGGCTCGGCTCGTTTTAGGAATCTTCCTAGTAGGCCGCCCTCACATGACCACCTTGCATGTGTGTTGTCATGTTTTAATTATTTGTAGAGATTCTTATTCTCAAAATAATTATAACATGATATATAATTATTATATGAGATATAATATATATATATATACACACATGATGAGATGAAACTAGATACAACTCATATTCATCTTTTGAGAGAGGAGTTCAGCCGTGTCTTCAAAAAGTGAGGGAGGAGAAATTTTTTTCTTTTCTATTTTTCATCTTGGAGGTGATATAAAAGTTAAGAAAAAGTGATATATAAATTCCTACAACACTTCCTAGCCGTGTTCTTCATAGAACGGAGTGTTGTAGATTTTTCCGGGCAACTTCCGACGCATGTGAAGTAGAGGCTTCGAACTTTCGGTGCTTGGAACGAAGGGATTTCGTGTTCGGGATGGGGTTCGTGATCATCATCATTTTACGAAGAATTATTTCAAAGGCTTCAAGGGTATGATTCTTAATCTTCGTATTTTTTTTCGTATATACGTTACTTGATCGATCCTGTTTGGGATTCGTATTTATTTCCGCTGCGTATTTCGTTTTATTTTCGGAATCCCAACACATATTGCCCAGTACCTCCTGGATAAGGAAGCTGCGGAATGGTGGGAGGCCGTTGCACCCAGAGACCGTCGAGCTACTTGGGAGGAATTCAAGGCTGCTATGGAAGCAGAATATTGTCCACCGCCAGTTAAGGAGTGCAGAATTGTGGAGTTCTTCACCGCTACACCTCAGGATGTGCCTATTTCTCAGGCCATCATTTCTTACAATCAGCAGTTGGGTTTCGTGAGAGATCAAGTGAGAACGGAGGATGATAAAATCCGTTACTTCAATATGCGCATGAAGCCGCATATCAGGCAGAGTATGGCACCGCTCATGTGTGCCACTCTGAAGGAATACCAGGATCGCGCTCTAGCGATCGAGATGGCCGTCCCGGAATCAGAGTCAGTTTCGGAAGCTAAGAAGCAGAAGACTATCGACGGATTCTCGACCGGTAAGGGTGGTCAGTTTTCGAGGTCTCGTTCTGCTCCTACACCGGGGAAGAGGCCGTTTCATCAGGCCGGTGGATCTCAGGGTAATCGTTCAGTCCAGTCCATCGCTTCTGGTGGCAGGGTTTGTTTTAACTGCAACCAATATGAGCATTTGATGAAGGATTGACCTTTTCCTCCAGTCACTTGCTTTACTTGCGGGCAGACCGGGCATCGGGCAACTCATTGTGAGAGGGCCACCAGGGCTACTAGAGTTCCGACTACCACTACCGATCAGAGGGATCACAGTACTCCAGCTACTCATGTTCCGCAGGGTTCGGGTCGTGGTAGGGGTCGGGGTCAGCTGGATCGCCGCGCAGCCTCGAGTTCGGGTTCAGTTCACCCACGATTGTACCAGATGAGGTGCACAGAGGAGGCAGACATTCCGGTAGTGTCAGGTACCACTCAGATCCTTACTCATCCAGTTTCCGTGCTTTTTGATTCGGGTGCCACCCATTCTTTTATTGCATCGGATTGTGTGAATCGTATTGGCTTTAACTGCTTGTTTGAGTGTGAACCGTTTATAGTGGGTACGCCTAGCGGGGATCGTATGGTTGGGGACCAGGAAGTTAGGGATTGCCCAGTGAGGATCGAGAGCCGAGACTGGCCCTCGAATCTCATTGTTATATACCTTAAGGGTGAGGATTTGATCCTCGGGGATGATTGGTTGGATCGTCACGGTGCTATCATGAACTATTGGACTCGTACCATCTCGATAGTAGCCGAGGACGGCACCAAACATACCCTCATCAGTCGTAAGCCGGGGAGATCGGGAAGTGTGGTTAATGCCTTAAAGGCGATGAAACTTCTGAACCAGGTTGTGTCGGCTATTGGTGTTTCGCTCTGCAGGCGGAGGATGGTGGGGTTGACATGTGTTCAATTCCAGTTGTTAGTGAGTATCCCGATGTATTCCCAGACGACTTTTCGGATTACCACCACAGCGAGAGGTGGAGTTTCCTATCGATCTTGAGCCGAATGCAGCCCCCATTTCTCGAGCGCCGTACCGAATGGCACCGTCGGAGATGTTAGAGTTGAAGAATCAGTTGGGAGAATTGTTAGATAAAGGGTATATTCGACCGAGCGCATCGCCTTGGGGTGCGCCCGTACTTTTTGTTAAGAAGAAGGATGGATCACTCCGTTTATGCATCGATTACCGAGAATTAAACAAGTTGACCATAAAAAATAAATACCCTTTGCCCCGGATCGACGACTTGTTTGATCAGCTTCAGGGGGCAACAGTTTTTTCGAAGATTGATTTGCGATCGGGGTACTACCAGTTGAGGATTCGGGACATCGATATACCGAAAGCTGCCTTTCGGATGAGATATGGCCATTACGAGTTTGTGGTTATGCCTTTCGGGCTAACCAATGCCCCAACAGTGTTCATGCAGTTGATGAACAAAGTTTTTATTGAGTATTTGGACAAATTCGTAGTCGTCTTCATCGATGACATCCTGATCTATTCACGGAGTCGGGGGGAGCATGCCTTACATCTCCGGATTGTATTAGACATTTTGAGAGCTGAGCAGTTGTATGTGAAATTCTCTAAGTGTGAGTTTTGGCTCGAAGAAGTGATGTTCCTCGGGCATGTGATTTCAGCAGAAGGAGTTCGGGTAGATCCGCAGAAGATAGAAGCAGTGATGGCTTGGGAGCCGCCTAAGAATGTGAAGGAGGTGAGGAGTTTCCTGAGTCTCGCCGGCTATTACCGTAGATTTGTTGAGGGATTTTCTAAGATCGCCAGACCGCTCACACAGTTACTCCAGAAAACCCAGAAGTTCGAGTGGACCGCAGTCAGACAGGATAGTTTCGACGAGTTGAAGAGGCGACTAACTACTGCACCCGTGTTAGCATTGCCTCAGGGGAACGAAGATTTCGTGGTATATAGTGATGCTTCGGGCCTCGGGCTCGGATGTGTTTTGATGCATAGAGACAGAGTGATTGCTTATGCGTCCCGCCAGTTGAAACCGTTTGAGGCGAATTACCCCACCACGATTTGGAGTTAGCTGCGGTCGTTTTCGCCTTAAAGATATGGAGGCATTATCTCTATGGGTCGTCGTGTAAGATATTTACGGACCACAAGTGTCTGAAGTATATCTTCAGTCAGAAAGAGTTGAATATGAGACAGCGTAGGTGGTTGGAGCTAATTAAACATTACGACCTCGAGATACTTTACCATCCGGGTAAGGCTAACGTAGTGGCGGATGCGTTGAGCCGGAAACCGATGGCATTTCAGATGTTAGAGGTACTTACACCACAGAGTAGGATCCAGCGGGACTTTATTTGTCATAATATCGAGGTTTGGGTTCAGAGAGTTCAGGGTCAGTTATGTGCGTTGGAGATCACTTCGTCCTTGAATGATGATATCAAGGCGAAACAGTATGATGATCCGTTTTTAATCCAGCTGAGGGAGGATGTGAGGAAGGGGAAAGCCCCTGGATTTGTGGTTCAGGATGACGGAGTTTTGAGATTTCACGGCAGACTATGTGTACTGAATATCATTGAGTTGAGACAGAAGATTTTGAGTGAGGCTCATACTACGCCTTATTCCATACATCCTAGTACAAGGATGTGAGGAGTAACTATTGGTGGAGCAATTTGAAGACGGATGTTAGCGAGTTTGTGGCGAAGTGCTTGACCTGTCAGCAGGTTAAGATTGAGCATCAGCGACCCGCGGGGTTGCTACGACCACTTCCCATTCCAGAATGGAAATGGGAAGACATCTCTATGGATTTCATTACCGGGATGCCTAGGACTCGGACTGGAATGAACATGATTTGGGTTATTGTTGATCGACTAAACAAATCAGCTCATTTCCTGGGTATTAAGGATACTTGGGGACCGGAGAGGCTGGCGCGAGTGTTTATTGCAGAGATCGTGAGATTGCATGGGACTCCTAAGAGTATTGTTTCAGATCGAGATGGCCGGTTTGTATCACATTTTTGGCAGGCGGTTCATCGAGCTTTGGGGACTGAGTTGAGACTCAGTACGTCTTACCACCCTCAGACTGACGGACAGTCGGAGCGGACGATCCATACGTTGGAGGATATGTTGAGAGCCTGTGCCTTAGATTGTAAGGATGATTGGGAGATGCACTTGCCGTTGATCGAGTTCACGTACAACAATAGTTGGCATGCCTCGATCAAAATGGCACCATTCGAGGCATTGTATGGGAGGAGGTGCAGATCGCCGTTGTGCTGGGATGATGCGTCCGAGCTGATTGGTACCGAGCCCAATATGGTAGATGAGACGAGAGAGAAGATTGCCCTGATTCGCGATAGGTTGGTGACAGCCCAGAGCCGGCAGAAGTCTTATGCCGATACACGTCGCCGACCGTTGGAGTTTGAGGTGGGAGATCATGTCTTGCTTAAGGTGTCGCCGACACGGGGAGTTTACCGCTTCGGTCGGAAGGGTAAACTTAGTCCGAGATTTATTGGGCCGTTCGAGATTCTAGAGAGAGTTGGAGAGCTTGCATATCGGTTAGGTTTGCCGCCGTCCCTAGGCCACGTGCATAACGTATTTCATGTTTCCCAACTTAGGAAGTACGTACCGGACCCTAGCTATATTATTTATTTTGGAGAGATCGAGTTGGGGCCCGACATTACCTTCGAGGAGAGGCCGATTCAGATCTTAGAGCGTCGGGTGAAGCAACTCAGGCACAAAACCATCCCTTTGGTTAAAGTGCAATGGTCGAGGCATGGGTCCGAGGAAGCCACGTGGGAGACGGAAGAGAGTATGAGATCGAGATACCCCGAGTTACTCGTGTTGTAAGTTTTGGGACGAAACTTATTTTTAGGGGGAGATAATGTAATATCCGTGTTTTCTATTTTTGGTAATTCTATTTCCGGTGTATATTCGTCTCGAACAACTCGCTTGGCACTTTTTCGGAATTTTGAATCTATTTTGTTCTTGGAGTTCCTCCATTAGGATGAGTCTTGATGATGTTTTTGCGTAATTTCACCTTGAGTCATATTTTCTCGCATGTGTATTCGATTCTCGTTAAACTCGTCCGATTTCGTCATTTTTCTATTTCCATGAGTTCGTATGGTTGAGTAGAGCATGTTGTGAGTCTCGGATTGTTAATCCGACATTGTATCGTGATTTTCGGATGTTTGGGCCGTTTTTGTAATTTCCTATAAGTTTAGGGAATTTGTTCCTTGTTCGATTTTGGTCGTGTACCTCGGACCGTTTTGGGGTTTCCGTACTTCCATTTTGTGTTATTGTTTCCCAAATATCGATTCTGATTGCTTTTATTCTCTTCCCGGATCATTTTTCGTCATTTTGGGACCCAAAGGGGGTGTGGGCCGCGACACAAGGATTGTGCGCCGCGGCACACACATCGTCCAGTTCCTGGCCGAGCAATCTGTACCGTGTGGCATGGCACATGCCGACAGGGACGCGGCACACTGCCGAGTCACTGCCGCGGCACACTCGTCCGGGCCGCGGCACACTCGCATGACACTTATCGGCCAAACTTTCTGTACCGTGTGCCGCGGCACACTGCCGATCACTGGGCGCAATTTTTGGCCCTGTGCCGCGGCACACTTCAGCTGGGCCGTGGCACACAATGCGGTCAGCGCTATAACTGCGTTCTTTTCAGCGAATTCAGTCATTCTTCTTCCTTTCTTCAACCATACGAGAGAGAGAGAGAGAGACTTGAGAGGGAGATTTTCCTCCATCTATCACTTGATTGTGTGATTTCCTTCATCTCCTTTCGATCGTGGAGCTCGGATTGTGGATCTATCACGTGTTCTTCGGGTTAAGGTGCTTGGATCTTCAAGAGGTAAGATCTCCTATACCCTAGTATGATTTTGGGGAGGGTTTGGTGGTGATCTTGTATTTTTAATCCGATTTAACCGATGTTGTTGTTAGATTTTGATAGTATACTCGTGACCCTTGGTTTCCTTGTTATTGGATGGGATGAAATCCCGTTATTACACCATTGACCGATTTCATTTCCCTATGCACTCTTGGTGTCCGATGAATTGCCCCAATGGGTAGAATTAGGATTAATTCTTACCTTTCCGCATTATTGAGACTTGTTGTATACCGTTATTGTGTTAGGAGCGGATTTGGGAGGATTGTTCGGACCAAAACCTATTCCGTCGTCGTTTCCTTCGTTTCGTCTTATTCAAGGCAAGTACATGTATTACATTTCGTTATGTATGTTGTGATTTTCGAAATGAATGAGGAATTGTGATTTTCGGGTGCGTGAGTTGCGTTCCTTCCACCCGGAGTATCCGACGGGATGTCTGGGGGTCGATACTAAGGGGTATGGCCGCGGAAGTGAACTTGGGTGCGTGTGTGGTTGAACTTCCACCTGGAGTGTCCGACGGGATGTCTGGGGGTTGATACTAAAGGGTACGGCCGCGGAAGTGGTATCCCACCCGGAGCGTTCGATGGGATGTCTGGGGGTCGATATTAAGGGGTACGGCCACGGGATACCAGTTGTGATTTTATGATATCGTGATGATTGGAAACTGATTTGATTGCCAATGTAGTATTCCGGAATATTTTTGGCAAATGATATCTGATTGAGATAATTGTGTAGAAACCATATTTGTATATAATGTTGTGTAATTGTGTACTTGCACTAGCTATTCGAATGCTAACTCCTTAAATGGGGGAAATGCGTCTTATGCATTTCAGGTACCGGGAGGGCTGAGGAGCAGGCACGGGACATGCACGCAAAGGATGGGCTGGCTTGATGATGTGGCTCGAGTCTGCATTTTTATGTTTTGTCATTGCATTGTCGAGTAATGAAGTTAGACTGTTTATTTTTGAACTTGGTTTAAGTCCCCCGCGTGGGCAATGAATTGGTATTTAACTTCTGTTCATGTACTCCGTTACAATGTTTTGGCCGAGGCCACAACCTTATTTACTTTTGAGTGCATCATTTGGGATTACATTGTGGTTTATATGTCATGTGTTAGCCTGGTAGACCTCACGAGGGTTCTACGGCGTGTAATGTCCCAGTTGTGAATTGGGATGTTACATCGTTCGGGGAGGACGGATAAATTACCGGGAGCGCATTGGATGCCTTCGGTTGGAGCAAATTTTATCCCTAGAAACCTGATAGGTTGCCGGATAAGATTCAATTGTGAAACTGATTTGCGTCGATGGTATAAACTTAACTTGTTCACGAACCATAGAAACCGTATAGGTTGAGGGGAGTGAACAAGGGGAAAAAGAAGATCGAATCATCCATTAGATGGGTTGGTGTTGGACACCGCTTTATGAAAATTAATAGACTAGAAACCTGTTCGGTTGCCCTCTATTAAGATTTATAAAGAACTCGATCACCACTATGAAGTAGAGCGACGATACTTCCGGATATAACATGGGAGTGTGTTATTCCGATAAAAATAGTGGGAGCTGGGTAACAAGAATAGAAAAGACCTTAATTCTATACTCAGATCATAATATAACAAGTCACTAATTAATCTGTTATACCTAATGCAGACAAATATCAATATGACAATGAATCCACTCGCAATTCTACTCGAAAAGAACACCTTAATGGGACCTAACTTTGTGGATTGGCTCCGCAATCTGATGATTGTCCTCAGTATAGAGGCACTGGGATACGTCTTGGAGACGGACATTCCGGCGCTTCCTGTGCGGACCCGAGCCAATCAGGAAGAGATTGAAAACCACGAAAAGTGGGTTAAGGATGACGTGAAAGTCCGTGCTTATATGATGGCTTCCATGTCTAATGAGCTGTAGAGAGCTCATGAGCAAATGACTTACGCTGGCGATTCTATCTCACTTAACCGAACTTTATGGTGAGCACGTGAGCTGCTAGATATGAGATATCCAAGCAACTGTTCGGTGCAAGGATGAAGGAAGGTGAGAAGGTTGGGGAACACGTCCTCAAAATGATATCCATGATCGAGAGATTGGAGGCTCTTGATTTTAAAATGGATACTTCTCTCCAAACCGACCTTATCCTACAGTCTCTCCCTGATTCCTTCTCACAATTTGTTATGAACTTCAACTGCAATGAGATTGCATGTAATTTAGCTGGGCTAATGAACAAACTTGTGACCTCTCGATCCACGAGATGAACACTCGCGGATGAAGGAGTGCTCTTGTGATTTCTTGGACCTCGGAGGTCTAAGAACAAGAAGAAAAAGACCAAGAAGCAAATGGACCACAAGTTAAGGACCTTAAGGGTAAGGGCAAGGCCCCAATGGTTCCAAAGAACAAGAAGAAGAAGGATGCTTGTCTCAAGTGCGGTGGTGGGCCCTTTGGGCTAGAGGCTGTCCGATTCTTCATGACACTTCAGTCTGAGAACTTTTAGTTTTGGAAACAAATTGTTGCACTCTTGTATTTTTACTTCTGAATCTGTATTACGGTGCTAGTTCTCATATTTGTACCATGAATCGGGATCGGAATAAAGTAGGAAGCTTGGAGGTGGAGAAGTTATGATCACGGTCGGAAGCGGGCATAGTGTCGAGGCGACCGACATAGGATCACTTCTTTTGGGTTTAGAATCCGGCTTTGTTTTGACTTTAGAAGATGTACTTGTTTTGCCCAAGGGGCACAAAAACATTGTATCCATTCGGTCATGGACCGAAAAGGCTTTTCATTTTTCATTGGTGATGGTTCTTGCAAAATTTATTTTAGAAATAAACTAGTAGTCTTTGCTACATTGTTGAATAGATTGTATCATCTAAATCTCGAACAAAGTAGTTGTGAATACTATGACTAGAAAACGTGGTAGGGATGAAACCAATCAAGTTTTGAAATGGCATCTTAGACTTGGTCATGTTGGTCGGACCAAGGTTTACAAGATGGAAAAGATGGACTTATGGGTCCATTGGGATCGAATCCCTTTCTATTTGTGAATCTTGCCTTAAAGGCAAAATGACTAAGTCCCCTTCACAGGGACATTTGAAAGAGCCACCGATAAGCGGGATTAATCCATACCGACGTATGTGGTGCTTTGGAAGCAGCACGTGACGGATATCAATATTTCATTACGTTTACAGATGATCATACTAGGTATGGTTATGTATACTTAATGAAACATAAATCAGAGGCCTTTGAGAAATTCCAAGAATTCAAGGCCCTAGTCGAGAAACAAACTGGTAATCATATCAAAGCACTTCGGTCGGACCGAGGTGGCGAGTATATGAGTACGGAGTTTGACGAGTTCCTTAAGGAACATGGAATAGTTTCACAACTAACACCTCCAGGTACTCCTTAGTTAAATGGTGTGTCAGAAAGAAGGAATCGGACCTTGTTAAACATGGTCCGTTCCATGCTGGGCTATACTGACTTACCAATTTACCTGTGGGGGTATGCACTCCTGACTGCCGCTTGTATCTTAAACAAATGTCCTTCCAAATCCGTTCCTAAAACTCCATATGAGATGTGGGAGGGAAGGAAACCAAGTCTTAATCATATTAGGATTTGTGGATGTCCCGCCTATGTCAAGAAGACTAAGGTGGAAAAGTTGGAAGCTAGGTCTGCGAAGGGACATTTCATTGGATTCCCGTTTGGGACGATGGGATATCTATTCTACATGCCCGAAGATCGAAAGATCGTTGCCTTCAGATGTTTAGACTTCAGTTTAATTCGTAAAGGGAGCTTTCCTTCTGACAGGAGCCTTGATAACTCCTTCACAGCATCCTCTAGTGTCTTGAAATGGTTGAACATGGCAGATTATATAATGAAAGTATAGAAGTATCTCAACAGTTCTTTATTCTTCCATACCTTGAACTCTTCTGTTGATGGTTGTCTGTCTGTAGGGAGTAAAATATCAGCAGGCTTCTGCACTGTATTTTTTTTAACGAAAATTGGGATCCTGGAACTCAGGATGAGAACCAGTTACCCTGAATCCTCTTGATCCTTAACCTATCCCGGGTTCGGAATGTCTGCCGATGGCTGTGGCAACACTGTCATCGAGTATTGCTTCCATCTCCATTTTTTCCTCCGGCCTCCATCTCCTTCCAACCCTACAGGCCTCTTCTTCATTTTTGGTATTATCTGTTGGGATTCGGTGCCTACAACGAAGGCGCAATGGAAGCAATACACGAATCTAATTTGATCTGAATCTCTACGAGGATCGATCAAGCTACGTATATAAGAATATATAAAAGAAAACAAGAGTAAGATTCGGAATCATACCCTCGTAGCCCTTTGATTAAATGATGTTCTTCACAAATGTGATTCCCTAAGCTTTAAGTGATTTTTCCCACGAATCTGATTCGTCAAGATTTTGAAATCTCGAGCACCGAAGTACCGTGCCTCTGCTTGCCACGCGCCGGAAGACGACCCGAATAACTCCTACCTTGTTATCTTCCAAAGATACATCTAGAACAAGGTAATCGGAACTTTACTAATTTTATTTATATCACTCTAAGTGTATAAATTTTCTCTGTTGATTTTTCTCTAAGAAAAATATGAAGAAGAAGTGTGAAGAAGAAGAAGACTTAAGGAAAAATTATTTTTCTCTCTCTTTCTTGTAATTGTCGTGAGGTAATATGCACAAAGTAAGAAGTCTTCTTTCTTTTATTCATCATTTCAAAGTCACCTAATCACCACCCACATTATAATATTAGATATGTTCCCTTAATATCTCGTATTTCACCAATTAAGGTGGAGACAAAGAAAGGAAAGTGTAAGGAAGGTGGGGCAGCCATCTAGAAGAACTAGACGAGTTTGGTTCGTTTCGGACACTCATGTGTCCAAACAGATAAACCCCATTCCGTTCCGATGTATTTATATCAATTAATTAATCCAATTAATTGATCAAATCAAATACAAAATAATATAATTAATTTCTCCAAGAAATAATTATAGACATGAATTAAATTAATCATCCAGTAATTTATTTAATTCGTTTGGCCGTAAATTAATTTATCCAATAAATTAATTTAGAAATCTAATGTCCCAAAATTAATTAGACATCCAATGTTCAATAAATTAGATATCCTATATCTAATATTTACAAAGAGAGAATAAGCTCGATTTATTCCGTCGTCAATCCTATTGCGCGACTCGGTAGGTCTGTCTAAGTTAGCAATGGGAGAAACCAAAGAGTAGTAGCACCACCTAACCAGCCTGGCGGCCTACACTGAACCCTAACTAAGAATGAATGATTGGGATCATTCAAAAACTATTCCGTCGTGATTACCAGTATACGTATAAACCCTTCTTTCAAATGTCCCGATCAAGTTATAGGGTCACAGTCAGTCAAACCCTACTTGTACTTGACGCTATGCATGAGTTAATGCAAATCGAGATCATCGAGCTCTCGTGTATCCAATACAACTAGCTCCAATGCTTTAGTCAAATACTTGTGATCTAATCTACTAATAACCGAATAGGACATATAACCCGTTCACTAACGGGAGAAAGGATCCTATCTTGGTATTTAGTAGAACCTGCTACTGGCCCGTCAAGATGCACGTCGAGGTTGACCCCCCCTTCCGGTTTTCTGGGTTGAACTACTCTAATGAAAATCTTAACATCACAAGCACATCCCTACTAAATCCTCAAGTCGAAGGTTCACGAATACCTATCACAACCTTTTGATTCCGTCATTGACTATCCCAGAGTGAAATCCGTGTTGCGAATCGAGGGTGAGTTGGTTCGAGTATACTAATCTAATTAACATACCTATAACGTGTGCTCCCACTAACCATTAGTGTTCGACAGGCACTCTGCAAGTCAAATAACACGTCATACAAGTCTTCACATAAACTTAACGCCTAGTCAAGCTTCATTGACTTGCGAACGATTAAGTATTTGAGCCATAAACCTTTCCAGTGACATTCCCCTTATCCAATAAGGACTGGAATATTTTGCTCTCAAATACACAGACTAGTTTCTATATATATATATATATATATATATATATATATATATATATATATATATATATTGGGAATACAGTGACTACGGTATATATATATATATATATATATATATACATATATATATATTCAGGAATACCAGTGACTACCAGTAAATAAAGAAACATACCATTGCCTTATGATAATGATTTACATAATATTAAATACAATGCCCTCACTCAACATCCCGTGAGTGGCATTCGAGGGCATACTCCTAACAATCTCCCATTTGCACTCAATGACACACACTATGGTATCTAATACCCATGTTCTCCAGATTACGCTCCAAGCTAATCTGAGAAAGTGGCTTAGTCAGTGGATCAGCGATGTTGTCGGTTGAGTCTACTCTATGCATCACAATGTATCCCTTGCGAACAAATTCTCTTACGAGATGATACTTCCTCTCAATGTGTTTGGTACTGTTGTGAAACCTCGGCTCCTTGGCCTACGATACAGCTCCGTCGTTTTCACAGAAAAGCGGAACAGGCAGCTCAGCACATGGTATCACTTGATGTTCTCCCAAAAACTTCTTAATCCAGAACCCATCCTTAGAAGCCTCCGAGGCTAAGGCTAATAAATTTAAAACATCAATATCCAATACCAATAGTAAAATCATTGTTACATACCAGAATTCAAAAGTACGAAATAATAACCTCGAATAGTAACATCAATACAATACCACCCAAAGAACACAAATACAACGGTGCACTCAAGTACTTATTAATACATAACTCAAAATGAAAGGACTTCCTGGACCGACAACATCACTCGATACCCTCTTCATCATGCAGCACCTGTGGTTGTTTTCCAGCTCTCCTGGAACCTGAACATAAAACACATGTCCACCCCCCGGAAGGGGTTAGCACAACAATGCTAGTACAAGTACGATAATTATATGAACAGATTATTTGACAACTCATGACGCATAATACAACACCACAACAACAATAACAACAATAGCAAGCCTCTCCAGCGAGCAGGCAATCAATACAGTACACAACAGTACAATTTCAACCTATCCAGGGTAATCCAACGATCCAGCACATACAGTATAGATGCCCAATATGATCCCGTCAGACCAACACTTGGTGGAAAACCCTTCTAACGATCCAGCGCACACAGCATATAGATACCCAAGATGATCCCGTCGGACCAACACTTGGTGGACAAACAACTACAACACATTTACTCGACAATCATACACAACATTTAACATAAAACATAATTAAAGTACTCGCCTTCGAAAGACGACAAGGGATTAAATACTTCAATGAATGTGAAGATGCCCAAAGGTCGCCCCTTCGATCAATTACTTTGCAAGGCTCGTACCTTAAACAAAAAGGAAAATAACAACGGGTTCAACCTACGCAACAAGGCTAACACACGAACATTCTAAACGTTTCCTATCTATGACCAAGTTAATCATTATACGCATGGCCGGTGTACGGTTCACTACTTAAAGAACACTAAGCCGAACTAATTGTAGGTCACAAGTCATCCAGAAATAAGTCTAGAGGGGGGGGTGAATAGACTTATTGAAACTCTTAAACTCTTTTTCTCAAAGAGTAAGTTTCTTCAGCTAATAGATATACAAATGACTTAGAGTCGTTCGTTCTCAATACGTGCGGAAGTCAGCTGATGAAGAATACAAAATTACTAATGAAACACTTAACAATGAATGCAGCAGTTAAAGTATGATGCAATAAAACAGTAAAATACGCAGGCAGTTATAGTGGTCTCAGAGGTGGGGTAATCCTCTACTAATCCACTTTTCTCCAAACTAGTTGGAGATGAATTCACTATAATTGTCAACCAGTGATTCAACCAAATTACAACAGATTCCAACTAGTGGATATCCGTGCCGTTGTAACACACTTGACTGCCTTGCACCTCTTGATCCTCGATCCTTGGATGCCTTCACAGTCTCAAACTTCAACCAGTGAAGTACCCCGAACTCAAGATTTAAGACACGAGTTTTTGTCTTCTCCAACTAAGAGCTTCTTCAAGTATGAACTTTTGAGAACTGCTCTTTTCAGGATGCTGTATTTCGCTTTTAGATTGCTTGAATGTATGTTCGCACCGTTTGTAATTGTTGTGTGTATGCTCAACTTCAAATCTTCGGATATATATAGGTCACGATCTCTGAGCTTTTCCATCATTGCCATTGCAAATCTTTTCAACAAATCCGTCCGTTGGAGAGGTAGACTTTATTGTTTTCTTTCTGAACGTTGCATGGCTGGATTCCCATAATTTAATCCATCTTTCGACCGTTGTGAAGACTTTTCATGTGAGGCGCCGAATCTTTTGAATATAATACATTTAAATTCTTCAAGGTGGGTCTGGATGAATTATTTAATTCATATCCTTTGCGGGAATCTCTCCAATATGTCTCTTCACGTTGCATGTGACTTTCCATAATATTTGACTTTTCAATGCATGCTGACGTGGACTTGGAGTACTTGGCTGATTACAGGTAGGCTGATGTAAGTTAACTTCTCTGCAGTCTGGGCTTCTCTGATGGTATTTGGTTGGGACTACTTTGATCGGATGACACATGCGAGGTTACTTGATCGATGCAGTCAAACATCTCTGATAATTTCTGTTGACCAGATCTTCTCTGATATGACTCGGCTGTACCTCTCTGATGAACTTAGTTGTTCTTTTTGTACTTATCTGATTTTTAACCTAACTTATTTTGCCTATAGAAGATACTCATTTGGTTCTTCTTTACATTTTGCCAAGTTTTATACTTAACATAATTTGGCCTATGGAAGATACTCATTTGGTTCTTCCTTACATTTTTGTCAAGTAATAAACATTTGAATTATATTAATGACATCATCAAAATCTAACAAGTATTCCTAACAAATTCCCCCTATTTTGATGATGGCAAAACTTAATCAAATATTCAAATAAACAAGTCTGCACTTGAGTGCAAGACACAAACTAAAATCAGTCTAATTTTTTAGACAACTGGAAATTGTCATTCAAAAGACTGTTATAAAATTTTCTGAATTGATTGCAAATACATGTCTGAAATTTACAAGAAAATTTTATAAGTACAGAAATAAATAAAAGTCATCTGCTGTTAGGCGTATTTTTATACGCTTATTTATCATTATATTGTAGTGTTTTGATGAGTGAAATCATCTAAATGAGCTTTTAATGCCTTAATTTTGTATGATTGACAGGAAATTGAAGTCCGGAAGCTAAAACGAGGCAAAACGGGCGAAAACGGCAAAACTGGACTCTGAGCCGCGCTACAAGGAAGCTGAGCCGCGGCACATGAAGACACCAACCGAAGGGCAGAGTAACCTGTACTCTTTGCCGCGGCACAGCCCAGGTGAGCCGCGGCACAGAAGAATTATTTAACGCCCAGGCATTCAGCTTTTTGCGATGTGCCGCGGCACAGGTTTAGTGAGCCGCGGCACACTTAGCGGGTTTTATACGTCTGCGGATTTTGGGCGTTTGGCTTGATTTTCGACCGACTAATACGGACGCGATTTGTGGAGGTGATGAGCTATAAATAGGGTTTAAGACCCTAATTAAATTATCTTGGAATCATTGAATCTAAAACCTTGGAGAGCTTATGCTGGGAGACGGCAGAAGAAGAGGAAAGCAGAAGAATTCAAGGGCAGAAGGCGGAAGCTGAAGAACGGAGGAATCCGAACTTCATCTGCGTTTGAATTTTATGTTTTCGTTTATTTATTCTGTATTTTCAGTTTTTAGTATGTCAGGCTAAATCCCTAATCTAGGGTTTTGATGAAACCTTTGTTTTGACGAATTGATTAAGATTATCCAATTTATTACCTTTTTATTGAGTTTTCCCAATTATGTTTAATGCTTGCAATTATCTGGCCAATAGTTGTATTGATTTAATCATTCACTTCGAATCGGGAGAGGAGATTTGGTGAGGAACTATTGGTGAGGACCGTTTTATTCTGTGAGATAGGAATATACTCATAGGAACTACGTGGCCTTTAGGAGATTTCATGCTTTTTGCCTATCGACGAGATAATTCACCTAGGGATAGAGTGCGTTAGTCGCCGTTAGATAAATCTATTGACCTCGGGAGAGGCGGTAGAATATATTAGCAATCTCCGCCTTCAATAAATTGGGAAAATTATTTATTACGGATAATCGAGAGTAAATTCGGATAAACTAAGATGGATTCAGAACCCTAGACTTATTCATCATTTGATTTCTTTTACCCAAGATATTGTTTTCTACTGTTTAGTCTTTTAGTACTTCTTTTAGTTATTAATCGCAAAACCCAATTTCGATTGTTCAGATAAAATTAGAATACGAAAAAATCGGTAGTTAGAGATTCAATCCTCGTGGGAACGATACTCTACTTATCATTTTATTACTTGTAAACGATGACGTGCACTTGCGTGTAGGAAATATCGCAACAAGTTTTTGGCGCCGTTGCCGGGGACTGATTTTTCGCTAATATCAATACCAAGCGACTCTAATTTTAATTTGAAGTTTTTTTCTTTGTTTAGTCTCTTTATTTTTATTTTCTTCATTATGTTTTCCTATGAGTATCGTGACCCTTGGCATTTCATAAATTTCGATGCTCTTAATAATTTGCCAAATAGAATTGATCGGCCCCCTCCCCCAAAAGAAAATACCATGCTTGAAATTTATGTAGACGTTCTTAAAAATCCTGATAGTACCCTTTTTGAGCTACAATGCGCACATCGTGGTCTTGAGAATCACTACGGTTATTTTCCAGCTCATTTATTTAGTAGTGAAGTTGAGGGGGAGATTGAGAAGAATGACATGTTGAGTTTTAGGGTCGATCCCCCAGCACCCAATGATTTCATAAAGTGTGATGAGCCTAGAGAAGAAGTTATCATTGATGATGTTTCCAAAGAAATTCCATTAAATTGTCATCAAACTTCGACTAATAAGGTGAATACTTTTGTGCCAAAAATTTTATTAACGGTGCCACGCATAATTTTTCCTAAATCCATGATGGGAGAGATTGACCCCATTACTCATGATTTTGTTGAGGCTGATTCTTCGAGTTCTAATGAGGTTATGTGTAATACCCAGTTGTAATTCAGTAATTATCATTCAGTATTTATCATTCAGTAATTGATACTCGGTAATTTCATTCATTATTGATCATTTGTCACCCATATTCAGTCATGGTATTCATCATTCAGAGTAATTGTATCGTATATCAATCATCATTCATCACTAATCTGATTGGAGTTTCGTGCCGTGTTTATCATCATTGTCATTTTCGTTGCGAGATGTGCGTGAGGAGTAGCGCACGCTACATACTCCTTTTAGCGTACGCTAATTGGGTATAGGTAGCGCACGCTACCACTCAGCTTTAGCGCACGCTAAGGTTACCCTGGCTGCAGTCCAGAAGGTACTGGACTGGAGGTGAGTTATAAGTAGCGCACGCTACGAGTGGTAAGTAGCGCGCGCTAGTGGGTTGAAGTAGCGCATGCTAATATTAGGTGTAGCGCGCGTTAAGGACGGATCAGGTTGAGTCCAGTGGCTACTGGACTGCACTGGATTAATTCATAGCGCACGCTATGTGTTGTTGTTAGCGTACGCAACCGATATATTAGCGCACGCTAAACAATGGTTGTAGCGCACGCTATCGGGTCGAATCGAGGTCGCAGGTTTTACGGACTCGATCTTTGGGCATCAATATTTCGTTAGCGCACGCTAATAATGGGTCTTAGCGCACGCTAGTAGTATGGCCGTAGCGCACGCTTCAAGAAGGTACGTAGCGCGCGCTACCGTGTTCGGACAGTGGGTACTGGACTACCCAAATTACTCGTTAGCGCACGCTACGCACAAGGGCTAGCGCACGCTAACACGGGTGACTATAAATTGGACAGTTTAGTCAGAGTTCGTCATTTATTCATCTTATTTCATTCCTTCGGTTATTTTGGGCGATTTCGAGCGATTCGGAGAGGATTCTTCGAGGTGTAATCATCAATCATCATCTTCAAGCTCACCTTTCGGATTAATCATCATTTCATCATCTTCATCGCATCGAATCAAAGGTATTAATCTCTTGGATCTAGAATTTCGGATTTTTGGGTTTTTCCTCCCGATTTCTTCGTGTAAGCTTGGATTATCATTGGAATATGTTGGATATGGATTATCTACCTTGGATAAGTATATTCTTACGGATTTAATGGTTATTTTCGGAATTATTTCAAGAACCCTTGGGGTTGACTTCGGTTATTTTGGGGATTTCCGATTATCGTTATTATAAACTTGAATTGTGGATTTCTATGAGATTATTGATGTCATTGATGATGTTTTGCTGGTTTGAATCAATCATGTTGGAGTTGGTTCGATAATTCGGGTTTGGTTTTAATCAACGGATATCTCAATGCTTTCGTTAGAGTTCATCTACGAGTTCGGATATTGTTGTATCGACGTTTGGGTCGGTTATGATCATATTTGATTCGTGTATTGATCGGTTGTTGGTAATTATTGTTGTTCAAGGTTGTTCGAGCGACATTTCATTAGGGCGTTGTTCGTGGAAGGACATTCTTCATCGGTATTGAGTAAGTTAATTCTTACTCGGTTAAAAGGATATTCATTCCTTTTGTTGTTGTTCATTCATAATCGTAATTCATTCATCATTGTATTAACCGTATCAAAACTTGTCATTGTCAATTAATCACCTCGGTCATAAGGAGCAGCGGTTAGATCATTTCATTGAGCTATCATTCATTTCACCATCATTTAATCTTGGTGAGTCATTATTCATTTTCGTTGTCACTTTTGTCATATTGTGGCATTAGGGTCATCTTGGCGTGCGGTTGGTATGTGTAGGATTTTCATGTCGGGCACATTATAGTCGTGTGTTGGTTGGTGGCCTCACATTGGGTGTGCACACGAGTTGATGGCCGTGAGGTGATTAGGTACAAGACCACACGTGTATTCGATCAATACTCGTTGGTGGCTTGTGCACGGACACATTTCCATCCCGGACGTAGTGTGGCGCCATTCCTTTGAGCCGTACTGATAGTCGATCCATATAGCATGTTTGATTGCGTATGTTTCGACAGGATAATTCATAATTTCAGATATATCATGATTGTGTATTTTCAACCCTTGAGGATTGTTGTTACGTAGAATCGGCCCGTTGGGGATCTGCTTTTTAGTCATGGCAAGGCTAAGGCACGGGGAGAGCACGGTGACGGCGAGGAGTCCCAGTGATACTAGTAGGGGGCCCCAGTCTTTTCAGTCATTATGTTTCTTTTATTTATTCCGCTGCAGACATTCCGTTTGAATATTCATTTCACTCATTGTTGTATATTTTATCTCCATATAAAATATACTTGTATTGATATCATCACAGGTGTGTTGTATAAAACTCCTCATCGGAGTAATTGATGTTGTGATGTGGTTCGGTACTACATTTACTGTGTAATTCATTCATTTTCATTCGCTGGTGGGTCCCGATCGGGGTCCACGGCACTGTAATATCCGCCTAGTTTGGGGTGTTACAGAGTTGGTATCGGAGCGTGGTTTTGAATACTACCCTCCAAGTCATGTCTCATTTGAAATCATCATCATCGGACTAGTATCATTGGACTTTCGCGTCACGTGTGACCTGTGCAAATGCCGAGCCAATCAGACCAAGAACTGTAAGATTTCTAATGCCATGGTATAATTTCCGGCATTAATCATTCATTCATAATTCATCAGTTAACAATCCTCAATCATCATTGTCATTTTGACCGGGACGGTCAGGTTAACTCATTAATCAGTCAATTCATTTCATTGTTCAATTGTTGATCAGGGAGGTCGAATCATTAATCTTGTTAACTCATTCAAGATAATCATTTCAATAATTCCATCAGATAATCATGTCACGTCAATTAATCATTCATGTAATCGCTGTAATTGAGCGCGTATGCTCGTTTTCATCATTTCATAATATAATCATAATGTGATACTCATGCGAGATATATAATCATCATATGACCTTCCACTTGATATGGAAAGATTTGGCGAGAGGACGTGGAGGACGAGGCCGTGGAGCGGTCCGAATCCCGAGAACTCGTGCGAATAGACGTGCAAATGCCAGGAATAATGCTAATTCATCAAGCAGCGACGCTGCCACTCATTCACCTGGACGCGATCATTCACTGTCGGAGTCGTGCAGGACACGGCTCGGTCGAGGGTGTCGGGTTGACCCACTCGCATTTATGCGGGGCATGATGGCCCAAATGACCCAGATGGCTCGGTTGATGGAGACGATGCATAACTCCGTCAATCAAAATCAGCAGCTCCTCCGCCGCCACCTCGGAGGCAAGAGAGGGTGTAAGCAATATCATTAGCGATATTTCTGCCCGACCACCTACTTTTGAGGGCTCATCCGAGCCGGCGGATATTGTTCATTGGCTTGAGCATTTTGAGAAGTTATTTGCTATGGTGGATTGCCACGAAGGGCATAAAGTTTGATTGCGGCTTACTATCTCGGTAAGAGCGCTCATTCATGGTGGTTATCGTTGAAGCCCACAGACGGAACATGTACTTGGGATCAGTTCAAGACTCTCATGATGGAGAGGTACTATCCGGCCCCACTCAGGGAGGCCAAGTTGTCGGAATTACTCACTCCCGACCTTTCGGGATGATGATGTTCTCGCCATCGCCGAAAAATTTCAGGAACTTCTTCCGTTCGCCTCATCTATCATTCACTCAGAAGCGGACAAGATCAAGTATTTCAGCAAGAGGCTGAAACCCCGTATGAGACTTGATTGCTTAATCATAACTGTGCCACTCTGGCCGAGTTCATTGAGAAAGCTCTCACTTACGAGCTTACGGCTAAGGAAATTGCTAAGCAGCAACCCTCATCAGCTAGCAAGAGGTCCAAGAACCGTAATCAGTCTGACGGGAGTCAGGCCACTTTCAAGAAACCACGTGCGGGCTCTACTTTTTCTGAGCGACCTCCCACGGCGTCTAAACCCGCGGAATCTCAGTCGCGAGTGGCCAGTTCGGCCATCACCTGTTTCAACTGTGAGGAACAAGGTCATTTCAGCACCAAATGTCCGGCGATGCATCACGTGCCACAACTGTGGGATTGCTGGGCATAGGGCCCGTTTTTGCCGTAGGGACTCTAAACCCACTCCGGCGTCATCTCAAGCCCCAGGTCATTCAGCGGTGCAGAATCAGACCACTCAGTCAGCGTCGTTCAAGACGACAGGAGCTAAAGGCGGAGCCAAGAGCTATCAGACGGGAGCGTCCGGATCGGGGGCCGGCAAACCCCGAATTTATGAGATGAAGAAGACCGATGATCCCGAGGCCCGAATGATCTCAGGTACACTCGATATTCTATCTCAACCTGTGTGTACCCTTTTTGACACTGGTGCATCTCATTCATTCATTTCCTAGTCATGTTTGAGTAGACTATGTCTGGGTAGTGCTACTAGTTGTGAGCCTTATGTCATTGGCCTACCTGATGGTAGACGAATTATCGGTAATCGTGAGATTCAGAATTGTCCGATTCAGTTTCATGGTCGTGTATGGCGCGGACCTAATCGTGGTAGATTTGCCGAGGGCGACATCATCTTGGGTATTGATTGGATGGATCGTCATGATGCCATCATTAGTGTCCGTAAGCGTATGGTCACTATCATTTCGACGATGGGGTTGAATGTGTGTTTCGGGGAGGTAATCCCATTGCAGTAAGGTCATTAATTTGATGAAAGCGGTAAGGTTCTTGAATCGGGGATGTGTCGGTTATTGGTGCTATATGGCCAAAACCGAGAAGTCATCGATAAAATTGACGGATATTCCGGTAGTGAGGGAATATGCCGATGTTTTTCAGACGAGTTACTGGTTTGCCTCCACAGAGGGATGTGGAATTCACGATTGAGTTGGAGCACAGTACGTCCCCGATATCGAAGGCACCGCACGGATGGCCCCGACCGAAATGCAGGAATTAAAGAACCAACTTGAGGAGTTGTTCGAGAAAGGTTATATCCGACCGAGTGCGTCCCGTGGGGAGCACCAGTGTTGTTTGTCAAGAAGAAGGATGGTTCATTCCGCTTATGTATTGATTATCGGGAGTTGAACAGGGTGACGATCAAGAATAAGTATCCCTTACCCCGTATTGATGATCTCTTAGATCAACTCCAGGGAGCTTCAGTATTTTCCAAGATCGACTTAAGATCTGGATATCATCAGTTGCGGATTCGAGAGTCGGATATCGCGAGGACGACGTTTCGAACACGCTATGGTCATTATGAGTTTGTGGTTATGCCGTTCGGATTGACTAATGCACCTGCGGTATTCATGGAGTTAATGAATCGGGTCTTCATCGACTTTTTAGATCGGTTTGTTGTTGTCTTCATCAATGACATTTTGATTTATTCTCGTGACCGGGAGGAACACGAGTTTCACCTTCATCAAGTGCTCGACGTGTTGAGACGAGAACAACTTTTTGGGAAGTTTTCCAAATGTGAGTTCTGGATGTCGGAAGTGACTTTTCTCGGACATGTAATTTCATCAGACGGAGTTCGTGTCGATCCTCAGAAGACAGAGGCTATTCGGGATTGGCTACCTCCGAAGAACGTTAAGGAAATCTGAAGTTTTCTCGGATTAGCGGGTTATTATCGGCGGTTTGTGGAAGGATTTTCTAGAATCGCTCAACCCTTAACGAACCTTTTGCGAAAGGATAAGAAATACACGTGGTCCGACGCGTGTCAACGGAGTTTTGAGGAACTCAAGAGCCGGTTAATGTCAGCACCTGTACTTTCCTTGCCGCAGGGGACGGAAGGATTTGTGGTCTATAGTGATGCGTCCGGACAGGGTCTCGGATGTGTACTCATGCAGAACGGGAAGGTTATTGCCTATGCTTCACGGCAATTGAGACCTTACGAGGTTAATTATCCGACCCACGACCTGGAGCTAGCGGTAGTGGTGTTCGCTTTGAAAATTTGGCGTCATTATCTTTATGGCGTTACATCGATATTCACCGATCATAAGAGCTTAAAGTATATATTTACTCAGAAGGAGTTAAATATGCGTCAGAGACGGTGGTTGGAATTAATCAAAGACTATGATATCGAGATCCTCTACCACCCGGGCAAGGCGAATGTTGTCGCCGACGCCTTGAGTCGTAAGTCCGTTCAGGAGCAGATGCTTGCCCGTTTAACGATTCGAAGGAGCTTGGCGAGAATTCCTTAGACCCGAGATCGAGGTGCAGCCCGGCAAGTTCAGGGGCAACTTTGTATGTTAGAGATTTCATCGTCACTCGAGGAGGAAATCCGAGAGAATCAGGGTTCGGACCCATCATTGTTGCGCATCCGAGAGGATGTGGCTCAGGGGAAAGCCCCTAGATTTGTGGTCCACGAGGATGGACTTTTGAGGTTTAAGAATCGGTTGTGCGTACCGGCGAATGATGAGTTGAAAGACTCGATTTTGAAAGAAGCTCATGCTACCCCTTATTCTGTGCATCCGGGGTCTAGCAAGATGTACAAGGACTTGAAACAAAAATACTGGTGGAGTAATATGAAGCGAGGAGTCGCCGAATTTGTTTCGAGATGCTTAACCTGTCAACAAGTTAAGATTGAACATCAGCGACCGGCGGGTATGCTGAAACCCCTTCCTATTCCCGAGTGGAAGTGGGAAGACATTTCTATGGATTTCATCACGAGTTTGCCGACGAGTCATCGTGGCATGAATACGATCTGGGTGATCGTGGACCGCTTAACTAAATCAGCTCATTTCCTTGAGATTAGGGAAACGTGGGGTCCCGAGAGACTTGCTCAACTGTTCATCAAAGAGATAGTCAGACTTCACGGTACTCCTAAAAGTATCGTTTCCGATCGTGACGGACGGTTTGTGTCTCATTTTTGGAAATCAGTTCATCATGCTATGGGGACTCAGCTTAATCTCAGTACCGCTTTTCATCCTCAGTCCGACGGGCAATCAGAGAGGACCATTCAGACATTAGAGGACATGTTGAGGGCATGCGTCCTCGATTGGAAAGACGATTGGGAAGCCCAACTACCATTGATCGAGTTCACGTATAATAACAGTTGGCATGCTTCGATCAAGATGGCACCTTACGAGGCCTTGTATGGTCGTCGTTGTCGGTCTCCGTTGTGTTGGGACGACTTATCAGAATCATTGGGCACCGAGCCCGACATGCTTATAGCCGCCCGTGAGAAGGTAGCTTTGATCAGGAGTCGTTTGTTGACCGCTCAGAGTCGACAGAAATCATACGCAGATAACCGTCGTCGACCATTAGAGTTCGAGGCTAGCGACAATGTGTTGATCAAGGTATCCCCGAGTCGTGGTATCTTCCGTTTTGGGAAGAGGGGAAAGTCGAGTCCGAGATTCATTGGACCGTTTGAGATTTTGGATCGAGTAGGCGAGTTAGCTTATCGATTGGCTTTACCTCCGGCGTTGAGCCGAATTCATAATGTGTTTCACGTCTCTCAGTTGCGGAAGTATGTGGCCGACCCGAGTCATATACTTCAGTTCGACGAAATCGAGATCGCCGACGATCATTCATATGAGGAACATCCTATATGAGTTTTAGAGCGGCGAATCAAACAGTTGAGGAATAAGACGATTCCTTTGGTTAAAATTCAGTGGTCTAGACACGGAGTCGAAGAGGCTACTTGGGAAACCGAGGATAGTATGTGGGAGAGTTATCCCGAGTTGTTTGACCCTTAGTTTCGGGGACGAAACTCTTTTAAGGGGGGGTGTATGTAATACCCAGTTGTAATTCAGTAATTATCATTCAGTATTTTTCATTCAGTAATTGATACTCGGTAATTTCATTCATTATTGATCATTTGTCACCCATATTCAGTCATGGTATTCATCATTCAGAGTAATTGTATCGTATATCAATCGTCATTCATCACTAATCTGATTGGAGTTTCGTGCCGTGTTTATCATCATTGTCATTTTCGTTGCGAGCTGTGCGTGAGGAGTAGCGCACGTTACATACTCCTTTTAGCGTACGCTAATTGGGTATAGGTAGCGCACGCTACCACTCAGCTTTAGCGCACGCTAAGGTTACCCTGGCTGCAGTCCAGAAGGTACTGGACTGCAGGTGAGTTATAAGTAGCGCACGCTACGAGTGGTAAGTAGCGCGCGCTAGTGGGTTGAAGTAGCGCACGCTAATATTAGGTGTAGCGCGCGTTAAGGACGGATCAGGTTGAGTCCAGTGGCTACTGGACTGCACTGGATTAATTCATAGCGCACGCTATGTGTTGTTGTTAGCGTACGCAACCGATATATTAGCGCACGCTAAACAATGGTTGTAGCGCACGCTATCGGGTCGGTCGAGTCGAGGCAGGTTTCGGACTCGATCTTTGGGCATCAATATTTCGTTAGCGCACGCTAATAATGGGTCTTAGCGCACGCTAGTAGTATGGCCGTAGCGCACGCTACAAGAAGGTACGTAGCACGCGCTACCGTGTTCGGACAGTGGGTACTGGACTACCCAAATTACTCGTTAGCGCACGCTACGCACAAGGGCTAGCGCACGCTAACCTGGACTGACTATAAATTGGACAGTTTAGTCAGAGTTCGTCATTTATTCATCTTATTTCATTCCTTAGGTTATTTTGGGCGATTTCGAGCGATTCGGAGAGGATTCTTCGAGGTGTAATCATCAATCATCATCTTCAAGCTCACCTTTCGGATTAATCATCATTTCATCATCTTCATCGCATCGAATCAAAGGTATTAATCTCTTGGATCTAGAATTTCGTATTTTTGGGTTTTTCCTCCCGATTTCTTCGTGTAAGCTTGGATTATCATTGGAATATGTTGGATATGGATTATCTACCTTGGATAAGTATATTCTTACGGATTTAATGGTTATTTTCGGAATTATTTCAAGAACCCTTGGGGTTAACTTCGGTTATTTTGGGATTTCCGATTGTCGTTATTATAAACTTGAATTGTGGATTTCTATGAGATTATTGATGTCATTGATGATGTTTTGCTGGTTTGAATCAATCATGTTGGAGTTGGTTCGATAATTCGGGTTTGGTTTTAATCAACGGATATCTCAATGCTTTCGTTAGAGTTCATCTACGAGTTCGGATATTGTTGTATCGACGTTTGGGTCGGTTATGATCATATTTGATTCGTGTATTGATCGGTTGTTGGTAATTATTGTTGTTCAAGGTTGTTCGAGCGACCGACATTTCATTTAGGACGTTGTTCGTGGAAGGACATTCTTCATCGGTATTGAGTAAGTTAATTCTTACTCGGTTAAAAGGATATTCATTCCTTTTGTTGTTGTTCATTCATAATCGTAATTCATTCATCATTGTATTAACCGTATCAAAACTTGTCATTGTCAATTAATCACCTCAGTCATAAGGAACGACGGTTCCGATCATTTCATTGAGCTATCATTCATTTCACCATCATTTAATCTTGGTGAGTCATTATTCATTTTCGTTGTCACTTTTGTCATATTGTGGCATTCCGGGTCATACTGGCGTGCCGGTTGGTATGTGTAGGATTTTCATGTCGGGCACATTATAGTCGTGTGTTGGTTGGTGGCCTCACATTGGACTGTGCACACGAGTTGATGGCTTCGTGAGACTGATTAGGTACAAGACCACACATGTATTCGATCAATACTCGTTGGTGGCTTGTGCACGGACACATTTCGATCCCGGACGTAGTGTGGCGCCATTCCTTTGAGCCGTACTGATAGTCGATCCATATAGCATGTTTGATTGCGTATGTTTCGACAGGATAATTCATAATTTCAGATATATCATGATTGTGTATTTTCAACCCTTGAGGATTGTTGTTCTGTGTAACTGACCCCGTTGGGGGATACTGTTTTTCAGGTCATGGCAAGGGTAAGGCACGGGGAGAGCACGGTGACGGCGAGGAGTCGAAGTGATACTAGTAGTGGGCCCCAGTCTTTTCAGTCATTATTTTTCTTTTATTTATACCGATGCATACATTCAGTTTGAATATTCATTTCACTCATTGTTGTATATTTTATATCCATATAAAATATACTTGTATTGATATCATCACAGGTGTGTTGTATAAAACTCCTCATCGGAGTAATTGATGTTGTGATGTGGTTCAGTACTACATTTACCTGTGTAATTCATTCATTTTCATTCGCCTGGTGGGTCCCAGTCGGGGGTCCACGGCACTATAATATCCGCCTAGTTTGGGGTGTTACATTATGCATGATAATTCTTTATTATTTTTCCATTCGAACTCTGCTTATTTTTTCGTGCCTTATGATTATTACATTCTTCCACCATTTTTTGGTTGTCCGCATAATTATTCTTATTCATTATTTTTGGCAACCGGGCATGAGCCAAAGCCTCCCCTATGGAATAAGAGGCTTATTGATTGCAAGAAGGGGGCATTTGGAAATCTCCCAAAAAGAAGCCACGTTAAATTTTTTCGCCACGTCGTGCTCAAGACGTAAAATAGAGCGCTGGATGGGAGGCAACCCATCATTTTTACTTGCTTTCTAGTTAGTTGTTTTTATTTGATTTTTCGTTAGTAATTTATTTTTCTTTGTTTTGTTATTTCATTTGGATTCGTGTATTCTTGTTGGCCCTTATTTCTCTGATATTTCTTTTTAACCCCAATGAGTTATTATTCTACATATTCTAGTCTTTCTTGATTTAATGTCTATTGTTATCTCATGACTAGAGACTAAGTTTGGGGGTCCCTCGTGATGTTGGGCGTTATTTGAAGTATGGATTGACCGACATTTCCACTCAGACATGTGCGGGTGTTCAAGAAGACATTTGGAATAAGTTTCACTTTTCCTTATCTCTTTTATTTTCACATGAGTTTTATTATTGATAATATTATGTGTAGTGGACTTTATTTTGCATGCTGTTGATGGTTTTTGCAAGCTTGAATTTTTTGTGAATTTTCCGTGCTTCCATGTGTAAAACTGATGTTACGATACTGATTTCTCTTTGAAGAAACAGTTGACTTTTGGTCGAGTTGCAA
The DNA here is from genome assembly GCA_033398695.1 of Orobanche coerulescens. NCBI lineage: Eukaryota > Viridiplantae > Streptophyta > Magnoliopsida > Lamiales > Orobanchaceae > Orobanche > Orobanche coerulescens. The sequence goes on along the minus strand of CM065802.1, from coordinate 117,601,386 downwards.
TCATTGATATATGTTTCTGTTGAGTATTCAATTAGGTCCGAAATTTTATTGTTTTTGTAGAAATTTTAGCAGATAAGAAAAGAGACATACGTGTTTTCAAATCACCGTTTATACGTTTGGTTAAACTTTTCGCGTAGCTCGTCGTCCAGTACCATGAGTCTTGTTGGCATTTAAATTGAGTTTAGAGTCGGACAGTTTTTCCCAAGAAAAAGTCGAGATATTAATTGTTCTATGATGGGAAGTTTAGTAACCGGGGGTATTCACGTGACCCGTTGTTTACTCTCGCGTAAAACGACGACCCTAAATAGATTAATAATTTAGAAATATCGCATTACCGATGATGGGAAGCCTAGTAACCGGGGGTATTCACGTGACCCGTTGTCTACTTTCGCGTAAAACGGCAACCTTGACATGCGGAAATTGCTATTCGAGTTTTTTCTCCGCTGTAGAGGGGGACTCAGTAACTAGAAGCATCCATGTGCCCCATGAGTGTATTTTACGTCAAACGGTTCCCCGATACATGAGAATGGAAATCCACCCTAGGATCATCCCGATGAAATATCCCGAGAGCCGAAACCTAGTGGTTAACTCGAATCATATTATTGATCATACATAGGGGAATGCTGTCCGAGGAGTAAGTTTAATAATGAAACTCTTGAATTTTGCCTCTAGGCTGTGGGATTGGGCGAATTGGCTTGTTTAATCTAACCCTTCATATTGACGGTCGGTTAAATTCACGCTTGTTAATCTTTGAGCTTGATTTTCTCCATGAACGATTGATTAGGACTGAAATTGGTTACTTAGTGGAATCACTGTCCTGTATGTGACTCACTATTACGATACTTGTATTATTCTTTGAAATTTTCAGGGTAGTATTGATTAAGTTGAGCACTATGGATTTGCATGATTATTCACGATACATTTTGTTTAAAATTGAAATTGTTTGCTTGAGGACAAGCAAAGGCTCAAGTTTGGGGGTATTTGTTAGGTGTATTTTTATGCGTTTTTATATCATTATTTTATATCCATCTTGAGCCTAAATCAGCATAAATGAGCTTTTAATGCATTATTTTTATATGTTTTGCAGAAAATCGGAGTCCGGAAGCCAAAACGATGAAAAACGGGCGAAAATAGTATTTTTTGGTCATGAGCCGCGGCACACACCAAGTGAACCGCGGCACACGAAGACACCCAGCAAATAATGTACCCACTGTACTGTGTGCCGCGGCACACATAAAGTGAGCCGCGGCACAGAAAGCGCAAGAGAAATACCACTGGGAAGAAATTGTGGTGGGCCGCGGAAGTAATAAGTTGTTGGGCCGCAATTCATGGGCTGTGGTGTGTGTGGTGCCGTGAGAGGATTTTACTTCCTTGAAAAGAGAAACGGCTGGAGGGATATAAAAAGGGAGAGAGGGGACAGCAATTGAAGGGAGAGGAACCGAAGCAGGAGTTTTCGGAGGTTTCGGCGGAAGAAAAAAAAGGGCGAACACAAGTTGTAGATTTCTGGGGGACGACAGGACCACGGATCCCTACGGTTTTTCTGCATCTTAATTTTTAGATTTATCTGAGTAGGATTTTGATTGTAGCCAATTTCATGACGGTTTGATTATTTATTATTATTTCGATTTACTCGTTGTTCTATTGAATTGGATTCTTCTTACTGCTCTTAATGCTTTTTAATTGTCTGGCCAACAGTTAATTTGTTTTGAATGTCTTTATGGATTCGGGAGATGAAATTTAGGCATAGTTCTTGTGAGACGAATCATAATTTTCGTGAGATAGGAATATACTCGTGCGAATTGTGAAGCCTGTTATTTTGGGAATTCTTTAACTGTTTTAGCTATTAATTATCTGATTCGAATAGGGATATATCGAGTTAGTAATTCGTAGTATTTTCTATCGACCTTGGGAAAGGCTTTAGAATAATTTAGGAATTCCTGGCTTACAATCAATTGAATAACAGTGAATTGAATCGAATAAATATCATTCCCGATTGTTTGAGGTGAAAATCATAATCCTACCCCTTATCAGTATTATTATTATTATTATTATTATTATTATTATTATTATTATTATTATTATTTATTTTCTGCAATTAGTTTAGATATAAACTCTATTTAATTGTTCTTCAAATAAAATTGTGAGTTGATTAAATTTTGGTACTTAGTGAAATCAGTCCTCGAGGGAACGATACTTTACTTATCACTTTATTACTTGTTGACACCGTGCACTTGCGGCATATTGTGAGGGATTTTCCCACAACAAGTTTTTGAAAAACTTGTTGCGATATTTCCTACACGCAAGTGCACGTCATCGTTTACAAGTAATAAAGTGATAAGTAGAGTATCGTTCCCACGAGGATTGAATCTCTAACTACCGATTTTTTCGTATTCCAATTTTATCTGAACAATCGAAATTGGGTTTTGCGATTAATAACTAAAAGAAGTACTAAAAGACTAAGCAGTAGAAAACAATATCTTGGGTAAAAGAAATCAAATGATGAATAAGTCTAGGGTTCTGAATCCACCTTAGTTTATCCGAATTTACTCTCGATTATCCGTAATAAATAATTTTCCCAATTTATTGAAGGCGGATATTGCTAATATATTCTACCGCCTCTCCCGAGTTCAATAGATTTATCTAACGGCGACTAACGCACTCTATCCCTAGGTGAATTATCTCGTCGATAGGCAAAAAGTATGAAATCTCCTAAAGGCCACGTAGTTCCTATGAGTATATTCCTATCTCACAGAATAAAACGGTCCTCACCAATAGTTCCTCACCAAATCTCCTCTCCCGATTCGAAGTGAATGATTAAATCAATACAACTATTGGCCAGATAATTGCAAGCATTAAACATAATTGGGAAAACTCAATAAAAAGGTAATAAATTGGATAATCTTAATCAATTCGTCAAAACAAAGGTTTCATCAAAACCCTAGATTAGGGCTTTAGCCTGACATACTAAAAACTGAAAATACAGAATAAATAAACGAAAACATAAAATTCAAACGCAGATGAAGTTCGGATTCCTCCGTTCTTCAGCTTCCGCCTTCTGCCCTTGAATTCTTCTGCTTTCCTCTTCTTCTGCCGTCTCCCAGCTTAAGCTCTCCAAGGTTTTAGATTCAATGATTCCAAGATAATTTAATTAGGGTCTTAAACCCTATTTATAGCTCATCACTTCCACAAATCGCGTCCGTATTAGTCAGTCGAAAACTGGCTTCGAAACGGCCCAAAATCCGCGCAGACGTATAAAACCCGCTAAGTGTGCCGCGGCTCACTAAACCTGTGCCACGGCACATCGCAAAAAGCTGAATGCCTGGGCGTTAAATAATTCTTCTGTGCCGCGGCTCACCTGGGCTGTGCCGCGGCACAGAGTACAGGTTACTCTGCCCTTCGGTTGGTGTCTTCATGTGCCGCGGCTCAGCTTCCTTGTGCCGCGGCTCAGAGTCCAGTTTTGCCGTTTTCGCCCGTTTTGCCTCGTTTTAGCTTCCGGACTTCAATTTCCTGTCAATCATACAAAATTAAGGCATTAAAAGCTCATTTAGATGATTTCACTCATCAAAACACTACAATATAATGATAAATAAGCGTATAAAAATATGCCTAACAAATACCCCCAAACTTAAGCCTTTGCTTGTCCTCAAGCAAAAAGAATTAAATTCAATAAAAGAATGTCGTGAATAATCGTGCAACTCATAGTGTTCAACCTAATCAATACTATCCTGTGATTCTCTCTAAATAATACAAGTGTCATAAAAGCGAGCTGCACTCAGAAAATGATTCCGCAAAGCAATCAAATTCAGTCCTAATCACTCGTTCATGCAGAAAATTCAACTCAAAGATCAACAAAACGTGAATCAAATCGACCGTCAATAAGAAAGGCTAACACAACCAAGCTAGTTCGTCCCGTTCCACAGTCGAAAGGCACAATTTTCACGAGTTTCATAACAATTAAACCTCGGACAGTATTCCCATATATATATATATGCTCAAGAATTTGATTCGAGTTGACCACTAGGTTAGGATCTCGGGATGTTTCATCGGGATAATCCTAGGGTGGAACTTCCATTCTCATGTATTGGAAAACCGTTTGACGTAAAAGACACTCATGGGGCACATGGATGCTTCTAGTTACTAAGTTCCCGTCTACAGCAGAGAAACAACTCGAATACATAATTTCCGCATGTCCGAATCAAGGTTGCCGTTTTACGCGAGAGTAAACAGCAGGTCCCGCGAATACCCCCGGTTACTAGGCTCCCTATCATTGGCACATGAGAAATATCTAAATCACTAGTCTAATCGGGGTCGTCGTTTTACGCAAGAGTAAACAACGGGTTACGCGAATACCCCCGGTTACTAGACTTCCCTTCATAGAACACAATATCTCGACTTTTAGGGAAAAACTGACCGACTCTAAACTCAATCTAAGTGCCAAAACGATTGAAAAAAAACAGTACGACTCTCTATTCGGAAAATGTAGCGTAACGTATTGATGGGGATTTCGAAACAAGTATGTATCGTCTCTTATCTGCCAAGAGCTCTACATTCACGAAAAATTTCGGACCTAATTGAATACTAAGCAGAACAGAAATAACTGACTACAACTCGACTAGAACTCGCCCGCTTCTTCAGAGAGAAAGACAGTGTCGTAACATCAGTATCACACAAATAGAAGCACGAAAATTTCACGAATAAAGGAAAACTAAGACAAGCAAGGCTATCTAAAAAAAATTTTACGCAAAGAAATGAAAAGTGCAACGAAATAATGTACAGCAATAAAATAAGGTACAGCAATGAATGTAGACTGAAAGTAAATCCCCCCCCCCCCAAACTTAGGACGTACATTGACCTCAATGGACAAAAATGATATGCAAATAAAAGTAAAAGGTCAAGTACTCCCCTCCAGTCTGCTCAGGAGCTGGTGCCGGCATCGTCCGGTGAGGGGGGTGGTGTGGGTGGCCGGGCGGGCGCAATAAATGGCCCGTCGGGATGCATGATGTGGGCCATCCATGCGGCGAGGTGCTCTTGATGATAAGCATCCCTCGCAGCAAGACGCCTCGCCGCTCGTCGGCTGGCCCGGCGGGCCGGCTCTCGCATCTCGGCTCTGGCGGCAGCAACAACGCTCTCCCGCTCCGCCCGCTGCTCCTCCCGCATGGCAGCCATCAAGCTCTCTCTCTCTCTCCTCATCTCATCCCTCTCTCTCCTCGTCTCCTCTCTCAGCTCCTCTCTCTCTCTCCTCAGCTCCTCTCTATGCTCTTCTTTCTGTCTCCTCAAATCCTCCCGCAGCCCATCAAACAGCTCCTCCAACCTCGCTCTATCGGGCTGCGGGCCGGCATCTCCGTGCGTCAACAAAAGCGGATCAGGGGATCCCTCGTGAGCCTCCTCTAGTAAAAATCCTCTCCCCCGAGCGTGTGCTGGCGCTCCGCCCCACTGGTCGAAGTGTGATATGATGCGGTGGTCGATCGGGGCCTGTGGGGCTAGCATCGGCTCGTCGTCTGACCACGTCAGCCCCGACTGCCGGCATAAAGCGCAGATGAGGGAGGGGTGCTTCAACCCTGTCTTGGCCCCCCTGGATACTCTGGAAGATAGATCGTACCAGGATGGGGGCCACATCGAAACGCAGCCCGGAAGTGTTATCAAAAAGTATCCGGGCGCGGGAGAGAAAGACTGTACGGATCTGGGAGGTGGGGTCAATGCGTGCGCAGATGAAATAAAGCCAGGCTCGCCCGAGCCGGCTGAGGCGCGAGCTCCTGAAGTGAAAAGTGGAAGAGCTCTGTGCTCGCTGCTCCCAGTCGGTACCGGGCTGTGCAATGGTCTCAAGCAGGGCCTCCTTAGTGAGGCTGGTCATCACTCGGGTATAGGCTGACTCGTCAACCGCCGGAAACCCAAAAAGCCTCCGAATAGCAGTCGGAGAGAAATCAACTGTAACCCCTCGGACGTCAACCTGAGTCCGAGACTCTAAAGACGGCAACGTATGCCCTGCCCGGATGTGCTTCAGCAGAGCGCTGGCGTAAAACTCCTGGACGATCGAAATAACCGCTGGCTCGGGAGGTGCGGTAAATCTGGCCCACCCCATCTCGTCAATCATGGTGAGCAACTCCCCGTCCTGAGGAGCTGGAGTAAAACCCCTCTCGGGAATAAGTGGTCGTGGCCGGATCTTTTCATTAAATATTTTGTGAATTTCGGGGTCCGAAAATTGATGCCCCTCCGCCTCGGCCCGACCACGAGAGGTCTCCCCTCGAGTAGGGGATGACTCGGTCCTAGCACGCTTGCTTAGCTTCTTTGTGCGCGCCATAATCAGTCCTTTTTGAAGATTGCAAGAAAAATCGCAGGAAAAAAATTTGAAAAACTTGGTCGGTCGGTCGCACTGGGGAGGGAAGGCAAAGGAGAAGGGAGGCGTACCTGATAATCCCGGCTGAATGTGTGTTATAAGCTACCTGGCCTTTCGGATTCCGCATAGTGTGCCGCGGCACAGCTAAAGTGAGCCGTGGCACAAGGTACAGTCCCTTTTACCTGTGTCTCGTTTTGTCGTGTGCCGCGGCTCGGATTTCGTGTGCCGCGGCTCAATGCTCAAGTGTGCCGCGGCTCATTTAAGCCGTGCCGCGGCACAAGGTACAGTTGGTTTAGCCTCCCCCTGCGATTGATGTGTGCCGCGGCTCACAATAACTGTGCCGCGGCTCATACTTCAGTTTCTTCCCTGGGACTTTCCTGCACAGAATTTTGAGAAGAAGACGTTAAAAACGAGAGGCAGAAGCAAATTGAAGCACAAAAATGATGAAAAATAAGAATCACGAATACAAGGAAAATAAAGAAATGCAAAAATCTACAACTACGAACTCAGGTTGCCTCCCGAGAAGCGCTAAGTTTATAGTCTTCAGCCGGACCTATTGGAAAACGTTAGTTCGCTTTTCGCAAACTCCATTTGGTTTCCGCCCCGTTCATCGAACCGTTTATATTTTGGTTAAAATTATGACCATTGGTCATCAGCGGTTCGACTCTTGGTTCGGTCATCAAATGTTGTTTGCGAAAAGGTTTCGACTTGAATAACTTTCCGAAACACCCGGTTTCTCCATGACTAATTGTCCGCTTGGCTTTCGGCTCACTCTCCTCCTTCACAAACGAACTCACGACTGCAGCGGATTTTTCCTCATGCTCGAGGAACGCCACTCGTTCTACATCCTTCTTAAAACTTGGGCCATTTAACACAAAATCTGAATTTCCCCACCGACGATGTTTTCGGTGCTTTCCTTTTTCAACAACATCCACACCTTCCATTTGTGATCCTTTAACAGCACTTCCGGGACATGGGAACGATTTGAATACTTGAAAAGTAACTTGCTCGTCTTGGACCCTCAGAGTCAACTCCCCCTTTTCCACGTCTATAAGGGTTCGGCCAGTCGCTAGAAATGGTCATCCCAAGATGATTGGAATATTTTCATCTTCCTCCATGTCTAGTACGATGAAATCGGCCGGAAAGATGAACTTATCAACTTTAACTAAAACATCCTCGATTACTCCCCTCGGATACTTTATCGATCGATCCGCCAATTGTAATGAGACTGTGGTTGGCTTGGCTTCCCCAGTATTCAGCTTTTTGAAAATCGACAGAGGCATGAGGTTGATACTTGCACCAAGATCGCATAGTGCCTTATTAAACGAAAGATTCCCCATGGTGCACGGTATGTTGAAGCTTCCCGGATCTTTCAATTTAGGTGGGAGCTTCTTTTGAAGAATTGCACTGCACTCCTCTGTCAAGGTGACCATTTCAAACTCCTTAAGCTTTCTCTTCTTCGATAATATCTCTTTCATGAACTTGACATAACTCGGCATCTGCTCCAATGCGTCGGCGAACGGAATATTTATGTGAAGCATTTTGAACACATCAAGGAACTTAGAAAATTGTTTGTCCGCCCTTCTTTGCTGTAGTCTCTGCGGAAACAGAACGGCGGGGACACATGTCTTCGAGTTATCCGGCTTCAAATCCTTCGACTCCTCTAGCTTTAAATCCTTCTCTTCTTCAATCTCCTTCTTCTCTTTACCCCGCTCGGGCTGATTCAGTACCTCTCTCCCGCTTCTCAAGCTAATTGCATTTAGACTCTCTCTAGGATTTGTCTCTGTTGTACTCGGCAATGCTCCCTCCGGACGAGCTGTCAACACATTAGCAATTTGGCCCAGCTGGACCTCCAAGTTCCGAATGGAAGCAGAATGATTTTGTAATGTAGCTTCCGTACGAGTCATAAATTGACTCGTATTTGCCGCTAATTTTGCAAGTGCTTCCTCGAGAGACACTTTGGGAGCGGAAGGGGATCTTTGTTGATTAAGGGCGAACGGGGGCTGGTGTGAGTTCTGTCCGTTTCTCCATGAAAAGTTGGGATGATTGTGCCACCCCGGATTATAAGTATTGAGTACGGGTTATTGGTCGATTCCCACTTCCCACAAATTGAGCTGCTCCATCTGATTTTGCTCGAACGGATTTCCAAATTGACATTCCACACTCGGGTGTGATCCGTTACACCAATTGCATGTCTCTATGGTAACGGGGCTGGTGCGTGCGAAAATGTCTCGAGTCATGTGTCAAAGCGACTTGAGCTGACAAGGTGGAAATCGGGTCATTGCTTGAAACTTCCACGACTCTCTTCGGTGTCAATCTTTCTGATGGCCATTGGTATGCGTTTTCGGCCATATCTTCCAAAAGCACGTGTGCCTCGGCCATAGATTTTCCCATGAAGGTCCCACCGGAGGCCGCATCCACGAGAGTGCGTCTAGAAGCACTCAAACCATTATAAAACGTATGAAGCTGAAGCCAATCAGGAATGCCGTGATGAGGGCATCTTCGTAGCAATTCTTTATATCGCTCCCACGCCTCGTGGAGCGATTCCATATCGTACTGGGCAAAAGTGGTTATCTCGTTTATCAACCTCGCCGTCTTAGCTGGTGGAAAAAATTTGGCAAGGAAGGCTTGCGCTAACCTCTCCCATGTTGTAATCGACCCCGGCGGTAAGGAATTTAACCAAAACTTTGCTTTGTCCCTCAAAGAGAAAGGGAAAAGCCTCAATCGGATGGCATCGTTGGTGACACCATTAGTTTTAAATGTGTCGCATATCTCAAGGAACGAAGCAATATGGGCATTCGGGTCGTCCTTCGGCAGTCCACAGAATGGGCTCGCCTGCACCATCTGAATAATGGCGGGCTTGATCTCAAAATTATTAGCTTGGATAGTGGGACACCGAATTCCCGAAAAATTTGCGTTGACCTGCGGCATGGCATAATCTCGAAGAGCTAGTTCCGGCTGAACTTGCCGCACTTGGTTGTCTCCTCCTTGGATTTCGATATTCTCGGCCATGTTGACCGTCGTCTGCAACTCTCTTTTCTCCTTTTTGTTCCTTCTTAGCGTGCGCTCGAGCTCGGTATCCAAAGGTAGTAAGCCTTCGTTACCGAGTTTTCTCATGCACTACACGAAAGGTCCTGAAAGGAAAAACGAATAAACAAAATTAAATACACAAAAATAAAAATAAAACGTTCAAATTAAGACTGGAAATACTTAAATCGATATTAAAAAATTTCAATCCCCGGCAACGGCGCCAAAAACTTGTTGTGGGAAAATCCCTCACAATATGCCGCAAGTGCACGGTGTCAACAAGTAATAAAGTGATAAGTAAAGTATCGTTCCCTCGAGGACTGATTTTACTAAGTACCAAAATTTAATCAACTCACAATTTTATTTGAAGAACAATTAAATAGAGTTTATATCTAAACTAATTGCAGAAAATAAATAATAGTACTAATAATAATAATAATAATACTGATAAGGGGTAGGATTATGATTTTCACCTCAAACAATCGGGAATGATATTTATTCGATTCAATTCACTGTTATTCAATTGATTGTAAGCCAGGAATTCCTAAATTATTCTAAAGCCTTTCCCAAGGTCGATAGAAAATACTACGAATTACTAACTCGATATATCCCTATTCGAATCAGATAATTAATAGCTAAAACAGTTCAAGAATTCCCAAAATAACAGGCTTCACAATTCGCACGAGTATATTCCTATCTCACGAAAATTATGATTCGTCTCACAAGAACTATGCCTAAATTTCATCTCCCGAATCCATAAAGACATTCAAAACAAATTAACTGTTGGCCAGACAATTAAAAAGCATTAAGAACAGTAAGAAGAATCCAATTCAATAGAACAACGAGTAAATCGAAATAATAATAAATAATCAAACCGTCATGAAATTGGCTACAATCAAAATCCTACTCAAATAAATCTAAAAATTAAGATGCAGAAAAACCGTAGGGATCCGTGGTCCTGTCGTCCCCCAGAAATCTACAACTTGTGTTCGCCCTTTTTTTTCTTCCGCCGAAACCTCCGAAAACTCCTGCTTCGGTTCCTCTCCCTTCAATTGCTGTCCCCTCTCTCCCTTTTTATATTCCTCCAGCCGTTTCTCTTTTCAAGGAAGTAAAATCCTCTCACGGCACCACACACACCACAGCCCATGAATTGCGGCCCAACAACTTATTACTTCCGCGGCCCACCACAATTTCTTCCCAGTGGTATTTCTCTTGCGCTTTACGTACGCGGCTCACTTTATGTGTGCCGCGGCACACAGTACAGTGGGTACATTATTTGCTGGGTGTCTTCGTGTTCCGCGGTTCACTTGGTGTGTGCCGCGGCTCATGACCAAAAAATACTATTTTCGCCCGTTTTTCATCGTTTTGGCTTCCGGACTCCGATTTTCTGCAAAACATATAAAAATAATGCATTAAAAGCTCATTTATGCTGATTTAGGCTCAAGATGGATATAAAATAATGATATAAAAACGCATAAAAATACACCTAACATCTGCCTCTGCCTCTGCCTCTTCGGATAGACTGTTTGGCAGGCCTAAAATGTTTAGCTCTGATTGGTCTTATCTTGACAGGAGCAAGACTATACTTCCTATTTACAAAAAGAGCTACAAAATCTTGCTCTTCTTGTGATGAGAACTTATTCTCAACACACAGCTTCTTGATTTTTCTCTGGAGTGCAACTTCATTCAAAGCATTTCCTTTCTCCAAGGTGGGAGGTTCTTTGGCTCTGAACACAGGGATCATGGGATATGCATTTCGTGCCTCAGCATGTTTTATAAGAATAGTCCAGAGTTGTGGATGAGCTTCTTCCATGAAGTTGATGAAGATCTGTTGTGGGGGGAGATTATCATCCTGGAGTATTTCCCAGATGTAGTAGTCTCTGATGAATTTTTTCTTTGCAGATCCCCACATGGGTAGAGCTTCGTATGGTACAAATTCTTTAACGTACCACAACTCCTTGCCTTCCCACTCTAGAGTAGGCTTAAATTCTCCTCTGGTCCTCCTCTTCTTGCCTGCAGGCTGATTATCAGCCTGTTCATATGGTTCTGAAGCTTCTCCCTTCCTTTTAGCTGAGGATGTCCCAGCAGTGATCAACTGGACATCCTGCCTCTTCTTAGTTCTAAGCTCCTCCCTTATTTCTCCTTGAATGTTGCCTTCCCCCTGTATCCTTTCTTCCCCCTTTTTGCCAGCATCAACCAAAGTGGTCAACTGCTGCTCCATTTTGTGCATCCAGTCAGACATGCCAAAAGGCATTCTGTTATTTGTAGGAGGAGGAGGTTGAGGGACTTCCCATTGCAGCAAGGTATCAATCTTGGCATTGATGGATTGGAGATCAGGGGTGACCTGAGATGCAAGCAACTCTCCAATAGTGTCCTTTACTATTTGCCTTATCAGCTCGGTCATCGCAGGTGCGATCTGCGATGGTGGAGAGTGCTCGCCTGAGCCTTCTGCGAATGATCCACTATACTGCAGGCTCCTATCTGCAGCTGGCACTCCAGATGGGGTCTTTTCAGGTGTCCCTGATCTGGATCCTCAGCCAACTCTGCGTCCAGGCTGGTATACCGGGCAGGCGCCCCAGCCTTGTCTGCAACCTCTAATTCTGGCTCTTTCTCTGACTCCTTTTCTTTCTCTTCTTCTTCCTTTTCTAATTCCTTCTCTTGTTCTTCCTCATTTTCTTCTTCCTCAACATTCTCTTTTTCTTTTTCAGCCAGTTGTTCTCCTCCTTCATCCTTATCATCATCATCATCATCATCATCATCATCATCATCATCATCATCATCATTCTTATCATCTTTATCATTTTCTCCATCATTCTCATCATCTTTTCCATCATTCTCATCATCCTCCTTTCCTTCATCATCCTCCTGATCTACCTCTTCCCCTTCTTCATCTTCTTCATCTACTAATTCCTCTGTTTTTTCAACTTCTTCTGTTTGTTTTTCAACTAAAATATTTTCTCCTCCTTCTCGTTCTTCCTGCTCCTCTTCTTCGTCATCTATAACAATGACCTCCTCTTATTCTTCTCCATTCACTTCTTCAATCCTTATTTATTTTTCTTCTTCCTCCTCATCTTCTTTCCCAAAAGATCTATCAAAGATACTGTACATTATAGAATGGATGAAATGGTCCATGTTGGTTTTGAAATTTGACATGAACCAATTCTCCTGGAGGATCAAAACTGCGTCTGATACTTTGCAAAAGTGTATCAGTACATCCTCTGTGGCTTGGGGATATTCCCAACCACTGGTTTCAATATAGGTTTGAAGTTTAGCAAATGACAGTGATTTAAAAAATTTCCACTCTTCAAAAATATGAACAAAAGAGTGTTTTAGAGCTTGAGGTTTAACTAACTGTAATTGCTCTATGGACAGGTTGAAAAGATTGTTGTCCAGGAGATTAAAGGTGTAGTTTGCTTTAGGGATGGGGATAATTAAACCTACTTCTTCCTCTTCTGTAATGAATGCTAGAGTGAGGACAGCGACGATCTGAGTTTCAGTGCCGGGAGCAGTGGTCTTCAGTGGGTAGGCGACACATTGCGGGGCAGGTATAATGTTAATTTGCTCCTCTGGTGAATCAGTAGTCGCTGGGCCTCTTGGGAGAGGGTTCCGGTGAGGAGTGTATGAATGATGGATCACGAGGGACTGGTCCCCTTCTTTTGAACCGGACAGCAATCGGTGTGTTGTCTGACTCCGAGTCTGACTCGGCTGCAGTTGGGTTGTCGTCTATAGGTCGGTCTGACTCGTCTGATGAAGGAAATTTGTAGGCTGTGAATCAGACAATTCTTTGAGCATCCGAGCTGCTCTTCTGTTGCTATCTAGATTCCTTAAGGTCTCTTGGTCCAGATGACCAAGTCTCTTGTTGATGTGGAAGGGGTCAGTACTTCCCTTCGCCACACCCATCTTCTCAAGTATCCAACTCAGCTGCGTTCCAAACGCCAGCTTAGATCTGAATTTCTTCTCATCAGCAAGCCATTCGGCTTTGTTGACCTTGCGAACAAACTGCCTAAAGATGTAGTCAGCCCAATCAATTGGGTTGTCCAGAATCAGTGCTCCCAGCACTATGAATCTCGCCGACGACAGTTGGTCATAACTGCCGGCCATACCCATAATAATTTTGTTGGTAATATCCAACATATATTGATACTCCTTTTTAATCTCACTCCTTTTGGCAGTGAGTTTTAGCTTGGTCGGCTGGTCGATCGCCTTAATCTTTAGCCAAGTGTTGGCTGCTGTGTGCTTGAGAGCCTCGATGGCTATGCCACGGTGTTTCATACCAAAAACTTTACGAATTGACTCCGGCGAGATGTCAACTTGTATTCCGCCGACAGTGCTCCTAATCCCTTCCTCAATCACATGGGCTTCACGGTAGAAAGCGATGACGTCCTACTTGTATAGGTGTTTGGGACTGATATCCAGAAATGGGTAGATCCCATTCTTCTTCATCGAGTGGATAAGAAAGAGTACGTCGTTGTTATCCAGATTTGCTTCCAAAAGACCTTCGAAATCAATAACCAAAGAAAAGATGATCTGGTCTTTGACCACCTTCATGTTAAAGCCTTCAAAATAATATTCCATTTATGCAAATAAGATATTTTCAGTATATTTGTAGTTCAAAGGATTTTTTGCTTTGTAAATTTAGGGTTTGAAAGACTGGTAAGCGTAAAGGTAAAGTGAAGGGTTTTCCTTCTTTATAAGGAAGATGAAACGATGTTGGGATTAAATTATTATTTATTTTGAATCGGTGGTTCGCCTTTTGAGATTCTTTTTAAATTTCAAATTCTAATCGGTGGTCCAGGTTTAGAGTTTAAAATTGGACGGTTAGATTTTAATTGGTCACAGTGGAGGTCGATTTAGCCTATGATTGCCACGTGTATTTTTATGCCACTTGTGAACCAAAAAAATTAATATAATATTATTATACATATGGCAGATAATAATAAAATATTCAGAAGTCGGTTAAGTTTAGAAAACTTAGCTGGTTGACTATTGACTGTTGACTGCTCTGCATCAGGTGAGTTGACTCCTTGGACTTCTCGCCTGAGATTTTGATCAGCTAGGTTCCTTTGTCCGTCCTTCATCTTTTTTGTCTGCATCAGCTAGGATCTGATTCCTTTAATCAGCTGGGTCCGTCCTTCCTCTGATATGCTTCAGCTTGCTTTTTTTTCTGTACTAGATTCCCAATCTAGTAGACCAAGTTCTCTTCTCAGCTCCAAGAATCTTTCTTCTGGCAAAGGTTTGGTAAAGATGTCAGCTATTTGGTAGTCTGTGCTGACTTTTTCAACTCTAACTCTCTTGTTAAGCATGTGATCTCTAATGAAGTGGTGCTTAACATCAATGTGCTTGGTCCTCGAATGCAAAACCGGATTGTTGGTTATTGCAATAGCACTATTGTTGTCACACCAGATAGGGACTTCATTGGCAATGATATTGTAGTCCCTTAGCTGCTGTCTGATCCACAAGATCTGGGCACAATAACTACCTGCAGCTAGGTATTCTGACTTTGTGGTGGAGATAGAGTTAGAAAACTGCTTCTTACTTAACCAAGATATCAGTCTGGTTCCTAGGAATTGGCACGTTCCACTAGTGCTTTTCCTATTAATTTTGCATCCTGCGAAATCTGCATCTGAATATCCCGACAGCTCGAAGTTATCGTCCTTAGGATACCATAGTCCAACATTGACCGTAGACTTAAGGTATTTAATTATCCTCTTTGCTGCATCTAGGTGCGACTGCTTAGGCTTAGATTGAAATCGCGCGCATACTCCTACGGCATAAGATATGTGTGGCCTGCTTGCAGTGAGGTATAATAGTGATCCAATAAGTCCTCTGTAGTGGGTTGAGTCCACTGATATGCCTGCCTCGTCTGCATCGAGGTGGGTACTTGTGCTCATAAGAATTCTTGCTGGCTTGGCGGATTCCATTCCAAATCTTTTGATTAGATCTCTGGTATATTTGGCTTGGTTGATGAAAATTCCATTTTCCATCTGCTTAACTTGTAATCTAATAAAAAAGTTAAGCTTTCCCATCATACTCATCTCAAACTCTCCTTGCATGAGGTTAGAGAATTTCTCACATAGCTCTGGGTTGGTTGAGCCAAATATAATATCATCCACCTATATCTGAACTATCAATATGTGGCCTTCGTGCTCTACTCTGAATAAGGTCTTGTCTACCTTTCCTTTGCAGAAACCGTTCTTCTCAAGAAATACGGATAGGGTTTCATACCAAGCTCTTGGTGCTTGCTTAAGTCCATATAGAGCTTTCAGCAGCTTGTAGACTTTGTCTCCTTTGACAAATCCTTGGGGCTGCTCCACGTAGACTTCTTCTTCTAGGATGCCATTTAGAAATGCACTCTTTACATCCATCTGGTAGACTTCAAAATCTTTGAATGCAGCATATGCGAGGAATAGTCTGATGGCTTCTAGTCTTGCAATAGGTGCATAGGTTTCATCAAAATCTATTCCTTCACACTGTGCATAACCTTTAGCAACAAGTCTGGCTTTATTCCTAACAACAGCTCCGTCTTCGTCACTCTTGTTTTTGTACACCCATTTGGTGCCAATAACCTTCTTGTGATCTGGTCTGTCTGTTAGTTCCCAAACTTTGTTCCTTTCCATCTGCTCCAGTTCCTCTTGCATGGCATTTATCCAAGAATAATCCTCCAAGGCTTGTTCTGTTGTCTTGGGTTTTATCTGTGACATGAAGCAAGAGAACATTGCCATTCCTGCGGGTAGAGTAGACTATCTTGTCTTAACTCCGTCAGTCAGCTTCCCGATGATTTGCTGGATTGGATGGTCTTTGAGCCACTTGGGAATATCATCTTCTTCAGGGTCTGTTCCCCCTGTAGAATTGCTCTGGTGAATTTCCTCTCTGTTTGCATCAGCCTGGATCTAGTTTCCTTGGTCTGCAACTGGGTCAGCTACCGTCTTGTTATTTGCAAGTTGGGATCTGTTCTGATCTGCAGATGAGTCTTTATCAGCTACAGCTGGGTCTTCATCAGCGGCAACTGGAGCAGGTAGGTCTGGTGTTCCTGTCTAATCTGCAGTTGGGTCTTCGGCAGCTACGGTTGCGTCTTCAGGCTGGTCTGCAGGTGAGTCTACCATTCCAGTGTCATGTGCAATGATTTCTTCGAGGGTTGCTGATTTGAGCTTATTCTCAATTAGCTCAACTTGCTTTCTGTACTCAACAGTAGATTCGTCAAATACAACATGTGGTGTTTCTTCCACAACTAAGGTTCTTTTATTAAAAACTCTATATGCCTTGCTTCTTTGTGAGTATCCCATGAAGAGACCAACATTACTTTTAGCATCAAAGGCATTTAGTTGTGTTTTACAGTTGTTGTGGATGAAAAACTTACAACCAAAAACATGAAAGTAAGCAACAGTAGGAGTTCTATTATTCCAAACCTCATAGGGAGTTTTGCCATGTCTCCCTACTATCATACTCCTGTTCTGAGTATGGCAAGCTGTGTTGACAGCTTTAGCCCAGAACCTCTTGGGCAGGTCCGCTTCTGCAATCATGGACCTTGCTGCTTCCTTCAGGGTTCTGTTTCTTCTTTCAGCAACACCATTCTGCTGGGGGGTCCTGGCTGCAGAGAGCTCATGCTGGATCCCATTCTGATCGCTGTAATCAGTGATCACCTTGTTGAGAAACTCTCCTCCCCTATCTAATCTGATCTTGATGATTGAGAGGGATTTCTCATTCTGGATCCTTCTCAGCAGCTCACGTAGCTTGGTCAAGATTTCACTCTTCTTATACAGGAAGATAATCCAAGTGTACCTTGAATAATCATCTACTACAACAAGTGCATGTTTTCTGCCACTTAAAGTCCTCGGCTTGATAGGACCAAATAGATCCATATGGAGTAGATCTAAGATCCTTGTTGTGAGAGTTGTAGGCTGGACAGGCTTGAATGATGCTCTGGTTTGTTTCCCTTTCTGGCATGCGTCACAAAGAGCTTCCTTCTTGAATGCTTCCTCTGGGAGTCCTCTGACCAACTTCTGAGAACTAATTTTGTTGATGGCTTTGAAGTTCAGGCGACATAATCTTTTGTGCCACAACCATCTGTTCTCAGCTACTGTCTTAGATAGAAAACAGGAGTTGGGAGTTCCTGTGTTCCAATCTATCATATAGACACCTCTCCTTCTGAATCCTTGTAGCTTCACCTCTCCAGATAGGATATCTATCACCATACATTTCCAAATGGTGAAGACTACTAGATTCTTCTCATCGCAAAACTGGCTTATGCTCAGGAGATTATATTTGAGCCCTTTGACATAGTGAACTTTGGATATCACAATATTTCCTCGGTGCAGCTCTCCAAAGCCCTTCATTTGTCCTCTAGAGCTATCTCCAAAGGTTACATCAGGACCTCTTTCTTTGGTGTATTTAGACAGCATCTTCTTGTTCCCGGTCATGCGCCTTGAGCATCCAGAATCTACAAACCACTCTTTACCTCCAAAGTTTGAATTTGTGAAGATGTGGTTGTAGTGCTTCCACCTTTTCTACAATCAGACAAGCAGATATTTAGGTACTCAAGTCTTTGTGGGTCCTCTAGGGTTAGCTGGTTTCCTGGAGAATTAATTTCTCCTTGGATTGTAAAAATTGTTATTATTATTACCCTTATAAGGTGTGTAAGGTCGAGGTATGTATCTCGTGTTGGGATTGTATACCGGATATTCCTCAAAATATTGATAGTGTGGGCCATTTCTAAACCTTGGCTGAGACCATTTATTAAATCTTTGAGGTCTCCACACTTGTTCATTTTGGAAATTAGGATAACCTTGAGGTTTCCATCTGCCCCTCCCATTTTGAAATCTGTTTTTGGGGAGTTGTTGATAATAGTGGGCATGTTGTCTGGGCTGCTGCTTCTGCCTGGGCTATTGCCTAGTCACTTGTCTAGGTGGCTGCCTTGTGTACCCTGGCTGCAGCCTAGAATTGTGACTTGGCTGTTGCCTATTTTTAAATATCGGTTTATATGTAGGCTCAGCAGTCGAGAAAATTGTTTCTCCCTTGAAAAAAGTGGTTTTGGAACTAGAGGGAGTGTGGGTATCATATCCAAGGCCTGATCCGGAATATAGTGGCCTTTTATTAGTACACAATTCGTCCAGAGTTGAAGACGCCTTCAGGGAGGTTATTTCCTGTGCCTGAGTCTTATTTACCTGAGTCAGCTTAGTAAATTCGGCTTTAACATGAGCAAGTGCAGCTGATTTTTCTCTAAGTAAAACAGTTAGTCGATTTATCTCAACTGTAGCGACATCAGCCTGGTTTTTCAAGTTAGCTGCAGTTATCTCAACTGTATTCAGCTCTAGGCTGAGTTTTTCAAAATCATTTTTCAGCTGCCTATTCTCATCTTGCAGCTGAGTCTTCTCTGCTGATACAGATAGGTGTGCAGATTTAGTGTTTCAAAATCTTTAAATAGCTGATTTACAGATTCATGCAGATCCATATCTTGTGACATGGCTGAACTATTATTTGAACCAGAGGGCTTTGATGTTACCTCTTCATCAGCTATGTTGGCCATCAGACAGTCATACTCTTCATCATCATCAAAGAAGAATCCGCTGCTTGATTCTACACGCTCCTGATCTTCTCTGATGAGGGCCTTCCTTCTGTCTTCTTTTCTGCCCACCTCTTTCTTGCTCTCGTCCTGCTTAAGATCAAGACAATCGATCTGAATATGTCCTGTCTTATGACAGTTGTAGCACTCCACCTTCTAGCTTCCGGCTTTCTGGTTCCTTCTGGGATTCTCCTTATAATTCTTTTTGTATTTGGAGTAGTTTTCCGGAAGTTGCTGAACCTCTGCATTATGAATGCCATTTCTTCCTCAAAATCTAATGGATTTGGAGGCTTTACATCAGATAAGCTCTTGGCGGGGGATTCGGCTGCAAAAGCTATTCCCTTCTCTGCAGGCTCGGTTGAGGATGAACTTGGGAGTTCGAACTCATAAGCCATTAGGTCGGAGAACAGCTCTTGGATCTTTATCTTATTAAGATCCTTGGATTCTCTCATGGCCACTGCCTTCATGCTCCATTCAGGATTGAGAGATCTTAGAACCTTCAGCGCCATCTCCCTATTGCCATAAGATTTGCCGAGGGAGTTGATCTCATTGATAATCTCAGTGAACCTTGTGTCCACTTGGTCTATAGATTCGTCATTCTTCATTTTGAAGTTGTCAAATTTTTGAACAGCAATCGACAACTTGTTCTCTTTGATCAGCTCCATTCCTTCACACATTAGGGCTAATGTGTCCCAGATTTCTTTGGCATTCTTGCAATTCTTGATCTTGACCATGGTGGATTTGTCAAGAGTTTGATACAACACGTCTCTTGCCCGGTTGTCAAGGTTGGCCAGCTTTTTTTCTTCGGGAGTCAGCTCTGTCCTCTTCTTTGGGATCTTCTCTGGCTTCCCTGCTGTGATCTCCTCTGGAGTGTTGTCCTTTTCAAAGGTGTAAGGACCGTCCTCTATAATGCACCACATGTCATCATGGATTGAAGATAAGTGTGCCTGCATCCTTTTCTTCCAAAGATCATACTCGTCAACTGAGAACACAGGTAATCTAGAATGCATGTGTTCCATTTTATAATGAGAGTAAAATATATCTCTGATATAGATCTGATTCGTGAACTAAATGAACCAACCTCTCCGATACCACTTGTAGGTCACAAGTCGTCTAGGAATAAGTCTAGAGGGGGGGTGAATAGACTTATTGAAACTCTTAAACTCTTTTTCTCAAAGAGTAAGTTTCTTGAGCTGATAGATATACAAATGACTTAGAGTCATTTGTTCTAAATACGTGTGGAAGTCAGTTGATGACGAATATAAAATTACTAATGAAACACTTAACAATGAATGCAGCAGTTAAAGTATGATACAATAAAACAGTAAAATACGCAGGCAGTTATAGTGGTCTCAGAGGTGGGGTAATCCTCTACTAATCTACTTTTCTCCAAACCAGTTGGAGATGAATTCACTATAATTGTCAACCAGTGATAAAGATTACAGTGATTCAACCAAATTACAACATCTTCCAACCAGTGGAAATCCGTGCCGTTGTAACACACTTGACTGCCTTGCACCTCTTGATCCTCGATCCTTGGATGCCTTTACAGTCTCGAACATCAACCAGTGAAGTACCCCGAACTCAAGATTTAAGACACAAGTTTTTGTCTTCTCCAACTAAGAGCTTCTTCAAGTATGAACTCTTGAGAACTGCTCTTTTCAGGATGCCGTATTTCGCTTTTAGATTGCTTGAATGTATGTTTGCACCATTTGTAATTGTTGTGTGTATGCTCAGATTCAAATCTTTGGATATATATAGGTCACGATCTCTGAGCTTTTCCTTCATAGCGGTTGCAAATATTTTCAACAAATCCATCCATTGGAGAGGTAGACTTCATTGTTTTCTTTCTGAACGTTGCAAGGCTGGATTCCCATAATTTAATCCATCTTTCGACTGTTGTGAAGACTTTGCATGTGGGGCGCCGAATATTTTAAATATAATACGTTTAAATTCTTCAAGGTGGGTCTGGATGAATTATTTAATTCATATCCTTTGCGAGAATCTCTCCAATTTGTCTCTTCACGTTGCATGTGACTTTCCGTAATATTTGACTTCTCAACGCATGCTGACGTGGACTTGGAGTACTTGGCTGATTACAGGTAGGCTGATGTAAGTTAACTTCTCTGCAGTCTGGGCTTCTCTGATGGTGACTGGTTGGGACTCGCCTGATCATATGACCTGTCTGAGGTTACTTGACTGCAGTCTGGTCAAACATCTCTAATATTTTCTGTTGACTAGATCTTCTCTGATATGACTCGGCTGTACCTCTCTGATGAACTTAGCTGTTCTTTTTGTACTTAGTCGATTTTTAGCCTAACTTATTTTGGCCTATAGAAGATACTCATTTGGTTCTTCTTTACATTTTGCCAAGTTTTATACTTAACATAATTTGTCCTATGGAAGATACTCATTTGGTTCTTCCTTACATTTTTGCCAAGTAATAAACATTTGAATTATATTAATGACATCATCAAAATCTAACAAGTATTCCTAACACTAATACCATACTATATGTAAAATGAATGATCATCACAGGGTGAAAATGCCAATGTTCTACGAATTCAAGGATATTCAAATCATCACAAATCTACACTCCCAATTCTGATTATCTACTCTAATGCTTGGTTCGGTTATTCTAACGATACCTAGCAAGGTAAACACATTCCAACCGAGTTCTAGGTTAATTCATCTCTACGATTCTCGTTCTTCCGCAAGTAATTCTTCTTGTCAAAGTTCTACATTCAAAACAATTGTAACCAACCTAATCACTTCATTCTAATCTTCAATATGAAGATTATCACATCAAAGAAACCTCTACAAGGCATGAACTCTACTTGAAGAACACCCTCTACATTCATCTTCTTGAATTCATCTAACATAGGTGATAACCTTAACAAATCGTTCATCATAAGAGTGTTTTAAAATCATCATTAAAGGCGTGTTACAATTCCAGAAAACTCCATCCCTATGTTTGGCATAATCAGGACTCAACTTATCTCAATAGGAAACCTAAGTTCATCCATTTAAATCCTCCGAAATGATCTCAGTGGCATGTTCATAAAATTACTAAGAACATGAATTCCAGGTTGGTATAGTCTCAACATAGCTTACTACGGAGAAGAATGACGAACAATTGAGGGAATTCAACATCGGAAGCTTGAGCACTAATCCAAGATGCTTGCCAACTTCATCGGCCAAGTAGAGATGTTAAATCAAGGTTTATGTCATAGGAGGGCTCTCTGAGTTTGCAGAAATCGGACAAGGAACGGAGTAAAACGAATGTGAAATTAAATGAGGGGTGATGTCCTGGGGCCTTTCCTTTGCCCACTTCCTCACGTAACCGAATCATCAGGGGGTCATCTAATTTCTTAGATTTGATTTCATCGGTCAACGATGAAGTTAATTCCATCCCACACAGTTGTCCATGGACTCCTTGTAACCATACTTCAATTCCTTCATGAATCAACTCTCGTTTAATGCTGGACTGGGATGTGAGCGTCTCCAGCATTCGAATAGAAACGGGTTTGCGGCTCAGTGCACCAACCACTACGTTCGCTTTACGTGGATGATAAAGAATTTCCAAATCATAGTCCTTAATAAATTCCAACCATCACCTATGCCACATGTTTAACTCTTTCTGACTGAGGATCTATATAAGACCCATATGATCTGTGTAGATCTGACAGTGAGTCCCGCACAAATAATGCCTCCATATCTTCAAGGCGAAAACACAGCTGCCAGTTCCAAATCATGAGTTGGATAATTTACTTCATATGGTTTCAAATGTCGTGAAGCGTAGGCGATCACCTTCTCATTATGCATCAGTACACACCTGAGACCTTGATTTGAAGCGTCACTATAAATTCTGAACCATTCAGTTCCTTGCGGTAGCGTTAAGATTGGAGTCGTCGTCAATCTCTTCTTAAGTTTGTCAAAACTGGCCTGACACACCTCGTTTCATTCAAACTTTTGGGTCTTCTGTAGCAATCGAGTAAGTGGGCGGGTAATTTTGGAAAACTCTTCCATGAACCGACGATAGTACCCAACAAGTCCTAAGAAACTTCTGACTTCTTTCATGTTCTTAGGAGACTTCCATTCCAAAATTGCCTCGACTTTTTGGGGATCTACTCGGACCCCTTCCGCTGATACCACATGACCAAAGAACATCACTTCCTTTAGCCTGAACTCACATTTAGACAGTTTGTCATACAATTGTTCGTTCCTTAAGAGGTTCAAAACGATCTGTAATTGTTGTTCATGCTCTTTCGGACTCTTGGAATTGACCAAAATATCACCGATAAACACAACTACAAATTTGTACAAATACTCTATGAATACTGGATGCATCAATTGCATAAATACTACAGGCGTATTGGTGAGACCAAACGGCATCACTACAAACTCATAGTGCCTGTAGCGAGTTCTGAATGCTGTCTTCGGAACATCGGATTCTTTAATCCTTAGCTGATGGTATCCTGATCTTAAATCGATCTTTGAAAATACTATCGCTCCTTGCAACTGGTCGAACAAATCATCAATCTATGGCAATGGGTACTTATTCTTGATCGTCATCCTGTTTAGCTTCCGATAATCGATACACAATCGAAGCGATCCATCTTTCTTCCAAACAAAAAGAACTAGTGCACCCCAGGGCGAAACACTTGGCTGAATATAACATTTGTCCAGCAATTCTTCCAGTTGCTTCTTCAATTCATACATCTCGGTAGGTGCCATATGATACGGCGCTTCATAAATCGGCGTAGCTCCCAGTTCTAGCTCGATGGTAAACTCTACATCTCGTCGTGGAGGTAGTCCTGGTAATTCGTCAAGGAACACATCCATAAATTCATTTACAACAGGGATAGATGAAAGCTCTAATGTTCTTTCTTTCTTCTTCATTATATAACACCAGTATCCTGGTCTCCATCCTTCAAATAAGATTTCAGAACCATCTTCAGCTATCATCGAAATATTTCTCTTCCGGTAGTTCATAATAGCCCTGTAGCGGTTAAGCCAATCGTCTACGAGAATAAGGTCATCTTCTTGAATCTCCACCATGATTAGATTTAATCTCTGCCTCCGATAGATATAGAAAAATTTCTAGCTTCAAGATCCCCCACAATTCTTAACAAAGGTGGCCTCGATAATCATGAGCTAACCCTGATCGTTCGGAATGTATCCATCGACTTCCATATCTTGAGTAAATTCATAAAATACTGTAAGTACTCATCCTATATACTAACCACACAAAACAACACAAAAACTTAATACTCATGCATTTCACCGAACACCTTGTTCACAAACTCAACTCAAGTTCTAAAAAATCCATTACAACAATTCTCTTATGAATTAATCCAAGCACAATCAACATCTATACATACTATACTCAATCCCTAAAAAGAAATATCACAGATTATCTTCTAAAATCAAAGGATTTCACCCAATAAAACCCTAAAAAAACTAAATACACTCACTTGAACCATAACATATATAACTGTAACATGTCAAATAATCTCAAAATACCTCGATACACAACATATTCCAAGATTAAAATAGTATAAGGGTTTCAGATTTTTATCTCAACATTGAAGAACATGAGATCCCTGTGTATAAATACCCAAATATTACAAGGAGTTGATATATCATGTTAAGATAAGAATACAAGATCACCATCTGTATGTATAGAAAGCCTAAAATCGAATTGGGTGTTAAGGGTTTAAAATGATGAAAAGCGCATCCGACTTTGACATGCATATATAAATGTTCCTTCATGCATGTTAACATTATTGACATATGCAACTCATATCTAGGATGTTCTGGACTGCTTTAGGTGTCCCGTCATAAGTAATGACACTCTATTAACAGATATTGACTTACCTATTGCGGTAGTCTCCAATATTTTGCTCATAAGTTGTTCATACGAACTCCTGTTCACTCACCAATTGAACCGTTAGAAAGTTAACTCAATTATCCAAACTTTGTCTATATTTGGTTATATGGAGTTCCCAAAACGATAGTGATGACCATTCATAGTTGGCCCTTCTGCGCAGCAACGTCAGAAAAAATGACCAAATTACCATTTATATTTCTCATAACTCCTTCGGCATACCTTTCTATTATGAACAAAGGAAACCATGTATCTCAAGTCCATCTATGACCATTCATAAGAACAATATATCCAATTAAGTTGATTAATATTCATTGAGAATATTATCCTAATCTTGTAATACCCGCAATTTCGAATTCCAGTAATTTTATTTTTTTGGCGGAAGTCCGTTTTGACGACTCCCCCATGACCGTTTCGTCATTTTTAGAATATTTAATTCTGCACTTTTTGACGTCTGAGTTCGTTTCGGTATCGTTTTGTTGAGTTTCGTGTTCTTAAGCGGCTTTTCCGTACTTGAGCTCGACTCTTGCGAATCTCATCCGAAACTGTTGTTTCGAGTTCCTCGTAACTTCATTTAATGTTATTATTCATGTTGCGAGCCTTGGTTTGGTGTTTCGATCGTGTATCGTGTATTTCGGATGTTTTGGGTCATTTTCGTAATTTCCCAAAGTTTGGGGTAATTACTTTCCCTTGTCAAATTTCGAGCCTTCGGGTGGTCGGAATCGTGTGTTCTCTTAGTGCTCGAATTCATCTTTGCGAGTACTTCGTAACCGTATCTTCAATTCGTATTCAGGTTTGGCCCCGGCCGAGTCATGGCCGGACATGTTGGGGCCAGGCTAGCCCTGGCTGAGTTACGGCCGGAAGGGCCCGGCAGTTACGTATGTAAGGCCGGTTACGTACGTAAGCCTTGGCCAGTTATGTACGTAATGATGCCGGCATTTCTAGGCAGTTAGTTCGGCCATGGCCGGTTACGTACGTAAGCCATGGCCGATTACGTACGTAAGGCGTCCGACAGGCTATGTATTTAAGACCCAGCAGACGGGTTTTTCTTCATTTTTCTCACTCGTTTCATCCTCTTCCGCGGCTGGAGCGTTGATGATCATGGATGGATGTTGTCAGGTGTTAAATCCATGAAGTCTTGGAGTTCATATTATCATTTATCCATCCTATAACATCCTTTGATCGAGCGAATCAGGTCAGATTATCTAGAAACCTAGTTTTGGGGAATTTGGGTATTTTTGTTGTTTTCATCCGTTTAATCCAATTTAACTTAGGATTATGATGGATTGATGATTATTTAGATATATAATATCATTTCCCTTGTTATTCAATGGTTGGATCGTATCGATTCGTTGTTTTGGTCGAGTTCTTGATCGACGCCTTGAAGGTGTCCGGTAGAATGTCATAGAGGGGTTTTCGGACGTTCTACGATTATTCTTCCTCGTATTATCGTTGATTTATTAATTATATGATGTTAGGGTCGAGTTCCTTATGAAGAAACTGAGTTGAACCCTTCCGTTCGTCATCGTCTTCCTTTTCGATGGCATCGGGCGTTTCGAAGCTTCCCGGTTGAACCGCATCCGTTGGAGTACATGCGTGCCGATTTCGAGGCAAGTACCTTGTTCATACGCTTCTCATTTTGTGGATATGATGATCGGTGGTCGTCTTGGTGTGTTGGTTTGGTTATTAGAAATGACTTTCCAAAAGATTCGTTTTGGCCTCGTTAAAGGCTCTTTTAAAAATATGTGTGTGTTTTGTGAATGGTGTGTTTTGGGGAATTTATTATGATTTGATTGTTTTGAACGTTGAGGACTTTGGTGATACCCCTGTTGTTTAAAGTTATGGAATCATGTATTCCGCGTTAATCGTGTTGTGTTGTGATGAGTTTGATAACGGTGTCGAGTAAGTGGCCATCTCTAGTAAGTATTCTTGATGAGCTTACATTCTTAGCATATTAGTATTGCATGAGTAACGTGTGTGTGTGTGTATGCTCACTACGGGTTAGATCCGACGGGGTCTCGGTAGGGGTCCACGGAGGGGTGGATCCGCGAGCTTGCTTTTAACCACTATGGGTTAGATCCGACGGGGTCTCGGTAGGGGTCCACGGAGGGGTGGATCCACGGTTAATTGTGGTGTATTTCACAAATGTGTTTTGAGATTGGCATTTCCGGAAACGAGCGTTTTGAACGGCTTTTATGATTGCATGCATTGACTAAGTGTGTAAGAGGTAAGTTATTCGTTTGGCCTACTTGGCTAGGATGACACTAGAGTATTTTGTCGTATGTGTTTTAGTCTTTTAATTATGGGGTTTTGATGTTGGAAAACGAACCTTGCTATTGTTCTCGTGTACTGTGATTTGATGAAATTTGGGGCTAAAATCCCAACGGTTTTGTAAAGGTCATTTTACGGAAAATAAACCTTCGGGGTGTGACCCCTTTCGTATTTCGAGTTTTGGAAAGAGAATGATTCAATAATCCTAAATTATTTTCTATTAAAACTCCTGAAGGCATATCAAACAATTTTGTAAACTATTTTCCCTTGATTGGTGATTCTCTCGTTTTTTGGAAAGTTTTACTCAAACTCTTGCCTCGGGAAGTATTTTCTTGTTATGATGGAATCTTTGAGGATTCTTGATTGTTATTATTCTTGGAACTTGAATTGTATGACTCGTATTTTTGCACTTTGTACTTGCACTAGCAAAATAGTGGAATTTTGCTAACCCCCGAGAAATCGGGGGGTGAATGTCTGTATTGCATTCAGGTTTTGGAGCATAACCCAGGGTCGGCATGAAGGATAATGAAAGATGAATGATACTAATCATACGAGGACCCGTTGATGTCGTATTTGTTTAGTTGTATTTTATTTTCCGCTGCAGTATTTTTCCCCGTTATATGGGAGTTGTTGTATTTTGACTCCTGCGTGGGCAAGTATTGTAATCGAGTTGTATGTTTTTATTGAAAGACCAAATCGGTTTACTGAGTCATTGTAGCCTTAAAGTCATTGTTGAGTTGTTCAATGTCGTTACCAGCCTGGTAGATCCTTGAGGAAAGGTTCTACGGCATGTAATATCCCTGAGCTGATTAGGGGTGTTACATAAATGGTATCAGAGATTATGTTGTGGAAACCTAGGCTGTCGGGTCAAGTTGTGTCTGTTGAGTTTTGTCTTGTCGGATTTTATCTGACTGAGTCGTGTCGCGATGCGTTGTCTGAGTTCGTTGGTCGTGATTAGTATCATGGGGCGATCATCATCTTCGTGCGACCTGTGGATATAAGTCTCCCTTATTTGTGATTGTGCCTCGTCTGATGCGAGTTACCGGTGTGATTATGTGTTAAGTGATGGAATCCTCCTATGGATTTTTATTTCGTGATATGTGGTTATTTGACTCTCATATTTTGTTTATATGAGGAGTGGTGTCGCTGGTTATGTACTCTTGACTGTTGGTTTCGACCGCTGTGTGTATATTTCGAGCTGATTTGTTCGTTTGCAAGTTTTTTTTTGTGAAACCTTGTGCTCAGTATGTTATGGGAATGTTTATGGGTGCGATTTACTCAGTCCGTAAGGGCTTCAGATTGACCAGTGGTTTAGCCCCGGTCCTAAGCAAGTTTGAACTGCAATGTGACTGTCTGTTTTTCGGTAAAAGACGTGCATTGTCTTGATTTTGCACGATTTGATGCGTGTACTATGATATGTTTAAACTAATTTTGTTACATGTGAGTTTTTAGGCATTCTAGCCTAATAGATTTTCAAAAACCTTGAGTATCTTAGAAAATAAAATTCGAGACGTACTTTTAAATGGATTGTATTTTCGAGGTGCCTACTAGCGCAACTATCTGTTTCAAAATTCTTCTACCTTGGGGACCAAAATATATATTTTTTTCCGATAATTTTGGAAATGCTTTGCTTAGACCCGAGGGTCGAATATTTCTGAAAGTTTTTCGCTAAAAGAAAAGTGTCCTCATTTTTGTTCAAACGCAAGGTGGTTTTCAAAGTCTCGACAATGATGTTTGTTCAACTTTTTGTAAAGTGATACTCAAGATTAACTGGTGTTTCCAAACTGTTTTCAAAAGATGGTTTTCGTTTTTAAAACCCATCATTTCCTGCTTGTGGTCGGAGAAGGTGAGTATAATGTTGGTATTGTCGTTAGGGTGTTAGCCCTCCGAATTGTGATTGAATTGGTGGCGTGAGCGTTGAGTCGTTGCCACGCATTTGTTACGTTAGCCCTCTGTGAGAGGTGTGTTGTTGATCTTCAATGTTGTCGTTTCGTGGTGATTTGCGTGCTATTGCACCTGTGCGAGCTGTTAGAGCTTGGGTTTGTATGATTGTGTACATCTGTGATTGTTTCATGATGTTTTGTATTTGTGTGCTGGTTATCATTCGGTCCGTTGTAACCATCGAACGATGCTGTGGTTGTTGTGATTTTAGTATGTGTTGATATGTTATGCCAAGTTGGCATCTCTGGTTTGTTGTTTGTGATGTTGCGTCCCATTGTATCTAGCATTTGTATATTCGGTATGCCGAGCTGAGGTGTTTCAACCGTGGTGTGCCGGGGGCATGCACGTACCAATTTCCCTTCTCGTCAGTAATGTGTTTCAAGTGTGGACCCGAGAGACACAGGATCCAATTTTGCGAGTTGGGTTGCGAGTCCTTCGGGGCACGAACTTCAGTACAGATATCAGGATCGGTTCTAAGAGGCCCATGGAAAATGTTTCCGTCGACTGCTTTTGTGTTGTTGCCTTGTTTCCGTTATTGTGAGTTGCGGGGACGACCTTCTTTTATAAGAGGTCGAATGTAATACCCGTAATGTTTTTGGACTTCTGCATTTCCTCTTTCTCAGGTCTACCGACTCGCTCGTGTTCGTGATACTTTCTGAACTTGTTCTGTATTTCAGTTTCATCATTCGAACGAGCCGTGATCTTGTTTTGGGTCGATATGGTTATCGTTGTGATTTTTTCGAGTTCGGTTCGATTCTCGTGAACCTTGTTCGGAAGTAACATCTTTTGGTTCTGCTAGTTCTTTTGATGTCTTGAGTTGAAGTGTGAACTTCAGAGTCATTGTTCGACCGTTGTCATTCGACCATTGCTTTTTGATCGTCGTTATTCGATCATTGTTGTTCGGTCGTTGTTGTTCGATCGTTGTTGTTCGATCGGGGTTGTCTGACTGTTGTTGCCTGATCTCGTACCGCGAAGAATTGTTGTTCACCGTTAGTCAGCTGTTTTGAGTGTGGCCAGGTGGGCCACCGAGTCGTGCATTGCGAGATGGTGGCGGAGAGATTTGGGGATCGAGGTTGCGTCTCTGCTCCGAAAGGACACACAGATGCCTAGTGTGGGTTTTTTGTGGATTTCGGCGTAGTCCGAATTGTTTGTGATTGTCCTTATGGACCGTTTTGTGTTTATTTCTGTTTTCTCGACTGTACGTGTTTCTTTGTAATAGGTGCTTTGTGTTTTGTGATTGTTCGGATAATTGACTTGATTGTATTATCTGTTTTGATGACGCTTGTCACTCGTTGGATTTAGTATGTCTCTACCTGTGAGGTTGTGATGGTCGTCGTGGAAAGTGTTTTCACGACGTATGTCTCTTTGCGTTTCTTGTAGCATTTCGCCGTTGGGAACGAGTTTTAGTTTTTTTTTGTATCTCGTCGAGTTTTCCTGGCAGGGATATTGCTTCTCCCTACTTGTTTTAAGTTTCGGGACGAAACTTCTTTTAAGGAGGGTAGTATGTAATACCCGCAATTTCGAATTCCGGTAATTTTCTTTTTCTGGTGGAAGTCCATTTTGATGACTCCCTCATGACCGTTTCGTCATTTTGAGAATATTTAATTCTGCTCTTTTTGACGTCCG
Organism: Orobanche coerulescens; assembly: GCA_033398695.1. Lineage (NCBI taxonomy): Eukaryota > Viridiplantae > Streptophyta > Magnoliopsida > Lamiales > Orobanchaceae > Orobanche > Orobanche coerulescens. The sequence goes on along the minus strand of CM065802.1, from coordinate 117,570,738 downwards.
AGTTCATTTCGGTATCGTTTTGTTGAGTTTCGTGTTCTTAAACGGCTTTTCCGTACTTGAGCTCGACTCTTGCGAATCTCATCCGAAACTGTTGTTTCGAGTTCCTCGTAAGTTCATTTAATGTTATTATTCATGTTGCGAGCCTTGGTTTGGTTTTTCGATCGTGTATCGTGTATTTCGGACGTTTTGGGCCATTTTCGTAATTTCTCAAAGTTTGGGGCAATTACTTTTCGTTGTCGAATTTTGAGCCTTCGGGTGGTCGAAATTGTGTGTTCTCTTAGTGCTCGAATTCGTCTTTGCGAGTCCTTCGTAACCGTATCTCCAATTCGTATTCAGGTTCGGGTTTCGGAGTCGTCCGGGCCGTCGGAGTTGGCCCCGGTCGAGTCATGGCCGGGCATGTTGGGGCCAGGCCAGCCCTGGCCGAGTTACGGCCGGAAGGGCCCGGCAGATACGTACGTAAGGCCGGTTACGTACGTAAGCCTTGGCCGGTTACGTACGTAACGATGCCGGTATTTCTGGGCAGTTAGTTCGGCCATGGCCGGTTACGTACGTAAGCCATGGCCGATTACGTACGTAAGGCGTTCGGGAGGCTATGTATTTAAGACCCAACAGACGGGTTTTTCTTCATTTTTCTCACTCGTTTCATCCTCTTCCGCGGATGGAGGTTTGATGATCATGGAGGGATGTTGTCAGGTGTTAAATCCATGAAGTCTTGGAGTTCATATCATCATTTATCCATCCTATAACATCCTTTGATCGAGTGAATCAGGTTAGATTATCTAGAAACCTAGTTTTGGGGAATTTGGGTATTTTGGTTGTTTTCATCCGTTTAATCCGATTTAACTTAGGATTGTGATGGATTGATGATTATTTAGATGTATTATATCATTTCCCTTGTTATTCCATGGTTGGATCGTATCGATTCGGTGTTTTGGTCGAGTTCTTGATCGACACCTTGAAGATATCCGGTAGAATGTCATAGAGGGTTTTTTGGACGTTCTATGATTATTCTTACTCGTATGATCGTTGATTTATTAATTATATGATGTTAGGGTCGAGTTCCTTGTGAAGAAACCGTGTTGAACCCTTTCGTTCGTCGTCGTCTTCCTTTTCGATGGCATCGGGCGTTTCGAAGATTCCCGGTTGAACCGCATCCGTTAGAGTACATGCGTGCTGATTTCGAGGCAAGTACCTTGTTCATACGCTTCTTGTTTTGTGGATATGATGATCGGTGGTCGTCTTGGTGTATGGGTTTGGTTATTTGAAATGAATTTCCAAGAGACTCGTTTTGGCCTCGTTAAAGGCTCTTTTAAAAATGTGTGTGTGTTTTGTGAATGGTATGTTTTGGGAAATTGATTATGATTTGATTGTTTTGAACGTTGAGGGATTTGGTGATACCCCTGTTGTTTAAAGTTATGGAATCATGTATTCCGTGTTAATCGTGTTGTGTTGTGATGAGTTTGATAACGGTGTCGAGTAAGTGGCCATCTCTAGTAAGTATTCTTGATGAGCTTACATTCTTAGCATATTAGTATTGCTCACTATGGGTTAGATCCGACGGGGTCTCGGTAGGGGTCCACGGAGGGGTGGATCCGAGAGCTTGCTTTTAACCACTATGGGTTAGATCCGATGGAGTCTCGGTAGGGGTCCATGGAGGGATGGATGCACGGTTAATTGTGGTGTATTTCACAAATGTGTTTTGAGATTGGCGTTTTCGGAAACGAGCATTTTTGAACGGCTTTCATGATTACATGCATTGACTAAGTGTGTAAGAGGTAAGTTGTTCGTTTGGCCTACTTGGCTAGGATGGCACTAGAGTATTTTGTCGTATGTGTTTTAGTCTTTTAATTGTGGGGTTTTGATGTTGGAAAACGAACCTTTCTATCATTCTCGTGTACTGTGATTTGATGAAATTTGGGGCTAAAATCCCAACAGTTTTGTAAAGGTCATTTTACGGAAAATAAACCTTCGAGGTGGTGACCCCTTTCGTATTTCGAGTTTTGGAAAGAAAAGGATTCGATAATCCTAAATTGTTTTCTATTAAAACTCCTGAAGGCATATCAAACCATTTTGTAAACTATTTTCCCTTGATTGGTGATTCTCTCGGTTTTTGGAAAGTTTTACTCAAACTCTTGCCTCAGGAAGTATTTTCTTGTTATGTTGGAATCTTTGAGGATTCTTGATTGTTATTATTCTTGGAACTTGAATTGTATGACTCGTATTTTTGCACTTTGTACTTGCATTAGCAAAATAGTGGAATTTTGCTAACCCCCGAGAAATCGGGGGGTGGATGTCTGTATTGCATTCAGGTTTTGGATCATAGCCCAGGGTCGGCATGAAGGATGATGAAAGATGAATGATACTAATCACATGAGGACCCGTTGATGTCATATTGGTTTAGTTGTATTTTATTTTACGCTGTAGTATTTTCCCCGTTATATGGGAGTTGTTGTATTTTGACCCCTGCGTGGGCAAGTATTGTAATCGAGTCGTATGTTTTTATTGAAAGACCAAATCGGTTTACTGAGTCATTGTAGCCTTAAAGGCATTGTTGTGTTGTTCAATGTCGTTACCAGCCTGGTAGATCCTTGAGGAAAGATTCTACGGCGTGTAATATCTCTGAGCGGATTGGGGGTGTTACAAATCTAATCTCACATCGGATCAGACGAACATCTACCACTAATCATAGTATACAATGCTGATATTCGATATCCACACATGATAGATGTGTGATATATTCTTAGTAGTATTTTTATTAGTGTGTGTGTATATATATAGTGTGGTTTTGTGATAATTTATAATTTTTACTATATATTTATTTTATTCACTTTTTGTATAACTTTTGATGTTATTAAACAAGTGCTTGCTTATTCTAAGTTCTTAAAAGATCTTTGCACCTTAAAAAGAAAAATAAATGTTCCAAGAAAGGCATTTTTAGCTGAACATGTTAGCTCAAAAATCCAAAATAAAGCTCCTGTTAAGTATAAAGATCCTGATTGTCCTACAATATCTTTTGTCATTGGAGATCACATCATTGAATGAGCCTTGCTTGATTTAGGTGCCAATGTGAATTTATTACCATATTCTGTTTATACACAACTTGGATTAGGAGAGCTTAAATCAATATCTGTGATACTCTAACTAGCTGATAGATCTGTAAAAATTCCTAGAGGAATCATTGTAATATCCGCAATTTTGATTCTGAGTAAATTTCTTTTTTTTTGGAGGAGTCCATATTAATGCTTCGCTTGTGACCGTTTCGTCATTATGAGAATGATTAATTCTGCACTTTTGTCATCCGAGTTTTCTTTGGTGTCGTGTTTGTAATACCCGAGATCTTTGTTCCGGATTGGTCGAGTTTTACTGGGTTTTACCGGATTGGTATTGTCCTCATCATTTGAATTTTGTGCCATGTTTTGGGTGTGTCTTATTGGGACATGTGTTTGGAGGCGTTTCGGATTACTATGCGAGTTTTTGGGTTTTTGTGGTGTAGCGTAGGCTAATGCTTGTGGCATAGCGCACGCTACTGTGTTGTGGTTAGCGCATGCTACCGGATGTGTAGCGCACGCTAACTAGCAGTCCAGCGGCAGTCCAGGAGCTACTGGACTGGGACTGGGGTCTCATTAGCGCATGCTAAGGTTGGTAGCTAGCGTGCGCTATCGACTGCTTAGCGCACGCCAATCGTTCTTTCTAGCACACGCTACTTGGTAGGTGCAGATCTGTCCAGGGGCTACTGGACTGGTTTCGTGACCCATTTGCGCACGCTAAGCTTATTGGCTAGCGCACGCTAACCGTGTTACATGCGGAGTGTTCTGGGGCGTTGACCCCGTTAGCGCGCGCTAATATTTGTGCTTAGCGCACGCTAATATCTGTCCAGTATAAATACTGGACAACATCGTTAATTCGTCATTTTCTCTCCCTTCTTCATCCCTTCCGATGGGAGCGAGCTCCAGAGGCGATTTTGAGCGATCTTGTTCATCAAGCTTCATCTCAGAGTAGATTTGAAGGTGTTTAACAGCATCTAATCATCTTCTTGGTCCAAATCAAGGTAATCTCTTCTTAGAACCCTAGTTCTTGAATTTTTGGGATTAGTGAGGTCTAGGCCGATTTAACCCAATATAGCCCAGATTGTTGTGAGATCTTCGTTGTATACTTGAGATCCTTTGTTAATCTTGAGACCTTGTGGATTGAACTTCATAAATTCATATGTTCGTCGGTTATGTTGATGTGAGCCTTTGAAATGTCTGACGAATTGCTCCATTGGGTAGGAATAAGGATGATCCCTATATTTTCAATTTATTGTTGATTCGTGGTGGTATTATTTTCGTAGTATTCGTGGGCTGTCGAATATTTGGTTGTTTTTGGAAGTTCGAAGGGCTAACCGACCGTATCCGTTCGTTGTTTCCCGTTGCTCGTGGTATCAAGGCAAGTATCTTGTCCATACGTTTAATGTTTCGTAGGCATAATTATTGAGAAATGATTTTATGCGAAATCCAATGTATATGAACGTAAAAAGGGATCGGTATGTTCTCGATAAATATTGTCTTTCAACGATAATTCGTGTACTTCGTGAATATGTGTGTTCTCGGAATATATGTGGTGGTTTTGTATGCTGAAAGATGCTATGATCACTTTGAGTGAGTTTAATAGACCGTAATCCTTTGTCGGGGATTTCGTAATGTTATGTGTACTTGTTCGGTAAGAACGAAATGTGTGTGATATTAGTTGTTATTCCTTCGTGAGGAGGTTGTGACGCTTGGTGTTGTTTGGGATTGGTAATTGCTTGTGGTTATATGACATTAGTTGTGAGTGTACGTCGACTATAGTGGCCATTCTAGCGAAGTACCTAGCATTTGTATGCATATTCTAGTATTCGAATTATGGCTTCCCGTGGCATTGTGGATGATATGTGTATGTTCACCTAGGGATTGGTCCTACGGGGCCTCTAGGGATACGTTGCCGTGAGTTTCGTATCGCGAACTATGGTTAACCACCCAGGGATGTCCGACTGGGATGTGCAAGGTACGGTGGCCGTGAGTCTCGTACCAAGGTTAACTTTGAAATGTTTTGTTGGAGAACCGTGATTTTTGGCGCATATTTTGTCTAATTAGAATAGCAGTCCAAATGGTATCGTACTTGGCTGGAATGGCACCAGAAAATGTGTTGTGTGTGATTTGTCCCTTGATTGTGATAATCTGGTAAGGGTACATGAGTCTTATGGTTACTTTGTGTATTGTAGCTCTGTGGTGTGTTGAGTTCGACCGTATGGTCAAGTTGCAATGTTGTGCTCTCTGTTGTCGTTCTGTGAGAATGTTGTCATGGTAATGTTTGACACGGTGTAGTTTATATCGGGTTATTCTTGTGAGTATGTGATGTGAATAAGTTGATTCACGGACCCCGTGCTTGTGGTTGGAATGTTATGATTGGATTGTGGACCCCGTATTTTGTTATCGGAATCGTATTTTGAAATAAATGATTTTGGGCTGTGTCCCTAAGTGTTCGAAAGGCTTTAGACTTCCTAAACCCTAAATGTTTTCAAAAACTCCCGAGATCGTAGAATGTTTTGTAATATGTAAAATGGTTTTATTCTTATCTTTTGTAATTCAAACTGTTTTGATCAAGTGAATTATCTCGGGAAGTATATTCATGATTTCTATGTTCTTAGAGTATGATAAGTATGGCTTGCCTTTGTATTTATACTTGCACTAGCAAAACAGTGGAGTTTTGCTAACCCCCGAGTATTCGGGGGTGGATGTCTGTATTGCGTCCAGGTATTTGCAGTTGGCTGGGGAGCAATTCACAGGAACATTACGAAGGATGATGGAAGACGGTGATACTCACATGAAGACCTGTGTTGAGTAATTGTTGATGCCTTGTTTTGTCCTTCCGTTGTGTTTATTTTCCCCTTATGCGGGAACGTTGATTTATGTTAACCCCTGCGTGGGTATGAGTTACGAGAAAGAGTAATGTATGGTTGATGTGTATGTTGTGGCAAAAGACCAAATCGATCTAATGGTTCGTTATTTAGCCATGTCGGCATGTATTATGTTGTTGTGTTTTTTGTATTTAGCCTGGTAGATCCTCACGGAGAGGGTCTGCGGCACTGTAATATTCCCGAACGGTTTGGGGGTGTTACAGAATATAGTATCAGAGCTTAGGTTGCGGAAACCTAGGCTGTCGGTTCGAGTTTTGTGTTGTCGGGTCTTTTATTGTCTTGTCTTGTCAGATTTTGTCTGACTGAGTCATGTCGCGATGCGTCGTCTGACGTGTCGGTCGTGATTAGTATCGAGGTGCAGCCATCATCTTCGTGCGATCTGTGGATGTAAGTCTCCCTACTTTGTTGCATCTCGTGTTATACGAACTTGTGTGATTATATGTTATTATGTGGGTTTTAAATGTGCCTCGTGAATACGTACTCCACACTTGTTTGATTCTCGTATTGTGCTAGAATGAAAAGTGATACCGGTGTATAAATGTGTATATATACTATGTGAAATGTTTAACTGGAGTAATGGCTTGGTGTGATTCCGCAAGGAAAGTTTGTCAATGTTTTCATAAATTTCTAGTTAAAACGTATGTGGTAATGATGTCGTTGTCATTTCGGCTTCAATTTCCTCGAGTTGTGATTAAGGCGGTGATGTGAACGCTGAGTCGTTCGGTATACATTCGTCGAGGTAGTTCTCTGGACCGAGAGGTGGGAATTCGGTTTGGAACGTTAGTTAACTTTTGATGGTTATTTGTGTGATGTTATAAGTAAGTAAACAGTTGGCGTTTGAAATTGTACGCTGTTGTTTATTCGTAACCTCCGATCTAGTACTGCTTGAAGGTGATTATGTGACTTTTGTTGCGTTAGGTTGTTGCTTGATTAATATGCCGATGCGCAGAGGTCGTGGTCGTAGCTGTGGTGCAGATGGCCACGGGGATCAGGAACGGGATCGAGAGGATGTTGCCAGGAACGATATCGGTAAGGATGTCGCTATTATATTGCATCAAGTAGCAGCACGGATGACTCAGTTGACCCAGGCGGTTCAACGCAACACTAATGCGATTCAGAAGATCGGGGCAAGCCTATGGCTCCGAGAGGTAGTTAGTCTGAATCCTTCTCGATTTGTGGGTATGGCAGATGCATTAGGTTGGGATGGCTGGATCCTTCAGCTGGGAAAAATATTCGAGGCTATTGATTTTCCCAAAGATCGGAAGGTTCCTATTGCTCAGTACCTTCTTAGCGAAGATGCTGCCCATTGGTGGGAAGCTGTCAAACCTCGTAATCGTGTCGTCATGTGGTCGGAGTTTTGAGAACTTCTGGAAGCTGGGTTTTGTCTGGAACTGAGTAGAAAGCTGAGGAAGCTGGATGACATTGTAGTTAGTACTGGAGTTGGTGGTTCTAGATTGCAACATGGTAGTCTTTCTGCTGTGAAGCTCCATCGCTCGATGCATGAAACTGAGAGTTCCAAGACGTCTACTTTGACTCCTGGTGAAGCTAGGAGGTGTTTTAAATGCAATGTATCAGGACATGTTCGTGCACAATGTCCTTCTCCGCTAGTAACGTGTTACAAGTGCGGACTCAAGGGACACCGGGTTCAGTTTTGCAAATTGTTCGCCGAACCTTCCAAGGCACGGACTTGAGCACTGATGTCAGGATCGACCCTGAGGAGCACCTGAGGGATATAGTCTACCAGCTGTATGTTATGTTATCTCCTTGTTTTGTCATTTCAAATTTAGGGGCTAAACCTCTTTTATGAGAGGCGGATTAGATTGTTGAACTTCTGTATTTTCGACTATCGACTTGTTTTCGTTCATTTATATTTCTAAACTTGCTCTATCCTTTGCTTTTTGTAGTTCGAACGAGTTATGGTATTGTTTCGGATTAATCTGTTTGTCGTTGTGACTTTTCCAAATCCGGCCCCTCTCTTGTGAACCTTATGAAAATATATATCATGTCGTTTTCATCGGATCATATATTGTCTTGATTCGTGCTGTGGACTTCGGGGGTTCTATTCGATTTCTGGTATTCGTTATGATTCGGATATGATTGTTCGACTGTTGTTGTCTCGACTGTTGTTGTTCGATCGTTTGTTGTCTGGTATTCATTGATCTCGTTTCATGATTTTTTTTAGCGTTCAGATCACTTCGTAATTTCCTTAACTTCGGGAAATTAACTTCGTTTTCGATCTTCCAATCCACGTGTTGTGGAATTTCGTATTTGTTCAGCGATTAACTTGCGTTTTAATTGTTGTACTGTTTGGGTTGTTCAACCATACAGATTTTTGTCCGTGCGTTTTGTTATCATTCTGAAATGGCGATGTGGATGGTAGCAGCCACGTGCTGCATGTGATTCGTTGCAGGTCATCCGCAATGGATAGCATATGTTATTTGAGACTATTTTGTGTTGATCGTTTTATGTTTTAAGTTTCGGGGACGAAACTTCTTCTAAGAGGGGTAGAATGTAATACACGAGATCTTTGTTCCAGATTCGTCGAGTTTTCTGGGTTTTACCGGATTGGTATTGTCCTCATCATTTAAATTTTGTTCCATGTTTTGGGTGTGCCTTATTGGGACACGTGTTTGGAGGCGTTTTGGATTACTATGCGAGTTTTTGGGTTTTTGTGGTGTAGCGCACACTAATGCTTGTGGCATAGCGCACGCTACTGTGTTGTGGTTAGCGCACGCTACCGGATGTGTAGCGCATGCTAACTAGCAGTCCAGCGGCAGTCCAGGAGCTACTAGACTGGGACTGTGGTCTCGTTAGCGCACGCTAAGGTTGGTAGCTAGCTAGCGCGCGCTATCGACTACTTAGCGCACGCCAATCGTTCTTTCTAGCGCACGCTACTTGGTAGGTGCAGATCTGTCCAGGGGCTACTAGACTAGTTTCGTGACCCATTAGCGCACGCTACGCTTATTGGCTAGCGCACGCTAACCGTGTTACATACGGAGTGTTCTGGGGCATTGACCCCGTTAGCGCGCACTAATGTTTGTGCTTAGCGCACCCTAATATCTGTCCAGTATAAATACTGGACAACAGTGTTAATTCGTCATTTTCTCTCCCTTCTTCATCCCTTCCGACGGGAGCGAGCTCCAGAGGCAATTTTGAGCGATCTTCTTCGTCAAGCTTCATCTCAGAGTGGATTTGTAGGTGTTTAACAGCATCTAATCATCTTCTTGGTCCAATTCAAGGTAATCTCTTCTTAGAACCCTAGTTCTTGAATTTTGGGGATTAGTGAGGTTTAGGCCGATTTAAGCCAATATAGCCCAGATTGTTGTGAGATCTTCGTTGTATACTCGAGATCCTTTGTTAATCTTGAGACCTTGTGGATTGAACTTCATAAATTCATATGTTCGTCGTTTATGTTGATGTGAGCCTTTGAGATGTCCGACAAATTGCTCCATTGGGTAGGAATTAGGATGATCCCTATATTTTCGATGTATTGTTGATTTGTGGTGGTATTATTTTCATAGTATTCGTGGGCTGTCGAATTCTTGGTCATTTTTGGAAGTTCGAAGGGCTAACCGACCGTATCCGTTCGTTGTTTCCCGTTGCTCGTGGTATCAAGGCAAGTATCTTGTCCATATGTTTCATGTTTCGTAGGCATAATTATTGATAAATGATTTTATGCGAAATCCAATGTTTAATGAACGTAAAAAGGGATCGGTATGTTCTTGATAAATGTTGTCTTTCAATGATAATTCGTGTACTTTGTGAATATGTGTGTTCTCGGAATATATGTGTTGGTTTTGTATGTTGAAAGATGATATGATCACTTTGAGTGAGTTTAATAGACCGTAATCCTTTGCTGGGGATTTCGTAATGTTATGTGTACTTGTTCGGTAAGAACGAAATATGTGTCATATTAGTTGTTATTCCTTCGTGAGGAGGTTGTGACGCTTGGTGTTGTTTGGGATTGGTAATTGCTTGTGGTTGTGTGACATTAGTTGTGAGTGTACGTCGACTATAGTGGCCATTCTAGCGAAGTACCTTGCATTTGTATGCATATTCTAGTATTCGAATTATGGCTTCCCGTGGCGTTGTGGATGATATGTGTATGTTCACCTAGGGATTGGTCCGACGGGGCCTCTAGGGATACGTTGCCGTGAGTTTCGTATCGCGAACTATGGTTAACCACCCAGGGATGTCCGACAGGGCTCTGCGGGGTACGGTGGTACCAAGGTTAACTTTGAAATGTTTTGTCGGAGAACTGTGATTTTTGGCGCATATTTCGTCTGATTAGAATGGCACTCCAAATGGTATCGTACTTGGCTGGAATGGCACCAAAATATGTGTTGTGTGTGATTTGTCCCTTGACTGTGATAATCTGGTAAGGGTACGTGAGTCTTATGGTTGCTCTGTGTATTGTAGCTCTGTGGTGTGTTGAGTTCGACCGTATGGTCAAGTTGCAAAGTTGTGCTCTCTGTTGTCGTTCTGTGAGAATGTTGTCATGGTAATGTTTGACACGGTGTAGTTTATGTCGTAAAATGTTTTGTATGATGTAAAATCGTTTTATTCTTATCTTTCGTAATTCAAACTGTTTTGATCAAGTGAATTATCTCGGGAAGTATATTTACGATTTCTATGTTCTTGGAGTATGATAAGTATGGCTTGCCTTTGTATTTATACTTGCACTAGCAAAACAGTGGAGTTTTGCTAACCCCCGAGTTTTCGGGGGGTGGATGTCTGTATTGCATCCAGGTATTTGTAGTTGGCTGGGGAGCAATTCACAGGATCGTTACGAAGGATGATGGAAGACGGCGATACTAATCACATGAAGACCGGTGTTGAGTAATTGTTAATGTCTTGTTTTGTCCTTCCGTTGTGTTTATTTTCCCCTTATGCGGGAACATTGATTTATGTTAACCCCTGCGTGGGTATGAGTTACAAGAAAGAGTAATATATGGTTGATGTGTATGTTGTGGCAAAAGACCAAATCGGTCTAATGGTTCGTTATTTAGCCATGTCGGCATGTATTGTGTTGTTGTGTTTTCTGTATTTAGCCTGGTAGACCCTCACGGAGAGGGTCTGCGGCGCTGTAATATTCCCGAACGGTTTGGGGGTGTTACATTTTTGTTGAGTTCCGTGTTCTTAAGCAACTTTTCCGCGCTTGAGTTCGATTCTTGCGAATCTTGTTCGAAAATGCTGTTTCGTGTTCCTTCAAAGTTTGTTTAACTTTGTTAGACGTGTTGTGAGCTTCAGTTTGGTTATTCGTTGTCGTACTGTGATATTTCGATCGTTCGTGCCATTTCGTAATTTCCTAAAGTCTTGGGGAACTTCTTTCGTATTCCTCACTCCGACCTTGTTGGAGGGTCGTTATGAGTTTTGGTGCGATCCTACTGCCTGTGCAGTAGGAATAGCGCACGCTATGGGCTAGATATAGTGCGCGCTACTTGAGATTGCTAGTGCACGTTGAGACACAGTTAGCGCACGCTAACTGGAGGTGCAGAAACAGTCGAGGGGCTACTGGACTGGGGTGGAATATTGATTGGCACACGCTATGTAGTGGTATAGCACACGCTAAGGTGCAACAGTAGCGCACGCTATGGTGAGGATAGCGCATGCTAACTGGTAGTTCGGGGGCAGTCCAGGAGCTACTGGACTGGGTCTGGAGATCTCGTTAGCGCATGCTAATACTTGTGGTTAGCGCATGCTAACAGTGGGTTTTGGACATGAAGCAGTGCGTCGATAGCGCACGCTAATCGTAATGATTAGCGCACGTTAAGCTGTCCAGTATATAAACTGTACAGCAGTCGTGAATTGTCATTTCCACTTCATTTCTTCTCCTCACCGCGGGTTCGAGACGAGGGCGACTAGGGTTTTAAGTTATGGTCAATTTTTGTTATATCCAAGGTGTTTTGGAGAGTTCTAGGTGACTGTAACATCATCTGATCAGTTGTTCTTCGTCGAATCAAGGTATTTTTCCCATTTTTCCCTAGAGTTGACTTTTTAGAGTTTTGTTCTTGATCTCGATCCTAGTCCGATTTTGATTAATCGGTTGGTGCTATATGATGTTATTAATCATGTTCTATGGATTGTATATCCGTATTTCGAGTTTATTTAACTCGATTGACGATTTGAGTGTTCTTGGGAATTATTGAACATTTAACGTTCGATTAAATATTTCAATGAGTTTCCTTTGATGTTTTGAGGTGATTTCCATTATTATTGGTCTGGATCATCATTGTGATAGTGTTCTCGTTGTTTCTTGTGGTAGTTGTAGGTTTCGGGGCACTTCGATCGAGCCATGTTCATCGGAGTATTCGTGTGACGGTTTTGAGGCAAGTACCTTGTTCATACATTTCTTGTTTTGTAGATATGATGATCGGTGATCGTCTAAGTGTGTTTGTTGGTTGTTTGAAATGAACTTTCAAAAGATTCGCTTAAACCTCGTTAAAGGCTCACTTTCAAAACGCTTGTGCATCTGTGAATGGTGTGTTTGTAAATAATTAATTGAATCCTATGGATATGTTTGGGGTTGATGTTGTGCTTTGATAATTCATATATACATATATTACCTCATTTCGGTGCATTGTGATTTGACGTTTGTGTCGTGCTAAGTATTTGTTGCCTCTGGGTGAATTGTTGCGATATCCTTAGTGTACTGTGTTAAGTGATGTGAATGTGTGGTCATAGTCTAGCTGTGAAGCTGGGCGAGGTCTACGGTGACACATGGCTTGTGATCATGTGGTCAGGATGCAACAAGTGATCGATCCAACCGTGAGAGCCTAAGAAAACTACGGTGACACATGACTTGCGATCGTGTGGTCAGGATGCAACAAGTGATTGATCCAACCCTGAGAGCCTAAGAAAACTACGGTGACACATACAACAAGTGATTGATCCAACCGTGAGAGCCTGATGACATGTGGCAAGCTATCACGATGTCGTGGATATGATTGTGGATGTATCTTTGTTAGGGTCGACTACATTGGAGTGTTACCAAGATTTAGTATCTTGGAATGTGACCCCTTTGGGTTTTCTTTTAAAAGAGAAGGATTCGATAATCCTAAATGGTTTTCCGTTAAAACTCCCGAGGGCATTTTAAAAACATTTTATAAATTGTTCTCTTGATTTATGACCTTTCGAATTCGGAAAGTTTTACTCAAACTCTCTGTCTCGGGAAGTATTTCTTTTCGTTATTTTTGAATCTTTGAGGATTCCTGATTTTTATTATTCCTGGATTATGACTTGTATGACTCGTATTCGCACTTTGTACTTGCACTAGCAAAATAGTGGAATTTTGCTAACCCCCGAGTAATCGGGGAGTGGATGTTTGTTTTCCGTCCAGGTTTATTCAGGTTTTGGGGAGCATAACACAGGGTTGTCATGAAGGATGATGAATGATGATCGATACTAATCATATGAGGACCCCTACGATGTTGTATTGGTTTCGTTGTAGTTGTTTCCGCTGCAGTATTTTCCCCATTGTACGAGAGCGTGTTGTATTTTGACCCCTGCGTGGGTATGTATTGAGATTGAGTGGTATATGTTAATTGAAAGACCAAATCGGTCTATTGGGTCATTTTAGCCTTAGAGGCGATGTTGAGATATTTGATTTTGTTACCAGCCTGGTAGATCCTTGAGAAAAGGGTCTACGGGGTGTAATATCCCTAGTGGATTGGGGGTGTTACATAAATGGTATCAGATCTTAGGTTGTGGAATCCTAGGCTATCGGGTCAAGTTATGTCTGTTGAGTCTTGTCTCGTCAGATTTTGTCTGACTGAGTCATGTCGCTACGTGTCGTCTGAGTTTGTTGGTCGTGATTAGTATCGTGGGTCGATCATCATCTTTGTGCGACCTGTGGATATAAGTCTCCCTTCTTTGTGTTGTCCCTCGTGTGACACGAGCTACTTGTATGATTATTTGTTAAGTGATGGAATCTTTATGTAGATTTTGGTGTTGCGATATGTGTTTATTTAACTCTCATATTTTGTTTATATGAGAATTGGTGTCACTGCTAATGCATTTCTGACTGTTGATTTTGTCCGCTGCTAATGATTTCCAAAATGATTAGCTCGTTTTGCAAGTATTCTTGTGAAACCCTTATACTTAACATGGAATAGTAATGTATATGTGTGTAATTTTCTCACTCCGGGAGGGTCCGACGAGGCCTCGAAGGAATCTGTGATTTCGCTCCTGATTCACGAGTTTGTTTGGATAGCCAGTTCAGGAGGGTCCATAGAGGCCTCGGATGGGACCAGTGGTTTCGATCCGGTCCTAGGCGAGTCATGCGCATAATTTTTAACTATGGCCAGTCTGGGAGGGTCCTTAGAGGCCCCAGATGGGACCAGTGGTTTAGCCTCGGTCCTAGGTAATTTTTCAACTGTGATTATTGACTGTTTGTTGTCTGGGAAAGACATGTCTTGATTTTGAAACAATTGATGCATGTACTATGAGATGTGTAAGCGAATGTCGATATGTGTGAGCAGAGGCTTAACGTATACTTGTAATGTGTGAGTTTTGGGGCATTCTGGCCGAATGGATTTTTGAAAATCTTGAGTATCCTAGAGAATAAATTTCGAGACGTACTTTTAAAATGGATTATTTCCTCGCGGTATTTTCAAGGTGCCTACTAGTACAACTGTATGTTTCAAAATTCTTCCACTTTGAGGACCAAATTATTTAAAGTTTTTAACTAAAAGAAAGATATCCTCATTTTTATCAAATGCAAGATGATTTTTTTTTTAAAGTCTCGATAACGATGTTGTATTACTTTTTCAAAATGTGATACTCAAAATAAACTGGTGTTTCCAAATTTTTTTTTCAAAAAGGTGGTTTTTGTTTTTAAAACATATCATTTCCCGTTTGGGGTCAGGGAATGTGTTTATAATATTAACATGTGTCGTTAGGGTGTTAGCCCTCTGTGAGAGGTGTGATGTTAGTATTAAATGTTTGTCGCTTCGTGGGAATTTGCGTGTTATCGCACCTGTGCGAGCTGTTAGAGCTTAGGTTTGTATGATTGTGTGCATATATGATTGTTTCATGATGTTTTGTAATTGTGTTCCGGTTATCATTCGGGCCGTTGAAATCGCCGAACGGATGTCATCGTTGCTGTGATTTTGTGTATGTGAGTTGCCATAGGATGGTAATTGTTGTATGTGATTGTGTTACGATTTTCTCTTTTGTTGAGTGGTTACTTATTCAGTATGTCGAGGGGCAGGGGTCGTGGTCGTGGCAACCAGATGTGTGATCAGGATCGTACTACCGGTGATGGTGTTGGTATCCTTGTTGCCACTATTTTGCAGCAGGTAGCTGCACAGATGACTCAGTGACTCAAGCAGTTCAACGTAATACAGATGTGACCCAGAACATTAGTGCAAATCAGTGGCTTCGAGAAGTGGTTCGTATGAATCCCCCTCGTTTCGCTGGTGCTGCAGATGCATTGGGCTGGGAAGGTTGGTTTTTCCAGTTGGAAAAGATATTCGAGTTGGTTGATTGTCCAGAAGAATGTAAGGTGCCGGTCGCTCAGTATCTTCTCGACAAGGATGCTGCTAACTGGTTGGAGGCTGTTAAGCCTCGGGATCATGTGGTCATGTGGGCAGAGTTCCAGAGATTCATGAGAGATGAGTTCTATCCTGAACCGATCAGAAAACAGATGATTAATGAATTCCTTTTGGCGAAACCGCAAGATGTGCCGCTGTCTCAAGCTATTATCGACTATAGCAAATAGCTCAGCTACGTGCAGGATCAGGTAAGGACAGCGGAAGATAAGATCTATCATTTTAGTAAGCGAATGAAGCCGGAGATTCATCAGTACATGGCGGGTCTCACTTGTACTTCATTGAGAGAGTATCAGAATAGGGCGTTAGCCTACGAACTATCTATATCATCGACTGGGCATATGTCTGAATCGAAGAAACAGAAAATTGTTGGGAACTTTTCAGTAAATCAGGGTAGTGGGCCCCCTGGGGCTGGGACTTTGTCATCATCCTAAGAAAGTTCCTCGATCGCGTGAATCGAGGAGAAGTATTACACCTACAGTGAGTAATGTGAACAGCACGAAGATGTGTTATAACTGTAGTCGAGCGGGCCATACCGCGAAGAATTGTCGTTCACCATTAGTCTACTGTTTCGATTGTGGTCAATTGGGACACCAAGCCGTACATTGCGAGATGGTAGCCGAGAGGTTTGGGGATCGAGTTTGCATCTCTGCTCCGAAAGGACCCAGAGATGCCTAGTGTGGTTTTCGAGAATTTCGGCATGGTCGAAATTCTTCGTGGTTACCCTCGCGGATCGTTGTGTGTTTAATTTCTATTTTTTGACTGAACATGTTTTCTGGTGATAGGTACCTTTTGTTTTGTGATTTTTCGTATAATTTACTTGATTGTGCTATCTGTTTAGTGATACTTGACACTTTTTGGTTTTATTATGTCTCTGCTTGTGACATTGTGATGGTTGTCGTTGAGCGTGATTTCACGTCGTATGTTTCTTTGCGTTGCTTGTAGCGTTTCGCCATTAGGTGTGAGTTATTCGGTTCTTGTGTATCTCGTTGAGATGTTCCTGGTGGGATATTGCCTCTTCCTACTTATTTTAAGTTTCGGGACGAAACTTCTTTTATGGAGGGTAGTATGTAATATCCTCAATTTTGATTTTCAGTAAGTTTCTTTTTTTTTTGGCAGGACTCCAATTGAACGCCTCGCTTGTGAACGTTTCATCATTTTGGGAATGATTAATTCTGTACTTTTGTCATCCGAGTTCGCTTTGGTGTCGTTTTGTTGAGTTCCATGTTCTTAAGCAACCTTTCCGCGCTTGAGTTTGATTCTTGCGAATCTTGTTCGAAAATGCTGTTTCGTGTTCCTTCAAAGTTTGGTTATTCGTTGTCGTACCATGATATTTCGGTCGTTCGGGCCATTTTGTAATTTCCTAAATTCTTGAGGAACTTCTTTTGTAGTCCTCACTCCGACATTTTTGGAGTGTCGTTATGAGTTTTGGTGCGATCCCACTGCCTGTGCAGTAGGAATAGCGCACGTTATGGGCTAGATATAGCGCGCGCTACTTGAGATTGCTAGCGCACGCTGAGACACAGTTAGCGCACGCTAACTGGAGGTGCAGAAACAATCCAAAGGATACTGGACTGGGTTGGAACGTTGATTGGCGCATGCTATGTAGTGGTATAGCGCGCACTAAGGTACAACAGTAGCACACGCTATGGTGAGGATAGCGCACGCTAACTGGTAGTTCGGGGGCAGTCCAGGAGCTACTAGACTGGGTCTGGAGGTCTCGTTAGCGCACGCTAACACTTGTGGTTAGTGCATGCTAACAGTGTGCTTTGGACATGAAGCGGTGCGTCGATAGCGCACGCTAATCGTAATGATTAGCGCAGGCTAAGCTGTCCAGTATATAAACCGGACATCAATCGTGAATTGTCATTTCCACTTCATTTCATCTTCTCTCCGTGGGTTTGAGACGAGGGCGACTAGGGTTTGAACTTCTGGTCGATTTTTGTTACATCCAAGGTGTTTTGGAGAGTTCTAGGTGATTGTAACATCATTTGATCTGTTGTTCTTCGTCGGATCAAGGTATTTTTCCCATTTTTTCCTAGAGTTAAATTTTTGGAGTTTTGTTCTTGATCTCGATCCTAGCCCGATTTTGATGAATCGGTTGGTGCTATATGATGTTATTAATCGTGTTCTATGGATTGTATATCCGTATTTCGAGTTTGTTTAACTCGATTGACGATTTGAGTATTCTTGGGAATTATTGAACATTTAATGTTCGATTAAATGTTTCAATGAGTTTCATTTGATGTTTTGAGGTGATTTCTGTTATTATTAGTCTGGATCCTCTTTGTGATAGTGTTTTTGCTGTTTCTTGTGGTAGTTGTAGGTTTCGGGGCACTTCGGTCGAGCCATGTTCATCAGAGTATTCGTGTGCCGGTTTCGAGGCAAGTAACTTGTTCGTACATTTCTTGTCTTGTGGATATGATGATCGCTGATCGTCTAAGTGTGTTTGTTTGGTTGTTTGAAATGAACTTTCAAAAGAATCACTTAAACCTTGTTAAAGGCTCACTTTCAAAATGCGTGTGCATCTGTGAATGGTATATTTGTAAATGATTAAGTGAATCATATGGATATATTTGGTGTTGATATGTTGTGCTTTGATAATGCATATATACATATATTACCTCATTTTGGTGCGTTGTGATTTGACGTTTGTGTTGTGCTAACTATTTATTGCCTCTGGGTGAACTGTTGGGATATCTTTGGTGGACTGTGTTAAGTGATGTGAATGTGTGGTCATAGTCTAGCCGTGAAGCTGGGCAAGGTCTACGGTGACACATGGATTGTGATCATGTGGTCAGGATGCAACAAGTGATTGATCCAACTGTGAGAGCCTAAGAAAACTACGGTGACATATGACTTGTGATCGTGTGGTCAGGATGCAACAAGTGATTGATCTAACCGTGAGAGCCTAAGAAAACTACGGTGACACATGACTTGTGATCGTGTGGTCAGGATGCAACAAGTGATTGATCCAACCGTGAGAGCCTGATGACACATGGCAAGCGATCACGGTGTCATGGATATGATTGTGTATGTATCTTTGCCAGGGTCGAGTACCTTGTTCGTGTTACCAAGATTTCGTATCTTGGGTGGTTATGTTTTATTGATTTTATGTTCGTCGAGGACACGTGGTGTGGGTTGTGCACCCGTAAATTATTGTTGGTTTTATTTGAGAAAGTAAAATCTTGGAATGTGACCCCTTTTGGTTTTCTTTTGGAAGAGAAGGATTCGATAATCCTAAATGGTTTTCCGTTAAAACTCCCGAGGGCATTTTAAAAACATTTTATAAATTGTTCTCTTGATTTGTGACCTTTCGAATTTGGAAAGTTTTACTCAAACTCTCTGCCTCGGGAAGTATTTCTTTTCGTTATGTTTGAATCTTTGAGGATTCCTGATTTTTATTATTCTTGGAATATGATTTGTATGACTCGTATTTGCACTTTCTACTTGCACTAGCAAAATAGTGGAATTTTGCTAACCCCCGAGTAATCGGGGGTGGATGTCTGTTTTGCGTCCAGGTTCATTCAGGTTTTGGGGAGCATAACATAGGGTTGGCACGAAGGATGATGAATGATGATCGATACTAATCACATGAGGACCCATATGATGTTGTATTGGTTTAGTTGTAGTTATTTCCGCTGCAGTATTTTCCCCGTTGTACGGGAGCGTGTTGTATATTGACCCATGCATGGGTATGTAGTGAGAATGAGTTGTATGTATTAATTGAAAGACCAAATCAGTCTACTGGGTCATTTTAGCCTTAAAGGTGATGTTGAGATGTTTGATTTTGTTACCAGCCTGGTAGATCCTTGAGAAAAGGGTCTACGGCGTGTAATATCCCTGAGTGGATTGTGGGTGTTACAATCATAGAGGATGATCTGATCCAAGTAGACAAATTATACTTTACTGTTGATTTTACAGTCCTAGACACTGAACTGTTGAGAATACCAAAGATCAAATTCCTGTCATTTTAGGAAGGCCATTCTTAGCTACTTCAAATGCATTAATTAACTGTAGAAATTCCATCATAAAATTTTCTTTTGGAAATATGACTATTGAACTAAATATGTTCAATATTTCTCAACGGCATGATGATCATGATGATGTCTGTGAGGTAAATATGATATAGAGTATGAGTAATTATTTCTTTACAAAAATTAATGATGATGATCTTTTTGAAAGCCGTTGTTCTCATTTTGGCTCAAATTTTGACATCGATAGTTTAATTAATTAAATAAACTCTTTACTAGAGTCTACACCATTATTCGATAATGATAAAAGGAAAGCTAAAACTGCACCACTTGAGAGTCAAATGAACAAGGAAGTATCTATTGGAGGTTCAAAGATAGAGCTCAATCTATTACCTCAGACTCTAAAATATGCAGTTTGAGGACCATGAGAAACCCTATATGTCATCATAGCATCTGATTTAGACGAAGAACGAAAAGATAAGTTAATCAATGCCCTTAAAGAACATAAAGAAGCAATAGGCTGGACCATTTCCGACATTAAAGGTATTAGTCCTTCTATATTATGCATAGAATTCATCTTGTAGAAAATGCAAAAACATCTCGAGAATTTCAAAGAAGACTAAATCCTAATTTGAAAGAAGTTGTAAGAGCTGAAATAATCAAAATCTTAGATGTAGGAACCATCCATCCTATTTCTGATAGCTATTGGGTCGGTCCTGTTTATATAGTTCCAGAGAAATCTAGCATAACTGTAATCACGAATGAAGAAAATAAACTTGTTCCAACCAAAATTCTAACTGGTGGAGAGTCTGTATTGATTATAGAAAATTGAACTCTTTTACAAGAAAATATCACATTCCACTTTCTTTTATTGATCAGATGCTAGAAAAGTTAGCTGGTCATGCTTATTATTATTTTCTTGATGGATATTCTGGCTATAACCAAATTCCCATTGCTCCTGAAGATCATGAAAAACACTTTAGCCTTTCCTATCAGAACTTTTGCTTTCCGAAGAATGCCATTTGGTTTGTGCAATGCACCTGCTACTTTTCAGTGGTGTATGATTGTAATACCCAGTTGTAATTCAGTCATTATCATTCAGTAATTATCATCCAGTAATTGTCACTCAGTAATTTTCATTCATTAATAATCATTCATCATTCATATTCAATCATTGTATTCACCGTTCAGAGTAATTTGTACCGTGTATCCGTTATTATTCGTCTTTCTACCTGATTGGAGGATCGAGCCGTGTTTATCATCATTGTCTTTTTCGTAGTGGGCTGTGTGTGAGGAGTAGCGCAGGCTACATACTCTCTTTAGCGCGCGCTAATTGAGTACGGGTAGCCACGCTACCTCTCAGCATTAGCGCACGCTAGCGTGGTTCAGGCAGATAGTCCAGAAGGCACTAGACTGCATTTGAGCTGTAGTAGCACATGCTTCGAATGGTAAGTAGCGCGCGCTAGTGAGTTCGGATAGCGTGCGCTAAGGTCGATCAGGCAGAGTCCAGTGGGTACTGGACTAATTTGGAATAATTCATAGCGTACGCTATGAGTGGATATTAGCGTACGCTAATGGTGTAGTAGCACACGCTGAGTTTTGGGTGTAGCGTATACTATCGCGAGTAGATCAGAGAACAGGAGATTCTGGACTTCAGACACTGGGCATCAGATATCATTTAGCGCACGCTAACTTTTTGGGTTAACGTACGCTATTGGGAAGACCTTAGCGCACGCTACCAAGTTCGTAGTATACGCTAACGGGGCAGTCAGAACGTACTGGACTGTCCAGTTAACCCGTTAGCACACGCTACATATCAGGTCATAGCGTGTGCTAAGCTGGTACCAGTATATATTGGACAGTGCAATCCAGATTCATCATTTTTTCATTTCACTTCATTCCTTCATCGGTTTTGGGTGATTTCGGACGTTTTGGAGAGATTTCTTCGAGCTGAACCCATCTATCATCATCTTCAGGCTTATCCTTTGGATTAATCATCATTTCATCCTCTCCAACACATCAAATCAAGGTAATGATTTCTTGGATCTAGAATTTCAGATTTTGAGTATTATCCTTCCGATCTCTTCGTGTAAGCTTGCTATTATGTTGGAATATGTTAGATATGGATTATATACCTTGGATACATGTATTCCTACGGATTTACTGATGTATTTTACGGATTTGATGAATATTTGGAGAATTAATCAAGAACCCTTGATGTTGACTTTGGTTATTTTTGGGGGTTTCCGATTATGGTTGTCGTAACCATAAATTGTGGTTTCCTCATTGGATTATTGATATCATTGAAGGTGTTTTGTTGGATTGAACTACTCATTTTGGAGTTTGGTTTCGATATATTTGGGATTGGTTAGAATCAAATGATGATGTTCGCTAAGTGTTTGTTTGAATGCCTCAATTAGTTTGGATATTGTTGTTTCGACCTTTGAGTTGGTCATGATTCATGCTTGATGCGTATATTAAGCTAGTTATTGGTATTTGTGTTATTCACGGTTGTTCGAGCGACCGACATCTCTTTTGGGACGTTGATTGAGGAAGGACATTCTTCATCGGTGTTGAGTAACTTAATTCTTACTCAGTTAAAAGGATACTCATTCCTTTCGTTGTTGTTCATTCATAAATCAGAATTCATTCATAGTGTAATAATCATGTTGAGACTTGTAATTTATCAAACTAATCATTCAATTCACGAGGAACGATGGTTCCAATCATTTCAATGAGCTACCATTCATTTCATTATTATCTCATCTCGGTGAGTCATTCTTGACCCTTGTCGAATTGTTATTCATTAATGTTACATTGGTCACTTTCGCTCTTATGGCCGTGTGGGTACATATTACGTGGCCGGGTGGGGATGTGTGGAATTTTTAGTCGGGCACATGATAGTCATATGATCGGGTTCACCGACATAATGGACTGTGCACACGGTAACGTACCTCCATGAGACTAATTAGGTACAAGGGCGGGTGTGTACGGACACTCGTCTTGTGCACTTGCACATACCATTACGGGCGTACTATGATGCCCCTCTTCAGCTTAATTTCACAATTCAGATATATCATGATTGTGTTTGTTCAACTCTTGAGGATTGTTGTTCTGTGTAACTGACTCCGTTGGGGGATGTTGTTTTCAGGTCATGGCAAGGCTAAAGCACGGGAAGAGAACATTGACGGCGAGAAGTCCCAGTCATACTAGTAGGGGGACACAGTCCTTTTTCAGTCATTCATACTTCTTCACTTATATTTCCGCTGCAGATTTTCCGTTTGGATATTCATTTTCATTTAGTGTTGTATATTTTATCTTCATATAAAATATACATGTATTCGGTATTTTCCTGGGTGTGTTGTACTTGAAACTCCTCATCGGAGTAATTTCTGATATAATGTGGTTCGGTACTACAATTATGTTATTTAATTCATTAAGTTTCATTCGCCTGGTGGGTCCCGGTTGGGGGTCTACGGCACTGAAATATCCGCCTAGTTTGGGGTGTTACAGAGTTGATATCGGAGCGTGGTTTTGAATACTACCTTCCAAGTCATGTCTCATTGAAATCATCGTTCATCAGACTAGTATCATTGGACTTTCGCGTCACGTGTGTCCTGTGGAAGAGCCAAGCCTCTCAGACCAAAGAACAGTAAGATTTCTGACGCCATGGTATAATTTCTGGCAATAAGAATCACTCATTCACCATTCAACAGTCAACAATCCTCAATCATCATTCTATAATTATCTTATGACTTTCCTACTTCAGTATGGAGAGAGCAGACAAAGGACGCGGGGCAAGAGGCCGTAGTGCGGTCCGAAACCTGAGAGCTCGTGTGAATACACACGCGAACGCGAGGAATAATGCTAATTCATCGAGCAGCAACGGTGTCACTCATTCACCCGAAAATGATCATTCACTGTCAGGGAGTCGTACCCGGGACACAGCTCAATCAGAAGGTGTTTGGGTTGATCCACTTACTTTTATACAGGGCATGATGGCCCAGATGACTCATATGGCACGCCTCATGGAGGCGATGCAGAACTCAACCGCTCAGAATCAGCAGGCTCCTCCACCGCCACCTCAGGGACAGGAGAGGGGCGTGAGCAGTATCACTGGCGACATCTCTCTCCAGAGACCACCTACTTTAGAGGGCTCATCTGAGCCGGCGGATATTGTTCACTGGCTTGAGCATTTCGAGAAGTTGTTTGCTATGGTGGAGTGTCCCGAAGGACACAAAGTTTCAGTTGTGGCTTACTATCCGGTAAGAGCCCTCATTCATGGCTGTTATCATTGAAACTCACCGGCAGATCTTGTACTTGGGATCAATTCAAGACTCTCATGATGGAGAGGTATTATCCGGCCCCACTTAGAGAGGCCAAGTTATCATAATTACTCACTCCTGACCCCTCGGCGGAAGATGATGTTCTCGCCATCGTCGAGAAATTTCAGGAGCTACTTCCTTTCGCCTCGTCTATTATTCACTCAGAGGCGGACAAGATCAAGTATTTCAGCAAGAGGTTGAAACCTCGTATGCAGATGCATTTGCTTAGTCACATTGCACCACTCTGGCCGAATTCATCGAGAAAGCTCTTACTTATGAGCTTACTGCTAAGGAGATTGCTAAGCAACAACCTTCATCTGCTAGCAAGAAGTCAAAGAATCGTAATTAGTCTGAAGGCAGTCAGGTAACTTTCAAGAAGCCTCGTGCGGGCTCTACTTTTTCTGAGCGACCTCCTATGGCGCCTAGACCCGCGGAATCTCAGTCCCGAGCGGCCATTTCGGCCGTCACCTATTTCAACTCTGGAGAACTTGGTCATTTCATCACCAAGTGTACGAGGCAGACTATAACGTGCATTAACTGTGGGATTGCTGGGCATAAGGCCCATTTTTACCGAAGGGACTCCAAACCTACTCCGGCATCATCTCAGGCCACTCAGTCCGCGTCGTTTAAGACGACAGGAGCAAACAAAGGCGGAGCCCATAGTCATCAGACAGGAGCATCCGGTGTGGGGACTAGCAAGCCCCGAATTTATGAGATGAAGAGGACCGATGATCCGGAGGCCCGGATGATCTCAGGTACACTCGATATTCAATCTCAACCTGTGTGTACCCTTTTTGATACTGGTGCATCGCATTTATTCATTTCCAAGTCATGTTTGAGTAGACTACGTCTGGGTAGTGCTACTAGTTGTGAGCCTTATGTAATTGGTCTACCTGATGGTAGAAGAATTATAGGAGATCGTGAGATTAAGGATTGTCCAATTCAGCTTCATGGCCGTGATTGGTTAGCCGACCTATTCGTGGTGGTTTTACTGAGAGACGACATCATCTTGGGTATTGATTGGATGGATCGTCATGATGCCATCATTAGTGTCCGTAAGCATATGGTCACTATTATTTCAGATGATGGGGTCGAATGTGTATTTCATGGAGGTAATCCCAGCTGTTCCGGGAGAGTCATCAACTTGATGAAAGCTGTGAAATTACTCAGTTAGAAGTGTGTTGGTTATTGGTGCTATATGACCAAAACCGAGAAATCATCAATAATGTTGGAGGATATTCCGGTAGTGAGAGAATATGCCGATCTATTTCCAGACGAGTTACCTGGTTTGCCTCCACAGAGGGATGTGGAATTCACGATTGAGTTGGAGCCCGGTACGTCTCCAATATCGAAGGCACCATATCGGATGGCCCCGACCGAAAGGCAGGCATTGAAGAATCGATTGGAGGATTTGACCGAGAAAGGTTATATCCGACCGAGTGCGTCCCCGTGGGGAGCACCAGTGTTATTTGTCAAGAAGAAGGACGGTTCTTTTCGTTTGTGTATTGATTATCAGGAGTTGAACAGGGTGACGATCAAGAATAAATGATCTCTTAGATCAACTTCAGGGAGCTTCAGTATTTTCCAAGATCGATTTAAGATCTGGATATCATCAGTTGCGAATTCGAGAGTCGGATATCGCAAGGACAACGTTTCGAACACGCTATGGTCATTATGAGTTTGTGGTAATGCCGTTTGGGTTAGCTAATGCACCTGCGGTATTCATGGAATTAATGAATTGAGTTTTCGTCGACTATTTGGATCAATTTGTGGTTGTCTTCATTGATGGCATTTTGATTTATTCTCGTGACCGGGAGGAGCACGAATTTCACCTTCATCAGGTTCTCGACGTGTTGAGACGAGAGCATCTTTATGGAAAGTTTTCCAAATGTGAGTTCTGGATGTCCGAGGAGATATTTCTCATACATGTAATTTCATCAGACGGAGTTCGTGTCAACCCTCAGAAGACGGAGGCGATCCGAGATTGGCAACCTCCGAAGAATGTCAAGAAAATCCGAAGTTTTCTCGAATTAGCTGGTTATTATCGGCGATTTGTGGAAGGATTTTCTAAAATCGCTCAACCCATGACGAACCTTTTGCGGAAGTATAAGAAATACACGTGGTCCAACGCGTGTCAGCAGAGTTTTGAAGAACTCAATAGTCGTTTGATTTCAGCACCTGTCCTTTCCTTGCTGCAAGGGACGGAGGGATTCGTGGTTTATAGTGACGCGTCTGGACACGGTCTTGGATGTGTATTATTTCAGAACGGGAAAGTTATTGCTTATGCTTCACGGCAATTGAGACCTTACGAGGTTAATTATCCGACCCACGACCTGGAGCTTGCAACCGTGGTGTTCGCATTGAAGATTTGGCATCATTATCTTTATGGCATCACCTGTCAGATATTCACCGATCATAAAAGTTTGAAGTTTATATTTACTCAGAAGGAGTTAAATATGCGATAGAGGTAGTGGTTGGAACTAATTAAAGATTATGATATTGAGATCCTGTACCACCTTGGCAAGGCGAACGTGGTCGCCGATGCCTTGAGTCATAAGAACGTTCAGGAGCAGATGCTTGCTCGTTTAACTGTTCAGAAGGAGCTTCAGCAGGAATTCCTTAGACCCGAGATCGAGGTCTGGTTACAACGAGTACAAGGGCAACTTTTTACGTTGGAGATTTCATCGCCACTTGAGGAGGCGATCAGAGTGAATCAGGGTTCGGATCCATCTTTGTTGCGCATTCGAGATGATGTGACTCAGGGGAAAGACCCTGTATTTGTGGTCCACGAGGACGAACTTTTGCAATTTAAGAACCAGTTATGCGTTCCGGCGAATGACTAGATGAAAAACTCGATTTTGAGAGAAGCTCATGCTACCCCTTATTCCATTCATCCGAGGTCTAGCAAGATGTACAAGGACTTGAAACAGAATTACTGGTGGAGTAATATGAAGCGAGAAGTCGCAGAATTTGTTTCGAGATGTTTAACCTATCAGCAAGTCAAGATAGAACATCAACGACCGGTGGGTATGCTGAAACCTCTCCCTATTCCAGAGTGGAAGTGGGAAGATATTTCTATGGACTTCATCACGAGTCTGCCGACGAGTCGTCGTGGCATGAATACAATTTGGGTAATTGTGGTTCGTCTAACTAAGTCAGCTCATTTCCTTGAGATTAAGGATATGTGGGGACCTGAGAGACTTGACCAGTTGTTCATCAAAGAGATAGTGAGATTGCACGGTACTCATAAGAGTATTGTTTCTGATCGTGACAGGCGATTCGTGTCACATTTTTGGAAATCAGTCCATCGTGCTATGGGAACTCAGCTTAATCTCAAAGATGACTTTTCATCCTCGGTCAACCGGCTGCACAATCAGAGAGGACTATTCAGACATTGGAGGACATGTTGAGGGCATGTGTCCTCGATTGGAAAGATGATTGGGAAGCCCAACTACCATTGATCGAGTTCACGTACAATAATAGTTGGCATGCTTCGATTAAGATGGCACCTTACGAGGCCTTGTACGGTCATCATTGTCGATCTCCTTTGTGTTGGGATGACTTATCAGAATTAATCGGCACCGAGCCCGATATGCTTATAGCCGCCCGTGAGAAGGTAGCTTTGATCAGGAGTCGTTTGTTGACCGCTCAGAGTCGACAGAAATCATATGCAGATAACCGTAGTTGTAATATCCGTGTTTTCTATTTTTGTTAATTTCTATTTTCGGTGTATATTCGTTTCGGACAACTCGCTTGGCACTGTTTTGGAATTCTGAATCTATTTTGTTCTTGGAGTTTCTCCGTTGGGATGAGTCTCGATGATGTTTTTACGTAATTTCATCTTGAGTTATATTTTATCGCATGTGTATTCGATTCTCATTAAAATCGTTCGAATTCGTCATTTTCCTATTTCCATGAGTTCGTATGGTTGAGTAGAGCATGTTGTGAGTTTCGGATTGTTAATCCGACGTTGTATCGTGATTTTCGGATGTTTGGACCGTTTTTGTAATTTCCTATAAGTTTAGGGAATTTGTTCCTTGTTCGATTTTGGTTGTGTACCTCGGACCGTTTTGGGGTTTCCGTACTTCCATTTCGTGTTATTGTTTCCCAAATATCGATTCCTATTGCTTTTATTCTCTTCCCGGATCATTTTTCATCATTTTGGGACCCAAGGGGGTGTGGGCCGCGACACAAGGAATGTGCGCCGCGGCACACACATTGTCCAGTTTCTGGCCGAGCAGTCTGTACCGTGTGCCGCGGCACATGCTGGCAGGCCCGCGGTACACTGCCGAGTCACTGCCGCGGCACACTCGTCCGGGCCGCGGCACACTCGTGTTGCACTTATCGGCCAAACCTTCTGTACCGTGTGCCGCGGCACATGCCGTCGGGGCCGCGGAACACTGCCGATCACTGGGCGCAGTTTTGGCCCTGTGCCGCGGCACACATAGGCTGGGCCGCGGCACACTATGCAGTCAGCGCTATAACTGCGTTTTTTCAGCGAGATTCACTCATTTTCTTCCTTTTCTTCAACCATACGAGAGAGAGGGCTTGAGGGGGGAGACTTCCCATCATCTTTCACTTGGGTGTTTGATTTTCTTCATCTCCTTTCGATCGTGAAGCTCGGATTGTGGATCTAACACGTGTTCTTCGGATCAAAGTGCTTGGATCTTCAAGAGGTAAGATCTCCTATACCCTAGTATGAATTTGGGGAGGGTTTGGTGGTGATCTTGTCTTTTAATCCGATTTAACCGATGTTGTTAGATTTCGATAGTATACCCGTGACCCTTGGTTCCCTTGTTATTGGATGGGATGAAATCCCGTTATTACACCATTGACCGATTCCAATTCCCTATGCACTCTTGATGTTCGATGAATTGTCCCAACGGGTAGAATTACGATTAATTCTTACCTTTCCGCATTATTGAGATTTGTTGTATACCGTTATTGTGTTAGGAACGGATTTGGGAGGATTGTTCGGACCAAAATCTATTCCTTCGTCGTTTCCTTCGTTTCGTCTTATTCAAGGCGTGAGTTGTGTTCCTTCCACCCGGAGTGTCCGACGGGATGTCTGGGGTCGATACTAAGGGGTACGGCCGCGGAAGTGAACTTGGGTGCGTGTGTGATTGAACTTCCACCCAAAGTGTCCGACGGGATGTCTGGGGGTCGATACTAAGGGGTACGGCCACGGAAGTGGTATCCCACCCGGAGCGTTCGACGGGATGTATGGGGGTCGATACTAAGGGGTACGGCCATGGGATACCAGTTGTGATTTTGTGATATCGGGATGATCGAAACTGAGTTTATTGCCAATGTAGTATTCCGGAATATTTATGGCAAATGATATCTGATTGAGATGATCGTGTAAAACCGTATTTGTATATAATGTTGTGTAATTGTGTACTTGCACTAGCTATTCGAATGCTAACCCCTTAAATGGGGGAAATGCGTCTTATGCATTTCAGGTACCGGGAGAGCTGAGGAGCAGGCACGGGACATGCACGCAAAGGATGGGCTGGCTTGATGATGTGGCTCGAGTCTGTATTTTTATGTTTTGTCATTGCATTTGTCGAGTAATGGAGTTAGACTGTTTTCTTTTAAACTTGGTTTAAGTCCCCTATGTGGGCAATGAATTGATACTTACTTTATGTTTCATGTACTCCGTTGAAATGTTTTGGCTGAGACCACGGCCTTATTTACTTTTGAGTGCATCTTTTGGGATTTCATTGTGGTTATGTGTCATGTGTTAGCCCGGTAGACCTCTCGAGGGTTCTACGGCATGTAATGTCCCATTTGTGAATTGGGGTGTTACAGTAGTCGTCCATTAGAGTTCGAGGCGGGTGACCAAATTTTGGTCAAGGTATACCCGAGTCGAGATATCTTCCGTTTTGGGAAATAGGGGACGTTGAGTCCGAGATTCATTAGACTGTTTGATATTTTGGATCAAGTAGGCAATCTGGATTATCGATTAGCTTTACCTCCGGCGTTGAGCCGAATTCATAATGTGTTTCACGTCTCTCAGTTGCGGAAGTATGTTGCCGACCCGAGCCACATACTTCAGTTCGACAAAATTGATATCGCAGATGATCATTCGTATGAGGAGCATCCTATACGAGTTTTAGAGCGGAGAATCAAATAGTTGAGGAACAAGACGATTCCTTTGGTTAAAATTCAGTGGTTTAGACATGGAGTCGAAGAGGCTACTTGGGAAACCGAGGATAGTATGCGGGAGAGTTATCCCGAGTTGTTTGACCCTTAGTTTCAGGGACAAAACTCTTTTAAGGGAGGTGTATGTAATACCCGGTTGTAATTCAGTCATTATCATTCAGTAATTATCATTCAGTAATTGTCACTCAGTAATTTTTACTCATTAATAATCATTCATCATTGATATTCAATAATTGTATTCACCGTTCAGAGTAATTTGTATCGTGTATCCATTATTATTCGTCTTTCTACCTGGTTGGAGGATCGAGCCGTGTTTATCATCATTGTCTTTTTCGTAGTGGGCTGTGTGTGAGGAGTAGCGCACGCTACGTACTCTCTTTAGCGCGCGCTAATTGAGTACGGGTAGTGCACGCTACCTCTCAGCATTAGCGCACGCTAGCGTGGTTCAGGCAGACAGTCCAGAACACACTGGACAGCAGTTGAGTTGTAGTGGCGCACACTACGAATGGTAAGTAATGCGCGCTAGTGAGTTTGGATAGCGCACGCTATGCTAGCAGTTTAGCGCGTGCTAAAGTCGATCAGGCAGAGTCCAGTGGGTACTGGACTAATTTGGAATAATTTATAGCGTACGCTATGAGTGGATATTAGCGTATGCTAATGGTGTAGTAGCGCACGCTGAGTTTTGGGTGTAGCGTACGCTATCGCGAGCAGATTAGGGAACAGGAGGTTCTGGACTTCTGTCACTGGGCATTAGATATCAGTTAATGCACGCTAACTTTTTGGGTTAACGTATGCTATCGGGAAGACATTAGCGCACACTACCAAGTTCGTAGCGTACGCTAACGGGGCAGTTAGAACTTACTGGACTGTCCGGTTAACCCGTTAGCGCATGCTACATATCAGGTCATAGCGTGCGCTAAGCTAGGACCAGTATATATTGGACAGTGCAGTCCATATTCATCATTTTTTCATTTCACTTCATTCCTTCGTCGGTTTTGGGCGATTTCGGATGTTTTGGAGAAATTTCTTTGAGCTGAATCCATCTATCATCATCTTTAGGCTTATCCTTCGGATTAATCATCATTTCATCCTCTCCAACACATCAAATCAAGGTAATGATTTCTTGGATCTAGAATTCCGGATTTTGAGTATTTTCCTTCCGATCTCTTAGTGTAAGCTTGCTATAATGTTGGAATATGTTAGATATGGATTATTTACCTTGGATACATGTATTCCTACGGATTTCTTGATGTGTTTTATGGATTTGATGAATATTTTGAGAATTAATCAAGAACCCTTGATGTTGACTATGGTTATTTTTGGGGGTTTCCAATTATGGTTGTCGTAACCGTAAATTGTGGTTTCCTATTGGATTATTGATATCATTGAAGGTGTTTTATTAGATTGAGCTACTCATTTTGGAGTTTGGTTTCGATATATTTGGGATTGGTTATAATCAAAGGATGATGTTCGCTAAGTGTTTGTTTGAATGCCTCAATGAGTTTCGATATTGTTGTGTCGACCTTTGAGTTGGTCATGATTCATGCTTGATACGTGTATTAAGCGGATTATTGGTATTTGTGTTATTCAAGGTTGTTCGAGCAACCGACATCTCTTTTAGGACGTTGTTCGAGGAAGGACATTCTTCACCGTTTTGAGTAAGTTAATTCTTACTAAGTTAAAAGGATACTCATTCCTTTCGTTGTTGTTCATTCATAAATCATAATTCATTCATAGTGTAATAATCCTGTTGAGACTTGTAATTTATCAAACTAATCATTCAATTCATGAGGAACGACGGTTCCAATCATTTCAATGAG
This sequence comes from Orobanche coerulescens, assembly GCA_033398695.1. Taxonomy (NCBI): domain Eukaryota; kingdom Viridiplantae; phylum Streptophyta; class Magnoliopsida; order Lamiales; family Orobanchaceae; genus Orobanche; species Orobanche coerulescens. The sequence continues at coordinate 117,538,968 of CM065802.1, read as the reverse complement.
CTACCATTCATTTCATTATTATGTCATCTCGGTGAGTCATTCTTAACCCTTGTCGAATTGTTATTCATTAATGTTCAATGGTCACTTTTGCTCTTGTGGCCTTCTGGGTTCATATTGCGTGGCCGGGTGGGGATGGGTGGAATTTTTAGTCGGGCACATGATAGTTATATGATCGGGTTCACCGACACAATGGACTGTGCACACGGTAACGTACCTCCGTGAGACTTATTAGGTACAAGGGTGGGTGTGTCCGGAGACTCATCTTGTGCACTTGCACATACCATTACGGGCGTACAATGATGCCCCTCTTCAGCTTAATTTCATAATTAAGATATATCATGATTGTATTTATTCAACTCTTGAGGATTGTTGTTCTGTGTAACTGACCCCGTTAGGGGATGTTGTTTTCAGGTCATGGCAAGGATAAAGCACGGGAAGAGAACATTGACGGCAAGGAGTCCCAGTGATACTAGGAGGGGGCCCAGTCCTTTTTCAGTCATTCATGCTTCTTCACTTATATTTCCACTGCAGATTTTCCGTTTGGATATTCATTTTCATTCAGTGTTGTATATTTTATCTTCATATAAAATATACATGTATTCGGTATTTTCCTGGGTGTGTTGTACTTGAAACTCCTCATCGGAGTAACTGATGATATAATGTGGTTCGGTACTACAATTATGTTATTTAATTCATTAAGTTTCATTCGCCTAGTGGGTCCCAGTTGGGGGTCCACGACACTGTAATATCCACCTAGTTTGGGGTGTTACAATGATGAGCATTTTCTCTGACATGGTTGATCGGTCTTTAGAAATATTTTTGGATGATTTTTCTATATTTGGTTCTAGATTTGATGAATGTTTACACCACTTAACCCTATTATTGGTTAGGTGTAAGGAGAAAAATATTGTACTATATTTGGAAAAATGTCATTTTATGGTTTAAAAGGGGATTGTCTTAGGACATGTTATTTCTGAAAAAGGAATTGAAGTGGATAAATCTAAAATTGACTTAATATCTGGTCCTCCACCCCTACGAATGATTAAAGGAATCCGGTCGTTCTTAGGCTATGCTGGTTTTTATCGTCGATTCATCAAAGATTTCAGCAAAATCTCAAGGCCCTTATGTAATTTATTTACAAAAGACACACCTTTCGTATTTGATGATCATTGTTTAAAAGATTTTAAGACACTCAAATCTATATTGAGCTCTGCACCTATCATCAAATCTCCAAACTGGAATCTTCCTTTTGAAATAATGTGCGATGTATCTGACTATGTCGTCGATGTAGTATTAGGTCAAAGAGAAAATAAATTGGCAACTGTAATATATGCAAGTACAACTGTAAATGATGCCCAATTAAATTACTCAACATATAAAAAGGAATTGCTTGCAGTTGTTTTTGCCTTAGACAGACTTCGACCTTACTTGATTGGTTCGAACGTCATAATTTACTCCGATCATGCTGCACTAAAATATCGTCTTTCCAAGAAAGATGCTAAACCTCACTTGTTCTGTTGGATTCTATTGTTATAAGAGTTTTACTTATAAATCCGAGATAAAAAAGGGTCTGATAATGTTGTTGTTGATCACTTGTCTAGGCTAATCATGAATTTTACTGATAAAGAACCTCCCATTAATGAAATTTTCCCTGATGAACAACTCATGTCTGTTTCTCACATTCACTGGTATGCAGACATTGTCAATTACCTTGTCACTGGTAACATGCCATCTCATTGGAATAATCAAGATAAACCAAAACATTTAAATGAAGTAAAAAATTCTTTCGGGATGATCCATACTTGTTCAAATATTGTCCTGGTTAAATCATTAGGAGACGTGTTCCTGAACATGAACAACAAAATATCATTGCCTTTTGTCATGATCATGCACGTGGAGGTCATTTTAGTTCAAAGAAAACAACTGCTAAAATTCTGCAATATGGTTTTTATAAGCTAATACTTTTTAAAGATACACATTCATATCGCAGCACATGTCATAGATTTCAAAGATTAGGCCAAATTTCTAAAATAAATATGATGATTTTAACCAAATTTTAATTATTGAAATATTTTATGTTTGGGGTATCGATTTTATGGGACCTTTTCTAATTTCTTTTGGCAACCTTTTACATCCTTGTGGCCGTTGATTATGTTTCACAATGGGTAGAAGCAATTGCTTGCAAAACAAATGACCACAAAGTCGTGGTAAAATTTTTGAAAGAAACTATTTTTTTTCGGATTTGGAATACCACGAGCAATTATAAGTGATGGAGGAAAATATTTTGGTAACGAATTTTTAAATCATTTATTTAAAAAATATGGTGTTACACATAATGTTGCTACTACTTATCACCCTCAAACAAGTGGACAAGTTGAAATTTCAAACAAAGAAATCAAACATATTCTTCAAAAAAGTGTTAATTCTACAAGGAAAGATTGGTCTTTACGATTGAATGATGCATTATGGGCTTACCGTACTGCTTTTGGAACTCCTATTGGAATGTCGCCATTTAGGCTTGTCTTTGGAAAACCATGTCATTTGCATGTTGCATTAGAACATATAGCATATTGGGACATAAAATGATTAAATATTTCATTAGACTTAGCTGGAATTCATAGAAAACTTCAACTAAATGAATTGTAGGGGATCAGGAATGATGCTTACGATTGTGCAAGGAAATATAAGGACAACATGAAATTTGTTAATGATAAACACATCTTGAGAAAACCTTTTTCTCCTGGTGAAAAGTCCTTATTTTTAACTCTCGTTTGCTATTATTTCCAGGGAAGTTGCGTTCAGAATGATCTGGTCTATTTATTATTCGTACGGCCTGTCCTCACGGAGCTATAGTAATTAAAAATCCAAAAAATGGTAATATTTTCAAAGTAAATGGTCAATGATTGAAACCATATTTAGAATTAACAACTTTTGAGGTAGAAGAGATTCTTCTTAAGGACCCCAATATTGTCAATAGATACTCTATTGTGTTTGTCCATTCAAGTGATGGATGTAATATCCGCAATTTTTTATTTTCGGTAAATTTCTTTTTTCGTCCGGAGTCCGTTTTGATGACTCGCTCATGACCGTTTCGTCATTTCCAGAATGATTAATTCTGCACTTTTTGTCATCCGAGTTCGTTTCGGTATCGTTTTGTTGAGTTCCGAGATTTTTAGCGACTTTTCCGCACTTGAGTTCGATTCTTGCGAATCTCGTCCGAAACTGTTGTTTCTAGTTTCTCGTAAGTTCATTTAATGTTATTATTCATGTTGCGAGCTTTGGTTTGGTGTTTCGATCGCGTATCGTGATTTTCGGACATTTTGGGACATTTTCGTAATTTCCCAAAGTTTTGGGTAATTACTTCCGTTGTCGAATTCCAGGCCTTCGGGTGGTCGGAATTGTGTGTTCTCTTAGCTCTTAGATTCGTCTTTGCGAGTACGTCGTAACCGTATCATCGATTCGTATTCAGGTTCGCTCGGGTCGTTCGGGCCGTCGGAGTTAGCCCTAACCGAGTCATGCCCGGCAATCTGGGCCTGCAGACCGCCGAGTCACGGCGGTAGTGCTCGGCCGCTTCGCCGAGCAGTCAGACTGGGGCCGCGGCCCATGCGGGCCGGGCCGCGCCACACTCTGTGGCATTTTTTGGCCAAACCGATCAGACGGTGCCGCGGCACACGCTGCCGGCCGGCACACCGCCGACCACCGGAGCCATTTTGGGCTCGTGCGGCACACTCCCACTGGACCGCGGCACACTGTGCAGCCTATTTAAGGTCTTGCAGACGGGTTTTTGGCCATTTTTCTCCTTCTTCTCCTTCTCTTCCGCGGCTGAGGGTGATCTTACCATGGAGCCATGTTGTTTAACAACAAATCCATGAAGTTCTTGAGTTCATAACATCAACCAATCATCCGTTATCATCTTTTGATCCAGCGAATCAAGGTAATCTTCCGTAGAACCCTAATTTCGTGAATTTGGGGGTTTTTGTATTTTTGTCCGATTCGTTCCGTGTTGTTGATTAATTCATGATGGCTATGATTAATCTTGGTAGTATTCTTGTGTTTAACATCATTTAATCCATTGTTCTTCATCGAATCGAAGTATATTTCTTGATTTCCTTCAAATTGACTTTTTGGGGGATTTGTTCCCGATCTCGTTTTTCATCCGTTTTTGATGGAACGATTGTGGTTAAATGATGTTGTTAAACATATTCTATGGATTGTATATCCATATTTCAACTTGGAATTCCGTTTTCGGGTTTTGACGGAATGAATCGTGTTCTTGGCCGTTTTGGCGGAAACGCTTGAACTTTCGTCATTCGTTCTTTGAATTCAACGGCTTTAAGTCGTGTTAGGGAATTCATTTCATTATTGTTATTGTCCTTCATAGTTTATGAACGCGAGTTGGCGATCGGTGGAGTCGGCGGGTTCGTAGTCGGTTCGTGTCAACCTACTTCGGTCGATTCTTCGCGTTGTTCTTATTCGAGGCAAGTACCTTGTTCATACGCTTCTCGTTTTGTGGATATGATTGATCGGTGGTCGTTTTGGTGTGTTTGTTTGGTTATTTTAAAATGAATTTCCAAAAGATTTCGGTTTGGCCTCGTTCAAGGCTCTCTTTCAAAACGCGTGTGTGTTTTGTGAACGTTGTGTTTTGGGAATTGATTATTTTGAACGTGGAAGGCTTTGATGATATCCCTGTTGTTTTAAGTTATGGAATCGTGTGTTCCGTGTTTAATCTTGTTATTGTGTTTTGAAGAGTTTGATAATGTTGTCGGATAAGTGGCCATCTCTAGTAAGTATTCTTGATGAACTTACATTCTTAGCATATTAGTATTGCATGAGTAACGTGTGTGTGTGTGTATGCTCACTACGGGTTAGATCCGATGGGGTCTCGGTAGGGCTCCACGAAGCTGTGGGTCCGCGGTTAATTGTGGTGCATTTTTACAAATGTGATTTGATATTGGCATTTCCGGAAATGAGTGCTTTTGAACGGTTTTCATGATTGCATGCATCGACTAAGTGTGTAATAGGTAAGTTGTTCGTTTGGCCTACTTGGCTAGGATGGCTCTAGAGTATTTTGTCATTTATGTTAAATCCTTTATTTGCGGATTTTGATGTTGGGAGACGAACCTTGTGGTCGTTCTTGTGTACTGTGAGTTGATGAGATTTGAGGGTAAAATCCCAATGGTTTTGTAAAAGTCATTTTGCGGATTTGGGGCTAAAATCCCAATGGTTTGGTAAAGGTCATGTTTCGGAAAGTAAACCTTTGGGGCGGTGACCCCTTTCGTATTTTGGGTTTTGAAAAGTAGGATTTGATAATCCAAAATCGTTTTCTATTAAAACTCCCGATGGTATTTCAAATCATTTTATAAATTGTTTCCCTTGATATTTTGATCTTGAAATTTTGGGAAGTCTTTACTCAAACTCTCGCCTCGAGAAGTGTTCATCTTGTTGTATTTGAATCTTTGAGGATTCCGGATTATTATCGTTCGTGGAATGTGAATTGTATGACTCGTATTTTTGCACTTGTACTTGCACTAACCCCCGAGTATTCGGGGGGTGGATGTCTATTTTTGCATTCAGGTTTTGGAGCATAACACAAGGTCGGCACGAAGGATGATGAAAGATGATCGATACTAATCACAGGAGGAACCGTACATTGTTTATTGGTTCAGTTGTACTTTATTTTCCGCTGCTATATTTTTTTCTCGTTGTACGGGTATGCTTGTGTTTTGACCCCCTGCGTGGGCATGAGTTGTAATCGATTTGTGTGTTTTTATTGAATGGCCAAATCGGTCTACTGAGTCATTTTAGCCTTAAAGGCATTGTCGAGTTGTTTCATGTTGTTACTAGCCTGGTAGATCCTTGAGGAAAGGTTCTACGGCGTGTAATATCCCTGAGCGGATTGGGGGTGTTGCATAAATGGTATCGGAGCTTAGGTTGAGGAAACCTAGGCTGTCGGGTCAATTCGTGTTGTTTGAGTCTTGTTTCATCGGATTTTATCTGACTGAGTCGTGTCGCGACGCGTCGTCTGAGTTTGTTGGTCGTGATTAGTATCGTGGGGCGATCATCATCTTCGTGCGACCTGTGGCTGTAAGTCTCCCTTCTTTGTGTTGTGCCTCGTGTGACACGAGCTATTTTTTTATGATTAATTGTTCAGTGACGGAATCCTCTTATGGATTTTGATTTCGTGATATATGGTTATTTGACTCTCATATTTCGTTCGTATGAGGAGTAGTGTTGCTGGATTGTGCATGTTTGACTTTATTTCTTTTATCCGCTGCGTGATTTCTTTTGTAATGGCTTTCGGTATTTTACCGACTGAGTTCTATTTCAAAAACCGATCCCCTTAACCGAGTTTGTGGCATTATGGCCTTGATCGTTTTGGCGAAATTCTTATGATGGTATTTAGTATTTTGTAAATGGCTTTTGTAAGTTTTTAAAATATTACCGTCATCGGCCCTTTTGACGTTGAAAATGATTTTTAGCCTGGTGAGTTCCGGCGCGGGACCCACGGCGCTATATTGTTCAGTGTAATTACCTGAAATTTGTGGGCATTCTGGCCCATTGAATTATTTTTTCGAAAACCTTGAGTATCTTAGAAAATAAATTTCGAGACGTACTTTTAAAATGAATTATTTTCTCGTGGTACATCCAAAGTGCCACAATATGTTTCAAAATTCTTCTACCTCGAGGACCAAAATGTTTTGAGATATTTTCAATATTTTAGAAACACTTTTACTTAGACCCGAGGGTCGAATATTCTGAAAGTTTTCACTAAGAGAAAGTGTCCTCATTTTTATCGAATGCGAAATGGTTATCCAAAGTCTCGATAATGATGTTTCACGTTTGTACTTTTTTTGAAATATGATACTCAAGATCAACCGGTATTCTTCTAAATTATTTTCAAAATGAGGTTTCATTTTTAAAACCTATCCATTCCCATTTGAAGGCTGGGTATGTATGTATGATGTTCGCGTTGTCATCATGATGTTTGCTCCCGAGTATGATCGAATTGGCAGTGTGAGCGTTGAGTCGTTTTCCACACGTTTGTTGTGTTAGCCCTCTGTGAGAGGTGGGATGTTAGTATTGAATATTGTCGCCTCGTGGTGATTTCTGCATTGTCGCGCATGTGCGAGCTGTTAGAGCTTGGTTTGGTATGGCCGTGTGCATCGGTGATGGTTCCGTTATGTGTCGGTTGTTTAATGTCTTGTTACTTTACTCCCGTTTTGTGAATTTCGTGGACGAGGTCGGAGGTAATACCTGTACTATTTTGACTTCTGTATTTTCTCTTTCTCCAGTCTATCGATTCGCTCATGTTCGTTGATACTTTATGAACTTGTTCTGTATTTCGGTTTTATCGTCCGAACGAGCTGTGATCTTGTTTTGGGTCGATCTGGTTATCACTGTGACTTTTCCGAGTTCGGTTCGATTCTTGTGAGCCTTGTTCGGAAGGAACATCTTTTGGTTCTATTAGTTCTTTTTTTTCGAAGTGGATCGGATTTGGAACTCTTGTGTTTTCGACTTTGTCGACTAATTATGTTTGTTGGCATTTCTGAGCTTGTCCTGCCCCTTGCTTTTGTTGATCGAACAAGTGTGGTATTGTTTCAGAATAACTCGTTTGTCGTTGTGACTTTTCAATCGCTATTCCCTTTCCGGTGGATCTTATGGGAATGCATGTCTTGTAGTTCTCACCAGATCATCCTGGGAGTTGTTGTTTGAATTTTATTATCCTTGTGTTTCGGACATGATTGTTCGATTTTTGTTGTCTCGGTCTTTTGTTTGTTCGGTTTTCGTCCTCGTTTCGTGATTGTTGAGCATTCAGGCTCCTTCCTAATTCCCTTAAGTTCGGGAAATTAGTCTCGTTTTCGATCTTCCAACCCTTGGGCGGTGGAATTCCGTATTTGTTCAGCGATTGGCTCGCGTTTTGATTGATGTACCGTTGGGTTGGTCAATCGCATTGATTTTCGTTCGTTGTGTTTTGTGATTGTTCGGATAATTGACTTGATTGTATTATCCATTTGATGACGCTTGTCACTTGTTGGTTTTATTATATCCCTAACGGCGACGTTGTGTTGGTCGTCGTGGAGCGTGTTTTCACGCCGTATATTCCTTTGCGTTGCTTGTAACGTTTCGCAGATGGGCGTAAGTTACGCGTTTCCTTGCGTATCTCGTTAAGTTTTCCTGGCAGGATATTGCTTCTCCCTACTTGTTTTAAGTTTCGGGACGAAACTTCTTTTAAGGAGGGTAGAATGTAATATCCACAATTTTTGATTTTCGGTAAATTTCGTTTTTCGGCCGGAGTCCGTTTTGACGACTCGCTCATGACCGTTTCGTCATTTCGAAAATGATTAATTCTGCACTTTTTGTCATCCGAGTTCGTTTCGGTATCGTTTTGTTGAGTTCCGAGCTTTTTAGCGACTTTTCCGCACTTGAGTTCGATTCTTGCGAATCTCGTCCGAAACTGTTGTTTCGAGTTTCTCGTAAGTTCATTTAATGTTATTATTCATGTTGCGAGCTTTGGTTTGGTGTTTCGATCGCGTATCGTGATTTTCGGACGTTTTGGGCCATTTTCGTAATTTCCCAAAGTTTTGGGTAATTACTTCCGTTGTCGAATTCCGAGCCTTCGGGTGGTCGGAATTGTGTGTTCTCTTAGCTCTTAGATTCGTCTTTGCAAGTACTTTGTAACCGTATCATCGATTCGTATTCAGGTTCGGGTTTTGGGGTCCTTCGGGCCGTCGGAGTTGGCCCAGGCCGAGTCATGGCCGGGCAATCTGGGCTCAGGCCGGCACTGGCCGAGTCACGACCGGTAGTGCTCGACAGCTTCTGGCCGAGCAGGCCATACCGTGGGGCCGCGGCACATGCCGGCAGGGCCGCGGCACACTCTGTGGCATTTTCCGGCCAAACCGACTGTACCGGGTGCCGCGGCACACGCCGGCCGGGCCGCGGCACACTGCCGACCACTGGGAGCCATTTTTGGGCCTGTGCCGCGGCACACTCCCGCTGGGCCGCGGCACACTGTGCAGCCTATTTAAGGTCCTGCAGACGGGTTTTTGGCCATTTTTCTCCTTCTTCTCCTTCTCTTCCGCGGCTGAGGGTGATCTTACCATGGAGCCATGTTGTTTAACAACAAATCCATGAAGTTCTTGAGTTCATAACATCAATCAATCATCCGTTATCATCTTTTGATCCAGCGAATCAAGGTAATCTTCCGTAGAACCCTAATTTCATGAATTTGGGGGTTTTTGCATTTTTGTCCGATTCGTTCCGTGTTGTTGATTAATTCATGATGGGTATGATTAATCTTGGTAGTGTTCTTGTGTTTAACATCATTTAATCCATTGTTCTTCGTCGAATCGAAGTATATTTCTTGATTTCCTTCAAATTGACTTTTTGGGGGATTTGTTCTCGATCTCGTTTTTCATCCATTTTTGATGGAACGATTATGGTTAAATGATGTTGTTAAACATATTCTATGGATTGTATATCCATATTTCAACTTGGAATTCCTTTTTCGGGTTTTGACAGAACGAATCGTGTTCTTGGCCGTTTTGGGGGAAACGTTTGGACTTTCGTCATTCGTTCTTTGAATTCAACGACTTTAAGTCGTGTTAAGGAATTCATTTCATTATTGTTATTGTCCTTCATAGTTTATGAACGCGAGTTGGCGATCGGTGGAGTCGGCGGGCTCGTAGTCGGTTCCTGTCAACCTACTTCGGTCGATTCTTCGCGTTGTTCTTATTCGAGGCAAGTACCTTGTTCATACGCTTCTCGTTTTGTGGATATGATTGATCGGTGGTCGTTTTGGTGTGTTTGTTTGGTTATTTTAAAATGAATTTCCAAAAGATTTCGGTTTGGCCTCGTTCAAGGCTCTCTTTCAAAATGCGTGTGTGTTTTGTGAACGTTGTGTTTTGGGAATTGATTATTTTGAACGTGGAAGGCTTTGATGATATCCCTGTTGTTTAAAGTTATGGAATCGTGTGTTCCGTGTTTAATCTTGTTATTTTGTTTTGAAGAGTTTGATAATGTTGTCGGATAAGTGGCCATCTCTAGTAAGTATTCTTGATCAACTTACATTCTTAGCATATTAGTATTGCATGAGTAACGTGTGTGTGTGTGTATGCTCACTACGGGTTAGATCCGACGGGGTCTCGGTAGGGCTCCACGAAGCTGTGGGTCCGCGGTTAATTGTGGTGCATTTTTGCAAATGTGATTTGATATTGGCATTTCCGGAAATGATTGCTTTTGAACGGTTTTCATGATTGCATGCATCGACTAAGTGTGTAATAGGTAAGTTGTTCGTTTGGCCTACTTGGCTAGGATGGCTCTAGAGTATTTTGTCGTTTATGTTAAATCCTTTATTTGCGGATTTTGATGTTGGGAGACGAACCTTGTGGTCGTTCTTGTGTACTGTGAGTTGATGAGATTTGGGGCTAAAATCCCAATAGTTTTGTAAAAGTCATTTTACGGATTTGGGGCTAAAATCCCAACGGTTTGGTAAAGGTCATTTTTCGGAAAGTAAACCTTTGGGGCGGTGACCCCTTTCGTCTTTTGGGTTTTGAAAAGTAGGATTTGATAATCCAAAATCGTTTTCTATTAAAACTCCCGATGGTATTTCAAATCATTTTATAAATTGTTTCCCTTGATATTTTGATCTTGAAATTTTGGGAAGTCTTTACTCAAACTCTCGCCTGGGAAGTGTTCATCTTGTTGTATTTGAATCTTTGAGGATTAGGATTATTATCGTTCGTGGAATGTGAATTGTATGACTCGTATTTTTGCACTTGTACTTGCACTAGCAAAACAGTGGAGTTTTGCTAACCCCGAGTATTCGGGGGTGGATGTCTATTTTTGCATTCAGGTTTTGGAGCATAACACAAGGTCGGCACGAAGGATGATGAAAGATGATCGATACTAATCACAGGAGGAACCGTACAATGTTTATTAGTTGATTGTACTTTATTTTCATTGCTATATTTTTTTCCCGTTGTACGGGTGTGCTTGTGTTTTGACCCCCTGCGTGGGCATGAGTTGTAATCGAGTTGTGTGTTTTTATTGAAAGGCCAAATCGGTCTACTGAGTCATTTTAGCCTTAAAGGCATTGTCGAGTTGTTTCATGTTGTTACTAGCCTGGTAGATCCTTGAGGAAAGGTTCTACGGCGTGTAATATCCCTGAGCGGATTGGGGGTGTTACATAAATGGTATCGGAGCTTAGGTTGAGGAAACCTAGGCTGTCGGGTCAAGTCGTGTTGTTTGAGTCTTGTTTCGTCGGATTTTATCTGACTGAGTCGTGTCGCGACACGTCGTCTGAGTTTGTTGGTCGTGATTAGTATCGTGGGGCGATCATCATCTTCGTGCGACCTGTGGCTGTAAGTCTCCCTTCTTTGTGTTGTGCCTCGTGTGACACGAGCTATTTTTTTATGATTAATTGTTCAGTGACGGAATCCTCTTATGGATTTTGATTTCGTGATATATGGTTATTTGACTCTCATATTTCGTTCGTATGAGGAGTAGTGTTGCTGGATTGTGCATGTTTGACTTTATTTCTTTTATCCGCTGCGTGATTTCTTTTGTAATGGCTTTCGGTATTTTACCGACTGAGTTCTATTTCAAAAACCGATTCCCTTAACCGAGTTTGTGGCATTATGGCCTTGATCGTTTTGGCGAAATTCTTATGACGGTATTTAGTATTTTGTAAATGGCTTTTGTAAGTTTTTAAAATATTACCGTCATCGGCCCTTTTGACGTTGAAAATGATTTTTAGCCTGGTGAGTTCCGGCGCGGGACCCACGACGCTATATTGTTCAGTGTAATTACCTGAAATTTTTGGGCATTCTGGCCCATTGAATTATTTTTTCGAAAACCTTGAGTATCTTAGAAAATAAATTTCGAGACGTACTTTTAAAATGAAATATTTTCTTGTGGTACATCCAAAGTGCCACAATATGTTTCAAAATTATTCTACCTCGAGGACCAAAATGTTTTGAGATATTTTCAATGTTTTAGAAACACTTTTACTTAGACCCGAGGGTCGAATATTCTGAAAGTTTTCACTAAGAGAAAGTGTCCTCATTTTTATCGAATGCGAAATAGTTTTCCAAAGTCTCGATAATGATGTTTCACGTTTGTACTTTTTTTGAAAGATGATACTCAAGATCAACCGGTGTTCTTCTAAATTATTTTCAAAATGAGGTTTCGTTTTTAAAACCTATCCATTCCCGTTTGAGGACTGGGTATGTATGTATGATGTTCGCGTTGTCATCATGATGTTTGCTCCCGAGTATGATCGAATTGGCAGTGTGAGCGTTGAGTCGTTTTCCACACGTTTGTTGTGTTAGCCCTCTGTGAGAGGTGGGATGCTGGTATTGAATATTGTCGCCTCGTGGTGATTTCTGCGTTGTTGCGCATGTGCGAGCTGTTAGAGCTTGGTTTGGTATGGCCGTGTGCATCGGTGATGGTTCCGTTATGTGTCGGTTGTTTAATGTCTTGTTACTTTACTCCCGTTTTGTGAATTTCGTGGACGAGGTCGGAGGTAATACCCGTACTATTTTGACTTCTGTATTTTCTCTTTCTCCAGTCTATCGATTCGCTCATGTTCGTTGATACTTTATGAACTTGTTATGTATTTCGGTTTTATCGTCCGAACGAGCTATGATCTTGTTTTGGGTCGATCTGGTTATCACTGTGACTTTTCCGAGTTCGGTTCGATTCTTGTGAGCCTTGTTCGGAAGTAACATCTTTTGGTTCTATTAGTTCTTTTTTTTTTTCGAAGTGGATCGGATTTGGAACTCTTGTGTTTTCGACTTTGTCGACTCATTATGTTTGTTGGCATTTCTGAGCTTGTCCTGCCCCTTGCTTTTGTTGATCGAACAAGTGTGGTATTGTTTCTGAATAACTCGTTTGTCGTTGTGACTTTTCAATCGCTATTCCCTTTCCGGTGGATCTTATGGGAATGCATGTCTTGTAGTTCTCACCAGATCATCCTGGGAGTTGTTGTTTGAATTTTATTATCCTTGTGTTTCGGACATGATTGTTCGATTTTTGTTGTCTCGGTCGTTTGTTTGTTCGGTTTTCGTCCTCGTTTCGTGATTGTTGAGCATTCAGGCTCCTTCCTAATTCCCTTAAGTTCGGGAAATTACTCTCGTTTTCGATCTTCCAACCCTTGGGCGGTGGAATTCCGTATTTGTTCAGCGATTGGCTGGCGTTTTGATTGATGTACCGTTGGGTTGGTCAATCGCATTGATTTTCGTTCGTTGTGTTTTGTGATTGTTCGGATAATTGACTTGATTGTATTATCCATTTGATGACGCTTGTCACTTGTTGGTTTTATTATATCCCTAACGGCGACGTTGTGTTGGTCGTCGTGGAGCGTGTTTTCACGCCGTATATTCCTTTGCGTTGCTTGTAAAGTTTCGCCGATGGGCGTAAGTTACGCGTTTCCTTGCGTATTTCGTTGAGTTTTCCTGGCAGGATATTGCTTCTCCCTTGCTTCTCCACAATTTTTGATTTTCGGTAAATTTCTTTTTTCGGCCGGAGTCCGTTTTGACGACTCGCTCATGACCGTTTCGTCATGTTGCTACCCAAAATATTATCCGGAGATAGATATTGCTGGAATGGATGGGATAGCAAACAAATGCAAGAGCACTTCCGTGAGAAAGATAAATAACACAAGATTTGCCGGGGTTGTTAGTCCCGGGCTTGAATGCTCTCGCGAGATATTATTAATACCAATATTCGGGGATACAAGTAGTAATGTAAGAATACAATTACAATGAGTGTAAAGATTCTTGTTATCTTAGCTAGTGAGCGTGTAGATTGCCGGAAGAACCATATCTGATGCTCTGTGAGTTCTTGTAACAAAGGAGATGAACAATCGCGGCGGTGAGAGATCGACCGTCTCTCACGACGAGTATTTAGCTGGATGCTTGGGCTCCGGGGCTTATGAATCCTTTGGAATCTGTCTAGTGGAGACTTGCTGCTTCTGCCGATCGTCTTCTGGACGAGAGATTTAGAGAGAGAAGTCCTGAGATGGATTCCGGTGAGGTAGCCGGGAGCTTGATGATATGTATGTTCTTCAGTATTTCCGTGAATGTATCGGAATGTGAGAGAATGAGTTCTGAGAGTAAGTCAGAATGAATTCGGAACCGTTGGTGGAATGAATTTCGCACCTTTTTCCCGTAGGAGGAGGTTCTCTATTTATAGGGCTTGGATACGCCGAGCGATCGCCTTTTCTGCATTATAATAATCGGGCGATCGTCTTTTAGCACATGGGCCTGTCCCCTCAAAGTCTGCAGGAGTTGCTGGCAGTCAACTATGCGGTCCAATGGGGAGCTTACACGCATCCTGAGTTGCTGACACGGCTGGTCCCACTGACAACTTTCGGCGCGCATGCTGGTAGGTGAGGTAGGTGACAGGCTGTGGTCAAAGGTCTTGTCTGTCAGAAAAAGATCTTATCTGCTAGCGAAGATCTTGTCAGCGCCTTTAGTGGATCTGCACGTGGGTGCTTTTCTGAGATCCAGTTCTTGATGGTTTTGACGGGCGATCGTCTCTGCTCGGGGCGTAGGTCGATTGCCCTTAGCCGGTCACTATAGTAGATCGCCAGCTGCCAAAGGGCGATCGCCTTGGGAGTCGATCGCCAGGCATCTGATAGTGGTCTGATATCTTCGACATGGCGAGCTAGCCATAGTTTGACTGATGTTGACTTGGTCGCTCGGCCTTATAGTCGATCGCCTGTCGGGATGAATAAATCGTGACACAACAATTGCCCCCCAGCTCGCTCATACGTTGGAAACGTGGGGTGAGGTGGCTCTCTTGGCGATCGGCCGAACTTTTGTGAGCGACTTCGTGTTTAAGCCCAGGCGCGATCGTCTTTGAGCTGATATACTCTGGGTTCGGATGACCTGGTTGGCCGCTGAACTGCGCGGGAAAAAACAATGGGCGTTGAAAAGTCTCCGTGCACGTGTCGGGCTTCTATTGGAGGACGCCAACGGTCATTAATGACTCCTCAGCTGACGCGTCCTTGAAAAGACGCGTACGCGGGTCTCGAGGGGGTCAATTAATGCGTCGTTTGAGATCCGACCCCTGAGGTTTCCCCTTATTGCAAACGAGTGCCTGCCTTCTCCTATAAAAGGGGCGCGGTGCTGCAGTTTTACTCACGTGTACTTTTTGGAGGAAGAAGGACTTGCTGCCGAATTTTCTGAAGATCTTAGTGCCGATCGTCTTTCGATTTCACTTTAGGGTAAGAAAAATCCTTTTCTCCTTTTCTGTTTCTGAAAATGGCCGGAACCTCATCATCATTTGGAGCGGGAACCAGTTCTGCCGCCGGGACATCGACTGTCCGGGGAGAAACTTCTTCCGTCTTCCACCTGGAGACGGCGGCTGAAGCTATTCGGGCCGGAATCGACCCGGCTGAAGTCGAGGCTTTATTCAATGAGGCCGATGTTGCTAAGGAGTCGGCTGCTGAGGAGAGACGATCGCAGATCGAGAGAGATCTGGCGATCAGGGCTTACTGGGAGCAACATAGCGTTTTCGGTCGGGCCTATAGGGCTTTCGCTGAGATAATGGAGAGATTGGCCGGTCCTACTCCGAGATTCGATTTCCGGGGATACTCGGTCGCCTATCCCTATGTGCTTCCCAAGCGGTCGCAGTACCGTGCTGCGCAGCGATCGTTGTGGTCGCTCGGCCAAATACGGAGTTCGACGACCAGGAGAGATCTGGCCGTCTGGAGGACAAGATTCCATGTTCCTTCAGATGTGGACATGTTCGCGCCGGCGGAGAACGAACGAGCCGACCAGCCTCCGATGGGTATGGTCGCCGTGAATGAGGCGATTATGGAGGCCGGGCTGCGCTTCCCTCTATCCTTTGCTGTCTCCCATTTGTTGGCCGCTTGGAATGTGGCGCCACTTCAGCTGACGCCGAACGCCTGGCTCCAAATTATCTGCACCCTCACCCTTTTCGGCGGTCACCGCCTGTACCACCTCCCATCGCCGTTGGAGATGAATCATTTGTTTAAACTGACGGCTCATAAAGGGTTGGTCGGCGGTTACCATATTCAAGGCCGATCTGGCCGGGTGATTCATGGAGTCCCGAATAAGATGCGGGGCGATCAGACGAAGTGGTTCTGGGTCGCCGGCAAATGGAGAGCTTCGGCGAGCGACAATCCTACGGGCGAGCTGGAGATCCCCACTGATTTTCGGGAGAGGAATCCCGGTAAGGGTTTAGACTCTCCCTTCATTTGGATACGTTTTGGACTGATCTAATTTGATCTCGGTTTTGCAGGTTTTCACATTCCGGCGATCGAGGAGCTACCTTTCGACTTTCTCGTTGTCTGGGAGCGGATAAGGAGCTTGTCGGACGACGACCTTGACGCCAATCGGATCAATAAGGAGAGTCGTTGGTTTTCGGCTCGACTATTCCGTTTCCCGAGACATCTCGCGGTGCCAGGTATGAGTTCCTGCGACTTTCACTTACTAGGCGATCGCCTTATTTGAGGATTGTATCTGATTGTTGATCGATCGTCTTTAACTGCAGAGGTTCGCTTTCCTCGCTTTTTGGAGCCTCCGACGGAGATCGCTATGTCGAACCCAGGAGTCCTAGGCCGTCTTCGCCATAAGAGGTCGACTCGGGTCCCACCCGTTGCGTTGCCTATAGTTCCGGAGGCGGAGCCTCGCGTGGAGCCGGAGCCTCGCGTGGAGCCGGTCGTGGTTGAGGAGGAAATTCCGGAGGAGGGGCTTCGAGCCAATCGCAAGAGGCCGAGGTCGGAAGAAACTTCGATTCCTGCCCCGGGTGATGAAGTGCCGATCGCCGCGCCTCCGATCACCATCGTTGCTCCGGAGAGCGAGCTGCCCTCTACGGCTTTTATGCGGGAGATGGCGATCGCGGATGCTGAGACCCCTCGAGGGAAACCGTTTTTCGGTCGGGATCCCGAGAAGGCTGAGAGGTAGATAGCATTTTTGTGTTGAAAATTGCATCTGCGTAGGAGTTGTATTAACTTAGTTGTTTTGATGCAGGATCCGCCGCGCGGATCCGTCTTGCCCGCCGATGGTCGTAGATTTCCTAGCGAGCCGATCTCCTCGCCATTCCTGCGACATTCCTCCATATGTTAGCAAGGTACATACCTTTCTGCCGAGGCATGGACGATCGATCTGGATGCGATCGCTCGCGGCGATAAATCGCGAGTTCGATGCACGCCGTTCTCGCCCTTTCTCTTGAGACGGCGACCATGGCCGTCAGTGCCGCTAGGAGTTTGAGGCGGCCCTCCACTATTCGCCTGCAGGAGGATCTCGAGGCGGCTCGGAAAGAGAACGCCGAGTTTGCTGACAAGATCGCGGCGATGGAGAAGGACTCCCTGGAGGCGGCAAAGCGGGCGAGCCATGAGCTTGAGGTGGAGAAGAAGGAGACTGAGAAATATCGTATGGCGGTTGAACGATTTCGGGACCAGATGCAGAATGCCGTCCAGGCGCGGAACGTTGCTGAAGAGGAGGCCAATCGCCAAAAGGTGACGATCGCTCGGCTGACCAGCGAGCTGACGGAGGCGAGGGAAAAGATTGCTGCGAGGGAGGCCGAGCTCCAGGGGTCGCAACAGGCGATGGCGGAGCTGAAAAGAGAGGTTGAGGCGACCAAGGCCGATCCCTTCCAAAACTTGGAGTATGTCAGCGAGTTCGCCTATTATTTGGCGTTCGCCGACTCGATCCGAGCGGCTAAGAAGGGAGGTTTGGAGGTCGGGCCTCTTGCCGATAACTTCAAGGTGTATGCGTTGGAGCACCCTCTCCATTCAGCTTTCTCCTTGCCGATCCTGGATCTTGCGGACATCGGCGTGGATTTGAGCTGGTATCCGTCTCCAGCCAATCTTGCTCATCCCGACGCTCCGGAAGATGAGGGGACCGCGCCGAATGCTGATGGCGAAGGCCAGGCAGGGGCCTGAGGCGCTTCATTTTTGACGTTTTTAGCTTACTTCCTTGTAGTTTTGTAGTTTTCTTTTGTAGAACATAGGCCTTCGGGCGACCATGTACTTTTGATCTTCTCAAGAAATGAACTGAATGTTTGATTATCTTCGATTACTTGAATGAATGGTTATTTTTGAGTCTTTGTTTGACTTTGTACAAATGTGTGAGGAGAGATCGTTGCGAGGGTAGTTCCAAATGAATTGATAAACTCATAAAGACAACTTTCTACAACAAATTCGATCGCTGCACTACATCTGAAAAAATGACGATCTCCGTATGTGGTTGAATAGCGACGATCGTCGTGTAGGTAGTCCGCACTCTTACGCCAATCGGATCAATAAGGAGAGTCGTTGGTTGTCGGCTCGACTATTCCGTTTCCCGAGACATCTCGCGGTGCCAGGTATGAGTTCCCGCGACCTTCACTTACTAGGCGATCGCCTTATTTGAGGACCGTATCTGATTGTTGATCGATCGTCTTTAACTGCAGAGGTTCGCTTTCCTCGCTTTTTGGAGCCTCCGACGGAGATCGCTATGTCGAACCCAGGAGTCCTAGGCCGTCTTCGCCATAAGAGGTCGACTCGGGTCCCACCCGTTGCGTTGCCTATAGTTCCGGAGGCGGAGCCTCGCGTGGAGCCGGAGCCTCGCGTGGAGCCGGTCGTGGTTGAGGAGGAAATTCCGGAGGAGGGGCTTCGAGCCAATCGCAAGAGGCCGAGGTCGGAAGAAACTTCGATTCTGCCCGGCGATGAAGTGCCGATCGCCGCGCCTCCGATCACCATCGTTGCTCCGGAGAGCGAGCCGCCCTCTGCGGCTTTTATGCGGGAGATGGCGATCGCGGATGCTGAGACCCCTCGAGGGAAACCGTTTTTCGGTCGGGATCCCGAGAAGGCTGAGAGGTAGATAGCATTTTTGTGTTGAAAATTGCATCTGCGTAGGAGTTGTATTAACTTAGTTGTTTTGATGCAGGATCCGCCGCGCAGATCCGTCTTGCCCGCCGATGGTCGTAGATTTCCTAGCGAGCCGATCTCCTCGCCATTCCTGCGACATTCCTCCATATGTTAGCAAGGCCGCTTCTGCTCTGCCGAAGGCATGGATGACTGATCTAGATGCGATCGCTCGGCAGCGATCGTCGAGTTCGATGCACGCTGTTCTCGCCTTTTCTCTTCAGACGGCGACCATGGCCGTCCAGACTGCTCAGGAGTTTGAGGGGCGGCCCTCCACTATTCGCCTGCAGGAGGATCTCGAGGCGGCTCGGAAAGAGAACGCCGAGTTTGCTGACAAGATCGCGACGATGGAGAAGGACTCCCTGGAGGCGGCCAAGCGGGCGAGCCATGAGCTTGAGCTGGAGAAGAAGGAGACTGAGAAATATCGTATGGCGGTTGACCGATTTCGGGACAGATGCAGAATGCCGTCCAGGCGCGGAACGTTGCTGAAGAGGAGGCCGATCGCCAAAAGGTGACGATCGCTCGGCTGACCAGCGAGCTGACGGAGGCGAGGGAAAAGATTGCTGCGAGGGAGGCCGAGCTCCAGGGGTCGCAACAGGCGATGGCGGAGCTGAAAAGAGAGGTTGAGGCGACCAAGGCCGATCGCTTCCAAAACTTGGAGTATGTCAGCGAGTTCGCCTATTATTTGGCGTTCACCGACTCAATCCGAGCGGCTAAGAAGGGAGGTTTGGAGGTCGGGCCTCTTGTCGATAACTTCAAGGTGTATGCGTTGGAGCACCCTCTCCATTCAGCTTTCTCCTTGCCGATCCTGTATCTTGCGGACATCGGCGTGGATTTGAGCTGGTATCCGTCTCCAGCCAACCTTGCTCATCCCGACGCTCCGGAAGATGAGGGGACCGCGCCGAATGCTGATGGCGAAGGCCAGGCAGGGGCCTGAGGCGCTTCATTTTTGACGTTTTTAGCTTACTTCCTTGTAGTTTTGTAGTTTTCTTTTGTAGAACATAGGCCTTCGGGCGACCATGTACTTTTGATCTTCTCAAGCAATGAACTGAATGTTTGATTATCTTCGATTACTTGAATGAATGGTTATTTTTGAGTCTTTGTTTGACTTTGTATAAATGTGTGAGGAGAGATCGTTGCGAGGGTAGTTCCAAATGAATTGATAAACTCATAAAGACAACTTTCTACAACAAATTCGATCGCTGCACTACATCTGAAAAAATGACGATCTCCGTATGTGGTTGAATAGCGACGATCGTCTTGTAAGTAGTCCGCACTCTTATTGCCCCTTGTTTTTATTCACTTTAGTGGAGGTAAGGGGATGAAAATAATTCCTTGAGTGAGCGGTCTTCAACTTTGTCGAATCCTCGGGGACGGTCGTCCATCTTGAGGAACCGTGCACGATCGCGGAGTTCGATGGACCGACTCCTTGATCATGTCTTGATGCGCGAAGACATTGAGTGTCTCGTGACTCACTTTATCATGAGGGTCCTCTGTTAGGCTGCGCCTCGCCTCGTATTTAAACGAAGGGCGTGCGGTCTTGGTCTAGAGGAGTCCTTGCGCGGGGCAGCGTCGGATGAATCAACTCCACGCCCGCGGCTGGTTAGCTCTGCTTCCACCTCGGCCAGCCATGGAGATGGCCGACCTCGACGGTGTACGTTGAGACGGGGGTTGTGGCACGTCGCATTGTCCGAGTTCACCATGTTAGATGATGAACCTTTGAGGGCGAGCGATCGTGTCCACTGATTTATTTTGGAGGGCCCTCAGACTACGCCGGCCTCGTATTTAAACGAAGGGCGGGCGATCTTGGCCCAAAGGGACCTTGCATGGCCTAAGCAGTCGGTTCCATCGACCACCAGGACCATGGCTGCACTCTTCCACCTTGGATCGTCATGTAGATGCCGACCTTCGACGGTGTACGTTGTGCGGGGGAGGCGATCTCGTGCCTTAGTCCATCATGTTAGACGGTGAACTGTAGATGGCGATCGAGTCCTCCGGTTTCTTAAATAAGGAGGGAGATCGGGGAGACTTCCGAGGTCTCCTTTTCTTGATTGAAGTATGTAGGGACGGTCGCCGAGGTTGATCCAGGGGTCGGCTCGTATGAGCTTTCCAGCCTGTTTTATGTTTAACTTGGACGATCGTCTATAGAGATAGGTAGGGGCTTCGGCTAAACCAATAAGCTGTCCAACTTGCCCTCCTCGAACAATCTCCAGAGCTGTTTGAGGAGATCGCGGCATTTGTTGGTGCTGTGGCCGGGACTCTTGTGGTAGGCACAATATTGATTGTTGTCCAGGTGACCGTGGTCCCTTATTGCCTTTGGCTTTTTGAGCTCTTCGTGCCCCTTGATGGCATAGAAAATATGTGCCGGAGTTCTGTTGAACGTATGGAGGAGATGGGCTTCCATGTCCTCGAAAGCCTTGAGATCTCCGGGTGTCTTGGCGATCGCCTTCTTTGCTTTGGCGATCGCTATCTTCTGGACAAGAGGTGGCGTTTCCTCGTCTAAGCGGAGGGTGAGTAGCCTTTGCCTGCCCAGGAAGTTGGCATCTTTAGCGCGGAAGATCGCGTAAGTTGGGGGAATATCCTTGGAGAGATGTCTAAACATGGGAGAGTGTCCGTGGAATCCCCCCATGACTGAATAGGGAGCGAGCTCGTCACTGACGGGTTCGCCGGTGAGGATGATTTCGTCTACCCGGTCGATGTAATCTGCGTCAGTTTCGTCCTTCCCCTGCTTGATTTTTATCATGCGGTGGGGACCTTCTGGTCTGGCGACCTTGCTGGCGAAGTATGACGTGAAGTCCTTCGCCAGTTTCTTAAAAGAGGTGATTGATCGTGGTGGTAGTGAGACGTACCACCTATGGGCCAGCTCGCCCAATGTCAGCGGGAAGATCCGGCACTTGGTTGCATCAGATGCCCCACACCCAGTCATGTAAATTCGGAATTTACTCAGGTGGGTTTCGTGGTCCGATCTCCCCTCATACAGAGGTGTTTTGGGAGGAGCGATCGTTGGTTGTATGTGGGCAAGCTCGATGTGGACCGCGAGTGGCTCGGTCGGCCCGGCGATCTTCTTGCTGGTGCTTGCCCCAGTGCCCAAGAGTGCTCTCATCTCGTCGAGCTGGCGTTGTATGGCGGCCATCGCCGTGGCTTTGCCGGCTCGCGCTCGGAGCGAGTGCCGAGGCGATTGAGTACCGATTCACAGCGATCGGGCGAGTCGGATGGGCGACTGCGTTGGTGTGAGGTGGGTAGGCCGAACTCCTGGTGACGGATTCGGGTTCCGTCTTTTCGAGGTTGGAAACAGAGTGCCCCGGTCGCCAGGATGGGTCGCGCCCGAAGCGATCGAATATGGATCCGTCCGGTCGAGCGAGAGCCTTTCCTCGCGAATTGGGGCTTTCTGACGATCGCTCGTTCAGTAGCCCGCTGAATTTCCGTTTTCCCAAGCGGCGGATGATCGAGGGAGTTATTGCAGGCGACACACATGCTCTCCGTCACTCCTCCAGGATGGCCATAGCCTCCTCGATCTGTTCCTCGGTTTGGAACTGATCGAGTGAGAGGTTGGGGCCATCTTCCGGATGCGGGATCGAGAGTCTCGCGTTGCTGCGGCTTCCCCCTGTCGTTGGCTGGGGTTCGGATTGAGCCGGGATATGGTGTCCGGCGGTTCGGAGAGAAGCTTTCTTCGATGTACCGGCGGATGCCATGATTCTGAAGGTTTTCTTTGAAGTGCAGTGAGTGTCACTTCAAGTATCTGCCCTGAGAACAGTGAGTGTTCTTCGGGACGGTAGGTATAAAAATTGTGAGGGTTAAAGGCCCCTTCCTCTAGCGCCAATTGTTGCTACCCAAAATATTATCCGGAGATAGATATTGCTGGAATGGATGGGATAGCAAACAAATGCAAGAGCACTTCCATGAGAAAGATAAATAACACAAGATTTACCGGGGTTGTTAGTCCCGGGCTTGAATGCTCTCGCGAGATATTATTAATACCAATATTCGGGGATACAAGTAATAATGTAAGAATACAATTACAATGAGTGTAAAGATTCTTGTTATCTTAGCTAGTGAGCGTGTAGATTGCCGGAAGAACCAGATCTGATGCTCTGTGAGTTCTTGTAACAAAGGAGATGAACAGTCGCGGCGGTGAGAGATCGACCGTCTCTCACGGCGAGTATTTAGCTGGATGCTTGGGCTCCGGGGCTTATGAATCCTTTGGAATCTGTCTAGTGGAGACTTGCTGCTTACGCGATCGTCTTCTGGACGAGAGATTTAGAGAGAGAAGTCCTGAGATGGATTCCGGTGAGGTAGTCGGGAGCTTGATGATATGTATGTTCTTCAGTATTTCCGTGAATGTATCGGAATGTGAGAGAATGAGTTCTGAGAGTAAGTCAGAATGAATTCGGAACCGTTGGTGGAATGAATTTCGAACCTTTTTCCCGTAGGAGGAGGTTCTCTATTTATAGGGCTTGGATACGCCGGGCGATCGCCTTTTCTGCATTATAATAATCGGGCGATCGTCTTTTAGCACATAGGCCTGTCCCCTCAAAGTCTGCAGAGGCTGGCGCGATCAACTATGCGGTCGATGGGAGCTTACACGCGTCTGAGTTGCCGACACGGGTGGTCCCACCGACAACTTTCGCGCGCATGCCGGTAGGTGAGGTAGGTGACATCTTTGTGGTCAAAGGTCTTGTCATCGGCAAAGATCTTATCTGCTAGCGAAGATCTTGTCAGCGCCTTTGGTGGATCTGCACGTGGGTGCTTTTCTGAGATCCAGTTCTTGATGGTTTTGACGGGCGATCGTCTCTGCTCGGGGCGTAGGTCGATTGCCCTTAGCCGGTCACTAGATTAGATCGCCAACTGCCAAAGGGCGATCGCCTTGGGAGTCGATCGCCAGGCATCTGATAGTGGTCTGATATCTTCGACATGGCGAGCTAGCCATAGTTTGACTGATGTTGACTTGGTCGCTCGGCCTTATAGTCGATCGCCTGTCGGGATGAATAATCGTGACACAACACGTCATTTTGAGAATGATTAATTCTGCACTTTTTGTCATCCGAGTTTGTTTCGGTATCGTTTTGTTGAGTTCCGAGCTTTTTAGCGACTTTTCCGCACTTGAGTTCGATTCTTGCGAATCTCATCCGAAACTGTTGTTTCGAGTTTCTCGTAAGTTCATTTAATGTTATTATTCATGTTGCGAGCTTTGGTTTGGTGTTTCGATCGCGTATCGTGATTTTCGGACGTTTTGGGCCATTTTCGTAATTTGCCAAAGTTTTGGGTAATTACTTCCGTTGTCGAATTCCGAGCCTTCGGGTGGTCGGAATTGTGTGTTCTCTTACCTCTTAGATTCGTCTTTGCGAGTACGTCGTAACCGTATCATCGATTCGTATTCAGGTTCGGGTTTCGGGGTCGTTCGGGCCGTTGGAGTTGGCCCTGGCCGAGTCATGGCCGGGCAATCTGGGCCCAGGCCGGCACTGGCCGAGTCACGGTCGGTAGTGCTCGGCAGCTTCTGGCCGAGCAGGCCGTACCGTGGGGCCGCGGCACATGCCGGCAGGGCCGCGGCACACTCTGTGGCATTTTTCGGCCAAACCGATCAGACTGGTGCCGCGGCACACGCTAGCCGGGCCGCTGCACACCGCCGACCACCGGGAGCCATTTTGGGCTGTGCCGCGGCACACTCCCGCCGGGCCGCGCACACCGTGTGCCTCTATTTAAGGTCCCGCAGACGGGTTTTCGCCATTTTTCTCCTTCTTCTCCTTCTCTTCCGCGGCTGAGGGTGATCTTACCATGGAGCCATGTTGTTTAACAACAAATCCATGAAGTTCTTGAGTTCATAACATCAATCAATCATCCGTTATCATCTTTTGATCCAGCGAATCAAGGTAATCTTCCGTAGAACCCTAATTTCGTGAATTTGGGGGTTTTTGCATTTTTGTCCGATTTGTTCTGTGTTGTTGATTAATTCATGATGGGTATGATTAATCTTGGTAGTATTCTTGTGTTTAACATCATTTAATCCATTGTTCTTCGTCGAATCGAAGTATATTTCTTGATTTCCTTCAAATTGACTTTTTGGGGGATTTGTTCTCGATCTCGTTTTTCATCCGTTTTTGATGGAACGATTGTGGTTAAATGATGCTGTTAAACATATTCTATGGATTGTATATCCATATTTCAACTTGGAATTCCGTTTTCGGGTTTTGACGGAATGAATCGTGTTCTTGGCCGTTTTGGGGGAAACGTTTGAACTTTCGTCATTCGTTCTTTGAATTCAACGGCTTTAAGTCGTGTTAAGGAATTCATTTCATTATTGTTATTGTCCTTCATAGTTTATGAACGCGAGTTGGCGATCGGTGGAGTCGGCGGGTTCGTAGTCGGTTCCTGTCAACCTACTTCGGTCGATTCTTCGCGTTGTTCTTATTCGAGGCAAGTACCTTGTTCATACGCTTCTCGTTTTGTGGATATGATTGATCGGTGGTCGTTTTGGTGTGTTTGTTTGGTTATTTTAAAATGAATTTCCAAAAGATTTCGGTTTGGCCTCGTTCAAGGCTCTCTTTCAAAACACGTGTGTGTTTTGTGAAGGTTGTGTTTCGGGAATTGATTATTTTGAACGTGGAAGGCTTTGATGATATCCCTATTGTTTAAAGTTATGGAATCGTGTGTTCCGTGTTTAATCTTGTTATTTTGTTTTGAAGAGTTTGATAATGTTGTCGGATAAGTGGCCATCTCTAGTAAGTATTCTTGACGAACATACATTCTTAGCATATTAGTATTGCATGAGTAACGTGTGTGTGTGTATGCTCACTACGGGTTAGATCCGACGGGGTCTCGGTAGGGCTCCACGAAGCTGTCGGTCCGCGGTTCATTGTGGTGCATTTTTGCAAATGTGATTTGATATTGGCATTTCCGGAAATGAGTGCTTTTGAACGGTTTTCATGATTGCATGCACCGACTAAGTGTGTAAGAGGTAAGTTGTTCGTTTGGCCTACTTGGCTAGGATGGCTCTAGAGTATTTTGTCGTTTATGTTAAATCCTTTATTTGCGGATTTTGATGTTGGGAGACGAACCTTGTGGTCGTTCTTGTGTACTGTGAGTTGATGAGATTTGGGGCTAAAATCCCAATGGTTTTGTAAAAGTCATTTTACGGATTTGGGGCTAAAATCCCAACGGTTTGGTAAAGGTCATTTTTCGGAAAGTAAACCTTTGGGGCGGTGACCCCTTTCGTCTTTTGGGTTTTGAAAAGTAGGATTTGATAATCCAAAATCGTTTTCTATTAAAACTCCCGATGGTATTTCAAATCATTTTATAAATTGTTTCCCTTGATATTTTGATCTTGAAATTTTGGGAAGTCTTTACTCAAACTCTCGCCTCGGGAAGTGTTCATCTTGTTGTATTTGAATCTTTGAGGATTCCGGATTATTATCGTTCTTGGAATGTGAATTGTATGACTCGTATTTTTGCACTTGTACTTGCACTAGCAAAACAGTGGAGTTTTGCTAACCCCCGAGTATTCGGGGGGTGGATGTCTACTTTTGCATTCAGGTTAACACAAGGTCGGCACGAAGGATGATGAAAGATGATCGATACTAATCACAGGAGGAACCGTACATTGTTTATTGGTTCAGTTGTACTTTATTTTCCGCTGCTATATTTTTTTCCCGTTGTACGGCTGTGCTTGTGTTTTGATCCCCTGCGTGGGCATGAGTTGTAATCGAGTTGTGTGTTTTTATTGAAAGGACAAATCGGTCTACTGAGTCATTTTAGCCTTAAAGGCATTGTCGAGTTGTTTCATGTTGTTACTAGCCTGGTAGATCCTTGAGGAAAGGTTATACGGCGTGTAATATCCCTGAGCGGATTGGGGGTGTTACAATGGATAACGGTACTGCGTGGCTATTAAAGTCGAATTTTTCAATTTCTTACAACAACTGATTTTGTAGACTTTTTTTTAATTATGGAAGAAACTTTGAAAACTATTGAAAAAAAATCCATTTCTTAGCAAAAAAAGTCATTTTGAAAATTTACAAAACCAGACTTGAAAGGATGAGGTTGCTTATGAATAAAGGCATACCTGATATTCGATTCATTATTGAATCCAAAGTAAGAATAGCAGGTGAATTCACATAAACACCTACTGGATTTTTACCAGGGCTTGGAAAAAGTTAATATGCCAAGAAACGACGAGCAAAAAGAATGGTTGTTTGCTACAAATGTTCCAGGTGGAACTGTAATTCAAAATGTTGATCTTTAGGAATTCCTTCCACAAAAAAAAAAAGATAAAATTTAGTTCATCAAGGATGGTTTGAATAAGGAGAATGTAGATGATATCGAAATTTCTCTTAACATGCATCCTTGTGGACTCGTACATTATGGGGTTCGATGTTCGTTGAATAAATTCAAACCAGAATATGATCAACATCTTGGGAATATAACGTTAAAAGATCCTATTTGCCAATTTATAAGAAACTTGGATGGGAAGCTTCTCCCGGACTCATAGAAGGCGTCTAAGCCATTTTTGAATGTAAAATTAGAGGAAGATGTAAGCCACAATCATAATTATTGTACATACATATGAGTATCTTTAATTTTTGTCGTTTTATTAGACTTTCGGAATAAAAAGTAATACACAATAAATGCATTGATTATTCTGTTGAGTAGTTGAAGCCCAATTAACGCAGTCACAGATTTGGTAATTTTTTTTACTTTATTTTGCAGCTATAAATAAATATTGCATTTATTTCTTTTCTGCATCCATCAAACTTGTATTTTTCTTCTTTTCTCTCTAAAATAATTTCTTTTCAAAAAACAGAATCATCATCTTCCGCAAAAAGATTTAACTCCATCTGCATTTTTGGCGGAGCTAGTCATGGGAAAGAGGCGTGCTTTACTGAAGCAGCCCACAACTTGTGTCGTACCTTAGGATAAAAATGCATTCATGTAGTTTACGAAGGAAGAAGTCTAGGATTAATGGGACGCGTTGATGCTTCTACCTATATGGAAGGAGTAAATGTGTTGGGAATCATTCTGAAATCTTTGGCTGAAAGTAAAATCACTGGAGCAACCATTGTAGATGAGTTCAGAGCTGTGAATATGCAAGACTGCATAAATCACATGATAAATAATGTCGATGCCTTCATCACCCTTACCAGTGGTTTTGGAACTCTTTGAGAACTTTTTCACATGGTTACCAGAGCCCAGTTAAATATTCATAAGAAACCAATAGGTCTCTGCTAAATGTCAATGGTTTCGTCGATGGTTTACTATCTTTTGTAAACTATTCTTTTGGAAAAGGTTTTACTTCTGAGTGTGCTAAACGAATCATAGTCGTTGCAACAACACCAGAAGAGGGTGGCAATAAGGATATTGTTTATCATTAAGTGTGGATGAAGGGTGTATATGTCTATATATATATATATATATGTATATATATTTAATAAGATAAAAAAGAGTTGAAATTATGGCACCATTTTCGTGAGAAAACATTAGTGAAAAAAATAATTTTTGGGACGTTTCACTGGATTTGATATTGAATTTGGATGAAGGTGTATGGGGTTCATTACACAATACCCTTTGCGTGAGTTTTGAGCCTTAGAGTAATATATATATATATATATATATATATATATATATATATATATATATATTGTGTTTGGTGAAACATATTGTGTTCCTTCTAGAACTGGCTTATTTCTATATTTCGAGACTGCAATTATAAACTTTTGCATTATGATGAAGAAGTTGACTAGGATTAACCCATTCTGGCTTATATTTTCCCACCCATCATATTTTATTCTTAGATGTTCCATTGAGTCTTAGCCTATTTCTTTGATCAAGCACATTACTTTAGCCATTATCCGTTCTTGTTGATGACTCATCCATTTGCATCCTCTGGTCAAAAATTTAATTGTGAAATAGATGTGTGGCAAATAGGGATCGATGTTCATAAAGGTATTCTGGAGATCATGAATTTTCGTTGAAACTGAAAGGGTGTGAAGTACATTGAAATATTTAATCGAATAAAAGATAGATATAAATAAAGGCCAAAAAGAAAAGAAAAAAAAAAACGCCCAGAAAAAAGCGAGAGGTCAAGTGCGAAAATCATCACTATATATATATATATATACAGAGAGAGAGAGAGAGTCATGTTCAAAGGAGAATGCTAACTATTTAAGAGAATACAAGAATGGTCGCCCATGTATAAAATCATATATGACTTTACACTGACGGAAAAAATCATATGATTTTATACTGACCAAAAAATCAAATATATACGTATAAAATCATATATGATTTTATACTGATGTACACACTCACGTAATCATATATGATTTTGTACGTGAATCATATATGATTTTGTACATGGGTGACCATTCTTCTATTCTCTCAAATAGTTAGCATTCTCGTTTGAACTTGACTCTAGATATATATATATATATATATATATATATATATATATATATATAATAGCACATGAACTATCCTTTGAGTAATACATAATTCTTTCTAGAAGATCCATCGACATACTTTTTCTTACATAAGAGTACGACCTTGTCAAATGGAGGATATTCAATTACTTTGGAGAAGTACAGAATAACTTGGGAATGATGGTTTGAGATCTTTCATGGCAAAACAAGGGATGCGGATTGTTATTTGTAATATTTGTAACCCATCTAAATTCACGACTGCTCTTGGCTAGCAAACCTCATAAATTTTCTTTTATTCTTCCCATACCCAAAGCCACATTACAACCAAAAGAAAGACCTTTGAATTAATGCATGTTTATCCTTTGGTTGTGGAGATTTGATTTTGATCAGGCATATGGTAATGACACATTATATTTTGATATGAGTGAACTCTTTTCGAACATCTCGTGTATACACTAAAGTGACGTGTGACATCCACCGTGAGTCTTTTTGTATTCGAGTCTCAGTGAAGTTGTTAGAATTTGGTGGGGCGTTCTATGTTCTTCTCTAAGCTCACTTGGGTCCGATCACTTGTTCTCTCTTGATAATGGTTTTGCCATGAATTTTTCAGCCTATGAGTATTATTTTAGGTATAAAATTGGCCCGAGTACGTGCAAAAGATAACTGTGGGAGAATTTGTTTGATATATTATAGTAGTATTTTTATTAGTATATATATATATATTTATGTGTATGTGTGTGTGTGTGATAATTTATAATTTTTACTATATATTTATTCTATTTCACTTTTCTAGAATCTTTAATTTTTATAATTTTGTGTCATTTTTGAATAATTAATTAGAATTAAACTCATCGAGATGATCATTTTAAAATAATTTATCCGAATCCGAGTTCGTATGAAGAAGCTATGGCCGTTCGAAGGATAATTAAATAGACAGACCATATTGTGCATTGTCTACACTGAATTGGATAGTCAAGTCAACTATGAGCTGAATTATTATTTATGGTAATTAAATATTTTAAAGATTATTATTTTATTAGTTTAAAGTATTATAAATAGGGGAGGAATGTGTAGGATGAGAAGAGAGGAAATGTAACGCCCCCAAAACCATCCGGGATATTACAGCGCCGTGGGTCCCGCGCAAGAACCCACGAGGCTAAAAATCATTTCAAAAACGTTTAAAAACGCCAAAAGGCCAATGACGGTAATATTTGAAATACCCAAAATATTTACCTAACATAGTTCTTAAATACCATAATCAAATACTATTTGAAAATACAAGACGAAATGCCAAATCTCGATAGTTCTGAATGTACGTTAAGCCACCACTTAAACGTACTGACAAAATGGTTTAGGAAAAAGGGTTTAACGAAATAACCCAAGTTCGCAAAATGCCAAAAAGGCCATTTTGAAATATACATGAGTTGGTAAAAATACCGAAAAGCCATTTTAAAATACACACGCAGCGGATAAAAACACAGCTCAAAATATACACTTGCAGCGGAAATAAAACAACCAGAAAAGAATACTCAATTCCCAAATACATGCCACAACCAGTATCACCCGGAAAGCTCACCCCTTCACGACCGCTACTAGCTCGATCTCTGAGTACCTAAAAATAAAGCCCACGACGGGGTCAGACACAATACCCAATAATGATATCGATCACATCATCATAAATAATAACATACCAATGTAATAACAAGTAAGAATACTACTGATTTAATCTTACCGTCATAACCTTACCAATCCATAGCAATCCATATCAAATCGATCCTTGCCATAATCCACATTTCACATCCTCAAATGACGAAATGAACTCAACTACAACCATCTGTACTGTATTCAAACAATACCAAGAACCTAAAAACGTCATCATAACTCATAAGCATGAAATAATTCATCCATGTCAAATCATGTCCGTCGGATTACACAATCAAATCTCAACGTGGATAAAAACCAATAATACACAACATATCTGTAGATCAACTACCACAAAACAATGATAACAAGTCCCGAAATATCAACGTACAGTCCGAATGCTCATACGATCAATAACTAGATCAACCAATAAATAAACCGAGAATATCATCGACATGATAAGCTCCAATAAGACCAACCAAAGGCCAACCACAACCAAGAATATCCTCAACATAATAAACCCCAATACTACCAACGAAGAATCAACAATAATCGATAATACCATCAACATGATAAACTCTAACACGATCAGCAGAGGATCAACAACGACCGAGAATACCATCAACAAGGTAAACTCCAAACACTATCAACAAAGGATCAACGACCGAGAATACCATCAACAAGGTAAACTCCAAACGATCAATAAAGAATCAACAACGACCGAGAATACCATCAAGGTAAACTATAGACAATCAACAAAGGATCAACAACGACCGAGAATACCATCAACAAGGTAAACTCCAAATGATCAACAATAATGGATCTCAAAGAAATAAACCCGACTGTCGAACATACCCCTCGGGCGTATTAACAACCAGTCGCAAACCGTCGAACATACCCAACCATAAATGGAGGATGAACGACCAAACAATATGGCTCAAAGATGGACGCCATAGTACGCCCGATCCAAAAATGTCTCCGTGCATATGTCCACCCCGTATACGGAATCCAGGATATACGTGGGACATGTACTTAATTAGCCTCACAAACTACGTCTCCTGTGCACGGTCCAATGTGGAAATATCAACATATGACCATAGTGTGCCCAGCTAAAAATCCCACACAATAACCAATTGGCACGCAGATATGACTCCAGATATGTCACGATGCAACATGAAAACGAAACTCAAAGAATCATAAATCCAATAAGAATCAAGAAACTCACCGAAGTGAACAAAGACAAACAGATAATGAAAGATCGACACGACCGACAATATCCGAAACAACTATCCTGGGATCACAATCCCCAAAGAATGATCAACACGATCAACAACCTCAACACTACAGCCCTGGGATCATCATCCCTCAATCATCGATCAACATAACCATTAATACCAAACAATAGTTCTGGGATCCACATCCCTCACCGAGCAACCAATATGAATCTCGATATACGAAACCTCAACGTACAACATATACAACAACTCAACATAATAATTATCTTCATAATTGAACAATACTTAAATTACCTCAAAGCCGAAGACAATATTCTTTCCACGAACAACATCCCTGAACGAATACACAGTTATACGAATAATCTCGAATGAGGTACAATTCATTAATTTCAATAAACCACCATCCTGACATCAATATCGACACGATAACTATCCTTATCCGATATTCCATATACTTGACCAAAGATAACTCACGCCTTACTGGAACACAATTAAATCATATACATTATGATTTAATCCAAATTAGAGCACGATATATAAACCATCATCCCGACTACATTTATAACAACATTGCTATGAATTATAAATGAAACGAAAGTTAAACCATTCATTAAGTATTATAAACTGAATAAGTATAAACTTGCCTCGATACCGATACCACGAAGCCATTACCAAAATCCATTGCCTTCATCTACGAGATCCTCAGCCCCGACCAAAAGCAATCTACGAACTCTTCAACCTCAACCGCAACACAACAGTCATAATCCACGATTAAACATCTCAACCTATTGGAGTAATCAATCAACAACAATCCGATAACAATCAATAACCGACATAGCCAGCTAATCAAACTCAATGGCTCAACAATACCTCGATCATATACAAAGCCAAACAACACAACTCAAATAATTACGAACTCATAACTGTTAGGGGTATGCCCTCGAATGCCACTCAAAGGTTGTTGAGTGAGGGCATTGTACTTGTAATTATGTAAACCATTTATATAAGGCAAAATGAATGTTTCTTTATTTACTTATAGTTACTGGCATTCCTAACTCGTAAATAAACATATAGAAACTAGTCCGTGTATTTTAGAGCAAAACATTCCACTCCTTATTGGATAAGGGGGTCGGCACTGGAAAGGTTATAGCTCAAATACTTAATCGTTCGCAAGTCGATGAAACTTGACTGGGCGTTAAGTTTATGTGAAGACTTGTATGACGTGTTCTTTGACATGGAGAGTGCCTGTCGAACACTAATGGTTAGTGGGAGCACACGTTATAGGTATGCTAATTGGATTAGTATACTCGAACCGACTCACCCTCGATTCGTCACACGGATTTCACTCTGGGACAGTCAATGACGGAATCGAAAGGTTTTGATAGGTATTCGTGAACCTTCGACTTGAGGATTTAGTAGGGATGTGCTTGTGACGTCAAGATTTTCATTAGAGTAGTTCGACCCTATAAACCGGAAGGCGGGGGTCAACCTCAACGTGCATCTTGACGGGCAAGTAGCAGGTCTTACTGAATACCAAGATAGAATTCTTTCTCCCGTTAGTGAGCGGGTTATATGTCCTATGCGGTTATTGGCAGATGAGATCATAAGTGTTTGGCCAAAGCATTGGAGCTAGTTGTATTAGATACACGACAGCTCGATGATCTCAATTTGCATTAACGCATGCATAGCATCAAGTACAGATAGGGTTTGACTGACCGTGACCCTATAACTTAATCGGGACATTTAAAGAAGGGTTTATACATTTACTGGTATTCACGATAGAATGGTTCATGAATGATCCCAATCATTCGTTCTCAGTTGGGGTACAATGTAGGCCGCCAGGCTGGCTAGGCGGTGCTACTACTCTTTGGTTCCTCCCATTGCTGACTGAGACGGAGCTACCGAGTCGCGCATTAGGATTGACGACGGAATGAATCAAGCTAATTCTCTCATTATGTGTATTAGATATTGGATATCTAAATTTGGGACATTAGATGTCTAAATCGATTTATTGGATAAATTGATTTACGGCCTAATGAATTAAATATATCACTGGGTGATTAATTTAATTCATGGATATAATTATTTCTTGGAGAAATTAATTATGTTATAATGTATTTGATATGATGAAATTAATTGGATTAATTAAACTATACAAATACATCGGGACGGAATTGGAGTTTATCTGTTTGGACTCTCGGGACTCCGAAACGGACCGAACTCATCCGTTTTCTCCATGTCCCCCCCATTTCTAGCCACCTTCTTTTTGGACTTATGTCTTCATTCTTTTATGAATGATAATTGTGGAGATGGGGTTAGATTCCCACATGCATGAGTTTTTAAAGGTAGTGGGGAGTTGAATAAATGAGGAGGATGACAATCACTCATTGAGACAAGCTTCCATACGTGAGTTGTGAAGAGAATAGAGAGAGAAAAAGTTTTTTTCTCCAAGTCATCTTCTTCTTCAAGTTTGTTCTTGTTTTCTTAGAGAAAAATATCAAGACATAAAGAGAGAGTAAGATTAAAACACTTAGAGTGTAGTAATCTTTACATATATAGCTTCATCACTTAGCTCTAGCCGTATCCTTGGAGGATAGCAAGGTGATCGTTGTTCCAGTCGTTTCTCCGGCGCGTGGCAAGTAGAGATGCGGTGCTTTCGGCGTTGGATCGTTCAAGGGCTTGAAGCGGAATAGATTCGTAGAGATCAAGCAAAGCTTGGGGAATAGCTCAAGAGAAGGTTATCCATCTAATCAATTAAATTCGTTTTTTGATATTTGTATATACGTAGCTCGATCGATCCTCGTAGGGATTCGAA
This sequence comes from Orobanche coerulescens, assembly GCA_033398695.1. Classification (NCBI taxonomy): domain Eukaryota; kingdom Viridiplantae; phylum Streptophyta; class Magnoliopsida; order Lamiales; family Orobanchaceae; genus Orobanche; species Orobanche coerulescens. The sequence goes on along the minus strand of CM065802.1, from coordinate 117,503,994 downwards.
TCGAATTAATTTTTGTTTTACCGCTTCCGCTGGGCCTTCGTTTTAGGCACCGAATCCCAACAGTGGTATCGGAGAGTAGGTCTTGCGATCGTATATACGATATTAGCATTTGGAATGCTTGATTAGATGGTGTATGATTTGGAATCATAATAGTATTAATCGTTCAATTTCTATTGTTCATCTAAAAATTAATTTTTCATGATTTTATGTTACAATATAAATCTATTTTTCTTTTGAGAAACTGATTTAAATGAGTAATATAATGTAATATCCGCAATTTTCGATTTCCGGTAATTTCTTTTTTTTCGGTCGGAGTCCGTTTTGACGACTCGCTCATGACCGTTTCGTCATTCTGAGAATGATTAATTCTACACTTTTTGACATCCGAGTTCGTTTCGGTGTCGTTTCGTTGAGTTCTGTGCTTTTTAGCGACTTTTCCGCACTTGAGTTCGATTCTTGCGAATCTCATCCGAAACTGTTGTTTCGAGTTTCCCGCAAGTCCGTTTATCTTTGTTGGACGTGTTGTGAACTTCGGTTCGGTTATTCGATCACGTATCGTGATTTTCGGGCCTTTGGGCCATTTTCGTAATTTCCCAAAGTTTGGGGTAATTACCTTCCGTTGTCGAATTTCGAGCCTTCGGGTGGTCGGAATCGTGTGTCCTACTAGCTCTTAGATTCGTCTTTGTGAGTACTTCGTAACCGTATCTTCGGTTCGTATTCAGTTGAGGGTTTCTGTGTCGTTTTGTTGAATTAGGATTTCTAAACGACTTTTCTAAGTATGAGTTCGTCTTTGTTAGATCACCATTAATTTTTGGTGACTCCAAAAATTATAAATCTTTGCAATATTATAGAACATCGAGTTAGCTTTCCAATGGTTCAAACGGTGAGTCAATCGGAGTCCGGACGAGAGAGTTATGGTCGTTTCAGTTTTTGACCGAGCACTTCCAGGAGCCTTTCGGCCGATACGGGGGCCGATAGACTCTCTTGCCGGCATCCCGTAGGGGTATCGGTTGGGCCTATCGGCCGATAGGCCGGCCGATAGGTTCTGTTTGTGTTGCAATATAATTGTGGTTTTGAGCGTGAACAGCTCATTCCTTCCCCATTTTTCCACCGAGTCGCGAGAGAGAGAGTTAGAGAGGGAGAGAGTTCTTCATCCGGGGGTCGATCTTCATCATTTCTTTTCGGTTGTGAGGCTCGGATAATCAATCCAACGCGTGTTCTACGAATCTAAATACTTGAATCATCCAAGGTACTCTTCTAAAAACCCATTTTTGGGAGATTTTGGGGATTTTGGGTATTTTGTTCGATTTAAATCCGTTTAATCCGATTTAACTTAGGATTTTGATGGATTGATGATTATTTAGATGTATTATATCATTTCCCTTGTTATTCCATGGTTGGATCGTATCGATTCGTTGTTTGAGTTGAGTTCTTGACCGACGCCTTGAAGGTGTCCTAAAATGTCTTAGAGGGGTTTTCGGGCGTTCTACGATTATTCTTCCTCGTATGGTCGATGATTTATTGGTTGTATGATGTTAGGGTCGTGTTTCTTGCGAAGAAACCGTGTTGAACCCTTTCGTTCGCCGTCGTCTTCCGTTTCGATAGCATTGGGCGTTTGAAGCTTTCGGTTGAGCCGTGTTCGTGAATACTTGCGTCGATTTTGAGGCAAGTACCTTGCCCATACTTTTCTCGTTTATGTATATGATGATCGGTGGTCGTCTTAATGTGTTTGTTTGGTTGTTTGAAATGAAGTTTCAAAAGATTTGATTTGGCCTCGTTAAAGGCTTTCTTTCAAAACGCGTGTGTTTTGTGAATGGTGTTTTGAGAATTGATTATGATTCGATTATTTTGAACGTTGAAGGATTTTATGAGGATACTCCTCTTGTTTAAAGTTATGGAATCGTGTATTCCGTATTTAAGCTTGTTATTGTATTTTTGAAGAGTTTGGTAATGGTGTCGAGTTAATGGCCATCTCTAGTGGGTATTCTTAATGAACTTACATTCTTAGCATGCTAGTATTGCATGAGTAACGTGTATTGTGTGTAATTTACTCACCTTGTGTTGGCCCGACGGGGTCAAGGAGGGAAATCTATGCTGCCGCCCTGGATTTCACGAGTTTCGTACCGCTAGCCAACTCGTTAGGGTCCTTGCAAGGCCTCGAGTGAGAATGTATCTGCCGCCTGTTCTCACGGCTTAGCGTGTGCGTCGTTTTGTTTTTGTTGTAATTGTAGCCAACTCGGTAGGGTCCTTTGTAGGCCTCGAGCGAGAATGTATCCGCCGCCTGTTCTCGAGGCTAATTGTGGGTATTCATTTCCGGAAATGAGTGCTTTGACGGTTTTCATGATTGCATGCATTGACTAAGTGTGTAAGAGGTAAGTGTTCGTTTGGCTTACTTGGCTAGGATGGCCTTTGGAGTATTTTGTTGTTTATTTTAAATCCTTTATTTGTGGATTTTGATGTTGGGATACGAACCTCGTGGTCGTGTCTTGTGAGTTGATGAGATTTGGGGCTAAAATCCCAATGGTTTTGTAAAAGTCGTTTACTGATTTGGGGCTAAAATCCCAACGGTTGGTTAATGTCATTTTGAAAGTAAACCTTTGGGCGGTGACCCCTTTTGTCTTTTGGTTTTGAAAAGTAGGATTTGATAATCCTAAATTGTTTTCTATTAAAACTCTCGATGGCATTCTAAACTGTTTTATAAATTACTTCCATTGATTTATGATATTTCGTTTTTGAAATGTTTTCTCAAACCCTTGCCTCGGGAAGTACTTTTCGTTTCGTTTGGATCTTTGAGGATCCTCGGTTATTGTTATTCGTGGAATGTGAATTGTATGGCTCGTATTTGCACTTTGTATTTGCACTAGCAAAACGGTGGAGTTTGCTAACCCCAGTATTCGGGGTGGATGTCTGTTTGCATTCGGGTTTTGGAGCATAACACGAGTCGGCATGAAGGATGATGAAAGATGATCGATACTAATCACATGAGGAACCGTACATCGTGTGTTGGTTCGATTGTACTTTATTTTCATTCTTTGTATTGTTCCCGTTATACGGGTGTAGTTGTACTTTGTCCCTGCGTGGGCATGAGTTGTATTTGAGTTGTATGTATTTGTGGAAAGACCAAATCGGTCCATCGAGTCATTGTAGCCTCGAAGGCATTGTCGAGATGTTAAATGTCGTTACCGGACTGGTAGATCCTTGAGGAAAGGTTCTACGGCGTGTAATATCCCCGAGCGGATTGGGGTGTTACATAAATGGTATCGAGCTTAGGATGAGGGAACCTAGGCTGTCGGGTCAAGTCGTGTTGTTTGAGTCTTGTTTCGTTGGATTTTTATCCGATCGAGTCGTGTCGCGATGCGTCGTTTGAGTTTGTTGGTCGTGATTAGTATCGTGGGGCGATCATCATCTTCGTGCGACTGTGGAAGTAAGTCTCCCTTCTTTGTGTTGTGCCTCGTGTGACACGAGCTATTTTTATGATTATTTGTTAAGTGGTGGAATTTTATGTGAATTTTGATTTCACGATATGTATTTAGTCGACTCTCGTATTTGATTTATACGAGTGTAAATCGTTTGTGATGTCTTTTTATTGTTGTTTTTCTCCATTGTTGATGATTTTCGAATCGATTTGCACGTTTTACAAGTCTCTTGTGGAAGCTTTGTGCTTATACACGTTCGACTTGTTCACTAGCCGGTGCGGGAGGGTATTTTATCGGTTTTGTTACGAATGTGGTATTTTATCGTTTATTTTCGTTTAAAGACTTGTATTGTCTTGATTTTAAGCGTTTTGATGCGTGTGCTAGGAGTTGTTTTAGTGAACGTCGGTATGTGTGAGTTTTGGGCATTACGGCTATATTGGATTTTGAAAACCTTGAGTATCTTAGAAAAATAAATTTCGAGACATACTTTTCAAATGAGTTATTTTCTTGAGGTACATCCTAGATGCCACAATGTATTTCAAAATTTTCTACCTCGAGGACCAAAATGTTTTGAGATATTTTCAACACTTTTATTTAGACCCGAGGGTCGAATAATTTGAAAGTTTTCACTAAGAGAAAGTGTCTTCATTTTTATCAAATGCGAAATGGTTCTCCAATGTCTCGATAACGATGTTTCACGTTTGTATTTTTTTTTGAAAGATGATACTCAAGATCAATCGGTGTTCTTCTAAATTATTTTCAAAATGAAGTTTTCGTTTTAAAACCTATCCATTCCGTTTGAGGGTGGGTATGTATGTGTGATGTTCGCGTTGTCCTTTTGATACTTTCTCCCGAGTATGATGAATTGGCGGTGTGAGCGTTGAGACGCTTTCCACACATTGGTTGTGCTAGCCCCTGTGAGAGGCGGAGTGTTGGTATTGAATGTTGTCGCCTCATGGCAATTTCTGCGTTGTCGCGCATGTGCGAGCTGTTAGAGCTTGATTTGGTATGACCGTGTGCATCGGTGATGGTTCCGTTATGCGTCGATTGTTTAATGTCTTGTTACCTTGCTCCGTTTTTGTGAATTTCGTGGACGAGGTCGGAGGTAATGCCCGTACTATTTTGACTTCGTGTTTTCTCTTCCCCAATCTATCGATTCGCTCATGTTCGTTGGTACTTTATGAACTTGTTCGGTATTTGATTTCATCGTCCGAACAGTGTGATCTTGTTGTAGGCGATCTGGTTATCGGTGTGATTTTTTCGAGTTCGGTTCGATTCTTGTGAACTTTGTTCGGGAGTAACATCCTTTGGTTCTACTAGTCCTTTTATTGAAGGGATCGGATTCGAACTTCGTATTTTCTACTTTGTCGACTCATTTATGTTCGTTGACATTTCGAGCTTGTCCTGCCCTTGTTTTTGTTTATCGAACGAGTGTGATATCATTTCGGGATAACTTATTTGTCGTTGTGACTTTTCAATCGCTATTCCCTTTCCGGTGGATCTTATGGGAATGCATGTCTTGTAGTTCTCACCAGATCATCCTGGGAGTTATTGTTGAACTTTATTGTTCTTCGTGATTCGAACATGATTCTTCGATTTTTGTTGTCTCGATCGTTTGTTTGTTCGGTTTTGTTCTCGTTTCGTGATTGTTGAACGTTCAGGCTCCTTCGTAATTCCCTTTAGTTCGGGAAATTAGTTTCGTTTTCAATCTTCCATCCCTTAGGCGATGGGATTCCGTGTTTGTTCAGCGGTTGACTCGCGTTTTGATTGAGGTACCGTTGGGTTGGTCAATCATGTTGATTTTCGTTCGTTGTGTTTTGTGATTATCGGATAATTGACTTGACTATAGTATCCGTTTGATGACGCTTGTCACTTGTCGGTTTTATTATATCCCTAACAGCGACGTTGTGTTAGTCGCCGTGGAGCGTGTTTTCACGCCGTATGTTCCTTTGCGTTGTTTGTAACATTTCGCCGTTGGGCGTTAGTTACGCATTCTTGTGTGTCTCGTTGAGTTTTTCCTGGCGGAATATTTCTTCTCCCTACTTGTTTTAAGTTTCGGGACGAAACTTCTTTTAAGGAGGGTAGAATGTAATATCCGCAATTTTCGATTTCCGGTAATTTCTTTTTTCGGTCGAGTCCGTTTTGACGACTTCGCTCATGACCGTTTCGTCATTCGAGAATGATTAATTCTACACTTTTGACATCCGAGTTCGTTTCGGTGTCGTTTCGTTGAGTTCGTGCTTTTTAGCGACTTTTCCGCACTTGAGTTCGATTCTTGCGAATCTCATCCGAACTGTTGTTTCGAGTTTCCCGCAAGTCCGTTTATCTTTGTTGGACGTGTTGTGAACTTGTTCGGTTATTCGATCACGTATCGTGATTTTCGGGCCTTTGGGCCATTTTCGTAATTTCCCAAAGTTTGGGGTAATTACCTTCCGTTGTCGAATTTCGAGCCTTCGGGTGGTCGGAATCGTGTGTCCTACTAGCTCTTAGATTCGTCTTTGTGAGTACTTCGTAACCGTATCTTCGGTTCGTATTCAGGTTCGGGTTTCGGTGTCGTTTTGTTGAATTCCGGATTTCTAAACGACTTTTCTAAGTATGAGTTCGTCTTTGTTAGATCACCATTAATTTTTGGTGACTCCAAAAATTATAAATCTTTGCAATATTATAGAACATCGAGTTAGCTTTCCAATGGTTCAAACGGTGAGTCAATCGGAGTCCGGACGAGAGAGTTATGGTCGTTTCAGTTTTTGACCGAGCACTTCCAGGAGCCTTTCGGCCGATAGGGGGGGCCGATAGACTCTACTGCCGGCATCCCGTAGGGGTATCGGTTGGGCCTATCGGCCGATAGGCCGGCCGATAGGTTCTGCTGTGTTGCACTATAAATGTGGTTTTGAGCGTGAACAGCTCATTCCTTCCCCATTTTTCCACCGAGTCGCGAGAGAGAGAGTTAGAGAGGGAGAGAGTTCTTCATCCGGGGGTCGATCTTCATCATTTCTTTTCGGTTGTGAGGCTCGGATAATCAATCCAACGCGTGTTCTACGAATCTAAATACTTGAATCATCCAAGGTACTCTTCTAAAAACCCATTTTTGGGAGATTTTGGGGATTTTGGGTATTTTGTTCGATTTAAATCCGTTTAATCCGATTTAACTTAGGGTTTTGAATGAATGATGATTATTTAGATGTATTATATCATTTCCCTTGTTATTCCATGGTTGGATCGTATCGATTCGTTGTTTGAGTTGAGTTCTTGACCGACGCCTTGAAGGTGTCCGGTAAAATGTCTTAGAGGGGTTTTCGGGCGTTCTACGATTATTCTTCCTCGTATGGTCGATGATTTATTGGTTGTATGATGTTAGGGTCGTGTTTCTTGCGAAGAAACCGTGTTGAACCCTTTCGCTCGCCGCCGTCTTCCGTTTCGATAGCATTGGGCGTTTGAAGCTTTCCGGTTGAGCCGTGTTCGTGGAATACTTGCGTACCGATTTTGAGGCAAGTACCTTGCCCATACTTTTCTCGTTTTATGTATATGATGATCGGTGGTCGTCTTAATGTGTTTGTTTGGTTGTTTGAAATGAAGTTTCAAAAGATTTCGGTTTGGCATCGTTAAAGGCTTTCTTTCAAAACGCGTGTGTTTTGTGAATGGTGTTTTGAGAATTGATTATGATTCGATTATTTTGAACGTTGAAGGATTTTATGAGGATACTCCTCTTGTTTAAAGTTATGGAATCGTGTATTCCGTATTTAAGCTTGTTATTGTATTTTGAAGAGTTTGGTAATGGTGTCGAGTTAATGGCCATCTCTAGTGGGTATTCTTAATGAACTTACATTCTTAGCATGCTAGTATTGCATGAGTAACGTGTATTGTGTGTAATTTACTCACCTTGTGTTGGCCGACGGGTCAAGGAGGAAATCTATCTGCCGCCTGGATTTCACGAGTTTCGTACCGCTAGCCAACTCGTTAGTGGTCCTTGCAAGGCCTCGAGTGAGAATGTATCTGCCGCCTGTTCTCACGGCTTAGCGTGTGCGTCGTTTTGTTTTTGTTGTAATTGTAGCCAACTCGGTAGGGTCCTATGAGGCCTCGAGCGAGAATGTATCTGCCGCCCTGTTCTCGAGGCTAATTGTGGGTATTCATTTAGGAAATGAGTGCTTTGAGCGGTTTTCATGATTGCATGCATTGACTAAGTGTGTAAGAGGTAAGTGTTCGTTTGGCTTACTTGGCTAGGATGGCCTTTGGAGTATTTTGTTGTTTATTTTAAATCCTTTATTTGTGGATTTTGATGTTGGGATACGAACCTCGTAGTCGTTCTTGTGTCTTGTGAGTTGATGAGATTTGGGGCTAAAATCCCAATGGTTTTGTAAAAGTCGTTTCTGGATTTGGGGCTAAAATCCCAACGGTTGGTTAATGTCATTTTTCGAAAGTAAACCTTTGGGGCGGTGACCCCTTTTGTCTTTTGGTTTTGAAAAGTAGGATTTGCTAATCCTTTATTGTTTTCTATTAAATCTCTCGATGGCTTTCTAAAATGTTTTATAAATTTCTTCCATTGATTTATGATATTTCGTTTTTGAAATGTTTTCTCAAACCCTTGCCTCGGGAAGTACTTTTCGTTTCGTTTGGATCTTTGAGGATCCTCGGTTATTGTTATTCGTGGAATGTGAATTGTATGGCTCGTATTTGCACTTTGTATTTGCACTAGCAAAACGGTGGAGTTTGCTAACCCCAGTATTCGGGGTGGATGTCTGTTTTGCATTCGGGTTTTGGAGCATAACACAGGGTCGGCATGAAGTATGATTAAAGATTATCGATAATAATCACAAGATGAACAGTACATCGTGTGTTGGTTCGATTGTACTTTATTTTCATTTCTTTGTATTGTTCCGTTGTACGGGTGTAGTTGTACTTTGTCCCCTGCGTGGGCATGAGTTGTATTTGAGTTGTATGTATTTGTGGAAAGACCAAATCGGTCTACTGAGTCATTGTAGCCTCGAAGGCATTGTCGAGATGTTAAATGTCGTTACCAGCCTGGTAGATCCTTGAGGAAAGGTTCTACGGCGTGTAATATCCCTGAGCGGATTGGGGGTGTTACATATAAAGATTAGAAAAATATTATTTTTGGAATCGGGGCGAAAAAATGAGCCGAAAACGTAAACGGACCCGCGGCTTGGAGTCGCCAGGCACCTCGCTGATGCACTGTATGGACCGCATGATGCAGCGGAGCGAGTCTGGTCGGCGGGCGTCCGGCCGTTCTCGGCACCACTGCGAGCCACCTTTCGGCGGCCTTTGGCGGTGACGTGCTTGGCCGGCCGTGTTTTCTGACTCCATTTTTTATATTTCGTTCGATAATTAATTTCCCACAAATTAAATTAGATTTAATTTGACTAAGATTTAATTATGGTAATTCTATTCTTAGGGGAATTAATTTAATGAAATATTTTCTCGTCCGGAATAAGTTAAAAGTGACAGTTGTTTGAATTAATTGGATTAATTCGTTTTGGATGGATTGTTTTATATTGATTGGATCAATATTCAGATTCATTATGAATGCCATTTATTTAATGTGTTGGATGCATTATTTTTTGAATGGTGATGTGGTTCATGGACCTAGTTTTTGAATCGTTCGGTTTTATTCGATTGGGTTGTAAAGGCCGTTTTGAGCCTATATATTTTACTAGAAATATTTGTATCTAGGATGCAATTTTCAATGTAAAATTTATATGTAATGATGAAGACCGGAGGAAGATCCGTTTCGAGAAGACGGAGATTCAAGACGAAGACTTGTAATTAGATTACGGAGATTTTGTTTTCTAGGAACGGTCCATGAACCACATGTTGGTAGCAACTAGGTTGTGAATGGTTGTTTCATGTTGTATGAATGCCACAAACGCGCTTAAATGATTAATGTGAAAAGTGTACCGTTAATCGCGATACTTCTCCCACAACAAATAATTAAGTTTATAAGGTTTCAAGGTTTTCCTTCCCTCCATCGAGTTTTCGGGAAATTGAAATCCAAACCGGATGTGCTATGCTTCCGAGTTATCGGGGTAGTCGTTCGGGGAGGATGGATAAATTACCGGGAACGCATTTGGATGCCTTCGGTTGGAGTAAATTTTATCCCTAGAAACCTGATAGGTTGCCGGATAAGATTCAATTGTGAAACTGATTTGTGTCGATGGTATAAACTTAACTTGTTCACGAACCATAGAAACCGTATAGGTTGAGGGGAGTGAACAAGGGGAAAAAGAAGATCAAATCATCCATTAGATGGGTTGGTGTTGGACACCACTTTATGAAAAGTAATAGACTAGAAACCTATTCGGTTGCCCTCTATTAAGATTTATAAAGAACTCGATCACCACTATGAAGTAGAGCGACGATACTTTCGGATTTCACATGGGAGTGTGTTATTCCGATAAAAATAGTGGGAGCTGGGTAACAAGAATAGAAAAGACCTTAATTCTATACTCAGAACATAATTGAATGAGTCACTAATTAATCTATCGTACTTAATGCAGACTGAAATCTCAATATGACAATGAATCCACTCATGATTAACAAAATAACACCTTAATGGGACCTAACTTTTTGGATTGGCTCCGCAATCTGATGATTGTCCTCAATATAGAGGCACTGGGATACGTCTTGGAGACGGACATTCCGGCGCCTCCTGTGCGGACCCGAGCCAATCAGGAAGAGATTGAAAACCACGAAAAGTGGGTTAAGGATGACGTGAAAGTCCGTGCTTATATGATGGCTTCCATGTCTAATGAGCTTCAGAGAGCTCATGAGAAAATGAATTCTGCTAGGCAGATTTTATCTCACTTAACCGAGCTTTATGGTGAGCATAGCAGAACTCCTAGATATGAGATATCCAAGCAACTGTTCGGTGCAAGGATGAAGAAAGGTGAGAAGGTTGTGGAACACGTCCTCAAAATGATATCCATGATCGAGAGATTGGAGGCTCTTGATTTTAAAATGGATACTTCTCTCCAAACCGACCTTATCCTACAGTCTCTCCCTGATTCCTTCTCATAGCTTGTTATGAACTTCAACTGCAATGAGATTGCATGTAATTTAGCCGGGCTAATGAACAAACTTGTGACCACTCAGTCTCAGATGAAGACTCCGCGGATGAAGGAGTCTGCTCTTGTGATTTCTTCTGGACTTCGGAAGTCTAAGAATAAGAAGAAAAAGACCAAGAAGCGGACTGGACCACAAGCTAAGGACCTTAAGGGAAAGGGCAAGGCCCCGATGGTTCCAAAGAACAAGAAGAAGAAGGATGTTTGTCTCAAGTGCGGTGAGCTAGGCCACTGGGCTAGAGACTGTCCGATTCTTCATGGCACTTCAGGTACAGGACTTTTAGTTTTGGAAACAAATTGTTCTGCTACTGTATTTTCTACTTCCTGGATACTGGATTCTGGTGCTAGTTCTCATATTTGTATCGTGAATCAGGATCTGGAACAAAGTAGGAAGCTTGGAGCTGGAGAAGTTATGATCACAGTCGAAAGCGGGCATAGTGTCGAGGCGACCGACATAGGATCACTTCTTTTGGGTTTAGAATCCGACTTTGTTTTGACTTTAGAAGATGTACTTGTTTTGCCCAAGGGGCACAAAAACATTGTATCCATTCCGGCCATGGACCGAAAAGGCTTTTCATTTTTCATTGGTGATGGTTCCTGCAAAATTTATTTTAGAAATAAACTAGTGGGTACTTCTACATTGTTGAATGGATTGTATCATCTAAATCTCAGCAACAAAGTAGTTGTGAATACTATGACTAGAAAATATGGTAGGGATGAAACCAATCAAGTTTTGAAATGGCATCTTAGACTTGGTCATGTTGGTCAGACCTGTAATACCCAAGATTTCTGATGTGTAATTGAACCTTGTGATATTGTATTTGTTGTATTTTTATCTGAGTATTATTCTCTGTATTTCATGATCCGGTGTTGTTGAGTAGATGATTTCATGATTGTGTTCAATATTGTGATTTTGCACATGTAGCGCACGCTATCGACTAGGCGTAACGTACACTAATTTGGGTTTAGTAGCGCACGCTATATATGAACCTTAGCGAGCGCTATACGTAGTCAGCATGATTGAGACATGTTGGTAGGTGAGATCAGGCCGTGGATTTCGTTGGGATTATGTCGGGATGAACCTGGACGACTTTTGGGAAAAGCCAAGTCAATGCAGTAGCGCACGCTACTGATATGAGGATAGCGCACGCTAAATGCTGAGTACAGTGAAGTCAGTAAGTTTCATATAGCCGTTAGCGCACGCTATGAATATGGACTAGCGCGCGCTAATAACCATTTTATATATATAGGACAACACCCTTTTTCATTTTTTCAGCTTTCATCACTTTCCAAACCCGAATTCTGAGACATAGGGAGTCACTCTCTGTAATACCCGTAATTTCGATTTCCGGTAATTTCTTTTTTTTTTCGGCGGAAGTCTGTTTTGACGACTCGCTCATGACTGTTTCGTCATTCTGGGAGTGATTAATTCTACACTTTTTGACATCCGAGTTCGTTTCGGTGTCGTTTTGTTGAGTTCCGTGCTTTTTAAGCGACTTTTCCGCACTTGAGTTCGATTCTTGCGAATCTCGTCCGAAACTACTGTTTCGAGTTTCCCGCAAGTCTGTTTAACTTTGTTAGACGTGTTGTGAACTTCGGTTTTGTTATTCGATCACGTATCGTGATTTCCGGGTGTTTTGGGCCATTTTGTAATTTCTTGAAAGTTACGGGTATCCGTATCTGGAATTGTTGTCTCGACCCGTTTCTTGGTCGCGTATGATTAGTTATGGTATTATGTTTTCATTTCGGGCCGTTGATGTTGTCTGCGAACTCTTCGTCGTGTTCGTTCCGTACGTTTTTGGAAATCGGGCCGTCGAGCCCTGGTGGTCGGGTACTGGCCGGACGGTTGCGGGACTGGCCGGAAGATTGCTGGCACCGGCCGGACAGGTGCGGCAGGAACCGGCGTAGCGCACGCTACTGCCGGAAGGCTGCGCGCGCTAACCGGCAGGTGTAGCGCACGCTATCGGGTGGCCTAGCGCACGCTATCGGTCCGGGCGTGGGGTTACGAGGTTCGACTCGGCCAGATCGGCAGTAGCGACGCCATCGGTTGCCAGCGCGCTAACCGGCAGGGGTAGCGCACGCTTCCAGCCGACTAGCGTACGTTACCTGGGTAAGTTTGTTAGTCCAGTGGCTACTGGACAAGTCGGCTAGCGCGCGCAGGCTTCCGGCCGTAGCGCACGCTTGCGGGAGTCGGGCGGACGAATCATGGTCGGCAGAATTGGTCGGTGGTGCCGGGTCATGCGGGCCATGGCCGAGAGTGCTCGGCCGATACTGGGCGATAGCGCACGCTAGTCCGGGAAGGCTACATTATTTATACGGCACTCGTTGTCAGATCTTCACTGATCACAAGAGCCTCAAGTACATTTTCAGTGAGAAAGAATTAAACATGAGGCAGAGAAGGTGGCTGGAATTGATCAAGGATTACGACTTGGAAATTCTCTATCATCCGAGTAAAGCAAACGTGGTAGCGGATGCACTGATCCGAAAACCTATTTCTCTTCGAGTGTTGGAAGCGCTTACGTCCCAAACCAGCATTCAACGAGAACTGATCTGCGAAGGGATTGAAGTATGGTCACCAGAAATCCAAGGGCAACTATATGTGTTGGAACTGACTTCGTCACTAGTCGAGGAAATCAAATCTAAGCAATTGAACGATTCTCTGATTCTTCGGTTATGTGACGAAGTAAAGAAAGGAAAGGCCCCAGGATTCGTGATACAAGAGGATGGAGTTCTGAGATTTCAGAGTCGACTTTGCGTTCCCGATGATGATGATTTGAGGCGGACGATTCTGAAGGAAGCTCACATCGCGCCCTATTCTATTCACCCGGGCAGTAGTAAGATGTATAAGGATATAAAACAAAACTTCTTGTGGGGAAATATGAAGAAGGACGTAGCAGAGTACGTTTCGAAGTGTTTGACTTTTCAGCAGGTTAAGATTGAACATCAGCGACCTGCCGGAATGTTAAAGCCACTTTCGATCCCTGAGTGGAAGTGGGAGGATATCTCGATGGATTTCATCACCGGTATGCCAAGGACCAAGTCGGGAATGAACATGATTTGGGTTGTAGTTGATCGACTAACCAAGTCGGCTCATTTCCTAGGAATTAAAGACACGTGGGGACCTGAGAAATTGGCACGAGTATTTATTGCAGAGATAGTCAGATTACATGGGACGCCGAAGACCATTATTTCAGATCGAGATGGTCGCTTCGTATCGCACTTTTGGAAGGAAGTTCACAGGGCTTTGGGGACCGAGCTGAACTTTAGCACGGCTTATCATCCTCAGGCGGACGGTCAGTCCGAAAGGACTATTCAGACAGTAGAAGACATGCTTAGAGCTTGTGCCTTGGATTGGTCAACTGACTGGGAAGTTCACTTGCCATTGATTGAATTCACATATAACAATAGTTGGCATGCTTCTATTAAGATGGCACTGTTTGAAGCTTTGTACGGGAGAAGATGTCGATCACCCCTGTGCTGGGATGATTCTTCGGACTTGATCGGGACGGAACCGAAATTGATAGTTCAGACTCAAGAGAAGATAGATTTGATTCGGGAAAGACTATTGACTGCTCAGAGTCGACAGAAGTCTTATGCTGATGTGCGTCGTCGCCCGCTAGAGTTCGAAATTAGTGACCCCGTACTATTGAAGGTGTCTCCTACACGAGGAATTTTCCGTTTTGGGAGGAAAGGTAAGCTAAGTCCGAGATATATCGGACCATTTGAGATCCTCGAGAGAGTTGGGGATTTAGCATACAGGTTGGCCTTACCGCCATTGCTGAGTCACGTGCACAGTGTGTTTCACGTATCCCAATTGCGGAAGTATGTACCAGACCCCAGTCATATCATTGATTTCGACGAGATCGAGATAGCTAATGACGGTACCTTCGAAGAGAGACCAATCAAGATACTTGAGAGTCGGATCAAACAACTGAGGAATAAACCAATACACTTGGTTAAAGTACAATGGTCACGACACGGAGTTGAAGAGGCCACTTGGGAAATGGAGGACAATATGAAGACTAAATATCCGGAGTTGTTTTCATCTTAAGTTTCGGGACGAAACTTCTTTTTAGGGAGAGAGGATGTAATACCCGAGATTTCCGATGTGTAATTGAACCTTGTGATATTGTATTTGTTGTATTTTGACCTGAGTATTATTCTCTGTATTTCATGATCCGGTGTTGTTGAGTAAATGATTTCATGATTGTGTTCAATATTGTGATTTTGCACATGTAGCGCACGCTATCAACTAGGCGTAACGTACACTAATTTGGGTTTAGTAGCGCACGCTATATATGAACCTTAGCACGCGCTATACGCAGTCAGCATGATTGAGACATGTTGGTAGGTGAGATCAGGCCGTGGATTTCGTTGGGATTATGTTGGGATGAACCTGGACCGCTTTTGGGAAAAGCCAAGTCAATGCAGTAGCGCACGCTACTGATATGAGGATAGCGCACGCTAAATGCTGAGTACAGTGAAGTCAGTAAGTTTCATATAGCCGTTAGCGCACGCTATGAATATGTACTAGCGCGCGCTAATAACCATTTTCTATATATATAGGACAACACCCTTTTTCATTTTTTCAGATTTCATCACTTTCCAAACCCGAATTCTGAGACATAGGGAGTCACTCTCTCCATCCTAAACCCTTCATATCATCATCCTAGCCCGAGTTGAAGATTGTAGATCATTGGAGATTGGTGTTCAAGCTCTCGGTGTTGGATTTCGTCAAAGTTCCTTCGTGTTCTTCGCTACTTTCAGGTAGGTGATTCTTCACCAATATTAGTAGTATTCTGAAGGATGTTTTGATCATGATTTGGGATTATCTAGTCAGTTAAATTCATAAGTAGTCGAACATCAGGTGTTAGAAGAATATTTTCGATGTTTCGGTACTTCTTCATCGTATAAACCATTGAACCTTTTAGTGTTTGAACTCCTAGCATATTCATGAAGCTTCAAACCGGTTGTGACCAGTATATGGAGATTATCAAGTTCTTAAGTCTTTACATAATGGAATCATACGTTTTGGGACATGAAATGGATTGAACTTAGGATATTTTCTTGAAGATCAAGATGAATTATGGTGTTGTGAGGATTATAAGTATCCTTGTATCTCGTAGTCGATTAATCCGTAAAGATCTTTTACAAACCGTATGAGCATGATATACACGAAGATGACATGTATTAGCACTGAAGATTTCATGAGTTTCTTCACCATTAGATTAGTTTTCTGCCCAGTAGTAAACTGCCATGCACAGGTAGCGCACGCTAAGATGAATATATTAACGTGCGCTATCGGGAATGAGTAACGTACGCTACGTTTGGTACGTAACGTATGTTATGTCATCAGGCAAGCCAGTCGGCTGATCAGAGAGGACTGCCGGTACATAAGTTAGCGTACGCTAGACTTCGTCGTTTACATACGCTAACGGGCAGGCTTAGCGCACGTTACGTAGAGTACGTAGCGTACGCTAAGTAGTTCAGGCAGATTGCATTTTTAGAGCTTTCGGCCATAGACCGGTTGTTAGACATTCATACGACATAAAATAAATTCTATATTATTTCTTTTGTTAAGGTTCGAGCTTGCTATGTCGATCGAAGGAGACGGTCTTCGAGTGTGTTGAGATTCGTTGGAGTGATTTGTTCTTGCCATCTTTGAGGCAAGTATCGTATTTTAAGCTTATTGACATTGCATTATTGATCATGTGTATGATTTATTCGTGTTGTTGAACATGTGACTATATTCTTTGAGTTGTCATGATATTTACGTTGATGAACGTGTTGATTTGCATATGTGTATGCATAATTATAATGGTTCTGTTGAAAATGATCCGAGGGGATCATGAGGATCTATGCTGAGGGCGCTGGATCGAATGTCCACCATGCGTTGGTCCGACGGGATCATCATGGGGATCTATGCTGAGGGCGCTGTATCGTTGGACGGGTTTTCTACCATGCGTTTGTCCGATGGGATCAACATGGATGATATTATCAAAAGGGGTTTCGATCCTGGGGTCGTGGGGTACAATGCTATGATTAAAGGCTACTGCAAATTTGGGATGATGGGGGATGCAATTGTTTGCATTAGAAGAATGATGAAAAGAAACGTTTTTCCCGATGAATTTACTTATTCCACGGTTATTGACGGGTACGTAAAGCAGAACGATTTATACAGTGCAATGAAAAACACTATGGACGTGACTCAAAGCTGGAGGCAACGCCAAGCGATAAGCTAAATCTCCAACCCTGTCCAAAATCTCGAAAGGCCTGATATACCTCGGACTAAGTTTCCCCTTTTTCCCGAAGCGAAAAACCCCTCTGGTCATCAAGCTAGAGTCTGCTAAGAAATCATTTGGCCTAATCATGAACCACATCATCACTCGCTGGGGAGTAAAACAGTCCACAGATGCCAAGAAAATTGGAACAGTGACGTTTATCAGTGGAATCAGACCCACTGTATACAACAAAACACCCATTCTTGCTGACAGGCCCAACCTCTATAGCATGCCAACCTCTAGTGACCTGAGGGACGTCACTCTGAAGATCTTGAGTGATGGAAAAAAGAGGAAAAAGAGTATTCCCGACAGCAGCTCCCGTAAAGCTATCGAGAAGAAATAAAAGATGACCTAGAAATATTCTAAGACTCATTATATGGTGACTACATCGGTTACTGTAGAAGTCCTGTCGACCACTCCAATTGCTGAATCTATCCCACAGGGCGCAAACCTTATGGAAGAAACAGTTGCTGCTCGTACAGCAGATCCAGAGCCAGTGGCGGCTATGATGGAGGAACAACTGTTTGCCAAGTTAGAAGGATCTGGATAATCGGATGCCCCTTTGGAGCCGAAAGCCGCAACTCCAAACAGGGCACCCATCCCTGTACGGAGTTCCACTTGTTGGAACATTTTGTTCCATACATAAATTAAAAGTGTTTTGATGATTGATGTTGATAAGCAAAACAAAACAACGAAGAGGCGAAGCCAAGAATCTAAGAAAACGAAGCTGGAAAATAGTGTTCTGCACAAGCTTAACGTACGTAACTCAGCATGATTAACATACGTAAATGAAGCAGCCTTAACGTACGTAAGGGAAGTAATATAACGTACGTAAGGTAGTTCAAACCAAGTGAACGATTACAATACAACCATACAGACAAATGAAGTCATACGACCAGTGCAAACGAGACAAAATACAAACCTTTACAGTAAATACCCACGCAGGGGTAAAGATACACAACAACGGAAGTCTGACTATGACTTGGTCGACACAACATAACCCGACCAAACTCTAAACTCTTGCTTAGTATCATAGCTCGTTGTAATACCACCGGTATTTCATACTTAATTACCTTTTATTATGTGATTTCTTGTAGCGTGATATTGCCTTTTTATATTATGTAATTTCATTAAATGCCTTGCGATACAATTGTGTGATGTGAATGGAACAGAGGTGACATACCTTAACGCCGTTGGACAATCGTCGGTGCGAATATGATGGTGGCCAACGTCTTGTTCCCCAATGAATTGTTGACGAGTGGAGAGGATGGTCACCCCGAGGTGGTTAAAATGTGATAAATGACTAAGGGACTGAGTGACTAACGTACGCTATATGATGTTCTTAACATACGCTAAGTCGGTCACATTACGTACATTAACGATTAATTGTTACGTATGTAATCCTAGGATTGGTCTCCCGACCAGAATCTTCCTTTTAATAAGGACCGGGGTACTTTCGGTGGGCTAGAGTGTTGGGATTCGGTGCCTAAAACGAAGGCCCAGCGGAAGCGGTAAAACGCCAGTTAACTTTCTCACAAGACATGATGGCGACTATCATTCTCTACCTTACGTTGGTGCAAATTTTGAAAGCACCAGTTTGGTTTTCAACTACTCGGTTGCAAAAATCATGAAGGTAGACGTATGGAAGTGTGAAGTTCTTCTAGTGGCAAGAAGGATGAACGTTGGTGGCCATGAAAGTGCTAGTAAACAGTTTCCAATATTCGGACAGCAGGCTTTTAGACCCGAAGGTCTCTAGTTCTTCCATCTCCAGCCCGTCAGAAGGCAGCTTGTAGATCTTCTCCTGTAGATCCTTGTTCACAGGGATCTCAATCCCTTGCACAGTCCCAATTATGTCAATGATTTCATAGCCTTTCCTTTGCGAAGAATATTTGAACGTGGCATACATATAGAATTCCAGCATAATCTGTTCGTCGTAGTTGTCAGCATGATGACTTCCGAGATGGTACAGACCTTGTTACTTCACTCTAGCAATGACCAAGTCCATTCCGATTTCGTCTTCACTTTCAAAGGCAATCATCTTCATTAAAACAGATTTGGCAAAGATGCGACCGTTAATGATGATTTCCTTCTTGTTCAGAGATATGGAATAGGTCTATAAGGAAGTGTATGAATTATATATGATTATAATATTAATTGATATCATACACTGTATGTGCTGTATCCACGTCAATTCAACGTTCCCTTCTTAAAAGGTACATACAGGATTCAATTCTTACAACAATATTGGATTAATACTGTATTCATGGGTCGTACTGTATTTCCCCTTAATTAATCCACACGTCACATGTAGGAAGGTTTTATGCCTTCTTCTTCCTACAGTAAGATATGACTCGTTCTGAGTGTAAATTTAATTAAAGTGGATACTGTATTCTTGGGTCTTACAGCATTCCCCTCAATTGATGAGTAAAATGTAAAAACTTACAGGAAGTGTGGCTGTAACATTCCCATTCCTGGCGAAACATGCAGAATCTGGTTGTGCTGATAGGATTTAAAAAGATGTCGGCTAAATGTATGTCTGTATGAATCTTCTCGATCTGAACATCTTTATTCTCAACATGATTCCTGATTAAATGATGCTTCATATCAACATGCCTATTCGCGAGTGCAGTACAGGGCTGTGTGTGATTGCAATTGCACTCGTGCTATCGTACATGATTGGGGTCTCTCTGGCGCTAATTCCATAATCTTGTAACTATTGTTACATCCAGAGAAACTGCATACAGCAACTTCCAGTGGCATAATATTCCGACTCAGCTATAGAAAGCGAGTTGGCCAATTGCTTCTTACTGAACCATGACACAAGTCTAGGTTCAAGGAAGTGACTAGTGCGGCTTGTACTCTTCCTATACAACATACTTAAATAGGGTCTTGTCTACTGCACCTTTCTCAAATCCATTGTTGATTAGGTACAAGGACATGATTTCATACCAGGCTGTAGGCGTTTGCTTAAGTCCATACAGTGCTTTTCTTAGCCTGTATACTAGGTCTCCGCCGTCAGTGTTGACAAACCCTGGTGGCTATTCAGCATAGACTTCTTTGGCGAGATCTCCGTTCAGGAATGCACTCTTAACGTCCATTTGATAGACTATAAAGTTCTTGTGGGCGGCGAATGTTAGGAATATCCTGATAGCTTCTAGTCTGGATACAGGGGCAAAAGTTTCATCGTAGTCTATGCCTTCTTCCTGTCTGTAACCTTGAGTGACTAGTCGGTATTTGTTTCTTATGACAAGTCCATTTCATCCTTTTTGTTTCTAAATACCTATTTAGTTCCAATTACAACTTGATGATTTGTCTGGGTACAAGATACCATACAATATTTCTTTCGAAACCATTTAGCTCTTTTTCCACAGAAGTGATCCAGTGGGAGTTATTCAGAATGTCATTGGTCGAAATAGATTTGGACTGGGCTAAGATTACAACTAGAGTACACATAGCTAGTCTCCTAAGTTCGGCTTGAGATTTCCATACAAGAAGTTGAGACTTTTCAGAATCTATTTCTTCATGTGCACAGAGTACAGTTCCTTGTGTACTCTGTATTTTCCTGCGAGTGGTTACACCAGCATCGATATCTCCTATAATCAACTCCTGGGGGTGATATCTCAACATCTCATGTCAGGTTCTAACTCGGCATCCCATGTTGTATCCTGTGGGGCTGGAGTCTCGGCTTCAGCTTGTACATCATTATCTTCGAATACTTCTGATCTTGCAGTTGTGGGATTAGTTTCTAGGTCCACGACAGGTTCTATTGGAGTTTGGGGATTATCAGTGGAAGTGTTTGGATGTTCTTGATTATTTCTTCTACTCCTGTAGGGTCACAATGGGGTTCATCGAATACTACATGGACGGATTCTTCTATTGTCAGCTTTCTCTTGTTAAATATCCTGAAAGCTTTGCTGACTGAGGAGTATCCTATGAATATACCTTCATTTGACTTTTCGTCGAAGGTTTTGAGTTGATCCTTACCATTAATTAGAACGTAACACCTGCATCCAAAAATATAAAAGTATGCAACCATTGGAGATTTATTATTCTATACCTCATATGCTGTATTGTTGTGATGCTTATTGATGATATAGCGGTTTTGTGTGTAGCAATCTGTATTTGTTGCTTCTCCTCAGAACCACTGTGGCAATTTCTTGCGGCTAACATGGTCCTTGTTGCTTCTTTGAGCGTCCTGTTCTTTCTCTTGGCAACACCATTTTGTTGAGGAGTTCGGGCTGCTGAGTACTTGTGCTGTATTCCATTATCCATACAGTATTGCTCTATGAAGTGATTTGTGAATTTAGTGCCTCTGTCGGAACGAATGGACACGATACTCAACCCTTTTCTCATTTTGTAGATTCTTCAGGTGCTCTGGAAACTTCGTGGTGGTATATTTTTGTTGCTCAGAAAGATTGTCCAAGCATACCTAGAAAAGTCGTCAACAATTACAAGACAGTATTTCTTACCTCCTAAACTTACAGGGTCTACAGGGCCGTAGAGGTCCATGTGTAGCAAATCCAGTGCCCTGTGGGTGAACAAGTATGACTTGTTTTTCAGGGTGGTTTGAACTTGCTTGCCTTTCTGACAGGGTCCAAAAACGCTGTTTTTATGAAATGACACATCAGGCAAACCTCTGACCATTCCCTGTCGAGCGAGTTTGTTGATAGTCTTGAAGTTGAGGTGCCACATCCTTTAGTGCCATAGCCAACTTTGATCTGCAGTGACTTTAGCAACAAAACATGGAATTGTGGAGCTTGTAGGCTTCCAGTCAGCAATGTATGTATTACATGATCGGCTTCCTGTGAGAATGATTTCCTTGGTCTTGATGTCCTTCACTCTTTAGTGATCTTTATAGAATTTGACCGAGAACTTTTTACCACAGAACTGGCTAATACTAAGCAGATTATACTGTAAGCCTTCAACATAGACTACGTCAGTGACTTTAAACTATCCTACAAGCAAGGTTCCCTTCCCTCTTGTTCTTCCATTGGATTTGTCACCAAATCGTACCTTTGGACCACAACCTTCCACATAATCTGATAACTTATATGCCAAGAACATCCGCTGTCGAAGTACCAGATGTCCTTTTCCTTGGTATCCTATAAGCAAATAGTTTAGGTGGATTTAGGTTCCCTTTGATTATTGGGTCCATGGGTGTTAGTGCCTTTTGGTACCTAAATTTGCCTGCCAGCAATTGGTTTGCTATAGGTTACTTTTGGTCCAGTTTCGCGATATTTACATGGGGCCGGCACATATTCGCTGTAACCTTGATTATTATGAATGGAAAATCTAGGTTTTTGATTCCAGTACGATTGCCGTCTTGGAGGGGGAACCATATTCTTAGGCCTTATAACTTGTCTTCTAGGTTTCCAGTTGGATTCCCAGAGCCGTTGGTGGTACTTCGCGGCGGCCTGTTTTCAGGATGGATAACGGGGCTCTTGTATCCAGTATCTAGGCGCA
This sequence comes from Orobanche coerulescens, assembly GCA_033398695.1. NCBI lineage: Eukaryota > Viridiplantae > Streptophyta > Magnoliopsida > Lamiales > Orobanchaceae > Orobanche > Orobanche coerulescens. The sequence continues at coordinate 117,481,761 of CM065802.1, read as the reverse complement.
CTGTACTGTTGGTAGTACAGAGGTGCGCGCCTCTGATACTTAGAAACAACCTTCTTTTTGGATGGCTGCTGGCACTGTTGATATGCTCGGGGGGCATACTATTGATTACGTCTCACAGGTCTGGGAGGCTGAGGTTTCCGCTGTTTATGATAGGAACTTGGGGGAGGAATCATAGCCTTTGATGTATGAGGAAGGGTAGCTGTAACCTTTATGGGACTCGGGGCTTGTTCGGGTTTAGGAATGGGTTCCACTCCTTTGACGAACACCGTACTAGATTTTATCTTACGGGAGAATGAGTCATATCATAAGCCACTTTTATTGTGGGCGTGCTGCCCAGTGCTTAGAATTTCTTCCATCCTTCTAGAAGATTTTTCAAATGATTTCAGCACGGTCTCGAGTTCTCCTTCTCATTTCTCGAGAGTTTTTACTTTAGTTTTGGGTAAAGCATAATCATTTGTCTTGCACTCACTATGATGTCGTTGGATCAAGATTGGTCGGTATCGCCGTTTGGAGATAGAGTTATAAAACTCTTTTGCTTTGCGGAATCGATTTAAATAAATGTGCAGAAATCAAACGACACAAACGTGCCTACGTCCTCTCTCGGTATCTTTTTCTATAGGCTAAAGATGAACCTCTGCACCTCTCTTCTATTGGTCGAGGGATAACCGTTACAAACTCTTCTTCTATCGGTCCGAGTAAGCCGTTCAATCACTTGTCTTTATGTCGGTCCAAGTTAAACCATTTTCCTTTTCTATTGGACAAGGAATCAACCGCTCTAGATTTCTATCGGTACTAGATAAACCTCACTTAGATATCGATTGCGATTCTAACAATGCCGGATCCTTGATCCTAATAACACCGAATCCAATTGTATCTTTTCTTTTACCTCTCGTGTATGTGTTGAATGTATAAACACTCAAATTATCAATATAAGCCCAATATCACAACAACAATAGAATGTATATGAATATCATATCAATGTCTTGATTACTTGAAGTTGTTGTATCTTCAATACCATTACAAGTGTTATTTATAGGCATTGGAGCCTCAACTAGCCGTTAAATTCTTTTGACTTACTAGCATGCGCTAGCTCTTCTTCATAGCCTACGCTAAGCCTCATTATGTACGTTATACACTCCATGTAGCGTACGTTATCGTTATCCAGTTTCAGTCCAGTGGCTTCGTTTCTTCCCTTACGTGCGTTATGCCTTCGTGTTACATAGTTAACTGTCTCACGTAGCGTACGTTAACCATGCTTCGTAGCGTGCGTTAACTCAATATATCTGTTGCCTTCACTTGTCAAACTATCCTTTTGATATGCTGACTTTGACCATATTCTTTCCAACGTTCATCTTATTTGAAATGTCATTATGTACGTTAACCTCCTTGTGTTATGTACGTTAAACTGCTTCGATAGCGTGCGATAATCATCAGCTGTAGCGTGGGCTATCTCCATCAGGTAAGTCTTCTGTTCTGCAGGTAAGTCCTTGTACGTATGTTATGTTGAGTATCTTACGTACGTTATCTCTGTTCGATTGCGTGCGCTGTACAATGTATATAGCATGCGTTATCCATGCAGTTTGGGCAGCTTTTTATGTCTTTGTCTTCTTCGTTGATTTGCTTGGCCTCTTTGTTGTTTTGTTTTGTTTAGCAACTTAATCATCAAAACTCTATTAATGAATATTTGGAATAAATATTCCAACAATCTCCCCCTTTTTGATGATTACAAAACAACCCTTGAATTGGATAAAACCTACAAAAATAAAAATATATATATATTTTTATGAATCAAAGTTATCGGCTTTGATCGTTTCGTTAGTTTCACCCATCTTTTCTTTTTCTGTCATTTTTGATTTCTTCGTTTCTCATTTTTCAACTCCTTCGATTCTCCCCCTTTTTGTATATTTTTCTCCTTTTCGACTTTTTCGATTTTTTTATTATTTTCTCCTCCTTTTTACTTTTTATTTTTCTCGTCATTCTTTCATGACGCTTTTTATCAATTCAACTCCTTTCTCTCCCTTTTTGTATTCAGCAAAAAGTGTAATAAAACGAATAATAATACCAACTGATGTATACAAATATGCATGATTGGGTATAACTTAACCGGAATAAAATATCCGTTTTAAAAATATACCCCCTGAGTAAAATACAATTTGTTGAAAATTAATTTTTGGGGACCCAACCTATAGTTGGTTTTTGTTTTGAGACATAGACGATGTTTGGAATAAAAGTTCCTTTGGGAATCCAAATTTTCTTAGTTTTTATCGTCTGTCTTGGGCTTTTGCAATTCGAAATGTGGTGCCCAATTTTCAAACATTTTTCACAAAATGGTATTTTGAAATTTACGGATTCATTTTTAGAATGTTGTTTGAATCCCAACCCTTGTTTATTCAAAATATATTTCTGAACCGAGAGCATTTGTTTAAATTTTTCATTTCCACACGAAAATTTCTTCATTAAGTTTTTAAGCTCGGTTTGACTTTTCAAAAGATCATCCTTTAAAATATTTTCATTTTTAACGCATTGAAAATGATCGGTCTCGATAAATTTTCCCTTTTCAAGAATTTTGGAGATCTCGATTTCCAATAATTTATTTTTAGTTTGGAGGGATTTAATCTCGGATAGAGCATTTGATAGTACGTATGTAATAACTCAAATGTTTCGAAAAGTTTATCGTAGGAGTTACTTACTTGACTTTTGACATCACTATCATCGAATGAGCTTCGTCCCATGAGAGCGAGATTATTTTGATTATTAAAATCATCATCTTCGTCTTCATCGCTCCATGTTGCTATTAAAACCTCCTTCTTGGGTTTAGCTCGGCAATTCTTCGCAAAGTGGCCTGGTTTTCCACATAATCGGCAAGAATTGTCAAATTTCTTAGATTCGCCCGCTTGGATGTCTTTCTTTCTCCGGCTTAATAAGTGTTGGAACTCTTTAATATTTTTGGCATAATATTCCGATTCTTCGTCGCTTTCATCAATCGGGATTTCTTCCTTTCTTGACATCTTAGCCTTCATGGCTATCTTTTCCTTCGGCTTTGGTTTGGCATTCCGAGATTTTAGGACAATCTTGTAGTTTATAAGAGAACCAACGACAGCACTAAAATCAAGATTATTTAAATCTTTAGATTCCATTATAGCTGTCACCGTACCGTCCCATTCTCGAGGTAGTGATTGTAGGATCCTTTTAACTTTTTCACTACTCGAAAGTGGTTTTCCAAAACATGCCAAACCATTTATGATGACCGAAAATCGGTCGAGCATGATCATGATGGATTCGTCATCCTTCATTTGAAATAACTCGTACTCCTGAAGGAGCATGTTTATTTTCGTCTCCTTGACATGAGACGTTCTCTCATGTGTGACTTCAAGCATTTTCCAAATCTCTTTGGCACTGTCACATGAAGATATCCGGTTGCGTTCTTACGGATTTAAGGTACAATATAGGAATTGTGTTGCCTTACAATTGTAATGATCATTTTTCTAATCCGCGTCATCATATTCTTTGAAAGATTTAACCGTACCGTCGAATTTAAGAGGAATTTTTGGACCAAGACATATCATTTTCCATAGCTCGATGTCATACGCTCGGATGATTATTGACATCTTTTTCTTCCACATCATGAAATTTGATCCGTCAAAGAATGGTGGTCGGTTAAGAGCAAGACCTTCGACTGGAGCAATTTGAAATGCCATTTGGATCGACTCCTCGGATGTTAAGCCGCTTATTGTAGGTACCGCTCTGATACCAATTGTTGGAGCAAGATTGGTCGGTATCTCCGTTTGGAGATAGAGTTATAAAACTCTTTCGCGTTGCGGAAGCGATTTAAATATGCAGAAATTAAATGACACAAGGATTTATAGAGATTCGGCCAAACGTGCCTACGTCCTCTCTCGGTATCTTTTTCTATAGGCTAAAGATAAACCTATGCACCTCTCTTCTATCGGTCGAGGGATAACCGTTACAAACTCGTCTTCTATCGGTCCGAGTAAACCGTTCAATCACTTATCTTTATGTCGGTCCAAGTTAAACCATTTTCCTTTTCTATTGGACAAGGAATCAACCACACTAGCTTTCTATCGGTACTAGATAAACCTCACTTAGATATCGATTGCAATTCTAACAATGTCAGATCCTTGATCCTAATAACACTGAATCCAATCGTATCTTGTCTTTTACCTCTCATGTATGTGTTGAATGTATAAACACTCAAACTATTAATATAAACTCAATATCACAACAACAATAAAATGAATATGAATATCAGATCAATGTCTTGATTACTTGAAGTTATTGTATCTTGAATACCATTACAAGTGGTATTTATAGGCATTGGAGCCTCAATTAGCCGTTAGCTTATTTTGACTTGATAGCGTGTGCTAGCTCTTTTTCATAGCCTACATTAAGCCTCATTACGTACGTTATACACTCCATGTAGCGTACGTTATCATTATCCAGTTTCAGTCCAGTGGCTTCGTTTCTTCCCTTACATGCATTATGCCTTCATGTTACGTAGTTAACTGTCTCACATAGCGTACGTTAACCATGCTTCGTAGCGTGCGTTAACTCAATATATCCATTGCCTTCACTTGTCAAACTATCTGTTTGATATGCTGACTTTGACCAGATTCTTTCCAATGATCATCTGATTTGAAATCTCATTACGTACGTTAACCTCCTTGTGTTATGTACGTTAAACTGCTTCGATAGCGTGCGTTAATCATCAGCTGTAGCGTGGGCTATCTCCATTAGGTAAGTCGTCTGTTCTACAGGTAAGTCCTTGTACGTACGTTATGTTGAGTATCTTACGTACGTTATCCCTGTTCGATTGCATGCGCTATACAATGTATATAGCGTGCATTATCCATGCAGTTTGGGCAGCTTTTTGCATCTTTGTTTTCTTCATTGATTTGCTTTGTCTTTTTGTTGTTTTGCTTTGTTTAGGAACTTAATCATCAAAACTCTATTAATGAATATTTGGAATAAATATTCCAACAGATACTGTAATACCCGGTTGAATTTCATTCATTTTTATTCAATATTAATCAGTCAGTAATTATCATTCAGTAAACTTCACTCATTATTAATCACTCATCATTCATGATTCATTCATTGCATTCACTGTTGGTATGTTGTAAATCGTATGTCAGTTACCGATCGTCATTTCATCTCCGTTTATAGATCGAGACGGGAATATTATCATTTTCCTCGGGATTGGTAGTCTTGTATTGGGAGTATCATTTTTGGCATGTGTTGGACCTGTTCACTTTCACATTCGTATGATTTGTCGGATCATTCATCGATCGTAGCGAGAAATCGGAGTTGTCGGAATTTCATCTTGTCCAGCAACGAGTTACGGCCGTAAGGAGTGTCGGATACGGCCGTAATAGACGTTCGTTGTTTTCAGGCCATTTCGGCCGAGCGGGACTTACGGCCGTAAGGATTTCGGCATACGGACGTAAGTTGGGTAGTACGGCCGTAAGGCTTGGCCGGATATGTCCGTACGTGTCGAGCAGGGTGCCCAGACGTTTTTGGCCGAAGGCGAGTTACGGACGTGAGGGTTTCGGCATACGGCCGTAAGGCGAGGGAGATACGGCCATAAGGCTTGGCCGGATACGGCCGTACGCTGCAGGCAGGGTGCCTGGTCATTTTCGACGAAGGGGGCTTACGCCCGTAAGTTTGACCGGATACGGCCGTATCATCCGAGTTACGCCCGTAAGGTGTGCGGGTACGGCCGTAAGGATGCCGGCAGATGTTTTTGACGAAGACGAGTTACGCCCGTAACTCAGGAGCGGTTACGGCCGTAAGACTGTCGGCAGGATTTTGGATGAAGCCGAGTTACGGCCGTATGAGTTGGCCGATTACGTCCGTAAGGCCGTTGACTGGAATGTTACGGTCGTATGAAGGCCGAGTTACGGCCGTAACTTCCGGCATTTTATATAGGGCTGGCCGGGACTTTTTCATCATTTTCATCCTTTTCTTCATTTTTTTCCGAGAGAGAGACTTGAGAGAGGGATTTTTCCATCCTCAATCACTTGAGTGTTAGATTTTCATCATCCTCATTCATTTGGGAAGCTCGGATACTCGATTAACTAGTGTTCATCGGATCGAAGTGGTTGGATCTTCGAGAGGTAATTTCTTCAACATCTTGGATTTCGATTTTGTGTTGAGATATGATGTTTTGGACGTTATAATCATGTTATATGAAGGGATATGTATATGATTATGAGTTTGTATAAAGATTCATTGGATTATTGAGGGATTATTCAAGAACACTTTGAATATCGAGTTGGAATTGGGGGTTTTCGATTAATTGTCGTTATAATCACGTTTTTGGATATTCGTTTTGGATTATTAATCGTATTGAAGATGTTTTGTTGGTTTGAAACACTTCTTGGGGGATTTGATATTGGTATATTGAGGTTTGATTGTAAACAATCGGAGTTTGGCCGCAACGTGTTTGATTTAATGCCTCAATGGACTTGGTTTAGTCGTATCGACGTTTTGAGTTCGTTATATTCGTGTTTGATTCGTATATTGAACGGATTGTTGGTAATTGTATTATTCAAGGTTGTTCGAGCGACCGATATCTCAATTAGGACGTTGTTCGTGGAAGTATAATTGTCACCGGTGTTGTGTAAGTTGATTCTTACTCAGTTAAAAGGATATTCATTTCCTTTTGTTGTTGTTCATTCGTAATCATAACTCATTCATCATTGTGTTAACCGTATCAAAACTTGTCATTGTCAATTAATCACTTCAGTCACAAGGAACGACGGTTCCAATCATTTCATTGATCTATCATTCGTTTCACTATCATTTCATCTCGGTGAGTCATTATTCGTTTCCGATGTCACTTTTGTTATAACGTGGCATTCCGGGTCATACTGGCGTGCCGGTTGGTATGTGTTGGATTTTCATGTCGGGCACGTTTAAGTCGTGTGTTGGTTGTTGGCCTCACATTGGACTGTGCACACGAGTCATATGCCTCGTGAGACTGATTAGGTATAAGACCACACGTGTATTCGATCGATACTCGTTGGTGGCTTGTGCACGGACACATTTCCATCCCGGGCGTAGTGTGGCGCCACCCTTTGAGCCGTACTATTAGTTGATTCATACAGCATGTTTGATTGCGTATGTTTCGACAGGATATTTCATAACTTCAGATATAATCATGATTGTGTATTTTCAACCCTTGAGGATTGTTGTTACGTATGGCGGCCCGTTTGGGGATTTTGTTTTTCAGGTCTTGGCAAGTCAAAAGCACGGGGAGAACACGCTGACGTCGAGGAGTCACAGTGATACTAGTAGGGGCCCCCGATCTTTCAGTTATTCATATTGTTGTCATTTATCTTCCGCTGCAGATTTTCATTTGGATACTCCGTTTCATTCAGTGTTGTGTATTTTATCTTCATATAAAATACACTAGTATTCGGTATTGTCCTGGTGTGTTGTAATTAAACTCCTCATCGGAGTAATTATTGTTGTAATGTGGTTCGGTACTACATTTATCCTGTGTAATTCATTCATTTTCATCTGCCTGGTGGGTCCCAGTCGGGGATCCACGGCACTGTAATATCCGCTTAGTTTGGGGTGTTACAGAGTTGGTATCGGAGCGTGGTTTTGAATACTACCTTCCGAGTCATGTCTCATTTGAAATCATCGTCATCAGACTAGTATCATTGGACTTTCGCGTCACGTGTGACCTGTGCAAATGCCGAGCCAATCGAATAGAAAGAACTGTAAGATTTCTAACGCCATGGTATAATTTCTGGAAATAGTCATTCATTCATCATTCATCAATTAACAATCCTCAAACATCATCATTCATTGTGATTAGGACGATCATGTTAACTCATTAATCACTTAATCCATTTCATTACTCAGTTAATGATCAGGACGATCATGTTAATTCATTAATTACTCAATTCATTTCATTACTCAGTTGTCGATCTGGATGCTCATATTATTAATCTTGTTAAGTTATTCAAGATAATCATTTCAAGAATTTCATCAGATAATCATGTCACTTCAGTAAATCATTCATATAATCACTAAGATAGAGCATGTATACTCATTTTCATCATCTCATGACATAATCATAACGTGATAATCATGCGGGAAATATAATCATTATGCGACCTTCCTACTTCAGTATGGGGAGAGCTGTCAGGGGATACACGGGGAGAGGCCACGGTGCGGGCCGAAACCCGAGAAATAATCACGTGCTGTCGGGAAATCGTGCCCAGGACTCGGCTCGATCAGAAGATGTTCGGGTTGATCCACTCACTTTTATGCAGGCCATGATGACCCATGTGTAATTGCTCAATCATCATTGCGCCACTCTGGCCGGATTAATCGAGAGAACTCTCCCGTATGAGCCAGCTGCTAAGGAAAGTGCTGAACAACAACCTTCATCTGTCAGCAAGAAATCAACGAAGCGTAATCAATCCGAAGGCGGTCAGTCAACCTTCAAGAAGCCTCGTGTGAGTCCTATCGTTTCTGAGCGACCTCCTATGGTGCATAATCGTGCGGGATCTCAGTCCCGAGCGGCCAGTTCGGCCATCACCTGTTTCAATTGTGGAACACCGGGTCATTACAGCAGTAAGTGTCTGAAACCATCTATCACGTGCTATAATTGTGGGAATTTTGGGCATAAGGCCCGTTTTTGCCGAAAGGACTCCAAGTCGGCTCCGGCGGCATCTCAGGCCCCGAAGCAATCAGCGTTTCAGAATCAGACTGCTTTGTCAACGTCGTTTAAGACAATGGAAGCAAATAGAGTTGGGGCTCATATTTATTAGACGGGAGCGTCCGGTTCGGGGGCCGGCAAGTCGCAGATTCATGTGATGAGGAGGATCGACGATCCGGTGGCCCGAATGACATCAGGTATACTCGTAATTTTATTTCAGCCTGTGTGTGCCTTTTTGGATACTGGTGCACCGCATTCATTCATTTTCGAATCATGTTTGAATAGACTTATTTTGGGATAGTCATATTGCTTGTGGACCTCATACCATCGGTCTACCTGACGATGGAAGAATTTTCAGAAATCATACCGAAGTAAGCTTAGTGACCGCGATTGGTTGATGGACCTAATCGTGGTGAATTTATCTTAGGACGATGTAATTTTCGGTATTAGTTGGTTTGATCGTCTTGATACTATCCTCAGTGTTTGTAAGCGTTTGGTCGCTATCTTTCCGTCGTTGGTTGTCGAATGTGTGCTTCAGGGAAATAATCCCCGTTGTTCCAGAAGAATTATTATTATGACGAGAGCAGAGAAATTCCGCAATCGAGCTATTCAATCATTCATCGTATCATTTTCATCGATTGGCCTTTCTAAGGCAATCGAGTTATTCAATCATTCATTGCATCATTTCCATCGATTGGCCTTTCTAAGACAATCGAGTCATTCAATCATTCATTGTATCATTTTCATCGATTGGCCTTTCTAAGGCAATCGAGTTATTCAAACATTTATTGTATCATTTTCATCGATTGGCGTTTCTAAGGCAATCGAGTTGTTCAATCATTATTGGTATCACTTTTTATCGATTGACCATTCTAGGGCAATCAAAATGTTCAATCATTCGTAGTATCATTGTCATCGATTGACAATGTATTTCCAGACGAGTTATCTGGTTGCCTTCGCATAGAGTAATGGAATTCAGGAGTGAGTTGGAGCCCGGTACGTCCCCGTTATCGAAGGCACCGTATCGGATGCCCCCGACCAGAATGCAAGAGTTGGAGATTCAACTTGAGGAATAGTTCGAGAAAGGTTATCTCCGACCGAGTGCGTGCCCGTGAGGAGCACCGGTGTGATCTGTCAAGGAGAAGGATGGCTAGTCTCGTGTGTGTATTAATTATCAGGAGTTGAACAGGGTGATGATCGAGATTAGTATCCTCTACCCCGTATTGATGATCTCTTAGACCAACTTCAGGGAACTTCAATATTTTTTTTTCCTAGATCGACTTAAGATCTGGATATCATCAGCTGCGAATTCAAGAGTCGGGTATCGCATGGACGGCGTTTCGTACACGCTATGGTCATTATGAGTTCGTAGTTATGCCGTTCGGGCTAACTAATGCACCTGCGGTATTCATGGAGTTAATGAATCGGGTTTTCATCGACTTTTTGGATCAGTTTGTTGTTGTCTTCATCGATGACATTTTGACTTATTCTCGTGATCGAGAGGAAACGAGGTACATCTTCATCAGGTTCTCGACGTGTTGAGACGCGAGCAACTTCATGGAAAGTTTTCCAATTGTGAGTTCTGGATGTCCGAAATGACTTTTCTCGGGCATGTAATTTCATCTGACAGAGTTCGTGTCGACCCTCAGAAGATGGAGGCTATCCGATATTGGCAACCTCCGAAAGATGTTAAGTAAATCCGAAGTTTCCTCGGATTAGCTGGTTAATTATCCAACCCACCGCCGGAGCTAGCAACCGTGGTTTTCGCGTTGGAAATTTGGTGTCATTACCTTTATGGCGTTACCTGTCAGTTATTCACCAATCACAAGAGTTGAAGTATATATTTACTCACAAGGAGTTAAATATGCGACAGAGGCGGTGGTTGGAGCTAATCAAAGATTATGATATCGAGATCCTTTACCACCCGGACAATGCGAATGTTGTCGCCGACGCCTTGAGTCGTAAGTCCGTTCAGGGGCAGATGCTTACTCGTTTAACAGTTCAGAAGGAGCTTCAGCAGGAATTCCTTAGACCCGAGATCGAGGTCCGACTTCAGCGAGTTCAGGGACAGATTTGTATGTTAGAGATTTCATCATCACTTGAGGAGGAAATCAGGGAGAATCAGGGTTCAGAATCATTTTGTTGCTCATCCGCGAGGATGTGGCACAGGGGAAAGCCCCTGGATTTGTGGTCCACAAGGATGGACTCTTGAGATTTAAGAATCGGTTGTGCGTACCCGCGAATGATGAGTTGAAAAAATCGATCTTGAGAGAAGCTCACTCTACCCCTTATCCGGTTCATCCGGGGTCTAACAAGATGTACAAGGACTTGAAACAAAATTACTGGTGGAGTAATATGAAGCGAGAAGTCACAGAATTTGTTTCTAGATGCTTAACCTGTCAACAAGTCAAGATTGAACATCAGCGACCGGCGGGTATGCTAAAACCTCTCCCTATTCCAGAGTGGAAGTGGGAAGACATTTCTATGGATTTCATCACGAGTTACCGACGAGTCGTCGTGGCATGAATACGATCTGGGTGATTGTGGACCGCTTAACTAAATCAGCTCATTTCCTTGAGATCAAGGATACGTGGGGTCCCGAGAGACTGGCCCCGTTATTCATCAAGGAGATAGTGAGACTGCACGGTACTCCTAAGAGTATCGTTTCCGATCGTGACGGACGATTTGTGTCTCATTTTTGGAAATCAGTTCATCGTGCTATGGGAACTCAGCTCAATCTCAGTACCGCCTTTCATCCTCAGTCCGGCGGACAATCAGAGAGGACTATACAGACATTAGAGGACATGTTGAGGGCATGCGTCCTCGATTGGAAGGACGATTGGGAAGCCCAACTACCATTGATCGAGTTCACGTATAATAATAGTTGGCATGCTTCCATTAAGATGGCACCTTACGAGGCCTTGTACGGTCGTCGTTGTCGATCTCCTTTGTGTTGGGATGACTTATCAGAATCAATCGGTACCAAGCCCGATATGTTTATAGCCGCCGTGAGAAGGTAGCTTTGATCAGGAGTCGTTGTTGACCGCTCAGAGTCGACAAGAATCATATGAAGATAATCGTCGTCGACCACTAGAGTTCGAGACGGGTGACCACGTTTTGGTCAAGGTATCCCCGAGTCGAGGTATTTTCCGTTTTGGAAAAAAGGGGAAGTTGAGTCCGAGATTCATTGGATCGTTTGAGATTTTGGATCGAGTAGGCGAGTTAGCTTATCGATTGGCTTTACCTCCGGCGTTGAGCCGAATTCATAGTGTGTTTCACGTCTCTCAGTTGCGGAAGCATGTTGCCGACCCGAGTCACATACTTTAGTTCAACGAAATCGAGGTCGCGGATGATCATTTGTATGAGGAGCGTCCTATACGAGTGTTAGAGCGGCGAATCAAACAGTTGAGGAATAAGGTGATTCCTTTGGTTAAGTTTCAGTGGTCTAGACACGGAGTCAAATAGGCTACTTGGGAACCGAGAAGAGTATGCGGGAGAGTTATCCCGAGTTGTTTGACCCTTAGTTTCGGGGATGAAACTCCTTTTAAGGGGGGGAGTATGTAATACCCGGTTGAATTTCATTCATTTTTATTCAATATTAATCAGTCAGTAATTATCATTCAGTAAACTTCACTCATTATTAATCACTCATCATTCATGATTCATTCATTGCGTTCACTGTTGGTATGTTGTAAATCGTATGTCAGTTACCGATCGTCATTTCATCTCCGTTTATAGATCGAGACGGGAATATTATCATTTTCCTCGGGATTGGTAGTCTTGTACTGGGAGTATCATTTTTGGCATGTGTTGGACCTATTCACTTTCACATTCGTATGATTTGTCGGATCATTCATCGATCGTAGCGAGAAATCGGAGTTGTCAGAATTTCATCTTGTCCAGCAACGAGTTACAGCCGTAAGGAGTGTCGGAAAAGGCCGTAATAGACGTTCGTTGTTTTCAGGCCATTTCGGCCGAGCGGGACTTTCGGCCGTAAGGATTTCGGCATACGGCCGTAAGTTGGGCAGTACGGCCGTAAGGCTATGCCGGATACGGCCGTACGTGTCGAGCAGGGTGCCCAGACGTTTTTGGCCGAAGGCGAGTTACGGCCGTAAGGGTTACGGCATACTGCCGTAAGGCGAGGGAGATACGGCCGTAAGGCTTGGCCGGATACGGCCGTACGCTGCAGGCAGGGTGCCTGGTCATTTTTGACGAAGGGGGCTTACGCCCGTAAGTTTGGCCGGATACGGCCGTATCATCCGAGTTACGCCCGTAAGGTGTGCGGGTACGGCCGTAAGGATGCCGGCAGATGTTTTTGACGAAGACGAGTTACGCCCGTAACTCAGGAGCGGTTACAGCCGTAAGACTATCGGCAGGATTTTGGACGAAGCCGAGTTACGGCCGTATGAGTTGGCCGGTTACGGCCGTAAGGCCATTGACTGGAATGTTACGGCCGTATGAAGGCCGAGTTACGGCCGTAACTTCCGGCAGTTTATATAGGGCTGGCCGGGACTTTTTCATCATTTTCATCCATTTCTTCATTTTGTTCCCAGAGAGAGACTTGAGAGAGGGAATTTTCCATCCTCAATCACTTGAGTGTTAGATTTTCATCATCCTCATTCATTTGGGAAGCTCGGATACTCGATTAACTCGTGTTCATCGGATCGAAGTGGTTGGATCTTCAAGAGGTAATTTCTTCAACATCTTGGATTTCGATTTTGTGTTGAGATATGATGTTTTGGACGTTATAATCATGTTATATGAAGGGATGTGTATATGATTATGAGTTTGTATAAAGATTCATTGGATTATTGAGGGATTATTCAAGAACACTTTGAATATCGAGTTGGAATTGGGGGTTTTCGATTAATTGTCGTTATAATCACGTTTTTGGATATTCGTTTTGGATTATTAATCGTATTGAAGATGTTTTGTTGGTTTGAAACACTTCTTGGGGGATTTGATATTGGTATATTGAGGTTTGATTGTAAACAATCGGAGTTTGGCCGCAACGTGTTTGATTTAATTCCTCAATGGACTTGGTTTAGTCGTATCGACGTTTTGAGTTCGTTATATTCGTGTTTGATTCGTATATTGAACGGATTGTTGGTAAATGTATTATTCAAGGTTGTTCGAGCGACCGATATCTCAATTAGGACGTTGTTCGTGGAAGGATAATTGTCACCGGTGTTGTGTAAGTTGATTCTTACTCAGTTAAAAGGATATTCATTTCCTTTTGTTGTTGTTCATTCATAATCATAACTCATTCATCATTGTGTTAACCGTATCAAAACTTGTCATTGTCAATTAATCACTTCAGTCACAAGGAACGACGGTTCCAATCATTTCATTGATCTATCATTCGTTTCACTATCATTTCATCTCAGTGAGTCATTATTCGTTTCCGATGTCACTTTTGTTATAACGTGGCATTCCGGGTCATACTGGCGTGCCGGTTGGTATGTGTTGGATTTTCATGTCGGGCACGTTTAAGTCGTGTGTTGGTTGTTGGCCTCACATTGGACTGTGCACACGAGTCATATGCCTCGTGAGACTGATTGGGTATAAGACCACACGTGTATTCGATCGATACTCGTTGGTGGCTTGTGCACGGACACATTTCCATCCCGGGCGTAGTGTGGTGCCACCCTTTGAGCCGTACTGTTAGTTGATTCATATAGCATGTTTGATTGCGTATGTTTCGACAGGATATTTCATAACTTCAGATATAATCATGATTGTGTATTTTCAACCCTTGAGAATTGTTGTTACGTAATCACCCGTTTGGGGATTTTGTTTTTCAGGTCTTGGCAAGGCAAAAGCACGGGGAGAACACGCTGACGTAGAGGAGTCCCAGTGATACTAGTAGGGGCCCCCGATCTTTCAGTTATTCATATTGTTGTCATTTATCTTCCGCTGCAGATTTTCATTTCGATACTCCGTTTCATTCAGTGTTGTGTATTTTATCTTCATATAAAATACACTAGTATTCGGTATTATCCTGGTGTGTTGTAATTAAACTCCTCATCGGCGTAATTATTGTTGTAATGTGGTTCGGTACTACATTTATCCTGTGTAATTCATTCATTTTCATCTGCCTGGTGGGTCCCAGTCGGGGATCCACGGCACTGTAATATCCGCCTAGTTTGGGGTGTTGCAGATACTTTGCCTCATTTTGATCTTTCGCAAGTTGATTGCTTTCCTTGAGTTTTTCATAAGTGACTTTGCTGTTTTCACAATCCAAAGACATATTTTCATAGTTGTTTTTGGGCAAGTCATTTTCGTCTTTCAGCTCCAGGTTTAATATTTCGAGCTGCATATTTTCTCATTTGAGTGTCTCATGTGCTTTTTGAATGTTTTTAAATTCATTCATCATGTTTTCAAAAGTATGCGATGCATTGACAAGAATAGTTGAGTTTGAGCTTACCTCATCATCGCTGTCATCATCATCCTTTATTTCTTTGTCCATAAAGCACATGTATGCTTTATTCTTAAATTCATCATCAGAGAAGTCACTGTCAGTGATCGCCTGTAAGCACTCCCCAGTCTTGTTTGATGCGGTCAAGGCTTCTGATTTACCAATCAGGGCCTCAAGCTTGTTTCTCCAGGCACGTCTCTTCTCATCCTTTTCCCGTTGCTCAGTTTCGGGCAACTTTTGCACTTTTGGATTAGGACACTTATTTGCATAATGCCATGGCATAGGTAGAATCACAAGATGAAGGGGATTCAGATCTTACCATGTTAAATAGCTTGGCCCTGTATGGGGCCTTTCCATATGTTTGATGAACTTCTTGAATTTATGCATGAGCAAGGCCATTTCATCTTGTGACAGGATGTCATCGTCGCTGTCTGCTGCCTTGTGTGCCGACTTGGATGTGAAGGGTGCTCAACTATGTCTCCTGTCAGATACAGTAGCCAGTGTTGTGGTCTTGGCAGGTGACTCTTCAGATTTCTCTCCCCTTTCCATATCATACTCGAATGCCTTTAGGTCAGAAAAGAGAACAAACGTAGAAATATCATTTAAGTTACAGGACACACGCATAGCTGTAGTTTTTATGTCATCGGGCAGGGAGTCATCTAAATATTTTTAAATTTTTCTCCTTTGGGGTATACACTTCACCCAACGATTCAAGTTCACCGACAATGTCGGTAAATATGAGGTCAAGCTCCTCAACTGTTTATGTAGGTTTTATTTATAAAGACTCAAATTGCTGAGTTAGTTTAGAATTTTTCTTGTCTTTTGAGAGCTCGATTCTCTCGTAAATGAGCTTAAGTTTTTCCCAGTTTTGTTTGACTGTCTGACAGTTTTTTACCTTAGAGAATGTGCCTTTGTCGAGAGTGACAAATAGCGCATTATTGGTGACATTGTCCAGATTTGCACGCTTGTGCTCATCGATCGTCCATTGATCACGCTCCTTATTGAGCATCTCCGCATAGGGTTGCCCTTCCATTCTTGCGGCTGTATGGACCTTCATAATCTAGATAGGTCCTTCATGGATGACAAAAAATCATCTCTTCGTGCATGGCTGCAAGTTGGGCTTCCATCCTAATTCTCCAGTCGTCAAATTCGTTAATAAAAAACATAGGAACTTTATTTATCATGGTGGTGTCCATTTTAGAAATAGGATAAATGATGAAAGTATAACACGATTTTCAAAAGTTAGTGATTTGTGGATGTGATTAAGTTAAAATCGACTGATTCTTTTTAGAATCAAACACTCTGATACCACTTGTTGGCCACAGAGTATACAGTAAACAACTTATAAAGGGAGAATACAATAAGCTGTATGTTTTTAGAAGCTATTTTCGTAGCGGAAGACTAATATTGAGTTGTTGTAAGTACAACAACTAGGTACTCTCCTGTTTACTTGATGCGTACAAGGTTTTCACAATGTATACTTTAAATCACATTATAAATGAAAACAGTAAGGACGGAATGTAAATAACACGCATATATAAGTGGTTCTAGGTAAACCCCTCTACATTCACTGGTCCTTTACACATGAGTAAAACGTTTAATAAAATCACTACATACACAAGTACATGACTTTAACTAAACCTGTCTGTGTATCGTTCACACAGATTTATATAGTGACCACAACTTGGGTCATTTATATTGGCTTTATCTCTTTCGACTTGTTTCTTCTCACACATATCGAAGTTTCGTATTCAATGCTATTCTTCCCAAATAGGTCAAAAATAGCAAGGACTCAGTCCACACAGGGCTAAGGTTGATCTCAACGGTAATGATGGGGTTAAACAAGTTCAAACAGCGGTTGTATGCTTTGACGAGCGATTACTGTATGCTATGCTGTTTGCGCTGAGGACTTTATTTTTCTTCGCTTTGATAGTGCTGTATGCTCAGGAAATATACTGCTCTTTCTTAGATCGATATTCTAATTGTCAGAGCTAATTGTCAGATGTAATGCACGAGATGATTACTTGTTGTATCTGATTTAGACAGCTCTGATTGGCGGCTGCAGAATGTTTGAATTAAAGGCGTTTCACATTTAATGCTTCATACATTCTTTTTGACTTTGCATTAACTGCTCTTCAGGGCGTTCAGACTGTTGTCTCTTTCGGCCACATTAAATGTTGTCCTATCAGCAATAAGTGCTGCTTTATGTAACACCCCGAGATATTCGGAATAATTACAGCGTCGTAAACCCTTTAAGTAAGGATTTATAAGTCTAAATAAAAGAAATGTAAATATAATCCAACCGTACAACTGAAGTTCAAAATACAGAACTGATTCAACTGATCGAATGAGTTAACTTATACAACCATATCGAAAATGACATTATTAAAACACACGTACTCGAGTACTAAAGTGAACCAAGAAGACAAATCTCAATAACAATAAACCTCAACCACATCACTGAGCCATTTCATCGTCATGTCGGTACTGTGGTTGCCTCCCCGCTCCTCGGATACTTGAACATCAAAACAATGTCCACCCCCGAAGGGGTTAGCAAAACAATGCTAGTACAAGTATCATAATACATAAATCATCATTGCATCATAAGACATGCAAAACGGACTTCCGTCATTGGAATCCAACGATGTGAATCCTCACGATTCCATCAACACAATACAGGGTAATCCAGCGATCCAGCGCCCTTGGTATAGATCCCCATGATGATCCCGTCGGACCAACGCATGGTGGAAAACCCATCCAACGATCCAGCACCCTCAGCATAGATCCCCATGATGATCCCGTCGGACCAACGCATGGTGGACATTTGATCCAGCGCCCCAGCATAGATCCTCATGACCCCCTTCGTATCATTTACAATATAAACCATGCAATCGTGCATACATATATGCATTTCAATATGTCCATTCATAGGAACAATTAATCACGAATACCACAATAAATCAAAGAAATTAGTCTCGTACTCGACAATACAAACAAAACCATATGCATGATCAAAGTTCCAATATAAACCAACTCAACATATGATACTTGCCTCGAAAATGGCAAGAATGAAATACTCCAACAAATGACACGCGTCCGTATGCCACTGCCCCTCGATCGTCCCCTATGCAAGGCTCGGACCTAAGAAATAATAAAGAATTCATCTCATGCCGTACGAATGTCTAATAATCCGGTATACGACCGCAAGCTCTAAAAATGAATTCTGCCTGAACTACTTAGCGTGCGCTACGTACTCTACGTAACGTGCGCTAAGCCTGCCCGTTAACGTACGCAAATAACCAAGTTTAGCGTACGCTAGCTGTGCATCTTGTGATCCTCTCTCGATCACCGATCGCCCCGCCGATGACATAACGTACGTTACGTACCAAACGTAGCATACGTTACTCATTCCCGATAGCGCACGTTAATATGCCTATCTTAGCGTGCGCTAACTGTGCATGGCAGTTTACTACTGGGCAGAAAACTTGAGCTAAAGGTGATGAAACTCATGAAATCTTCAGTGTTAATACATGCCATCTCCGTGTATATCATGCTCATACGGTTTGTGAGAGATCTTTACGTATTAAATGACTACGAGAGACAAGGATACGTATCATCATTACAACACCATAATTCATCTTGATCTTCAAGAAAATATCCTAAGTTCAATCCATTCCAAGTCCCAAAACGTATGATTCCTTTATGTAAGGATATAAGAACTTGGTAATCTCCATATACTGGTCATAATCGGTTTTGAAGATACATGAATAAGCTTAGGAGTTCAAACACTAAAAAGTTTCAATGGTTTATACGATGAAGAAGTACCGAAACATCGCAAATATCCTTCTAACACATGATGTTCGACTACATACATATTTAACTGACTAGATAGTCCCAAATCATGATCAAAACGTCCTTCATAATAGTACTTAATATTGGTGAAGAATCACCTACCTCAAAGTAGCGAAGAACAAGGAGGAACTCGAAGCAATCCAACGCCGAAGGCTTGAACACCAATCTCCAATGATCTACAATCTTCGACTCAAGCTAGGATGCTGATATGAAGGGTTTAGGATGAAGAGAGTGACTCTCTAAGTACAAGGATTCGGATGTGGGAAGTGAAAAGGCTGAAAATATGAAAAAGGATGTTGTCCTATTTATAGAAAGTGGTTATTAGCGTGCGCTAGTCCATATTCATAGCGTGCGCTAACGGCTTACTGACTTCACTGTACTCAGCATTTAGCATGCGCTATCCTCATATCAGTAGCGTGCGCTACCGCGTTGACTTGGCTTTTTCCCGAAAGCCGTCCAGGTTCATCCCGACATAATCCGACCGAGATCCGCAGCCGATCTCACCTACCACCCTGTCTCAATCATGCTGACTACGTGTAGCGCGCGCTAAGGTTCATACATAGCGTGCGCTATAGATCCTAATTAGCGTACGCTATACTTAGTCGATAGCGTGCGCTACATGTGCAGAATCACCATTTAGATCACATTCATGAAATCATGCGCTCAACAACACCGGATCATGAAATACGGAGAATAATAATCAGAACAAAATGCAACAATTACAATATCACAAGGTTCAATTACATATCAGAAATCTCGGGTATTACATCCTTCCTCACTAAAAAGAAGTTTCGTCCCGAAACTTAAGATGAAAACAACTCTGGATATCTAGTCCTCATACTGTCCTCCATTTCCCAAGTGGCCTCTTCAACTCCGTGTCGTGACCATTGTACTTTAACCAAGTGTGTTGGTTTATTCCTCAATTGTTTGATCCGACTCTCAAGTATCTTGATTGGTCTCTCTTCGAAGGTTCCGTCATTCGATATCTCGATCTCATCGAACTCAATGATATGACTGGGATCCGGTATAAAGCTCCGCATTTGGGATACGTGAAACACATTGTGAACGTGACTCAGCGATGGCGGTAAGGCCAACCTGTATGCTAAATCCCCAACTCTCTCAAGGATCTCGAATGGTCCGATATATCTCGGACTTAGCTTGCCTTTCCTCCCAAAACGGAAAATTCCACGTGTAGGAGACACCTTCAATAGTATGTGGTCCCCAATGTGAAAATCTAGAGGGCGACGACGCACGTCTGCATAAGACTTCTGTCGTCTTTAGGCAGTCAACAGTCTTTCCCGAATCAAAGCTATCTTCTCTTGAGTCTGAACTATCAATTCTGGTTCCGTCCCGATCAAGTCCGAAGAATCATCCCAGCACAGGGGTGATCGGCATCTTCTCCCGTACAAAGCTTCAAATGGTGCCATCTTAATAGAAGCATGCCAACTATTATTTTAGGTGAATTCAATCAATGGCAAATGAACTTCCCAATCAGTTGACCAATCCAAAGCACAAGCTCTAAGCATGTCTTCTACTGTTTATATAGTCCTTTCGGACTGACCGTCCGTCTGAGGATGATAAGCCGTGCTAAAGTTTAGCTCGGTCCCCAAAGCCCTGTGAACTGCCTTCCACAAGTGCGACACGAAACGACCATCTCGATCTGAAATAATGGTCTTCGGTGTCCCATGTAATCTGACTATCTCTGCAATAAATACTCGCGCCAATCTCTCGGGTCCCCAAGTATCTTTAATTCCTAGGAAATGAGCTGACTTGGTTAGTCGATCAACTACAACCCAAATCATGTTCATTCCCGTCTTGGTCCTTGGCATACTGGTGATGAAATCCATCGAGATATCCTCCCACTTCCACTCAGGGATCGGAAGCGGCTTTAACATTCCGGCAGGTCGCTGATGTTCAATCTTAACCTGATGACAAGTCAAACACTTCGAAACATATTCTGCCACGTCCTTCTTCATATTCCCCCACCAGAAGTTTTGTTTTAGATCCTTATACGTCTTACTGCTGCCTGGGTGAATAGAATAAGGCGCGCTATGAGCTTCCTTCAGAATTGTCCGTCTCAAATCATCAGCATCGGGAATGCAAAGTCGACTCTGAAATCTCAGAACTCCATCATCTTGTATCACGAATCCTGGGGCCTTTCCTTTCTTTACTTCGTCACATAACCGAAGGATCAGAGAATCGTTCAACTGCTTAGATTTGATTTCCTCGACTAGTGATGAAGTCAGTTCCATCACATATAGTTGCCCTTGGATTCCTGGTGCCCATACTTCAATCCCTTCGCGGATCAGTTCTCGTTGAATGCTGGTTTAGGATGTAAGCGCTTCCAACACTCGAAGAGAAACAGATTTACGGCTCAATGCATCGGCTACTACGTTTGCTTTACCCGGGTGATAGAGAATTTCCAGGTCGTAATCCTTGATCAATTCCAGCCACCTTCTCTGCCTCATGTTTAATTCCTTCTGACTGAAAATGTACTTGAGGCTCTTATGATCTGTAAAGATCTCACAATGAGTGCCGTACAAATAATGTCGCCAAATTTTCAAGGCAAAGACCACAGCTGCTAGCTCCAGATCGTGAGTCGGGTAATTATCTTCGTACGGTTTCAACTGCCGAGAAGCATAGGCAATCACCTTATCCTTTTGCATCAACACACATCCCAGACCCTGATTTGAAGCGTCGCTGTATACCATGAATCTATCAGTCCCATCTGGTAACGCTAATATAGGTGCTGTCGTCAGTCTCTTCTTAAGTTCATCAAAACCAGCCTGGCATTTCTCATCCCATGTGAACTTTTGAGTTTTCTGTAATAGCTGAGTGAGTGGACGAGCAATTTTGGAAAATCCCTCTACAAAACGGCGGTAATATCCAACAAGTCCCAAGAAACTCCAGACTTCTTTCACATTATTAGGAGCTTCCCATTCCAAGATTGCTTCGACTTTCTTCGGGTCCACCTAAACTCCGTCAGCTGATATCACATGCCCAAGGAAAGTTACTTCCCTAAGCCAGAACTCGCATTTGGAAAGCTTTGCATACAGCTGTTCCTTCCTCAAGGTGCTCAAAACCACACGCAAATGCTCGGCATGCTCCTCTGTGTCTTTCAAATATATCAAGATGTCATCGATGAAGACGACCACAAATTTATCTAAGTATTCTAAGAATACCCGATTCATCAATTGCATGAATACCGCAGGAGCATTGGTAAGTCCAAATGGCATCACTACAAATTCATAATGCCTATACCGGGATCTGAAAGCAGACTTCGGTATATGCAATTCCTTAATTCTCAACTGATGGTATCCCGATCGCAAGTCAATCTTCGAGAATACCCTTGCCCCTTGCAGTTGATCAAACAAGTTGTCGATCCGAGGTATAGGATACTTATTCTTGATTGTCACTTTGTTGAGCTCCCTGTAATCAATACATAATCGGAGGAATCCGTCTTTCTTCCGGACAAAGAGAACGGGCACTCCCCAAGGAGAAACGCTAGGTTGAATATAACCCTTCTGTAATAATTACTCCAGTTGCTTCTTTAGTTCATACATCTCGGTTGGCGCCATGCGGTATGGTGCTCTGGAAATAGGAGCGGCTCCAGGCTCTAATTCGATAGTGAACTCCACTTCTCTCTGCGGAGGTAACCCAGGTAGTTCGTCAGGAAATACATATGAGAATTCATTCACAACTGGAATAGATGAGAGCTCTACTCCTTCCTCTTTCCTCATGGCATAGCACCAAAGTCCATGACATCCCTGCTTCAGTAATTTCACGGCTTTCATTGCTTTGATCAATTTTCCCGAGCTTCCCGGTCTCCATTCTCTGAATAAGTGTTCAGATCCGCCATCAGCAATGATAGAAATGACTCTCTTTCGGTAATTCAGAATAGCTCCATAACGGTTGAGCCAATCGTCTCCGAGAATTAAGTCGTCACCATGTATGTCAACTACAATAAGATTTGATGGCCAATCTCTCCCTCCTATAGACACTGGAAAATCTCTAGCTTCTAGGGTTCCCATAATTTTCTCTCCGCAAGGTAATCCCACAACATAAGGTTCACAATCATACAAGCACGAGATTTTCAAACGATTAACAGAGTTCAAAGATATAAAAGAATACGTAGCTCGTGAATCGAATAAGACACTAACTGGTTGCAAAAGGATCTAAATCGTACCTGATGCAACAGCCGTGTTCTGATCGTCTGACTTCTTCATCTCGTAAATACGTGGAGGAACAGACCCAGCGCTGGATGCCTCTCTTTTCCCAACATTCTGCTGCTGGAAACCGCTTTGCTGCGTCTGGGTTACACTAGTGTCCTTCGGAACCGGTGCGGGAGCGCGAGTACCAAAAGATCGAGTCGCATTTCCACAAAATGTTGCACGATGCCCTTCCTGTCCACACTCGAAATAGGTCACAGCAGGTGCGAAACATTCACGTCGAACATGCCCTGCTTTGCCACAGTTATAACATTTCTTCCCTGCGTCTGAAACGGTTGGTGTTGCCCGGAACTTCTTCCCACCTCGAGAAGGATGCGGAGGCCTCCTAGATGAATGAAATGAGGACTGGCCCATGCGGGGCCCACTACTCTTATTTTCCGTGAAGTTGCCAGCCACTTTCTGCTTCTTTGCTTCCGTTGACTTCTCTACTTCCGCCTCTTTCATATCATAGGCCAATGCTTTGTCCTGATACTGTCGCAAGGTGGTACATTCAAATCCGGACATATACTGCTGAATCTCCGGCTTTATCCGCATGTAGAAATGAAAAATCCTCTCCGCCTCGGTTCTGACCAAGTGGCGTACATAAGTCAGCTGGTGATTAAAAGTCTTAATCACGTCTGTCACAGATGCCTCTGAATTTTGTGGTGAGAAAAACTCCCGGACTCGGGCCTCTCTAACTGGGCGAGGACAATACTGCGCTTCCATCATTAATGTAAACTCCGCCCAGTCAACATTATGCTCCTCAGGTCGAATGGCCTTCCACCAGTCGAAAGCCTCCCCTGTCAGAAGATACTGGGCGACCGGAACCTTCCTGTCGTTTGGACAGTTAATCCCTGCAAAGATCTTCTCTAACTCCTTCAGCCAATGATCCCAAGAAAGCGTCTCAGCAGAACCGTCAAATTTTGGAGGGTGCAATTTGACCACTTCAGTAAGCCATTTGTCCCCCCGATTATCCTCGTTATGCTGCTGTCCCATCGCCGTCTGCATGCGATCAACAACTTGAGCAAACTGGTTTATCTGAGCAACCACCTGTTGAAGCACTCCCGGCACATTAGGATCTGCATTATTATTAGCTGATCCCTGCTGTCCTCCAGAATGGGAATCGGTTCGACTAGCAGAAATCTCTGGGGTAGACGCCGAATCCTCCTGTCTCACATTTCCACGTCTGCGTCCACGACCACGTCCGCGTCCACGATCTCCCCTCAACATATTGTAAACACAAATACTCAATATCCAGGACAAACTTTCTAAAAGAAAATCCGTCAATATTCACAAAACAGGAATTAAATAAAATGGTAGTATTTGGGATTAGGAGACTTACAACCACGGTCCACACGACGATGCTGGCTCAGCAGTGATGTTACAAACGACCAATAATCAAATAACGTAAATAGACCCAACTAACCCGACTGCCAAGATATCCATGAATCTTAGCTCCGATACCATAATCTGTAACACCCCGAGATATTCGGAATAATTACAGCGCCGTAAACCCTTTAAGTAAGGATTTACAAGGCTAAATAAAAGAAATGTAAATATAATCCAACCGTACAACCGAAGTTCAAAATACAGAACTGATTCAACTGATCCAATGAGTTAACTTATACAACCATATCGAAAATGACATTATTAAAACACACGTACTCGAGTACTAAAGTGAACCAAGAAGACAAATCACAATAACAATAAACCTCAACCACATCACTGAGCCATTTCATCGTCATGTCGGTACTGTGGTTGCCTCCCCGCTCCTCGGCTACCTAAACATCAAAACAATGTCCACCCCCGAAGGGGTTAGCAAAACAATGCTAGTACAAGTATCATAATACATAAATCATCACTGCATCATAAAACATGCAAAAGGGACTTCCGTCATCGGAATCCAATGATGTGAATCCTCACGATTCCATCAACACAATACAGGGTAATCCAGCGATCCAGCGCCCTTGGTATATATCCCCATGATGATCCCGTCGGACCAACGCATGGTGGAAAACCCGTCCAACGATCCAGCGCCCTCAGCATAGATCCCCATGATGATCCCGTCGGACCAACGCATGGTGGACATTCGATCCAGCGCCCTCAGAATAGATCCTCATGACCCCCTTCAGATCATTTACAATATAAACCATGCAATCGTGCATACATATATGCATTTCAATATGTCCATTCATACGAACAATTAATCACGAATACCACAAGAAATCAAAGAAATTAATCTCGTACTCGACAATACGAACAAAACCATATGCATGATCAAAGTTCCAATATAAACCAACTCAACATATGATACTTGCCTCGAAAATAGCAAGAATGAAATACTCCAACAAATGACACGTGTCGGTATGCCACCGCCCCTCGATCGTCCCCTATGCAAGGCTCGGACCTAAGAAATAATAAAGAATTCATCTCATGCCGTACGAATGTCTAACAATCTGGTTTACGGCCACATGCTCTAAAAATGAATTCTGCCTGAACTACTTAGCGTGCGCTACGTACTCTACGTAACGTGCGCTAAGCCTGCCCGTTAACGTACGCAAATAACAAAGTTTAGCATACGCTAGCTGTGTACTGACAGTCCTCTCTGATCAGCCGACTGTCCTGCCTGATGACATAACGTACGTTACATACCAAACGTAGCGTACATTACTCATTCCCGATAGCGCACGTTAATATGCCTATCTCAGCGTGCGCTAACTGTGCATGGCAGTTTACTACTGGGCAGAAAACTTGAGCTAAAGGTGATGAAACTCATGAAATCTTCAGTGTTAATACATGCCATATCCGTGCATATCATGCTCATACGGTTTGTGAAAGATCTTTACGTATTAAATGACTACGAGACACAAGGATACGTATCATCATTACAACACCATAATTCATCTTGATCTTCAAGAAAATATCATAAGTTCAATCCATTCCAAGTCCCAAAACGTATGATTCCTTTATGTAAGGACATAAGAACTTGGTAATCTCCATATACTAGTCATAATCAGTTTTGAAGATACATGAATAAGCTTAGGAGTTCAAACACTAAAAAGGTTCAACGGTTTATACGATGAAGAAGTACCGAAACATCGCAAATATCCTTCTAACACATGATGTTTGACTGCAGTCGTATTTAACTGACTAGATAGTCCCAAATCATGATCAAAACGTCCTTCATAATAGTACTTAATATTGGTGAAGAATCACCTACCTCAAAGTAGTGAAGAACAAGGAGGAACTCGAAGCAATCCAACGCCGAAGGCTTGAACACCAATCTCCAATGATCTACAATCTTCGACTCGAGCTAGGATGCTGAAATGAAGGGTTTAAGATGAAAAGAGTGACTCTCTAAGTCCAAGGATTCGGATGTGGGAAGTGAAAAGGCTGAAAATACAAAAAAAGGATGCTGTCCTATTTATAGAAAGTGGTTATTAGCGCGCGCTAGTCCATATTCATAGCGTGTGCTAACGGCTTACTGACTTCACTGTACTCAGCATTTAGCGTGCGCTATCCTCATATCAGTAGCATGCGCTACCGCGTTGACTTGGCTTTTTCACGAAAGCCGTCCAGGTTCATCCCGACATAATCCGACCGAGATCCGTAGCCGATCTCACCTACCACCCTGTCTCAATCATGCTGACTACGTGTAGCGCGCGCTAAGGTTCATACTTAGTGCGCGCTACGGATCCTAATTAGCGTACGCTATACTTAGTCGATAGCGTGCGCTACATGCGCAGAATCACCATTTAGATCACATTCATGAAATCATGCGCTCAACAACACCGGATCATGAAATAATAATCAGATCAAAATGCAATAATTACAATATCACAAGGTTCAATTACATATCAGAAATATCGGGTATTACACTTTACACGTGAATACTTTATGAATAAACAAAGTTTATTTCACAATGTTTTAAAGCTATTCTTCAGTATTGTTGGATCTGTTTTACTTTTCCTAAGTAAAACTCCTACAGCAAGATTGCTTGTAACACCCCCAAAATCTCTCGAGATATTACAGTGCCGTGAATCTCACGTGGGACCCACAAGGCTAGTTAGAAAAATAGGCAATTTAAGAAAATCGCGATAAAACATTAAGTTCAAGGTTTACATAACGTGAGTCGAAAGATTTAAAGGAAAATGTAATTCGAAGTCCAATTATTACACAACAATGGTTTTTCAAAAGAAAACAAATTTATTTCAATTTAAGCAGCGGCTAGAGAATAATTCCAACACCGCTCATGTCTGACCGGACCCCTCAGGAATGTCCTGCACATGATGAACAATTTTACCTGGTACGACGAATCATACCAGGTAACCAGGGTCAGAGAATGCATACCAAATAACAGCTACTAACAACGATACACGCCATTTTTACAATCACAGTATCTAGTAATCAATAGAGAATATTTCATCACTCAACCGACGTTGTCTCTCTCTTTTATCACATAAGCCCCAAGGTCGAAACCAAGGGTCACAAAAGTATCCACACGGGAATACCCCGGAACATAGGCGCCCAATTCGGGTCTTACCCCCTAACACATTTCCACATGGGTACCATACAGGTTTTATCCTCAACACATCGGCCCATTTATAACATATTTTAGAGAAAGACAAACGTCGGCATTCATCAAAATGGCACATACGCACATACGGTATAACATTAATATTAGAAAATTCTCGAGCAAGATTTCACTTGCCTGTGATCCGATAGTAGGTGCTTTGTGATAAACGGAGTCCCCACGCCCGCTCTAGCTTAACCTAGCCACGTAATATCCGATTAACACCTCGTACGGATCATGATGAATAAAACTAGTCTCCCTTTCCTAATCAGATTCCTAGTGTAGTTTTAATTGTCGATATTAGTATCGTTTCCAAGTTCGTAAGTATTGTGTACCATTATTCCGTTCAATCCTAAAGTTAACATTAGATATATATCAATTTGCTCAACAAGATTATCCCTCTCATTTTCCGGTTGTCGACAATTAATTATAGCATAATCGAATCTCATGCTTTCTAATTCTATTCTATATTCCGAATACTACGATCGACGGATTCTATTACACAATAACTTTGGTGGTTTGATATCCAATAATGATTTTACTATCGAATAGTTTTCCTTAGTTTACTAAGTGTCAAAAATCACAAGGTAAGGGTGGCTACAACAATGGATTATACGGTGACGGATCACTACGAATTATCCTACAATTGATTCGTCAAAATTTACATTCCTAGTGATGATTTGAAATGAAATTTCGTATGATAAATATGATTTGCATAAAACAAGACATATGAGAAACGATAACTCCGGTTACTACAATTCCATTAGAAAGGTTGTCTACGAAGGATGGCAAAAATCTACCCAATACCCGAAATCTAATAAATATATATAAGAGAACATCGAGTATATAACTCCAGGGATTGGTGGCTTACCTTATTGGAAGAATAATAATGAAGAGAGTTGGCGAATCCACAAGAACTACGAGGAGAAACGAGAAGTGACTTGAACAACTTGGATAATCTTCACCGGAGCTCAAGAAACCACTTCCTCAGTGTTAATTCAAGTATATAAGAGGCTAAGAACCGAGTATAAGGGTAGGAATCTCTCTCAAGGGTGTTATCTTGTAGTGTTGGGTCGTGCAAATGAAGAAGGGAGTTGTCATTTTATAAACTTGATTTTGCTAACGTACGTTAATGATACTGGTGTTACGTACGTAAGGCTTCTTATGTACGTAACAGTTCAATGACAACGTACGTAAGGACCGCCACTGCCCGAAATGTGCCCAAGTGTTACGTACGTTATATTTGGGACATAACGTACGTTATAAAGAGTTGACTCGTTTGTACTCTAGCCCGCCGAAAGTAGCTCCGTCCGTGTCAATGAAAGATTCTGTTCGGGAGACTGAATCACACGTTACGTATGTAATATAACTACCTTAACGTACGTAACAATCGGAATATAGCGTACGTTAGGCATAAGTTGTAGCGCGCGTTAGACAAAACTCTAACACGCGTTAGACATAAACTCTAGCGTGCGTTAGACATAAACTCTTTAGACACATATCACATTCTAACCATCTCGGGGTGACCATCCCTTCCACTCATCAACAATTATCGGGGAACAAGACGTTGGCCACCGTCATATTCGCACCTACGATCGTCCAACGGCGTCAAGGCGTGTCACTTCCATTTCATTTACATCGCACAATTATATAGCACTCAATGAAATACATAAATAGAAATGACGTCACATTACAAAAATTCACACCGTACAAAGTAATCAAGCATGAAATACCGGAGTTATTACATATCACCCCCCTTAAAAATAGTTTCGTCATGAAAGTTAAGAATATAACTCGGGATGACTCTCTTTCACGCTCAACTCGGTCTCCCAAGTTGCTTCTTCCGCGCTTTGGTGCGACCACTGAATCTTCACGAGGGGTATGGCTTTATTTCTTAACATCTTCACACGTTGATCCAAAATGGCGATCCGTACCTCTCTAAAGGTAGCGTCATCAGAAATTTCCACTTCTTCGAAATTGAGCTTGTGACTCGGGTCATAGACATACTTCCTTAACTGGGAGATGTGAAAAACGTTATGCACTCCATCCAGATGCGGCGGTAGAGCTAATTGATACGCGAGCTTTCCCACCCAGTCCAATATCTCAAACGGACCTATAAATCTCGGGCTTAACTTGCCCTTTTGGCCGAAGCGCCGGATGCCCCGCATAGGTGATACTTTGACCCAAACATGATCCCCGACTGTAAATTCTAACGGTCGCTGTTGGTTTTCGGCATAAGATTTCTGCCGACTCTGTGCGGCTAGCATGTGCTTTCGAACGATAGAGATCTTCTTAATGGATTCCTGGATAAGATCTAACTCGGTAACCGCTGTGTCGGAGGCATCATCCCAGCATAACGGCGACTTGCATCTTCGCCCATACAGGGCCTCAAACGGTGCCATACCTATACTTGCATGCCAACTGTTGTTGTACGAGAACTCCACTAATCCCAAATGTCTAGCCCAATCCTTACCCCAATCGAGCACACATGCCCTCAACATATCTTCCAAGGTTTGAATTGTATGCTCGGTCTGTCCATCTGTCTGAGGGTGATAAGCCGTGCTAAAGTGTATTTGGGTCCCCATAGCTTTTTGGACGGCTTTCCAAAAACGAGACACATATCTGGTGTCCCTATCCGAAATGATGGATGAGGGAACGCCATGTAGCCTTACGATCTCTCTGATGAAAATGACGGCTAGTTGCTCTGTACCGGTTGTCTCTTGAATAGAAATGAAATGTGTCGATTTTGTCAATCGATCAACAATGACCCAAATTGTATCTTTTCCTCCCACCGCCGTAGGTAACTTAGTGACAAAATCCGTTGATATGCTCTCCCACTTCCACTCCGGGATGGGTAGGGGTTGCATAATTCCGGCTCGTCTACGGTGTTCAATCTTTACTTGCTGGCACGTCATACATCGGGCGATGAACCTAGAAACTTCACATTTCATATTCTTCCACCAAAAACTCTGTCGCAAATCTTTATACATCTTGCTTGCTCCGGGGTGAATAGAATAGGGAGTGGAGTGCGCCTCCTTCAGTATAGTTTGCTTCAGCCCGTCATTCGGTGGAATACAGATCCTGTTCTTGAACCTCACCAAATCACCCTGAATCTTATAATTGAAAACATCTCCTTCCTCGAATCTTGCACCAATCGCACGTAATTCAGGATCTTCCATCTGTGCTAGACGTATCTCGTCTAGTAAGGACGAAAGTATGTTGATTCAGCATAATTGTCCTTGCCTACATTGTATCCATACTTCGGTGTTGCTTCTCCTGATGTCTTGCTGCAGTTTGGGTTGAGCTGTTATGCTGGATACCATTACCTCTTGTGTAGTTTTCCGACTAAGAGCATCAGCTACCACATTGGCTTTTCTGGGATGATAAGAGATTTCCACATCGTAGTCCTTGATTAGCTCCAACCAACGCCTCTGCCTCATGTTTAATTCTCTCTGAGTGAAGATATATTTCAAACTCTTATGATCCGTGAAAACTTTGCAAGTAACTCCATAAAGATAGTGCCTCCAAATTTTGAGGGCATGTACCACTGCGGCTAGCTCCAAGTCATGCGTCGGGTAATTTACTTCGTACGGCTTCAGTTGTCGGGATGCGTACGCAACGACTCTGCCATTCTGCATGAAGACACACCCTAGTCCGTGCTTGGATGCATCCGTGTATATAACGAATCCTTCTGTACCCTGCGGTAACACTAGTACTGGGGCAGTAGTTAGCCTACTCTTGAGCTCGTCGAAGCTCTTACGCGATCTGCGATCCATACAAATTTGGTGCTCTTTCTCAGTAGGTTCGTTAACGGTCGGGCGATACAGGAAAAGGCCTCGTCGAATCTTCGATAGTAACCCGCCAGTCCTAGGAAACTCCTAACCTCTTTGACGTTCTTCGGTGATTCCCAACTCATTACTGTCTCGATCTTTTGTGGGTCGACCTTGACACCTGTTGCCGAGACAACGTGTCTGAGAAAAATTACCTCCGGCATCCAGAATTCGCACTTGGACAGTTTCGCATAAAGTTGGTGTTGCCTTAACATGCTCAGCACTTGGCTCAAATGTTCCTCGTGTTCCTGTCGGCTTCGAGAATATATCAGGATGTCGTCGATAAAAACCACAATGCATTTATCGAGGAAATCAATCAAAACTCTATTCATCAGTTCCATGAAAACCGCTGGGGCATTAGTCAACCCGAATGATACCACGATATACTCGTAATGCCCATACCTCGACCGAAATGCAGTCTTGGGTATATCTTCTTCCCGAATCCTCAATTGGTTATATCCGGACCGTAAATCGATCTTTGAAACCACAACTGCCCCTTGTAATTGATCCAAGAGGTCCTCAATTCTTGGTAGTGGATAACGATTCTTGATAGTAACCTTATTCAGCTCCCTGTAGTCGATGCACAAGCGTAGAGAGTTGTCTTTCTTCTTAACGAAAAGTACCGGCGCGCCCCACGGCGAGGTACTTGGGTGGATCAACCCTTTCTCCAACAGATCTTCGAGCTGTATCTTTAATTCCTTCATCTCGGCCGGTGCCATCCTGTAAGGAGCTTTGGAAATAGGTCTCGTCCCCGGCTCGAGTTCAATGGAAAGGTCAACTTCTCGGTGCGGCGGTAGCCCTGGTAGTTCATCGGGAAAAACGTCTGGAGACTCATTCACCACCGGAATGTTTGTGATTGTAAATTGTGAAGTATCCTCTAGAAGAACATAACACCAATAGTACTCACTTAGAGAGCTGCAGGAGGCTTCTGATGCGATAATGCTGAGAGACCCTTTCGTACTAAAGTGTTCACGTCCGTTGATGACATGTGTGGTACCGTCATGAGTCGAAATGGAAATAGTCAAGTGGTAGGCATCCAAGATCGTTCTGTGCAATGGCATCCAGTCCATACCTAATATGATATCTTCATTCTGGAGCGAAAAGACCATAAGATTAGTGGTCCAACTATGATTGTTGATGCAGATCCGACAGTCTTGAACCCTTTGATCGCCGTCTAATCTACTACCCTCGGGTAGTTTAACAGTAAAGGGCTCACAAGGTACACAAACAAGATTTAAGCGTTCAACACATTCCACAGATATAAACGAATGGCTGGCTCGAGTATCAAATAGTACATGCACTGGCTGAGAGTTAACAAGAAGAGTACCTGAGATAGCTGGCGCAGACTGACCATCCGTAGCCCTCAGCTCAAATACACGGGACGGAACTGACTCCCAAAAGGACGGGGTGCCTCCGCCGCGCCCACGGCCTCGTCCGGCACCATGTAACGGTGGTTGGTTCTGGTGCAATGGAGCTCAGTAGTTGGAAACACCAGACGTCCTAGGGGATTGCACAGAGCCTTGTTGACTTGGTTGGAAAGCTGGGCTCTGAGTGGGATTGGACCGCCAGCAGTAACGAGACATGTGTCCACTCTTTCCGCAAGTGAAACATTTAGTAGCCGTCTTCTGACACCGATCCTTAGTATGCCCGGTCACGCCACAATTGAAACAGTCCCTACGGTAAGGCCGATCAGATATACCCTTCTGTTGGTACAAAACTGCCGACTTAAAAGAAGATGCGGGCCCCGAATTCATTTTGTTGTTGCTCCCAGGCTGAACTGATGTCTTCTGCTTCTTCGAGTTATGCCCGATGTCGGTATTAACAACTATACTGGCATATGCTGTGACTACGTCTTCATATGCCCTCAGGGTCGTGCAGTGAAATCCGGCGGCATAGCGTTGTACATCCTCCGGCAACCCCTGTGCAAGATGGCATATTCATTGATCTTCTGATGGAACCATCTGGGAGATGTAACTTAGCTCGGTTCGGTAGGCCCGAATGATCTCTGGTACTGGCATGTTCTGAGGCCCAGCACTAAAAAAGTCTCGTGCGCGAGCGGTTCGGGCTGATCTGGGACAGTACTCGCTCCGTAGTAGTCGGGCAAATTCGGTCCACCCGACCACTCGGTCCTCTGGCCTGTAAGTCCTCCACCAACGTGAAGCAGTGTCACGGAGTTGATTAATCCCGAGTGGTACCTTCCGGTTTTCTGGGCATCCGATCACTTCGAAGGCAGTCTCCATTTCAGAAATCCAGTCGTCCACATGTTTCTCCCCTGTCCCGTCAAATAATGGAGGCCTAGCCTTCAGCATCGCTCCCAACCATCGGTCTCTTCCTGCGTTTTCTTCCACATTGATGACCGGTATCCGTTCCGCCTGATTGACCTGAGCAATTCCCATGGCGATAGCCTGGGCAAGGGCCTGAACAAAAGCTGGGTCCATGCCTCCCGGGTTGTTATTCTGGCGTTCCGCCTCCTGATCGTTTTGATTAACTGGTGGCGGCTGGCCCCCAGCAGGATGGGTCTCGGCAGTGTTCCCGTCCTCATTGTGGTTCGCGGCAGAACCCTGAGCGTCATTCACCACCCTCCTAGCTCCTCGGCGTGCCATCACTGACGGTATTAATCTAAAGCCAGTTCCATACACGGTTTACAATTAAATGTAGTACATACACAGAAACACACATATCACTTACTTTGCATTCCCATGAGGAGCTTCGATCACTTGGGGTGTTGGACTTTGAAAAGTTAGGAGAAATTTTATTCACACCAGGAGTTTCGCGTGCTCTGATACCATTTTCTGTAACACCCCCAAAATCTCTCGAGGTATTACAGTGCCGTGAATCCCACGTGGGACCCACAAGGCTAGTTAGAAAAATAGGCAATTTAAGAAAATCGCGATAAAACATTAAGTTCAAGGTTTACATAACGTGAGTCGAAAGATTTAAAGGAAAATGTAATTCGAAGTCCAATTATTACACAACAAAGGTTTTTCAAAAGAAAACAAATTTAATTCAATTTAAGCAGCGGCTAGAGAATAATTCCAACACCGCTCAAGTCTGACCGGACCCCTCGGGAATGTCCTGCACATGATGAACAATTTTACCTAGTACGACAAATCATACCAGGTAACCAGGGTCAGAGAATGCATACCAAATAACAGCTACTAACAACGATACACGCCATTTTTACAATCACAGTATCTAGTAATCAACAGAGAATATTTCATCACTCAACCGACGTTGTCTCTCTCTTTTATCACATAAGCCCCAAGGTCGCAACCAAGGGTCACAGAAGTATCCACACGGGAATACCCCGGAACATAGGCGCCTAATTCGGGTCTTACCCCCTAACACATTTCCACACGGGTACCATACAGGTTTTATTCCCAACACATCGGCCCATTTATAACATATTTTAGAGAAAGACAAATGTCGGCATTCATCAAAATGGCACATACGCACATACGGTATAACATTAATATTAGAAAATTCTCGAGCAAGATTTCACTTGCCTGTGATCCGATAGTAGGTGCTTTGTGATAAACGGAGTCCCCACGCCCGCTCGAGTTTAACCTAGCCACGTAAGATCCGATTAACACCTCGTACGGATCATGATGAATAAAACTAGTCTCCCTTTCCTAATCGGATTCCTTGTGTAGTTTTAATTGTCGATATTAGTATCGTTTCCAAGTTCGTAAGTATTGTGTACCATTATTCCGTTCAATCCTACAGTTAACATTAGATATATATCGATTTGCTCAACAAGATTATCCCTCTCATTTTTCGGTTGTCGACAATTGATTATAGCATAATCGAATCTTATGCTTTCTAATTCTATTCTATATTTCGAATACTACGATCGACGGATTCTATTACACAATAACTTTAGTGGTTTGATATCCAATAATGATTTTACTATCGAATTGTTTTCCTTAGTTTAGTAAGTGTCAAAAATCACAAGGTAAGGGTGGCTACAAAAATGGATCACTACGAATTCTCCTACAATTGATTCGTCAAATTTTACATTCCTAGTGATGATTTGAAATGAAATTTTATATGATAAATATGATTTGCATGAAACAAGACATATGAGAAACGATAACTCCGGTTACTACAATTCCATTAGAAAGGTTGTCTATGAAGGATGGCAAAAATCTACCCAATACCCGCAATCTAATAAATATATATAAGAGAACATCGAAGATATAACTCCAGGGATTGGTGGCTTACCTTATTGGAAGAATAATAATGAAGAGAGTTGGCGAATCCACAAGAACTACGAGGAGAAACGAGAAGTGACTTGAACAACTTGGATAATCTTCACCGGAGCTCAAGAAACCACTTCCTCAGTGTTAATTCAAGTATATAAGAGGCTAAGAACCGAGTATAAGGGTAGGAATCTCTCTCAAGGGTGTTATCTTGTAGTGTTGGGTCGTGCAAATGAAGAAGGGAGTTGTCATTTTATAAACTTGATTTTGCTAACGTACGTTAATGATACTGGTGTTACGTACGTAAGGCTTCTTACGTACGTAACAGTTCAATGACAATGTACGTAAGGACCGCCACTGCCCGAAATGTGCCCAAGTGTTACGTACGTTATATTTGGGACATAACGTACGTTATAAAGAGTTGACTCATTTGTCCTCTAGCCCGCCGAAAGTAGCTCCGTCCGTGTCAAAGAAAGATTCTGGTCGGGAGACTGACTCACCCGTTACGTACGTAATATAACTACCTTAACGTACGTAACAATCGGAATATAGCGTACGTTAGGCATAAGTTGTAGCGCACGTTAGACAAAACTCTAACGCGCGTTAGACATAAACTCTAGCGTGCGTTAGACATAAACTCTTTAGCCACATATCACATTCTAACCATCTCGGGGTGACCATCCCTTCCACTCGTCAACAATTATCGGGGAACAAAACGTTGGCCACCGTCATATTCGCACCGACGATCGTCCCACCGCGTCAAGGCGTGTCACTTCCGTTTCATTTACATCGCACAATTATATAGCACTCAATGAAATACATAAATAGAAATGATGTCACATTACAAAAATTCACACCGTACAAAGTAATCAAGCATGAAATACCGGAGGTATTACATTGCTGTATCCAACTCTCTTCACTTCTGTTGTACAATGATGTAGGCACTATAGGATCGGACTCTGTAGGAGGATCTCTTGCTGTATGGATAGGCTGTATGGAGTTTCCTAACATCTTCCATACTTAGCGAAATGCTGACTTTGAAGACCTCATGTTGTACGGTGGGGATTATCAAAACAGGTTGTATTTATTCCAACATATATTCTTTATTTCATATTCATCACTCATCGCTCTCATATTCATCACATTCAAGATGAATATATATGATGATATTCGCTATTTATTTTTGCTACCTGCAAGTGTACGAAGTAGATATATATCACGACCTACCCATTACTACTATTTATTTTTGCTACTTGCAAGGTCAAGGTCGTATTCCACAACTTCTATGGTATCAAGTACTAGATCATAGTGGTTCCATTTTTATCTAGAAATTCAATGTTTGGAAGTATTATTAAATAACTAAAATAAATGGGAATTATTTTTGAGCTCAAAAGATAGATTGCAAGGCTAAGTTTCCATTGATTGCTAGAGTTAATCAGATTTGATTTTAGTTAAACTTCTACTAATCTTCTCAATATGATAGCCACAAAAATATTTTAAAGTCCTTCTCGAGATCAATTAAAACATAGATCAAATAATCTAAAATAGTATCTCCATATATCATAAATTATCTAACTCCAAAAAGTTCATAAGACCACTTATCATCACAATTAGCCATCGAATTCTCAATATCGCTATTATTTAGGTCAAATAATTGAGACATATTAATGCCCCGATCTCGAATTATGAGCAATGAATGTTAAATATGTAAAAATGTTGATCAGAAGTTAAAACATGAACTAAAACCAAGTATCTAAAAAGAAAATAAAAATATTAAATATAATAACCAATCCTCAAACCTCATCGCAAGTCAACATACTTTCATGCTCGAAATCTAACAAGCTTAGTTAACTCATCATGTTCAAGATAAAAGAAAGAATAGATAAAACTCGGATAGATGAATCTCTCGATCTCTCTTGAATCCTTGCAGTACATCTTCTTAATGCTTGAATTCTCTCTTTGTATTATTTTTGGCTCTTGGATCTTAAAAAGACTTGATATCCACAAAATTAGTCACTTATGGTCTTTTTATAGTCGCCAAATTGAGTCCAGGATAGGTAAATTATGTAAAATTCGTTAAAGATGGAAACATCCACTGCCTAATGACACGAGCCGTGTCTCACATGGCATGGCTATGTCACGCTCTTCTCTAAATGACAAGTCGCGTCTGACAGCTAACACGACGAAGCCCATGACCATGTTATATGATATGGTCTGCGTTGTCTGACACGACCGCGGTCGTGGCAGCTCTGTTCGAATCTGTTTTGACTGCTTTTTTCACCCATTTCTCTGTCCGTGCACCGCCTGAACTTAGGTACCTAGACATCGTTTATGCTTGTATTTGGCTTTAAAAGCACCTACAAATATAACTAACAAAATCAAGCGCAATCTAGTCCTACAACACGAAAATTAATCATAAACACTATAGTTATACATATGCAAGAATAATAAAGTCCAGAAAAACACTATAATAATATGTGTAAAATTAAATACAAATAAAATCCTCCAAACATAAATATTGATAGTCGCGATCAATGTATCTTATAATTATCTGACTTCAAAGTTTCTTGACATCATAGAAATTACCCCGGAAATATGAATCTCCCTGATCAAGTGTATTACTCACTCTCAATGTGTATAAGGGATGTGTATCAACTCAAAATTTATTCTAGGAAGTACAATATACCATAGGCTTGCCTAATGTCTACCATTGCTAACACCTTTTAGTATATAAATGTTGGGATTCAGGCAACTGAATACGCAGCGGAAAATAGTAGCACAAATCATGCTTATCCGAACCCCTGAAGAGGATCGATAAAAGATCGTATAAATAAAGAATAATTAAAATCATACCATTATAGACCTGACTTCTTATATTTTGATTTTACGATGACGAACACAAATCAAATCCATGAAGCTTTTGGAAATCCAACGCCAATGCGCCAACATCTCTACGATTCACGCGTTGGACAAATGACCGAAATAAACCTCTATTTTCTTGTTCTCTAAGAACACGACTAGAATAAATAAAAGAAGCCTCTTTGATTTAATCTTCATACACTAAGTGTAAGACTAAACCCACTCTTTCTCAAAAACAACTTAGGAATAAGTTTTTGGAAGAAAACCCTCTCTCACTCTCTTTGGTTCGACCGTAGCCTTCCTTTGTTGGGATGCTGGTGTTTATATTTTGTTCACACACATTCACCACCAATTCAAAGTCTTCCCATTAATTTTATTACCCCACATGACAAGACAAAGACTACATTAAGTCTTCTACTCCTCCATCATTTAAAGGAAATAAACAAAATGAGTGATGAGAGTGACGGGGTTGGGGGGGGGGGGGTTTAAGGAGTAGGTCAGCCGAACCACTTACTCTATATTTCAGATATTCATGTGTGTAGTCCGTTATATACATCTTTTAGTCCGTCATATTATATTTGTATTTATTAATTAATCTAATTAACTAATTGTATCAAATATAATATAATTAATTTCTCCAAATAATAATTATATTTGAATTAAATTAATTATTCAATAATTTATTTAATTCACTTGATCGATTTATCTAATAGTAAAATTAGACATACAATGTCCAAAAAATCACGAAGAGAGAATATACTTAATTTAATCCGTCATCGATCCTGTATGCGACTCTGTAAGTTCGTCTCGGTCAACAATGGGAGATCCAAAGTGTGTGAGTAACA
Source organism: Orobanche coerulescens (assembly GCA_033398695.1). Taxonomy (NCBI): domain Eukaryota; kingdom Viridiplantae; phylum Streptophyta; class Magnoliopsida; order Lamiales; family Orobanchaceae; genus Orobanche; species Orobanche coerulescens. The sequence goes on along the minus strand of CM065802.1, from coordinate 117,442,279 downwards.
CCTAACCAGTCACGCGGCTCACACCATAACCCAACTAAAAATGGATGATGAGAATCATTCCAAAACCTTTTACGCTATGTATACCGTACACGTATAAACCCTTTATTCATGTCCCGATCAAGTTTTAGGATCACAGTAAAGTCAAATCCTATTTTAGCTTTACTCTATGCATATGTTAATGCAAATCAAGATCACAAAGCTCTCGTGTATCAAATACAAACTAGCTTAGTTGCTTTGGCCAAATACTTTTGATCTTATTTGCCACTAATCGCATAGGACATTAACCCGTTCACTTGCAAGAGAAAGAATCCTATCTTGGTATTAAGTAAGAACTGCTACTTACCCATCAAGCTGCATTTCAAGGTTGATCGATATCGATAGGTGATTGGATCGAACTGCTATAATGACTAACTTACATGGAACAAGCATATATTTTACTAAACCCTCAAGTCATAGGATCACTTATATCTAGTACAACCTCACGATTCAGTCATTGACTATCCCAGAGTGAAACCTATGTGACTGAGTCGAGGTGAGTTGTATCCGAGTATGTTAATCTAATTAATATACCATACCAATGCTCTCGCTGTAACACCCCCAATCCCTCAGGGATATTACACGCCGTAGAACCTTTCCTCAAGGATCTACCAGGCTGGTAACAACATAGAACATCTCAACAATGCCTTTAAGCTAAAATGACTCAGTAGACCGATTTGGTATTTCAATAAATACATACAACTCAAACTCATTACATGCCCACGCAGGGGTCGAATACAACACACTCCCATACAATGGGAAAGAATACTGCAGCGGAAAATAAACTATAACTAAACCAATGAGCTCATACGGATCCTCGTGTGATTAGTATCGTTCATATTTCATCATCCTTCATGCCGACCCTGTGTTATGCTCCCAACCCTGAATGCAAAAACAGACATCCACCCCCCAAATACTCGGGGGTTAGCAAAACTCCACTGTTTTGCTAGTGTAAGAACAAAGTACAAATACGAGCCATACAATTCACATTCCACGAATAACAATAACCAGGAATCCTCAAAGATTCAAATACAACGAAACGAATACTTCCCGAGGCAAGAGTTTGAGTAAAACTTTCCAAATCCGAAAGATCACAAATAACGAGACGGTTTGCAAAATGGTTTGAAATACCCTCGGGAGTTTTAATAGAAAACAATTTAGGATTATCAAATCCTTCTCTTTCCAAAATCAACAGGGTCACAGCCCAAAGGTTTTGTTTTCGCAAATACAAAACCAACAACAATTCACAGGGCCAGAGCCCAACATCATGTATCCTCGACGGACATAAAAATCAACAAAATATAATCGCGCACGCGCATCGCCTAGGACTGGGACGAAGTCACAAATCCCACTCGAGGCCTAGAAGGACCCTCCCGAGCTGGCTAGCGAAACAAATCACACACACGCATCGCCTAGGACCGGGACGAAGCCACAAATCCCACTCGAGGCCTCGAAGGACCCTCCCGAGCTGGCTAGCGAAACAAATCACACACATCTCACAGTTGGATCAATCGCTTGTCGCATCCTGGCCACATCGCATGCCATGTGCCACCGTAGATTATCCTTGGCGCTCACGGTTGGATCAATCACTTGTTGCATCCTGGCCACATGATCGCATGCCATGTGCCACCGTAGTTTTTATTAGGCTCTCACGGTTGGATCATTCGCTTGTTGTATCGTGGCCACATGATCACATGCCATGTGCCACTGTAGGCCCCGCCAACATTCACACAATCATACACATAGCACAATGCAACAAAGATATCCAAACAATTCACTCAGAGGCATCAAACACTTAGCAAAACACCACGTCAAACCACAATGCACCGAAATGAAATAATATACGTCCACACGCAATACCAAGTGCAACATCAACACCAAACATATCCATAGAAATCACATAGTCATTTACAAACTACACCATTCACAAAACACACGCGTTTTGAAAGCAAGCCTTTAACAAGGCTAAACCGAATCTTTGAAAGTGAAATTCAAACGATCAAATAAACACAAGGAGACGATCACTAATTATCATATCCATAAAACAAGAATTGTATGGACAAGGTACTTGCCTCGAAATTGGCATGCAAGTATTCCGACGAACACGGCTCAATCGGGAAGCTTCGAAACGCCCGATGCTATCGAAAAGGAAGACGACGACGAATGGAAGGGTTCAACACGGTTTCTTCGCAAGAAACACGACCCTAACATCATACAATTAATTAATCAACGATCATACGATGAAGAATAATCGTAGAACGCCCGAAAACCCCTCTATGACATTCTACCGGACACCTTCAAGGCGTCGATCAAGAACTCGACCAAAACAATGAATCGATACGATCCAACCATGGAATAACAAGGTAAATGATATAATACATCTATATAATCATCAATCCATCACAATCCTAAGTTAAATCGGATTAAACGGACGAAATCAAACAAAATACCCCAAATCCCCAAAATTAGATTTCTAGAAAATCTGACCTGATTCGCTCGATCAAATGATGTTATAGGACGGATGATTGATGATATGAACCTCAAAACTTCATGGATTCATTGTATAACAACATGCCTCCATGATTAATCAAGCTCCAGCCGCAGAATGGAAGAAAACGAGTGAGAAAATGGCTGAAGAAAACGTGTGCTGGCCTTAAATAGGCTGAATGCCGGCCACATAACGTACGTAATCGGCCATGGCCGAACTCGCTGCCTAGAAATGCCGGAAACGTTACGTACGTTACCGGACAGGGCCTTACGTACGTTACCGGCCAGGGCCTTACGTACGTAACTGCCGAGCACTACCGGCCATAACTCGGCCGATCTTGGCACAGGCCTGCATCGCCGGCCATGACTCGGCCGGGGCCAACTCCGACGGCCCGAACGACCCCGAAACCCGAACCTGAATACGAATCGAAGATACGGTTACGAAGTACTCGCAAAGGTGAATTCGAGCACTAAGAGAACACACGATTCAGACCACCCGAAGGCTCGAAATTCGACAATGGAAAGTAATTACCCCAAACTTTGGGAAATTACGAAAATGGCCCAAAACGCCCGAAAATCACGATATGTGATCAAATAACCAAACCGAAGTTCACAACACATCTAACAAAGTTAAACGGACTTACGGGAAACTCGAAACATCAGTTTTGAACGAGATTCGCAAGAATCGAACTCAAGTGCGGAAAAGTCGCTAAAAAGCACGGAACTCAACAAAACGGCACCGAAACGAACTCGGATGTCAAAAAATGTATAATTAATCATTCTAATAATGACGAAACGGTCCTGATCGAGTCGTTAAAATGGACTTCCGCCGAAAAAAAGAAATTACTGGAAATCGAAATTACGGGCATTACATTCTACCCTCCTTAAAAGAAGTTTCGTCTCGAAACTTAAAACAAGTAGGGAGAAGCAATATCCACTGTCAGGAAGACTCGACGAGATACACAAAAACCAAAAACTCACGCCTGACGGCGAAACGCTGCAAGAAACGCAAAGGGACATACGACGTGAAAACACGCTCCACGACGACCAACACGACGCCACCGGTAGAGACATAATAAAATCAACAAGTGACAAGCATCATCAAACATATAGTACAATCAAGTCGATTATCTGAACAATCGCAAAACACAACGAACGAAAATCAACACGATTGACCAACCTAACGGTACATCAATCAATACACGAGCCAATCGCTGAACAAATACGGAATTCCACCGCCTAAGGGTTGGAAGATCGAAAACGATACTAATTTCCCGAACCTAAGGAAATTAGGAAGGAGTCTGAATGCTCAACAATCACGAAACGGGGTCAACAAAAACTGAACAATCAATGATCGAACCACAACGATCGAGACAACAAAAATCGAACAATCATGTTCGAATCACGAAGAACAATAAGGTTCAACCGAAAACTCCAAGGTTCACATCTCAACTCGAGACAAAACATGATCCGGTGAAAACAACAAGATGCGCACTCACATAAGATCCACAGGAAAGGGAATAGCAATTGAAAAGTCATAACGACAAACGAGTAATTCCGAAACAATACCACCCTCGTTCGATCAACAAAAGCAAGGGACAGGGCAAGCTCAGAAAATGTTAATGAACATAAACGAGTCGACAGAGTCAAAAACACAGAAGTTCAAAACAATACGGGTATTACATTCGACCTATTATAAAAGAAGGTCGTCCCCACAACTCCCAATAACGGAAAAAGGCAACAACACAAAAGAAGTCAACGGTAACATTCCCCATGGGCCTCTCAGAGCCGATCCTAATATCAATGCTCAAGTCCGTGCCTCGGAAGGCTCGGTAATCAACTCACAAAACTGAACATGACGTCCCTCGAGTCTGCACTTGAAATGCGTCACAGGCGAGGAAGGACAATTTGCACGTACATTCCCCCAGCACATCACAGTTGAAATGCCTCGGCTCGGCATACCGAAAATACAGATGCTAGATACAATGGAACATAACACCGCAAAACAACATAGCGGAGATGCCAACTCAGCACAACAAGGAATCATAACACATATCATATACAACGATTACCATCGTAAAGCAACACGCATACTAAAATCATAGCAACGATGGTATCGTTCAGCGACCTCAACGGCCCGAATGATAACCAGCACATAATCACAAAACATCATGAAACAATCACACATGTACACAAACGTACTGTAATACCCGGATTTTCAGTATAAATTTTTCGCGTTATTTTATCTGAGATATACTGTATAGTTTGGTATCTATACAGTATGGATAAAATAAATTGAGAACCGAGACAGTTATACTGGTGTGATTATCGTTTTTGATTGACAGATATATTCAGGATATGTTGTATCAGGTTAAACAGATTTGGATATCAGGTATACCGTATGAGAATATTTTTGGATTCAGTATGTGTATTCAGTATGCCGTATGTTTGTATTTTGTACGTCGAGACGTCGGACAGGAACAGTTGGATTTTTGGCTAAGTATAAAAGCCATTACGTACGTTAAGCCTTGGAGCTTACGTACGTAAAATGTGTTAGCTTACGTACGTTATATAGTGTACATAACGTACGTAACAAGAGGAATCGGACAGTGGGGCCCGTGGTCGGCATCTTTCGGCGCAGGTGTGTACAGGTGAGTCAATAGATGGAGTTACGTACGTTATGCAGGGTGTATTACGTACGTAATACAAGTATAATACTGTAGCAAGTCAACGTACGTATTACATACGCAACGGAATAAGTGTTACATACGTTACGGGGCGGCTGGCCGAGTCGTGGCCGAGATGACCTGGATGGCCGAGCATGGCCAGTCGTGACTCGTTGGAATGGCCGAACATGGTCGACAGTGACTCGTGGGGGTGGCCGATCACGGTCGGCAGTGACTCGCAGGGATGGCTAGGACTAGCCGATTACGTACGTAAGGCAGTGGTCGGTTACGGCCGTAAGGGCCAGTTACGTACGTAAGCCAGCTGCCGGTTACGTACGTAAGGGTTCCGATAGAACTGGGCAGTGAGCAGGCCATGGCCGGTTACGTACGTAAGGCAGTGGCCGGTTACGTACATAATGGCCTGGCAGGTCCCGCCTATTTAAGGCCTGGACCGAGTCACCTACTCATTTTTTCGTTTTTCTTCGTTTCTTCGCGATTCCTTCGGCAAGAATTGATGGATTTGAGTATGGGCAACTTATAACAACATGTTTTGGAAGTTGTAATCAGGGATTAACATCATCTTCCACCCGGATCGAAGGTAAGAACACCTAAACTTTTGGTTTTTTAATGTTCTTGAGATTTCTTGGTGTTTTGGCCGATTTGCTTCGTTTTGATTCAGATTGTTGATTGAACTTGATTGTAAACTCGTAATCATTCATTATTCTTGAAGTTTTGTGGAAAGAATTCGAGTATTTCTTTGAATAATCGATTGAATTGGACTATGCCTTCAAAGTGTTCGATGAAATGTCTCAATGAGTAGAACTTGGAAAATTCTATACGTTTTCTTATGAATGGTGATGGAAATGATATTGTTGTGATGATTCTTGGTAATTATGGGAATTTTGTTAAAGGAAGATAATGAATTGGTGATCAAATGATTCGATTATGTTGTTATGATGATTCGATTATGTTGTTATGATTATGGAATCGTAGTATTCTCGATGTTCTTGGTGGTTTGTTGCGATTCATGATGTTATGAGAAGTATATGTTGAAGGACATGATTATATACACCTTGAATTATGATTAAGGGTTGTTTAGATGTTAGAAAACATCGGGTTATGTTGTTTTATGGATTATGAACGTGAATTTGGATAATTCGTGTTCTTAAAGAACTCTTGAGTTACATGTTATGATTTTGGAAGGATTTCGGATAATTTTGGAATGTGATTATTCACGATAATAATCGGTAAATTGTTTTCTACGAATTTACAAGTATGAACAAGAAGGAGTTTTGTCTTCGTATTTGGAGTTGAAGTTGGAATCGAATATGTTATAAAATCCTTAATGTCGAGAGGAATTGATCATTGATTTGATGAATACGTTTTAAGGTGTTGGTGTTTTATATATGAATATGGAATATTCATATCTAGAACTAAGTTATGTATCTTGGTACAATATTCGTATAGGAATACGAATATGATTTCGAGTTTGATGAGAATTATTATTCATGTTTGAATTTGGAAATTCATACTTATTGAATAAGTGTTCAATTCGGATAATGGAATTATTTGAAACCTTTGGAATATGGTTAACTATGATGTTGAATTAATCAGATCGTCCGGATTGATGATGATAATCGGTAATTGGTTTATATTATGAATTTACAAGGAGGAAACTTGTAACCGTATTTAAGATTGAATTTGGAATCAGTAATGTTGACCCTTGTTGGTTTAAATTGATTCTTGATATGATCTTTCGGATTGTGGAATCGTGTTGTGGTTTTGAGTTCGTGTTTGATTGGTTCGGCTTGTTTGGATATGTCTTTAATCGGGATATTGTAGAACCGTTGTGTTTGTTGATTGGTTATTGATTGATATTTGTGATCATCGAGTTACGGCTTGTATTGTGGTTATGATTTCGTATTTGTTGAGTTGGATTATTTGGTTTTATGTATATGATCGAGGTTTCGTTGAACCGTTGAGTTTGTTGGTTGAGTATGTCGGTTATTGATTTTTATCGAATGTGTGTTAATCGGTTATTGCAATAGGTTGATATGTTTTGATCGTGGATTATGATCGTTGAGTTGCGGTTGAGGCTAAAGAGTTCGTAGATTGCTTTTGGTCGGGGCTAAGGAGCTTGTAGACAAAGGCAATGGATTTTGGTAACGGCTTCGTGGTATTGGTATCGAGGCAAGTTTATACTTGTTCAGTTTATAATATTTGATGAATGGTTTCGTTTTCATTTCATTTATAATTCGTATAGCAATGTTGTTAGAAATGTAAGTTGTCGGGATAATGGTTTGTATATCGTGCTCTGGTTGTATTAAATCATAAGGTATATGATTTAATTGTGTTCAGGGAAGACGTGATTTATTTTTGGTCAAGGATATAGAATATCGGATATCGAGGATAGTTATCGTGATGACATAAGTATCGGGATAAAGGGTTATTGGTATTGAATGGATGGTACCTTATTTGAGATTATTTGTATAACTATGTATTCGTTCCGGAATGTTGTTCGTGGAAAGGATGTTGTCTTCGGCTTTGAGGTAATTTATGTATTGTTCAGTTATGAGATAATTATTATGTTGAGTTGTTGTATATGTTGTATGTTGAGGCTTCGTATATTGAGATTCGTACTGGTTGTTCGTTGAGGGATGTTGATCCCAGGACTATTGTTGGTATTAATGGTTATGTTGATCGTCTCATTGGGGGATGTTGATGGATATGGTCCTCGGCTTTGAGGTAATCTAAGTATTTGTTCAGTCATGTGGATAATTAGTATGTTGAGTTGTTGTATATGTTGAGGTTTCGTGTAATGAGTTTCGTATCGGTTATTCGTTGAGGGATGTTGATCCCAGGACTGTTGTATTGAGATCGTAGATTGTGTTGGTCATTCATTTGGGGATGATGATCCAAGGATTGATGTTTTGGATATTGATTAGTCATGTCGACTTTTCATTGTCGGTCTGTTGTTGTTCACTTCGGTGAGTCTTTTGATCCTTATTGGATATGTGTTTCTTTGAGTTTCGTTGTCATGTTGCATCGTGACATATCTGGAGTCATATCTGCATGCCGATTGGTTATTGTGTAGGATTTTTAGCCGGGCACATGATGGTTATGTGTTGATATTTCCACATTGAACCGTGCACACGAGACGTAGTTCATGAGGCTAATTAGGTACAAGACCACACGTGTATGTGATCAATACCCGGGGTGGCTTGTGCACGGACACATTTCCGGATCGGGCGTACAATGACTTCCATCTTTGAGCCATACCGTTTGGTCGTTCATAGTTCCATGTATGATTGGATATGTTCGACGGTTTGTGACTGGTTGTTCATACACCCGAGGGGTATGTTCGACAGTCAGAGTTATTTCTTTGAGATCCATTATTGTTGATCATTTGGAGTTTACCTTGTTGAGGGTATTCTCAGTTATTGTTGGTCTTTTGTTGATCATTTGGAGTTTACCTTGTTGATGGTATTCTCGATTATTGTTGATCCTTTGTTGATCGTGTCGGAGTTATCATGTTGATGGTATTCTCAGTTATCGTGATCCTTTATTGGTCGTATTGGAGTTATCATGTCGATGATATTCTCAGTTGATTTATCGGTTGATCTGGTTATTGATCGTACAAGCATTCGGACTATATGTCGATGTTTCAGGATTTGTTATCATTAGCATGTGGTAGTTGATCTACAGATATGTTGTGTATTATTGGTTTATACATGTTGAGATTTGATTGTGTAATCCGACGGACAGGATTTGGCACAGATTGGATTATTTCCACACTTATGAGTTATGATGATGTTTTGAGGATTGTCGGTATTTTTGGAATACAGTAGAGATGATTGTTGTTGAATTCATTTCGTCATTTGAGAATACGAAATGTGGAATATGTCAAGGATTGATTTAGTATGGATTGCTATGGATTGGTAAGGTATGACGGTAAGATTACTTTGGTAGTATTCTTACAATATTATTACATTGGTATATAATTATTTATGATGATGTGATCGATATCATTATTGAGTATTGTGGCTGACCCCGTCGTGGGCTTTATTTTTAGGTACTTGGAGATCGAGCTAGTAGCGGTCGTGAAGGGATGAGCTTCCCGATGTGATACTGGCGGTGGCATGTCTTGGAGTATCGAGTATTTCTTTTCTGGTTATTCATTTCCGCTGCAAATGTGTATTTTGAACTGTATTCTTATCCGCTGCGTGTGTATATTTCAAAATGTCTTTTCGGTATCTTTATCCGCTGCGTGTGTATATTTCAAAATAACTCTTTGGTATTTTTACCAACTCGTGTGTGTATTTTAAAATGGCCTTTTGGGCATTTTACGAACTTGGTTTATTTTTGTCAAACTCTTTTTCCCAAATTATTTTATCGGTACGTTTAAGTTGTGGCTTAACGTATATTTTAAACTGTTGAGTTTTGGCACTTCGCCTTGTATTTTCAAATGGTATTTTATGACGGTATTTCAAAATTATGCTTTTGAAAATATTTGAGTATTTAAAATATTACCGTCATCGGCCTCTTTGGCTTTTTGAACGTTTTTGAATTGGTTTTGTAAACGGTTTTTAGCACAGTGGGTTCGGCGTGGGGCCCTGTACTGTAATATCCCGGATGGTTTTGGGGGTGTTACAGAAGATGGTATCGGATCTTGGGTTTTGTGAAACCCAGACGTGTGTGTTATGTGGCTCTACCGGTACGGTAGTAGCGTGGCTTTTGAAAATGAGTTTTTCTGACTTTTGAGTCGAATCGATTTTTGGAGTTTCCAAAATTTTCGTGATTCTTTTCAAACTGCTATTTGTGATATTGGTGTGTGTTGGTTGTGTTGAGACTTCGTATGGGAGTCGTGTGCTAGTATCACGGGAGATCATCGGCTTCACGCACCTGTAAGTACATTGGTTTGGTTATTCGCTTGTGGCGACGATTGATTGTTTTCGTGATGAGTTGGAAATTTTGGATTTATCTGTTGTTGGCGACTAGTTGCAAGTTTCGAGGACGAAACTTATTTTAAGGGGGGTAGTATGTAATACCCGGATTTTCAGTATAAATTTTTCGCGTTATTTTATCTGAGATATACTGTATAGTTTGGTATCTATACAGTATGGATAAAATAAATTGAGAACCGAAACAGCTTATCCGGTGTGATTATCGTTTTTGATTGACAGATATATTCAGGATATGTTGTATCAGGTTAAACAGATTTGGATATCAGGTATACCGTATGAGAATATTTTTGGATTCAGTATGTGTATTCAGTATGCCGTATGTTTGTATTTTGTACGTCGAGACGTCGGACAGGAACAATTGGATTTTTGGCTAAGTATAAAAGCCATTACGTACGTTAAGCCTTGGAGCTTACGTACGTAAAATGTGTTAGCTTACGTACGTTATATAGTGTACATAACGTACGTAACAAGAGGAATCGGGCAGTGGGGCCCGTGGTTGTAACACCCCCGATATATTCAGGAATATTACAGCGTCGTAAATCCTTCACATAAGGATTTACAAGGCTGAAGAATTGAAGAGACATTAAAAGGTACTAACGAATGGAAATAACGGATTTAAGATACCACAGTTCTTATCAAATACTGAAAGTACAATTGTTCAACAGGAACTCAATAATACATCACCAAATTCAAACCCATCACAAATGACTTCGTACTCGAGTACTTATTGAAATAACGAATAAACACAGATAAATAAACCCGGCCGAAACATCACTCTGCACCCTCGTCGTCATGCAGATCTAGTGGTTGTTTTCCCGCTCTCCTGGATCCTGAACATAAACAAAATGTTCACCCCCGAAGGGGTTAGCACAACGATGCTAGTACAAGTACCACAACATATTATTCATATCTCACGAAGAATAATAACGTAAACGACAAAATACCAACGAGTCTTCTCCTACAAGAAACTCATAATTGACATACACAACTGATAATCACAACATGATATCATAACATACACATGGTAATTCCGTCAATCCAGCGTTCACTGCCTAGAACCCACGATGATCCCGTCAGACCAACCCGTGGTGGAAAAACCCGTCCGATGATCCAGCGCACGCTAGCATAGATCCCCCGATGATCCCGTCGGACCAACACGAGGTAGACATACAATAACGACATACATGCACGACAATATGTATAATAACAACAATACATAAAACAATTAAGGTACTTACCTCGATTTGAAGACAAGAACAATACTTCCACGAAAACGAACACTCGAAGGTCGTCCTCCTCAATCAATCACGCAACAAGATCAAACCTTAACAAAAGAAATGATATAGGATTTATCTCACGTCGTACGAATGTTTAACAATTCGATTTATGGCCAAAAGTTCATAAAATGTAATCTGCCTGAACTGCTTAGCGCACGCTAAGTACTCTGTGTAGCGTGCGTTAAGTCTGCTCGATAGTGCACGCAAACAACAAAGCCTAGCGTACGCTAACTATGCATGGTCAGTACTTCACTGATCAGCCGACTGACTCTTCTGATGTCTTAGCGTACGTTACGTACCAAACGTACGCTAACTCGTGCTCGATAGCGCACGTTAATCATCGTAGCTTAGCGTGCGCTATCTATGCATGGCAGTTTACTGCTGGGCAGTAAACTGTTCTCATCATAATCAAAACAATGAAATCTTCCGTGATAATTCATGTTACCTCCATGAATATCATGTTCATACGATTATGAATGATCTTACGGATAGCAACAACTTCGGATTCGAGGATATGCATACCATTATAAAACCATATTCCATTTTGACTACAAATCTTCATACGACAATTCGAAAGGCTTAACGGTTGATATCAACACCTCTATATCAATCAATATTATCATGCTGAAGTTGTTAAACGTTCCATCTATATTAGATAAATCCTTGCATGATCAATCCTTTAGATTTATCTAACAACAATGATGTTAAAGTCAAGTCCATGATTGTTATGAAGTCATCTACTAGATTCGGATTTACCAATGATAGAAGCTTCCTTTACTTGTCTAATGAAATAAGATTCGAACCATGATGATTATAATCAAGATACTTAAGGCTTAATCATCTCAACATTCCAGACATGATATACTTTGGATAATTCATCTACGAAAATCAATATCTCGTTACTATGATCATCCAATACTTTAGAATCCAACTCTAAGTCTGGAGATAGGTTGAACATACCTTAATATGATGAAAATCACAGAACCGTAGGGTAGAATCCGACCCTGGTTGGTTGTATGCCACTCCAAGGTGTTATTCCACTTCAATGATTACTCCCAAGTGATAACCAATATATAAACACCAACAAGACGTGTTCTAAGTGTGTAGAAGGATATTTCAGCTCTCTGGCCTCTCAAGAATGCAGAATGGACGAGTAAAATGTAAGCCAAAACGGGTTGTTGTCCCATTTATAATATTCTGCATTTTAACAAGTTAGCGCACACTACTAAGCTTTCCTTAGCGTGCGCTAATAATAGTTGACTTCAGAATTGTCCGGGTTCGTCCGCGGGAATCTTACCCGGAACCATGTCCCGGCTGGCGCATGTGCTAGCCGTCCCGCTCAATAATTGAGTTCTTAGCGTACGCAACTTCTATCTGCATAGCGTGCGCTAATACTAGCCCGATAGCGCGCGTTAAGATACATTCTTAGCGTGCGCTATCACGAGTTTGCATGAGAAATTTTGCATGCTACTATACCTATGTACAATGATATCAATGCAAGAAATATCATACTCCAATAATCAAAACCACAAATCCGAATAATACAGGGTTGAATACAGATGAAATACACCGTAATAAATCCGGATATTACATACTCTCCTACTAAAAAGGAGTTTCGTCCCGAAACTCAAGACGAAAATAACTCGGGATATCTAGACTTCATGTCAGCTTCCATTTCCCAGGTGGCTTCTTCCATTCCATGACGTGACCATTGAACTTTGACTAAAACGATTGGTTTATTCCTCAACTGCTTAACTTGACTCTCGAGTATCTTGATCGGTCTTTCTTCAAACGTCCCATCCTGCGCGACTTCGATCTCGCCGAAATCAATGATATGACTGGGATCTGGTATATACCTCCGTAACTGGGATACGTGGAACACGTTATGAACATGGCACAATAACGGTGGCAATGCCAACCCGTATGCCAACTCCCCAACTCTCTCAAGGATCTCAAATGGTCCGATATATCTCGGACTCATCTTCCCTTTCCCTCCGAAACGAAAGATTCCCGAAGTAGGAGAAACCTTCAAAAGTACGTGGTCTCCAGTATTGAACTCTAATGGGCGACGGTGTATGTACGCGTAGGATTTCTGGCGACTCTGGGCGGTCAACAGCCTTTCACGAATCAAGGCTATCTTCTCTCGAGTCTGCACGATCAACTCTGGTTCTGTTCCGATCAAGTCTGACGAATCGTCCCAGCATAGGGGCGATCTGCATCTCCTTCCGTATAATGCCTCAAACGGTGCCATCTTAATGGAAGCATGCCAACTATTATTGTAGGTAAATTCAATCAATGGTAGATGAACTTCCCAATCATTTGACCAATCTAAGGCACAAGCCCTCAGCATATTTTCCACCGTTTGAATGGTCCTCTCGAATTGTCCGTCAGTTTGCGGGTGATAAGCTATACTGAAGTTCAATTCGGTCCCCAAGGCCTTATGAACTGCCTTCCAAAAGTGAGACACAAAACGACCGTCTCGATCAGAAAGATCGGCGTACCATGCAATCGAACTATCTCCGAAATAAATATTCGCGCCAATTTCTCTGCTCCCCATGTGTCCTTAATGCCTAGGAAATGAGCTGATTTGGTTAAACGATCAACTATCACCCAAATCATGTTCATTCCCGTCTTGGTTCTCGGCATATTAGTGATAAAGTCCATCGATATGTCCTCCCACTTCCATTCAGGAATTGGGAGCGGCTTCAACATTGCGGCAGGCCGTTGATGCTCGATCTTAACCTGCTGACAAGTCAAGCATTTCGCAACATATTCCGCTACGTCTTTCTTCATGTTGCCCCGCCAGAAATTCTGTTTCAAGTCCTTATACATTTTACTGGTGCCTGGGTGGATAGAATAGGGCGAACTGTGAGCTTCCTTCATGATCGTCTGTTTCAGAACATCAACATCGGGAACGCAGAGTCGGTTCTGAAATCTCAAAACTCCATCATCATGAATTATGAATCTGGGGGCCTTTCCTTTGATCACTTCATCTCGTAACCGAATCATCAGAGGATCATCTGCCTGTTTAGATTTGATTCCTTCGGTTAATGATGAAGTTATCTCCATCACGCACAGTTGTCCTTGGACTCTTTGTAACCATACTTCAATTCCTTCACGAATCATCTCTCGTTGAAGGCTAAGTTGGGAGGTCAGCGTCTCCAGCATCTGAATAGAAACAGGCTTGCGGCTAAGTGCATCGGCCACTACATTCGCTTTGCCTGGATGATATAAAATCTCCAAGTCATAGTCCTTAATCAGTTCTAACCATATTCTTTGCCGCATGTTTAATTCTTTCAGACTGAATATGTACTTGAGACTCTTGTGATCCGTAAAGATCTGACAGTGAGTCCCGTACAGATAATGCCTCCAGATCTTCAAAGCAAAAACCACTGCTGCTAGCTCCAAATCATGTGTTGGGTAATTCACTTAATAAGGTTTCAGCTGTCGCGACGCATAAGCGATCACCTTATCATTCTGCATCAATACGCACCCGAGTCCTTGGTTCGAAGCATCACTGTAAACTATAAATCCTCCAGTTCCCTGTGGAAGTGATAGAATCGGTGCCGTCGTCAGTCTCTTCTTTAACTCATCAAAACTAGTCTGACACGACTCGTTCCACTCAAACTATTGAGTTTTCTGCAGGAGTTGAGTAAGTGGGCGAGAAATTTTAGAAAATCCTTCCACGAATCGTCGATAATATCCAGCAAGTCCTAAGAAGCTTCGGACTTCTTTCACGTTCTTTGGAGGCTTCCAATCCATAATTGCTTCGATCTTCTGAGGATGTACTCGGACTCCTTTAGCTTACACCACATGGCCGAGGAACATTACTTCCTTTATCCAGAATTCACACTTAGAAAGTTTGGCGTACAATTGCTCGTTTCTCAAAAGTTCCAATACAATCCGCAAATGCTGCGCATGTTCTTCCGGGCTCTTAGAATACACTAGAATGTCATCAATGAACACGACCACAAATTTATCCAAAAATTCAATGAACACACGGTTCATCAATTGCATAAATACAGCAGGTGCGTTAGTGAGACCAAACGGCATTACTACAAACTCATAATGTCCGTAGCGAGTTACGACGCCGATTTGAACATCGATTCCTTAATCCTCGGTGATGATATCCCGATCTCGGATCGATTTTAGAAAATCTTGTTGCCCCTTGCGGTGGTCAAACAGATCATCAATCCGTGGCAACGGATACTTGTTCTTAATCGTCATCTTGTTCGATTCTCGATAGTCAATACACAATCGGAGCGACCCATCCTTCTTTCGGACAAAAGAAGCGCGCTCCCGGGGTGAAACGCTTGGCTGAATATAGCCCTTGTCCAGTAACTCCTAGAGCTGCTTCTTCAGTTCGTACATCTCAGTAGGTGCCATACGATACGGCGCCTTAGAAATTGTTGTAGCTCCGGGTTCCAGCTCAATGGTAAATTCCACATCCCTTCGTGGAGGTAGTCCAGGTAACTCGTCAGGAAATACATCTGGAAATTCGTTCACAACAGGAATGGATGAAAGTTCCACAATTTCGTCTTCTTTCTTCATTGCATAATACCAGTACCCGATACAGCCCTGTTTCAACAATCTGACAGCTTTCATCGCTTTAATCAATTTTTCTGAGCTTCCCGGTTTCCACCCCTCGAACAATATTTCGGAACCATCGTCAGCGATCAGCGAGATATTCCTCCTTCGGTAGTTCACAATTGCTCCATATCGATTAAGCCAATCGTCTCCGAGTATCAGGTCGTCTCCTTGCATTTCTATCACGATCAGATTTGAGAGCCACTCTCTGTCTCCAAATGATATAGGGAAATTTCTAGTTTCTAAGTTTCCGACAATCCTCTCTCCACTCGGTAAACCAACAACATAAGGTTCACAAGTATGAAAACCGGAAATATTCAAACGATTTACACAAGACAAAGATATAAAAGAATGTGTAGCTCCTGTATCGAATAAAACGCTAACTGGCTGGGAAAGGATCTGGACAGTACCTGATGCGATAGCAGCATCCTGATCGTCTGTCCTCCTCATCTCGTATAGACGTGGGGGAGAATATCCGGCACTCGATGTCCCTTTTCGGTCCCATTGTCCTCTGCCTCGTCCGCGGCCAAAATTCTGAGGCATCTGAACACTTTGTTGCGTCTGTTGGATACTGGCTTCCTTCTGGACTGGATGTGGTGTACGGGCTCTAAAAGACTTTGCAGCCTCTTCACAAAACACCGCCCGATGTCCCTCTCGTCCACAATCAAAACAAGTCACGGTAGGAAGGGGGCAATTTCGTCGATAGTGCCCCGTCTGGGCACAGTTAAAGCATTTCCTGGTAACATCAGTAATAGTTGACGTCGCTCCGAAGTTCTTTCCGCTCCTAACTGGGTGCGGAGGTTTCTTGAAAGAGTGAAAGGATGACTGGGCCTTACGGGGCCCACTGTTCTTGTGCTCTGTAAAAGTACCAGAGACTTTCTGTTTCTTGGATTCCAAAAATTTCTCCATAGCTGCTTCCTTGATCTCATACGCCAACGCCTTATCCTGGTATTGACGGAGTGTGGTAAATTCAAATCCGGACATGTACCTCTGGATTTCTGGTTTCATCCTCATATCGAAATGGATCATCATTTCTGCATCTGTTCTGACCAAATGTCGAACAAATGCCAGCTGCTGGTTAAACGTCTTAATTGCCTGGGATACTGGCACATCAGAAGGCTGAGCGGAGAGAAATTCCCGAACTTTGGCTTCCCTCACAGGACGAGGGCAATATTGAGCTTCCATCATCAATCTAAACTCTATCCAATCGGCATCATGGTCTACAGGCCGGATGGCTTCCCACCATTCGGATGCTTCCCCTATCAGAAAATATTGGGCGATAGAGACTCTCCGGTCGTCTGGGAAGTTAATTCCGGCAAAGATTTTCTCCAGTTCTTTCAACCAATGATCCCAGGTGGGAGTCTCAGAAATACCGTCGAATTTGGGTGGTTGCATCTTCGCCACCTCTTGCAGCCACCGGTCACCTCGATTTCCCATGTATGGGATCCCTTGCTGTCTCTCTCCCTGCTGTAGTCCCACCGCTACTTGCATTCGGTCAACGACTTGGGCGAACTGAGTCATCTGGTTCACCACTTGACGAAGGATCTCTGGTACAGCAGGATCTGGTTCGTTATTAATAGATTGTTGCGGCTCGCCTGAGCTATGACTGGCCTGATTAGAAGGCGATGCTTCCCTTTCAGCATTTCTTCGTCCGCGTCCACGACCGCGACCACGTCCACGTCCGCCTCTCAACATACTGTAAGCATAAATACTCAATATACAGGAAACAAAATCGTTCTAATATTCGAGTATAAAGAGACACAACATGTGAAGAACGACATAGAGTTTAGGAACTTACAACCACCGTTCGCATGAAGACGTAGGCAGTGCAGTGATGTCATTCACGGCCGGTTACCTCAAAAGACATAAATGACCCCTATTTTAACCCAACGGCCAAGATATCCATAATCTTAGCTCCGATACCATATTCTGTAACACCCCCGATATATTCAGGAATATTACAGCGCCGTAAATCCTTTACATAAGGATTTACAAGGCTGAAGAATTGAACAGACATTAAAAGGTACTAACGAATGGAAATAACGGATTTAAGATACCACAGTTCTTATCAAATACTGAAAGTACAATTGTTCAACAGGAACTCAATAATACATCACCAAATTCAAACCCATCACAAATGACTTCGTACTTGAGTACTTAGTGAAATAACGAATAAACACAGATAAATAAACCCGGCCGAAACATCACTCTGCACCCTCGTCGTCATGCAGATCTAGTGGTTGTTTTCCCGCTCTCCTGGATCCTGAACATAAACAAAATGTTCATCCCCGAAGGGGTTAGCACAACGATGCTAGTACAAGTACCACAACATATTATTCATACCTCACGAAGAATAATAACGTAAACGACAAAATACCAACGAGTCTTCTCCTACAAGAAACTCATAATTGACATACACAACTGATAATCACAACATGATATCATAACATACACATGGTAATTCCGTCGATCCAGCGTTCACTGCCTAGAACCCACGATGATCCCGTCAGACCAACTCGTGGTGGAAAAACCCGTCCGATGATCCAGCGCACGCTAGCATAGATCCCCCAATGATCCCGTCGGACCAACACGAGGTGGACATACAATAACGACATACATGCACGACAATATGTATAACAACAATACATAAAATAATTAAGGTACTTGCCTCGATTTGAAGACAAGAACAATACTTCCACAAAAACGAACACTCGAAGGTCGTGCTCCTCAATCAATCACGCAACAAGATCAAACCTTAACAAAAGAAATGATATAGGATTTATCTCACGTCGTACGAATGTTTAACAATTCGATTTACGGCCAAAAGTTCATAAAATGCAATGTCAATCGCTTAGCGCACGCTAAGTACTCTGTGTAGCGTGCGTTAAGTCTGCTCGATAGCGCACGCAAACAACAAAGCCTAGCGTACGCTAACTATGCATGTTCAGTACTTCACTGATCAGCCGACTGACTCTTCTGATGTCTTAGCGTACGTTACGTACCAAACGTACGCTAACTCGTGCTCGATAGCGCACGTTAATCATCGTAGCTTAGCGTGCGCTATCTATGCATGGCAGTTTACTGCTGGGCAGTAAACTGTTCTCATCATAATCAAAACAATGAAATCTTCCGTGATAATTCATGTTACCTCCATGAATATCATGTTCATACGATTATGAATGATCTTACGGATAGCAACAACTTCGGATTCGAGGATATGCATACCATTATAAAACCATATTCCATTTTGACTACAAATCTTCATACGACAATTCGAAAGGCTTAACGGTTGATATCAACACCTCTATATCAATCAATATTATCATGCTGAAGTTGTTAAACGTTCCATCTATACTAGATAAATCCTTCCATGATCAATCCTTTAGATTTATCTAACAACAATGATGTTAAAGTCAAGTCCATGATTGTTATGAAGTCATCTACTAGATTTGGATTTACCAATGATAGAAGCTTCCTTTACTTGTCTAATGAAATAAGATTCGAACCATGATGATTATAATCAAGATACTTAAGGCTTAATCATCTCAACATTCCAGACATGATATACTTTGGATAATTCATCTATGAAAATCAATATCTCGTTACTATGATCATCCAATACTTTAGAATCCAACTCTAAGTCTGGAGATAGGTTGAACATACCTTAATATGATGAAAATCACTGAACCGTAGGGTAGAATCCGACTCCGGTTGGTTGTATGCCACTCCAAGGTGTTATTCCACTTCAATGATTACTCCCAAGTGATAACCAATATATAAACACCAACAAGATGTGTTCTAAGTGTGTAGAAGGATATTTCAGCTCTCTGGCCTCTCAAGAATGCAGAATGGACGAGTAAAATGTAAGCCAAAACGGGTTGTTGTCCCATTTATAATATTCTGCATTTTAACAAGTTAGCGCACGCAACTAAGCTTTCCTTAGCGTGCGCTAATAATAGTTGACTTCAGAATTGTCCGGGTTCGTCCGCGGGAATCTTACCCGGACCCATGTCCCGGCTGGCGCATGTGCTAGCCGTCCCGCTCAATAATTGAGTTCTTAGCGCACGCAACTTCTATCTGCATAGCGTGCGCTAATACTAGCCCGATAGCGCGCGTTAAGATACATTCTTAGCGTGCGCTATCACGAGTTTGAATGAGAAATTTTGCATGCTACTATACCTATGTACAATGATATCAATGCAAGAAATATCATACTCCAATAATCAAAACCACAAATCCGAATAATACAGGGTTGAATACAAATGAAATACACCGTAATAAATCCGGATATTACAGTGGTCGGCAGCTTTCGGCGCAGGTGTGGACAGGTGAGTCAACGGATGGAGTTACGTACGTTACACAGGGTGTATTACATACGTAATACGAGTATAATACTGTAGCAAGTCAACGTATGTATTACGTACGCAACGGAATAAGTGTTACGTAAGTTACGGGGCGGCTGGCCGAGTCGTGGCCGAGATTACCTGGATGGCCGAGCATGGCCGGTCGTGACTCGTTGGAATGGCCGAGCATGGTCGACAGTGACTCGTGGGGGTGGCCGATCACGGTCGGCAGTGACTCGCAGGGATGGCTAGGACTGGCCGATTACGTACGTAAGGCGCGCTTGCTACATTACTGTAAGGGCGATTACGACGTAAGCCACCGCCGTTACGCACGTAAGGGTTCCGGCGTAATCGGGCAAAGGAGTGTGCCATGGCCGGTTACGTACGTAAGGCAGTGGCCGGTTACGTACGTAATGGCCCGGCAGGTCCCGCCTATTTAAGGCCTCGACCGAGTCACCTACTCATTTTTTCGTTTTTCTTCGTTTCTTCGCGATTCCTTCGGCAAGAATTGATGGATTTGAGTATGGGAAACTTATAACAACATGTTTTGGAAGTTGTAATCAGGGATTAACATCATCTTCCACCCGGATCGAAGGTAAGAACACCTAAACTTTTGGTTTTTGGATGTTCTTGAGATTTCTTGGTGTTTTGGCCGATTTGCTTCGTTTTGATTCAGATTGTTGATTGAACTTGATTGTAAACTCGTAATCATTCATTATTCTTGAAGTTTTGTGGAAATAATTCGAGTATTTCTTTGAATAATCGATTGAATTGGACTATGCCTTCAAAGTGTTCGATGAAATGTCTCAATGAGTAGAACTTGGAAAATTCTACACGTTTTCGTATGAATGGTGATGGAAATGATATTGTTGTGATGATTCTTGGTAATTATGGGAATTTTGTTAAAGGAAGATAATGAATTGGTGATCAAATGATTCGATTATGTTGTTATGATTATGGAATCGTAGTATTCTCGATGTTCTTGGTGGTTTGTTGCGATTCATGATGTTATGAGAAGTATATGTTGAAGGACATGATTATATACACCTTGAATTATGATTAAGGGTTGTTTAGATGTTAGAAAACATCGGGTTATGTTGTTTTATGGATTATGAACGTGAATTTGGATAATTCGTGTTCTTAAAGAACTCTTGAGTTACATGTTATGATTTTGGAAGGATTTCGGATAATTTTGGAATGTGATTATTCACGATAATAATCGGTAAATTGTTTTCTACGAATTTACAAGTATGAACAAGAAGGAGTTTTGTCTTCGTATTTGGAGTTGAAGTTGGAATCGAATATGTTATAAAATCCTTAATGTCGAGATGAATTGATCATTGATTTGATGAATACGTTTTAAGGTGTTGGTGTTTTATATATGAATATGGAATATTCATATCTAGAACTAAGTTATGTATCTTGGTACAATATTCGTATAGGAATACGAATATGATTTCGAGTTTGATGAGAATTATTATTCATGTTTGAATTTGGAAATTCATACTTATTGAATAAGTGTTCAATTCGGATAATGGAATTATTTGAAACCTTTGGAATATGGTTAACTATGATGTTGAATTAATCGGATCGTCCGGATTGATGATGATAATCGGTAATTGGTTTATATTATGAATTTACAAGGAGGAAACTTGTAACCGTATTTAAGATTGAATTTGGAATCGGTAATGTTGGACCCTTGTTGGTTTAAATTGATTATTGATATGATCTTTCGGATTTTGGAATCGTGTTGTGGTTTTGAGTTCGTGTTTGATTGGTTCGGCTTGTTTGGATATGTGTTTAATCGGGATATTGTAGAACCGTTGTGTTTGTTGATTGGTTATTGATTGATATTTGTGATCATCGAGTTACGGCTTGTATTGTGGTTATGAGTTCGTATTTGTTGAGTTGGATTATTTGGTTTTATGTATATGATCGAGGTTTCGTTGAACCGTTGAGTTTGTTGGTTGAGTATGTCGGTTATTGATTTTTATCGAATGTGTGTTAATCGGTTATTGCAATAGGTTGATATGTTTTGATCGTGGATTATGACCGTTGAGTTGCGGTTGAGGCTAAAGAGTTCGTAGATTGCTTTTGGTCGGGGCTAAGGAGCTCGTAGACAAAGGCAATGGATTTTGGTAACGGCTTCGTGGTATCGGTATCGAGGCAAGTTTATACTTGTTCAGTTTATAATATTTGATGAATGGTTTCGTTTTCATTTCATTTATAATTCGTATAGCAACGTTGTTAGAAATGTAAGTTGTCGGGATAATGGTTTGTATATCGTGCTCTGGTTGTATTAAATCATAAGGTATATGATTTAATTGTGTTCAAGGAAGACGTGATTTATTTTTGGTCAAGGATATAGAATATCGGATATCGAGGATAGTTATCGTGATGACATAAGTATCGGGATAAAGGGTTATTGGTATTGAATGGATGGTACCTTATTTGAGATTATTTGTATAACTATGTATTCGTTCAGGAATGTTGTTCGTGGAAAGGATGTTGTCTTCGGCTTTGAGGTAATTTATGTATTGTTCA
Source organism: Orobanche coerulescens (assembly GCA_033398695.1). Taxonomy (NCBI): domain Eukaryota; kingdom Viridiplantae; phylum Streptophyta; class Magnoliopsida; order Lamiales; family Orobanchaceae; genus Orobanche; species Orobanche coerulescens. Next base: position 117,419,375 of record CM065802.1, on the reverse strand, counting down.
GTTATGAGATAATTATTATGTTGAGTTGTTGTATATGTTGTATGTTGAGGCTTCGTATATTGAGATTAAATCTTGGTTGTTCGTTGAGGGATGTTGATCCCAGGACTATTGTTGGTATTAATGGTTATGTTGATCGTCTCATTGGGGGATGTTGATGGATATGGTCCTCGGCTTTGAGGTAATCTAAGTATTTGTTCAGTCATGTGGATAATTAGTATGTTGAGTTATTGTATATGTTGAGGTTTCGCGTAATGAGTTTCGTATCGGTTATTCGTTGAGGGATGTTGATCCGAGGACTGTTGTATTGAGATTGTAGATCGTGTTGGTCAGTCATTTGGGGATGATGATCCCAGGATTGATGTTTTGGATATTGATTAGTCATGTCGACTTTTCATTGTCGGTCTGTTGTTGTTCACTTCGGTGAGTCTTTTGATCCTTATTGGATATGTGATTCTTTGAGTTTCGTTGTCATGTTGCATCGTGACATATCTGGAGTCATATCTGCGTGCCGATTGGTTATTGTGTAGGATTTTTAGCCGGGCACATGATGGTTATGTGTTGATATTTCCACATTGAACCGTGCACACGAGACGTAGTTCGTGAGGCTAATTAGGTACAAGACCACACGTGTATGTGATCAATACCCGGGGTGGCTTGTGCACGGACACATTTCCGGATCGGGCGTACTATGACTTCCATCTTTGAGCCATACCGTTTGGTCGTTCATATTTCCATGTATGATTGGATATGTTCGACGGTTTGTGACTGGTTGTTCATACACCCGAGGGGTATGTTCGGCAGTCAGAGTTATTTCTTTGAGATCCATTATTGTTGATCATTTGGAGTTCACCTTGTTGAGGGTATTCTCAGTTATTGTTGGTCTTTTGTTGATCATTTGGAGTTTACCTTGTTGATGGTATTCTCGATTATTGTTGATCCTTTGTTGATCGTGTCGGAGTTATCATGTTGATGGTATTCTCAGTTATCGTGATCCTTTATTGGTCATATTGGAGTTATCATGTCGATTATATTCTCAGTTGATTTATCGGTTGATCTGGTTATTGATCGTATAAGCATTCGGACTATATGTCGATGTTTCAGGATTTGTTATCATTATCATGTGGTAGTTGATCTACAGATATGTTGTGTATTATTGGTTTATACATGTTGAGATTTGATTGTGTAATCGTGGACAGGATTTGGCATGATTGGATTATTTCCACACTTATGAGTTATGATGATGTTTTGAGGATTGTCGGTATTTTTGGAATACGGAGAGATGATTGTTGTTGAATTCATTTCGTCATTTGAGAATACGAAATGTGGAATATGTCAAGGATTGATTTAGTATGGATTGTTATGGATTGGTAAGGTATGACGGTAAGATTACTTTGGTAGTATTCTTACAATATTATTACATTGGTATGTAATTATTTATGATGATGTGATCGATATCATTATTGAGTATTGTGGCTGACCCCGTCGTGGGCTTTATTTTTAGGTACTTGGAGATCGAGCTAGTAGCGGTCGTGAAGGGATGAGCTTCCTGATGTGATACTGGCGGTGGCATGTCTTGGAGTATCAAGTATTTCTTTTCTGGTTATTCATTTCCGCTGCAAATGTGTATTTTGAACTGTATTTTTATCCGCTGCGTGTGTATATTTCAAAATGTCTTTTCGCTATATTTATCCGCTGCGTGTGTATATTTCAAAATAACTCTTTGGTATTTTTACCAACTCGTGTGTGTATTTTAAAATGGCGTTTTGGGCATTTTACGAACTTGGTTTATTTTCGTCAAACTCTTTTTCCCAAATTATTTTATCGGTACGTTTAAGTTGTGGCTTAACGTATATTTTAAACTGTTGAGTTTTGGCACTTCGCCTTGTATTTTCAAATGGTATTTTATGACGGTATTTCAAAATTATGCTTTTGAAAATATTTGAGTATTTAAAATATTACCGTCATCGGCCTCTTTGGCTTTTTGAACGTTTTTGAATTGGTTTTGTAAACGGTTTTTAGCCTGGTGGGTTCCGGCGCGGGGCCCACGGCGCTGTAATATCCCGGATGGTTTTGGGGGTGTTACACGTACAAGCCCAAGCTTCAACAGCTCACACTCGTGCGACAACACGCAAATCGCCACGAGGCGACAAATAGTAAATACCAGTTCACACCTCTAACAGAGGGCTAGTACTACAAATACGTGGCAACGCCTCAATGTTCATGCCACCAATTCGATCATATTCGGAAGTTAACATCATAACGACAAAGCAAACATCATACATACATTTCCAAACGCAAACGGGAATTGATAGGTTTAAAAAAAAAATGAAAACCCCCTTTTGAAAATAATTTTGGAAACACCGATTGATCTTGAGTATCACCCTTCAAAAAAAAGTACAAACGTGAAACATCATTATCGAGACTCTGGAGAACCATTTCGCATTCGATAAAAATGAGAACACTTTCCTTTCGTGAAAAACTTTCGGAAATATTCGACCCTCGGGCCTAAGCAAAGGCGTTTCTAAATCAATGAAAATATCTCAAAACATTTTGGTCCTCTAGATAGAAGAATTTTGAAACATATTGTGGCATTTTGGAAGTACCACAAGAAAACGATTCATTTTAAAAGTATGTCTCGAAATTTATTTTCTAAGATACTCAAGATTTTCAAAAATAATTCAATGGGCTAGAATGCCCAAAAATGCTCATGTAACAATATTCATTTAAACATATTATAATATACGCATCAAATCGTACAAAGTCAAGACAATACATGCCTTTTACCGGGAAGACAAACAGTCAATTATTGATCGGTCAAAAACTTATCCTAAAAATAGGAGTTCTTGAGTCGCTCGAAAATATATACGAGGTAGAAGTAGTTTGTGGTAAGTTCTACCAAGGTCTTTTCTCTCGAGGATTGTTCAACAGGGCTTCGTATAATATTTTGTATAGATTGCAAGAAGTAAATACTAAAATATACTAAAATATATTTTTTTTGGTTTTTAAATTAACTAAATTAAAATGCACTATATTTTAAACCAAACTATTTTTAATAAGACTATTTTTATTAAGACTATTTTTAATAAGACTATTTTTATACTAGACTATTTATATTAAGACTATTTATACTAGACTATTTATATTAAGACTATTTATACTAGACTATTTATACTAGACTATTTTTAACTAGTAAAAATGAATAGAATTAAAATGAGTTGGGAATTTATAAAATCTAGGGGATTACGGGTTCATTAAATTAGGTTTTTAATTAAGTATCGGAATTGATTTATACGGATATAAAAGAAAAAAGGAATGTTTATCGAGTAATCAACTTTTCACCTCTGTACTTTCGTATTCAAAGATGTCTTAATCACTTTTGCTTTTTTAAGATGTTGATAACAAGATTAACAATTAGATTGAAAAGATGTGTTTTCAATACACTTAACAATCAATCAAGGAGATTTCACTAGTAGAAATAGGATATGATCAATCTCTATTTAAACAAATTAGTCCTTTCATTTCTCTAACTTGACTATTTTTAGGATAAACGATCGTTCATCGAGTAATCAACTTTTCACCTCATAACTTTCGTATTCAAAGGCGTCTTAACCACTTTCGCAATCTTAAGATGTTGATAACAAGATTAACATTTGATAGATTGAAAAGATATGTTTCCAATTCACTCAACAATCAATCAAGAAGGTTTCATTAGTAAAAATAGGATATGATCAATCTCTATTTAAACCAATTAGTCCTAAAAATAGTTTAAATCAATCAAATACTCAATATATTGTTAGGAGTATGCCCTCGAATGCCACTCAGAGGTTGTTGAGTAAGGGCATTGTACTTGTAATTATGTAAACCATTTATATAAGGCAAATGAATATTTCTTTATTTACTGGTAGTTACTGGCATTCCTAACTCGTAAATAAACATATGGAAACTAGTCCGTGTATTTGAGAGCAAAACGTTCCACTCCTTATTGGATAAGGGGGTCGGCACTGGAAAGGTTATAGCTCAAATACTTAATCGTTCGCAAGTCGATGAAACTTGACTGGGCGTTAAGTTTATGTGAAGACTTGTATGACGTGTTCTTTGACATGGAGAGTGCTTTTCGAACACTAATGGTTAGTGGGAGCACACGTTATAGGTATGCCAATTGGATTAGTATACTCGAACCGACTCACCCTCGATTCATCACACGGATTTCACTTCGGGACAGTCAATGATGGAATCAAAAGGTTGTGATAGGTATTCGTGAACCTTCGACTTGAGGATTTAGTAGGGATGTGCTTGTGACGTCAAGATTTTCATTAGAGTAGTTCGACCCTATAAACCGGAAGGCGGGGGTCAACCTCGACGTGCATCTTGATGGGCAAGTAGCAGGTCCTACTGAATACCAAGATAGAATTCTTGCTCCAGTTAGTGAGCGGGTTATATGTCCTATGCGGTTATTGGTAGATGAGATCATAAGTCTTTGGCCAAAGCATTGGAGCTAGTTGTATTAGATACATGACAGCTCGATGATCTCGATTTGCATTAACGCATGCATAGTGTCAAGTACAGATAGGGTTTGACTGACCGTGACCCTATAACTTGATCGGGACATTTGAAAGAAGGGTTTATACGTATACTGGTATTCACGACAGAATGGTTCTTGAATGATCCCAATCATTCGTTCTCAGTTGGGTATGCAGTAGCCGCCAGGCTGGCTAGGTGGTGCTACTACTCTTTGGATCCTCCCATTGCTGACTGAGACGGACCTACCAAGTCGCGCATTAGGATTGACGACGGAATGAATCAAGCTAATTATCTCATTATGTGTATTAGATATTGGATATCTAAATTTGGGACATTAGATGTCTAAATCGATTTATTGGATAAATTGATTTACGGCCTAATGTTTATCTGTTTGGACTTTTGGGAGTCCGAAACGAACCGAACTCGTCCGTTTTTCATCATGGCCACCCTCCTCTTTTCCACCTAATTTCCCCTTGTCTTTTGTTTCCATTTTATATGGATGATATTGACATGGTGGGGATACCTCTCATGTGAATGAGTTGTATAAGTTGGTCGAAGGTGTATAAAGAATAATATGTAGACTTGTGATTGAGTAGATATAATATCACATACATATTTCACACTTTGAGAAAGAGAGAGACGTAAGAGAGTTTGAAGGAGAGAGAGAAAAGAACTTAGAGTTCATTTCATGGTGTTCATACTCATCTTCATCTTCTTCACTAACTTCTTATTCATTTTTCTTGGAGAAAATTGAGAGAAAAATATTGAGAGAATTTTGATAAACATACTTGGAGTATATTCATCAAAATCAAAGCTTCATCACTTGATTCTAGCCGTAACCTTAGAGGTTAATCGGCTATTGTCATTCCGGTCGTTTTTCCGGCGCGTGACAAGTAGAGACGCAGTGCTTTCGGCGTTGGATCGTTCAAGGGCTTGGAGCGGATTGAACTCGTAGAGATCAAACTAAAGCTTGGGGAATAGCTCAAGAGAAGGTTACCATTTAATCAACGGACTTCGAGGGTTAGTTTCTTACGACTCTTGCTTTTCGTTTATATATTTGTATATACGTAGCTCGATCGATCCTCGTAGGGATTCGGATCGAATTAATTTTTGTTTTACCGCTCTACTGGGCCTGCTTTTAGGCACCGAATCCCAACAGTGGTATCGGAGCGTAGGTCTTGCGATCGTATATACGATATTGGCATTTGGAATGCTCGATTAGATGGTGAATGATTTGGAATCATTTTAGTCATAATCGTGGTATATGTTTTTCGTTCGTAATAATTGTATTTTTCGTAACTTTATGTCTAAATATAAATCTTAAATTTCTGGGAAATATGATTTATATTGAAGATATGAAAGTCGGAAAATATTGATATTGGATATCCGGTCGAAAATCTAGCCCCGAATCGTCGTCGGACGACTTTTTGGTCAAAAGGTGTATTCTGGCCTAGAGTGACTCGACCGTGTCCTGGGTGACTCGGTCGTGTCCGGCAGTCTGGCCAAAGCATCGCTCGGGAGACCCGACAGGTCAGCGACACGGCGTGTCTGACTAAGGCTTCAGGAAGTGACTCGGCCGTGTCAGCGACACGGCCGTGTCCGGCAGAATGTCTGACACCGCGGCATGAACCGACCGTATCTGGCGACACGGGCCGTGTCTGGCCGGCAGGATGCCGGCAGTGACTCGGCCAGGCAGGCCATTTTTTCACCCGGCTCGATTTTTTCGTGTATTCTTGAAAATTAATCTCCCGCATGTTAAATTAGATTTAATATGATTAAAATGATTTATGGTATTTCATTTTATAAGGGAAATTCGATTAATTTGAATAATTGTGGTCTAATCGAATTATTTTGAACGTTATCATATTACGGCCAGTGTGAATCGATTGGATCGGTTCGTATTGTTGATTGGATCAATGTATCTCTACGCTTTCCATTTATATAGTCTTTATTTGATGAATGCTTTTGAATGGGGATGTGGTTCGTGGACTTAGTTTTGAATCGTTCGTTTTATTCGATTGGGTTGTAAAGGCCGTTTTGAGCCTATTTATTTTACTAGAAATGTTTGTATCTATGTAATATCCTAGAATTTCACTATGAATTTTTCGCATTATTTTATCTGGGATGTACTGTACAGAGTGGGACCGACACGATATGAGCGGATAATTTTGGAAACCATGACAGTCGTGCCAGTATGTCATCGAGGTTATTTTGATTCTAGGATATTACATGCTTGATGTGTTTTTCGATGTCGGATATACCGTATGGGTATTTGTATGATTGCCGTACTTGGTCGACAGTTGTAATTGGGGGTACCGTGCATCAGACGCACCGTACGAGAATATTTTCGGGATTTCCTATATGTGTTCAGTATTGTCGTATGTTCACATTTGTTATGTCGAGATGTTGGACATGTAATATCCGACGGAAATTCTTACTTACTGTTGTATCGTTCGGATAATTCAAATACTGTTGTGCTCTTGTTGCATTTGTGTATTGTTATTGATATTGGAATATATCATAAATAAACATAATAATAACGATCACTCGCACTATAATTGGATTCTCAACGTCGCATAGATTAATACATTTTTTTAGCTACTAACCTGGGTATAACGTACGCTAATCCTTAAACATAACGTACGTTATGCTTAGTTCTTTACGTACGTAAAGGTGTGATTGTTACGTACGTAACCAGTGTAATCGTATCCGATCTCAACTTTCGGCGTGTAGGGACGGACGGGATTCGAATATCTGATCTTTTGGAGGCAATATAGTTGACCTACATTACGTACGTAATGCGTTGATAGGTAACGTACGTAACGATGTTCGTGTTTCAGTCCAGTAACATCTGGACAGAGCTTACGTACGTAATACTGTCCGGGTAGCGTACGTAACGAACTGTGCTGTTATAAAAAGACAGCTTGTGTCTTTCATTTTGCATGACCAAACTCTGAGTTTTCACCTAGATAATCATCCTCCTGCACCCCTAGATCAAAATTACCTTTACATTTGGATTTTGGAGCTTGTTGATTGGGAGTTGGAGTCATTCTTGAAGCTTAGATTGTGTTCTTGTGGTCTTGGTGTATTGTTCTTAAATTCTGAAGGTATGTCATACGTTTTAACCCTATAATCTCATAATTATAATGATAGTAATTAAGTATACTCCACCTAGTGATGATTTAATCAAGCTAAACATGTTCATAGTTAAGCTTCCAACAAACTTAATGATGAATATGATAGTTAAGGGTTTGTAAGGTTGTGTTTTTAGTATCTTCAATGATGATGATCATGTTTAGTTAAACCAAACTCTTATTCCTGGACTAATAACACCAATAGACTACTAATAATCTTTGTTTCATTATGATGTAAATAACTTCTTGGAATAATTACCATAAAATGTTTTGAGAACCCTTGTTGATCATTAGAAGTATGGAATCACCTTCTTGAACCTAAGCTAAATAAATCCATAGGAGTAATGTTTGAACCACCAAGTTAACTAGAAGATTATAAGGAAGGTGTTGAACTTGTAGTGGACTTCATAATCATAATATGGAATTATAACTACTTAACTCAACATAAGTAATTGATTGAAGTGCAGATTTTACTTTTTGATGTTCTTGATAAGTTTAAAGAGTAGGAGATTATTGGTTAACACATCTTAATCCAAAGAAACATTTGGTAAACATCTTGTAATCAATTGTAAGAATAGAATGGTATTGAATGAGGTTCTTGGAGTAACGCTCAACATCTTAAAGTTGAACTACTCAAATGAGAATTAGGATGTTGTCTCGTCGAAGTTTGATATAGATGATCATATGAACGCATTATTGAATAAAATATACTTCATTCAAGGTTGATTGTCCGAGTAACCGATTTTGAATCGAGGGCCGGCTGTTCGTTCGACAAAGAAGGACTTTACACGCCTCCGTATTGAGGCAAGTTATCTTACTTGGTTATAATGATGTGTGGATTCTTATGATGATTATGCATTTCGTGTATATGAAACACTTATAAACTTGTGTCTTGTGATTTGATGTTGCTCTTAATGATGTCCTGTTTTCATTGTGGGATTGTATTCCCAAGTTCGTTACTTTTGGACCCTTGATATTGTTGATCGTGTTGTCATCTCGGTGAGTCCTCGATCCTTATTCGAATTTTGTGAATTCTTGAATTCGTTGTCATGTTGCATCGTGACATATCCAGAGTCATATCTACGTTCCGATTGGATATTGTGTAGGATTTTTAGCCGGGCACATATATAGTCATGCGTGAATATTTTTCCGTGAAAGGCTGTGCACACGAGACGTAGTTTGTTGAGGCTAATTAGGTACATTGTCCCACGTATATCCTGGATTCCGTATACGGGGTGGACATGTGCACTGACACATATTCGGATCGGGCGTGCTGTGATGTACCTCTCGAGCCATACTATCTTAGTCGCTCACAGTCCATTTTTTATACTTGGATGTGTTTGACGTTTTGTGACTGAGCGTTCATACGCCCGAGGGGTATGTTCGTTAGTCGGGGCGTTATTCTTGAAATCTTATATGCGTGAATTGTATACTATCTTGAGAATCATTTATCATGTATATCTGAACCTGTGTTGGGCGAAATACTTGTGTTGTATTTTAGGACGAGGAAAAGGCAAGGCACGGGAAGATCAAGGTGATGACGAAGGGTTCGAAGGATACTAGTTCGGGGCCCCAAGTCTTTCGTGTCCGGTCATGTTCGTACCGTGTAATGTTATTTTTTTTCGCTTCATTTTAAGTTTGAACAAATGTATTGTTATTTAAGGTATAATTCATCTCCATATGGATTATACTTATGTTTTGGATCCTGTGTGTAATAAGGCCGTAGGCCATACTACTGTAAACTCCACATCGGAGTAAATACTATGTTTTGTGGTTCGGTATCACATGTATTGTGTATTTAATCTGTACTTTGGATATCGCCTGGTGGATCCCAGTGTGGGGTCCATGGCACTGTAATGGCCGCCTTATCAGGGTGTTACAGAAGATGGTATCAGAGAAGCAATTGCTAGAGGTCGTTTCCTTTCTTTTTGAGTCTTTGTGTATTGAACTAGTATCAAGAGACCTTCGTGTCACGTGTGACCCGTGCGAGCGCCTGATCCTACGAGCCAAATGCGGTACGTACTTTATGAACCATGAATAAATTATTGACATGATATTGATCTCTGAATAGATCTCCTTGTTGATCTCGGCATTTTAAGGGTTTGTGGCAGGAATTATCTGATTGATGATTCAAATAAAATTCTGGATTGATTATATGATTGAAATCAGTCGACTCAAACGTCGATATGATATTTTGTGTGACTCTCGTAGTGATGATAACCCATTACGAACTGTTTTCTTGAATATGTAATTTCTTACTGCCATTAACTTGGCGTGAATTCTGATTGCTATCATGAACTGTACTTATGATTATCATTACAAATTGATTCTTTCAGTATGGAATGAAACTTGAGAGGCCGTGGCAGAGGGGGACGAGGCCGCGGAAGGGGCCGAATACCGATACCGCGAGCCAATAGACGTGCGAACGCAGAGCATAGTTCCGCAGGCAGTGATTCGCCTTCTAGGGACCAATCGCACCACAATGGACGCGAGGATGCTCGTGTCGATCCTTACACTGTAATGCAGGGCATGATGGCTCAGATGACCCAAATGGGTCAGTTAATGGAAACTATGCAAAGAGCTGCTACCGACCAGCATCAGGTGCCACCTCCTGTACATGGCGGGCCGGTGAATCGGATCATCAGCGACATCTCGCACCAAAGACCCCCGATTTTTGAAGGTTCCTCTGAGCCGGCTGATATCGTGCATTGGATCGAACACTTCGAGAAGTTGTTCGATATGGTAAACTGTCCAGTAGAGAATCGCGTCTCCGTAGCAGCTTACTATTTGGGCAAGGGCGCCCACACTTGGTGGCTTTCGGTGAGGCCAGCTGATGGCGTATGCACTTGGGAAGAATTTAAAAATCTCATGCTAGATCGTTACTATCCAGGTCCTCTCCGCGAGGCCAAATTATCAGAATTGCTGAATCCGGAACCGTCCGAAGATGATGACGTACTATCTATTGCCGAGAAATTCCAGGCACTTCTCCCTTTTGCCGCGACGATTGTCCACACAGAAGCTGATAAGATCAAATACTTTCTCAAAGGCTTAAACCCCGAATGAGAATGCAAATTGAACCATCATTGTGTGACCTACCGAGTTCATCGAGAAAGCTCGAGTACAAATTGACCGTGAAGGAAATTTCCAAGAAGCAATCAGCCTAACAACAATAAATTCAGAACCGAACTACCAGACAAAGAACCGGGGAACATTCAAGAGACCCCAACCAGTGCCAAATCCTTCTGAACGGCAACCTACGGCATCGAAGCCAACCGGATCGCAACCTCGAGCGGTCAGCCTATCTGTTGTATGCTATAATTGTGGAGACCCGGGGCACATCAATTCGAAATGTCCTAGGCCAGCCGTGTCATGCCATACTTGTGGGAAGAACGGACATCGTGATCGTTATTGTAGGAGTGGACTAGGACGTATTCCCGCAGCATCTCATGCTCCAGTACAGTCTTCAGTTCAGGACCGAGTACCTCCATCCGCTTCTTATCAGACTACCGGGGCAAACAGAGGGATGTGACGTGGAAATCAAGCAGGTACATCCGGTGCAGGGGCTGCAAAACCTAGAGTTTACGAGATGAAGAGGGCTGAAGATCCAGAAGCCAGCATGATTGCAGGTACTCTCGAGATCCAATCTCAGCCTGTCTGTGTTCTTTTTGATACTGGTGCTTCACACTCCTTTTTGTCTACTTCTTGTTTGAGTCATTTGCAATTAGAGCATGTTATCAATTGTGAACCTTATATAATTGGTCTACCCGATGGTAGAAGAATTGTTGGGAATCGTGAAGTTCAGGACTGCTCGATTCGAATGAACAACCATGAGTGGTTGTCAAATTTAATTGTGGTCGATTTACCTAAAGATGATGTGATCTTGGGTATCGATTGGATGGACCGTCATGATGCCATAATTAGTGTCCGCAAGCGAACAGTGACCGTCACATCTGACGATGGTCTTGAGTGTACCTTCCAGGGTGATAAACCCAGCCGTTTCGGGAGAATCATCAGCGCTATGAAAACGGTGAAACTGCTTAATCAATGATGTATTGGCTATTGGTGTTACATGACCAAGACAATGGATCGACCAGTTGAATTGATCGATATTCCGGTAGTCCGAGACTACCCAGACGTATTTCCAGATGAATTGCCAGGCTTACCTCCGCATCGTGATGTAGAGTTCAATATTGAGCTAGAGCCTGGTATGTCCCCACTTTCAAAAGCACCGTATCGCATGGCTCCGACGGAGATGCAGGAGTTGAAGAGCCAACTTGAGGATTTGACCGAGAAGGGCTACATTAGACCTAGTGCGTCCCCTTGGGGAGCACCAGTACTATTTGTACGTAAGAAGGACGGATCTCTACGTCTGTGTATTGATTATCGTAAGTTGAACAGGGTAACCATTAAGAACAAATACCCATTTCCGCGTATTGATGATTTATTGGATCAGCTTCAAGGGGCTGCTGTGTTTTCTAAGATCGACCTGAGGTCCGGTTACCATCAGTTGAGGATTCGTGAGTCTGATATTTCGAAGACCGCTTTTCGTACTCGCTTTGGGCATTATGAGTTCGTAGTGATGCTTTTTGGACTGACGAATGCACCGGCAGTATTCATGGAGCTGATGAATCGAGTGTTTATTAATTATCCGGATCGCTTTGTAGTCGTTTTTATTGACGACATTCTGATCTATTCTCGTGACCATGAAGAGCACGAGCGTCATCTCCATCTAGTTCTCGAGGCGTTAAGGCGAGAGCAGCTTTATGGAAAATTTTCTAAATGTGAGTTCTGGATAAATGAAGTTATCTTTCTCGGGCATGTGATATCAGTTGATGGGGTGCGAGTAGACCCGGTAAGACGTGGTTATCCGAGATCAAGTTACCACCAAAGAACGTTAAGGAAGTACGCAGCTTCTTGGGACTAGCAGGTTATTACCGACGGTTCGTGGAGGGTTTTTCCAAAATTTCCCAACCAATGACTAATTTGTTGAGGAAGGATAAGAAGTATTTCTGGTCAGAGGCATGTCAGCAGAGCTTTGATGAACTTAAGAGTCGGTTGATTTCGGCACCTATTTTAGTCCTACCGAAAGGAACGGAAGGGTTTGTAGTGTTTAGTGACGCATCTAAACAGGGCCTTGGGTGTGTACTAATGCAAAACGGGAAGGTGATCTCCTATGCATCGAGACAGCTACGACCTTACGAGGTCAACTACCCCACCCATGATTTAGAACTCGCAGCCGTGGTGTTTGCTTTAAATATCTGGCGTCATTATCTGTATGGAGTTACCTGTCAGATTTTTACGGATCAAAAGAGCTTGAAATACATTTTTACTCAGAATGAGTTAAACATGAGGCAGAGAAGGTGGCTAGAACTCATCAAAGACTATGATATCGAGATCCTTTATCATCCGGGCAAAGCAAATGTAGTTGCTGACGCTTTGAGTCGTAAAACAGTACAGGAGCAGATGCTTGCCCGCCTAACAACTCAGAGGGTATTGCGGTTAGAATTGGTGAGGCCGGAAATTGAAGTCTGGTTACAGCGTATTCAAGGGCAACTCTGTACACTTGAGATTTCATCGTCCCTTGAGGATATAATTAGATCGAAGCAAGTTACGGACCCATTCTTATCTCGAGTTCACGATGAAATAACTCAAGGGAAAGCTCCTGGCTTTGTAATACACGAGGATGGATTGCTACGTTTCAGAAACCGAGTTTGTGTACCCGCTGATGATGAGTTGAGGAATTCTATCGTGAAAGAAGCTCATGATACCCCGTACTCTATCCACCCGGGGTCTAGCAAAATGTATAAGGATTTGAAACAATATTATTGGTGGGAGGTATGAAACGTGAAGTTGCAGAATTCGTTTCGAGGTGTTTAATCTGTCAACAAGTTAAGATTGAGCACCAGCGACCCGCAGGATTGCTGAAACCGCTTCCGATTCCCGAGTGGAAATGGCAGGACATATCGATGGATTTTATTACCAGCCTGCCGACGAGTCGTCGAAGGATGAATACGATTTGGGTGATTGTGGATCGTTTGACCAAATCAGCCCACTTCCTGGAGATTAAAGATACTTGGGGACCCGAGAGATTGGCCCAACTATTTATCAAAGAAATTGTAAGGTTACATGGTACCCCTAAGAGTATTGTATCAGATCGTGACGGGCGATTCATGTCACATTTTTGGAAAGCAGTTTATCGTGCGATGGGTGCGCATTTGAACTTCAGCACAGCATTTCACCCGCAGACGGATGGTCAGACTGAGAGAACTATCCAAACTTTAGAGGATATGCTGAGGGCGTGCGTTCTCGATTGGAAGGATGATTGGGAGGCCCAACTACCCTTGGTGGAATTCACTTATAATAATAGCTGGCACACTTCTATTCAGATGGCACCTTATGAAGCATTGTATGGTCGTCGTTGTAGATCCCCTCTGTGTTGGGACGATCCATCTGAAACCCTGGGTACGGAACCCGATATGTTGTTAGCAGCCCGTGAGAAGATCGCCCTGATTAAGAGTCGTTTGTTGACGGCTCAAAGCCGATAGAAGTCCTACGCAGACAACCGCCGGCGACCGCTTGAGTTCGAGGTCGGCGACCATGTACTAATGAAGGTATCCCCTACTCGAGGAGTTTTTCGTTTTGGGAAGAGAGGCAAGCTGAGCCCGAGATATATCGGGCTGTTTGAGGTTTTGGACCGAGTAGGCGATTTAGCCTATCGCCTGGCTTTACCACCAGCCCTGAGCCGAATTCATAACGTGTTCCATGTCTATTAGTTAAGGAAATACGTTGCTGATCCGAGTCATGTACTTCAGTTCGATGAGATCGATTTAGCGGAGGATCATTCGTATGAGGAGCGCCCCGTACGAATACTTGAGAGGAGGATCAAACAACTGCGTAATAAGACGATTCCCCTACTGAAGGTTCAGTGGTCACGACACGGGGTCGAGGAAGCCACGTGGGAGACGGAGAGAAGCATTCAAGAGAGGTATCCTGAATTGTTTGCCCCTTAGTTTCGTGGACGAAACCCCTTTAAGGGGGGGGAGTATGTAATATCCGACGGAAATTCTTACTTACTGTTGTATCGTTCGGATAATTCAAATACTGTTGTGCTCTTGTTGCATTTGTGTATTGTTATTGATATTGGAATATATCATAAATAAACATAATAATAACAATCACTCGCACTATAATTGGATTCTCAACGTCGCATAGATTAATACATTTTTTTAGCTACTAACCTGGGTATAACGTACGCTAATCCTTAAACATAACGTACGTTATGCTTAGTTCTTTACGTACGTAAAGGTGTGATTGTTACGTACGTAACAGTGTAATCGTATCCGATCTCAACTTTCGGCGTGTAGGGCCGGATGGGATTCGAATATCTGATCTTTTGGAGGCAATCTAGTTGACCTACATTACGTACGTAATGCGTTGATAGGTAACGTACGTAACGATGCTCGTGTTTCAGTCCAGTAACATCTGGACAGAGCTTACATACGTAATACTGTCCGGTTAGCGTACGTAACGAGCTGTGCTGTTATAAAAAGACAGCTTGTGTCTTTCATTTTGCACGACCAAACTCTGAGTTTTCACCTAGATAATCATCCTCCTGCACCCCTAGATCAAAATTACCTTCTTCCAACTTGTGTTTGAGCTTTACATTTGGATTTTGGAGCTTGTTGATTGGGAGTTGGAGTCATTCTTGAAGCTTAGATTGTGTTCTTGTGGTCTTGGTGTATTGTTCTTCAATTCTGAAGGTATGTCATACGTTTTAACCCTATAATCTCATAATTATAATGATAGTGATTAAGTATACTCCACCTAGTGATGATTTAATCAAGCTAAACATGTTCATAGTTAAGCTTCTAACAAACTTAATGATGAATATGATAGTTAAGGGTTTGTAAGGTTGTGTTTTTAGTATCTTCAATGATGATGATCATGTTTAGTTAAACCAAACTCTTATTCCTGGACTAATAACACCAATAGACTACTAATAATCTTTGTTTCATTATGATGTAAATAACTTCTTGGAATAATTACCATAAAATGTTTTGAGAACCCTTGTTGATCATTAGAAGTATGGAATCACCTTCTTGAACCTAAGCTAAATAAATTTATAGGAGTAATGTTTGAACCACCAAGTTAACTAGAAGATTATAAGGAAGGTGTTGAACTTGTAGTGGACTTCATAATCATAATATGGAATTATAACTACTTAACTCAACATAAGTAATTGATTGAAGTGCAGATTTTACTTTTTGATGTTCTTGATAAGTTTAAAGAGTAGGAGATTATTGGTTAACACATCTTAATCCAGCAAACATTTGGTAAACATCTTGTAATCAATTGTAAGAATAGAATGGTATTGAATGTGGTTCTTAGAGTAACGCTCAACATCTTAAAGTTGAACTACTCAAATGAGAATTAGGATGTTGTCTCGTCGAAGTTTGATATAGATGATCATATGAACGCATTATTGAATAAAATATACTTCATTCAAGGTTGATTGTCCGAGTAACCAATTTTGAATCGAGGGCCGGCTGTTCGTTCGACAAAGAAGGACTTTACACGCCTCCGTATTGAGGCAAGTTATCTTGCTTGGTTATAATGATGTGTGGATTCTTATGATGATTATGCATTTCGTGTATATGAAACACTTATAAACTTGTGTCTTGTGATTTGATGTTGCTCTTAATGATGTCCCGTTTTCATCGTGGGATTGTATTCCCAAGTTCGTTACTTTTGGACCCTAGATATTGTTGATCGTGTTGTCATCTCGGTGAGTCCTCGATCCTTATTCGGATTTTGTGAATTCTTGAATTCGTTGTCATGTTGCATCGTGACATATCCGGAGTCATATCTACGTTCCGATTGGATATTGTGTAGGATTTTTAGCCGGGCACATATATAGTCATGCGTGAATATTTTTCCGTGAAAGGCTGTGCACACGAGACGTAGTTCGTTGAGGCTAATTAGGTACATTGTCCCACGTATATCCTGGATTCCGTATACGGGGTGGACATGTGCACTGACACATATTCGGATCGGGCGTACTGTGATGTCCCTCTCGAGCCATACTATCTTAGTCGCTCACAGTCCATTTTTTATACTTGGATGTGTTTGACGTTTTGTGACTGAGCGTTCATACGCCCGAGGGGTATGTTCGTTAGTCGGGGCGTTATTCTTGAAATATTATATGCGTGAATTGTATACTATCTTGAGAATCATTTATCATGTATATCTGAACCTGTGTTGGGCGAAATACTTGTGTTGTATTTTAGGACGAGGAAAAGGCAAGGCACGGGAAGATCAAGGTGATGACGAAGGGTTCGAAGGATACTAGTTCGGGGGCCCCAAGTCTTTCGTGTCCGGTCATGTTCGTACCGTGTAATGTTATTTTTTTTTCGCTTCATTTTAAGTTTGAACAAATGTATTGTTATTTAAGGTATAATTCATCTCCATATGGATTATACTTATGTTTTAGATCCTGTGTGTAATAAGGCCGTAGGCCATACTGCTGTAAACTCCACATCAGAGTAAATACTATGTTTTGTGGTTCGGTATCACATGTATTGTGTATTTAATCTGTACTTTGGATATCGCCTGGTGGATCCCAGTGTGGGGTCCACGGCACTGTAATGGCCGCCTTATCGGGGTGTTACAGGACAGGAATTGCTGGAAACGGCTAAGTATGGATCTGTTAACGTACGTTAAGACTTTGAGATAACGTACGCTAAGTGGTACGTGTTACGTACGTTAAGCGTAAGGTATTACGTACGTAACAAGAGGAATCGAACGATTGGGCACAGTGTCGGCGGCTTTCGGCGCGGATGTGGACAGTGAGTCAACGGATGGAGTTACGTCGTTATACGGGGTGTATTACGTGCGTAATACGAGTATAATCTTGTAGCAAGTCAACGCACGTATTACGACGCAGCGGAACAAGTGTTACGTGCGTTGCAGGCGGCGCCGAGTCGTGGCCGAGATGACCTGGATGGCCGAGCATGGCCGGACGTGACTCGTTGGGATGGCCGAGCATGGTCGGCAGTGACTCGCTGGAGGCTAGGACTGGCCGATTACGTACGTAGGCAGTGGCCGGTTACGGACGTAATGGCCGATTACGTACGTAATGGAGCTGCCGGTTACGTACGTAAGGGTTCCGAACAAACTGGACAGAAGGTTAGGCCGCGGCCGGCTACGTACGTAAGGACCCGCCGGTTACGTACGTAACTGGCCGGCAGGTCTCGGCCTATATAAGGCCTGGACCGAGTCATCTGCTCGTTTCTTCGTTTTTCTTCGTTCCTTCCGCGATTTCTTCAGGAAATATGATGGTTTTGAGTAGAATCAACTTATAACAACATGTTTTGGAAGTTGTAATCATGGATTAACATCATCCTCCACCCGGATCGAAGGTAAGAACACATGAACTTTTGGTTTTTGGATGTTCTTGAGGTTTCTTGGTGTTTTGGCCGATTTGCTCCATTTTGATTCAGATTATTGGTAGAACTTGATTGTATACTCGTAATCATTCAATACTCTTGAAGTTTTGTGGAACTAATTAGGGTATTTCTTTGAATAATCGATTGAATTGGACTATGCCTTCAAAGTGTTCGATGAAATGCCTCAATGAGTAGAACTTGGGAAATTCTATATATTTTCGCATGAATGGTGATTGAATTGATATTATTGTGATTTAGGAACAAACTTTTAAAGGAAGTTGAATCGGTACCCTTCCCCTTTGTCGATTTCTTCGCACCGTGCTATTCAAAACAAGTGATTACTTGTGTATTTCATCTTCAAGAGGTATGTTCGATAATCCTCTCATTGAATTCGGATTTTGATGTTATCGTTGAAGAAGGATTCGTATGAAGATGATTATGGTTTTGTTGTTACGATTCTTGCGGTTATATGAACTATATGTTGAAGACATTGTTAGGATTATTGAACACCGAATTTCGGCTTGTGTTCGTATTGTTAAGAGTTGATATGGGTTGGTTTCGTATGATCGAGATATCGTTGAACCATCGAGTTTGATTAGTTGGTCATTTCGGTTGTTGATTGTTATTGAACGTATCGTTAATCGATTATTGCATTAGGTTGCGTTTAGTGATTGTTGAAGTGAACCGTTGTGCTGCGGAGCTTGTAGACGAAGACGGCGGGATTGATAGCGGCTTTGTCGAATTGGTATCAAGGCAAGTTATGCTTACTCAGTTCATAATGTTAATAAATGATTTCGTTTTCATTTCATTTATGATTCATATAGCAATGGTATTATGGAATATATCAATTGTCGGAATGGTGGTATGTATGGTATTTTTGGACTAAGATAAATCATAATGTATATGATTTTAAAGATGTCTAGTGGAAATGGGAACGTGAATTATAATTTAGTCTATTGCATGAGAAGTTGGATATCAAGGTTAGTTATCGTGTTGATGTTGAAATCGGGATGGTGGTTTGGTATTAGTTATG
The DNA here is from genome assembly GCA_033398695.1 of Orobanche coerulescens. Lineage (NCBI taxonomy): Eukaryota > Viridiplantae > Streptophyta > Magnoliopsida > Lamiales > Orobanchaceae > Orobanche > Orobanche coerulescens. The sequence continues at coordinate 117,400,242 of CM065802.1, read as the reverse complement.
GACTGTACTTCATTTTGAATTGTCGGATAAACCGTGTATTCGTTCAGGGCGGTTGGTCGTGGAAAAGTTGGCGTCTCCAGCTTGAGGTAAATTAATATTGTTAGATTATGATAATCATCATGTTGCATTATTGCATGTGTGTGTTGATATTTTATGCGGTGAGTGTGCACCATTGTTTGTTACGTTTTGTAATGTGCTCTTCCTTTGGTGTGTGATACATTGGGCCGATGTGTTAGAGGATAAGACCTATATGGCACCTATGTTCCGGGGTATTCCTGTGTGGATACTTTCATGACCCTTGGTTGCGACCTTGGGGTATTTTGTGATTGCATGAACTGTGTTACGGGATAAGACCTATATGGCACCTATGTTCCGGGGTATTCCTGTGAGATGCTTCCGTGACCCTTGGCTGCTGCCTTGGGGTTTATGTGTTAATATTATATGCATTGTTGAGCATGATGTGGACTGTTGTCTGATGGAAATACGACATTGTGGTCGTGTCGGTCTTCCACGATCGAGTTACTGTTGCTCTTTTGGGAAGTCTTTTGATCCTTGATGGATATGCGTTTCTTCGAGATTTGTTGTCATGTTGTATCGTGACGTCTATCTTGAGTCTTATTGATTGGTCGTTCACGGTCCATGTATAATTGGATCTTTTCAATATTCGGGTTGTCCTCGAAATCCCGTATATATGATTTGTATATGGTTGACGATTTTATTCTCTCGTGTATCTGTCCCCGTTGATCCTTTTCTGATCTCGTTTGGTGTTACCTTATCGATGGTCAACTCATTGATATCGATCCTTTATAAATCTCGTTTGGAATTCACCCTGTCATTGGTAATCTCGTTCGTTATTGATCCTTATTGATTCCGTTTGGGAGTTGTCTCACTGTTGGTATTCTTGGTTATTAGTCCTTGATTGATGTTATTGGAGTTTACTGTGTCATCGGTATTCTCGTTTGTCGATTCCTTATTGCTTTTGTTGGAGTTTACCGTGTCGTCGGTATTCTCGTTTGTCGATTCCTTATTGCTCTTGTTGGAGTTTACCGTATGTTGTGTCACGATAATTTCATCCCGACAGGCGATCGACTATAAGGCCGAGCGATCAGGTCAACTCCAGTCAAACTATGGCTAGCTCGCCAAGTCGAAGATATCAGACCACCATCAGGTACCTAGCGATCGACTCCCAAGGCGATCGCCCTTTGGCAGTTGGCGATCTACTCTAGTATCCGGCTAAGGACGATCGACCTACGTCCCGAGCAGGGATGATCGCCCGTCAAAGTCATCAAGGACTGGATCTCAGAACAGCACCCACGTGCAGATCCACAAAAGGCGCTGACATACGAGATCTTCGCTGACAGAACAAGATCTTTTACTGACAGACAAGACCTTTGAACACAGCCTGTCACCTACCTCACCTATCGGCAGGCGCCGAAAGTTGTCAGTGGGACCACCCGTGACAGCAACTCAGGACGCGTGTAAGCTCCCCATTGGGCCGTCTGATTGATCGGCCAACTCCTGCAGACTTTAAAGGAGACATGCCCACGTGCTAAAAGACGATCGCCCGATTATTATAATGCAGAAAAGGCGATCGCCCGGCACATCCATGTCCTATAAATAGAGAACCTCCTCCTACTGGAAAAAGGGTTCCGAATTCATTGGACTTACGTTCAGAACTCATTCTCTCATATTCCGAATTCATTCACGGAAATACTGAAGAACAGACATATCATCAAGATCCCGGCTTTCTCGCCGGAATCCATCTCAGGACTTCTCTCTCCGAATCTCTCATCCAGAACACGATCGGCAGAAGCAGCAAGTCTCCACTAGACAGATTCCAAGGGATTCATAAGCCCCGGAGCCCAAGCATCCAGCTAAATACTCGCCGTGAGAGACCGTCGATCTCTCTCCGCCGCGACTGTTCATCTCCTTTGTTACAAGAACTCGCACAGCATCAAATCTAGTTCTTCCGGCAATCTACACGCTCACTAGCTAAGATAACAAGAATCTTTACACTCATTGTAATTGTATTCTTACATTAGTACTTGTATCCCCGAATATTGGTATTAATAATATCTCGCGAGAGCATTCAAGCCCGGGACTAACAACCCCGGCAAATCTTGTGTTATTTATCTTTCTCACGGAAGTGCTCTTGCATTTGTTTGCTATCCCATCCATTCCAGCAATATCTATCTCCGGATAATATTTTGGGTAGCAACAATTGGCGCTAGAGGAAGGGGGATCTAACCCTCACATTTTTATTCCTACCGTCCCGAAGAACACTCACTGTTCTCGGGGCATATACTTGAAGTGACACTCACTCCACTTCAAAGAAAACCTTCAGAATCATGACATCCGCCGGTACATCGAATAAAGCCGCTCTCCGAACCGCCGGACACCATATCCCGGCTCAGTCCGAACCCCAGCCGACGACAGGGGGAAGCCGCGGCAACGCGAGACTCTCGATCCCGCATCCGAGAGATGGCCCCAACCTCTCACTCGATCAGTTCCAAACCGAGGAACAGATCGAGGAGGCTATGGCCATCCTAGAGGAGTGACGGAGAGCATGCGCGCCGCCGGCGATAACTCCCTCGATCATCCGCCGTATGGGAAAACGGAAATTCAGCGGGCTACTGAACGAGCGATCGTCAGAAAGCCCCAATTCGCGAGGAAAGGCTCTCGCACGACCGGACGGATCCATATTCAATCGCTTGGGGCGCGACCCATCACGCGGCAAGGGCATTCTGTTTCCAACCACGAAAAGACGGAATCCGAATCCGTCACCAGGAGTTCGGCCTACCCGCCTCACAGCCGAACGCAGGTCAGCCATCTGATTCCCGCCCCGATCGCCAGGGGATCAGTACTCAATCGCCTCGGCTCCCGCTCCGAGCGCCGAGCCGCAAGCAATCAGGCCACGGCGATGGCCGCCATACAATGCCAGCTCGACGAGATGAAAGCACTCTTGGACACTGGGGCAAGCACCAGCAAAAAGATCGCCGGGCAGACCGAGCCACTCGCGGTCCACATTGAGCTTGCCCCCATACAACCAACGATCGCTCCTCCCAAAACACCTCTGTATGAGGGGAGATCGGACCCCGAAACCCACCTGAGTAAATTCCGAATCTACATGACTGGGTGTGGGGCATATGATGCAACCAAGTGCCGGATCTTCCCGTTAACATTGGGCGAGCTGTCCCATAGGTGGTACGTCTCACTACCACCACGATCAATCACCTCTTTTAAGAAACTGGCGAATGACTTCACGTCATACTTCGCCAGCAAGGTCGCCAGACCAGAAGGCCCCCACCGCATGATAAAAATCAAGCAGGGGAAAGACGAGTCAGACGCTGATTACATTGACCGAGTAGACAAAATCATCCTCACCGGCGAACCTGTCAGTGACGAGCTCGCTCTCTATTCGGTCATGGGGGGATTCCACGGACACTCTCCCATGTTTAGACATCTCTCCAAGGATATTCCCTCAACTTACGCGATCCTCCGCGCTAAAGCTGCCAACTTTCTGGCCAGGCAAAGGCTACTCACCCTCCACCTAGGCGAGGAAACGCCACCTCCGGCCCAGAAGATAGCGATCGCCAAAGCAAAGAAGGCGATCGCCAAGCCACCCGGAGATCTCAAGGCCTTCGAGGACATGGAAGCCCATCTCCTCCACACGTTCAACCGAACTCCGGCACATATTTTCTATGCCATCAAGGGGCACGAAGAGCTCAAAAAGCCAAAAGCGATAAGGGACCACGGTCATCTGGACAACAATCAATACTGTGCCTACCACAAGAGTCCCGGCCACAGCACCAACCAATGCCGTGACCTCCTCAAACAGCTTTGGAGATTGTTCGAGGAAGGCAAGTTGGACAGCTTATTGGCCTAGCCAAAGCCCCTACCAACCTCTAGACACGATCGTCCGAGTCGAACACAAAGCAGGCTGGAAAGCTCATACGAGCCGACCCCTGGATCAACCTCGGCGACCGTCTCTACATACTTCAATCAAGAGAAGGAGACCACGGAAGTCTCCCCGATCTCCCTCCTTATTTAAGAAACTGGAGGACTCGCTCGCCATCTACAGTTCACCGTCTAACATGATGGACTAAGGCACGAGATCGCCTCTCCCGCACAACGTACACCGTCGAAGGTCGGCATCCACATGACGATCCAAGGTGGAAGAGTGCAGCCATGGTCCTGGTGGTCGATGGAACCGACTACTTAGGCCATGCAAGGTCCCTTTGGGCCAAGATCGCCCGCCCTTCGTTTAAATACGAGGCCGGTGTAGTCTGAGGGCCCTCCAAAATTAATCAGTGGACACGATCGCTCGCCCTCAAAGGTTCATCATCTAACATGGTGAACCCGGACAATGCGACGTGCCAAAACCCCCGTCTCAACATACACCGTCGAGGTTCGCCATCTTCATGGTGGGCCGAGGTGGAAGCAGAGCTAAACAAGCCGCGGGCGTGGAGTTGAATCATCCGACGCTGCCCCGCGCAAGGACTCCTCTAGACCGAGACCGCACGCCCTTCGTTTAAATACGAGGCGGCGCGGCTATGAGAGGACCCTCATAATAAAGTGAGTCTCGAGACACTCAATGTCTTCGCGCATCAAGACATGATCAGGGAGTCGGTCCATCGAACTCCGCGATCGTGCACGGTTCCTCAAGACGAACGACCGTCCTCGAGGATTCGACAAAGTTGAAGACCGCTCACTCAATGAATTATTTTCATCCCCTAACTTCCGCTAAGTGAATAAAAACAAGGGGCAATAAGAGTGCGGACTACCTATACGACGATCGTCGCTATTCAACAACATACGGAGGTCGTCATTTTCAGCAAGTTGTGCAGCGATCGAATTTGTTGTAGAAAGTTATCTTTATGAGTTTATCAATTCATTTGGAACTACCCTCGCAACGATCTCTCCTCACACATTTGTACAAATTCAAACAAAGACTCAAAAATAACCATTCATTCAAGTGATAAGTCAGAAATCCAAACGTTCATTTCATTACTTGAAAAATCAGAGTACACGGTCGCCCGAAGGCCTGAATGCTACAAAAGAAAACTACAAAACTACAAGGAAATAAGCTAAAACATCAAAAATGAAGTGCCTCAGGCCCCTGCCTGACCTTCGCCATCAACATCCGGCGCGGTCCCCTCACCTTCCGGAGCGTCGGGATGAGCAAGATTGGCCGGAGACGGATACCAGCTCAAATCCACACCGATGTCCGCAAGATCCAAGATCGGCAAGGAGAAAGCTGGATGGAGAGGATGCTCCAACGCATATGACTTGAAGTTCTCAGCTAGAGGCCCGACCTCCAAACCTCCCTTCCTGGCTGCTCGGATCGAGTCAGCGAACGCCAAATAATAGGCGAACTCGCTGACAAACTCCAAGTTTTGAAAGGGGTCAGCCTTGGTCGCCTCAACCTCTCCTTTCAGCTCTGCCATCGCCTGTTGCGACCCCTGGAGCTCAGCCTCCCTCGCAGCAACTTTTTCCCTCGCCTCCGTCAGCTCGCTGGTCAACCGAGCGATCGTCACCTTCTGGCGATCGGCCTCCTCTTCAGCAACCTTTTGCGCCTGGATGGCATTCTGCATCTGGTCCCGAAATCGGTCAACCGCCAGACGATATTGCTCAGTTTCTTTCTTCTCCAGCTCAAGCTCATGGCTCGCCCGCTTGGCCGCCTCCAGAGAGTCATTCTCCATCGCCGCGATCTTATCAGCACACTCGGCGTTCTCTTTCCGAGCCGCCTCGAGATCCGCCTGCAGGCGAATAGTGGAGGGCCGCCCCTCAAACTCCTGAGCAGCCTGGACAGCCATGGTCGCCGTCTGAAGAGAAAGGGCGAGAACAGCGTGCATCGAACTCCCTGATCGCTGACGAGCGATCGCATCCAGATCGGTCGTCCATGCCTTCGGCAGAGCAGAAGCATCCTTGCTAACGTATGGAGGAATGTCGCAGGAATGGCGAGGAGATCGGCTCGCTAGGAAGTCCACGACCATCGGCGGGCAAGACGGATCTGCGCGACGGATCTGCGCGACGGATCCTGCATCAAAACAACAAAGTTAATACAACACCTACGCAGATGCAATTTTCAACAAAAAAATGCTATCTACCTCTCAGCCTTCTCGGGATCCCGACCGAAATACGGTTTCCCGCGAGGGGTCTCAGCATCCGCGATCCCCATCTCCCGCATAAAACCCGCAGAGGGCGGCTCACTCTCCGGAGCAACGATGGTGATCGGAGGCGCGGCGATCGTCACTTCATCGCCCGGGGCAGGAACCGAAGTTTCTTACGGCCTCGGCCTCTTGCGATTCGCTCGAAGCCCCTCCTCCGGAACTTCCTCCTCAGCCACGACCGGCTCCACACGAGGCTCCGCCTCCGGAACTATAGGCAACGCAACGGGTGGGGCCCGAGTCGACCTCTTATGGCGAAGACGGCCTAGAACTCCTGGGTTCGACATGGCAATCTCCGTCGGAGGCTCCAAAAAGCGAGGAAAGCGAACCTCTGCAGTTAAGACGATCGACCAACAATCAGATACTGTCCTCAAGTAAGGCGATCGCCTAGAAAGTGAAGGTCGCAGAAACTCATACCTGGCACCGCGAGATGTCTCGGGAAACGGAATAGTCGAACCGACAACCAACGACTCTCCTTGTTGATCCGAGTGGCGTCAAGGTCGTCGTCCGACAAGCTCCTTATCCGCTCCCAGACAACGAGAAAGTCAAAAGGCAGCTCCTCGATCGCTGGAATGTGAAAACCTGCAAAACCGAAATCAAATTAGATCAGTCCAAAACGCATCCAAACGAAGGGAGAGTCTAAACCCTTACCGGGATTCCTCTCCCGAAACTCAGTGGGGATCTCCAGCTCGCCCGAGGGATTGTCGCTCGCAGAATCCCTCCACTTGCCGGCGACCCAGAACCACTTTGTCTGATCGCCACGCATCTTATTCGGGACTCCATGAATTACCCGACCAGATCGGCCTTGAATATGGTAACCGCCGACCAACCCTTTATGAGCCGTCAGTTTGAACAAATGGTTCATCTCCGACGGCGATGGGAGGCGGTACAGGCGGTGACCGCCGAAAAGGGTGAGAGTGCAGTTAATTTGGAGCCAGGCGTTCAGCGTCAGCTGAAGTGGCGCCACATTCCAAGCGGCCAACAAATGGGAGACATCAAAGGATAGAGGGAAGCGCAGCCCGGCCTCCATAATAGCCTCATTCACGGCGACCATGCCCATCGGAGGCTGATCGGCTCGCTCATTCTCCACCGGCGCGAACATGTCCACATCTGAAGGAACATGGAATCTTGTCCTCCAGACGGCCAGATCTTTCATGGTCGTCGAACTCCGTATTTGGCCAAGCGACCACAACGATCGCTGCGCAGCACGGTACTGCGACCGTTTGGGAAGCACATAGGGGTAGGCAACCGAGTATCCCCGGAAATCGAATCTCGGAGTAGGACCGGCCAACTTCTCCATTATTTCAGCAAAGGCCTTATAGGCCCGACCGAAAGCGCTATGTTGCTCCCAGTAAGCCCTAATCGCCAGATCTCTCTCGATCTGCGATCGTCTCTCTTGAGCAGCCGACACCTTAGCAACATCGGCCTCATTGAATAAAGCCTCGACTTCAGCAGGGTCGATTCCGGCCCGAATAGCTTCAGCCGCCGTCTCCAGGTGGAAGACGTAAGAAGTTTCTCCTGGACGATCGATGTCCGTGGCGGCCCAGTACCGCTCCAAGTGATGATGAGGTTCCGGCCATTCTCAGAGATACAAAAGGAGAAAAGGATTTTTCTTACCCGAAAGTGAAATCGAACGACGATCGGCACTAAGATCTTCAGAAAATTCGACAGCAAGTCCTTCTTTCTCCAATAAGTACGCGTGAGTGTGAAACTGCAGCACCACGCCCTTTTATAGGAGAAGGCAGGGACTCATTTGCAATAAGGGAAAACCTCAGGGGTCGGATCTCAAACGACGCATTAATTGACCCCCTCGAGACCCGCATACGCGTCTTTTCAAGGACGCGCCAGCCGAGGAGTCATTAATGACCGTTGGCATCCTCCAATAGAAGCCCGACACGTGCGCGGAGACTTTTCCACACCCATTGTTTTTTCCCGCGCAGCTTAGCGGCCAACCAGGTCGTCCGAACCCAGAGTATATCAGCTCAAAGACGATCGCCACTTTAGTTAAACACAAAGTCGCTCGTCAAAAGTTCAGCGATCGCCAAGAGAGCCACCTCACCCCGCGTTTCCAACGTATGAGCGAGCTGGGGGGCAATTGTTGTGTCACGATAATTTCATCCCGACAGGCAATCGACTATAAGGCCGAGCGATCAGGTCAACTCCAGTCAAACTATGGCTAGCTCGCCAAGTCGAAGATATCAGACCACCATCAGGTACCTAGCGATCGACTCCCAAGGCGATCGCCCTTTGGCAGTTGGCGATCTACTCTAGTATCCGGCTAAGGACGATCGACCTATGTCCCGAGCAGGGATGATCGCCCGTCAAAGTCATCAAGGACTGGATCTCAGAACAGCACCCACGTACATATCCACAAAAGGCGCTGACATACGAGATCTTCACTGATAGAACAAGATCTTTTACTGACAGACAAGACCTTTGACCACAGCCTGTCACCTACCTCACCTACCGGCAGGCGCCGAAAGTTGTCAGTGGGACCACCCGTGATAGCAACTCAGGACGCGTGTAAGCTCCCCATTGGACCGTACAGTTGACTGTCAGCAACTCCTGCAGATTTTAAAGGAGACATGCCCACGTGCTAAAAGACGATCGCCCGATTATTATAATGCAGAAAAGGCGATCGCCCGGCACATCCATGTCCTATAAATAGAGAACCTCCTCCTACTGGAAAAAGGGTTCCGAATTCATTGGACTTACGTTCAGAACTCATTCTCTCATATTCCGAATTCATTCACGGAAATACTGAAGAACAGACATATCATCAAGCTCCCGGCTTTCTTGCCGGAATCCATCTCAGGACTTCTCTCTCCGAATCTCTCGTCCAGAACACGATCGGCAGAAGCAGCAAGTCTCCACTAGACAGATTCCAAGGGATTCATAAGCCCCGGAGCCCAAGCATCCAGCTAAATACTCGCCGTGAGAGACCGTCGATCTCTCTCCGCCGCGACTGTTCATCTCCTTTGTTACAAGAACTCGCAGAGCATCAAATCTGGTTCTTCCGACAATCTACACGCTCACTAGCTAAGATAACAAGAATCTTTACACTCATTGTAATTGTATTCTTACATTAGTACTTGTATCCCCGAATATTGGTATTAATAATATCTCGCGAGAGCATTCAAGCCCGGGACTAACAACCCCGGCAAATCTTGTGTTATTTATCTTTCTCACGGAAGTGCTCTTGCATTTGTTTGCTATCCCATCCATTCCAGCAATATCTATCTCCGGATAATATTTTGGGTAGCAACACTGTATCGTTGGTATTCTCAGTTGTTGGTCCTTATTGATCTTGCTAGAGTTTACTGTGTCGTCAGTATTCTCGGTTGTTGACCCTTTATTGATCTTATTTGAGTTTATCCTACCGTTGGTATTTCTGGTTGTCGACTCTTATTGACCTTGTTAGAGTTTACCGTGTCGTCGGTATTCTCGGTTATTGATTCTTCATTGATCCTTACCGTGTCGTCGGTATTCTCGGTTATTGATTCTTCCTTGATCCTTACCGTGTCGTCGGTATTCTCGGTTATTGATTCTTCATTGATCTTGTTGGAGTTACCACATAATGGGATTCTCGTTCGTGGTTGATCCTTTGTCGATCTTGTGCGGAAATATCATGTCATTGATACTTCCGTTGTGATGCATTGATTGTTTATCATTATTGTTGTGTGAGCATTCATGCTTGTATTGATATTCGGGACTTGCCATTGTTTCGGGACAGTTGATTTGCAGATGTATCATGTGATATCAGTTCCTATCAGTATTGGGATCCAATTGTGCGACCCAGCCAACAGAGTTGAACTTGGCCAGATTATTCTACACTCGAGATATGTTTATGATTGGAAATCTTGGTAGTGTTTCGGATGCAGTACAGGTGATTACATTTGAATTCGTTCATTACTTAAGGACGCGAGGCGTGGGATATGGTAAGAATTGATTGTTATGGTTGTGACAGGTTGGTAAGGTTACTTCGGTAAAATACATGGGGAATGTTCTTACTCTGTAGATTACATTGATATGTAATTGTTTTTGTGATGTAATCGTTATCATTGTTGAGTATTATGGCTGACCCCGTCGTGGGCTTTATCTTTTAGGTACTCGGAGTTCGAGCTAGTAGCGGTCGTGAAGGGATGAGCTTTCCGGTGATACTGGCTATGGCGTAGTTGTTGGGATTATGTATTCTTTTTGGTTTTCTAATTCCGCTGCAAATGTAATTAATCGTGTTTTTATCCGCTGCGTATGTATATTTAAAATGGTTTTCGGTATTCTCTTGAACTGTGTTTTTATCCGCTGCGTGTGTGTGTACTTTCAAAGGGCCTTTTGGCATTTTTAAACATTTGCGAAAATGATTTTAGCCTTGTGGGTTCCAATATGGGCCCCACGCGCTGTAATATTCCCGGTGGGTTTGGGGGTGTTACAGAAGATGGTATCGGAGCTTGGGTTTCGTAAAACTCGGGCGTGTGTGTTATGTGGCTCTACCGGTGCGGTAGTAGCGTGACTTTTGAAAATGATTTTCTGACTTTTGGGTCAAACCGATTTTGGAGGTTTCAAAATTTTTGAAATATTTTCAAATTATTGTATTTGCGATGCCTGTGAGTTGAGACTTTGTATGGGAGTCGTATGCTGGTATCACGGAAGATCATCGACTTCACGGACCTGTAAGTGTGTTCTTTCAGTTATTTCAGTTTTGATGATGATTATTTGAGTATGATGTCGTGATTTTGAGATATTCCGGGATTGAGATACTGATTGTGAAAGGATTTTGAGTTTCGAGGACGAAACTTATTTAAGTGGGTAGATATGTAATATCCTAGAATTTCACTATGAATTTTTCGCATTATTTTATCTGGGATGTACTGTACAGAGTGGGACCGAAACGATATGAGCGGATAATTTTGGAAACCATGACCGTCGTGCCAGTATGCCATCGAGGTTATTTTGATTCTAGGATATTACATGCTTGATGTGCTTTTCGATGTCGGATATACCGTATGGGTATTTGTATGATTGCCGTACTTGGTCGTGATTGTAATTGGGTAATGCAGTGCATCGACGCATTTACGAGAATATTTTGGGATTTCGAATATGTGTTCGATATTGTCGTATGTTCACATTTTTATGTCGAGATGTTGGACGAATTCTTTGAAACGTCTAAGTATGGATCATTAACGACGTTAAGACTTTGAGATAACGACGCTAAGTGAGTACGTGTTACGTACGTTAGCGTAAGGTATTACGTGCGTAACAAGAGGAATCGAGCAGTTGGGCGGTGTCGGCGGCTTTCGGCGCGGATGTGGACAGTGAGTCAACGGATGGAGTTACATACGTTATACGGGGTGTATTACGCATGTCTGAGTATAATCTTGTAGCAAGTCAACGCACGTATTAAATGCATAGCGGAACAAGTGTTACGTGCGTTGCAGGCGGCGCCGAGTCGTGGCCGAGATGACTGGATGGCCGAGCATGGCCGGACGTGACTCGTTGGGATGGCCGAGCATGGTCGGCGGTGACTCATTGGAGGCTAGGATGGCCGATTACGTACGTAGGCGGTGGCGATTCTGGCCGTAATGGCGATTACGACGTAAAGGAGCCGCCCGATTACGTACGTAAGTGCCGAACAAATCGACAGAAGGTTAGGCGCGGCCGGCTCGTGCGTAAGGACCCTCCGATTACGTACGTAGCGGCGGCAGTCTCGGCTATATAAGGCCTGGACCGAGTCATCTGCTCGTTTCTTCATTTTTCTTCGTTCCTTCCGCGATTTCTTCAGGAAATATGATGGTTTTGAGTAGAATCAACTTATAACAACATGTTTTGGAAGTTCTAATCATGGATTAACATCATCCTCCACCCGGATCGAAGGTAAGAACACATGAACTTTTGGTTTTTGGATGTTCTTGAGGTTTCTTGGTGTTTTGGCCGATTTGCTCCATTTTGATTGAGATTATTGATAAAACTTGATTGTATACTCGTAATCATTCAATACTCTTGAAGTTTTGTGGAACAAATTCGAGTATTTCTTTGAATAATTGATTGAATTGGACTATGCCTTCAAAGTGTTCGATGAAATGCCTCAATGAGTAGAACTTGGGAAATTCTATATATTTTCGCATGAATGGTGATTGAATTGATATTATTGTGATTTAGGAACAAACTTTTAAAGGAAGTTGAATCGGTACCCTTCCCCTTTGTCGATTTCTTCGCACCGTGCTATTCAAAACAAGTGATTACTTGTGTATTTCATCTTCAAGAGGTATGTTCGATAATCCTCTCATTGAATTCGGATTTTGATGTTATCGTTGAAGAAGGATTCGTATGAAGATGATTATGGTTTTGTTGTTACGATTCTTGTGGTTATATGAACTATATGTTGAAGACATTGTTAGGATTATTGAACACCGAATTTCGGCTTGTGTTCGTATTGTTAAGAGTTGATATAGGTTGGTTTCGTATGATCGAGATATAGTTGAACCATCGAGTTTGATTAGTTGGTCATTTCGGTTGTTGATTGTTATTGAACGTATCGTTAATCGATTATTGCATTAGGTTGCGTTTAGTGATCGTTGAAGTGAACCGTTGTGCTGCGGAGCTTGTACACGAAGACGGCGGGATTGATAGCGGCTTCGTCGAATTGGTATCAAGGCAAGTTATGCTTGCTCAGTTCATAATGTTAATAAATGATTTCGTTTTCATTTCATTTATGATTCATATAGCAATGGTATTATGGAATATATCAATTGTCGGAATGGTGGTATGTATGGTATTTTTGGACTAAGATAAATCATAATGTATATGATTTTAAAGATGTCTAGTGGAAATGGGAACGTGAATTATAATTTGGTCTATTGCATGAGAAGTTGGATATCAAGGTTAGTTATCGTGTCGATGTTGAAATTGGGATGGTGGTTTGGTATTAGTTATGGACTGTACTTCATTTTGGATTGTCGGATAAACCGTGTATTCGTTCAGGGCGGTTGGTCGTGGAAAAGTTGGCGTCTCCAGCTTGAGGTAAATTAATATTGTTAGATTATGATAATCATCATGTTGCATTATTGCATATGTGTGTTGATATTTTATGCGGTGAGTGTGCACCATTGTGTGTTATGTTTTGTAATGTGCTCTTCCTTTGAGCTGTGATCTGTTGGGCCGATGTGTTAGAGGATAAGACCTATATGGCACCTATGTTCCGGGGTATTCCTGTGTGGATACTTTCGTGACCCTTGGTTGCGACCTTGGGGTATTTTGTGATTGCATGAACTGTGTTAGGGGATAAGACCTATATGGCACCTATGTTCCGGGGTATTCCTGTGAGATGCTTCCGTGACCCTTGGCTGCTGCCTTGGGGTTTATGTGTTAATATTATATGCATTGTTGAGCATGATGTGGACTGTTGTTTGATGGAAATACGACATTGTGGTCGTGTCGGTCTTCCACGATCGAGTTATTGTTGCTCTTTTGGGAAGTCTTTTGATCCTTGATGGATATGCGTTTCTTCGAGATTTGTTGTCATGTTGTATCGTGACATCTATCTTGAGTCTTATTGATTGGTCGTTCACGGTCCATGTATAATTGGATCTGTTCAATATTCGGGTTATCCTTGAAATCCCGTATATATATGATTTGTATATGGTTGACGATTTTATTCTCTCGTGTATCTGTCCCCGTTGATCCTTTTCTGATCTCATTTGGAGTTACCTTATCGATGGTCAACTCATTGATATCGATCCTTTATAAATCTCGTTTGGAATTCACCCTGTCATTGGTAATCTCGTTCGTTATTGATCCTTATTGATTCCGTTTGGGAGTTGTCTCACCGTTGGTATTCTTGGTTATTAGTCCTTGATTGATGTTATTGGAGTTTACTGTGTCGTCGGTATTCTCGTTTGTCGATTCCTTATTGCTCTTGTTGGAGTTTACCGTGTCGTCGATATTCTCATTTGTCGATTCCTTATTGCTCTTGTTGGAGTTTACCGTATCGTTGGTATTCCCAGTTGTTGGTCCTTATTGATCTTGCTAGAGTTTACTGTGTCATCAGTATTCTCGGTTGTTGACCCTTTATTGATCTTATTTGAGTTTATCCTACCGTTGGTATTTCTGGTTGACGACTCTTATTGACCTTGTTATAGTTTACCGTGTCGTCGGTATTCTCGGTTATTGATTCTTCATTGATCCTTACCGTGTCTTCAGTATTCTCGGTTATTGATTCTTCCTTGATCCTTACCGTGTCGTCGGTATTCTCGGTTATTGATTCTTCATTGATCTTGTTGGAGTTACCACATAATGGTATTCTCGTTCGTGGTTGATCCTTTGTCGATCTTGTGCGGAAATATCATGTCATTGATACTTCCGTTGTGATGCATTGATTGTTTATCATTATTGATTGTGTGAGCATTCATGCTTGTATTGATATTCGGGACTTGCCATTGTTTCGGGACAGTTGATTTGCAGATGTATCGTGTGATATCAGTTCCTATCAGTATTGGGATCCAATTGTGCGACCCAGCCAGCAGAGTTGAACTTGGCCAGATTATTCTATACTCGAGATATGTTTATGATTGAAAATCTTGGTAGTGTTTCGGATACACTACAGGTGATTACATTTGAATTCGTTCATTACTTAAGGACACGAGGCGTGGGATATGGTAAGAATTGATTGTTATGGTTGTGACAGGTTGGTAAGGTTACTTCGGTAAAATACATGGGGAATGTTCTTACTCTGTAGATTACATTGATATGTAATTGTTTTTGTGATGTAATCGTTATCATTGTTGAGTATTATGGCTGACCCCGTCGTGGGCTTTATCTTTTAGGTACTCGGAGTTCGAGCTAGTAGCAGTCGTGAAGGGATGAGCTTTCCGGTGATACTGGCTATGGCGTAGTTGTTGGGATTATGTATTCTTTTTGGTTTTCTAATTCCGCTGCAAATGTAATTAATCGTGTTTTTATCCGCTGCGTGTGTATATTTAAAATGGTTTTCGGTATTCTCTTGAACTGTGTTTTTATCCGCTGCGTGTGTGTGTACTTTCAAAGGGCCTTTTGGCATTTTTAAACGTTTGCGAAAATGATTTTAGCCTTGTGGGTTCCAATATGGGGCCCACGGCGCTGTAATATTCCCGGTCGGTTTGGGGGTGTTACAATCTAGGATGCAATTTTCGATGTAAAATTTATATGTAATGACGAAGACCGGAGGAAGATCCGTTTCGAGAAGACGAAGATTCAAGACGAAGACTTGTAATTAGATTACGGAGTTTTTGTTTTCTAGGAACGGTCCATGAACCACATGTTGGTAGCAACTAGGTTGTGAATGGTTGTTTCATATTGTATGAATGCCACAAACGCGCTTAAATGATTAATGTGCAAAGTGTAACGTTAATCGCGAAAATTCTCCCAGGAAAAATTATTAAGTTTAAAAGGTTTGAAGGTTTTCCTTCCCTCCATCTAGCTTTCGGGAAATTGAAATCCAAACCGGATGTGCTATGCTTCTGAGTTATCGTGGTAGTCGTTCGGGGAGGACGGATAAATTACCGGGAGCGCATTGGATGCCTTCGGTTGGAGCAAATTTGATCCCTAGAAACCTGATAGGTTGCCGGATAAGATTCAATTGTGAAACTGATTTGCGTCGATGGTATAAACTTAACTTGTTCTTGAACCATAGAAACCGTATAGGTTGAGGGGAGTGAACAAGGGGAAAAAGAAGATCGAATCATCCATTAGATGGGTTGGTGTTGGACACCACTTTATGAAAATTAATAGACTAGAAACACATTGGTTGCCCTCTATTAAGATTTATAAAGAACTCGATCACCACTATGAAGTAGAGCGACGATACTTACGGATTTCACATGGGAGTGTGTTATTCCGATAAAAATAGTGGGAGCTGGGTAACAAGAATTGAAAAGACCTTAATTCTATACTCAGAACATAATTGAATGAGTCACTAATTAATCTATCGTACTTAATGCAGACTCAAATCTCAATATGACAATGAATCCACTCGCAATTCTGCTCGAAAAGAACACCTTGACCTAACTTTGTGGATTGGCTCCGCAATCTGATGATTCTCCTCAGTATAGAGACACTGGGATACGTCTTGGAGATGGACATTCCGGTGCCTCCTGTGCGGACCCGAGCCAATCAGGAAGAGATTGAAAACCACGAAAAGTGGGTTAAGGATGACGTGAAAGTCCGTGCTTATATGATGGCTTCCATGTCTAATGAGCTTCAGAGAGCTTATGAGAAAATGACTTCTGCTAGGCAGATTCTATCTCACTTAACCGAGCTTTATGGTGATCATAGCAGAACTGCTAGATATGAGATATCCAAGCAACTGTTCGGTGCAAAGATGAAGGAAGGTAAGAAGGTTGGGGAACACGTCCTCAAAATGATATCCATGATTGAGAGATTGGAGGCTCTTGATTTTAAAATGGATACTTCTCTCCAAACCGACCTTATCCTACAGTCTCTCCCTGATTCCTTCTCACAGTTTGTTATGAACTTCAACTGCAATGAGATTGCATGTAATTTATCTGGGCTAATGAACAAACTTGTGACTGCTCAGTCTCAGATGAAGACTCCGCGGATGAAGGAGTCTGCTCTTGTGATATCTTCTAGACCTCGGAGGTCTAAGAATAAGAAGAAAAAGACCAAGAAGCGGACTGGACCACAAGCTAAGGACCTTAAGGGTAAGGGCAAGGCCCCGATGGTTCCGAAGAACAAGAAGAAGGATGCTTGTCTCAAGTGCGGTGAGCTGGGCCACTGGGCTAGAGACTGTCCGATTCTTCATGGCACTTCGTCTGAGTAACTTTTAGTTTTGGAAACAAATTGTTCTGCTACTGTATTTTCTACTTCCTGGATACTGGATTCTGGTACTAGTTCTCATATTTGTACCGTGAATCAGGATCTGGAACAAAGTAGGAAGCTTGGAGCTGGGGAAGTTATGATCATAGTCGGAAGGGGGCATAGTGTCGAGGCGACTGACATAGGATCACTTCTTTTGGGTTTAGAATCCGACTTTGTTTTGACTTTAGAAGATGTACTTGTTTTTCCCAAGGGGCACAAAAACATTGTATCCATTCCGGTCATGGACCGAAAAGGTTTTACATATTTCATTGGTGATGTTTCCTGCAAAATTTATATTAGAAATAAAATAGTGATCTTTGCTACATTGTTAAATGAATTGTATCATCTAAATCTCAACAACAAAGTAGTTGTGAATACTATGACTAGAAAACATGGTAGGGATGAAACCAATCAAGTTTTAAAATGGCATCTAAGACTTGGTCATGTTGGTCAGACCAAGGTTTACAAGATGGAAAAGGATGGACTTATGGGTCCATTGGGATCGGATCCCTTTCCTACTTGTGAATCTTGCCTTAAAGGCAAAATGACTAAGTCCCCCTTCACAGGGACTTTTGAAAGAGCCGTTGATAAACTGAGATTAATCCATACTGACGTTTGTGGTGCTTTGGAAGCAGCACATCAATATTTTATTACGTTTACAGATGATCATACTAGGTATGGTTATGTATACTTAATGAAACATAAATCCGAGGCTTTTGAGAAATTCCAGGAATTTAAGGCCCTAGTCGAGAAACAAACTGGTAATCATATCAAAGCACTTCGGTCGGACCGAGGTGGCGAGTATATGAGTACGGAGTTTGACGAGTTCCTTAAGGAACATGGAATAGCTTCACAACTACCACCTCCAGGTACTCCTCAGTCATATGGTGTGTCAGAAAGAAGGAACCGGACCCTGTTGAACATGGTTCGTTCCATGCTAGGCTATACTGACTTGCCGATTTACCTGTGGGGGTATGCACTCCTGAATGCCGCGTATATCTTGAACAGATGTCCTTCCAAATCCGTTCCTAAAACTCCACATGAGATGTGGGAAGGAAGGAAACCAAGTCTTAATCATATTAGGATTTTGGGATGTCCCTCCTGTAACACCCCGAGATATTCGGGATAGGTTACAGCGCCGTAGACCCCTACATGGGACCTACCAGGCTACAATAGAAAAACTCCACTCGACCAACCATCTTGGTTAGCGAGGATACACAATTAAATAAAATGACATAAACAGATACGCCCGGAGCAACCGGCAAAATAAGCATCAACCCACAACGTGACAATTAAAAGCAATACAATACGGACTTTGAAACAAAAAGCCAAAGTACTCGCGAGTACAATCTATAAGTTTAAAACTGTGGGAACAACCATATCGAAATGGACAAAGGAAATAAGTAGACCCAATTGCACATGTTAACGACCCTGGCCAACATCCTCGTACTGTCCTGGTGCTCGCTCGTCCGGATAATCATAACCTGAAATCCATAACAAGAATTTCCCCAAACGGGTCCCCAACGGGGTTAGCAATTACGGTAGTACAAGTAATCAAGGCAAACCAATCGCTTACACATTTCATAGTACATGTACAAATATCATTTCAAAAACCAAAACTAGACATGTCTTTTCCGGAAAACATACAGTCCAAAATTAGCCTTGAGAACAGGGCGGCAGCATACATTCTCACTCGAGGCCTCATAGGGACCCTAACGAGTTGGCTACAATTACAGAAAAACAAAACCACGCACACGCTATGCCGTGAGAACAGGGCGGCAGCATACATTCTCACTCGAGGCCTCACAAGGACCCTAACGAGTTGGCTAGCGGTACGAAACTCGTGAAATCCAGGGCGGCAGCATAGATTTCCCTCCTTGACCCCGTCGGGCCAACACAAGGTGAGTTACACACAAGTAATATACATTACCATTTCATGTTAAGCTTAAAGGTTTCCAAAAATACTTGCCTTGAATTATTTTGATGACGCAACGAACGGACAGGATAATCACCGACGAACACTAGGAATCAACGGGACCGAACCTAACGATTTCGAAGAACATAATTACAACCAACTCTAGCTGAATACGGAAATGGAATACACCCAAAACCCCGCCTACGATTCATGTATATTCGAATAAAAATAACAACGAGGGCGGACAACAACCAAACCCTCTCGATTCCGCAAAACTATGAAAATATACCATGAATCCGTAGGAAAATTAATGATATCAACAAGATTAATCATATTCATCAATAATCCATCAACAAAACGGAAAGAATCGGACAAAAACCCCAAAATCCCCAATTATCCAAAAGGGAGGGTTTCAAGAAATATTACCTTAGGAGATTCAAGTACTAAGATCCGTAGAACACGCGTTGGATTGATCGTCCGGGCTTCACTACCGAAGAAAAATGATAAAAATCAACCCCCCAATGAGTATTGATGAAGAACTCTCCCCCTCTCTCTCACCCTCTCTCGCGCTGCAGGAAGAAGGAGAAGAAATGAGCAGCTGATTGCTCAAAACAACATAATTATAGGGGGTTGACCGCATTGTGTGCCGCGGCTTGACAGGTGTGCGCGCATGTGCAAAAATTACTCGGGGTTGGTGTGTGCCGCGGCCAGCTGCGTGCCGCGGCACCAGACTGAGCGGGTTTGGTCGCAGATGACACACGAGTGTGCCGCGGCACCGGATAGGTGTGCGCGGCACTGCTGGCACTGCGTGCGCGGCATCGGATAGGTGTGCCGCGGCACTGCAATCTGATTGGTTCGACCAACAACTGAAGGAATTTGTGTGCCGCGGCACGCACATCTTGTGCCGCGGCCCACACCCCCTATTGGGTTCCAACATGATAAAAATGATCCGGAAAGAGAATAAAACGACAGGAATCAATATTTGGGAACCAATAACACGAAATGGATCCACGGCAACCCCGAAACGGCGGTTCCGCACCACAATAACGAGAATACAGTTCAACAGTTGACAGAAAGGACACACTGAAAGGTACACGAGGGTCACTATGACCGAGAAATATACCCAAAATGAAAATACAAGGGAAAGAAAAATACCGGATATTACATTCTACCCCTCTAAAAATAAGTTTCGTCCCGAAACTTAAGAAACAAACAACTCAGGGTACCTAGCACGCATGCTATCCTCGGTTTCCCAAGTTGCTTCCTCGACACCGTGTCTCGACCACTGCACTTTGACCAAAGGGATGGTCTTATGCCTCAGTCGTTTCTCACGATGCTCCAAAATCTTCAAAGGACGCTCCTCAAAAGTAAGATCTTCAGCAATATCAATCTCGCCATAATCGATGACGTGACTAGGATCCGGAACATATTTCCTCAGCTGGGAAACATGAAAAATGCTGTGAATGTGACTCAAGGCCGGGGGTAACGCCAAACGGTACGCTAATCCACCGACCCGCTCGAGAATCTCGAAGGGTCCAATAAATCTCGGACTCAACTTCCCCTTCTTCCCGAAACGGAAAACCCCTCTCGTCGGCGACACCTTCAGCAAAACGTGGTCTCCCACCTCGAATTCTAAAGGTCGATGACGGACATCGGCATATGACTTCTGTCGACTCTGAGCCGTCAACATCCGTTCCCGAATTAATTCTATCTTCCGCCTCGTCTCTAAAACGACATCCGGCTCGGTCCCGACTAAATCAGACGCCTCATTCCAACAAATCGGCAATCGACATCGTCGCCCATAAAGTGCCTCATATGGTGCCATCCGAATCGACGCGTGCCAACTGTTGTTGTACGTGAATTCGATCAATGGCAAATGCTCTTCCCAGTCGCTACTCCAATCGAGGGCACAAGCACGCAACATGTCCTCGAATGTCTGGATAGTGCGTTCCGACTGTCCATCCGATCGGGATGAAAAGAGGTACTCAAATGCAAACGGGTACCCAACGCCTTATGCACCGCTTTGCCAAAGTGCGATACAAAACGGCCATCACGATCCGAAACAATAGACTTGAGTACCGTGAAGTCTCACAATCTGCGCGATAAACACACGAGCTAATTTCTCCGGGCCCCAAGTGTCCTTGATGCCCGAAAATGTGCCGACTTGGTCGACGATCAACAATCACCCAAACCATATTCATGCCCGATTTCGATCTCGGCAAATTCGTAATGAAATCCATCGATATATCTTCCCATTTCCATTACGGAATGGGAAGTGATCGCAATAACTCAGCCGGTCGCCGATGCTCGATTTTGACTGCTGGCAAGTCAAACATCTCGCCACAACCGTGCGACCTCCTCCTTCATATCATTCCACCGAAGTTCCTCCTCGTGTCCTTGTACATCTTACTCGAACCCGGATGAACGGAATAGGGTGTGGAATGGGCCTCACGCAAAATACTGTCGCAACTTTGGATCGCTCAAAGACACAAGGCCGACTCTGGAATCTCAAAACACCATCCTCGTGAATCACAAACCCAGGAGACTTCCCCTTAAGAACGTTCTCTCGGATCTGAGTAATCATCGGATCCTCTAATTGTTTCAGCTTAATTTCATCGATCAAAGACGACGAAATCTCTAAAGCACAAAGTTGCCCGACAGCTCCAGGCAACAAAACCTCAACACCCAACTCAATCAAAGCCCGCCGAAGCTCAGACTGAGACGTGAGGACCTCAAGCGTTCGCAACGCAATCGGTTTCCGACTCAGGGCGTCGGCTACGACGTTTGCCTTGCCCGGATGATAAAGGATTTCGAGGTCATAATCCTTAATCAGCTCTAACCACCTCCTCTGCCTCATATTCAACTCCCGCTGAGTAAATATATATTTCAGACTTTTATGATCGGTAAAAATCTGACATGCAGAGCCGAAAAGATAGTGACGCCAAATCTTGAGTGCAAAAACGACTGCCGCTAACTCCAAATCATGAGTAGGGTAGTCAAGTTCATACGGTCTCAACTGTCTCGACGCATAGGCAATGTTCTTGAAGTGATGCATCAATACGCACCCAAGACCCCGGCCCGAAGCATCGCTATAAACGGCGAATCCTCGTTGCCACACGGCAACGCCAAAACCGGGCTGAAGTCAAACGCTTCTTCAGCTCCTCGAAACTCGATCGCCTCTCATCGGTCCGCATTTAACTTATCGGATTTCTCGGAGCAATCGTGTAAGTGGCCGAGCTAGTTTTGAGATACCCTCGACGACCCTACTGTAGTAGCCAGCCAAACCCAAGACACTACTGACCTACGTCTCATTTGTGGGCGATGCCCAATCCAACTCGGCCACAATTTTCTGAGGATCCCCACGGACTCCCTCGGCAGATATCACGTGACCCAAAACATCACTTCCTTCACGGAACTCACATTTCGAGAACTTCGCATAGAGTTGCTCGGTCCTCAAAATGTCTAACACTATCCGCAGATGATGGGCATGCTCTTCCTCATTCCTCGAATAGATAAGAATATCAATCAATGAAGACGACACACTTATCCAAATACTCGATAAAGACTTTGTTCATCAACCGCATGAACACCGCCGGCGCATTAGTTAACCCGAAGGCATAACTACAAACTCATAATGTCCGTATCTCGTCCGAAAAGTCGCTGCACGCTTCGGACTCTCTCAACCGAAGCCGATAGTACCCCGATTTCAAATCAATCTTCGAGAATACCGCACTCTCAGAATCGATCGAACAAGTCATCAATCCTCGGCAAAGGATACTTGTTCTTGATGGTTACCTTGTTTAGTTCGCGATAATCGATACACAAACGTAGTGAACCATCCTTCTTACGCACAAACAAGACCGGTGCGCCCCAAGGCGAGGCGCTCGGTCGAACATACCCCGACTCCAGAAGTTCACTCAACTGCTTCTTCAACTCTGACATCTCTGAAGGTGCCATGCGATACGGCGCCTTTGAAATCGGAGCCGCGCCCGGCTCTAATTCTATAACAAACTCAACCTCACGATCCGGTGGCAATCCCGGCAACTCGTCAGGAAATACGTCAGGAAACTCACTAACGACTGGAATCGACGAAAGCTGGACTCCACCATTCTCCGCCTTCAAAGCGTAGCACCAATAACCAGTACACCCCTTTCGCAGGAGTTTCACCGCCTTCAAGGCGTTAATAACAAACTTCTGGTTTCTCTTTCGCCCCGCGAAAGAGTGTTCAGTACCGTCCTCGGCTAACATGGTAATGATCCTCGTGCGGTAATTCATGATTGCACCATGCCGCTCGAGCCAATCATTCCCGAGAATTAAATCCTCGCCCTCGATACTCACAACAATAAGATTAGAGAGCCACGCCCTCTCACAAATGATCACAGAACAGTCTCGGACCTCTCGATCACCGACGATTCTATCACCGCTACGAAGTTTAACGATGAAAGGCTCGCAAGGTGACAAACAGTCGAGACTCAAATGGCGTACACACTCTATAGAAATGAATGAATGCGTAGCACCCGAATCGAAAAGCACACTGACAGGATGGAAATGAATGTGAACGGTACCTGTCGCCACAGTAGCTGCTGGATCATCGGCCCTCCTCATCTCATAGATACGCGGCTGAGCAGAGCCGACACTGGAAGCTCCATCCCTAGCGGGCTGACCCCGACCCCTACCTCAGCCGGCACTCGGTGGAGGCGGCGGAGCAAATGAGCCCTGGTTCACACTCGGCTCCAACGGTACTGGTTGAGAAGAACGGGCGCCACGAAGCTGTTTGACCTGCTCACAAAAAGGGGCCTTGTGGCCCAGCTGTCCACAAGTGTGACAAGTAAGCTTCGGACGAGAACATTGCCGGCTCCTATGGCCCTGCACACCACAGTTAAAACATGTGGGTTCACGAGCGGAGGTTCCGGCGGCACCCCGAAAGCTCCCAGAGAAACGAGCTGAACCGCCCGTTGAAATATTCGCAGCTTGAGATTTCTGCTGGCCTCCACTCTTGGGACCAGAAAAATTTCCGACCGACTTCTGCTTCTTGCTCTCACGAGCCAAATCGCTAGCCGTCACCGACATATCATAAGCAAGAGCTCGACTCTGATAATCCTTCAAGGTAGTACAGACGAGCCCAGACATATAGTCCCGAATGGGCAGCTTCATCCTCCTGGAAAAATGGAAAATTTTGTCGCTCTCAGCGACAACTTGGGTCTTCACATAGCCCAACTCCTTGTTAAAGTCGGCAATGGCCTGAGATACGGGGATATCCCGTGGTTGAGCATCATAGAAGGCATGCACTCGAGCCTGTCTGACCGGCCACGGACAATATTCGGTCTCCATCAATTCTTGGAATTCGGCCCACGAAGCAACGTGATCTTTGGGACCAACGGCCTCCCACCAATCTGTAGCATCTCCCGTGAGAAAGTATTGAGCAATAGGGACCTTACGGTCCTCGGGGCAGTTAGTAGCAGTGAAGACTTTGGATATCTCCTTGATCCACCCTTCCCAGCCGATCGGGTCCGAAGCTCCCGAAAACTGAGGAGGATGCATCTTGATGACATCCTGAAGCCAGCGATCCGCTCCGCCCCGATTAGCATGGGCCTGATCGGGGTTCTGAACCACCTGAGCTATAGCCGCCATCTGGTTAACCATTTGCTGCATAACAGCCGCAATACCAAGATCGGCGCGCTCCTGAGAAGAAGCATGACTGTGACGGTCTCGTCTGCCGGCTCTGAAGAGTGCGACGTGGCCGCCCCACCGCCCCCACGTCCTCGGCCGCGTCCACGACCACGACCACGACCACGACCACGGTTTCCTCCGGCATCCATACTGATGTTGAGAGATAACAGAAGTATATCGATGATGAGTAAGGGAGGAAAAGTAACTACGATTCAAAAGTGGAAATACAATGCAAGAAACAAAAGAGCCGAATAAGAAAACTTACGAGCACTGGAAGTACTGGGATGCTGGCAGCGGTGTGACAATGTGCAAAACAAAACACGACTAGACCCAAATAACCAACAAGCCTAGATATCCATAAACCTAGATCTCCGATACCATTTTCTGTAACACCCCGAGATATTCGGGATAGGTTACAACGCCGTAGACCCCTACATGGGACCTACCAGGCTACAATAGAAAAACTCCACTCGACCAACCATCTTGGTTAGCGAGGATACACAATTAAATAACATGACATAAACAGATACGCCCGGAGCAACCGGCAAAATAAGCATCAACCCACAACGTGACAATTAAAAGCAATACAATACGGAGTTTGAAACAAAAAGCCTAAGTACTCGCGAGTACAATCTATAAGTTTAAAACTGTGGGAACAACCATATCGAAATGGACAAAGGAAATAAGTAGACCCAATTGCACATGTCAACGACCCTGGCCAACATCCTCGTACTGTCCTGGTGCTCGCTCGTCCGGATAATCATAACCTGAAATCCATAACAAGAATTTCCCTAAAACGGGTCCCCAACGGGGTTAGCAATTACGCTAGTACAAGTAATCAAGGCAAACCAATCGCTTACACATTTCATAGTACATGTACAAATATCATTTCAAAAACCAAAACTAGACATGTCTTTTCCGGAAAACATACAGTCCAAAATTAGCCTTGAGAACAGGCGGCAAAGATACATTCTCACTCGAGGCCTCATAGGGACCCTAACGAGTTGGCTACAATTACAGAAAAACAAAACCACGCACACGCTATGCCGTGAGAACAGGGCGGCAGCATACATTCTCACTCGAGGCCTCACAAGGACCCTAACGAGTTGGCTAGAAGATGCAAACTCGTGAAATCCAGGGCGGCAGCATAGATTTCCCTCCTTGACCCCGTCGGGCCAACACAAGGTGAGTTACACACAAGTAATATACATTACCATTTCATGTTAAGCTTAAAGGTTTCCAAAAATACTTGCCTTGAATTATTTTGATGACGCAACGAACGGACAGGATAATCACCGACGAACACTAGGAATCAACGGGACCGAACCTAACGATTTCGAAGAACATAATTACAACCAACTCTAGCTGAATACGGAAATGGAATACACCTGAAACCCCGCCTACGATTCATGTATACTCGAATAAAAATAACAACGAGGGCGGACAACAACCAAACCCTCTCGATTCCGCAAAACTATGAAAATATACCATGAATCCGTAGGAAAATTAATGATATCAACAAGATTAATCATATTCATCAAGAATCCATCAACAAAACGGAAAGAATCGGACAAAAACCCCAAAATCCCTAATTATCCAAAAGGGAGGGTTTCAAGAAATATTACCTTAGGAGATTCAAGTACTAAGATCCGTAGAACACGCATTGGATTGATCGTCCGGGCTTCACTACCGAAGAAAAATGGTAAAAATCAACCCCCCAATGAGTATTGATGAAGAACTCTTCCCCTCTCTCTCACCCTCTCTCGCGCTGCAGGAAGAAGGAGAAGAAATGAGCAGCTGATTGCTCAAAACGACATAATTATAGGGGGTTGACCGCATTGTGTGCCGTGGCACAGCTGAGGTGTGCCGCGGCATGAGCCAAAAATTACTCCGGGGTTCGGTGTGTGCGCGGCCACTGCGTGTCCGCGGCACCGTCTGAGCGGGTTTTGGTCGCAGATGACACGAGTGTGCCGCGACACGGATAGGTGTGCCGCGGCTTGCTCGCTTGTGCCGCGGCACGGATAGGTGTGCCGCGACACCTGATCTGATTGGTTCGACCAACAACTGAAGGAATTTGTGTGCCGCGGCACGCACATCTTGTGCCGCGGCCCACACCCCCCTATTGGGTTCCAACATGATAAAAATGATCCGGAAAGAGAATAAAACGACATGAATCAATATTTGGGAACCAATAACACGAAATGGATCCACGACAACCCCGAAACGGCGGTTCCGCACCACAATAACGAGAATACAGTTCAACAGTTGACAGAAAGGACACACTGAAAGGTACACGAGGGTCACTATGACCGAGAAATATACCAAAAATGAAAATACAAGGGAAAGAAAAATACCGGATATTACACCGCCTATGTCAAGAAGACTAAGGTGGAAAAGTTGGAAGCTAGGTCTGCGAAGGGACGTTTCATTGGATTCCCGTCTGGGACGATGGGATATCTATTCTACATGCCCGAAGATCGAAGGATCATTGTTGCTTTACAAGCACACTTCCTGGAAGATGAGTTCATTCAGGAAGGCGGAGCAGGTAGAAGTATTTCTTTGGAAGAATACAATGAAACTTCTAAGGAGACACCTGTGCAAGAAATTGGAACCGAACCTTCTGAAACACAAGTAAAACCACCTCGTAGGTCTAGTAGGGTGTCTCAATTACCTGAGAGGTATAGTTTTATGCACTTGGAGGAACTGGGTTTCCTAGAGGTTCCAAGTGATAAACAAGAGACCGACCCATGACCAATAACCTAGCAATGGTGGATGTAGACTCCATGAAATGGACTGTAGCAGTCTTCATGTAGTTGGGACCTTCATTTTGATGAGACGGTCAAAGAGTTTGACTTCGTGCAAAATGAAGAGGAATATTGTGTATACAAGAGGGTTAGTGGGAGCAAGATCACATTCTAAGTACTATATGTAGATGACATTCTACTAATAGGAAATGATGTGGGAATGCTCAGTTCTGGGAAAGCTTGGCTTTCGAGTAATTTCTCTATGAAAGACTTGGGAGAAGCTACCTATATTCTTGGTATTCGACTCTACCGGGATAGAGCGAAGAGAACAATAGGTCTTTCCCAAGCCCTCTATATAGATAAGATCTTAAAGCGATTTAAGATGGATGATTCTAAAAGAGGGTTCCTACCGATGCGACATGGAATAAAACTCACCTTGAAGATGTGTCCTCAAAGTGAGGAAAAATGAAAGGAAATGAGTTATATACCATATGATTCGGCAGTGGGTAGCCTCACATATGCTTTATTGTGTACGAGACCTGACATTGCGCATGCTGGGAGCGTGGTAAGTAGGTTTCGGGCTAACCCAGTTCAGGAACATTAGACCGCCATAAAGAACGTTCTCAAGTACTTTAGAAGGACTAGAGATCTGGTTCTTATATATGGTGGTGGAGACCTGAATGTGATGGGATTTACTGTATTGGACTTCCAAAGACAAAAAGACGATTCTATGTCTAGTTCTGGCTACATTTACTCTTAATAGAGGAGCAGTATCTTGGCATAGTGCCAAGAATAGCGCGACTGCTAATTCCACCTGTTAGGATGAGTATAAAGCGGCCTTGGAGGCCTCAAAAGGAAGAATTTAGAAGTTACTGGGTAAACTTCACGTGACACCTGGTGCTGCGCTGCCGGAGCAGTAGCATAGGCCTAGGAGCCAAGGTTTCATAATAGTACCAAACATATTGAGAGAGAGTATCATCTCGTAAGAGCATTCGTTTGCAAAGAGATACATTGAGCTGCGAGTCAGCCGACTACGTCGCTGATCCACTGACCTAGCCATTTTCTCAGATTAGCTTAGAGCGTCATCTGGAGAACATATGGTATTAGATACCATAGTGTGTGGCATTGAGTGCAAGTGGGAGATTGTTAGGAGTATGCCCTCGAATGCCACTCAGAGGTTGTTGAGTAAGGGCATTGTACTTGTAATTATGTAAACCATTTATATAAGGCAAATGAATGTTTCTTTATTTACTGGTAGTTACTGGCATTCCTAACTCGTAAATAAACATATGGAAACTAGTCCGTGTATTTTAGGGCAAAACGTTCCACTCCTTATTGGATAAGGGGGTCGGCACTGGAAAGGTTATAGCTCAAATACTTAATCGTTCGCAAGTCGATGAAACTTGACTGGGCGTTAAGTTTATGTGAAGACTTGTATGACGTGTTCTTTGACATGGAGAGTGCTTGTCGAACACTAATGGTTAGTGGGAGCACACGTTATAGGTATGCTAATTGGATTAGTATACTCGAACCGACTCACCCTCGATTCATCACACGGATTTCACTCCGGGACAGTCAATGATGGAATCGAAAGGTTGTGATAGGTATTCGTGAACCTTCGACTTGAGGATTTAGTAGGGATGTGCTTGTGACGTCAAGATTTTCATTAGAGTAGTTCGACCCTATAAACCGGAAGTCGGGGGTCAACCTCGACGTGCATCTTGATGGGCAAGTAGCAGGTCCTACTGAATACCAAGATAGAATTCTTTCTCCCGTTAGTGAGCGGGTTATATGTCCTATGCGGTTATTGGTAGATGAGATCATAAGTCTTTGGCAAAAGCATTGGAGCTAGTTGTATTAGATACACGACAGCTCGATGATCTCGATTTGCATTAACGCATGCATAGTGTCAAGTACAGATAGGGTTTGACTGACCGTGACCCTATAACTTGATCGGGACATTTGAAAGAAGGGTTTATACGTATACTGGTATTCACGACATAATGGTTCTTGAATTATCCCAATCATTCGTTCTCAGTTGGGGTACAGTGTAGGCCGCCAGGCTGGCTAGGTGGTGCTACTACTCTTTGGATCCTCCCATTGCTGACTGAGACGGACCTACCGAGTCGCGCATTAGGATTGACGACGGAATGAATCAAGCTAATTATCTCATTATGTGTAATAGATATTGGATATCTAAATTTGGGATATTAGATGTCTAAATCGATTTATTGGATAAATTGATTTACGGCCTAATGAATTAAATAAATTACTGGGTGATTAATTTAATTCATGTATATAATTATTTCTTGGAGAAATTATTTATATTATTTTGTATTTGATATGTTTAATTAATTGGATTAATTAATCGATATAAATACATCGAAACGGAATCGGAGTTTATCTGTTTGGACTTTCGGGAGTCAAAGCAACCGAACTCATCCGTTTTTCATCATGGCCACCCTCCTCTTTTCCACCTAATTTCCCCTTGTCTTTTGTTTCCATTTTATATGGATGATATTGACATGGTGGGGATACCTCTCATGTGAATGAGTTGTATAAGTTGGTGGAAGGTGTATAAAGAATAATATGTAGACTTGTGATTGAGTAGATATAATATCACATACATATTTCACACTTTGAGAAAGAGAGAGACGTAAGAGAGTTTGAAGGAGAGAGAGAAAAGAACTTAGAGTTCATTTCATGGTGTTCATACTCATCTTCATCTTCTTCACTAACTTCTTATTCATTTTTCTTGGAGAAAATTGAGAGAAAAATATTGAGAGAATTTTGATAAACATACTTGGAGTATATTCATCAAAATCAAAGCTTCATCACTTGATTCTAGCCGTAACCTTAGAGGTTAATCGGGTGTTGTCATTCCGGTCGTTTTTCCGGCGCGTGACAAGTAGAGACGCGGTGCTTTCGGCGTTGGATCGTTCAAGGGCTTGGAGCGGATTGAACTCGTAGAGATCAAACTAAAGCTTGGGGAATAGCTCAAGAGAAGGTTACCATTTAATCAACGTACTTCGAGGGTTAGTTTCTTACGACTCTTGCTTTTCGTTTATATATTCGTATATACGTAGCTCGATCGATCCTCGTAGGGATTCGGATCGAATTAATTTTCGTTTTACCGCTTCCGCTGGGCCTTCGTTTTAGGCACCGAATCCCAACATATATAACCTAATAGAAATCCCCCTTCCCCTAGGAAGAAAGATTAGCTACTCATTGGTTTATACAAACTAAAATTATAATAGAAATAATTTATATATATAATATATATAGAAACTTTTAATTACTAGAACTTAATGACAATAGATAAAACTTACTTGAATATGATGAATCAAAGTGCAACCACATAATAGAAATAATTTATATATATAATATATATAGAAACTTTTAATTACTAGAACTTAATGACAATAGATAAAACTTACTTGAATATGATGAATCAAAGTGCAACCACAAGATAGTAAACCATCAAAGAAACCATTGACATTAAGCAGATCTATTGGTTTTTGATGAATATTTAGCTGGGCTCTGGTAACCACATGAAAAAGTTCCTCAAGGGTGCCAAAACCACCGGGAAGGGTGATAAAGGCGCCAGAATTATTTATCATGTGAGTTATGCGATCTTGCATATTTACAGATCTAAACTCATCTCCAATAGTTGCCCCAGTGATTTTACTTTCAGCCAGAAGTTTTGGAATTACTCCCAACACTCTTACTCGTTCCATATAGGCAGAAGCAGCAGCTCGTCCCATTAATCCTAGACTTCCTCCTCCGTAAACTACATGAATGCATTTTTCTCCTAAAGTACGACCCAAGTTGTGCGCTGCTTCAGTAAAGCATGCATCTTTTCCATAACTAGATCCACCGAAAATACAGACTGGGTTAAATCTTTTTGTGGAAGATGATGATTCCATTTTTGAAAAGAAATTTATTTAGAGAGAAACAGAGAAAAGTACAAGTTTGAGGGATGAATAAAAGAAACAAGCACAATGTTTATTTATAGAAGAAAAATGAGGAAAAATTGTTTAACAAGTTTGTGATTGCGTTGATTGCGCTTCAACTACTCAATAGAATAATGAATGCATTTATCGCGTATCACACTTTTTATTCAGAAAATCTCACCACACGACAAAAATAAAAGATACTTACGCGTATGCACAGTAGTTGTGATTGTGGCTCACATCTTCCTCTGATTTTACGTTCAGAAACGGCTTAAACGCCTTCTATGAGTCGGGGAGAAGCTTCCCATCCAATTTTCTTACAAATTGGCAAGCAGGATCTTTTAACGTCAGATTCCCAAGACGTTGTTCATATTCTGGTTTAAATTTATTCCACAAACATCGAATTCTGTAATGTACGAGTCCACTAGGATGCGTGTCAAGAGAAATTTCGATATCATCTAAATTCTCTTTATTCAGACCATCCTTAATGAATTGAATTTTATCTTCTCTGTTTGTAGATGGAATTCCTAAAGATCGATATTTTAAATTACAGTTCCACCTAGCATATTTATAGCAAACGGCTATCATCTTTGCTCGTCGTTTCTTTGCATATGAACTTTTTCCAAGCCCTGGTAAAAATCTAGTCGGTGTTTCTGTGAATTCACCTGCTATTCTTACTTTGGCTTCAATTATGAACCTAATATCAAAAGGTATGCTTTTATTCATAAGCAACCTCATCCTTTCAAGCCTTGTCTTGTAAATCTTTAAAATTGCATTTTTGCTTAGAAAGGGAAATCTTTTTTCAATTTTATACAATGTTTCTTCCATGACAAAAAATTAAAATGAAAAACGATAAAATATCTACAAATATCAGTTGTTTGTGGGAAACTAAAAAATCCGACTTTGATAGTGACGGAGTACCGTTATCCGCCACTTTACCGGACAGAAGAATAAAAGATGCAGAAATAAAGAAAGATAAAATAACAAGATATAAAAAAATATACAAAAAATTATATTTGGCCTAAAACAATCCCGGGCAACGGCGCCAAAATTTGATCGGTCAAAAACTTATCCTAAAAATAGGAGTTCTTGAGTCGCTCGCAAATATATACGAGGTAGAAGTTGTTTGTGGTAAGTTCTACCAAGGTCTTTTCTCTCGAGGATTGTTCAACAGGGCTTCGTATAATATTTTGTATAGATTGCAAGAAGTAAATACTAAAATATACTAAAATATATTTTTCTTGGTTTTTAAATTAACTAAATTAAAATTCACTATATTTTAAACCAAACTATTTTTAATAAGACTATTTTTATTAAGACTATTTTTAATAAGACTATTTTTATACTAGACTATTTATATTAAGACTATTTATACTAGACTATTTATATTAAGACTATTTATACTAGACTATTTATACTAGACTATTTTTAACTAGTGAAAATGAATAGAATTAAAATGAGTTGGGAATTTATAAAATCTAGGGGATTACGGGATCATTAAATTAGGTTTTTAATTAAGTATCGGAATTGATTTATACGGATATAAAAGAAAAAATGAATGTTTATCGAGTAATCAACTTTTCACCTCTGTACTTTCGTATTCAAAGATGTCTTAATCACTTTTGCTTTTTTAAGATGTTGATAACAAGATTAACACTTGATAGATTGAAAAGATGTGTTTCCAATACACTTAACAATCAATCAAAAAGGTTTCACTAGTAGAAATAGGATATGATCAATCTCTATTTAAACCAATTAGTCCTTTCATTTCTCTAACTTGACTACTTTTAGGATAAACGATCGTTCATCGAGAAATCAACTTTTCACCTCATAACTTTCGTATTCAAAGGTGTCTTAACCACTTTCGCAATCTTAAGATGTTGATAACAAGATTAACATTTGATAGATTGAAAAGATATGTTTCCAATTCACTCAACAATCAATCAAGAAGGTTTCATTAGTAAAAATAGGATATGATCAATCTCTATTTAAACCAATTAGTCATAAAAATAGTTTAAATCAATCAAATACTCAATATATAACCTAATAGAAATCCCCCTTCCCCTAGGAAGAAAGATTAGCTACTCATTGGTTTATACAAACTAAAATTATAATAGAAATAATTTATATATATAATATATATAGAAACTTTTAATTACTAGAACTTAATGACAATAGATAAAACTTACTTGAATATGATGAATCAAAGTGCGAGAAACAAACTTCAAACTTGTTTAAAGGTTACAAGCTTACAAAAATTGAAAGTAAAACACTAAGTAAAATACTAAGTGCTTATTGATCAAGCACTTTTCAATTACAAACTAAATGAAAGAAAAACTTCAAACCAAAAATGAAATACAAACTAAAATTGAGAGTTCTAAGGAAAATATATTGCTAAAAGAAAGGAGTATTTCTTAGAAAGAAGTTGATTATTTTGCAATGGATGAAGATGTCCTTTTATAGGTGATTTTCAAGAATACAATTGATTATTTAATTCAAAATATCTATTGTAATATCTTCGATTAAATTTTTGTTCACACTTCACCCATGTCTTTGAATTTTCAGATTTTTGACCAAAAAAATATCTTGTGGTTGAGTTCACAAGTTGGTCAAAAGTGGACTATTTTTGCATGGCATCTGCTGAAAAACGGCGATGAAAAATGGCCCAGTTTGCCCCGTGTTGTGCGCCGTTTTGTGGTGACTCGGTCTCTTCTGGAATACGCGCGAGGACACGGCGCTAAATGCCGGCCGTGTGTGAAACGGCCCAAGACACGGCCCTTGTTGCGCCGTATGTGAAACGGCCTACATAACACTGTCCTTTTTGCGCCGTGTTGTATGGTCGTTTTGCCTTGAAAAATTTCCGTCGTTGGATTTGATCTTGTTTTCCGTCCTTTTTTATGCTTCATGTCAGTAATCTGTAAAATAACCATTTTTAGCTCATGTTTGGACATATCTGTAAAATATATATTTTTAATCACAAATCGGTACAATTATGCCCGGAAAAATGAATATTTTGTATATGAATTTTATATCAATTATGCACTAATCAATTATCACAGTCAAAAGGACATAAATAATGACAACACTCCTCATATAAACGAAATAAGAGAATCACACGAATGCATCACGAAACCAAGAATCTACATGAAGGTTCCATCACTTAACACAAAATCAAACAAATAGCTCGTGTCACACGAGGCACAATACAAAGAAGGGAGACTTACATCCACAGGTCGCACGAAGATGATGATCGCCCCACGATACTAATCACGACCAACCAACTCAGACAACGCGTCGCGACACGACTCAGTCAGACAAAACCTGACGAGACAAAAACTCAACAGGCACCACTAAACCCGACAGCCTAGGTTTCCACAACCTAAGCTCCGATACGATTAATGTAACACCCCCAATCCGCTCAGGGATATTACACGCCGTAGAACCTTTCCTCAAGGATCTACCAGGCTGGTAACAACATAGAACATCTCAACAATGACTTTAAGCTAAAATGACTCAGTAGACCGATTTGGTCTTTCAATAAATACATACAACTCAAACTCCTTACATGCCCACGCAGGGGTCGAATACAACACACTCCCATACAACGGGAAAGAATACTGCAGCGGAAAATAAACTATAACTAAACCAATGACCTCATACGGATCCTCGTGTGATTAGTATCGTTCATCTTTCATCATCCTTCGTGCCGACCCTGTGTTATGCTCCCAAACCTGAATGCAAAAACAGACATCCACCCCCCAAATACTCGGGGGTTAGCAAAACTCCACTATTTTGCTAGTGCAAGAACAAAGTGCAAATACGAGCCATACAATTCACATTCCACGAATATCAATAACCAGGAATCCTCAAAGATTCAAATACAACGAAACGAATACTTCCCGAGGCAAGAGTTTGAGTAAAACTTTCCAAATCCGAAAGATCACAAATAACGAGACGGTTTGCAAAATGGTTTAAAATACCCTCGGGAGTTTTAATAGAAAACAATTTATGATTATCAAATCCTTCTCTTTCCAAAATCAATAGGGTCACAGCCCAAAGGTTTTGTTTTCGCAAATAGAAAACCGACAACAATTCACAGGGCCAGAGCACAACATCACGTGTCCTCGACGGACATAAAAATCAACAAAACATAATCGCGCACGCGCATCGCCTAGGACTGAGACGAAGCCACAAATCCCACTCGAGGCCTCGAAGGACCCTCCCGAGCTGGCTAGCGAAACAAATCACACACACGCATCGCCTAGGACCGGGACGAAGCCACAAATCCCACTCGAGGCCTCGAAGGACCCTCCCGAGCTGGCTAGCGAAACAAATCACACACATCTCACGGTTGGATCAATCGCTTGTTGCATCCTGGCCACATGATCGCATGCCATGTGCCACCGTAGATTATCTTTGGCGCTCACGGTTGGATCAATCACTTGTTGCATCCTGGCCACATGATCGCATGTCATGTGCCACCGTAGTTTTTCTTAGGCTCTCACGGTTGGATCAATCGCTTGTTGTATCCTGGCCACATGATCACATGTCATGTGCCACCGTAGGCCCCGCCCACATTCACACAATCACACACATAGCACAATGCAATAAAGATATCCAAACAATTCACTCAGAGGCATCAAACACTTAGCAAAACACCACGTCAAACCACAACGCACCGAAATGAAATAATATACGTCCACAAGCAATACCAAGTGCAACATCAACACCAAACATATCCATAGAAATCACATAGTCATTTACAAACAACACCATTCACAAAACACACGCGTTTTGAAAGCAAGCCTTTAACAAGGCTAAACCGAATCTTTGAAAGTGAAATTCAAA
Organism: Orobanche coerulescens; assembly: GCA_033398695.1. Taxonomy (NCBI): domain Eukaryota; kingdom Viridiplantae; phylum Streptophyta; class Magnoliopsida; order Lamiales; family Orobanchaceae; genus Orobanche; species Orobanche coerulescens. The sequence continues at coordinate 117,364,094 of CM065802.1, read as the reverse complement.
CGATCAAATAAACACAAGGAGACGATCACTAATTATTATAATCATAAAACAAGAATTGTATGGATAAGGTACTTGCCTCGAAATCGGCATGCAAGTATTCCGACGAACACGGCTCAATCGGGAAGCTTCGGAACGCCCGATGCTATCGAAAAGGAAGACGACGACGAACGGAAGGGTTCAACATGGTTTCTTCGCAAGAAACACGACCCTAACATCATACAATTAATAAATCAACGATCATAGGATGAAGAATAATCGTAGAACGCCCGAAAACCCCTCTATGACATTCTACCGGACACCTTCAAGGCGTCGATCAAGAACTCGACCAAAACAACGAATCGATACGATCCAACCATGGAATAACAAGGTAAATGATATAATACATCTATATAATCATCAATCCATCACAATCCTAAGTTAAATCGGATTAAATGGACGAAATCGAACAAAATACCCAAAATCCCCAAAATTAGATTTCTAGAAAATCTGACCTAATTCGCTCGATCAAAGGATGTTATTGGGATGATTGATGATATGAACCTCAAAACTTCATGGATTCATTGTATAACAACATGCCTCCATGATTAACCAATCTCCAGCCGCAGAAGGGAAGAAAACGAGTGAGAAAATGGCTGAAGAAAACGTCTGCTGGCCTTAAATAGGCTGACTGCCGGCCACATGTAACACCCCGAGATATTCGGAGTATATTACAGCGCCGTGGATCCCCACATGGGACCCACCAGGCTACAACATCGAGCACCCCTCGACTAACCATCTCGGTTAGCGAGGAAGCACAATCAAATAGAACATCACATGAAAATACGCCCGGATCAACCGACTAAATGGGTAACAATCGATAGTATAGCAATTTAAAATAATACAACACGGAGTTTGAATTTGAAAAGCCTAAGTACTCGCGAGTACAGTCTATCAGTTTATAAATTTAGGAAATAACCATATCGAATTAGACAAAGGAAATAAGATGACCCAAATGCACATGTCAACGACCCTGGCCGACATCCTCGTACTGTCCCGGTGCTCGCTCGTTCGGATAATCATAACGTGAAATCCATAACAATAATTTCCCCAAAACGGGTCCCCCAAAGGGGTTAGCAATTACGCTAGTACAAGTAATCATGGCAAACCAATCGCTTACACATTTCATAGTACATGCACCAATATCATTTCAAAAACCAAAACTAGACATGTCTTTTCCGGAAACAAACAGTCAAACAATTTGCCTTGGGAACAGAGTAATATCATAGATTCCCGCCGAGGTCTCTAAGGACCCTCCCGAGCTGGCCATATTATAAAACAAAACACGCACATGCATCGCCTTGGGAACAGAGTAATATCATAGATTCCCGCCCGAGGCCTCTAAGGACCCTCCCGAACTGGCTAGCTATACAAACTCATGAATCCAGGACTCAACCCTTTGGATTCCCTCCTTGCTCCCGTCAGACCAACACGAGGTGAGCAAATCACACACAAAAATACATTACCATTCCACGTTAAGCATAAAGGTTTCCAAAAATACTTGCCTTGAATATTTGATGACGCAACGTACGGAAGGGATAATCACCGACGAACACTAGGAATCAATGGAACCGAACCTAACGATTCGAAGAACATAATTACAACCAACTCTAGCTGAATACGGAAATGGAATACACCCGAAAACTCGCCTACGATTCATGTATATTCGCACAAAAATAACGAGGGCGAACCACAACCAAACCCTCTCGATTTTGCAAAACCATGAAAATATACCATGAATCCGTAGGGAAACTAAGATTACCAACAAGATTAATCATATTCATCATGAATCCACCAACAAAACGGAACGGATCGGAAGAAAATACCAAAACCCCCAAATCGCCCAAAAGTAGGGTTCTAAGAGATTTACCTTGGATTAGGATGAAAGATACAAGTAGCCGTTGTTAATCTACTTTAAAAACTCAAGGTAGATGATGCCTGAAATAATCGGAGGAAGGGATCGCTCGGAAATCGCCTGGAGGAGCTCTGCGTCGCGGGGAGGAGAAGGAATGAAAATAATGTGTTCATCTGGGTCAACTCCCTGGTTTATATAGCCAGGGAGTGTTAGCGCGCGCTAATCCTCAAGGTTAGCGTGCGCTAACGGGATAAAATTACAGGCCAAAACAGTTAGCGTCGAGTCCAGTAGCCAGACTCCTGGCCGTTAGCGTGCGTTACTCCAAATGTAGCGTGCTGTCACGGGGTTGGGTTTGAGCACTCGAAAGCTCTTCGGACCCGTGCGGCACTAGACTAGAATTGCCTCGATCTAGCTAGTAAGCCTAACTCACTCGGTTGCTAAGTGTGAAAGAGGGGTTTAAACACTTGGGAGTTGAGAGTAAAACACTTCACTATTTCACAAATACTTCACAATACAAGAATGTTGAGTCTTTGAGGGTTGAGTGCAAATGAGCCTCCTCCTCACCTATTTATACTACTCCTAAGAACCTAGAACCTTCTACTCCACCTCCTCATTTGGAGGGTTCTAGACCTATCTACAACATTACAATTCTAGAACCTAACTCTAGAATCATCCACACTTGTCTACAATATACAAGTCTTACAAACACATTCTAGAGTATTCTACCAAGTATAATCTAGAATGCTCCACAATCTTCAAGTACTTCATCCTTCTAGGAGGGTCCTAGAAGGTTCTTCCATCATCCGGCGCCCGGCCGTCTCTCGTCCGTCCGGCCCGCATCGTCCGGCCGGCCCGCACTGCCCGTCTCGGCCCGAACACGTGGCCCGTCTCTACAATGTTCCGGACTCTTCCCGAACCTCCTGGACCAAGCCGGTCCGCTTCTAGTTGCTTCGGCCGAGTCTTTCCCGCCGAGTGGCTCCTCGGCTTTTCAATGTCTCTCGCCCCCACAAGGCTTTTCCGTCTAAGCCTATTATAGGGGGAGGGTCTCTCTCGCACCTCGCTGGCGCGCGCACGCCCGGCGCGCCCGGCATCCCACGCCGCGTCCGCCGTCCGGCTCGAGTCTGTTCCCGGACTCGGCCTTGTCCTGTCGTGCCTTGTCCCACACGGCTGCTGCCGTCCGATCTTGCCGCGTCCCTGCGGCGTCGGGACGATCCGGACATGTCCGTCCGCAATGCCCTTTGGGCGATCCGCTTCCCATAGCGGCGTCCGTGCTCCTCCACGGCTTACTCGCGTGATTCTCCGTCCGATCACGCCGTCTGAAGGTAGGTATTCCCATGCGGCCGATGCCATCCATGGCGTCTGCTCGTGCGGTCCCTCGGCACTTGTGCGACCGTCTGCGCACACATGTCTCGTTGTCATCGTCGGCCGTGACATTCTCCCCCGCCCATTTCGTCGACGTCCTCGGCGACGTGGCGGCCCCTCGATTAACCGAACTGCTCCAAGGTGGTAACTCGGCTCCTCCTCAAGCTTCCTCACGTACTTGAGTGCCGACATGGCTTGTCTCGAAGGCTCTGTGGTCAAGTGTATTTCCTGCAGCTTGGCTTGATCACACACGTACAGTGCCCTCTTATGCGGAACAACGCCAACATTATTCTTCCTCAGGAAGTCCATGCCCAGTATAATGTCCTGGTCATCCATGCTCGTCACCTTGAAGTGCACGCGCGGTTCCCACGTGCCTATCTTTAGTCGCACCCCATTGGCGACCCCTGTAACTCGAACGGGTGGTGCATTATTCGACTTCATCGAGCCCCGTCCCTCAATGACCTGAAGCCCCAACCTCTGTGCTTCAGCCTCGTCAATGTAGTTGTAATCGGCCCCTGTGTCGACCAACGCCTTGACGGGTTTCCCATTGATCAGCCCCGTCGCATACAGCAGGTTTCCTTCAAGCGGTGCTTCGTCCCGTGATGCCATCCCTATGGCTGAGTTCAACACCTGAAGCGCCATCGATGTCCCATCACCCTCGGCATCGTCCCGTGCCTTGGTGTAATCCATGGAGGCTACCCTCGGAAACTTCGAGCATTGCCTCGTCGAATGCTCCGTGCTCCAGCAAATCTCACATTTCTTCTTCTTCGGACACGCTGCTACGAGATGGTCTGCACTCCCGCACCTATGGCAAGTCCGAGTCCACCCTGACTGCTTGCCTTCCTTGGGCCTGGCCATCCTCGCGCCCCTATCCGTACCCTGGTACGACTTGTCCTGCGTACCGATGCCGTCCTCGTCCCTCCTGGACTTCCGGCTCTCCCCGGCTGGTTTCAACTCGATCAGCCGTTCCGCTATCGCAATCGCCTCGGACACGTTCTGTGCCTTGGCCCTCTGCACTTCCAACTTTGCCCACGGTTTTAGCCCATCCACGAACGCGAACAAAGCTTCCTGCTCACTAAGGCTAGGCAACTCCAGCACGATCTCCTGGAACTCCTTCACATAGTCCTTGATCGCCTTGCTGTGCGTCAACTCCTTCAACCTAGCCCGGACCTCAAACTCAACATTCTCCGGGTAAAACTGCCGCTTGAACTCGGCCTTGAAATCCTCCCATGTCTCCATCCGACATGTTCCACGCGCGATCTCTGTTTCGCGCCTTCTCCACCATAGCAGCGCCACATCTGCTAAGAAGAATGGAGCCGTCTGCAACTTGGTCGCATCATCTACTATCCCCGATGCACCAAAGTAACGCTCCATGTTCCACAGGAAGTCATCCACTTCCCTACCATTCCGCAATCCTTGGAACGAACACGGCCGGGGGATGTCGATTCGATGGGGTGCCGCACCCCGCTGGTCCCTGCCGTGGGCCATCGCCCGCTCGTACAATGCTGTCCTTCCCTCGATGGTCTCGATCCTCTCGATGATCTCCTCTCGAAAGGCTGCGATCATGGACCGAACCTCCTTCCTGACAGACTCAAGGATCTCCTCACACAAGTCGCATCGCAATGCGTTAAGGGTGCCCGTCACCCGGTTCTCAAGCTCCTCCAACGACTCGCTCATCTCCGTCACCTGGTCGGCCACATTGCTCCATACCTCAAGAGCATCTGCGTGCTTGCCCATGGTTTCCTCCAGCCGAGCCACTCGTGCTTCCATGGCAACACCTCTTTCCATGGACTTGTCCCTAGACCCTTCCCTGGACTTGTCCTTCTCCTGGCCGGGTTGAACTTTGGTGACGCTGGACGTAGTCTCCATCGGTCCTCCTTGCACAAAACCTCTCAGCAACGTCTCAATGCGGAAACTCCTTGAACCACTAGCGTGGCTCCGATACCACTTGTCACGGGGGTTGGGTTTGAGCACTCGAAAGCTCTTCGGACCCGTGCGGCACTAGACTAGAATTGCCTCGATCTAGCTAGTAAGCCTAACTCACTCGGTTGCTAAGTGTGAAAGAGGGGTTTAAACACTTGGGAGTTGAGAGTAAAACACTTCACTATTTCACAAATACTTCACAATACAAGAATGTTGAGTCTTTGAGGGTTGAGTGCAAATGAGCCTCCTCCTCACCTATTTATACTACTCCTAAGAACCTAGAACCTTCTACTCCACCTCCTCATTTGGAGGGTTCTAGACCTATCTACAACATTACAATTCTAGAACCTAACTCTAGAATCATCCACACTTGTCTACAATATACAAGTCTTACAAACACATTCTAGAGTATTCTACCAAGTATAATCTAGAATGCTCCACAATCTTCAAGTACTTCATCCTTCTAGGAGGGTCCTAGAAGGTTCTTCCATCATCCGGGCGCCCCGGCCCGTCTCTGTCCGTCCCGGCCCACATCGTCCCGGCCCGGCCCACACCGGCCCGTCTCGGCCCGAACACCAGGGCCCGTCTCTACAATGTTCCAGACTCTTCCCGAACCTCCTGGACCAAGCCGGTCCGCTTCTAGTTGCTTCCGGTCGAGTCTTTCCTGCTGAGTGGCTCCTCAGCTTTTCAATGTCTACTGCCCCCACAAGGCTTTTTCCGTCTAAGCCTATTATAGGGGGGAGGGCCTCTCTCGCACCTCGCGCGCGCGCGCCCGCACGCGGCCGCGCCGGCATCCCACGCCAGCGTCGGCCGTCGGCTCGAGTCTGTTCCCGGACTCGGCCTTGTCCGTCGTGCCTTGTCCCACTGCTTGCTCGTCCGACCTTGCTCAAGGCGTCCCTGCTGTCGGGCCGATCCGGACATGTCCGTCCGCAATGCCCTTTGGGCGATCCGCTTCCCATAGCGGCGTCCGTGCTCCTCCCACGGCTTACTCGCGTGATTCTCCGTCCGATCACGCCGTCTCAAAAGTAGGTATTCCCATGCGGCCGATGCCATCCATGGCGTCTGCTCGTGCTGATCCTCGGCACCCTGTGCGACCGTCTGCGCACACATGTCTCGTTGTCGACTGTCGGCCGTGACATTCTCCCCTGCCCATTTCGTCGACGTCCTCGGCGACGTGGCGGCCCCTCGATTAACCGAACTGCTCCAAGGTGGTAACTCGGCTCCTCCTCAAGCTTCCTCACGTACTTGAGTGCCGACATGGCTTGTCTCGAAGGCTCTGTGGTCAAGTGTATTTCCTGCAGCTTGGCTTGATCACACACGTACAGTGCCCTCTTATGCGGAACAACGCCAACATTATTCTTCCTCAGGAAGTCCATGCCCAGTATAATGTCCTGGTCATCCATGCTCGTCACCTTGAAGTGCACGCGCGGTTCCCACGTGCCTATCTTTAGTCGCACCCCATTGGCGACCCCTGTAACTCGAACGGGTGGTGCATTATTCGACTTCATCCAGCCCCGTCCCTCAATGACCTGAAGCCCCAACCTCTGTGCTTCAGCCTCGTCAATGTAGTTCTAATCGGCCCCTGTGTCGACCAACGCCTTGACGGGTTTCCCATTGATCAGCCCCGTCGCATACAGCAGGTTTCCTTCAAGCGGTGCTTCGTCCCGTGATGCCATCCCTATGGCTGAGTTCAACACCTGAAGCGCCATTGATGTCCCATCACCCTCGGCATCGTCCCGTGCCTTGGTGTAATCCATGGAGGCTACCCTCGGAAACTTTGAGCATTGCCTCGTCGAATGCTCCGTGCTCCAGCAAATCTCACATTTCTTCTTCTTCGGACACGCTGCTACGAGATGGTCTGCACTCCCGCACCTATGGCAAGTCCGAGTCCACCCTGACTGCTTGCCTTCCTTGGGCCTGGCCATCCTCGCGCCCCTATCCGTACCCTGGTACGACTTGTCCTGCGTACCGATGCCGTCCTCGTCCCTCCTGGACTTCCGGCTCTCCCCGGCTGGTTTCAACTCGATCAGCCGTTCCGCTATTGCAATCGCCTCGGACACGTTCTGTGCCTTGGCCCTCTGCACTTCCAACTTTGCCCACGGTTTTAGCCCATCCACGAACGCGAACAAAGCTTCCTGCTCACTAAGGCTAGGCAACTCCAAAGACGATCTCCTGGAACTCCTTCACATAGTCCTTGATCGCCTTGCTGTGCGTCAACTCCTTCAACCTAGCCCGGACCTCAAACTCAACATTCTCCGGGTAAAACTGCCGCTTGAACTCGGCCTTGATATCCTCCCATGTCTCCATCCGACATGTTCCACGCGCGATCTCTGTTTCGCGCCTTCTCCACCATAGCAGCGCCACATCTGCTAAGAAGAATGGAGCCGTCTGCAACTTGGTCGCATCATCTACTATCCCCGATGCACCAAAGTAACGCTCCATGTTCCACAGGAAGTCATCCACTTCCCTACCATTCCGCGATCCTTGGAACGAACACGGCCGGGGGATGTCGATTCGATGGGGTGCCGCACCCCACTGGTCCCTGCCGTGGGCCATCGCCCGCTCGTACAATGCTGTCCTTTCCTCGATGGTCTCGATCCTCTCGATGATCTCCTCTCGAAAGGGTGCGATCATGGACCGAACCTCCTTCCTGACAGACTCAAGGATCTCCTCACACAAGTCGCGTCGCAACGCGTTAAGGGTGCCCGTCACCCGGTTCTCAAGCTCCTCCAACGACTCGCTCATCTCCGTCACCTGGTCGGCCACATTGCTCCATACCTCAAGAGCATCTGCGTGCTTGCCCATGGTTTCCTCCAGCCGAGCCACTCGTGCTTCCATGGCAACACCTCTTTCCACGGACTTGTCCCTAGACCCTTCCCTGGACTTGTCCTTCTCCTGGCCGGGTTGAACTTTGGTGACGCTGGACGTAGTCTCCATCGGTCCTCCTTGCACAAAACCTCTCAAAGAACGTCTCAATGCGGAAACTCCTTGAACCACTAGCGTGGCTCCGATACCACTTGTCACGGGGTTGGGTTTGAGCACTCGAAAGCTCTTCGGACCCGTGCGGCACTAGACTAGAATTGCCTCGATCTAGCTAGTAAGCCTAACTCACTCGGTTGCTAAGTGTGAAAGAGGGGTTTAAACACTTGGGAGTTGAGAGTAAAACACTTCACTATTTCACAAATACTTCACAATACAAGAATGTTGAGTCTTTGAGGGTTGAGTGCAAATGAGCCTCCTCCTCACCTATTTATACTACTCCTAAGAACCTAGAACCTTCTACTCCACCTCCTCATTTGGAGGGTTCTAGACCTATCTACAACATTACAATTCTAGAACCTAACTCTAGAATCATCCACACTTGTCTACAATATACAAGTCTTACAAACACATTCTAGAGTATTCTACCAAGTATAATCTAGAATGCTCCACAATCTTCAAGTACTTCATCCTTCTAGGAGGGTCCTAGAAGGTTCTTCCATCATCCGGGCGCCCCGGCCCGTCTCTGTCCGTCCCGGCCCGCATCGTCCCGGCCCGGCCCACACCATCCCGTCTCGGCCCGAACACCAGGGCCCGTCTCTACAATGTTCCAGACTCTTCCCGAACCTCCTGGACCAAGCCGGTCCGCTTCTAGTTGCTTCCGGTCGAGTCTTTCCTGCTGAGTGGCTCCTCAGCTTTTCAATGTCTACTGCCCCCACAAGGCTTTTTCCGTCTAAGCCTATTATAGGGGGGAGGGTCTCTCTCGCACCTCGCGCGCGCGCGCCCGCGCACGCCGGCCGCGCCCGGCATCCCACGCCCGCGTCCGGCCGTCCAGCTCGAGTCCTGTTCCCAGACTCGGCCTTGTCCCGTCGTGCCTTGTCCCACACGACTGCTGCTCGTCCGACCTTGCCCGCGTCCCCTGCGCTGTCGGACAGTCCCGGACATGTCCCGTCCGCAATGCCCTTTGGGCGATCCGCTTCCCATAGCGGCGTCCGTGCTCCTCCCACGGCTTACTCGCGTGATTCTCCGTCCGATCACGCCGTCCTGAAGGCTGGGTATTCCCATGCAGCCCGATGCCATCCATGGCGTCCTGCTCGTGCCGGTCCCTCGGCACCCTGTGCGACCGTCTGCGCACACATGTCTCGTTGTCGACTGTCGGACGTGACAGTGCGCTAATAACCTATCGGTAGCGCGCGCTATCGAACAATAGCGTGCGCTACCTGGGCATCAGTCGAGTCCAGTGACAAACTGTCCAGAACTCACCTGATCCGGTAGCGTGCGCTAACGCACGAGCGTAGCGTGCGCTGCCTGGCACCTGACCGAGTTCAGTAGAAAACTGTCCAGTACTGGACACTCACGCTAGCGCACGCTACCAGGTATCATCAGCGTGTGCTAGCCTCCCGAGATTAGCGTGCACTAGTCTACGTAGCGTACGCTAATACGCCAGTCCAGAAGGCTGGAAAATAGCACTGCCACTCCCAGGGCTTGCTCTCTAGCGCGCGCTACGAATCAGTCGTAGCGTGCACTACTAAGGGACCCCTAGCGCGCGCTATGCAGAAAAGATAGCGTGCGCTAGGTTACGAAATATAAACGGTTCATAACACCGGAATATGAACGAAACATCAAACGGAACACCTCAAAGCGTATCAAAACATAGAATGGATCCATGGCAACCCCGAAACAGCGGTTCCGCATAACAATAACGAGTCTCAGATCAAAAGATGATGGGAAAGATATACTGTAAGGTACATGAGGATCACCACGACCGATAAATACACCGAAAAAGAAAATACAAGGGGAAAGAAAAATGCGGATATTACATTCTACCCCTCTAAAAACAAGTTTCGTACCGAAACTTAAGAAACAAACAACTCAGGGTACCTAGCACGCATGCTGTCCTCGGTTTCCCAAGTTGCCTCCTCGACACCGTGTCTCGACCACTGCACCTTGACCAAAGGGATGGTCTTACGCCTCAGTCGTTTCTCCCGATGCTATAAAATCTTCAAAGGACGCTCCTCAAAAGTAATATCCTCGGCGATGTCAATCTCATCATAATCGATGATGTGACTAGGGTCCGGGACATATTTCCTCAGCTGGGAAACATGAAAAACTCTATGAACATGACTCAAGGCCGGGGGTAACGCCAAACGGTATGCTAACCCACCGACTCGCTCGAGAATCTCGAAGGGTCCAATAAATCTAGGACTCAACTTCCCCTTCTTCCCGAAACGGAAAACTCCTCTCGTCGGCGACACCTTCAGCAAAACGTGGTCTCCCACCTCGAATTCTAAAGGTCGACGACGGACATCGGCATATGACTTCTGTCGACTCTGGGCAGTCAACATTCGTTCCCGAATTAATTCTATCTTTCGTCTCGTCTCTAAAACGACATCTGGTTCGGTCCCGACCAAATCGGATGTCTCATTCCAACAAATCAGCGATCGACAACGCCGCCCGTATAGCGCCTCATATGGTGCCATCCGAATCGTCACGTGCCAACTATTATTGTACGTGAATTCGATTAATGGCAAATTCTCCTCCCAGTCACTACTCCAGTCGACAGCACAAGCACGCAACATGTCCTCGAATGTATGGATAGTGCGTTCCGACTGTCCATCTGACTGGGGATGAAAAGAGGTACTCAAATACAAACGGGTACCCAACGCCTTATGCACCGCCTGCCAAAAGTGCGATACGAAACGGCCATCACGATCCGAAACAATAGACTTCGGAGTACCGTGAAGCCTCACAATCTGTGCGATAAACACACGAGCCAACTTTTCTGGACCCCAAGTGTCCTTGATGCCCAGAAAATGTGCCGACTTGGTCAGACGATCAACGATCACCCATACCATATTCATGCCCGACCTCGATCTTGGCAAACTCGTAACAAAATCCATCGATATATCTTCCCATTTCCATTCTGGAACGGGAAGTGACTGCAATAACCTAAATGGCCGATGCTCGATTCTGACCTGCTGACAAGTCAAACATCTCTCTACAAACTGTGCGACCTCCTCCTTCATATCATTCCACCAGAAATTCCTCCTCAGGTCCTTGTACATCTTACTCGAACTAGGATGAACGGAATAAGGTGTAGCATGGGCTTCACGCAAAATACTCTGTCTCAATACTGAGTCGTTCGGCACACAAAGCCGACTCTGGAATCTCAAAATACCATCCTCGTGAATCACAAACCCAGGAGACTTTCCCTTAAGAACGTTCTCTCAGATTTGAGTAATCATCGGATCCTCTAATTGCTTCAGCTTAATTTCATCGATCAAAGACGACGAAATCTCTAAAGCACAAAGTTGCCCGACAGCCCCAGGCAACAAAACCTCAACATCTAACTCGATCAAGGCACGCCGAAGCTCAGACTGAGACGTAAGGATCTCAAGCGTTCGCAATGCGATCGGTTTCCGACTCAAGGCGTCGGCCACGACGTTCGCCTTGCCCGGATGATAAAGGATTTCGAGGTCATAATCCTTAATCAGTTCTAACCACCTCCTTTGCCTCATATTCAACTCCCGCTGAGTAAATATGTATTTCAGACTTTTATGATCGGTAAAAATCTGACATGTGGAGCCGAAAAGATAGTGACGCCAAATCTTGAGTGCGAACACAACTGCCGCTAACTCCAAATCATGAGTAGGGTAGTTCAGCTCATACGGCCTCAACTGTCTCGACACAAAGGCAATGGTCTTGCCGTGCTGCATCAATACGCACCCAAGACCCTGTCCCGAAGCATCGCTATAAACGGCAAATCCCTCGTTGCCACATGGCAACGCCAAAACCGGGGCTGAAGTCAAACGCTTCTTCAGTTCCTCAAAACTAGACTGTCTCTCGTCATTCCGCATTTAACTTCTCGGATTTCTGGAGCAACTGCGTAAGTGGCCGAGCTAGTTTTGAGAAACCCTCGACGAACCTACGGTAGTAGCCAGCCAAACCCAAGAAACTACGGACCTCCTTTACATTTGTGGGCGGTGCCCAATCGAACACTGCCTCAATTTTCTGCGGATCCACACGAACTCCCTCGGCTGAAATCACGTGACCCAAAACCATCACTTCCCTCAGCCAGAACTCACATTTCGAGAACTTCGCATAGAGTTGCTCGGTCCTCAAAATGTCTAACACTATCCGCAAATGATGGGCATGCTCTTCCTTATTCCTCGAGTAAATAAGAATATCGTCAATGAAGACGACGACACACTTATCCAAATACTCGATAAAGACTTTGTTCATCAACTGCATGAACACCGCCGGCGCATTAGTCAACCTGAAAGGCATAACTACGAACTCATAGTGTCCGTATCTCGTCCGAAAAGCTGTTTTCGGCACGTCGGACTCCCTCACCCGAAGCTGATAGTACCCCGACTTCAAATCAATCTTCGAGAATACCGCATCTCCCTACAACTGATCGAACAAGTCATCAATTCTCGGCAAAGGATACTTGTTCTTGATGGTCACCTTGTTTAGTTCGCGATAGTCGATATACAAACGTAGTGAACCATCCTTCTTCCGCAGAAATAGGACCGGTGCGCCCCAAGGCGAGGCGCTCGGTCGAACGTACCCCGACTCAAGAAGCTCGCTCAACTGCTTCTTCAACTCAGACATCTCTGAAGGTGCCATGCGATACGGCGCCTTCGAAATCGGAGCCGCACCCAGCTCTAACTCTATAGCAAACTCAACCTCACGATCCGGTGGCAATCCTGGTAACTCGTCAGGAAATACATCAGGAAACTCACTAACGACTGGAATCGACGAAAGCTCGACTCCACCATCCTCCGCCTTCAAGGCATAGCACCAATAACCAGTACACCCCTTATGCAGGAGACTTATTGCCTTCAAGGCATTAATAACGAACTTCTGGTTTCCCCTCTTTCGCCCTGCGAAAGAGTGTTCGGTGCCGTCCTCGGCTAACATAGTGATGATTCTCATGCGGTAGTTCATGATTACGCCATGCTGCTCGAGCCAATCATCCCCGAGAATCGAATCCTCACCCTCAATACTAACAACAATAAGATTAGAGAGCCAAGCTCTCTCACAAATAATCACAGAGTAGTCTCGGACCCCTCGATCACCGACAATTCTATCACCGCTAGGAAGTTTAACGACGAAAGGCTCGCAAGGTGACAAGCAGTCGAGACTCAAACGGAGTACACACTCCAGAGAAATGAACGAATGCGTAGCACCCGAATCAAAAAGCACATCGACAGAATGGGAAAGGATATGAACGGTACCTGTCGCCACAGTGGCCGCTGGGTCATCGGCCCTCCTCATCTCATAGATATGCGGTTGCGCAGAGCCGATACTGGAAGCTCCTCCCCTAGCGGGCTGACCCCGACCCCTACCTCGGCCGGCACTCGGTGGAGGCGGCGGAGCAAATGAGCCCTGGTTCACACTCGGCTCCAACGGTACTGGTTGAGAAGAACGGGCGCCGCGAAGCTGTTTGATCTGCTCACAAAAAGGGGCCTTGTGGCCCAGCTGTCCACAAGTATGACAAGTAAACTTCGTACGAGAACACTGCCGGCTGCCCTATGGCTCCCGCACACCACAGTTAAAACATGTGGGTTCACGAGCGGAGGTTCCGGCGGCACCCCGAAAGCTCCCAGAGAAACGAGCCGAACCGCCCGTAGAAATATTTGCAGCTTGAGATTTCTGCTGGCCTCCACTCTTGGGACCAGAAAAATTTCCGACCGACTTATGTTTCTTGCTTTCACGAGCCAAATCACTAGCCGTCACTGACATATCATAAGCGAGGGCCCTACTCTGATAATCTTTCAAGGTAGTGTAGACGAGTCCACACATGTAGTCCCGAATGGACAGTTTCATCCTCCTGGAAAAATGGAAAATTTTATCGCTCTCAGCGACAACTTGGGTCTTCACATAACCCAACTCCTTGTTAAAATCGGCAATAGCTTGGGATACGGGAATATCCCGTGGTTGAGCATCACAGAAAGCATGCACTCGAGCCTGTTTGACCGGCCACGGACAATATTCGGTCTCCATCAATTCTTGAAATTCGGCCCACGAAGCAACATGATCTTTGGTACCAACGGCCTCCCACCAATCCGTAGCATCTCCCGTGAGAAAGTATTGAGCAATAGGGACCTTACGGTCCTCGGGGCAGTTGGTAGCAGTGAAGACTTTGGATATCTCCTTGATCCACCATTCCCAGCCGATCGGGTCCGAAGCTCCCGAAAACTGAGGAGGATGCATCTTGATGACATCCTGAAGCCAGTGATCCGATCCGCCCCGATTAGCATGGGCCTGATCGGGGTTCTGGACCACCTGAGCTATAGCCGCCATTTGGTTAACCATTTGCTGCATAACAGCCGCAATACCAAGATCGCCGTGCTCCTGAGAAGAAGCATGACTGTGACGGTCGCCGGTACTTCCGGCTCCTGAAGAGTGCGACGTGGCCGCCCCACCGGCTGCCGCACGTCCTCGGCCGCGTCCACGGCCACGACCACGACCACGGTTTCCTCCGGCATCCATACTGGTGTTAAGAGATAACAGAAGTATATCGAGGATGAGTAAGGAAGGAAAAATCAACCACGATGATAAGCAAAAGAGGGAGAATAACCATAGTTCAGGAAACGGAATACAGTACGAAAAAATAAAGAATCGAGTAAGGGAACTTATGAACACTGGAAGTACTGAGATGTCGGCAGCGGTGTGACAATGTGCAAAACAAAACACGACTAGACCCAAATAACCGACAAGCCTAGGTATCCATAAACCTAGAGCTCTGATACCATTTTCTGTAACACCCCGAGATATTCGGAGTATATTACAGCGTCGTGGATCCCCACACGGGACCCACCAGGCTACAACATCGAACACCCCTCGACTAACCATCTCGGTTAGCGAGGAAGCGCAATCAAATAGAACATCACATGAAAATATGCCCGGATCAACCGACTAAATGGGTAACAATCGACAGTATAGCAATTTAAAATAATACAACACGGAGTTTGAATTTGAAAAGCCTAAGTACTCGCGAGTACAGTCTATCAGTTTATAAATATAGGAAACAACCATATCGAATTAGACAAAGGAAATAAGACGACCCAAATGCACATGTCAACGACCCTGGCCGACATCCTCATACTGTCCCGGTGCTCGCTCGTCCGGATAATCATAACCTGAAATCCATAACAAGAATTTCCCCGAAACGGGTCCCACAAAGGGGTTAGCAATTACGCT
Organism: Orobanche coerulescens; assembly: GCA_033398695.1. Lineage (NCBI taxonomy): Eukaryota > Viridiplantae > Streptophyta > Magnoliopsida > Lamiales > Orobanchaceae > Orobanche > Orobanche coerulescens. The sequence goes on along the minus strand of CM065802.1, from coordinate 117,348,730 downwards.
AGTACAAGTAATCAAGGTAAACCAATCGCTTACACATTTCATAGTACATGCACCAATATCATTTCAAAAACCAAAACTAGACATGTCTTTTCCGGAAACAAACAGTCAAACAATTTGCCTTGGGAACAGAGTAATATCATAGATTCCCGCCCGAGGTCTCTAAGGACCCTCCCGAGCTGGCCATATTATAAAACAAAACACGCACATGCATCGCCTTGGGAACAGAGTAATATCATAGATTCCCGCCCGAGGCCTCTAAGGACCCTCCCGAACTGGCTAGCTATACAAACTCATGAATCCAGGACTCAACCCTTTCGATTCCCGCCTTGATCCCGTCGGACCAACACGAGGTGAGCAAATCACACACAAAAATACATTACCATTCCACGTTAAGCATAAAGGTTTCCAAAAATACTTGCCTTGAATATTTGATGACGCAACGTACGGAAAGGATAATCACCGACGAACACTAGGAATCAATGGAACCGAACCTAACGATTCGAAGAACATAATTACAACCAACTCTAGCCGAATATGGAAATGGAATACACCCGAAAACCCGCCTACGATTCATGTATATTCGCACAAAAATAACAACGAGGGCGGACCACAACCAAACCCTCTCGATTTTGCAAAACCATGAAAATATACCATGAATCCATAGGGAAACTAAGATTACCAACAAGATTAATCATATTCATCATGAATCCACCAACAAAACGGAACGGATTGGAAGAAAATCCCAAAACCCCCAAATCGCCCAAAAGTAGGGTTCTAAGAGATTTACCTTGGATTAGGATGAAAGATACAAGTAGCCATTGTTAATCTACTTCAAAAACTCAAGGTAGATGATGCCTGAAATAATCGGAGGAAGGGATCGCTCGGAAATCACCTGGAGGAGCTCTGCGTCGCGGGGAGGAGAAGGAATGAAAATAATGTGTTCATCTGGGTCAACTCCCTGGTTTATATAGCCAGGGAGTGTTAGCGCGCGCTAATCCTCAAGGTTAGCGTGCGCTAACGGGATAAAATTACAGGCCAAAACAGTTAGCGTCCAGTCCAGTAGCCAGACTCGTGGCCGTTAGCGTGCGCTACTCCAAATGTAGCGTGCGCTAATAACCTATCAGTAGCGCGCGCTATCAACCAATAGCATGCGCTACCTGGGCATCAGTCGAGTCCAGTGACAAACTGTCCAGAACTCACCTGATCCGCTAGCGTGCGCTAACGCATGAGCGTAGCGTGCGCTACCTGGCACCTGACCGAGTTCAGTAGAAAACTGTCTAGTACTGGACACTCATGCTATCGCACGCTACCAGGTATCATCAGCGTGCGCTAGCCTCCCGACATTAGCGTGCGCTAGTCTACGTAGCGTACGCTAATACGCCAGTCCAGAAGGCTGGAAAATAGCACTGCCACTCCCAGGGCTTGCTCTCTAGCACGCGCTACGAATCAGTCGTAGCGTGCACTACTAAGGGACCCCTAGCGCGCGCTATGCAGAAAAGATAGCGTGCGCTAGGTTACGAAATATAAACGGTTCATAACACCGGAATATGAACGAAACATCAAACGGAACACCTCAAAGCGTATCAAAACATAGAATAGATCCATGGCAACCCCGAAACAGCGGTTCCGCATAACAATAACGAGTCTTAGATCAAAAGATGACGGGAAAGATATACTGTAAGGTACATGAGGGTCAACACGACCGAGAAATACACCGAAAAATAAAATACAAGGGGGAAGAAAAATGCGGATATTACACCACATAACGTACGTAACCCGCCTTACGTACGTAACTGCTGAGCACTACCGGCCGTAACTCGGCGAGTGCCGGCCTGGGCCCAGACTGCCCGGCCATGACTCGGCCGGGGCCAACTCCGACGGCCCGAACGACCCCGAAACGCGAACCTGAATACGAATCAAAGATACGGTTACGAAGTACTCGCAAAGATGAATTCGAGCACTAAGAGAACACACGATTCTGACAACCCGAAGGCTCAAAATTCGACAACGGAAAGTAATTACCCCAAACTTTGGGAAATTACAAAAATGGCCCAAAACGCCCGAAAATCACGATACGTGATCTAATAACCAAACCGAAGTTCAAAACACGTCTAACAGAGTTAAACGGACTACGGGAAACTCGAAACAGCAGTTTTGAACGAGATTCGCAAGAATCGAACTCAAGTGCAGAAAAGTCGCTAAAAAGCATGGAACTCAACAAAACGGCACCGAAACAAACTCGGATCTCGAAAAGTGTAGAATTAATCATTCCCAGAATGACAAAACGGTCCTGAGCGAGTCGTCAAAACGGACTTCCGTCAAAAAAAAAAGAAATTACCGAAAATCGAAATTACGGGTATTACATTCGCTACTTTTGAGTGAAGACATACACATGTCCAAGCATATGATATATATGTCTTTATTATACTTAATACCTAGTTAAGTTTTATCGACTTGCCGATAAATTTAATTGAATTCTAAACACTTCTAGTGCCAGACCCCTTATCTCATAAGGAGTGGAATGTTTCTACTCAATTTCATGGACATTGTTTCTATTTACCAAATAAAAAATGCCAGTGACATACAACAAATAAATAAATAACCATTGCCTTTATTAATTTATATGAGTTCATAATTACATATAAATTCCCTAACTCTTATCCTCATAGTGGCATTTGAGCGCATATGCTAACAATCTCGCACTTGTACTCAATGCCACAAACTGTGATATCCAATATCCGTATTATCCAAATGTCCCTCCAATTGTTTGTTGTACTATTAATCAGTATGTCTTTACTTCATACATTTACTGTTTTATATCTGCCTTTGTGATTTTAGTATACAAATCATGAAAACCCTGTATGCATCAATCTAACAGGAGATCATTCAGTTGTTGTATTCTGACAACTTAATCTTAGACTTCTGCTACCCAAAAAAACTTCGAAAAAGATACAACTTACTAAACCCCCTTTCTAAGCCGTTTATACTATATACTATGGCCAACACTAATGCATTTGAATTCATGACAAAATGTGAGAAGGAGTCTGGCAAAGATTGAAGGATGAGATCAGTTTGGAGAGAAATATGCATCCTAAAATTGAGAGCCTCCAATCTCTCGATCGTTGATGTCATCTTGAGGATATGATCCCCAACTTTCTTTCCATCCTTTATCCTAGCTCCATACAGTTGTTTCAATATATCATATCGAGCCATCAGAGTATTTTACCCTTAGAGTTCGGTTAGATGAGCCAGTAGCTGCCAACAGAAGTCATTCTCATGTTCTCTCTACAGCTCATTTATCATAGAGTCCATCATAAAGTCACGGACTCTGACATCATCTTTGACCCACTACTCATGGGTTTCAATCTCTTCCTGATTAGCCGTGGTCCAAGTAGGATATGGGGGGATGCCCGCCTCCAATACGTATCCCAATGATTCCATACTGAGGACTATCCTCAGATTTTGGAGCCAGTCGACAAAGTTCAGTCTGATTAAGTTGTTGTTTTCACGAGTATTGTGAGTGGATTCATTGTCATTTGAGATTTTAATGCTGCAAAAAATAAAACGGATCTTAGTGTATGTGAATTATAATCCGGAGTGTTTAGAATAAAAGGCTTTTATATTCATGACTCGGATCCCACTGATTTTGTGCGAAAACCACATTCCCATGTGAAAAAAAATCAGAAATTGTTAACCAAACGACTTCTTAGTTGTGATCAAGTTCTTTATAAAATTAATAGAGGGCAATCTATATGGTTTCTGGTCTATTAGATTTACAAAGTAGTATCCAACAACAACTCATATAATGGATGATTTGATCTTTCTTTTACCACTAACTCACTTATCCTCAATCCATACGATTTCTATGGCTCGCTGAACTATTTATGTTTAAACAGTCAATTCCTATCAATATAACAATTGAATCTTACCATGCAACCCATTCAGTTTCTAGGGGTATAATTTATTGTAACACCCCCAAAACCGTATGGGAATATTACACGCCGTAAACCCTTTCCGCAAGGATCTACCAGGCTAAACGTCCATAAACAATCAAATGCTTGCCCGTCCAGGGTCAAACAATATAATAATACTGCACTGAGTCAAGGTCACTTACACATAAACACATGCATCGATGAGGTCACACAACTCTATCAACAGGACTGACTAACAACATTACCCACACAGGGGTCGAAATACAATACAGCGGAAGACTGAATCAACTCTAACAATACAACTAAACTCTACCAACTCTCAACTCTTGATTAGTATCGCAGCTCGTCATCCTCTTGTGCCAATCCTGTGACTGCTCCCCTAAATCTGCATGTACCGACGCAAACAGACATCCACCCCGACATTACTGGGGTTAGTAAAACTCCACTGTTTTACTAGTGCAAGTATCAAATCATACGAAATGTAACAAGCAATTAATAATCAAGTATCAAATATTCCGGGAGGTTTTCACAAGAGAAGATAAGCTATGAAGCATTCGAAAATAAGATTATCATCTCGGGAATTTTAGAATTTCAAAACCTTAAGACCTCATGTCCCGATTCACAAAACCTTTGAAAAACTTAAGGGCCTTAACCCAAAACTCGTTTCATAATTCAACAGTTTACAATACCGGAAACATTTCCATAAATCTCGTAGGGCTCGGCCCAACATTATTTCTTAAAACTTTTCCTTTGAAAACTTTGATTTGAAAAGTATCATGCTCATGACACCGTGATCCACCATCACGTGTCTACGTAGGTTCAACAACCCGCACGGACTACATCACGCACAATTAAACAAACATAATCAACTCCGACACCGTGATCCATCACGTGTCTCCGTAGGTTCAACAACCCGCACGGACTATTAACCAAACATAACCAATTCCGACACCGTGATCCATCATCACGTGTCTCCGTAGGCATAACAACCCGCACGGACTATATCAATCACAACAATCACACACACAGATCGACACCGTAGTCCACCGCCACGTGTCACCGTAAGCCCGTCGAGCTCACCGGTTGACGACCTTGTGTCCGAAACTCATGGTCCACCGCCATGCGTTACCGTAGGCCTCGTCTGATCAAAGACGATTGGACCTCGACCTCACTAAGTTCTGATCCCGAAGTCCACTGCCACGAATCCTCGTAGGTCCCGTCGAACCAACACGAGTGAACTTAGCGGTCACACATATTCGCATTCACATTCACATTACATACAACAATGAGCACAATTGATCAATCACATTGATCACCACAAAATCGTACATCACCTGCACATAACACAATCTCAACACTCGCAACGACTATCGTCAATCAACGACACATATCCAACATAACACACGCTCGGTACACATTACATTACACAACCAAGTGTACGACCGTCCCATATGTACGGCGCAATCCTGCACAAATGGCACAACGCCTAACACGTATACTAATATAACAATATTATCGCAAAGCCTTAAAATTACGGAAAACACAACCAACTCAAACGGAACATATTTACGAAGGCAAGCAAAGTCATTATACATCTCATACGTAATTACTAGTCGCAAGATACGAGTCGTATAGTAAGATACTTGCCTTAATAACCGCTACCGAACGCTCCGAAGAACACGGTTCGACCGGGAAGTTCGGACCCCAAAGAAGGCAACGAACGGAAGGGTTCCGACTCGAGTTCTTCACAAGAATTCGTTCCTAAGTCACAACGATATCAATTCAATCACAATTCTACGAAAACGTATGGAACTTTCCAAGTTCTACCCATTGAAGCATTTTATCGGACACTTTGAGGGCGTAGTCCAATTTAATCGATTAATCAAAGAAATACTCAAATCCGTTCCACAAAACTTCAAGGGTATTGAATGATTACGAGTTTACAATCAAGTTCTAACAATAATATGAATCAAAACGAAGCAAATCGCCAAAACACCAAGAAACCTCAAGAACATCCAAAACCAACAGTTTAGGTGTTCTTACCTTCGATCCGTGTGGAAGATGATGTTAATCAATGATTAGAACTTCCAAAACATGTTGCTCCATGTCATATCCATCCAAATCCATCCATTATTGACGAAGAAACGCGAAGAAACGAAGAAAAAGGGTGAAAATGGCGGATGACTCGGTCCAGCCTTAAATAGCCGACTGCCGGCGGTGACTCGACCGTGTCTGCTAGACACGGTCGCGTCGCCGATAGTGACCCGTCCGCGGCTCGGCAATGACGACTCGACCGTGTCTGGAACACGGCCGCCTCAAGCGCCGCTTCGCTTATCCGGAAGAGTTCGGCTCGGCCGTGCTGCATAACACGGCCGGTCCCGAGGCGAGACTTCCGCTTATCCGGACGTGACGGCACGGGCCGTGTCGACGACACGGCCGAAGTTCGGCCGGCGGTGATCGCCAATAACGAGCGGGTGAGCTAAAACGACCATAACTCTCTCGTCCGGACTCCGATTGACTCACCGTTCGAACCATTGGAAAGCTAACTCGATGCTCTATAATATTGCAGAGATTCAGAATTTTTGGAGTTACCAAAAATTAATGGTGATCTAACAAAGTCGAACTCATACTTAGAAAAGTCGTTTAGTAATCCTGAATTCAACAAAACGACACCGAAATCCGAACCTGAATACGAACCGGAGATATGGTTACGAAGTATTCACAAAGACGAATCTACGAGCTAGTAGAACACACGATTCCGACCACCCGAAGGCTCGAAATTCGACAACGGAAGGTAATTACCCCAAACTTTGGGAAATTACGAAAATGGCCCAAATGCCCGAAAATCACCATACGACAACGAATAATCAAACCGAAGCTCACAACACGTATAACAACGTTAAATGAACTTACAAAAAACCCCAAACGACAGTTTCGAACGAGATTCGCAAGAACCGAACTCAAGCGCGGAAAAATCGCTAAAAAGCACGGAACTCAACAAAGCAGCACCGAAACGAACTCGGATGACAAAAGTGCAGAATTAAATATTCTCCGAATGACGAAACGGTCATGAGAGAGTCGTCAAAACAGACTCCGACCAAAAAAAAAAAAAAAAAAAGAAATTTACCGAAAATCGAAAATTGCGGATATTACATTCTACCCTCCTTAAAAGAAGTTTCGTCCGAAACTTAAAACAAGTAGGAGGAGAAATATTCCGCTGTGCAAAACTCAACAAGATACACAAGAATGCGTAACTAACGCCCAACGGCGAAATGTTACAAACAACGCAAAGGAATATACGGCGTGAAAACACGCTCCACGGCGACCAACACAACGTCGCCGTTAGGGATATAATAAAAGCAACAAATGACAAGCGTTATCAAACGGATAATATGGCCAAGTCAATTATCCGACAATCACAAAACACAACGAACGAAAATCAATATGATTGACCATCCCAACGGTACATCAATCAAAACGCGAGCCAACCGGAACAAATACGGAATCCCACCGCCCAAGGGATGGAAGATCGAAACGAGACTAATTTCCCGAACTTAAGGGAATTAGGAAGGAGCCTGAATGCTCAACAATCACGAAACGAGAACAAAACCGAACAAACAAACGATCGAACCACAACGATCGAGACAACAAAAATCGAACAATCATGTCCAAACACGAAGGATAATAAAATTCAAACCACAACTCCCAGGATGATCTGGTGAGAACTACAAGACATGCATTCCCATAAGATCCACAGGAAAGGGAATAGCGATTGCAAAGTCACAGCGACAAACGAGTTATTCCAAAACAATACCACACTCGTTCGATCAACAAAAGCAAGGGGCAGGACAAGCTCAGAAATGTCAACGAACATAATGAGTCGACAGAGTCGAAAACACAAGAGTTCCAAGTCCGATCCACTTCGAATAAAAGAACTATTAGAACCCGATGATGTCACTCCCGAACAAGGTTCACAAGAATTGAACTGAACCCAAAAAGTCACATCGATAACCAGATCGACCCACAACAAGATCACAGTTCGTTCGAACGATGAAACCGAAATACAGAACAAGTTCATAAAGTATCAACGAACACGACGAGTCGATAGACTCGAGAAAGAGGAAATGCGAAGTCAAAACGATACGGGCATTATATTCGACCTCTTATAAAAGAAATGTCGTTCCCGCAACTCACAACAACCGGAGTAAGGTGACAACACAAAAAGCAAACGATGTAAATATCTCCCATGGGCCTCTCCGATCCGATCCTCATATCTTTATCAAGTTCGCGCCCAAAGACTCGGAACCCAACTCGCAAAATCTGGATCTGTGTCTCTCGGGTCCTCACTTGAAAAGCGCATCGACGAGAAGGACAATTGGCACGTACATGCTCCCGACACAATACGCTCAAATGCCTCGGCTCGGCATATCGAAAATACAGATGCTAGATACAATGGAACATAACACCGCAAAACAACATACCGAGATGCCAACTCAAAGATAATAAAGAATCATAATACATATCATATACAACGATTACCATCGTAAAGTAATACACACACAAACACTACAATAACGATGATCGTCGCGACATCAACGGCCCGAACGATAATCGCACATAATTACAAACATTATGAAACAATAACACATTTACACAAAAGTAAAAAACAAAGCTTCAACATCTCAAAATCTTTTGAAAACACGCAAATCGACACGAGGCGATAAACAAGAACACGGTTCACACCTCTCACAGAGGGCTAGTACAAAGAAATGCGTGGCAACGCCTCGACGTTCATGGCACCAATTCGATCATACTCGGAGCAAACATCATAACGACAACGTGAACATCATACATACATACCTTTCTCAAACGGGAATGGATAGTTTTTAAAAAAACGAAAACCTCCTTTTGAAAATAATTTTGGAAACACCTATTGATCTTGAGTATCACCCTTCAAAAAAGTACAATCGTGAAACATCGTTATCGAGACTTTGGAAAACTATTTTGCATTCGATAAAAATGAGGACACTTTCTTTTCGTGAAAAACTTTCGGAAATATTCGACCCTCGGGTCTAAGTAAAAGTGTTTATAAAACATTGAAAAATATCTCAAAACATTTTGGTCCTCGAGGTAGAAGAATTCGGAACATATCGTGGCACCTTGGAAGTACCATGAGAAAACAATTCATTTTAAACGTACGTCTCGAAAGTTATTTCTAGGATACTCAAGATTTTCAAAGATAATTCAATGGGCTAGAATGCCCAAAAATCTCGTAATTACACGGAACATTATAGCGTTGTGGGTCCCGCGCCGGAACCCACCAGGATAAAAAATATTTACAAAAACGCCAAAAGGGCCGATGACGGTAATATTTCAAAAACTCACAAAAGCCATTTACAAAATACTAAGTACCGTCACAAGAATTTTGCCAAAACGTTCAAGGCCATAACGCCAAAACTCGGTTAAAGGAATCGGTTTTCAAACTAAAACTCAGTCGCCGATACCTTTTCGAAATCCGTCAAGGTTTACAACTTCCACACCATACCACACCACCCGGTGGTTTAAAGATAAAACAATAATGTGTCCAGTTCTATACACATACTATATGCCACAAGTACTAAACACAATTATATTACACAATACTGTGTAAAGAAAATCATGCACCGCAATTAACTCACTAAGATAAAATCGAGATACACGGGTACTTCGCATAAAAGAGGAGACTTACATCCACAGGTCGCACGGAGGTGACGGTCGCCCACGATACTAATCTCGTCCGACAACATATCCGACACGTTGTGACTACGCACAACTCAACTTGTCACCTGATGACTCAAACGACATGACAACACATTACTCGACAAATCACGACTTGACTCGACCCGACAGCCTAGGTTTCCGCAACCTAAGCTCTGATACCATAAATGTAACACCCCCAAAACCGTATGGGAATATTACACGCCGTAAACCCTTTCCGCAAGGATCTACCAGCAACGTCCATAAACAATCAAATGCTTGCCCGTGGTCAAACAATATAATAATACACTGGCCAAGGTCACTTACACATAAACACATGCACCGATGAGGTCACACAACTCTATCAACAGGATCGACTAACAACATTACCCACACAGGGGTCGAAATACAATACAACGGAAGACCGAATCAACTCTAACAATACAACTAAACTCTACCAACTCTCAACTCTTGATTAGTATCGCACTCGTCATCCTCTTGTGCCAATCCCGTGATCGCTCCCTAAATCTGCATGTACCGACGCAAACAGACATCCACCCCGACATTACTGGGGTTAGTAAACTCCACTGCTTTTACTAGTGCAAGTATCAAATCATACGAAATGTAACAAGCAATTAATAATCAAGTATCAAATATTCCGGGAGGTTTTCACAAGAGAAGATAAGCTATGAAGCATTCGAAAATAAGATTATCATCTCGGGAATTTTTAGAATTTCAAAACCTTAAGACCTCATGTCCCGATTCACAAAACCTTTGAAAAACTTAAGGGCCTTAACCCAAAACTCGTTTCATAATTCAACAGTTTACAATACCTAAACATTTCCATAAATCTCGTAGGGCTCGGCCCAACATTATTTCTTAAAACTTTTCCTTTGAAAACTTTGATTTGAAAAGTATCATGCTCATGACACCGTGATCCACTGTCACGTGTCTCCGTAGGTTCAACAACCCGCACGGACTACATCACGCACAATTAAACAAACATAATCAACTCCGACACCGTGATCCACTGTCACGTGTCTCCGTAGGTTCAACAACCCGCACGGACTATTAACCAAACATAACCAATTCCGACACCGTGATCCACTGTCACGTGTCTCCGTAGGCATAACAACCCGCACGGACTATATCAATCACAACAATCACACACACACAGTCCTGACACCGTAGTCCACTGCCACGTGTCACCGTAAGCCCGTCGAGCTCACCCGGTTGGACGCACTGTGTCCGAAACTCATGGTCCACCGCCATGCGTTACCGTAGGCCTCGCTGCATCAAAGACGATTGGACCTCGCACTCACTAAGTTCGATCCCGTAGTCCACCGCCACGATTCCTAGTAGGTACCGTCGAAGCAACTCGAGTGAACTTAGCGGTCTCTCATATTCTCATTCTCATTCTCATTACATACAACAATGAGCACAATTGATCAATCACATTGATCACCACAAAATCGTACATCACTGCACATAACACAATCTCAACACTCGCAACGACTATCGTCAATCAACGACACATATCCAACATAACACACGCTCGGTACACATTACATTACACAACCAAGTGTACGGCCGTCCCATATGTACGGCGCAATCCTGCACAAATGGCACAACGCCTAACACGTATACTAATATAACAATATTATCGCAAAGCCTTCAAATTACGGAAAACACAACCAACTCAAACGGAACATATTTACGAAGGCAAGCAAAGTCATTATACATCTCATACGTAATTACTAGTCGCAAGATACGAGTCGTATAGTAAGATACTTGCCTTAATAACCGCTACCGAACGCTCCGAAGAACACGGTTCGACCGGGAAGTTCGGACCCCAAAGAAGGCAACGAACGGAAGGGTTCCGACTCGAGTTCTTCACAAGAATTCGTTCCTAAGTCACAACGATATCAATTCAATCACAATTCTACGAAAACGTATGGAACTTTCCAAGTTCTACCCATTGAAGCATTTTATCGGACACTTTGAGGGCGTAGTCCAATTTAATCGATTAATCAAAGAAATACTCAAATCCGTTCCACAAAACTTCAAGGGTATTGAATGATTACGAGTTTACAATCAAGTTCTAACAATAATATGAATCAAAACGAAGCAAATCGGCCAAAACACCAAGAAACCTCAAGAACATCCAATAACCAAAAGTTTAGGTGTTCTTACCTTCGATCCGTGTGGAAGATGATGTTAATCAATGATTAGAACTTCCAAAACATGTTGCTCCATGTCATATCCATCCAAATCCATCCATTATTGACGAAGAAACGAAGAAACGAAGAAAAAGGGTGAAAATGGCGGATGACTCGGTCCAGCCCTTAAATAGCCGACTGGCGGCGGTGACTCGACCGTGTCCTCGCTAGACACGGTCGCGTCGCCGATAGTGACCCGTCCGCGGCTCGGCACGACTCGACCGTGTCCGAACACGGTCGGGCCTCGCGCCGCCCGCTTATCCGGAAGAGTTCGGCTCGCCGTGCGCTGCATAACACGGCCGGGTCTCGAGGCGAGACTTCCGCTTATCCGGACGGGTACGGCACGGCCGTGTCGGACGACACGGCCGAAGTTCGGGCCGCGTGATCGCCAATAACGAGCGGGTGAGCTAAAACGACCATAACTCTCTCGTCCGGACTCGATTGACTCACCGCTCGAACCATTGGAAAGCTAACTCGATGCTCTATAATATTGCAGAGATTCAGAATTTTGGAGTTACCAAAAATTAATGGTGATCTAACAAAGTCGAACTCATACTTAGAAAAGTCGTTTAGTAATCCCGAATTCAACAAAACGACACCGAAATCCGAACACGAATACGAACCGAAGATATGGTTACGAAGTATTCACAAAGACGAATCTACGAGCTAGTAGAACACACGATTCCGACCACCCGAAGGCTCGAAATTCGACAACGGAAGGTAATTACCCCAAACTTTGGGAAATTACGAAAATGGCCCAAATGCCCGAAAATCACCATACGACAACGAATAATCAAACCGAAGCTCACAACACGTATAACAACGTTAAATGAACTTACAAAAAACCCCAAACGACAGTTTCGAACGAGATTCGCAAGAACCGAACTCAAGCGCGGAAAAATCGCTAAAAAGCACGGAACTCAACAAAGCAGCACCGAAACGAACTCGGATGACAAAAGTGCAGAATTAAATATTCTCCGAATGACGAAACGGTCATGAGAGAGTCGTCAAAACAGACTCCGACCAAAAAAAAAAAAAAAAAGAAGTTTACCGAAAATCGAAAATTGCGGATATTACATTTATCACCACCGAAGGCATCTAATACACTCTAGGAATTTATCGACCTTCCCCAAAAACACTACCCCAACATACTTGGAAGAATCGCATTTCGGTTTAAATTTCATTTTTTCATGAATTTAACTGAGGGTAGTATACCATGCACACTTTCCAACTTAATGTGTTTGTAAGCGCGGTTTGTTATCCATACTATATGAATAATAAAGTGTAACACCCCTGATATATTCAGGAATATTATAGTGCCGTAAATCCTTTACATCATGATTTACAAGGCTAAAGAGTTGAAAAGGCATTAACACGTACCAACAAATGAAAATAACGAAATTAAGATACAACAGTTCTGACCAAATACTGAAAATACAAATGTTCAACAAAAATTATTAATACATCACCAAATTCAAATTCATCAAAAGCGACTACGTACTCGAGTACTTATTGAAATAACTAACAAACAATAGACAAGTAAACCCGGCCAGAACATCACTCTGCACCCCCGTCGTCATGCAGCTCCAGTGGTTGTTTTCCCGCTCTCCTGGATCCTGAACATAAACAAAATGTTCACCCCCGAAGGGGTTAGCACAACGATGCTAGTACAAGTACCACAACGTATTATTCAACATCTCACGCAGAATAATAATACGTAATTGACAAAAATATCAACGAGTCTTCTCCTATGAGAAACTCAATAAGTAACATACACAACTGATAATCACAACATGATATCATAACGTACACATGGTAATTCTGAAGATCCAGCGTTCACTGCCTAGAACCCACGATGATCTCGTCAGACCAACCCGTGGTGGAAAAACCCGTCCGATAATCCAGCGCACGCTAGCATAGATCCCCCGATGATCCCGTCGGACCAACACGAGGTGGACATACAATAACGACATATATGCACGACAATATGTATAACAACAATACATAAAACAAATAAGGTACTTGCCTCGATTCGAAGACAAGAACGAAACTTCCACGAAAACGAAACACTCGAAGGTCGCCCCTTCAATCAATAATGTTGCTAAGCTCGGACCATAACAAAATAAGTAATATAGATTTCATTTACAGTCGTACGAACATATAACAATCCAAATCACGGTCGGAAGTTCATAAAATGTAACCTAATCAGTCGAGTCAAAAGTCACCTCGCTGATCAGCCGAGTCAAAAGTCAACATCGCTGATCAGCCAAGTCAAAAGTCAACCTCGCTGATCAGCTGAGTCAAAAGTCAACCTTGCTGATCAGCTGAGTCTATTTTATTTGTCCCGTCGAGACGATCGTTTTAAAAAAAAATTCATCCGAATCCGAGTTCGTATGAAGAAGTTATGACCGTTCGAAGGACAATTAAATAGACGGATCATATTGTGCCACGTGTCAAAACCCGATTGGACCGGAAATTCAACCTCACCAATCAGCCTACTTGACTCGCCTAGTTGATGACAGTAGGGTACTGGGTAGAAAATTGAGCATACGAAATTCTCAGGTGAAGTTGGGTGATCCAAGATTGATGTGTTAGATTCCAATATCATCATTATATCCAGAAAACATCTAACAAATCCAACTTATATGGAAGGATATAACCTCTGATGATTTATTCATAAGTATAAACATCCCAATTTCTAAAACATGATGATGCTTGGATGATTTTATCAGTGGAACTCAATATCTTGACAGCATACTTCTATCATATCCTTGATAACACGAATCCAAGTAGGAATTAGTATTAACATACCTTAAGATGAAGAAAACACCGAGACAATAAGTAGAATCCAACTCCGGTTGCTTGCTTGCCAGATCAAGATGTTTCTCCACTTTCAATGATCAATCACCAGTGACACCCAATCTTCAAAGATCACAAAAGGGGTTGTCTAAATGTGTTTAAGAGGTAGGGAAAACCCTCTGGACTTTCAGGGAACTAAGAACAGGTGAAGGAAGATGAAGACCAAATGAAATGAGGTACTGTCCTTTATAAAATTTTTCTGGACCCTTGTGCTCAATAATTTCCTACGCTAGATTCCAAAGCTGTCCAGGCTTAATAATTAAAAACTGTCTAGGACTATGTGCTGGCCTCCACCCAACTCCATAATTGATTACTTTACTTATAATATGCAGCCATACTCAATAATTTCTATTATTGAGTATTTGTATGAGACAAGTAATAGGCTGCCATACTCATGCATGAAAATACAAATACGGTAAATACCATATTCCACTTATTGATATCACAATTCCAACTAATACAGGGTTCAAATACAGGTGAAATACTCGGTAATTAATCCGGATATTACATACTATCCTACTAAAAAGGAGTTTCGTCCCGAAACTCAAGACGAAAATAATCTTGGATATATGGACTTCATACTTTCTTCTGTTTCCCAAGTGGCTTCTTCCACTCCGTAGCGCGACCACTGAACCTTGACCAATGCGATCGGTTTGTTTCTCAACTGCTTAACTCGACTCTCGAGTATCCTGATCGGTTTCTCTTCAAACGTGCCATCTTGAGCGACTTCGATCTCTCCGAAATCAATGACATGACTAGGATCTGGTATATTCTTCCATAATTGGGATACGTGGAACACGTTATGAACATGGCTCAATGACGGCGGTAATGCCAATCTGTATGCCAACTCTCCAACTCTCTCAAGGATTTCGAACGGTCCGATATATCTCGGACTCAGTTTTCCCCTTCTTCCAAAATGGAAAATTCCCCGAGTAGGAGAAACCTTTAAAAGTACGTGGTCTCGATCTTGAACTCCAAAGGGCGACGACGTATGTCTGCGTAAGATTTCTGGCGACTCTGGGCGGTCAACAGCCTTTCACGAATCAAGGCTATCTTCTCTCGAGTCTGTACGATCAACTCTGGTTCTGTCCCGATTAAGTCTGATGAATCGTCCCAACACAGGGGCGATCTACATCTCCTCCCGTATAATGCCTCAAACGGTGCCATCTTAATGGAAGCATGCCAACTATTGTTGTAGGTAAATTCAATCAACGGTAGATGAATTTCCCAATCGTTTGACCAATCTAAGGCACAGGCCCTTAGCATGTCTTCCACCGTTTGAATGGTCCTCTCGGATTGTCCGTCAGTGTGCGGGTGATAAGCTGTACTGAAGTTCAATTCTGTCCCCAAGGCATTATGAACTGCTTTCCAAAAATGAGACAGAAAACGGCCGTCTCGATCAGAAACAATGGTCTTCGGCGTTCCATGCAATCGAACTATCTCCGAAATAAATACTCGTGCCAACCTCTCTGGTCCCCACGTGTCCTTAATGCTTAGAAAATGAGCTGATTTGTTAAACAATCAACTATCACCCAAATCATGTTCATTCCTGTCTTGGTTCTCGGCATACTAGTGATAAAGTCCGTCGATATGTCCTCCTACTTCCATTCAGGAATCGGGAGGGGTTTCAACATTCCGGCAGGTCGTTGATGCTCGATCTTAACCTACTGACAAGTCAAGCATTTCGAAACATAGTCCGCTACATCTTTCTTCATGTTGCCCAACCAGAAATTCTGCTTCAAGTCCTTATACATCTTACTGGTGCCCGGGTGGATAGAATAGGGCGAACTGTGAGCTTCCTTCATAATCGTCTGTTTCATAACATCGACATCGGGAACGCAGATTCGGTTCTGAAATTTCAAAACTCCATCATCATGAATTACAAATCCGGGGGCTTTCCGCTTGATCACTTCATCACGTAACCGAATCATCAGAGGATCATCTGCCTGTCTAGATTTAATTTCTTCGGTTAATGATGAAGTTATTTCCATCATGCACAGTTGTCCTTGGACTCTTTGTAACCATACTTCAATTCCTTCTCGAATAATCTCTCGTTGAAGGCTAAGTTGGGAGGTCAGAGTCTCCAGCATCTGAATAGAAACAGGCTTGCGGCTGAGTGCGTCGGCCACTACATTCGCTTTGCTCTTTCTGACTGAAGATGTATTTGAGACTCTTGTGATCCGTAAAGATCTGACAGTGAGTCCCGTACAGATAATTCCTCCAGATCTTCAAAGCAAAAACTACTGCCGCTAGCTCCAAAGCATGTGTTGGGTAATTAACTTCATAAGGTTTCAGCTGTTGCGACGGGTAAGCGATCACCTTGTCATTCTGCATTAATACGCATCCGAGTCCTTGGTTCGAAGCATCACTGTAAACTATAAATCTTCCTGTTCCCTGTGGAAGTAATAGATTGGTGTCGTCGTCAATATCTTCTTCAATTCATCAAAGCTAACCTGACACAACTCATTCCACTGAAACTTTTGAGTTTTCTGCAGGAGTCGAGTAAGTGGGCGGGAAATTTTGGAAAACCCTTCCACGAACCGACGATAATACCCAGCAAGTCCTAAGAAACTTCGGACTTCTTTCACGTTCTTAGGAGGCTTCCAATCCAAAACCGCTTCAATCTTCTGAGGATCTACTCGGACTCCTTTAGCTGATACCACATGACCGAGGAACATTACTTCCTTTAGCCAGAATTCACACTTAGAGAGTTTGGCGTACAGTTGCTCGCTTTTTAAAAGTTCTAATACAATCCGCAAATGCTGTGCATGCTCTTCCGGGTTCTTAGAATACACTAGAATGTCATCAATGAACACGACCACAAATTTATCCAAATATTCGATGAACATCGGTTCATCAACTGCATGAATACAGCAGGTGCATTAGTGAGACCTAACGGCATCACTACAAACTCATAGTGTCCGTAGCGAGTTCTGAACGCTGATTTCGGAACATCTGATTCTTTAATCCTTAGCTGATGATATCCTGACCTCAGATCAATTTTAGAGAATACTGTTGCTCCTTGCAACTGGTCAAATAAATCATCAATCCGTGGCAACGGATAATTGTTCATAATCGTCATCTTGTTCAGCTCTCGATAGTCGATACACAGTCGAAGTGATCCATCCTTCTTTCGGACAAAAAGAACCGGCGCTCCCCAGGGCAAAACGCTTGGATGAATATAGCCTTTGTCCAGTAACTCCTCCAGTTGCTTTTTCAGTTCATACATCTCAGTAGGTGCCATACGATACGGCGCCTTAGAAATTGGTGTAGCTCCGGGTTCCAGTTCAATAGTAAATTCTACATCCCTTTGTGGAGGTAGTCCAGGTAACTCGTCTGGAAATACATCTGGAAATTCGTTCACAACAGGAATGGATGAAAGTTCCACAATTTCGTCTTCTTTCTTCATTGCATAACACCAGTATCCGGTACAGCCCTGTTTCAACAATTTGATATCTTTCATTGCTTTGATCAACTTTCCTGAGCTTCCCGGTTTCCATCCCTCAAACAGTATTTCGGAACCATCGTCAGCGATCAACGAGATATTCCTCCTTCGGTAGTTTACAATAGCTCCATATCGATTAATCCAATCGTCTCCGAGTATCAGATCGTCCCCTTGCATTTCTATTACAATCAGATTTGAGAGCCACTCCCTGGCTCCAAATGATACAGGGAAATCTCTAGTTTCTAAGTTTCCAACAATCCTCTCTCCACTCAGTAAACCAACAAAATAAGGTTCACAATTATGAAAACTAGAAACATTCAAACGATTTACACAAGACAAGGATATAAAAGAATGCGTAGCTCCAGTATCGAATAAAACGCTAACTGGCTGGGAAAGGATCTGGACAGTACCTGATGCAACAGCAGTATCCTGATCGTCTGTTCTCCTCATCTCGTACAGACGTGGGGGAATAGATCCGGCACTCGATGTACCCTTTCCGTCCCACTGTCCTCTGCCTCGCCGCAGCCAAAATTCTGAGGCATCTGAACACTTTGCTGCGTTTGTTGGATACTGGCTTCCTTCTGGACTGGTTGTGGTGTACGGGCTCTAAAAGACTTTGAAGCCTCTTCACAGAACACCGCACGATGTCCCTCTCGACCACAATCAAAACAAGTCACGGCAGGTAGGGGGCAATTCCGTCGATAGTGTCCTGTCTGGACGAAGTTAAAGCATTTCCTAGTAACATTAGTCATAGTTGATGTTGCTCCGAAGTTCTTTCCGCTCCTACCTGGGTGCGGAGGTTTCTTGAAAGAATGAAAATATGACCGGGCCTTGTGGGGCCCGCTGTTCTTGTGCTCTGTAAAAGTACCAGAGACTTTCTGCTTCTTGGATTCCGTAAATTTCTCCATAGCTGCTTCATTGATCTCATATGCCAATGCCTTATCCTGGTATTGACGGAGTGTGGTACATTCAAAACCGGACATGTACCTCTGGATTTCTGGTTTCATCCTCATATCAAAATGGATCATCATTTCTGCATCTGTTCTGACCAGATGTCGAACAAATGCCAGATGCTGGTTAAACGTCTTAATTGCGTGAGATACTGGCACATCTAAAGGCTGAGCGGAGAAAAACTCCCGAACCTTAGCTTTCCTCACAGGACGAGGGTAGTACTGAGCTTCCATCATCAATTTAAACTCTGTCCAATCAGCATCATGGTCTATAGGCCGCATGGCTTCCCACCATTCGGACGCTTCCCTGTCAGAAAGTATTGAGCGATAGAGGCTCTCCGGTCATCTGGGCAGTTAATTCCGGCAAAGATTTTCTCCAATTCCTTCAACCAATGGTCCCAGGTGGGAGTCTCAGAAATACCGTCGAATTTGGGTGGTTGCATCTTCGCCACCTCTTGCAGCCACCGATCACCTCGATTTCCCATATCTGGGATCCCTTGTTGTCTATCTCCCTGCTGTAATCCTACCGCCACCTGCATTCGATCCACGACCTGAGCGAACTGAGTCATCTGGTTCACCACCTGACGAAGAATCTCTGGTACAGCAGGTTCCGGTTCGTTATTGATGGATCGTTGCGGCTCGCTTGAGCTATGACTGGCGTGATTAGAAGGTGACGCCTCCCTTTCAGCATTCCTTCGTCCGCGTCCACGACCGCGACCACGTCCACGTCCGCCTCTCAACATACTGTAAGCATAATTACTCAATATATAGGAAACAATATCGTTCAAATGCTCAAGTATAAGGAAATGTAACATGCAAAGGACGAGATAGAGTTTAGGAACTTACAACCACCGCCCGCACGACGACGTAGGCAGTACAGTGATGTTATTCGCGGCTGGTTACCTCAAAAGACATAAACGTCCCCTATTTTAACCCAACGGCCAAGATATCCATAATCTTAGCTCCGATACCATATTCTGTAACACCCCTGATATATTCAGGAATATTACAGCGCCGTAAATCCTTTACATCAGGATTTACAAGGCTAAAGAGTTGAAAAGGCATTAATAGGTACCAAAGAATGAAAATAACGAAATTAAGATACAACAGTTCTTACCAAATACTGAAAATACAAATTTTCAACAAAAATTATTAATACATCACCAAATTCAAATTCATCAAAAGCGACTACGTACTCGAGTACTTATTGAAATAACTAACAAACAATGCATAAGTAAACCCGCTTAACATCACTGCACCCCCGTCGTCATGCAGCTCCAGTGGTTGTTTCCCCGCTCTCCTGGATCCTGAACATAAACAAAATGTTCACCCCCAAAGGGGTTAGCACAACGATGCTTGTACAAGTACCACAACGTATTATTCAACATCTCACGCATAATAATAATACGTAATTGACAAAAATATCAACGAGTCTTCTCCTACGAGAAACTCAATAAGTAACATACACAACTGATAATCACAACATGATATCATAACATACACATGGTAATTCCGACGATCCAGCGTTCACTGCCTAGAACCCACGATGATCTCGTCAGACCAACCCGTGGTGGAAAAACACGTCCGATGATCCAGCGCACGCTAGCATAGATCCCCCGATGATCCCGTCGGACCAACACGAGGTGGACATACAATAACGACATATATGCACGACAATATGTATAACAACAATACATAAAACAAATAAGGTACGTGCCTCGATTCGAAGACAAGAACGAAACTTCCACGAAAACGAAACACTCGAAGGTCGCCCCTTCAATCAATCACGTTGCTAAGCTCGGACCTTAACAAAATAAGTAATATAGATTTCATTTACAGTCGTACGAACATCTAACAATCCAAATCACGGTCGGAAGTTCATAAAATATAACCTAATCAGTCGAGTCAAAAGTCACCTCGCTGATCATCCGAGTTAAAAGTCAACATCGCTGATCAGCCGAGTCAAAAGTCAACCTCGCTGATCAGCCGAGTCAAAAGTCAACCTTGCTGATCAGCCGAGTATATTTTATTTGTTCCGTCGAGACGATCGTTTTAAAAAAAAATTCATCCGAATCCGAGTTCGTATGAAGAAGTTATGACCGTTCGAAGGACAATTAAATAGACGGATCATATTATGCCACGTGTCAATACCTGATTGGACCGGAAATTCAACCTTGCCGATCAGCCTACTTGACTCGCCTAGTTGATGACAGTAGGGTACTGGGTAGAAAACTGAACATACGAAATTCTCAGGTGAAGTTGGGTGATCCAAGATTGATGTGTTAGATTCCAATATCATCATTATATCCAGAAAACATCTAACAAATCCAACTTATATGGAAGGATATAACCTCTAATGATTTATTCATAAGTATAAACATCCCAATTTCTAAAACATGATGATGCTTGGATGATTTTATCAGTGGAACTCAATATGTTGACAGCATACTTCTATCATATCCTTGATAACACGAATCCAAGTAGGAATTAGTAATAACATACCTTAAGATGAAGAAAACACCAAGACAATAAGTAGAATCCAACTCCGGTTGCTTGCTTGCCAGATCAAGATGTTTCTCCACTTTCAAGGATCAATCACCAGTGACACCCAATCTTCAAAGATCACAAAAGGGGTGGTATAAACGTGTTTAAGAGGTAGGGAAAACCCTCTGGACTTTCAGGGAACTAAGAACAGGTGAAGGAAGATGAAAACCAAATGAAATGAGGTGCTGTCCTTTATAAAATGTTTCTGGACCCCTGTGCTCAATAATTTCCTACGCTAGATTCCAAAGTCGCCTGTGCTTAATAATTAAAAACTGTCCAGGACTATGTGCTGGCCTCCACCCAACTCCATAATTGATTACTTTACTTATAATATGCAGCCATACTCAATAATTTCTATTATTGAGTATTTGTATGAGACAAGTAATATGCTGCCATACTCATGCATGAAAATACAAATACGGTAAATACCATATTCCACTTATTGATATCACAATTCCAACTAATACAGGGTTCAAATACAGGTGAAATACTCGATAATTAATCCGGATATTACATAAAGAACAACCTAGTTGCTACCAAAATTGTAGTTCATAGACCGTGTAACACCCCTAGAGCCGACCGGGAATATTACAGCGCCGTGGGCCCCGAAATAGAACCCACAAGGCTGAAGGATATTTTCGCAAACGTTAACAAACGCCTAAGAGGCTAACGACGGTACATCCTTTAAAAATATTCGAAAACTTTACAAAACCCGTTTAACAAAACCGTCGTAAAAATCTCATTTGAATCCACAAGGCCCGAAATGCCAAAACTCAACAGTTTAAAAACATATGTTAAGCTATCACTTACACGCACCGACAGAACAAATTTAGAAAATGATTGCCAAAGTAACCTAAGTTACCAAATACCAAAAGGCCATTTAAAAATACTCACGCAGCGGATAAAGATAAACAATATAAATACTCTATCAGCGGAATACAACAACTTATCATAAACTCAATACACAAATACATGTCCTAGCCAGTATCCTCCGGGAAGCTCATCTCTTCACGACCGCTACAAGCTTGATAATCCAAAAACCAAAAAAGAAAGCCCACAATGGGGTCAGCCATAATATCCAACAATGATAACCATCACATCACGTCAATAATTACATATCAATGGAAATACTAAGTAAGAATACGACCAATGTGATCTTACCGTCGTAACTTTATGAAAATCCACGATTCGTATCCTTAACAACACAATAAGATAATATCGAAATATCTGTACGGTATCTCAACAATACCCAAGGTTCTCAAAACATTATCATAACCCGCGATACGGAAATTATACCAACTCTGGCCAATTCAATCCATCGGATAACGTCGGCAATTCCAATACGATAATCGATTGTCCATCAAAGACAAGTATCAAGGAAATATGGAACATACCTCAAGATACGAAATCCCATTACCATCACGTCAGTCTAATCCGAGATCAGATCAATACAACATATGGACATGGTCTTAACACAAGACCTACAAATGCAAACTCATATGACAACGTCAATATGATCACAACAAAAACGACAATGTATATTTATGGCGAGCCCATAATATACATATGCACAACAACAACACATGGTAATCCAACGATCCAGCGCACACAGCTATAGATTCCCATGATGATCCCGTCGGACCAACGCATGGTGGACATACGACAACAATGCATGACTGCACAAGACAATAGTACATAATGCACGACAACAAAGATCCACGATTGTATCACAACATGATCGACACAAATGACATAAATGATTAAAATACTTGCTCCGAGTCTTTCGAGAGCAATCTCGATATCTAAACCATCACCAACCATTATTCTTAATATTTACCGATCCAAAACATCATGGACGGTAGATAATTCACGTTTTCGTCAATACCATGATGTATCCTCGATAACGCATTCTCCATCCAATACCCATAAGTTTGATCTATACCATACGGATAATCATCCAATCATTATCAATCAAGGTTATACTAGTATATTAATCGCTTGAGTCTCCACTCTACGTGATTGGACCAGGGACATTTAAATAATCTTATTATTCGTGAATAACTATTATTTGATTATTATAATATTAAAATATGCACATATTATAATAATCAACGAGATATAGATGATATCAAATAACTTTAATTAAATGTGATAACTACAAATCTAGGCACATCGAATGTCCTAGGGCACTATTCCCAATAATTTCCCACTTGTACTAGGACCATTCATTCATGACTTTTAGTCCTATCAATCTAGCATGCACTACATGCTTTCTTTGTGAGAGAGACTTGGTAAATGGATCAATAACATTCTCTTCAATTGCTACTTTGTGTTGGAACACTATTGGTCGGTATCGCCGTTTGGATATATAGTTATAAATATCTTTGCACTTTGCGGAAGCGATTTAAGCAAGAGTGCAGAAATTAAATCGACACATGATTTATAGAGGTTCGGCTAAACGTGCCTAGGTCCTCTCTCGGTATCTTTTTCTATCGGCTAAATATAAACCTCTGCACCTCTCTTTTATCGATTGAGGGATAATCGTTACAAGCCCATCTTCTATCGGTCCTAGTAAACCGTTCAATCACTTGTCTTTATGTCGGTCCAAGTTAAACCATTTTCCTTTTATAAACCAATCTAGCTTTCTATGGGTACTAGATAAACCTCACTTAGATATTTATTGCGATTCTAACAATGCCGTATCCTTGGTCCTAATAACACCGAATCCAATCATATCTTTTCTTTTTCCTCTCTTGTATGATTTCGTGTATAACACTCAATCACTAAACAATATAAGCTCAAATACAACAACTATAATGTTTACAATGATATCTCAAATATGATTGCTTTGCTCAATGTTTTTGTGTGGTTTGATACCAAGTGGTTTGGTATTTATAGCCTTTTCCATCCAACTAGTCGTTAGTCACTTTTAACTTGCTAGCGTGCGCTAGCCTTTCTTCATAGAGTGCGCTATCCTCTGTAGCGTACGTGTAGCATGCGCTAAGGCATGTTACGTACGTTGATATGTCTTGATTGCGTCTTGTGAATTCAGTCCAGTAGCTTCTGTCCATGACAGTTAGCGTGCGCTATCTTTTCCTTGTAGCGTGCGCTAATATTGCATCATTGCTTGCATCATATATCCGTTTGTACTTTTGACTTCTGACTTGAATTTCTGCCGAATCTCCCTATGTTCATATGTTTGAATTCAAATGCTCTTTAGCATGCGCTAAAGATCACACATAGCGTGCGCTATGTCTTATGTCAGTGCATGCATCATTCTGTATTTGAAAGTCTTCACAGCGGTCATTCACCTTCGATAGCGAGCGTTATGCTTCAAGTGTAGCCTGCGCTATCTTCATCAGGTGACTTTGTCTTCAGGTAACTTTGAACTCGTCTGATCTGTAGCCAGGTATCGTTAGCGTGCGCTAACCTTCATTTCTAGCGTTCGCTAGCATTGCAGATTGATCAGCTTTTTGCGTCTTCGACTCCTTCGTTGTTTTGTTTGCTTCTTTATTGTTTTCCTTTGTTTTAACAACTTAATCAACAAAACTCTATTAATGAATATTTGGAATAAAATATTCCATCAATCTCCCCATTTTTGGTTATTACAAAACAACATCTTGAATTGGATAAAACGTGCAAAAAATAAAGTATATATATATTTGTACAGATCAAAGTTTTCGACTTTGTCCGTTTCGTTAGTTTTATCTCCCAGCTTTTCTTTCTTTCTTTTTCGACTTGTTCTTTTTGTTTTTCAACTTCTTCGTTTATTCTTTTCTCCCATTTTTGATTCGAACACATATTTATTTTTCTCGTCAATCTTCCATGACCCTTTTTATCCATTCAACTATTTTCTCCCCTTTTTCTTATCGGCTAAAAGTGCAAAATATAAAAAAAAAAATACCAATTGATGTATAAAAATATGCATGATAGGGTATAACTCCCCCTGACAAAAATATTCCCTTTAAAAAGTATTATCCCCCCCAAGTAAAATATCAATTTGATAAAAATCAATTTTTGGGGATCCAACCGAGAGTTGGTTTTTGTTTTGAAATATGGACGATGTTAGGAATAACCGTTCCTTTAGGAATCCAAATATTTTTTATTTTAACCGTCCTTCTTGGGATTTTACAATTCGAAATATGATGCCCAAATTTTAAACATTTTTCACATTGGGGTATCTTCAAATTTAAGGATTCATTTTTCAAATTTGGTTTGAACCCCAAACCCTGTTTATTCAATGTAAATTTTTCAACTGAGAGCATTTGTTCAAATTTTTCGTTTCCACACGACAATTTTTTCGTTAAATTTTTAAGCTCGGTTTTAACTTTCAAAAGAGCATCCTTTAAAATATTTTCATTTTTCGACACAATGAGAATGATCGGTTTCAACAAATTTCTCTTATTTAAGAATTTTGGAAATTTCAGTTTCCAATAATTTACTTTTCGCTTGGAGGGATTTAATCTCGGATAAAGCATTTTGATAATCCGTACGCAATAATTCAAATACTTCGAAAAGTTCATCGTAAGAATTACTTACTTGGCTTTCGACGTCGCAATCGTCGAATGAGCTTCGGGCCATAAGAGCGAGATTATTTTGATTGATGAAATCTTCATCTTCGTATTCATCGCTTCATGTTGCTATTAAAACCTCCTTCTTGGGGCTTGCTCGGCAATTCTTCGCAAAGTGGCCTGGTTTATCACAGAATCGACAGTTGTTGTCAGGAATGGCAATGGGGCGGGTTTGGGGCGGGGCAGGCTCTCCCCGTCCCCGAACCCGAAATCTAAATCATGCCCCGTCCCCGCCCCGTTCCCCGTCGGGGATCTTATCGGGCCGCCCCATTGGGGCTACAGCATACCCCGAACCCCGCCTCGTTTCCCATTCCCTGTTTTTGCCCCGTTTTATATATTTATATAGAATTATATTATATATAATATAAAAAATATATATAAAATAATATATATAATATATTATTTTATAAAAAATATATATATAATATATTATATATAAAAATATATATATAAAAAAATATATTATATATTATTTTATATATATTATTTTGCCCCGTTCTCTCTATATATATAAAATATATAATATATATATATATATAATATAAAAAATATATATAATATAATATCGGGGCGGGGCGGGGCGGGGCGGGGCACGATCACCCCAGTCACTACCCCGAACCCCGAAAAAATCCCCGTTAACGCCCGATCCGCCTGTAACCCGATAATGTACCTTTGCCCGCCCGTTAAGATCGGGTTTCGGATTTCCCCGTCGGGTTCGGGTTTTTTTGCCATCCCTAGTTGTTGTCGAATTTCTTCATTCCACCCGAGATGTCATTCTTTCTCCGGTTTAATAAGTTTTGGAACTTATTAATATTTTTGGAATAATATGCCGATTCTTCGTCGCTTTCATTCACTGGGATTTCTTCTTTGTTTCTCGACATCTTAGCCTTCATGGCTATCGTTCTTTCCTTCGGCTTTGGCTTGGCATTACTAGATTTTAGACCGATCTCGTAGTTTATAAGTGAACCAACGAGAGCACTAAAATCAAGATTGTTTAAATCTTTTGATTCCATTATTGCCGTCACCGTTCTGTCCCATTCTCGAGGTAGTGATTGGAGGATCTTCTTTACTTTCTCACTACTCGAAAGGGGCTTCCCATAACAAACCAATCCATTTGTAATGACCGAAAAACGGTCGTGTATAATTGTGATGGATTCTTCTTCCTTCATTTGGAATAGCTCATAATCGTGAAGAAGCATGTTAATTTTCGTCTCCTTGACTTGAGACATTCCTTCATATGTGACTTCAAGCATTTTCCATATTTCTTTCGCACTATCACACGAAGATATCCGGTTGTGTTCTTTCAGATTTAATGCACAATATAATAATTGCGTGACTTTGCAATTATATCGGTCGTTTTTACAATCTGCATCATCATACTCTTCAAAAGTTTTGAGAGTTCCATTTGAGTTCATCTGGATTTTGGGACCAAGGCATATGACTTTCCATAATTCAATATCGTAAGCTCGGATGAAAATTGATATTTTCTTCTTCCAAGTCATGGAATTAGATCTATCGAAAAATGGTGGTCGGTTTAGAGCAAGACCTTCGACTGGAGCAATTTGAAATGCCATTTGGATCTTCTCCTCAGATGTTAATCCGCTTCTAGTAGGCACTGCTCCGATACCAATTTTTAGTGATATTGATCGGTATCGCCATTTGGAGATAGAGTTATAAAACTCCTGGTGCTTTGCGGAAGCGATTTAAGCAAGAGTGTAGAAATTAAATTGACACAGGATTTATAGAGGTTCGGCCAAACGTGCCTATGTCCTCTCTCGGTATCTTTTTCTATAGGCTAAAGATAAACCTCTGCACCTCTCTTCTATTGGTTGAGGGATAACCGTTACAAGCTCGTCTTCTATTGTTCCGAGTAAACCGTTCAATCACTTGTCTTTATGTTGGTCCAAGTTAAACCGTTTTCCTTTTCTATTGGACCAGGAATCTACCAATCTAGCTTTCTATGGGTACTAGATAAACCTCACTTAGATATCGATTGCGATTCTAACAACGCCGGATCCTTGATCCTAATAACACCGAATCCAATCATATCTTTTTTTGCTCTCTTGTATGATTTCATGTATAACACTCAATCACTAAACAATTTAAGCTCAAATACAACAACTATAATGTTTACAATGATATCTCAAGTATGATTGCTTTGTTCAATGTTGTTGTGTGGTTTGATACCAAGTTGTTTGGTATTTATAGCCATTTCCATCCAACTACCCGTTAGTCACTTTTGACTTGCTAGTGTGCGCTACCCTTTCTTCATAGCGTGCGCTATCCTCTGTAGCGTACGTGTAGCGTGCGCTAATGCATGTTACGTATGTTGATATGTCCTGATTGCATACGTTATCTGCTTGTGAATTCAATCCAGTAGCTTCTATCCATGACAGTTAGTGTAATATTCATACCCTTTTTTGGCTATAATTATAAATTCATGAACCTCATCGGTTGGTTTGTAATTTTTCGAATATTGGTATCATGTGATTGATTCGAGATTGAGCTTCTATGTTGTGTTTCTTGCCAATATTTCGCTAGTATTCGATAACGGTTGGTTGTACTGTTTGTATCGCTTTCAGAACATAGGGTTAACGTACGCTAAGTTACCCGAGTAGCATATGCAATGGAGGTCGTAGGCCAGCGCACGCTACTGCCGGAAGGATAGCGCACGCTAACCGGCAGCATGGGGCAGTCCAGAGGGCACTGGACTGGGACAAGGATCGAGCTAGTGCACACTAAGGCATCTTAGTAGCGCACGCTAGAGGAGCAGGTGGCGCACACCACTGTTGGGTGATAACACGCGCTATGCGGCCCAGACAGTAAGGGCAGTGAGGTCTGGACTTCTGCCAGACCCACAGGTAACACGCGCTAAGATGATCGTTGCGCGTGCTAACTTGTCAGGCATAGCGCACGCTGTTCGGTCGTAGCACACGCTACCGGGATGGGCAGAAAGGTTTCTGAACAGGGCAGAAAGGGTTCTGGACTTGGACTAGGCGCCAGGGAGCGCATGCTAAGGCGGCAGCTGCGTGCGCTAACTCGGCGGTATAGCGCACGCTAACTCGGCTGAGTAGCGCACGCGATCAGACGTGGTGCATGCCAGCTCAGCTGGACAGACGGATCTGGACTGCAGGCCTAGGCCGATAGCGCACGCTATTCGGAAAGTGCTAGCGCGCGCTAGGGCGCACCTATATAAATACATGTGTTGCGGTCAACACTTATCATATTTCACATTCTTTCCCCTTCTCCGATTTTCTAGACACCTCCAAAGTTGTGTAGGCGAGGGTTTCGGTGGAGCACAGTTGAATCTCAGATCTTTTCAAATTCAAGCAAAGATATATCAATCTTATATTATTTTTCACCAAGGAATTGAGGTAATCCTTCCTTAGAACCCTAACTTTGGGGAATTTTAGGGGTTTTGGGGATCTCGTTTCTCCAACCATTTTAACTCCAAATTTATGATGGATTATAGTTTAATATAGTTTTATAAGTATGATTTCATGATTTCCTCAAGGTTTTGTGGATTGATTCCGAATCTTCCTTCGTAAATCGAGCAAAACCCGTTATGCCCCCGTAGTGGTCGATAAAATGTTCCTAAGGATAGAACTTAGGATGGATTTTAGTTTTTTTCGACGGAATTGTAGTTGATTGAGCCTCGATGTTTGTTAGGAGCGGGATTTGGAAGATAGTTCGGACCGTAGCCTTGTTCGTTGTTGTTCCTTTGTGAATTAGAAATCCGGGCAAGTACTTTATTGCATTAGTTTCTGGCATGCATTTCTGTGATGAATTTGATATTGATGAGAGTTGAAAGGTTGTTCTCGGGTACTCTCACTCGGGGATTGACTCGACGGGGTCACACGGGGGCTTGGTGGCTTAGCAGCTGGACCGGGTCACGAGAAATACTTTGAGTGGGCATTCTCACTTGGGGTTTCTCGACGGGGCACACAGGGACTTGGTGGCTTGAGGGCCGGACCGGGTCACGAGAATTGTCGGAGTGTTTTTACTGATGATTGATATTGATATTCCGGAGTATCGTGAAATGAACTGTTTCGGATTTTGAATTGATTTGGAAATGCCTGTGGATTAAAATATTGTAATATTGTACTTGCACTAGCGGTTGTTGCTAACCCCTTGTTGGGGTGGAATGTTTTGTACATTTCAGGTACTCTCGAGGGACAGGAGCCCACATGTGGTGCACACGGCGTTGACAAGCACACCGGATGTTAGAGACTCGTATCAGTCATTGTATTTGTAATGTCAGAGTCGGTTTTATATTTTGTATTATTGTTGGTTTTGGGTTGTACTATGTCATGTGATGTTTGCGTTGAGTGAATGCGATTTAACTCTACTATTTTGGCTACGGCCGAGGCCTAACTCATGTTTTGTATCCTGTGTTGGACTGTTATGTCGTGGTGATTGTGTATTGGAATGTAGCTTAACTTGTGTGTTGTCAGCCTGGTGGGACCCTTGTGTGTCCTGCGGCGTGTTATTACCCAAAGTGAAATTGGGGTGTTACATTTATGGTATCGGAGCCTAGGTTTCGGGAATACCTAGGCCTTTGGTTATTTGGGATGTCAAGTCGTAAGAGTCGTATAAACTGATCGAGCTTAACACCGTGTGTCGCTGTTGAGCCGTGTGACCCGTGGTAGTAAGACTCCTTGAACTCTCTTTGTGCCTTGTCGCTTTCATAATAAAGAAGATTTGAAATCCTTGGATTGTGAACTGTTCTGATAATTTTAATACTTTTATATCTCAGTATGTTGAGAGGCCGTGGCGGGCGTGGCGGACGTGGACGCGGCAGAGGCCGTTGTCGTGGTACCGCTAATGATTCTGGCGCACCTTCTAATGATGCATCTGATTCGGCATCCCATACGGACCCGAACACCGCTTCTCTGAACCCGAGCGGGCGGCAGATCTCATCAAGTCAAGAACCGTCGGCTGACTCTAATGTGAATGCCGGCATAGCTGCTATAATCCAGCAGGTAGCAGCACAGTTAGTCAAGTTGAATGAGTCCAGGCATCATGACCAGCCGACAGATGAGAGTAAATGGCTTCAGGGAGTGATGAAAATGCAACCTCTCCATTTTACTGGTGCGTCTGATACGTTGGGCTGGGAAGGGTGGTTGTTTCAGTTTGGCAGGATTTTTGATGCCGTTGCGTGCCCCGAAGAGAGACGGGTCCCTATTGTACAATATTTCCTTGACAAAGAGGCTGCGGATTGGTGGGAAGCTATGAGACCTACGGATCGTGTGGCCACTTGGGCCGAGTTTAAAGCTGCAATAGAGTAAGAGTATTGTCCTTGGCCTGTTAAAGAAAAGTGCATCGCATATTTATTTATGGCAACACCTCAAGATGTACCTGTCACCGAGGCCATCGTCACATATAATCAGCAACTGAACCATGTTCGTCAGCAAGTAAAGACTGAAGCGGATAAAATCTATTACATTAATTTGAGAATGAAGCCCAGGATTCGTGAGGCTGTGGCGGGTTTCAGATGTGTTACTTTGAAGGAGTATCAAGATCGTGCCATGGACATCGAGATGGTCATTTCCGCGTCAAGGTCAGGTACCGAGATCAAGAAGCCGAAGACGACTAGTGGCTTTTCGGGAAGTAAGAGTGGTGGATTTCAAAAATCTCAAGCTTCTCATTCCGCTATCGGGAAGTTTGTTCAGCAAGCCAGTAGTGCTCCGAGTTTTCGACCGGGCCAGTCTTCTAGCTTTGGTGGAGGACAATGTTTCAATTGTAATCAAACAGGCCATCAGTTTCGAGAGTGTCCACTTCCTCCCGTTATTTGTTACACATGCGGACAGACTGGTCATCAGGCGGCTCATTGCGAGGCTGCCACTATATTTGTTAAACAGCAGAGTTCGGCACCAACTCCGAGTGTGAACCCAGGGACTACATCTAATCAGCCGCAACAGACTTTGGGACGTGGAAGAGGTCGAGGCCAGTTGGATCATCAAGCTGCATCGAGTGTGGGTTCGGTACAGCCAAGAGTGTACCAGATGAGACATGCGGATGACATAGAGGCTCCGGTAGCTGCAGTTATCACGCAAATACTTTCTCAACCTATATCTGTATTATTTGATTTGGAAGCTACCCATTCATTTGTTGCTCTTGATTGTGTGAAACGTTTGGGTCTTGGGCGTTTGATTGAGTGTGAACCATTCGTAGTAAGTACTCCTAGTGGAGAGCGTTTGATTGGGAACCAAGAGATTAAAAATTGTCTTGTGTATATCGGGAGTCGAGATTGGCCTTCAGACCTCATTGTGGTAGATCTGAAAGGAGAGGACGTAATTCTGGGATACGATTGGTTGAATCGTAATGGTGCTATAATGAACTACCGAACGCTGTAATATCCGGATTTATTACGGTGTATTTCATCTGTATTCAAACCCTGTATTATTCGGATTGGTGGTTGTGATTATTGGAGTATGATATTTCTTGCATTGATATCATTGTACATAAGTATAGAAGCATGCAAAATTTCTCATGCAAACTCGTGATAGCGCACGCTAAGAATGTATCTTAACGCGCGCTATCGGGCTACTATTAGCGCACGCTATGCAGATAGGAGTTGCGTGCGCTAAGAACTCAATTATTGAGCGGGACAGCTAGCACATGCGCCAGCCGGGACATGGGTTCGGATAAGATTCCCGCGGACAAGCCCGGACAATTCTGAAGTCAACCATTATTAGTGCACGCTAAGGAATGCTTAGTAGCGTGCGCTAACTTGTTAAAATGCAGAATATTATAAATTGGACAACAACTCGTTTTGGCTTACATTTTACTCGTTCCTTCTGCATTCTTGAGAGGCCACAGAGCTGAGATATCCTCCTACACACTTAGAACACATTTTGTTGGTGTTTATATATTGGTTATCACTTGGGAGTAATCATTGAAGTGGAATAGCACCTTGGAGTGGCATACAACCAACCGGAGTTGGATTCTACCTTACGGTTCAGTGATTTTCATCATATTAAGGTATGTTCAATCTATCACCAGACTTAGAGTTGGATTCTAACGATTTGGATGATCATGTTAACAAGATATGGATTTTCATAGATGAATTATCCAAGTATATCATGTTTGGAATATTGAGATGATTAAGCCTTAAGTACCTTGATTATGATCAGCATGATTCGAATCTTATTACATTGAACAAGTAAAGGAAGCTTCTATCATTGGTAATTCGAATCTAGTAGATGACTTCATAATAATCATGGACTTGACTTTAACAATCATTATTGTTGGATAAATCTAAAGGATTGATCATGGAAATATTTATCTAGTATAGATGGAACGTTTAACAACTTCAGCATGATAATATTGATTGATATAAAGGTGTTGATATCAACCGTTAAGCCTTTCGAATTGTCGTGTGTAGATTTGTAGTCGGAATGAAATATGGTTTTAATGGTATGCATATCCTTGAATCCGAAGTTGTTGTTATCCGTAAGATCATTCATAATCGTATGTACATGATATTCATGGAAGTAACATGAAGTATCACGGAAGATTTCATTGTTTCGATCATGGCGAGAACAGTTTACTGCTCAGCAGTAAACTGCCATGCATAGATAGCGCACGATATGCTATGAATGTTAACGTGCGCTATCGAGCACGAGTTAGCGTACGCTACGTTTGATACGTAACGTACGCTAGGCCATCAGACGAGTCAGTCGACTGATCAGTGAAGTACTGACCATACATAGTTAGCGTACGCTAGGCTTTGTTGTTTGCGTTCGCTATCGGGCAGACTTAACGCACGCTACACAGAGTACTTAGCGTGCGCTAAGCAGTTCAGGCAGATTGCATTTTATGAACTTTTGGCCGTAAATCGAATTGTTAAACATTCGTACGATGTCAGATAAATCCTATATCATTTCTTTTGTTAAGGTTTGGTCTCGTTACGTGATTGATTGAGGAGGACGACCTTCGAGTGTTCATTTTCGTGGAAGTGTTGTTATTGTCTTCAAATCGAGGCAAGTACTTTATTTGTTTTATGTATTGTTGTTATACATATTGTCGTGCATATATGTCGTTGTTGTATGTCCACCTCGTGTTGGTCCGACGGGATCATCGGGGGATCTATGCTAGCGTGCGCTGGATCATCAGACGGGTTATTCCACCACGGGTTGGTCTGATGGGATCATCGTGGGTTCTAGGCAGTGAACGCTGGATCGACGGAATTACCATGTGTATGTTATGATATCATGTTGTGATTATCAGTTGTGTATGTCATTTATGAGTTTCTCGTAGGAGAAGACTCGTTGGTATTTTGTCATTTACGTTATTATTCTTCGTGAGATATGAATAATATGTTGTGGTACTTGTACTAGCATCGTTGTGCTAACCCCTTCGGGGGTGAACATTTTGTTTGTGTTCATGATCCAGGAGAGCGGGGAAACAACCACTGGAACTGTATGACGACGAGGGTGCAGAGTGATGCCCCGACCGGGTTTATTTATCTGTTGTTTATTCGTTATTTCAATAAGTACTCGAGTACGAAGTCATTTGTGATGGATTTTAATTTGGTGATGTATTATTGAGTTCTGTTGAACAATTGTACTATTTCTGTATTTGGTCAGAACTGTTGTACCGTAATTCCGTTATTTCCATTCGCTAGTACCTTTTAATGCCTGTTCAATTCTTCAGCCTTGTAAATCCTTATGTAAAGGATTTACGGCGCTGTAATATTCCTGAATATATCGGGGGTGTTACAGATTATGGTATCGGAGCTAAGATTATGGATATCTTAGCCGTTGGGTTAAAATAGGGGTCATTTATGTCTTTTGAGGTAACCGGCCGTGAATGACATCACTGCACTGCCTACGTCTTCATGCGAACAGTGGTTGTAAGTTCCTAAACTCTATCTCGTTCTTTACATGTTGTGTCTCTTTATACTCGAATATAAGAACGATGTTGTTTCCTGTATATTGAGTATTTATTCTTACAGTATGTTGAGAGACGGGCGTGGACGTGGTCGCGGTCGTGGACGCGGACGAAGAAATGCTGAAAGGGAAGCGTCGCCTTATAACCAGGCCAGTCATAGCTCAGGCGAGCCGCAACAATCTATTAATAACGAACCAGATCCTGCTGTACCAGAGATCCTTCGTCAAGTGGTGAACCAGATGACTCAGTTTGCCCAGGTCGTGGACCGAATGCAAGTGGCGGTGGGACTACAGCAGGGAGAGAGACAGCAAGGGATCCCAGACATGCGAAATCAAGGTGACCGGTGGCTGCAAGAGGTGGCGAAGATGCAACCACCCAAATTCGACGGTATTTATGAGACTCCCACCTGGGATCATTGGTTGAAAGAACTGGAGAAAATCTTTGCCGGAATTAACTGCCCAGACGACCGGAGAGCCTCTATCGCTCAATATTTTCTGATAGGGGACCCAAAAACATCACTTCCCTCAGCCAGAACTCACATTTCGAGAACTTCGCATAGAGTTGCTCGGTCCTCAAAATGTCTAACACTATCCGCAAATGATGGGCATGCTCTTCCTTATTCCTCGAGTAAATAAGAATATCGTCAATGAAGACGACGACACACTTATCCAAATACTCGATAAAGACTTTGTTCATCAACTGCATGAACACCGCCGGCGCATTAGTCAACCCGAAAGGCATAACTACGAACTCATAGTGTCCGTATCTCGTCCGAAAAGCTGTTTTCGGCACGTCGGACTCCCTCACCCGAAGCTGATAGTACCCCGACTTCAAATCAATCTTCGAGAATACCGCAGCTCCCTGCAACTGATCGAACAAGTCATCAATTCTCGGCAAAGGATACTTGTTCTTGATGGTCACCTTGTTTAGTTCGCGATAGTCGATATACAAACGTAGTGAACCATCCTTCTTCCGCAGAAATAGGACCGGTGCGCCCCAAGGCGAGGCGCTCGGTCGAACGTACCCCGACTCAAGAAGCTCGCTCAACTGCTTCTTCAACTCAGACATCTCTGAAGGTGCCATGCGATACGGCGCCTTCGAAATCGGAGCCGCACCCGGCTCTAACTCTATAGCAAACTCAACCTCACGATCCGGTGGCAATCCTGGTAACTCGTCAGGAAATACATCAGGAAACTCACTAACGACTGGAATTGACGAAAGCTCGACTCCACCATCCTCCGCCTTCAAGGCATAGCACCAATAACCAGTACACCCCTTATGCAGGAGACTTATTGCCTTCAAGGCATTAATAACGAACTTCTGGTTTCCCCTCTTTCGCCCTGCGAAAGAGTGTTCAGTGCCGTGCTCGGCTAACATAGTGATGATTCTCGTGCGGTAGTTCATGATTACGCCATGCCGCTCGAGCCAATCATCCCCGAGAATCAAATCCTCACCCTCAATACTAACAACAATAAGATTAGAGAGCCAAGCTCTCTCACAAATAATCACAGAGCAGTCTCGGACCTCTCGATCACCGACAATTCTATCACCGCTAGGAAGTTTAACGACGAAAGGCTCGCAAGGTGACAAGCAGTCGAGACTCAAACGGAGTACACACTCCAGAGAAATGAACGAATGCGTAACACCCGAATCAAAAAGCATATCGACAGAATGGGAAAGGATATGAACGGTACCTGTCGCCACAGTGGCCGCTGGGTCATCGACCCTCCTCATCTCATAGATACGCGGTTGGGCAGAGCCGATACTGGAAGCTCCTCCCCTAGCGGGCTGACCCCGACCCCTACCTCGGCCGGCACTCGGTGGAGGCGGCAGAGCAAATGAGCCCTGGTTCACACTCGGCTCCAACGGTACTGGTTGAGAAGAACGGGCGCCGCGAAGCTGTTTGATCTGCTCACAAAAAGGGGCCTTGTGGCCCAGCTATCCACAAGTATGACAAGTAAACTTCGGACGAGAACACTGCCGGCTCCTATGGCCCTGCACACCACAGTTAAAACATGTGGGTTTACGAGCGGAGGTTTCGGCGGCACCCCGAAAGCTCCCAGAGAAACGAGCCGAACCGACCGTAGAAATATTTGCAGCTTGAGATTTCTGCTGGCCTCCACTCTTGGGACCAGAAAAATTTTCGACCGACTTATGTTTCTTGCTTTCACGAGCCAAATCACTATCCGTCACTGACATATCATAAGCGAGGGCCCTACTCTGATAATCTTTCAAGGTAGTGCAGACGAGTCCAGACATGTAGTCCCGAATGGACAGTTTCATCCTCCTGGAAAAATGGAAAATTTTATCGCTCTCAGCGACAACTTGGGTCTTCACATAACCCAACTCCTTGTTAAAATCGGCATTAGCTTGGGATACGGGAATATCCCGTGGTTGAGCATCATAGAAAGCATGCACTCGAGCCTGTTTGACCGGCCACGGACAATATTCGGTCTCCATCAATTCTTGAAATTCGGCCCACGAAGCAACATGATCTTTGGGACCAACGGCCTCCCACCAATCCGTAGCATCTCCCGTGAGAAAGTATTGAGCAATAGGGACCTTACGGTCCTCGGGGCAGTTGGTAGCAGTGAAGACTTTGGATATCTCCTTGATCCACCCTTCGCAGCCGATTGGGTCCGAAGCTCCCGAAAACTGAGGAGGATGCATCTTGATGACATCCTGACGCCAGCGATCCGATCCGCCCCGATTAGCATGGGCCTGATCGGGGTTCTGGACCACCTGAGCTATAGCCGCCATTTGGTTAACCATTTGCTGCATAACAGCCGCAATACCAAGATCGCCGCGCTCCTGAGAAGAAGCATGACTGTGACGGTCGCGATCGCGGCTCGAAGAGTGCGACGTGGCCGCCCCGCTGCCGCACGTCCTCGGCGCGTCCACGGCCACGACCACGACCACGACCACGGTTTCCTCGGCATCCATCGGTGTTAAGAGATAACAGAAGTATATCGAGGATGAGTAAGGAAGGAAAAAGCAACCACGATGATAAGCAAAGGAGGGAGAATAACCATAGTTCAGGAAACGGAATACAGTACGAAAAAATAAAGAATCGAGTAAGGGAACTTATGAACACTGGAAGTACTGAGATGCCGGCAGCGGTGTGACAATGTGCAAAACAAAACACGACTAGACCCAAATAACCGACAAGCCTAGGTATCCATAAAACTAGAGCTCTGATACCATTTTCTGTAACACCCCGAGATATTCGGAGTATATTACAGCGCCGTGGATCCCCACATGGGACCCACCAGGCTACAACATCGACCACCCCTCGACTAACCATCTCGGTTAGCGAGGAAGCGCAATCAAATAGAACATCACATGAAAATATGCCCGGATCAACCGACTAAATGGGTAACAATCGACAGTATAGCAATTTAAAATAATACAACACGGAGTTTGAATTTGAAAAGCCTAAGTACTCGCGAGTACAGTCTATCAGTTTATAAATATAGGAAACAACCATATCGAATTAGACAAAGGAAATAAGACGACCCAAATGCACATGTCAACGACCACCGCCGACATCCTCGCATCTTGTCCGGTGCTCGCTCGTCCGGATAATCATAACGAAATCCATAACAAGAATTTCCCGAAGCGGGTCCCCAAAGGGGTTAGCAATTACGCTAGTACAAGTAATCAAGGCAAACCAATCGCTTACACATTTCATAGTACATGCACCAATATCATTTCAAAAACCAAAACTAGACATGTCTTTTCCGGAAACAAACAGTCAAACAATTTGCCTTGGGAACAGAGTAATATCATAGATTCCCGCCCGAGGTCTCTAAGGACCCTCCCGAGCTGGCCATATTATAAAACAAAACACGCACATGCATCGCCTTGGGAACAGAGTAATATCATAGATTCCCGCCCGAGGCCTCTAAGGACCCTCCCGAACTGGCTAGCTATACAAACTCATGAATCCAGGACTCAACCCTTTGGATTCCCGCCTTGATCCCGTCGGACCAACACGAGGTGAGCAAATCACACACAAAAATACATTACCATTCCACGTTAAGCATAAAGGTTTCCAAAAATACTTGCCTTGAATATTTGATGACGCAACGTACGGAAAGGATAATCACCGACGAACACTAGGAATCAATGGAACCGAACCTAACGATTCGAAGAACATAATTACAACCAACTCTAGCCGAATATGGAAATGGAATACACCCGAAAACCCACCTACGATTCATGTATATTCGCACAAAAATAACAACGAGGGCGAACCACAACCAAACCCTCTCGATTTTGCAAAACCATGAAAATATACCATGAATCCGTAGGGAAACTAAGATTACCAACAAGATTAATCATATTCATCATGAATCCACCAACAAAACGGAACGGATCGGAAGAAAATCCCAAAACCCCCAAATTGCCCAAAAGTAGGGTTCTAAGAGATTTACCTTGGATTAGGATGAATGATACAAGTAGCCATTGTTAATCTACTTCAAAAACTCAAGGTAGATGATGCCTGAAATAATCGGAGGAAGGGATCGCTCGGAAATCGCCTGGAGGAGCTCTGCGTCGCGGGAGGAGAAGGAATGAAAATAATGTGTTCATCTGGGTCAACTCCCTGGTTTATATAGCCAGGGAGTGTTAGCGCGCTCTAATCCTCAAGGTTAGCGTGCGCTAACGGGATAAAATTACAGGCCAAAGCGATTTAGCGTCGGTCCGGTAGCGGACTCACGGCGTTAGCGTGCGCTACTCCAAATGTAGCGTGCGCTAATAACCTATCGGTAGCGCGCGCTATCGACTAATAGCATGCGCTACCTGGGCATCAGTCGAGTCCAGTGACAAACTGTCCAGAACTCACCTGATCCGCTAGCGTGCGCTAACGCATGAGCGTAGCGTGCGCTACCTGGCACCTGACCGAGTTCAGTAGAAAACTGTCTAGTACTGGACACTCATGCTAGCGCACGCTACCAGGTATCATCAGCGTGCGCTAGCCTCCCGACATTAGCGTGCGCTAGTCTACGTAGCGTACGCTAATACGCCAGTCCAGAAGGCTGGAAAATAGTACTGCCACTCCCAGGGCTTGCTCTCTAGCACGCGCTACGAATCAGTCGTAGCGTGCACTACTAAGGGACCCCTAGCGCGCGCTATGCAGAAAAGATAGCGTGCTGTCACAGGCTTAGAGTTTGCTATGCTCCTAAGCGTCGTGCGGCCTAGCAACCCTCTTGCTAGTCAGCCTTAAACACTCCGAATTTGGCTAAGTATGAAAGTAGGCACAACGAAAGAGAGGCAATGGGTTGAGGAAAGTTTTCTTCCACTAAGTTGTAAAGAGTTACAAGGATGTCTCTTACAAATGAATTCCCAAGGATGGCTGCAAATGAGCCCAACTTCTCCTATTTATACTACCTCCTATCTCCAGAAACTTCCTCCACCTCCTCATTTGGAGGCTTCTAGATCCTCCTATACTATTACAATTTCTAGAGTATTCTAAGTACAACACAAACCTTTGTACAATGTCTAGAAAGCTCTACTAGATTACAAGTCTTTTGACTCATTCAAGAGTCTCCAGCACCTTCCACATGTTTCCGGGTACTTCTGGATTTTTCGATCCGACCCGGCCCGCTCGGCCCGACTCGGCCCGTCTCCATGTAACCCGACCCGATCCGGCCCGGCCTTCCACACATGCCTCCGGATTAATCTTCGATGTTCTGGACCATCCCGGTCCGTTTCTGGAATGTTCCGAGTATAATTTCCGTACAGTGGACTCCTCAGCTTTCCAATGTCCACTGCCATCACAAGGCATTATCCCGCTAAGCCTATTATAGGGGGGGTGCTCCGTGCATCCCTCGCGCGCCGCCAGCAGCGCCTCGCGCGCACCCCTCGCGGTGTCCGTCGCCGTGTCCGAGTCTCGGTCCTCGGATGTGCCTCGTCTCGTCATCTTGTCCCACGTTGTCCCGGCGGTGCGCCTGTCCGCTGCACTCGTCCGTTCGGTTCGGCGTGCCTTGTCCGGCCGCCTGTAGTCCCGCATCAGGCCTCATGGCCTTGTCCCTCGGTCGGGCACTCTGTTGCCCGGATGGCCTGCTTGCTCGGCCATACATCCACGCATGCCGCGCCATACGGCTAAGTCCCTCAGTCGGTTGTGCCGATCCACACGGCCTAGTTGTCCCGAACGTGCCCCGTGCACGTTGATCTGCTGAACCTCGCACCCCTGCATGCGGAGTGCATCGAGCATTCTGTCGGTCATTTCTCTCGGGGCGTAACACTCTCCCCCGCATGTTCCGTCGACATCCCCGTCGACGCGTGCTGCCACTCGGTGCCTCGATGTACCGCATTGATCCCAGACAATACATCGGCATTTCCTCTTCAGTGAGCTTCTTCTGAAATCGAAGTGTCGTCATCGCTGCGTACGGGACTTGTTCCACAGTCAAGGGGATAATGATGGGTTTGTTCTGACCATTCGCCCATAGTGTCTTTGCTTTTGGGAAAAAGGCAAAATTGTTCTTCTCCAGAAAGTCCATTCCCAAAATGAGGTCCCGATCATCCATTGTGGTGACTTTGAAGTGCACTCGGCCTTCCTAGTCTCCAAGCACGATTCGCACTCCGTTTGCTGCCCCTGTGACCGGTACTGCTGGTCCGTTGTTAGACTTCATCCAGCCCTTGCATGGCTGCACAAGTAGTCCCAATCTTCTGGCTTCGGCCTCAGTGATATAGTTGTAGTCGGCTCCCGTGTCGACCAAGGCCTTGATGGGTTGGTGGTTGATGGTTCCTTCCACGAACATCAACTTGCTTCCCCGCGGTCCCTCGCTGCCTGCACTGACGACAGAATTAAGTTGTGGGATCGTGCTTACCTGGTGCACGTCCGTGTGATCAGTCGTTGGCCCCTCACATTCGGCCATGGCGTTGAGCTTCCGCATTTTCGGACAGTCCTTCATCCGATGAGCTCCGCCGCACATAAAGCATCCTCGTTGGTCGGGAGCGCCCCTGCGTTCACCCGAGTTGTATGGCTTGTCCGCGTCATGTTGCGGTCTCGTCACGAATCTTCCACGTGATGGTTGGGCTGGTTGTTGTACTGACGTGCGGGTGTCTCCCCCGCCTTTGGCTTGACCCTCATCTCGCGGCTCCTTCCTCTTCTCGAATTCGGCTAGGGACTCGGCCACTTTTATTGCCTCGTTAACAGTTTTCACCTCTCGGCTTTGTACTCTGTCCCTGACCCAACTCGGTAGTCCATCCAGGAAGAAGAATAGTCGATCATCCTCGGTCATGTCCGGAATCTGTAGCATGATCGATGTAAAGTCCCGAACATAGTCCCGAATGGTAGTCTTATGCTTGAGCTCGCGGAGTTTCTTCCTTGCCTCATAGCATGTGTTCTCGGGATAGAATTGTGCCTTGAGTTCCGACACGAACTCGTCCCAAGTCCCGATTGGTTGGCAAGTCCCTTTCGTAACACCGGCCTGTCGATGACGCCACCACAGTGCTGCATCGTCGGCAAGATATAGTGCAGCCTGCCGTACCTTGGCCTTCTCGTCCGTCAGTCCCAGACCATCAAAGTAAAGTTCCATTCGCCACAGGAACTCCTCGATTGACTTGGCATCTCTCTTGCCAATGAACTCCTTGGGTTTGGGGACCTCAACCCTTGGTCCCTCGAACCTCGCCCCGCCAAATGTCTTTGTTCATTTCGGCCCACCATTCGAGTTGGTGCCCGAGTTGCTTGCCCGACAGATTTTATCACAAAAATCTTCAAAACGTTTGGCACTTACCTCGCAAAACTCGGCATACTGCTTGCGTATCTCCGTTATGCTGGCTGCCACATGATCCTCGATCGTTGCTAACTCCTTGCGCAACGAGAGTTGTTCTCTCTTGAAGGTCTCGAGCTGGCCCAACATGTGCCCTTCCAGTTGGCCAACAGCTTTCTCGAGAGTTCCCACGCGTTCCTCCGTGCTCAATTGGGTGTTAGTGATGCGCTGCCCAAGAGCTTCGATGTCGTCCTCGATGTCGGGTAGGCGGTTTGCTAAGGTGAGTATGATCTTTCGGATGTCTTCATCCTCAAGAAGTCGGCTGCGTGCCGGGTTCTCCTCGTGTTGCGGCGGCACCACACCGCGCGCCTTGCGCTTGCCACGCTTGGCTTTCCCTTCGGCTGGGACTTCTCCACGTCCCCGGACCTTGTCAGCCTCTGTGACTCGTCCGTCCTCCACATTGATGCCTGCCTCGATCTGTCCGTCGGCCATGATGCCTGCTGATCGTTAGCGTCGACTCCCGCAGTCTTGCACACCTCCTTGTGTGGCTAACGATGTATCCGATACCACTTGTCACGGGCTTAGAGTTTGCTATGCTCCTAAGCGTCGTGCGGCCTAGCAACCCTCTTGCTTGTCATCAACTAAGTATGAAAGTAGGCACAACGAAAGAGAGGCAATGGGTTGAGGAAAGTTTTCTTCCACTAAGTTGTAAAGAGTTACAAGGACGTCTCTTACAAATGAATTCCCAAGGATGGCTGCAAATGAGCCCAACTTCTCCTATTTATACTACCTCCTATCTCCAGAAACTTCCTCCACCTCCTCATTTGGAGGCTTCTAGATCCTCCTATACTATTACAATTTCTAGAGTATTCTAAGTACATCACAAACCTTTGTACAATGTCTAGAAAGCTCTACTAGATTACAAGTCTTTTGACTCATTCAAGAGTCTCCAGCACCTTCCACATGTTTCCGGGTACTTCTGGCTTGTTCGATCCGACCCGGCCCGCTCGGCCCGACTCGGCCCGTCTCCATGTAACCCGACCCGATCCGGCCCGGCCTTCCACACATGCCTCCGGATTAATCTTCGATGTTCTGGACCATCCCGGTCCGTTTCTGGAATGTTCCGAGTTTAATTTCCGTGATGGACTCTCGGCTTTCCAATGTCCACTTTGCCATCACAAGGCATTATCCCGCTAAGCCTATTATAGGGGTGCTCGTGCATCCTCGCGCGCCGCCAGCGCGCCTCGCGCGCACCCCTCGCGGGTGTCCGTCGCCCGTGTCTGAGTGTCGGTCCTCGGATGTGCCTCGTCTCGTCATCTTGTCCCACGTTGTCCCGAAGCAGTGCGCCTGTCCGCTGCACTCGTCCGTTCGGTTCCCGGCG
The DNA here is from genome assembly GCA_033398695.1 of Orobanche coerulescens. Taxonomy (NCBI): domain Eukaryota; kingdom Viridiplantae; phylum Streptophyta; class Magnoliopsida; order Lamiales; family Orobanchaceae; genus Orobanche; species Orobanche coerulescens. Next base: position 117,304,480 of record CM065802.1, on the reverse strand, counting down.
TGCCTTGTCCAGCCGCCCAGGTAGTCCCGCATCAGGCCTCATGGCCTTGTCCCTCGGTCGGGCACTCTATTGCCCGGATGGCCTGCTTGCTCGGCCATACATCCACGCATGCCGCGCCATACGGCTAAGTCCCTCAGTCGGTTGTGCCGATCCACACGGCCTAGTTGTCCCGAACGTGCCCCGTGCATGTTGATCTGCTGAACCTCGCACCCTTCTGTGCGGGTCTGTCCGAGAATTCTGTCGGTCATTTCTCTCGGGGTGTGACACTGCGCTAGGTTACGAAATATAAATGGTTCATAACACCGGAATATGAACGAAACATCAAACGGAACACCTCAAAGCGTATCAAAACATAGAATGGATCCATGGCAACCCCGAAACAGCGGTTCCGCATAACAATAACGAGTCTTAGATCAAAAGATGACGGGAAAGATATACTGTAAGGTACATGAGGGTCACCACGACCGAGAAATACACCGAAAAAGAAAATACAAGGGGGAAGAAAAATGCGGATATTACACCACATAACGTACGTAACCCGCCTTACGTACGTAACTGCTGAGCACTACCGGCCGTAACTCGGCCAGTGCCGGCCTGGGCCCAGACTGCCCGGCCATGACTCGGCCGGGGCCAACTCCGACGGCCCGAACGACCCCGAAACCCGAACCTGAATACGAATCGAAGATACGGTTACGAAGTACTCGCAAAGATGAATTCGAGCACTAAGAGAACACACGATTCTGACAACCCGAAGGCTCGAAATTCGACAACGGAAAGTAATTACCCCAAACTTTGGGAAATTACGAAAATGGCCCAAAACGCCCGAAAATCACGATACGTGATCTAATAACCAAACCGAAGTTCACAACACGTCTAACAGAGTTAAACGGACTACGAGAAACTCGAAACAGCAGTTTTGAACGAGATTCGCAAGAATCGAACTCAAGTGCAGAAAAGTCGCTAAAAAGCATGGAACTTAACAAATGGCACCGAAACAAACTCGGATCTCGAAAAGTGTAGAATTAATCATTCTCATAATGACAAAACGGTCCTGAGCGAGTCGTCAAAACGGACTTCCGTCAAAAAAAAAAAGAAATTACCGGAAATCGAAATTACGGGTATTACACTCGCTACTTTTGAGTGAAGACATACACATGTCCAAGCATATGATATATATGTCTTTATTATACTTAATACCTAGTTAAGTTTTACCGACTTGCCGATAAATTTAATTGAATTCTAAACACTTCTAGTGCCAGACCCCTTATCTCATAAGGAGTGGAATGTTTCTACTCAATTTCATGGACATTGTTTCTATTTACCAAATAAAAAATGCCAGTGACATACAACAAATAAAGAAATAACCATTGCCTTTATTAATTTATATGAGTTCATAATTACATATAAATTCCCTAACTCTTATCCTCAGAGTGGCATTTGAGCGCATATGCTAACAATCTCGCACTTGTACTCAATGCCACAAACTGTGATATCCAATATCCGTATTATCCAAATGTCCCTCCAATTGTTTGTTGTACTATTAATCAGTATGTCTTTACTTCATACATTTACTGTTTTATATCTGCCTTTGTGATTTTAGTATACAAATCATGAAAACCCTGTATGCATCAATCTAACAGGAGATCATTCAGTTGTTGTATTTACAGCAACTTAATCTTAGACTTCTGCTACCCAAAAAAACTTCAAAAAAGATACAACTTACTAAACCCCCTTTCTAAGCCGTTTATACTATATACTATGGCCAACACTAATGCATTTGAATTCATGACAAAATGTGAGAAGGAGTCTGGCAAAGATTGAAGGATGAGATCAGTTTGGAGAGAAATATGCATCCTAAAATCGAGAGCCTCCAATCTCTCGATCATTGATGTCATCTTGAGGATATGATCCCCAACTTTCTTTCCATCCTTTATCCTAGCTCCACACAGTTGTTTCAATATATCATATCTAGCCATCAGAGTATTTTACCCTTAGAGTTCGGTTAGATGATCCAGTAGCTGCCAACAGAAGTCATTCTCATGTTCTCTCTACAGCTCATTTATCATAGAGTCCATCATAAAGTCACGGACTCTGACATCATCTTTGACCCACTACTCATGGGTTTCAATCTCTTCCTGATTAGCCCTAGTCCAAGTAGGAGATGGGGGGATGCCCGCCTCCAATACGTATCCCAATGATTCCATACTGAGGACTATCCTCAGATTTTGGAGCCAGTCGACAAAGTTCAGTCTGATTAAGTTGTTGTTTTCACGAGTATTGTGAGTGGATTCATTGTCATTTGAGATTTTAATGCTGCAAAAAATAAAACGGATCTTAGTGTATTTGAATTATAATCCGGAGTGTTTAGAAGAAAAGGCTTTTATATTCATGACTCGATCCCACTGATTTTATGGGAAAACCACATTCCCATGTGAAAAAAAATCAGAAATTGTTAACCAAGCGACTTCTTAGTTGTGATCAAGTTCTTTATAAAATTAATAGAGGGCAACCTATATGGTTTCTGGTCTATTAGATTTACAAAGTAGTATCCAACATCAACTCATATAATGGATGATTTGATCTTTCTTTTACCACTAACTCACTTATCCTCAATCCATACGATTTCTATGGCTCGCTGAACTATTTATGTTTAAACAGTCAATTCCTATCAATATAACAATTGAATCTTACCATGCAACCCATTCAGTTTCTAGGGGTATAATTTATCACAACCGAAGGCATCTAATACACTCTAGGAATTTATCGACCTTCCCCAAAAACACTACCCCAACATACTTGGAAGAATCGCATTTCGGTTTAAATTTCATTTTTTCATGAATTTAACTGAGGGTAGTATACCATGCACACTTTCCAACTTAATGTGTTTGTAAGCGCGGTTTGTTATCCATACTATATGAATAATAAAGTGTAACACCCCTGATATATTCAGGAATATTATAGTGCCGTAAATCCTTTACATCACGATTTACAAGGCTAAAGAGTTGAAAAGGCATTAACAGGTACCAACGAATGAAAATAACGAAATTAAGATACAACAGTTCTGACCAAATACTGAAAATACAAATGTTCAACAAAAATTATTAATACATCACCAAATTCAAATTCATCAAAAGCGACTACGTACTCGAGTACTTATTGAAATAACTAACAAACAATAGACAAGTAAACCCGGCCAGAACATCACTCTGCACCCCCGTCGTCATGCAGCTCCAGTGGTTGTTTCCCCGCTCTCCTGGATCCTGAACATAAACAAAATGTTCACCCCCGAAGGGGTTAGCACAACGATGCTACTACAAGTACCACAACGTATTATTCAACATCTCACGCAGAATAATAATACGTAATTGACAAAAATATCAACGAGTATTCTCCTACGAGAAACTCAATAAGTAACATACACAACTGATAATCACAACATGATATCATAACATACACATGGTAATTCCGACGATCCAGCGTTCACTGCCTAGAACCCACGATGATCTCGTCAGACCAACCCATGGTGGAAAAACCCGTCCGATAATCCAGCGCACGCTAGCATAGATCCCCCGATGATCCCGTCGGACCAACACGAGGTGGACATACAATAACGACATATATGCACGACAATATGTATAACAACAATACATAAAACAAATAAGGTACTTGCCTCGATTCGAAGACAAGAACGAAACTTCCACGAAAACGAAACACTCGAAGGTCGCCCCTTCAATCAATAACGTTGCTAAGCTCGGACCATAACAAAATAAGTAATATAGATTTCATTTACAGTCGTACAAACATATAACAATCCAAATCACGGTCGGAAGTTCATAAAATGTAACCTAATCAGTCGAGTCAAAAGTCACCTCGCTGATCAGCCGAGTCAAAAGTCAACATCGCTGATCAGCCGAGTCAAAAGTCAACCTCGCTGATCAGCCGAGTCAAAAGTCAACCTTGCTGATCAGCTGAGTCTATTTTATTTGTCCCGTCGAGACGATCGTTTTAAAAAAAAATTTATCCGAATCCGAGTTCGTATGAAGAAGTTATGACCGTTCGAAGGACAATTAAATAGACGGATCATATTGTGCCACGTGTCAAAACCCGATTGGACCAGAAATTCAACCTCACCAATCAGCCTACTTGACTCGCCTAGTTGATGACAGTAGGGTACTGGGTAGAAAATTGAGCATACGAAATTCTCAGGTGAAGTTGGGTGATCCAAGATTGATGTGTTAGATTCCAATATCATCATTATATCCAGAAAACATCTAACAAATCCAACTTATATGGAAGGATATAACCTCTGATGATTTATTCATAAGTATAAACATCCCAATTTCTAAAACATGATGATGCTTGGATGATTTTATCAGTGGAACTCAATATCTTGACAGCATACTTCTATCATATCCTTGATAACACGAATCCAAGTAGGAATTAGTATTAACATACCTTAAGATGAAGAAAACACCGAGACAATAAGTAGAATCCAACTCCGGTTGCTTGCTTGCCAGATCAAGATGTTTCTCCACTTTCAATGATCAATCACCAGTGACACCCAATCTTCAAAGATCACAAAAGGGGTGGTCTAAATGTGTTTAAGAGGTAGGGAAAACCCTCTGGACTTTCAGGGAACTAAGAACAGGTGAAGGAAGATGAAGACCAAATGAAATGAGGTACTGTCCTTTATAAAATGTTTCTGGACCCCTGTGCTCAATAATTTCCTACGCTAGATTCCAAAGTCCTGTGCTTAATAATTAAAAACTGTCCAGGACTATGTGCTGGCCTCCACCCAACTCCATAATTGATTACTTTACTTATAATATGCAGCCATACTCAATAATTTCTATTATTGAGTATTTGTATGAGACAAGTAATATGCTGCCATACTCATGCATGAAAATACAAATACGGTAAATACCATATTCCACTTATTGATATCACAATTCCAACTAATACAGGGTTCAAATACAGGTGAAATACTCGGTAATTAATCCGGATATTACATACTCTCCTACTAAAAAGGAGTTTCGTCCCGAAACTCAAGACGAAAATAATCTTGGATATATGGACTTCATACTTTCTTCTGTTTCCCAAGTGGCTTCTTCCACTCCGTAGCGCGACCACTGAACCTTGACCAATGCGATCGGTTTGTTTCTCAACTGCTTAACTCGACTCTCGAGTATCCTGATCGGTTTCTCTTCAAACGTGCCATCTTGAGCGACTTCGATCTCTCCGAAATCAATGACATGACTAGGATCTGGTATATTCTTCCATAATTGGGATACGTGGAACACGTTATGAACATGGCTCAATGACGGCGGTAATGCCAATCTGTATGCCAACTCTCCAACTCTCTCAAGGATTTCGAACGGTCCGATATATCTCGGACTCAGTTTTCCACTTCTTCCAAAACGGAAAATTCCCCGAGTAGCAGAAACCTTTAAAAGTACGTGGTCTCCAGTACTGAACTCCAAAGGGCGACGACATATGTCTGCGTAAGATTTCTGGTGACTCTGGGCGGTCAACAGCCTTTCACGAATCAAGGCTATCTTCTCTCGAGTCTGTACGATCAACTCTGGTTCTGTCCCGATTAAGTCTGATGAATCGTCCCAACACAGGGGCGATCTACATCTCCTCCCGTATAATGCCTCAAACGGTGCCATCTTAATGGAAGCATGCCAACTATTGTTGCAGGTAAATTCAATCAACGGTAGAGGATCATCTGCCTGTCTAGATTTAATTTCTTCGGTTAATAATGAAGTTATTTCCATCATGCACAGTTGTCCTTGGACTCTTTGTAACCATACTTCAATTCCTTCTCGAATAATCTCTCGTTGAAGGCTAAGTTGGGAGGTCAGAGTCTCCAGCATCTGAATAGAAACAGGCTTGCGGCTGAGTGCGTCGGCCACTACATTCGCTTTGCCTGGATGATACAAAATCTCCAAGTCGTAGTCCTTAATCAGCTCTAACCATCTCCTTTGCCGCATGTTCAACTCTTACTGACAGAAGATGTATTTGATACTCTTGTGATCCGTAAAGATCTGACAGTGAGTCCCGTACAGATAATGCCTCCAGATCTTCAAAGCAAAAACTACTGTCGCTAGCTCCAAATCATGTGTTGGGTAATTAACTTCAGAAGGTTTCAGCTGTTGCGACGCGTAAGCGATCACCTTGTCATTCTGCATTAATACGCATCCGAGTCCTTGGTTCGAAGCATCACTGTAAACTATGTTGCTACCCAAAATATTATCCGGAGATAGATATTGCTGGAATGGATGGGATAGCAAACAAATGCAAGAGCACTTCCGTGAGAAAGATAAATAACACAAGATTTGCCGGGGTTGTTAGCCCCGGGCTTGAATGCTCTCGCGAGATATTATTAATACCGATATTCGGGGATACAAGTACTAATGTGAGAATACAATTACAATGAGTGTAAAGTTTCTGGTTATCTTAGCTAGTGAGCGTGTAGATTGCCGGAAGAACCAGATTTGATGCTCTGTGAGTTCTTGTAACAAAGGTGATGAACAGTCGCGGTGGTGAGAGATCGACCGCCTCTCACGGCGAGTATATAGCTGAAGGTTTAGGCTTCTGGGCTTGTGAATCCCTTGGAATCTGTCTAGTGGAGACTTGCTGCTTCTGCCGATCGTCTTCTGGACGAGAGATTTGGAGAGAGAAGTCCTGAGATGGATTCCGGTGAGATAGCCGGGAGCTTGGTGATATGTGTGTTCTTCAGTATTTCCGTGGATGTATCGGAATGTGAGAGAATGTGAACTTTTGGTGGAATGTATTTCGGACGTAAGTCAAATGAATTCCGAACCGTATATTCATGATACGGGAACCGTTGAGTGAATTAATGTTGGTTAAAATGAATTGACCGAGGCCGAGAACCTTTTTCCGGTAGGAGGAGGTTCTCTATTTATAGGGCTTGATACGCCGGGCGATCGCCTTTCTTGCAATATAATAAACGGGCGATCGTCTTTGGCACATGGGCTGTCCCTTCAAATCTCGCAGGAGTTCTTGTGCAATCAGTGCGGTCGATAGGAGCTTACACGCGTCTGAGTTCTTTATCATGGTGGTCCCACTGACAACTTTCGGCGCGCATGCTGGTAGGTGAGGTAGGTGACAGGCTGTGGTCACATGTCTTGTCTGTCAGTAAAAGATCTTATCTGCTGGCGAAGATCTCGTCAGCGCCTTTGGTGGATCTGCACGTGGGTGCTTTCCTGAGATCCAGTCCTTGACGGTTTTGATGGGCGATCGTCTCTGCTCGGAGCGCAGGTCGATTGCCCTTAGCCGGTTAGTAGAGCAGATCGCCAGCTGCCAAAGGGCGATCGCCCTGGGAGTCGATCGCTAGGTGCCTGATGGTGGTTTGATATCTTCGACTTGGCGAGCTAGTCAGGGTTTGACTGGAGTTGACTTGGTCGCTCGGCCTTATAGTCGATCGCCTGTCGGGATGAATAAATCGTGACACAACAATTGCCCCCCAGCTCGCTCATACGTTGGAAACGTGGGGTGAGGTGGCTTTCTTGGCGATCGCTGAATTTTTGACGAGCGACTAAGTGTTTTATTGAACTGGCGATCGTCTTTGAGCTGATATATCCTGAGTTTCGGACGACCTGGTTGGCCGCTGAACTGCGCGGGAAAAAGCATCGGGCGTTGAAAAGTCTCCGCGCACGTGTCAGGCTTCTATTGGAGGACGCCAACGGTCATTAATGACTCCTCGGCTGACGCGTCCTCGAAAAGACGCGTACGCGGGTCTCGAGGGTCAAGCCCGGGTGCGCCGTTTGAGATCCGACCCCTGAGGTTTTCCCTTATTGCAATCGGGTCCCTGCTTTCTCCTATAAAAGGGGGCGCGGGGCTGCAGTCTCACTCACGCGTACGCATTGGAGAAAGAAGGTCCTGCTGCCGAATTTTTTGAAGATCTAAGCGCCGATCGTCGATCGATTTCACTTTAGGGTAAGAAAAATCCTTCTCTTCCTTTCTAACTCTGAAAATGGCCGGAACCTCATCATCGTTTGGAGCGGGAACTGGTTACGCGCCGGGACATCATGCCGAGGAGAAACTTCTTCCGTCTTCCACCGAGACGGCAGTGGCAATTCGTGCGGAATCGGCAGTGAAGTTGAGGCTTTGTTCAATGAGGCCGATGTTGCTAGGGAGTCGGTGGCGAGGAGAGACGATCGCAGATCGAGAGAGATCCGCGATCGGGGCTTACCGGGAGCAACATAGTGATTTTGGACGGGCTATAGGGCCTTTCTGAAATAATGGATAGGTTAGCCGGTCTACTCCGAGATTCGACTTGAGGGGATATTCGGTCGCTTATCCCTATGTGCTCCCCAAGCGGTCGCGAGATCGTGCCGCGGCGTGTCGTTGTGGTCGCTCGGCCAACTACGAGCTCGGCGTCGGAGAGATCGGCGTCTGGAGGACAAGATTCCATGTTCCTTGAGATGTGGACATGTTCGCGCCCGCGGAGAATGAACGAGCCGACCGACCTCCGATGGGTATGGTCGCGATGAGTGAGGCCGTTATGGAGGCCGGCTGCGCTTCCCTCTGTCGCTGCGGTCTCCCATCTGTTGGCCGCTTGGAATGTGGCGCCACTTCACCGACGCCGAACGCCCGGCTCCAAATCATATGCACTTTCACCCTATTCGGCGGTCACCGCCTGTACTGCCTCCGTCGCCGTTGGAGATGAACTATTTGTTTAAACTGACGGCACATAGAGGGTTGGTCGGCGGTTACCATATTCAAGGCCGATCTGGCCGGGTGATTCATGGAGTTCCGAATAAGATACGGGGCGATCAGACGAAGTGGTTCTGGGTCGCCGGCAAGTGGAGAGCTTCGGCGAGCGACAATCCCACAGGCGAACTGGAGATCCCCACTGAATTTCGGGAGAGGAATCCCGGTAAGGGTTTAGACTCTCCCTTCGCTTGGATGCGTTTTGGACTAATCTAATTTGATTTCTCTTTTGCAGGCTTTCATATTCCGGCGATCGAGGAGCTGCCTTTCGACTTCCTCGTTGTTTGGGAGCGAATTAGGAGCTTGTCGGACGACGACCTAGATGCCACTCGGATCAACAAGGAGAGTCGCTGGTTGTCGGCTCGACTATTCCGCTTCCCGAGACATCTCGCGGTGCCAGGTATGTGGTCCTGCGATCTTCACTTACTAGGCGATCGCCTTATTTTAAGGACAGTGTCTGACCGTTAGTCGATCGTCTTTAACTGCAGAGGTTCGTTTCCCTCGCTTTTTGGAGCCTCCGGCGGAGATCGCTATGTCGAACACAGGAGTCCTAGGCCGTCTTCGTGCGAAGAGGTCGACTCGGGTTCCACCCGTCGCATTGCCTATAGTTCCGGAGGCGGAGCCTCGTGCGGAGCCGGAGCCTCGCGTAGCGCAGGTCGAGGTTGAGGAGGAAATTCCGGAGGAGGGGCTTCGGGCGAATCGCAAGAGGCCGAGGCCGCAAGAAACTTCGTTTCTGCCCGGGCGATGAAGTGCCGATCGCGCGCCTCCGATCACCATCGTTGCTCCGGAGCGCGAGCCGCCCTCTGCGGCTTTTCTGCGGAGACGGCGATCGCGGATGCGGAAACTCCTCGAGGGAAACCGTTTTGGTCGGGATCCCGAGAAGGCTGAGAGGTAGATAGCATTTATGTGTTGACAATTACATCTGCGTAGGAGTTGTATTAACCTTGGTGTTTTGGTGCAGGATCCGTCGCGCAGACCCGTCTTGTCCACCGATGGTCGTGGATTTCCTGGCGAGTCGATCTCCTCGCCATTCCTGCGACATTCCTCCCTATGTGAGCAAGGCTGCTTCTGCTTTGCCGAAGGCGTGGACAACTGATCTGGATGCGATATCCAGGCTGCGATCGTCGAGTTAGATGAAAGCTGTTGTCGCCCTTTCTCTTGAGGCAGCGACCATGGCCCTCCAGTGCCGCTCAGGAGTTTGAGGGGCGGCCCTCCACTATTCGCCTTCAGGAGGATCTTGAGGCGGCTCGGAAAGAGAACGCCGAGTTTGCTGACAAGATCGCAGCGATGGAGAAGGACTCCTTGGAGGCGGCCAAGCGGGCGAGCCATGAGCTTGAGCTGGAGAAGAAGGAGACTGAGAAATATCGAATGGCGGTCGACCGATTCCGGGACCAGATGCAGGACGCCGTCCAGGCGAGGAACGTTGCTGAAGAGGAGGCCGATCGCCAGAAGGTGACGATCGCTCGGCTGACCAGCGAGCTGGCGGAGGCGAAGGAGAAGGTCGCTGCGAGGGAGGCCGAGCTCCAGGGGTCGCAAAAGGCGATGGCCGAGCTGAGAGGAGAGGTTGAGGCGACCAAGGCCGATCCCTTCCAAAACTTGGAGTATGTCAGTGAGTTCGCCTATTATTTGGCGTTCGCCGACTCGATCCGAGCGGCTAAGAAGGGAGGCTTGGAGGTCGGTCCTCTTGCCGAGAAATTCAAGTCATATGCATTGGAGCATCCTCTCAATTCGGCTTTCTCCCTGCCGATCTTGGACCTGGCGGACATCGGCGTGGATTTGGTAGTATCCGTCTCCGGACAGTCTTGCTCATCCCGACGCTCCGGAAGATGAGGGGACCGCGCCGGATGCTGATGGCGAAGGCCAGGCAGGGGCCTGAGGCGCTTCCTTTTTGATGTTTTTAGATTACTTTCTTTGTAGTTTGTAGCTTTCTTTTGTAGTACTTAGGCCTTCGGGCGATCATGTACTCTATTTTTTTTCAAGTAATGAAATGAGCATTTGTCTTTCTGACTTATCACTTGAATGAATGGTTATTTTTAAGTCTTTGTTTGACTTTGTACAAATGTGTGAGGAGAGATCGTTGCGAGGGTAGTTCCAAATGAATTGATAAACTCATAAGACAACTTTTTACAACAAGTTCGATCGCTGCACTACATCTGAAAAAATGACGATCTCCGTATGTGGTTGAATAGCGACGATCGTCGTGAAGGTTGTCCGCACTCTTCTTGCCCCTTGTTTTTATTCACTTAGTGGAAGTAAGGGGATGAAAATAATTCCTTGAGTGAGCGGTCTTTAACTTTGTCGAATCCTCGGGGACGGTCGTCCATCTTGAGGAACCGTGCACGATCGCGGAGTTCGATGGACCGACTCCTTGATCATGTCTTGATGCGCGAAGACATTGAGTGTCTCGTGACTCACTTTATTATGAGGGTCCTCCGTTAGGCTGCGCCTCGCCTCGTATTTAAACGAAGGGCGTGCGGTCTCGGTCTAGAGGAGTCCTTGCGCGGGGCAGCGTCGGATGAATCAACTCCGCGCCCGCGGCTTGTTAGCTCTGCTTCCACCTCGGCCAGCCATGGAGATGGCCGACCTCGACGGTGTACGTTGAGACGGGGTTGTGGCACGTCGCATTGTCCGGGTTCACCATGTTAGATGATGAACCTTTGAGGGCGAGCGATCGTGTCCACTGATTTATTTTGGAGGGCCCTCAGACTACGCCGGCCTCGTATTTAAACGAAAGGCGGGCGATCTTGGCCTAAAGGGACCTTGCATGGCCTAAGCAGTCGGTTCCATCGACCACGAGGACCATGGCTGCACTCTTTCACCTTGGATCGTCATGTAGATGTCGATCTTCGACGGTGTACGTTGTGCGGGGGAGGCGATCTCGTGCCTTAGTCCATCATGTTATATGGCGAACTGTAGATGGCGATCGAGTCCTCCGGTTTCTTGAATAAGGAGGGAGATCGGGATGACTTCCGTGGTCTCCTTCTCTTGATTGAAGCATATAGAGACGGTCGCCGAGGTTGATCCAGGGGTCGGCTCGTATGAGCTTCCCAGCCTGTTTTGTGCTCGATCGTCTATAGAGATAGGCGGGGGCTTCGGCTAAACCAATAAGCTGTCCAACTTGCCCTCCTCGAACAGTCTCCAGAGCTGTTTGAGGAGGTCGCGGCAATTGTTGGTGCTGTGGCCGGGACTCTTGTGGTAGGCACAATATTGGTTGTTGTCCAGGTGACCGTGGTCCCTTATCGCCTTAGGCTTTTTGAGCTCTTCGTGCCCCTTGATGGCATGGAAAATATGTGCCGGAGTTCTGTTGAACGTATGGAGGAGATGGGCTTCCATGTCCTCTAAAGCTTTGAGATCTCTGGGTGTCTTGGCGATCGCCTTCTTTGCTTTGGCGATCGCTATCTTCTGGGCAAGAGGTGGCGTTTCCTCGTCTAAGCGGAGGGTGAGTAGCCTTTGCCTGGCCAGGAAGTTGGCAGCTTTAGCGCGGAAGATCGTGTAAGTTGGGGGAATATCCTTGGAGAGATGTCTGAACATGGGAGAGTGACCGTGGAATCCCCCCATGACCGAGTAGAGAGCGAGCTCATCACTGACGGGTTCGCCGGTGAGGATGATTTCGTCTACCCGGTCGATGTAATCTGCGTCGATTCGTCCTTCCCCGCTTGATTTTTATCATGCGCTGGGGCCTTCAGTCTGGCGACCTTCTTTGGCGAAGTATGACGTGAAGTCATCCGCCGTTTCTTAAAAGAGGTGACCGATCGTGGTGGTAGTGAGACGTACCACTTATGGGCGGCTAGCCCAATGTCAGCGGAAGATCCCGCACTTGGTTGCATCGGATGCCCCACACCTAGTCATGTAAATTCGGAATTTACTCGGGTGGGTTTCGTCCGATCTCCCTTATACGAGAGGTGTTTTAGGAGGAGCGATCGTTGGTTGTATGGGGGCAAGCTCGATGTGGACCGCGAGTGGCTCGGTCGGCCGGCGATCTTCTTGCCGTGCTTGCCCGGTGTCCAAGAGTGCTCTCATCTCGCCGAGTGACGTTGCATGGCGGCCATCGCCGTGGCTTTGATTAGCGGCTCGCGATCGGAGCGGAGCGAGGCGATTGAATCGAGTCCCCGCGATCGGGCGGGAGTCGGATGGCGACATGCGTTGGGTGTGAGGTGAGTAGGCCGAACTCCCGGTGACGGATTCGGATTCCGTCTTTTCAAGGTTGGAAGCAGTGCCCGGGCCGGGATGGGTCGCGTCCCAAGCGATCGAATATGGATCCGTCCCGGTCGTGCGAGAGCCTTTCCTCGCGAATGGGGCTTTTGACGATCGCTCGTTCGGTAGCCCATTGAATTTCCGTTTTCCCATGCGGCGGATGATCGAGGAGTTATCGCGGGCGGCGCGCATGCTCTCCGTCGCTCCTCCAGATGGCCATAGCCTCCTCGATCTGTTCCTCGGTTTGGAACCGATCGAGTGAGAGGTTGGGGCCATCTCTCGGATGCGGGATCGAGAGTCTCGCGTTGCCGCGGCTTCCCTGTCGTCGGGTGGGGTTCGACCGAGCCGGAAATGGTGTCCGGCGGTTCGGAGAGCAGCTTGCTTCGATGTACCGGCGGATGTCATGATTCTGAAGGTTTTCTTTGAAGCGCAGTGAGTGTCACTTCAAGTATATGCCCCGAGAACAGTGAGTGTTCTTCGGGACGGTAGAAATAAAAATATGAGGGTTAGATCCCCTTCCTCTAGCGCCAATTGTTGCTACCCAAAATATTATCCAGAGATAGATATTGCTGGAATGGATGGGATAGCAAACAAATGCAAGAGCACTTCCGTGAGAAAGATAAATAACACAAGATTTGCCGGGGTTGTTAGCCCCGGGCTTGAATGCTCTCGCGAGATATTATTAATACCGATATTCGGGGATACAAGTACTAATGTGAGAATACAATTACAATGAGTGTAAAGTTTCTTGTTATCTTAGCTAGTGAGCGTGTAGATTGCCGGAAGAACCAGATTTGATGCTCTGTGAGTTCTTGTAACAAAGGTGATGAACAGTCGCGGTGGTGAGAGATCGACCGCCTCTCACGGCGAGTATATAGCTGGAGGTTTAGGCTTCTGGGCTTGTGAATCCCTTGGAATCTGTCTAGTGGAGACTTGCTGCTTCTGCCGATCGTCTTCTGGACGAGAGATTTGGAGAGAGAAGTCCTGAGATGGATTCCGGTGAGATAGCCGGGAGCTTGGTGATATGTGTGTTCTTCAGTATTTCCGTGGATGTATCGGAATGTGAGAGAATGTGAACTTTTGGTGGAATGTATTTCGGACGTAAGTCAAATGAATTCCGAACCGTATATTCAGTGATCTGGGAACCGTTGAGTGAATTCCGAGCTGTTGGTTAAAATGAATTCAGAACTGAGAACTGAGAACCTTTTTCCAGTAGGAGGAGGCTCTCTATTTATAGGGCTTGGATACGCCGGGCGATCGCCTTTACTGCAATATAATAAACGGGCGATCGTCTTTCAGCACATGGGCCTGTCCCTTCAAATCCTGCAGAGTTCTTTGCGCCAATCAGTGCGGTCCAATGGGGAGCTTACACGCGTCCTGAGTTGCTGTCGCGGGTGGTCCCACTGACAACTTTCGGCGCGCATGCTGGTAGGTGAGGTAGGTGACAGGCTGTGGTCACATGTCTTGTCTGTCAGTAAAAGATCTTATCTGCTAGCGAAGATCTCGTCAGCGCCTTTGGTGGATCTGCACGTGGGTGCTTTCCTGAGATCCAGTCCTTGACGGTTTTGATGGGCGATCGTCTCTGCTCGGAGCGCAGGTCGATTGCCCTTAGCCGGTTAGTAGAGCAGATCGCCAGCTGCCAAAGGGCGATCGCCCTGGGAGTCGATCGCTAGGTGCCTGATGGTGGTTTGATATCTTCGACTTGGCGAGCTAGTCAGGGTTTGACTGGAGTTGACTTGGTCGCTCGGCCTTATAGTCGATCGCCTGTCGGGATGAATAAATCGTGACACAACAAACTATAAATCCTCCTGTTCCCTGTGGAAGTCATAGATTGGTGCCGTCGTCAATCTCTTCTTCAATTCATCAAAGCTAACCTGACACAACTCATTCCACTCAAACTTTTGAGTTTTCTGCAGGAGTCGAGTAAGTGGGCGGGAAATTTTGAAAAACCCTTCCACGAACCGACGATAATACCCAGCAAGTCCTAAGAAACTTCGGACTTCTTTCACGTTCTTAGGAGGCTTCCAATCCAAAACCGCTTCAATCTTCTGAGGATCTACTCGGACTCCTTTAGCTGATACCACATGACCGAGGAACATTACTTCCTTTAGCCAGAATTCACACTTAGAGAGTTTGGCGTACAGCTGCTCGCTTCTTAAAAGTTCTAATACAATCCGCAAATGTTGTGCATGCTCTTCCGGGTTCTTAGAATATACTAGAATGTCATCAATGAACACGACCACAAATTTATCCAAATATTCGATGAACACTCGGTTCATCAACTGCATGAATACAGCAGGTGCATTAGTGATACCTAACGGCATCACTACAAACTCATAGTGTCCGTAGCGAGTTCTGAACGCTGATTTCGGAACATCTGATTCTTTAATCCTTAGCTGATGATATCCTGATCTCAGATCAATTTTAGAGAATACTGTTGCTCCTTGCAACTGGTCAAATAAATCATCAATCCGTGGCAACGGATAATTGTTCTTAATTGTCATCTTGTTCAGCTCTCGATAGTCGATACACAGTCGAAGTGATCCATCCTTCTTTCGGACAAAAAGAACCGGCGCTCCCCAGGGCAAAACGCTTGGATGAATATAGCCTTTGTCCAGTAACTCCTCCAGTTGCTTTTTCAGTTCATACATCTCAGTAGGTGCCATACGATACGGCGCCTTAGAAATTGGTGTAGCTCCGGGTTCCAGTTCAATAGTAAATTCTACATCCCTTCGTGGAGGTAGTCCAGGTAACTCGTCTGGAAATACATCTGGAAATTCGTTCACAACAGGAATGGATGAAAGTTCCACAATTACGTCTTCTTTCTTCATTGCATAACACCAGTATCCGGTACAGCCCTGTTTCAACAATTTGATAGCTTTCATCGCTTTGATCAACTTTCCTGAGCTTCCCGGTTTCCATCCCTCAAACAGTATTTCGGAACCATCATCAACGATCAACGAGATATTCCTCCTTCGGTAGTTTACAATAGCTCCATATCAGATCGTCCCCTTGCATTTCTATTACAATCAGATTTGAGAGCCACTCTATTGGCCACTTAAGTATACTGGATACAGTTTGGAAAATTGTTTAAACAACAAACTGTACGGAATCTAAATATGAGTGCGTAGCGGAAGTCTTGGATACAGTTAGTTTCCGTGGATACAGCAACGACGTATTTGGTGTATACTTAATATATCACAGTTATTTCAAACAGTAAAAGATGAAGGTAAATAACACAGTAATTTAAGTGGTTCGAGGTAAACCCCTCTACGTCCACTGGTCCTCCACACAGGAGTAAAAAGTTTATTATATAATTACTGCGTACACAACTACGTAATTATAAACAAACCTATCCTTGTATCGTTCACACAGATTGATACAAAGAACGTCACTTTCAACCGTTCACACAGATTGGTTAAAGCTTCCTTCTTGACTAGCTTCTTCACACAGTTCAAGCTTCGTCCTTATTCGTCCCACACAGTCGAATAACTTGTTGAGTTCACACAGAGCTCGGTTTTTACAGAGGTAAAAGGGTAGGTAACTGGTAAGAACAATGGCTTTGAATATCAAGTTCTTGGTGATGATAGTCATTTCTTGATGTTGAGCCTTTGTATATCTCTTTCGCTCTAACTTGCAGTATGCTTTGGAGATATGTTTGCTCAGATGATAACTTTGATAGCTTGAGTATTAGGTTACTTGGGTTGGTAGTTCGTGTGTGTTTTTGGTAACCGATCTTCAATGTCTTCAAGGATATATATAGTCTCTGAAGAAAGTATCCGTTGAGATATCCGTTTGAATAAGATTTCCTTCAACGGGAATATGACATGATCCGGATTTCGCGGGATTCTGAAGATCGAAGATCGACGGTATTTAAATACTTTATCCGTGAGTATTTAAATACTTCTTTGTTCAACGGAACTTGACTTGTGTTCTTTCTTGTCCTTTTGTGAACTGTATGGAAGATGACTGTATTTAGGGCATCGAGACAGTTTCCATACTTGATCTTTTACAAGTCTTCTTGCTGTACTGATGAGCTTTACTTATGCTGATTCGAGGCAGGTCTTCGATATAGGATAAGTCCTTAAGCCTCGATACAGTTTCCTTTACTGTATTTGGCATATATGTCAAAACCTTCTCAATAACAAATAACAATCGATACAGGGATCGGGTATCCCAGCTGATTCGATACAGGGTGATTGTTTTTCCCAACAATTTCCCCCTTTTTGACAATTTTCCAAGACTAACTTACTTCAACTCTTCGAGTCTTCTTGATGATGCCAAAACCTTCTTTATGAAGCATTCTTCTTCAATGACTTCTGGCAGATTTCTTGGTCTTTTGTCAATAGGTCTGACTTTGTGACTTAGTCTACAATAATGAACTGCTCGCAGGTACGTTTGATACAGTTTACAACTTAAGCCTATGATTGGCGCGCAGGCACAATCTTACAATGTATTCTAAGTTTACAACTGAAACTATGAACTGTTCGTAGACTAGTTCGTACAGCTTATTTTTCAATCAAGTTTGTCTAACTTGAGATTCCTATCAAACAATTTTAAGTAATCATACATAAACACAGTAGATTACGAGTTGTAATCTTTCAAGACAAACAAACTATTTTATTGATATTCAAAATGATTGAGTACAAAGTTTGCTGTTTCGAATAGAAATTACAAAAGCAAAAATAATGTACACAAATTTCAGCTCTTCATCTATAATCCGCATGCCTCCATGGTCTTTTTCCTTGCTCAAACTCGGTGCCGCGCCACCAGTTTTGAAGTGAATCATTGCCTCGTTCCTGGTAAATCGCTCTTCCTTCATATGAACGATCAAAGGCAAGTATCCAATCTTCTGGATGGGTGACCCGATCTCCTCTTCTATGTTTTGATTTCATCTCGATTTGGAGAGGGAGCTTACCTTCTTCTAGCATCTTAGAGAATTTATCTGCCGCTTCCGCTAACGTATTATAATTTTTGAAGATGGCGGATTCCCTGATGAGTCTGACAAAATATCTCATCAGTTCATTCTTGCTCCAGTGCTTCACTTCGTCGGCAGTTGGGTTGCGGTTGGTCGGCAGACGTATTTCCGAAGGTCTTTGGATAAGATTTTGCCAAGGGACATTTGGGTAATGGAATTCTGGTCTGGAGCCTGAAATTTTAAAACTTTGGGGTTGAGGTGCTAGCTTGTTCAATTCGGCGGCAATCTTGCTCGAGCGACCTCAAATTCCCTTTCTGTTGCGGTCTTATTCTCCTTGCGCCTTCTCGTGCCTCTTCCCCTTTTTGGCTTCATCAAGACTTTGCAGATTTCAAGAGCGGCGTCTGTTAGGTCTCGATCTTGGTTATTCTTTCAACAAGGGAGGAAAGAGTCTCGACATATCTTTAATGCATTTGTCGTGAGCACGCAGCTTGAGAGTCTGTTCTCAATCATTGCACAGTCTTGGCTTCACAATCCTTGTCTTTGTAGCTTCCTCCTTCAAGCTTGCTCTTGTTTATCTTCCATGATCTTCAAGGCTTGCTTGAAAACTTCTGGCAGAAGAATGAATGCGTCGACAACTCGAGATACTTCGTGTTGAAGAGTGGTCATTTCTTCTACGGCAGAGGTGTGCATCCAATTCAGTGCCTTTTCAACAGAAGATAGAGCGTTTACTGCATCTTGGATAAATACAGTCTGAAGGCCAAGAGCTCGCAGGCGCTCTTTACGTGCAGCAGAGATAGGAGAGTCAGGCTGGGCGAAGTCTTCAGTGCCGTTCAACCTCCTTACATTCATGGATGGACGTGAAGTAAGTTGGACATCCTCAGGTTCAGTACCGTCCTCGGATTCCAAGGTTGCAGGGGCGGGGGCAGCTTCTTGTGGTTCGGCGACAGATGGTTCAGAAGCGTCCTGTGGCGAAGGTTCTTCGGCAGATATGGATGCAGGAGGGACTGAATCCTCCTGTTGGATGGCAGGAATGGCTTCTTCGGTCGCAACAGGCTCGGGTGCCTGTTCCAAAATTTCTTGATCTTCCTCGACTGGAGGGACTGATTCCTCCTGGTCGGGAATGTTCTCCGGCTGTGGCGAAGGTGGATTGGCTTGGTTAGAAGGCCCTTCGTCTTGTCTGGGTGGAGAGGCGGCTCGGGCTTCAGCCTCTTCACGGCTCATTCTCGGACCTTCTTGAAGAGCATCGTCGTCGTCGTCTGAGTCATGATCGTCGTCATCTTTTGGATTGATGGGAGAGTCCTCTGACTTCTTCTTTCCTTTTCTTCTGGCGTCAGATTTTTGCAGCAGGTGGCTTTCAATGAGATCTTTGCAGGAGGCGTTGTCCCATCGCAGCAGGGCCTCAATTTCAGTTGAGTCTGTTACTTCGGAGACAAATCGCTCTTCGTGGCTCCATTCGCTCCAGTTGTACAGTGTGTCGTACGGAGCTAGCATATAGCCTTTCCATTGCAGAAATCTTTCGTACGCTTGTTCAATTTGAACCGAAAGAAGTGTTTGATTTATGATTGAGTCAGGGGAGGGACTTCGAATCACGTCTGGAGATGCTGTTTCGAGGGATTCCGGTACAGGTATGGGATCCTGTACGGAAGATGGACTCCTTGCAGGGGATGGTGCCTCGAAGGAAATTGGATCCTGCACGGGTGTGGGATCCCGTAGAGGAGAGGTATCTTTTGGCTCCGAATGGGCAGCCGATGTGCTAACGTCTTGAATGTTGGCAGATGTCTCTATATCCGTCGTAGCCGCCAAAGGCTCAGGATCTACTGTCGATGCAGTAGGAGACACCTCTTCCACAGGGGTTGGGCCCTGGGGTTCTTCAGTGGGTTGCGCCATGGGCGAGACATCCTCGGAGTGCTTGGTTTTGATTTTTGAGAGCATCCTGAGTCTCTTCTTCGATTTCTCACTAGCATAGTGTTTCTTGCTGTGAGAACGCTTGCGCTTCTTCTTTGAAGATTCCATTTCTGGGACCTTCACGGTTTCATCTCTTGGGTTGTCAGAAATAGGCATGTGCCTGGTTCTCGGGTGATTGGCATGCATTGTGCTCTGGTTATAAGCAGTGGGCTTGACGCCTCCTAGATATATCCGTGAGCTATTTTTCTTGGCGTCGGCGGATTGCATCACTCCGCACCTTGTCAGAATGTAGTTCAGCATTAAACCAAAGGATTTCTTCTGGGTGGCAGGTTTGCACACCTCTTCTTGAAGACGTTTCAAAATGATTTGGCACCAATTGACCTTTTCACAGGTCAAGATAGCTACCATCATTCTGAACCTTAGATTCGTGCACATCTCGAACGCACCGGTTCGATTTTCAATGATTCTGGAACAGAAGTCATGCAGATAAACGAAATGAAGAAGAAAATTTTTCTTGTGACAAGTGGTTGTCACCATATCAACCACTTTGGACCCGGTAAAAAGTCCATAAAACTTGGTAATCAGCTCTTGAGACCCGAACGTCTCAAGCTGGTCCATGGTCAGGCCGTCGGCGGGCAGCCTGTAGATTTTCTGGAGTAGGTCGCTATTGATGCAGATTTGCACTCCTTGGACTGTTGCAGTGATGTCAGCAACATGTCCTCCCTGGGCGAGTGACAGAAAACGAACGGCGGCGTTGAGGTAGAATTCCTCAACCAGATGGGCGTCGTATTTGTCAGCGGTTTTGCTCCCGAAGCGATAGAGACCTTGTTGTTCAAGACGAGTAATGATATACTCCATTGGTTCGGTGTCATTGATTTTCGAGATGATACGCTCGATGATGACAGGTTTCGAGAAGATCCGTCCATCAATGATGTTGGAGGTTTTCTTCAAAACGGGGGAAGAAGATTGACTAGCCATGGATGTCTTCTTAAAACGAAGGTGGAAGAAAACAGTAGAAATTCGCAGTGAATATGCAGAAAATATGTAGGCTGTTTGCTTGAGATCTCTTGTAATTGCAGAAAGCGTAAAGAGTCTCTAATGGCGTATCTGATCCTTTTATACTTGGGCGGCGAAATAGGGTTTTGCAGAGTACGAATGGTCGATTTTAAGGGATGGGAACCGGTTTTGAAATCAACGGTCAAGATGGATTCAGTGTAATCGTACGCTAATCCATTAAAAGGTTTTAAAATACAGCGGGTCCCACTTCTGACATAGTTGATTCCCTAAATGCCTAAAACGGCGGTTTAAAAATAATAAACAATTTAAAAACATCGCGGCTTTTGAGATTCAGTTGTCCAGATGTCGTGTAAGGCATTTAATGAACATGACGTTTGACATAAAAACAGGGCACGTGGACAAAAATTATTTTAAAAGGAAATAATATTATATTATATACTGAATCGAAATCCTATAGTATGTGCTGTTCTCCGCGTCGATACAGCGTTCCCCCTTAAAAAGGTACTAATAGGTTTTGAATTCCATACAGCAATATTTGGATTAATGCTGTATTCATGGGTCCTACAGTATTCCCCCTTAATTATTGCACACATCAGCTGTAGGATTCATATGCCTTCGTTCGCTACAGTACTGTATTGATGTTTCTGAGTGTACAGATAATTAATGTTGGATACTGTATTCACGGGTCTTACAGCATTCCCCTCAATTGTTGAGTAAAAACAGTAAATTTACTTACAGGGAGTCCTTTGTAGTATTCCCAATTCGTTCTTAGCATGTTGAATCTTGCTTGTGTCGAGAGGCTTGGTGAAAATGTCGGCCAATTTGGATGTCTGTATGAACTTTTTCGGGCGAACATCCTTGTTCTCGACATGATTCTGATAAAATGATGCTTCATGTTGATATGCTTAGTGCGCGAGTGCAAAGCGAGTTGTGCGTGATTGCAATTGCACTCGTGCTATCACACATGATTGAGTCTCTCTAGCATCGATTCCATAATCGACAGGTTGTTCTTTGCATCCAAAGGATCTCGCATACGGCCTACTACCAGACATAGTACTGATTCGGTGGAAAGAGAGTTAGCCAATTGCTTCTTCGAACCAAGAAACAAGTCTAGGTCCGAGAAAGTGACAAGTTCCACTTGTACTCTTCCTATCTAGCTTGCGACCTCCGAGATCCGAGTCATTTGTATCAACTAAATCGAATCCGCCTTCCTTAGGATACCACGATCCTGCATCGACTGTTCCTTTAATGTACTTGTGATTCGTTTAGTTTGTATTGAAGTGTGATTCCTTAGGTGCAACTTGGTATCTCGCACACACTCCAATGACAAATTGGATATCGGGCTGCTAGCCGTTAGGTACAGGAGCGAACCAATGAGCTTCTGTAGAGTGATTGGTCAAACGGCTTTTCGGCTTCATCGGCACTAATTTGCACGGAAGTGCTCATGGGGTTGGCGAGGATTTGGAATTGTTCATTCCAAATTTGTTGAGAAGCTCCTTCTTTGTATTTCTCTGGTTGATGAATATACCGTAGGCAATCGCTTTACTCGCAAACCTAGGAAATAACTAAGTTCCCCCATCATACTCATTTCAAATTTGCTTTGCATGAGATGTGAGAACCTTTGACATAGAGCAAGGTTAGTTGATCCAAAATAATATCATCGACATAGATTTGTACCATTAGAAGGTCATCACCTTCTTGTATCTTGAACAAGGTTTTGTCGTGACACCCTTCTCAAATCCGTTGTTGGTTAGATCTTTGGGACGGGGTTTCGTACTGTGGCTCTAGGGGCTTGTTTAAGTCCGCATGGCGCTTTCCTTAGCCTCGTAAACTAGATCGATACCGTCCGTGTTGGCAAACCCCGTGGTTGTTCAACATAAACTTCTTCTGCAAGCTCTCCATTCAGGAAAGCACTCTTGACGTCCATTTGGTATACGATAAAACTCTTATGGGCGGCAAAGGCTAAAAATATCCTAATGGCTTCTAGTGTCGCTACAGGGACGAAGGTTTCATCATAGTCGATTCCTTCTTCCTGACAATAGCCTTGTGCTACTAGTCTGGATTTGTTCCTTATGATAAGTCCATTTCCATCTTTTTGTTTGAAATACCCATTTGGTTCCTATAATCGATTGGTGTGTCGGTGCAGGTACAAGATACCATACATTGTTTCTTTCAAACCGTTAAGCTCTTCTTCCATAGATGTTATCCAATGAGAGTTGTTAAGAGCGTCTATGGTCGAAACAGTTCGGGTGGGCTAAGAATACGCGATAGTGCACATATTGAGTCTCCTAAGTTGATTGAGATTTCCATTCAGAAACCGTGAGACTTGACATTAGATTCTTCTTGTGCACAAAGTACATTTCCTTGTGTACTGTATTCTCCTACGAGTAGAAACACCGGCATTAATGTTTCCAATGATCGGCTCTTGCGGGTGATCTCTCAACCGGCTTCGGTCGGAGTTCTAGTTCAGGATCCCGTCTTGTATCGAAAGTTTCGTGGGTACGACTTGACTTGTACGTCGACTTCATCCACATCGATTCTTACAGTGCGGGGTTGATTTCTAAATCAACTACGGGTTCTATAGGTGTAGGTGGATCCAAGATAGAAAGATGGTGAATGTCCCGAGTGATATCATCTACTCCTGTAGGGTCATGGTGTGGTTCGTCGAACACTACATGAACCGATTCCTCGATCGTCGACTTCCTTTTATTAAAGATTGAAAGCTTTCTTTGTGGAAGAGTATCCTACGAATATTCCTTCATCTGATTTTTCATCAAAGGTTCTAAGTTGGTCCTTCCTATTGTTCAATACGTAACACCTGCATCCAAAAATGTGAAAATACGAAACTAATGGAGTTTTGTTATTCCATACCTCGTAAGCTGTTTTGTTGTGGTGCTTGTTGACGATACAGCGGTTTTGAGTGTAGCACGCTGTATTGGTTGCTTCACCCCAGACACGCTGCGGCAATTTGCTTGCGGCAATCATTGTCCTTGTTGCTTCTTTCAACGTCCTATTCTTTCGCTCGCCAACACCATTTTGTTGAGGTGTACAGGCAGCTGAGTACTCGTGCTGTATTCCATTCTCCGAACAGTATTGCTCTATAAAGCGGTTAGTAAATTCAGTACCTCTGTCGGAACGAATGCACACGATACTCGACGCTTTTTCATTTTGCAACTTTCTCAGGAGCTCGGGCAGCCTTGATGTTGTTTCCTTCTTCTTGCTAAGAAAGATCGTCCAAGCATACCTGGAATAATCATCAACAACAACCATGCAATATTTCTTACCTCCCAAACTTACGGGTCTCTTTGGACCGTAGAGATCCATGTGTAGCATTTCCAACACTCTTTGGGTTGAAAGGTAGGATTTGCTTTTCGGGGTTGACTTGATTTGCTTGCCTTTCGGCATGGTCCGCATGACTTGTCCTTCTTGAATGACACATCGGCAAACCTCTAACCATACCTGTCTTGAAAGCTTGTTGATCGTCTTAAAGTTGACGTGAGACATCCTCTTGTGCCATAGCCACTAAGATCTGCAGTGCCTTTGGCAACAAAACACGGAATTGAGGAGCTCATAGGCTTCCGATCGGCAATGTACATATTACGATGCTTCCTGTAAGCACAACTTCCTTGGTTTGGGTGTTCTTGACTCTCTGACGATCTATATAGAACTTCACCGAGAAGCTGTTTATCACAGGCGGCTAATACTAAGTAGATTATACTGTAAGCCTTCAACATATGCAACATCGGTGACCTTGAATTTTCCGACAAGTAGGTTTCCTTTCCCTCTTGTTCTTCCTTTAGACTTATCACCGAAGCGAACTTTTGGACCGCGACCTTCTACAAAATCAGATAGCTTGCTCCTGTCTCCAGTCATGTGACGAGAGCATCCACTATCGAAGTACCAGGTATCCTCCTCTAGAATGTCCTGTAACAAAGAAATTAGGTAGATTTAGGTCCCCTTTGATTTTTGGGTCCATATATGTTAGTTACTTTAGGTACCCAGATTTTCTTGACAGCAATTGGTTTACTGTAGGATGTACTCGGTACAGTATTGCGATATCTACGAAGGGCATATCCGTAGTTGTTATAATCATGATAATTATTATGCATGTAAAATTCAGGATTATTGTTATTGTTCCAGTACGAGTGCCGTCTAGGAGGTGGAGCCATTTTCTTAGGCCTATGACTTGTCTTGGGTCTCCGGTTGGATTCCCAATCTTTGTTGTTGATACCGAACGGCATCTGCTGTCTTGAGGGATAAAGGGTCTTCTGTATCCAATACCTAGGCGCACTGCATCGAGTGTCTTCCGTGCGGGCCTTTGGTGGTTGGATACCGTCTTCTTCTGAATGATGCCGGCTTTGATGATATGCTTGTGGAGCATGCTTTAGATTTCGCCTTCGAGTGGCCGTTGGTTCCACTGTCTCGAATAGTAGAGTTGTGGAGGCGGAATGGCGACCTTCGGTTTTCTCGCACACGGAGTTCCTTTATGGGACTAGGAGCATCTTCCGATTCTGGAATGTGTTCCACACTCTTGACGAACACGGTACTAGTTTTACCTTTATTCGAACATGAGCCGTATCCTAAGCCACTTTTATCATGAGCATGTTGCCCGGTGCTCAATTTCTTCCATTCTTTTGGACGATTTTTCAAAAGACTTCAGAATGGTCTCAAGTTCAGTTTCTCGCTTCTCGAGAGTTGTAATTTTGGTTTGTAGTAGAACCAAATCATTTGTCTTGCTCTCATTATGGGTTTTAACCTCATTTAGTTGATGAGCAAGTTGATGATTGCTCTCCATGAGTTTTTCAAAATCGACCTTCTTTGGTTTCATACCAAGAGACATATTTTCATAGTTTATTTTCAGCAAGTCATTTTCATCTTTCAGCTCTAGATTTGTTAATTGAAGTTGTATATTCTCAGTTTTTAGAGTCTCATGGGCCTTTTGAATGTTTTTAAATTCATTCATCATATTTTCGAAAGTATGAGATGCATTAGGTGGAATAACTGAGGTTGAACTTACCTTATCGTCGCTGTCTTCACCTTCTGGAACATCTTTGGCCATAAAGCACATGTATGCTTTATCATCGAACTCATCGTCAGATGAATCACTTTCAGTGACCACCTGAAGGCATTCTGCTGATTTGGATGGTGTGGGGGAGGCTTCTGATTCTCCAATCAGGGCCTTGAGCTTGTCTTTCCAAGCACGTCTTCTTTCATCTCTCTCTTGTTGCTCGGCCTCAGGCAATCTTTGGACTTTGGGATGAGGACATTTGTTTTCATAATGGCCTGGTTTCCTGCAGTTATAACACAGGTTAGCATCACCAGATGATGTTTCAGTACTTACCTTATTGATAGGTTTGGGCCTGTAGGGAGTCTTTCTAGACTGTTTGATGAACTTTTTGAATTTATGCATTAGAAGTGCCATTTCATCTTGTGACAGGATGTCGTCGTCACTGTCAGCATTCTTGTAACCGGGCTTCGACGAGCTAGGCATGCTGTGTCGACGGTTCGATCTGACGAGAGTCGTGACCTTTGAAGGAGATTCTTGACTTTCTCTCTTCTGTCAATGTCATACTCAAAAGCTTTAAGGTCAGAGAAG
Source organism: Orobanche coerulescens (assembly GCA_033398695.1). Lineage (NCBI taxonomy): Eukaryota > Viridiplantae > Streptophyta > Magnoliopsida > Lamiales > Orobanchaceae > Orobanche > Orobanche coerulescens. The sequence goes on along the minus strand of CM065802.1, from coordinate 117,278,111 downwards.
AGATCAAAAGTGGATATTTCATTAAGATTACAGGATACACGCATAGCTGTGGTCTTAATGTCCCATCGGGCTGGGAGAGATCTGAAAATTTTTAAGTTCTTCTCCTTTTGGGTGTAAATCTTGCCCAACGCTTCAAGTTCACCAACAATACCAGTAAATCTGAGGTCAAGTTCCTCAAGTGTGTCCGTTGGTTTCATTTCAAAAGATTCAAATTGCTGAGTAAGTTTTGAAATCTTGTTTTCTTTTGAGAGCTCGTTCCCTCACAAATTAACTTGAGTTTATCCTGATTTCTTTGGCATTTTGCAGCTCTTTACCTTTGAGAACGTGCCTTTGTCAAGAGTGACAAATAACGCGTTCTTAGCCACGTTGTCGAGATTGGCTCGCTTCCTTTCATCGGTTGTCCATTGCTCGCGTTCTTTCTCGAGCATTTCAGCATGGGCTTGGCCCTCAATCCTTGCGGCTGGATTGACCTTCATGATCTTGATCGGACCATCCTGTATAACAAAAATCATCTCTTCGTGCATTCTTTGCAAGATGAGCTTCCATTCTAATTCTCCAGTCGTCAAATTCGTTAATAGAGAACATAGGGACTTTGTTAACCATAGAAGTATCCATACTGATAATATAGGAATGAAAGAAACTGTTTTGAAAATAAGTGATTTGAATCTAATTCGGTTAAAAATAAATACGACTGATTCTTTTTAGAATCAACCGCTCTGATACCACTTGTTGGCCACTTAAGTATACTGGATACAGTTTGGAAAATCGTTTAAACAACAAAGTATCGGAATCTAAATACGAGTGCGTAGCGGAAGTCTTGAATACGATTAGTTGCCGTGAATACAAGAACGACGTATTTGGTGTATACTTAATATATCACGGTTATTTCAAACAAGAAAAGTCAAGGTAAATAACACGATAATTTAAGTGGTTCGAGGTAAACCCTCTACGTCCACCGGTCCTCCACACAGAGTAAAAGTTTATTATATAATTACTGCGTACACAACTACGTAATTATAAACAAACCTATCCTTGTATCGTTCACACAGATTGATACAAAGAACGTCACTTTCAACCGTTCACACAGATTGGTTAAAGCTTCCTTCTTGACTAGCTTCCTCACACACAGTTCCAAAGCTTCGTCCTTATTCGTCCCACACAGGTCAGAATAACTTGTTGAGTTCACACAGAGCTCGGTTTTTACACAGAGGTAAAAGGGTAGGTAACCAGGTAAGAACAGCAGCTTTGAATATCAAGTTCTTGAGCTGATGATAGCTGTTCTTGATGTTGAGCACTGTATATCTCTTTCGTTCTAACTTGCAGTATGCTTTGGAGATATGTTTGCTCAGATGATAACTTTGATAGCTTGAGTATTAGGTTACTTGGGTTGGTAGTTCGTGTGTGTTTTTGGTAACCGATCTTCAATGTCTTCAAGGATATATATAGTCTCTGAAGAAAGTATCCGTTGAGATATCCGTTTGAATAAGATTTCCTTCAACGGGAATATGACATGATCCGGATTTCGCGGGATTCTGAAGATCTGAAGACTGACAGTATTTAAATACTTTATCCTTGAGTATTTAAATACTTCTTTGTTCAACGGAACTTGACTTGTGTTCTTTCTTGTCCTTTTGTGAACTGTATGGAAGATGACTGTATTTAGGGCATCGAGACAGTTTCCATACTTGATCTTTTACAAGTCTTCTTGCTGTACTGATGAGCTTTACTTATGCTGATTCGAGGCAGGTCTTCGATATAGGATAAGTCCTTAAGCCTCGATACAGTTTCCTTTACTGTATTTGGCATATATGTCAAAACCTTCTCAATAACAAATAACAATCGATACAGGGATCGGGTATCCCAGCTGATTCGATACAGGGTGATTGTTTTTCCCAACACACTCCCTGGCTCCAAATGATACAGGGAAATCTCTAGTTTCTAAGTTTCCAAGAATCCTCTCTCCACTCAGTAAACCAACAAAATAAGGTTCACAATTATGAAAACTAGAAACATTCAAACGATTTACACAAGACAAGGATATAAAATAATGCGTAGCTCCAGTATCGAATAAAACGCTAACTGGCTGGGAAAGGATCTGGACAGTACCTGATGCAACAGCAGTATCCTGATCGTATGTTCTCCTCATCTCGTACAGACGTGGGGGAATAGATCCGGCACTCGATGTACCCTTTCCGTCCCACTGTCCTCTGCCTCGCCGCGGCCAAAATTCTGAGGCATCTGAACACTTTGCTGCGTTTGTTGGATACTGGCTTCCTTCTGGACTGGTTGTGGTGTACGGGCTCTAAAAGACTTTGCAGCCTCTTCACAGAACACCGCACGATGTCCCTCTCGACCACAATCAAAACAAGTCACGGCAGGTAGGGGGCAATTCCGTCGATAGTGTCCCGTCTGGGCGAAGTTAAAGCATTTCCTGGTAACATTAGTCATAGTTGATGTTGCTCCGAAGCTCTTTCCGCTCCTACCTGGGTGCGGAGGTTTCTTGAAAGAATGTAAAGATGACCGGGCCTTGCGGGGCCCGCTGTTCTTGTGCTCTGTAAAAGTACCAGAGACTTTCTGCTTCTTGGATTCCGTAACTTTCTCCATAGCTGCTTCATTGATCTCATATGCCAATGCCTTATCCTGGTATTGACGGAGTGTGGTACATTCAAAACCGGACATGTACCTCTGGATTTCTGGTTTCATCCTCATATCAAAATGGATCATCATTTCTGCATCTGTTCTGACCAGATGTCGAACAAATGCCAGATGCTGGTTAAACGTCTTAATTGCCTGAGATACTGGCACATCTGAAGGCTGAGTGGAGAAAAACTCCCGAACCTTAGCTTCCCTCACAGGACGAGGGCAGTACTGAGCTTCCATCATCAATTTAAACTCTGTCCAATCAGCATCATGGTCTATAGGCCGCATGGCTTCCCACCATTCGGACGCTTCCCCTGTCAGAAAGTATTGAGCGATAGAGGCTCTCCGGTCATCTGGGCAGTTAATTCCGGCAAAGATTTTCTCCAATTCCTTCAACCAATGGTCCCAGGTGGGAGTCTCAGAAATACCGTCGAATTTGGGTGGTTGCATCTTCGCCACCTCTTGCAGCCACCGATCACCTCGATTTCCCATATCTGGGATCCCTTGTTGTCTATCTCCCTACTGTAATCCTACCGCCACCTGCATTCGATCCACGACCTGAGCGAACTGAGTCATCTGGTTCACCACCTGACGAAGAATCTCTGGTACAGCAGGTTCCGGTTCGTTATTGATGGATCGTTGCGGCTCGCTTGAGCTATGACTGGCGTGATTAGAAGGTGACGCCTCCCTTTCAGCATTCCTTCGTCCGCGTCCACGACCGCGACCACGTCCACGTCCGCCTCTCAACATACTGTAAGCATAATTACTCAATATATAGGAAACAATATCGTTCAAATGCTCAAGTATAAGGAAATGTAACATGCAAAGGACGAGATAGAGTTTAGGAACTTACAACCACCGCCCGCACGACGACGTAGGCAGTACAGTGATGTTATTCGCGGCTGGTTACCTCAAAAGACATAAACGACCCCTATTTTAACCCAACGGCCAAGATATCCATAATCTTAGCTCCGATACCATATTCTGTATCACCCCTGATATATTCAGGAATATTACAGCGCCGTAAATCCTTTACATCAGGATTTACAAGGCTAAAGAGTTGAAAAGGCATTAATAGGTACCAAAGAATGAAAATAACGAAATTAAGATACAACAGTTCTGACCAAATACTGAAAATACAAATGTTCAACAAAAATTATTAATACATCACCAAATTCAAATTCATCAAAAGCGACTACGTACTCGAGTACTTATTGAAATAACTAACAAACAACAGACAAGTAAACCCGGCCAGAACATCACTCTGCACCCCCGTCGTCATGCAGCTCCAGTGGTTGTTTCCCCGCTCTCCTGGATCCTGAACATAAACAAAATGTTCACCCCCGAAGGGGTTAGCACAACGATGCTTGTACAAGTACCACAACGTATTATTCAACATCTCACGCAGAATAATAATACGTAATTGACAAAAATATCAACGAGTCTTCTCCTACGAGAAACTCAATAAGTAACATACACAACTGATAATCACAACATGATATCATAACGTACACATGGTAATTCCGACGATCCAGCGTGCACTGCCTAGAACCCACGATGATCCCATCAGACCAACCCGTGGTGGAAAAACACGTCCGATGATCCAGCGCACGCTAGCATAGATCCCCCGATGATCCCGTCGGACCAACACGAGGTGGACATACAATAACGACATATATGCACGACAATATGTATAACAACAATACATAAAACAAATAAGGTACTTGCCTCGATTCGAAGACAAGAACGAAACTTCCACGAAAACGAAACACTCGAAGGTCGCCCCTTCAATCAATCACGTTGCTAAGCTCGGACCTTAACAAAATAAGTAATATAGATTTCATTTACAGTCGTACGAACATCTAACAATCCAAATCACGGTCGGAAGTTCATAAAATATAACCTAATCAGTCGAGTCAAAAGTCACCTCGCTGATCATCCGAGTTAAAAGTCAACATCGCTGATCAGCCGAGTCAAAAGTCAACCTCGCTGATCAGCCGAGTCAAAAGTCAACCTTGCTGATCAGTCGAGTATATTTTATTTGTCCCGTCGAGACGATCGTTTTAAAAAAAAATTCATCCGAATCCGAGTTCGTATGAAGAAGTTATGACCGTTCGAAGGACAATTAAATAGACAGATCATATTGTGCCACGTGTCAACACCTGATTGGACCGGAAATTCAACCTCGCCGATCAGCCTACTTGACTCGCCTAGTTGATGACAGTAGGGTACTGGGTAAAAAACTGAACATACGAAATTCTCAGGTGAAGTTGGGTGATCCAAGATTGATGTGTTAGATTCCAATATCATCATTATATCCAGAAAACATCTAACAAATCCAACTTATATGAAAGGATATAACCTCTGATGATTTATTCATAAGTATAAACATCCCAATTTCTAAAACATGATGATGCTTGGATGATTTTATCAGTGGAACTCAATATCTTGACAGCATACTTCTATCATATCCTTGATAACACGAATCCAAGTAGGAATTAGTAATAACATACCTTAAGATGAAGAAAACACCAAGACAATAAGTAGAATCCAACTCCGGTTGCTTGCTTGCCAGATCAAGATGTTTCTCCACTTTCAAGGATCAATCACCAGTGACACCCAATCTTCAAAGATCACAAAAGGGGTGGTCTAAATGTGTTTAAGAGGTAGGGAAAACCCTCTGGACTTTCAGGGAACTAAGAACAGGTGAAGGAAGATGAAAACCAAATGAAATGAGGTGATGTCCTTTATAAAATGTTTCTGGACCCCTGTGCTCAATAATTTCCTACGCTAGATTCCAAAGCTGCCCAGGCTTAATAATTAAAAACTGTCCAGGACTATGTGCTGGCCTCCACCCAACTCCATAATTGATTACTTATAATATGCAGCCATACTCAATAATTTGTATTATTGAGTATTTGCATGAGACAAGTAATATGCTGCCATACTCATGCATGAAAATACAAATACGGTAAATACCATATTCCACTTATTGATATCACAATTCCAACTAATACAGGGTTCAAATACAGGTGAAATACTCGGTAATTAATCCGGATATTACATAAAGAACAACCTAGTTGCTACCAAAATTGTAGTTCATAGACCGTGTAACACCCCCAGAGCCGACCGGGAATATTACAGCGCCGTGGGCCCCGAAATGGAACCCACAAGGCTGAAGGATATTTTCGCAAACGTTAACAAACGCCTAAGAGGCTAACGACGGTACATCCTTTAAAAATATTCGAAAACTTTACAAAACCCGTTTAACAAAACCGTCGTAAAAATCTCATTTGAATCCACAAGGCCCGAAATGCCAAAACTCAACAGTTTAAAAACATATGTTAAGCTATCACTTACACGCACCGACAGAACAAATTTAGAAAATGATTGCCAAAGTAACCTAAGTTACCAAATACCAAAAGGCCATTTAAAAATACTCACGCAGCGGATAAAGATAAACAATTTAAATACTCTATCAGCGGAATACAACAACTTATCATAAACTCAATACACAAATACATGTCCTAGCCAGTATCCTCCGGGAAGCTCATCTCTTCACGACCGCTACAAGCTTGATAATCCAAAAACCAAAAAAGAAAGCCCACGATGGGGTCAGCCATAATATCCAACAATGATAACCATCACATCACGTCAATAATTACATATCAATGGAAATACTAAGTAAGAATACGACCAATGTGATCTTACCGTCGTAACTTTATGAAAATCCACGATTCGTATCCTTAACAACACAATAAGATAATACCGAAATATTTGTACGGTATCTCAACAATACCCAAGGTTCTCAAAACATTATCATAACCCGCGATACGGAAATTATACCAACTCTGGCCAATTCAATCCATCGGATAACGTCGGAAATTCCAATACGATAATCGATTGTCCATCAAAGACAAGTATCAAGGAAATACGAAACATACCTCAAGATACGAAATCCCATTACCATCACGTCAGTCTAATCCGAGATCAGATCAATACAACATATGGACATGGTCCTAACACAAGACCTACAAATGCAAACTCATATGACAACGTCAATATGATCACAACAAAAACGACAATGTATATTTATGGCGAGCCCATAATATACATATGCACAACAACAACACATGGTAATCCAACGATCCAGCGCACACAGCTATAGATTCCCATGATGATCCCGTCGGACCAACGCATGGTGGACATACGACAACAATGCATGACTGCACAAGACAATAGTACATAATGCACGACAACAAAGATCCACGATTGTATCACAACATGATCGACACAAATGACATAAATGATTAAAATACTTGCTCCGAGTCTTTCGAGAGCAATCTCGATATCTAAACCATCACCAACCATTATTCTTAATATTCACCGATCCAAAACATCATGGACGGTAGATAATTCACGTTTTCGTCAATACCATGATGTATCCTCGATAACGCATTCTCCAACCAATACCCATAAGTTTGATCTATACCATACGGATAATCATCCAATCATTATCAATCAAGGTTATACTAGTATATTAATCGCTTGAGTCTCCACTCTACGTGATTGGACCAGGGACATTTAAATAATCTTATTATTCGTGAATAACTATTATTTGATTATTATAATATTAAAATATGCACATATTATAATAATCAATGAGATATAGATGATATCAAATAACTTTATTTAATTGTGATAATTACAAATCTAGGCACATCGAATGTCCTAGGGCACTATTCCCAATAATTTCCCACTTGTACTAGGACCATTCATTCATGACTTTTAGTCCTATCAATCTAGCATGCACTACATGCTTTCTTTGTGAGAGAGACTTGGTAAATGGATCAATAACATTCTCTTCAATTGCTACTTTGTGTTGGAACACTATTGGTCGGTATCGCCGTTTGGATATAGAGTTATAAAAATCTTTGCACTTTGCGGAAGCGATTTAAGCAAGAGTGCAGAAATTAAATCGACACATGATTTATAGAGGTTCGGCTAAACGTGCCTAGGTCCTCTCTCGGTATCTTTTTCTATAGGCTAAAGATAAACCTCTGCACCTCTCTTTTATCGATCGAGGGATAATCGTTACAAGCCCATCTTCTATCGGTCCTAGTAAACCGTTCAATCACTTGTCTTTATGTCGGTCCAAGTTAAACCATTTTCCTTTTATAAACCAATCTAGCTTTCTATGGGTACTAGATAAACCTCACTTAGATATTGAGTGCGATTCTAACAATGCCGTATCCTTGGTCCTAATAACACCGAATCCAATCATATCTTTTCTTTTTCCTCTCTTGTATGATTTCGTGTATAACACTCAATCACTAAACAATATAAGCTAAAATACAACAACTATAATGCTTACAATGATATCTCAAATATGATTGCTTTGCTCAATGTTGTTGTGTGGTTTGATACCAAGTGGTTTGGTATTTATAGCCTTTTCCATCCAACTAGTCGTTAGTCACTTTTAACTTGCTAGCGTGCGCTAGCCTTTCTTCATAGAGTGCGCTATCCTCTGTAGCGTACGTGTAGCATGCGCTAATGCATGTTACGTACGTTGATATGTCTTGATTGCGTCTTGTGAATTCAGTCCAGTAGCTTCTGTCCATGACAGTTAGCGTGCGCTATCTTTTCCTTGTAGCGTGCGCTAATATTGCATCATTGCTTGCATCATATATCCGTTTGTACTTTTGACTTCTGACTTGAATTTCTACCGAATCTCCCTATGTTCATATGTTTGAATTCAAATGCTCTTTAGCATGCGCTAAAGATCACACATAGCGTGCGCTATGTCTTATGTCAGTGCATGCGTCATTCTGTATTTGAAAGTCTTCACAGCGGTCATTCACCTTCGATAGCGAGCGTTATGCTTCAAGTGTAGCCTGCGCTATCTTCATCAGGTGACTTTGTCTTCAGGTAACTTTGAACTCGTCTGATCTGTAGCCAGGTATCGTTAGCGTGCGCTAACCTTCATTTCTAGCGTTCGCTAGCATTGCAGATTGATCAGCTTTTTGCGTCTTCGACTCCTTCGTTGTTTTGTTTGCTTCTTTATTGTTTTCCTTTGTTTTAACAACTTAATCAACAAAACTCTATTAATGAATATTTGGAATAAAATATTCCATCAATCTCCCCATTTTTGGTTATTACAAAACAACATCTTGAATTGGATAAAACGTGCAAAAAAATAAAGTATATATATATATTTGTACAGATCAAAGTTTTCGAATTTGTCCATTTCGTTAGTTTTATCTCCCAGCTTTTCTTTCTTTCTTTTTCGACTTGTTCTTTTTGTTTTTCAACTTCTTCATTTATTCTTTTCTCCCATTTTTTATTCGAACACATATTTATTTTTCTCGTCAATCTTCCATGACCCTTTTTATCCATTCAACTATTTTCTCCCCTTTTTCTTATCAGCTAAAAGTGCAAAATATAAAAAAAATACCAATTGATGTATAAAAATATGCATGATAGGGTATAACTCCCCCTGACAAAAATATTCCCTTTAAAAAGTATTACCCCCCTAAGTAAAATATCAATTTGATAAAAATCAATTTTTAGGGATCCAACCGAGAGTTGGTTTTTGTTTTGAAATATGGACGATGTTAGGAATAACCGTTCCTTTAGGAATCCAAATATTTTTTATTTTAACCGTCCTTCTTGGGATTTTACAATTCGAAATATGATGCCCAAATTTTAAATATTTTTCACATTGGGGTATCTTCAAATTTAAGGATTCATTTTTCAAATTTGGTTTGAACCCCAAACCCTGTTTATTCAATGTAAATTTTTCAACTGAGAGCATTTGTTCAAATTTTTCGTTTCCACACGACAATTTTTTCGTTAAATTTTTAAGCTCGGTTTTAACTTTCAAAAGAGCATCCTTTAAAATATTTTCATTTTTCGACACAATGAGAATGATCGGTTTCAACAAATTTCTCTTTTTTAAGAATTTTGGAAATTTCAGTTTCCAATAATTTACTTTTCGCTTGGAGGGATTTAATCTCGGATAAAGCATTTTGATAATCCGTACGCAATAATTCAAATACTTCGAAAAGTTCATCGTAAGAATTACTTACTTGGCTTTCGACGTCGCGATCGTCGAATGAGCTTCGGGCCATAAGAGCGAGATTATTTTGATTGATGAAATCTTCATCTTCGTATTCATCGCTTCATGTTGCTATTAAAACCTCCTTCTTGGGGCTTGCTCGGCAATTCTTCGCAAAGTGACCTGGTTTATCACAAAATCGACAGTTGTTGTTAGGAATGGCAATGGGACGGGTTTGGGGCGGGGCAGGCTCTCCCCGTCCCCGAACCCGAAATCTAAATCATGCCCCGTCCCCGCCCCGTTCCCCGTCGGGGATCTTATCGGGCCGCCCCATTGGGGCTCTGACATACCGAACCCGCCCGTTCCCATTCCCGTTTTTGCCCCGTTTTATATATTTATATAGAATTATATTATATATAATATAAAAAATATATATAAAATAATATATATAATATATTATTTTATAAAAAATATATATATATAATATATTATATATAAAAATATATATATAAAAAATATATTATATATATTATTTTATATATATTATTTTGCCCCGTTCTCTCTATATATATAAAATATATATATATATATATATATATAAAAAAAATATAAAAAATATTTATAATATAATATCGGGGCGGGGCGGGGCGGGGCGGGGCACGATCACCCCAGTCACTACCCCGAACCCCGAAAAAATCCCCGTTAACGCCCCGATCCCCGCCCCGTAACCCGATAATGTCTGCCCCGCCCCGCCCCGTTAAGATCGGGTTTCGGATTTCCCCGTCGGGTTCGGGTTTTTTTGCCATCCCTAGTTGTTGTCGAATTTCTTCATTCCACCCGAGATGTCATTCTTTCTCCGGTTTAATAAGTTTTGGAACTTATTAATATTTTTGGAATAATATGCCGATTCTTCGTCGCTTTCATTCACTGGGATTTCTTCTTTGTTTCTCGACATCTTAGCCTTCATGGCTATCGTTCTTTCCTTCGGCTTTGGCTTGGCATTACTAGATTTTAGACCGATCTCGTAGTTTATAAGTGAACCAACGAGAGCACTAAAATCAAGATTGTTTAAATCTTTTGATTCCATTATTGCCGTCACCGTTCTGTCCCATTCTCGAGGTAGTGATTGGAGGATCTTCTTTAGTTTCTCACTACTCGAAAGGGGCTTCCCATAACAAACCAATCCATTTGTAATGACCGAAAAACGGTCGTGTATAATTGTGATGGATTCTTCTTCCTTCATTTGGAATAGCTCATAATCGTGAAGAAGCATGTTAATTTTCGTCTCCTTGACTTGAGACATTCCTTCATATGTGACTTCAAGCATTTTCCATATTTCTTTCGCACTATCACACGAAGATATCCGGTTGTGTTCTTTCAGATTTAATGCACAATATAATAATTGCGTGACTTTGCAATTATATCGGTCGTTTTTACAATCTGCATCATCATACTCTTCAAAAGTTTTGAGAGTTCCATTTGAGTTCATCTGGATTTTGGGACCAAGGCATATGACTTTCCATAATTCGATATCGTAAGCTCGGATGAAAATTGATATTTTCTTCTTCCAAGTCATGGAATTAGATCTATCGAAAAATGGTGGTCGGTTTAGAGCAAGACCTTCGACTGGAGCAATTTGAAATGCCATTTGGATCTTCTCCTCAGATGTTAATCCGCTTCTAGTAGGCACTGCTCCGATACGAATTTTTAGTGATATTGATCGGTATCGCCGTTTGGAGATAGAGTTATAAAACTCTTGGTGCTTTGCGGAAGCGATTTAAGCAAGAGTGTAGAAATTAAATCGACACAGGATTTATAGAGGTTCGGCCAAACGTGCCTATGTCCTCTCTCGGTATCTTTTTCTATAAGGTAAAGATAAACCTCTGCACCTCTCTTCTATTGGTTGAGGGATAGCCGTTACAAGCTCGTCTTCTATTGTTCCGAGTAAACCGTTCAATCACTTGTCTTTATGTCGGTCCAAGTTAAACTGTTTTCCTTTTCTATTGGACCAGGAATCTACCAATCTAGCTTTCTATGGGTACTAGATAAACCTCACTTAGATATCGATTGCGATTCTAACAACGCCGGATCCTTGATCCTAATAACACCGAATCCAATCATATCTTTTATTGCTCTCTTGTATGATTTCATGTATAACACTCAATCACTAAACAATTTAAGCTCAAATACAACAACTATAATGTTTACAATGATATCTCAAGTATGATTGCTTTGTTCAATGTTGTTGTGTGGTTTGATACCAAGTTGTTTGGTATTTATAGCCATTTCCATCCAACTACCCGTTAGTCACTTTTGACTTGCTAGTGTGCGCTACCCTTTCTTCATAGCGTGCGCTATCCTCTGTAGCGTACGTGTAGCGTGCGCTAATGCATGTTACGTATGTTGATATGTCCTGATTGCATACGTTATCTGCTTGTGAATTCAATCCAGTAGCTTCTATCCATGACAGTTAGTGTAATATTCATACCTTTTTTTGGCTATAATTATAAATTCATGAACCTCGTCGGTTGGTTTGTAATTTTTCGAATATTGGTATCATGTGTTTGATTCGAGATTGAGCTTCTATGTTGTGTTTCTTGCCAATATTTCGCTAGTATTCGATAACGGTTGGTTGTACTGTTTGTATCGCTTTCAGAACATAGGATTAACGTACGCTAAGTTACCCGAGTAGCATATGCAATGGAGGTCGTAGGCCAGCGCACGCTACTGCCGGAAGGATAGCGCACGCTAACCGGCAGCATGGGGCAGTCCAGAGGGCACTGGACTGGGACAAGGATCGATCTAGTACACACTAAGGCATCTTAGTAGCGCACGCTAGAGGAGCAGGTGGCGCACACCACTGTTGGGTGATAACACGCGCTATGCGGCCCAGACAGTAAGGGCAGTGAGGTCTGGACTTCTGCCAGACCCACAGGTAACACGCGCTAAGACGATCGTTGCGCGTGCTAACTTTTCAGGCATAGCGCACGCTGTTCGGTCGTAGCACACGCTACCGGGATGGGCAGAAAGGTTTCTGAACAGGGCAGAAAGGGTTATGGACTTGGACTAGGCGCCAGGGAGCGCATGCTAAGGCGGCAGCTGCGTGCGCTAACTCGGCGGTATAGCGCACGCTAACTCGGCTGAGTAGCGCACGCGGTCAGACGTGGTGCATGCCAGCTCAGCTGGACAGACGGATCTGGACTGCAGGCCTAGGCCGATAGCGCACGCTATTCGGAAAGTGCTAGCGCGCGCTAGGGCGCACCTATATAAATGTTAGGAATATGCCCTCGAATGCCACTCAGGGGATGAGAGAGTAAGGGCATTATACTTGTAATTATGGAATAATTAATAAAAAGGCAATACGATTCATTCACTGTTTATTGTATTTCAATTGCATTCTTGACTTGGTAAACATTGAAGTGAAGTCCATGTAAACATTGAACATTCCATTCTCGTTATGGGATAAGAGAAAATGTACTGGAAGTGTTTAAAGTTTATTTACGTAAATTGTTCGCAAGTCAATAAACTTAAAATGGGCATTAAGTTTTAATATGACTTGTATAACTGATGCTAGGACGTGTGCACGTCTTGATAGCATAGTTATAAGTATATTGGTGGGGCCAGTATACTCGAACACGACTCATACTCGATTCAGTCACACGGTATTCACTCTAGGAGAGTCGATGACGAATCGAAAGGTTGTGATAGTATACGTGGACCTTTGACTTGAGGGTTCAGTAGAAGATGTGCCTGTGACGTTTAGTTTGTCATTAGAGTAGTTAGACTCATTTGCTTAATTGCTGAGTCGACCTCGAAGTGCGGACTATACGGGCAGGTAGCGATCTTTCTTGTATGCCAAGAAAGGATTCTATCTCTGTTAGTGAGCGGCGAATGTCTATCTGATTAATGGCAAATAAGATCATAAGTCTTTGGCCAAAGCATTCTGATATAGTCGTATTAGATACACTATAAATCAGTCGGTCTTGATTTGCATTAACACATGTATAGAGTTTAGTCAACAGTAGGATTTGACTTTACCGTGACCCGAAGACTTGACCGGGACATCTGATGAAGGGTCTATACGTATATAGTATTCACGACATAATGGTTCTGGAATGATCCCTTCATTCGTTCTCAGTCGGGGTTTACAGTGTGGTCCGCTAGGCTGGCTAAGTGCTGCCCGCACTCATTGGTTCCTCCCAATGCCGGCTGAGACGGACCTACGGAGTCGCGCATCAGGAGCGTTCACGGATAAATGTGAATTTATCATCTCTCTATTAATATTAGATATTGGATATCAAATTATGATTTATTGGATAAATTAAATATCGGTCTTATGAATTTAAATTAAGTTACCGGGTAATTAATTTAATTCATAAATTATATTTCTTAGAGAAATATATATTTGTATTTGATATAATTAATTAATTAGATTAATTAATTAATATAAATACATTGATGATTAAAAAGAGTGTATTTAACGGAGTCGTTTGACGAACGTCCGGTACACGAGCCGAGTGGCTCGGCTCGTTTTCTAGGAAACTTCCTTGTGGCCACCCACTCCTCATGGCATGGCATGATCTTGCATGTGTGTGGGAACTCACTTAGAGTTGAGATTCCCACATAATTGTGAATGATAGTTGTAAAGGAATAATTATTCTTTTATAATATATATATATCATTACATTATAAATGATGATATGAGACAACAACAAACATCTCATACTCATTCATTGAGAGCTGCTGCCGTGAGTTATATGTGAGGAGGGAGGCGAAATTTTTTCTTTTCTATAATTTTCATCTTAGAGGTGTTATAAAAGTTAAGAAAAATTGAGAGAAAAAATTCCTACGAGTTCCCTAGCCGTGTTCTTGGAGAACGGAGTCTCGTCGAAATTTTTCCGGGCAACTTCCGACGCGTGTGAAGTAGAGGCTTCGAATTTTCGGTGCTTGGAACGAAGGGATTTCGTGTTCGGGACGGGATCGTGATCATCGTCTACATTTTACGAAGATTTATTTCAAAGGCTTCAAGGGTATGAATCTTTATCTTTGTATTTATTTTTTCGTATATACGTTACTTGATCGATCCTGTTTGGGATTCGTATTTATTTCCGCTGCGTATTTCGTTTTATTTTCGGAATCCCAACAGTGGTATCGGAGCGAGGTCAATGATATCGTATATACGATTATTTGTGCATTTTGAATGTTATTGGATGATGTTTATGATTTAGAATCATATTTGGAAAATTTTAGATTTTAAATTGTTCGTTGTAGCATCACGTTTTTGGAAACGGGCCGAAAAACGAAGAAACGGGGCTGGCGGTGGTCTTGGCGGCCTTGCACTGCTGCCAGTGCCGGCGTGCTCGGCCATGACTCGGCAGGGCTGAGAGTGCTCGGCAGGGCGATAATGATCGGCGATCTGCCGATGGCTCGGCAGACCCTCGGGTTTTGGCCCGATTTTGAATCGGGCAGCATGGGCCTAAAACCGGATTATCAGGACTCCGTTTAAGTTTATATTTTATTGTAATTATTTCCCAAAATTTAAATTGGATTTTAATTTGACTAAATTAATATTTGGAATATTTTGAGTTAAGGAAATAAATTAAACGAGAATATTATTTTTGGCGGATTACTTGAGCGAATTAAAATGATGATTATTAGTATTAATTTGATTAACACCATTAAAATTGAATAGATTAATTTTATATTGATTGGATTAATATATTAATTGATTATTTAATTTTAATGCCACTTTATATTAATTGGATTAATATAGTAGATATTGAATAGATTAATTTTATAGATTAATTAGATTAATTTATATTAAAATTAATTGTTTAATTTCGTTGCCATTACATGTTGTATGGAATCCTTATGTGATGGTGATATAGCTCGTGGACTTAGTTTTTGATTTGTTCGATTCGATTGGGTTGTAAAGGCCGTTTTGAGCCTATTTATATTTACTAGAAAATTTGTATAGGATGCATTTTTCAATGATGTAAGTATTATTTTGGGTATGACGAAGACCGAAGACAACCGACCGAGAAGACGAAGTATCGAAGCGTATTTTTATTTATTGGGTCATTCGCTTGGCCCAATTTAGGAATTAGGTCCATGAGCTATATGTTGGTAGTAACTAGGTTACTATTTTACATTTTCATTTTGAATGATTGACAAACATACAAGCGCGTATAAATGAATTAATGTGCAAAGTGTAACATTAATCGCGAAATTCTCCCGACAACAAGCAGGACCAAGTTTGAAAAAAGTTACGAGGTTTCCTACCCTCCATCAAACTCGTAGAAAATTGATACCCGAGCTGGTGTGCTATGCTTAGAGTTATCGGGGTAGTACATTTGGTAGAGGTTGAAAAATTCTTGAGTGCATTAGATGCCTTCGGTTGGTGATAAATTTCGCCCTAGAAACACGATAGGTTGCGGGTGAGATTCAATAGTCAAACGATGAGACGTTGATGGTCAACAACTTAGATAGTCCGGATTGCCAAGAAACACGATAGGTTGAGGGCATGAAGACTAGGGTAAAACAAGATCAAATCATCCGTTAGACGGGTTGGTGTTAGACACCACTTTACGAAATTAATTGGCAAGAAACACGATAGGTTGCGTGCATTAAAATTGTAAAGAACTTGATCACCACTAAGAAGTCGATCTAACCATGATTTCCGGATTATAACATGGGAGTGTATAATTAGATAAAATTAGTGGGAGCCGAGACAAGAATTATACAAGACCTTAAGTTCTATACTCGGTCATAATTAAACAAGTCACTAATTTAATCTTGTCTAAATCTTTGCGAAAACGAAATTGAATCTCTCTAAAATGGCTAAAAACCCACTTGGAATACTACGTGAAAAGAATCTCCTAAGCGGCCCTAACTTTGTTGGTGGTTGCGGAATCGATGATTGTACTCGGTATGGAGTCTCTGGGATACGTCTTGGAGGCGGACATTCCACCGACTCCAATCCGGACTAGGGGTAATCGGGAAGACATTGGCGTCCATGAAAAATGGGTCAAGGATGATGTGCTAGTCCGTGGTTTTATGATGGGCTCAATGACTAATGAGTGCAGAGAGCGCACGAGAAAATGACTTCGCTAGGCGATTCTCGCACACTTGACCGAACTTTATGGAGAGCATAGTAGGGTGCTAGATATGAGATATCAAAGCGGTTGTTCGGTGCTAGGATGAAAGAAGGGGATAAAGTGGGAGACCACGTCCTCAAGATGATCTCTATGATTGAGAGGCTCGAGGTGCTCAACTTTAATATGGATTTATCCCTTCAAATTGATCTCATCCTTCAATCTCTACGACTCTTTCACGCAGTTTGTAATGAATTTCAAGCTGTAATGAAATTACATGCACATTAGTGGGCTAATGAATAAGCTAGTGACGGCGTGATCTAACATGAAGACTAAACCGAGAGAAATTTGCTCTTGTGATTTCTTACGGGCCTAAGAGGTCCAAGAACAAGAAGAAAAAGACCTACGAGCGGTACAAACCCAAGAAAGGGGTGCAAAAGGAAAGGGCAAGGCACGAAAGGTTCAAAAGGTAGGCGGTCCAAAACCTACGGACAAATGTCTTGAATGCGGTGAGTGGGCCACCGGCGAAGGACTTGTCCCACGATTAATGGCGCATCAGTGCACGGAACTTTTTGTTTTTGAAACTAATTGTTCCGCTCGTATATTACGCTTCATGGATTAAGATTGGTGCCACTTCTCACATTTGTACTATGAATCGGGATGCGGGCAAGTAGAAAACTTAAAGTCGGGAAATAATGATCACTTTGTTGGAAGCGGACAAAGTGTCGAGGCAACCGATATTGGATCAATCCTTACGGGTTTAGAATCTGGTTTTATTTTGACATTAGATGAAGTACTTGTTTTGCCCAAGGGGCATAAACATTATATCCATTCAGTCTTGGACCGGAAAGGATTTTGTTTCTTCATTGGCAATGGCGGTTGTAAAATTTATTTTGAAATAAATTGGTTGGACAATACATTGTTGAATGGTTTATATCATCTGAACATGCAAAATAAAACAGCAGTGAACACTATAACTAGGAAACGTGGTAGGCAAGATACTAATCAAGCTCTTAAATGGCACCTTAGACTTGGTCATGTTGGTCAGACCAAGGTTCAAAAAATGTAGAAAGATGGATTTTTAAGTCCATTGGGTGTAGAACCCTATCCAACTTGTGAATCTTGCCTTAGAAGCAAAATGACTAAGTTCCCCTTCACAGGGACTTTTGAAAGGGCTGCCGATAAACTTGGATTGGTGCATACCGATGTTTGTGGTGCTTTAGAAGTAGCCCGAGACGGATATCAATATTTCATAACGTTCACAGATGATCATACTAGGTATGGGATTGTGTACTTAATGAAACATAAATCTGAAGCCTTTGCTAAATTCAAAGAATTTAAGGCCCTAGTTGAAAAACAAACTGGATGTCATATCAAAGCACTTCGGTCGGACCGAGGTGGCGAATATATGAGCACTGAGTTTGATGAGTTCCTTAAGGAACATGGAATAGTTTCACAATTCACGCCTCCGGGAACCCCACGGTTAAATGGTGTTTGAAAGGAGAAATCGGACTTTCTTGGACATGGTTCGCTCCATGTTAAATTACACTGATTTACCTATTTACTGTGGGGTATGCCTTACTAACCGCCTATATCCTAAATAGATGTCCTTCCAAATATGTTCCTATCACTCCATGAGATGTGGAAGGGTAAGAAACCAAGCCTTAATCACATAAGGATTTGGGGATGTCCGGCTATGTCAAAAGGCTAAGGTGGACAAGCTGAGGCGAGTCCATAAAAGGACGTTTCATTGGATACCCGGAGGACTCGATGGGTTATCTATTCTACATGCCGGAAGACCATAGGGTCATTGTGGCATTACAAGCGCACTTCCTTGAGGATGAATTCATTCGGGAGGGTGGCTCGGGTAGAAATATCTCTTTGGAAGAGCATAATGAAACTCCTAAGGAGACATCGATCGGGGATCAAGAACCGAACCTATTGTAACACAACCTCCACTTGAAGGTCTGATAGGGTATCTCACTTACGAGAGGTATGGCTATACACATGTCGAGGAACCGGGTCTCCACGACACAATGCGATGAAAAGGACCTGTCACCTATGACCAAGCGATAGTGGATGTAGACTCGATAAATGGCAAGAAGCAATGGAAGTGAGATAGACTCGATGCATACCAATCAGTCTGGACTCTAGTAGATCTTCCAAGCGGCATGAGGACTATTGGAAATAAATGGATCTATAAGAGAAAGACTGATGGGGATGGCAAGGTTGATGCCTATAAGGCCAGGCTTGTGGCAAAGGGTTATACCCAAAGGGAAGGAATCGATTATCATGATACCTTCTCGCCCGTAGCTATGATAAAGTCGATTCGCATGATGCTTGCCATTGCTGCCTATTATGATTATGAAATATGGCAAATGGATGTCAAAACGGCTTTTCTAAATGGATGCCTCGAGGAGGAAATCTATATGGAACAGCCTAAGGGTTTTGTGTCCAAAGATAATATTCATAAAGTGTGTAAGCTGCAACGAGCCATTTATGGTCTGAAGCAAGCTTTTCGGAGTTGGAACCTTCGATTTGACGAAGCAGTTAAGGACTTTGACTTCGAACGAAATGAGGAGGAACCGTGTGTTTACAAAAAGGTCAATGGGAGCAACATTGCGTTATTAGTACTATATGTAGATGATATTCTACTTATAGGAAATAACATAGCAATGCTCAGCACTGTGAAAGCTTGGCTTTCTAAAACATTCTCCATGAAAGACTTGGGAGAATCTTCCTATATGCTAGGGATCCGTCTTTACAGAGATAGACCACGAAGAATGATAGGACTTTCCCAAGCCCTTTATATCGATAAAATCCTGAGAAGATTCAAGATGGATGAATCTAAAAGAGGGTTCCTTCCCATGCGACATGGAATTCATCTCACCACAAAAATGTGTCCTCAAAGTGAGGAAGACAAGAGAGAGATGAGTAAGGTACCCTATGCCTCGGCAGTGGGTAGCCTCATGTACGCTATGTTGTGTACGAGACCAGACTTAGCCTACGCTGTGAGTATGGTAAGTCGATTTCAAGCAAACCCGGGAAGGGAACATTGGACTGCCGTAAAGAACATTCTTAAGTACTTAAGAAGAACTAGAGATTTAGTTCTTACTTATGGTGGTGGAGAACTGAAGGTGATTGGATTCACCGATTCTGATTTTCAAGGAGACAATGACGGCTCTAAGTCGACATCTGGTATTTGTTTACTCTCAATGGAGGAGCGGTATCTTGGAAGCTCCAAGCAAGCTGCTCTGCAGATTCCACACCCAAGCGAGTATCAAGTGCCTCGAGGCTAGCAAAGAAGCATTTTGGATGCGAAGTTTATACAAGAACTTCAAGTGGTGCCTAACGCGGAGTTGCCTATATCACTATTCAGTGATAATGATGGAGTATCGCCCAAGCCAAGGAGCCGAGGGCTCACCACAACACCAAGCATATAGAGAGAAAGTACCACATCGTTCGAGAGATGGTGGAAAAAGGATATGTTTCATTGGAAAGAGTAGACTCAGAAGACAATGTCTCTAACCCGCTGACTAAGCCATTATCTCAGGCCGTCTTAGAAAGATATCTGAAGAACATGGGTATTGGATACCATGATGTGTGGCATTGAGTGCAAGTGGGAGATTGTTAGGAATATGCCCTCGAATGCCACTCAGGGGATGAGAGAGTAAGGGCATTATACTTGTAATTATGGAATAATTAATAAAAAGGCAATACGATTCATTCACTGTTTATTGTATTTCAATTGCATTTTTGACTTGGTAAACATTGAAGTGAAGTCCATGTAAATAAATCGAACATTCCATTCTCGTTATGGGATAAGAGAAAATGTACTGGAAGTGTTTAAAGTCTATTTACGTAAATTGTTCGCAAGTCAATAAACTTAAAATGGGCATTAAGTTTTAATATGACTTGTATAACTGATGCTAGGACGTGTGCACGTCTTGATAGCATAGTTATAAGTATATTGGTGGGGCAGTATACTCGAACACGACTCATACTCGATTCGATCACACGGTATTCACTCTCGGAGAGTCGATGACGAATCGAAAGGTTGTGATAGTATACGTGGACCTTTGACTTGAGGGTTCGGTAGAAGATGTGCTGTGACGTTTAGTTTGTCATTAGAGTAGTTAGAATCATTTGCTTAATTCTTTGAGTCGACCTCGAAGTGCGGACTATACGGGCGGTAGCGATCTTTCGTATGCCAAGAAAGGATTCTATCTCTGTTAGTGAGCAAGCGAATGTCTATACGGTTAATGGCAAATAAGATCATAAGTCTTTGGCGAAGCATTACGATATAGTCGTATTAGATACACTATAAATCAGTCGGTCTTGATTTGCATTAACACATGTATAGAGTTTAGTCAACAGTAGGGTTTGACTTTACCGTGACCCGAAGACTTGATCGGGACATCTGATGAAGGGTCTATACGTATATAGTATTCACGACATAATGGTTCTGGAATGATCCCTTCATTCGTTCTCAGTCGGGGTTTACAGTGCGGTCCGCTAGGCTGGCTAAGTGCTGCCCGCACTCATTGGTTCCTCCCAATGCCGGCTGAGACGGACCTACGGAGTCGCGCATCAGGAGCGTTGACGGATAAATGTGAATTTATTATCTCTCTATTTTTTTTGACTCATCAAGGTCAATATTATTAAAAAAAACGAGAAACAGAAAAGAGTTACAAAGAGAGGGCCATCCTAGACAACAAAATAAAATCTCAAGCTAATCCCACAGGTGGGTAGTCAAGAGAAATAGAGAGAAAAAAAATATGGGGTGCAACACGAGGACTTCCTAGGGGGTCACCCATCCTAGTACTACTCTCGCCCAAGCACGCTTACCTTCGGATTTCTGATGGGATCCGGTGCATTAGTGCTGGTATGATCGCATCCTTTATTATCTCTCTATTAATATTAGATATTGGATATCTAATTATGATTTATTGGATAAATTAAATATCGGTCTTATGAATTTAAATTAAGTTACCGGGTAATTAATTTAATTCATAAATTATATTTCTTAGAGAAATATATATTTGTATTTGATATAATTAATTAATTAGATTAATTAATTAATATAAATACATTGATGATTAAAAGGAGTGTATTTAACGGAGTCGTTTGTGACGTCAGGTACGAGCCGAGAGTGGCTCGGCTCGTTTTCTAGGAAACTTCCTTGTGGCCACCCACTCCTCATGGCATGGCATGATCTTTCATTTGTGTGGGAACTCACTTAGACTTGAGATTCCCACATAATTGTGAATGATAGTTGTAAAGGAATAATTATTCTTTTATAATATATATATATATATATATATATATATATATATATCATTACATTATAAATGATGATATGAGACAACAACAAACATCTCATACTCATTCATTGAGAGCTGCTGCCGTGAGTTATATGTGAGGAGGGAGGAGAAATTTTTCTTTTCTATAATTTTCATCTTAGAGGTGTTATAAAAGTTAAGAAAAATTGAGAGAAAAAATTCCTACGAGTTCCCTAGCCGTGTTCTTGGAGAACGGAGTCTCGTCGAAATTTTTCCGGGCAACTTCCGACGCGTGTGAAGTAGAGGCTTCGAATTTTCGGTGCTTAGAACGAAGGGATTTCGTGTTCGGGACGGGATCGTGATCATCGTCTACATTTTACGAAGATTTATTTCAAAGGCTTCAAGGGTATGAATCTTTATCTTTGTATTTATTTTTTCGTATATACGTTACTTGATCGATCCTGTTTGGGATTCGTACTTATTTCCGCTGCGTATTTCGTTTTATTTTCGGAATCCCAACAATAAATACATGTGTTGCGGTCAACACTTATCATTTTTCACATTCTTTCCCCTTCTCCGATTTTCTAGACACCTCCAAAGTTGTGTAGGCGAGGGTTTCGGTGGAGCACAGTTGAATCTCAGATCTTTTCAACTTCAAGCAAAGATATATCAATCTTATATTATTTTTCACCAAGGAATTGAGGTAATCCTTCCTTAGAACCCTAACTTTGGGGAATTTTAGGGGTTTTGGGGATCTCGTTTCTCCAACCATTTTAACTCCAAATTTATGATGGATTATAGTTTAATATAGTTTTATAAGTATGATTTCATGATTTCCTCAAGGTTTTGTGGATTGATTCCGAATCTTCCTTCGTAAATCGAGCAAAACCCGTTATGCCCCCGTAGTGGTCGATAAAATGTTCCTAAGGATAGAACTTAGGATGGATTTTAGTTTTTTTGGACGGAATTGTAGTTGATTGAGCCTCGATGTTTGTTAGGAGCGGGATTTGGAAGATAGTTCGGACCGTAGCCTTGTTCGTTGTTGTTCCTTTGTGAATTAGAAATGCGGGCAAGTACTTTATTGCATTAGTTTCTGGCATGCATTTCTATGATGAATTTGATATTGATGAGAGTTGAAAGGTTGTTCTCGGGTACTCTCACTCGGGGATTGACTCGACGGGGTCACACGGGGGCTTGGTGGCTTAGCAGCTGGACCGGGTCACGAGAAATACTTCGAGTGGGCATTCTCACTTGGGGTTGCTCGACGGGGCACACAGGGACTTGGTGGCTTGAGGGCCGGACCGGGTCACGAGAATTGTCGGAGTGTTTTTACTGATGATTGATATTGATATTCCGGAGTATCGTGAAATGAACTGTTTCGGATTTTGAATTGATTTGGAAATGCCTGTGGATTAAAATATTGTAATATTGTACTTGCACTAGCGGTTGTTGCTAACCCCTTGTTGGGGTGGAATGTTTTGTACATTTCAGGTACTCTCGAGGGACAGGAGCCCACATGTGGTGCACACGGCGTTGACAAGCACACCGGATGTTAGAGACTCGTATCAGTCATTGTATTTGTAATGTCAGAGTCGGTTTTATATTTTGTATTATTGTTGGTTTTGGGTTGTACTATGTCATGTGATGTTTGCGTTGAGTGAATGCTGTTTAACTCTACTATTTTGGCTACGGCCGATGCCTAACTCATGTTTTGTATCCTGTGTTGGACTGTTATGTCGTGGTGATTGTGTATTGGAATGTAGCTTAACTTGTGTGTTGTCAGCCTGGTGGGACCCTTGTGTGTCTTGCGGCGTGTTATTACCCAAAGTGAAATTGGGGTGTTACATTTATGGTATCGGAGCCTAGGTTTCGGGAATACCTAGGCCTTTGGTTATTTGGGATGTCAAGTCGTAAGAGTCGTATAAACTGATCGAGCTTAACACCGTGTGTCGATGTTGAGCCGTGTGACCCGTGGTAGTAAGACTCCTTGAACTCTCTTTGTGCCTTGTCGCTTTCATAATAAAGAAGATTTGAAATCCTTGGATTGTGAACTGTTCTGATAATTTTAATCCTTTTATATCTCAGTATGTTGAGAGGCCGTGGCGGGCGTGGCGGACGTGGACGCGGCAGAGGCCGTTGTCGTGGTACCGCTAATGATTACGCGCACCTTCTAATGATGCATCCGATTCGGCATCCCATACGGACCCGAACACCGCTTCTCGAACCCGGCGGGCGGCAGATCCTGTAAGTCAAGAACCGTCGGCTGACTCTAATGTGAATGCCGGCATAGCTGCTATAATCCAGCAGGTAGCAGCACAGTTAGTCAAGTTGAATGAGTCCAGGCATCATGACCAGCCGACAGATGAGAGTAAATGGCTTCAGGGAGTGATGAAAATGCAACCTCTCCATTTTACTGGTGCATCTGATACGTTGGGCTGGGAAGGGTGGTTGTTTCAGTTTGGCAGGATTTTTGATGCCGTTGCGTGCCCCGAAGAGAGACGGGTCCCTATTGTACAATATTTCCTTGACAAAGAGGCTGCGGATTGGTGGGAAGCTGTGAGACCTACGGATCGTGTGGCCACTTGGGCCGAGTTTAAAGCTGCAATAGAGTAAGAGTATTGTCCTTGGCATGTTAAAGAAAAGTGCATCGCATATTTATTTATGGAAACACCTCAAGATGTACCTGTCACCGATGCCATCGTCACATATAATCAGCAACTGAACCATGTTCGTGAGCAAGTAAAGACTGAAGCGGATAAAATCTATTACATTAATTTGTGAATGAAGCCTAGGATTCGTGAGGCTATGGCGGGTTTCAGATGTGTTACTTTGAAGGAGTATCAAGATCGTGCCATGGACATCGAGATGGTCATTTCCGCGTCAAGGTCAGGTACCGAGATCAAGAAGCCGAAGACGACTAGTGGCTTTTCGGGAAGTAAGAGTGGTGGATTTCAAAAATCTCAAGCTTCTCATTCCGCTATCGGGAAGTTTGTTCAGCAAGCCAGTAGTGCTCCGAGTTTTCGACCGGGCCAGTCTTCTACCTTTGGTGGAGGACAATGTTTCAATTGTAATCAAACAGGCCATCAGTTTCGAGAGTGTCCACTTCCTCCCGTTATTTGTTACACATGCGGACAGACTGGTCATCGGGCGGCTCATTGCGAGGCTGCCACTAGATTTATTAAACAGCAGAGTTCGGCACCAACTCCGAGTGTGAACCCAGGGACTACATCTAATCAGTCGCAATAGACTTTGGGACGTGGAAGAGGTCGATGCCAGTTGGATCGTCAAGCTGCATCGAGTGTGGGTTCGGTACAGCCAAGAGTGTACCAGATGAGACGTGCGGATGACACAGAGGCTCCGGTAGCTGCAGTTATCACGCAAATACTTTCTCAACCTATATCTGTATTATTTGATTTGGAAGCTACCCATTCATTTGTTGCTCTTGATTGTGTGAAATGTTTGGGTCTTGGGCGTTTGATTGAGTGCGAACCATTCGTAGTAAGTACTCCTAGTGGAGAGCGTTTGATTGGGAACCAAGAGATTAAAAATTGTCTTGTGTATATCGGGAGTCGAGATTGGCCTTCAGACCTCATTGTGGTAGATCTGAAAGGAGAGGACGTAATTCTGGGATACGATTGGTTGAATCGTAATGGTGCTATAATGAACTACGAGTATTTGTAATATCCGGATTTATTACGGTGTATTTCATCTGTATTCAAACCCTGTATTATTCGGATTGGTGGTTGTGATTATTGGAGTATGATATTTCTTGCATTGATATCATTGTACATAAGTATAGAAGCATGCAAAATTTCTCATGCAAACTCGTGATAGCGCACGCTAAGAATGTATCTTAACGCGCGCTATCGGGCTACTATTAGCGCACGCTATGCGAGATAGGAGTTGCGTGCGCTAAGAACTCAATTATTGAGCGGGACGGCTAGCACATGCGCCACCGGGACATGGGTCAGGATAAGATTCCCGCGACGAGCCGGACAATTAAAGTCAACCATTATTAGCGCACGCTAAGGAATGCTTAGTAGCGTGCGCTAACTTGTTAAAATGCGAATATTATAAATGGGACAACAACTCGTTTTGGCTTACATTTTACTCGTTCATACCGCATTCTTGAGAGGCCACAGAGCTGAGATATCCTCCTAAACACTTAGAACACATTTTGTTGGTGTTTATATATTGGTTATCACTTGGGAGTAATCATTGAAGTGGAATAGCACCTTGGAGTGGCATACAACCAACCGGAGTTGGATTCTACCTTACGGTTCAGTGATTTTCATCATACTAAGGTATGTTCAATCTATCACCAGACTTAGAGTTGGATTCTAACGATTTGGATGATCATGTTAACAAGATATGGATTTTCATAGATGAATTATCCAAGTATATCATGTTTGGAATATTGAGATGATTAAGCCTTAAGTACCTTGATTATGATCATCATGATTCGAATCTTATTACATTGAACAAGTAAAGGAAGCTTCTATCATTGGTAATTCGAATCTAGTAGATGACTTCATAATAATCATGGACTTGACTTTAACAATCATTATTGTTGGATAAATCTAAAGGATTGATCATGGAAAGATTTATCTAGTATAGATGGAACGTTTAACAACTTCAGCATGATAATATTGATTGATATAAAGGTGTTGATATCAACCGTTAAGCCTTTCGAATTGTCGTGTGTAGATTTGTAGTCGGAATGAAATATGGTTTTAATGGTATGCATATCCTTGAATCCGAAGTTGTTGTTATCCGTAAGATCATTCATAATCGTATGTACATGATATTCATGGAAGTAACATGAAGTATCACGGAAGATTTCATTGTTTCGATCATGGCGAGAACAGTTTACTGCTCAGCAGTAAACTGCCATGCATAAATAGCGCACGATATGCTATGAATATTAACGTGCGCTATCGAGCACGAGTTAGCGTACGCTACGTTTGATACGTAACGTACGCTAGGCCATCAGACGAGTCAGTCGACTGATCAGTGAAGTACTGACCATACATAGTTAGCGTACGCTAGGCTTTGTTGTTTGCGTGCGCTATCGGGCAGACTTAACGCACGCTACACAGAGTACTTAGCGTGCGCTAAGCAGTTCAGGCAGATTGCATTTTATGAACTTTTGGCCGTAAATCGAATTGTTAAACATTCGTACGATGTGAGATAAATCCTATATCATTTCTTTTGTTAAGGTTTGGTCTCGTTACGTGATTGATTGAGGAGGATGACCTTCGAGTGTTCATTTTCGTGGAAGTGTTGTTATTGTCTTCAAATCGAGGCAAGTACTTTATTTGTTTTATGTATTGTTGTTATACATATTGTCGTGCATATATGTCGTTGTTGTATGTCCACCTCGTGTTGGTCCGACGGGATCATCGGGGTATCTATGCTAGCGTGCGCTGGATCATCGGAAGGGTTATTCCACCACGGGTTGGTCTGATGGGATCATCGTGGGTTCTAGGCAGTGAACGCTGGATCGACGGAATTACCATGTGTATGTTATGATATCATGTTGTGATTATCAGTTGTGTATGTCATTTATGAGTTTCTCGTAGGAGAAGACTCGTTGGTATTTTGTCATTTACGTTATTATTATTCGTGAGATATGAATAATATGTTGTGGTACTTGTACTAGCATCGTTGTGCTAACCCCTTCGGGGGTGAACATTTTGTTTGTGTTCAGGATCCAGGAGAGCGGGGAAACAACCCTTTGGGCTATGACGACGAGGGTGCAGTGATGCCCGGCCAGGTTTATTTATCTGTTGTTTATTCGTTATTTCAATAAGTACTCGAGTACGAAGTCATTTGTGATGGATTTTAATTTGGTGATGTATTATTGAGTTCTGTTGAACAATTGTACTATTTCTGTATTTGGGCAGAACTGTTGTACCGTAATTCTGTTATTTCCATTCGCTAGTACCTTTTAATGCCTGTTCAATTCTTCAGCCTTGTAAATCCTTATGTAAAGGATTTACGGTACTGTATTCTGAATATATCGGGGGTGTTACAGAATATGGTATCGGAGCTAAGATTATGGATATCTTGGTCGTTGTGTTAAAATAGGGGTCATTTATGTCTTTTGAGGTAACCGGCCGTGAATGACATCACTGCACTGCCTACGTCTTCATGCGAACAGTGGTTGTAAGTTCCTAAACTCTATCTCGTTCTTTACATGTTGTGTCTCTTTATACTCGAATATTAGAACGATGTTGTTTCCTGTATATTGAGTATTTATGCTTACAGTATGTTGAGAGGCGGACGTGGACGTGGTCGCGGTCGTGGGCGCGACGAAGAAATCTTTGAAAGGAAGCGTCGCCTTCTAACCGGGCGATCATAGCTCGGGCGAGCCGCAACAATCTATTAATAACGAACCAGATCCTGCATGCAGAGATCCTTCGTCAAGTGGTGAACCAGATGACTCGGTTCGCCGGTCGTGGACCGAATGCAAGTGGCGGTGGGACTACGGCGAGGAGAGAGGCGACAAGGGATCCTGGACATGGGAAATCGAGGTGACCGGTGGGCGCAAGAGGTGGCGAAGATGCAACCACCCAAATTCGACGGTATTTACGAGACTCCCACAGGATCATTGGTTGAAAGAATGGAGAAAATCTTTGCGGAATTAAGCGCCAGACGATCGGAGAGCCTCTATCGCTCAATATTTTCTGATAGGGGAAGCATCCGAATGGTGGGAAGCCATCCGGCCTGTAGACCATGATGCTGATTGGACAGAGTTTAGATTGATGATGGAAGCTCAGTGATGCCCTCGTCCTGTGAGGGAAGCCAAAGTTCGGGAGTTTTTCTCCGCTCAGCCTTCTGATGTATCAGTATCCCAGGCGATTAAGACGTTTAACCAACAGCTGGCATTTGTTCGACAACTGGTCAGAACAGATGCGGAAATGATGATCCATTTCGATATGAGAATGAAACCAGAAATCCAGAGGTACATGTCCGGATTTGAATGTACCACACTCCGTCAATACCAAGATAAGGCGTTGGCGTATGAGATCAAGGAAGCAGCCATGGAGAAATTTTCGGAATCCAAGAAACAGAAAGTCTCTGGTATTTTTACAGAGCACAAGAACAGCGGGGCCCGTAAGGCCCAGTCATCCTTTCACTCTTTCAAGAAACCTCCGCACCCAGTTAGGAGCGGAAAGAACTTCAGAGCGACATCGACTATTACTGATGTTACCAGAAATGCTTTAAGCTGCGCCCGCAGAGGCACTATCGGAATTGCCCCCTTCTGCCGTGACTTGTTTTGATTGTGGGCGAGAGGACATCGGGCGGTGTTTTGTGAAGAGGTGCAAAGTCTTTTAGAGCCCGTACCCCACGGCCGATCCGAAGGAAGCCAATATCCAGCGAGACGGCAAAGTGTTCAGATGCCTCGGAAATTTTGGCCGCGGACGAGGCGAGAGGACAATGGGGCCGAGGGGACATCGAGTCCGGATCTGCTCCCCACGTGCATGCGAGATGAGAAGGACAGACGATCGAATCTTCTTTGTCGCATCGTCTTGTCAGATCCTTTCCCAACCGATTAGCGTTTTTCGATACAGAGCTACGCATTCTTTTATATCTTTGTCTTGTGTAAATCGTTTGAATATTTCTAGTTTTCATACTTGTGAACCTTATGTTGTTGGTTTAGAGTGGAGAGAGGATTGTCGGAAATTTAGAAACTAGAAATTTCCTGTATCATTTGGAGGCGAGAAAGTGGCTCTCAAATCGATCGTGATAGAAATGCAAGGAGACGACTGATACTCGGAGACGATTGGCTTAATCGATATGGAGCAATTGTAAACTACCGAAGGAGGAATATCTCACCGATCGGCGACGATGGTTCGAAATTTTGTTCGAAGGGTGGAAACCGGGAAGCTCGGGAAAATTGATCAAGGCGATGAAAGTATCAGATAGTTGAAGCAGTAATGCAGGATATTGGTGTTATGCAATGAAGAAAGAAGATGAAATTGTGGAACTTTCATCCATTCCTGTTGTGAACAAATTTCCAGATGTATTTCCTGACGAGTTACCTGGACTACCTCGACAAAGGGATGTAGAATTTACCATTGAGCTGGAACCCGGAGCTACACCAATTTCTAAGGCGCCGTATCGTATGGCACCTACCGAGATGTACGACCTGAAGAAGCAGCTGGAGGAGTTACTGGACAAGGGCTTTATTCAGCCAAGCATTTCACCCTGGGGAGCGCCAGTTCTTTTTGTCCGAAAGAAGGATGGATCGCTCCGACTGTGTATTGACTATCGAGAGCTGAACAAGATGACGATTAAGAACAAGTATCCATTTCCACGGATTGATGATCTGTTTGACCAGTTGCAGGGGGCAACAGTATTTTCTAAAATCGATATGAGATCAGGATATCATCAGCTGAGGATTAAGGAATCTGATGTTCCGAAATCAGCATTCAGAACTCGCTACGGACATTATGAGTTTGTAGTGATGCCGTTTGGTCTCACTAACGCACCTGCTGTATTTATGCAATTGATGAACCGTGTGTTCATTGAATTTTTGGACAAATTTGTGGTCGTGTTCATTGATGACATACTGGTGTATTCTAAGAGCCCGGAAGAACATGCGCAGCATTTGTGGATTGTATTGGAACTATTGAGAAACGAGCAATTGTACGCCAAACTTTCTAAGTGTGAATTCTGGCTAAAGGAAGTAATGTTCCTCGGCCATGTAGTGTCAGCTGAAGGAGTCCGAGTAGATCCTCAGAAGATCGAAGCAATTATAGATTGGAAGCCTCCAAAGAACGTGAAAGAAGTCCGAAGCTTCTTAGGACTTGCTGGATATTATCGTCGATTCGTGGAAGGGTTGTCTAAAATCTCCTGCCCACTAACTCGACTCCTGCAGAAAACTCAAAAGTTTGAGTGGAATGAATTGTGTCAGATTAGCTTTGATGAATTGAAGAAGAGATTGACGACGGCACCGATTCTATCACTTCCACAGGGAACTGGAGGATTTATAGTTTACAGTGATGCTTCGAACCAAGGACTTGGGTGCGTATTGATGCAGAATGATAAGGTGATCGCTTATGCGTCGCGACAGCTGAAACCTTATGAAGTGAATTACCCAACACATGATTTGGAGCTTGCAGCATTAGTTTTTCCTTTGAAGATCTGGAGGCATTATCTGTACGGGGCTCACTGTCAGATCTTTATAGATCATAAGAGTCTCAAGTACATATTCAGTCAGAAAGAGTTGAACATGCGGCAAAGAAGATGGTTAGAACTGATCAAGGACTATGACTTGGAGATTTTGTATCATCCAGGCAAAGCAAATGTAGTGGCCGATGCACTTAGCCGCAAGCGTGTTTCTATTCAGATACTGGAGACGCTGACCTCCCAACTTAGCCTTCAATGAGAGATGATTCGTGAAGGAATTGAAGTATGGTTACAAAGAGTCCAAGGACAACTGTGCGTGATGGAGATAACTTCATCATTAACCGAAGGAATCAAATCTAAACAGGTAGATGATCCTCTGATGATTCGGTTACATGATGAAGTGATCAAAGGAAAGGCCCCCAGATTCATAATTCATGATGATGGAGTTTTGAGATTTCAGAACCGACTCTGTGTTCCCGATGATGATGTTCTGAAACAGACGATTATGAAGGAAGCTCACAGTTCGCCCTATTCTATCCACCCGGGCACCAGTAAAATGTATAAGGAGTTGAAGCGAGAATTTACGGTGGGGCAACATGAAGAAAGATGTAGCGGACTATGTTTGAAATGCTTGACACATCAGATTAAGATCGAGCATCAACGGCTGCTAGAATGTTGAAGCCACTCCGATTCACGAATGGAAGTGGGAGGACATATCGATGGACTTTATCACTAATATGCCGAAAACCAGACGGGAATGAACATGATTTGGGTGATAGTTGATCGTTTAACCAAATCAGCTCATTTTCTAGGCATTAAGGATACGTGGGGACCAGAGAGGTTGGCACGAGTATTTATTTCGGAGATAGTTCGATTGCATGGTACACCGAAGACCATTGTTTCTGATCGAGACGGCCGTTTTGTGTCTCACTTTTGGAAAGCAGTTCATAAGGCCTTGGGGACCGAATTGAACTTGATCTGACTTATCACCCGCATGGTGACGGACAATCCGAGAGGACTATTCAAACGGCGGAAGACATGCTAAGGGCCTGTGCCTTAGATTGGTCAAACGATTGGGAAATTCATCTACCGTTGATTTAATTTACCTACAACAATAGTTGGCATGCTTCCATTAAGATGGCACCGTTTGAGGCATTATACGGAAGGAGATGCAGATCGCCCCTATCTTTGGGGCAGTTCGCGAGACTTGATCGGAGCAGAACTGAGTTGATCGTGCGAGACTCGAGAGAAGATAGCCTTGATTCGTGAAAGGTTGACCGCCTTGAGTCGCGAGAAATCTTCTGTGACGTACGCCGTCGCCCATTGGAGTTCAGTACTGGAGATCATGTACTTTTGAAGGTTTCTCCTACTCGGGGAATCTTTCGTTTCGGAAGGAAAGGAAAGCTGAGTCCGAGATATATCGGACCATTTGAGATCATCGAGAGAGTTGGGGAGTTGGCATACAGATTGGCATTGCCGCCGTCGTTGTGCCATGTTCATAACGTGTTCCACGTATCCCAGTTACGGAGGTATATACCAGATCCCAGTCATATCATTGATTTCGGCGAGATCGAAGTCGCGCAGGATGGGACGTTTGAATAAAGACCGGTCAAGATACTCGAGAGTCGAGTTAAGCAGCTGAGGAACAAACCAATCGTTTTGGTCATAGTTCAATGGTCACGTCATGGAATGGAAGAAGCCACATGGGAAACGGAAGCTGATATGAAGTCTAGATATCCAGAATTATTTTCATCTTGAGTTTCGGGACGAAACTCCTTTTTAGTAGGAGAGTATGGAATATCCGGATTTATTACGGTGTATTTCATCTGTATTCAAACCCTGTATTATTCGGATTGGTGGTTGTGATTATTGGAGTATGATATTTCTTGCATTGATATCATTGTACATAAGTATAGAAGCATGCAAAATTTCTCATGCAAACTCGTGATAGCGCACGCTAAGAATGTATCTTAACGCGCGCTATCGGTCTACTATTAGCGCACGCTATGCAGATAGGAGTTGCGTGCGCTAAGAACTCAATTATTGAGCGGGACAGCTAGCACATGCGCCAGCCGGGACATGGGTCCGGATAAGATTCCCGCGGACGAGCCCGGACAATTCTGAAGCCAACCATTATTAGCGCACGCTAAGGAATGCTTAGTAGCGTGCGCTAACTTGTTAAAATGCAGAATATTATAAATGGGACAACAACTCGTTTTGGCTTACATTTTACTCGTTCCTTCTGCATTCTTGAGAGGCCAGAGAGCTGAGATATCCTCCTACACACTTAGAACACATTTTGTTGGTGTTTATATATTGGTTATCACTTGGGAGTAATTATTGAAGTGGAATAGCACCATGGAGTGGCATACAACCAACCGGAGTTGGATTCTACCTTACGGTTCAGTGATTTTCATCGTATTAAGGTATGTTCAATCTATCTCCAGACTTAGAGTTGGATTCTAACGATTTGGATGATCATGTTAACAAGATATGGATTTTCATAGATGAATTATCCAAGTATATCATGTTTGGAATATTGAGATGATTAAGCCTTAAGTACCTTGATTATGATCATCATGATTCGAATCTTATTACATTGAACAAGTAAAGGAAGCTTCTATCATTGGTAATTCGAATCTAGTAGATGACTTCATAATAATCATGGACTTGACTTTAACAATCATTATTGTTGGATAAATATAAAGGATTGATCATGGAAAGATTTATATAGTATAGATGGAACGTTTAACAACTTCAGCATGATAATATTGATTGATATAAAGGTGTTGATATCAACCGTTAAGCCTTTCGAATTGTCGTGTGTAGATTTGTAGTCGGAATGAAATATGGTTTTAATGGTATGCATATCCTTGAATCCGAAGTTGTTGTTATCCGTAAGATCATTCATAATCGTATGTACATGATATTCATGGAAGTAACATGAAGTATCACGGAAGATTTCATTGTTTCGATCATGGCGAGAACAGTTTACTGCTCAGCAGTAAACTGCCATGCATAGATAGCGCATGCTATGCTATATAGAAACCGAGGACGAGTTAGCGTACGCTACGTTTGGTACGTAACGTACGCTAGGCCATCAGACGAGTCAGTCGACTGATCAGTGAAGTACTGACCATACATAGTTAGCGTACGCTAGGCTTTGTTGTTTGCGTGCGCTATCGGGCAGACTTAACGCACGCTACACAGAGTACTTAGCGTGCGCTAAGCAGTTCAGGCAGATTGCATTTTATGAACTTTTGGCCGTAAATCGAATTGTTAAACATTCGTACGACGTGAGATAAATCCTATATCATTTCTTTTGTTAAGGTTTGGTCTCGTTACGTGATTGATTGAGGAGGACGACCTTCGAGTGTTCATTTTCGTGGAAGTGTTGTTATTGTCTTCAAATCGAGGCAAGTACTTTATTTGTTTTATGTATTGTTGTTGTACATATTGTCTTGCATGTATGTCGTTGTTGTATGTCCACCTCGTGTTGGTCCGACGGGATCATCGGGGGATCTATGCTAGCGTGCGCTGGATCATCGGACGAGTTATTCCACCACGGGTTGGTCTGACGGGATCATCGTGGGTTCTAGGCAGTGAACGCTGGATCGACGAAATTACCATGTGTATGTTATGATATCATGTTGTGATTATCAGTTATGTATGTCATTTATGAGTTTCTCGTAGGAGAAGACTTGTTGGTATTTTGTCGTTTACGTTATTATTCTTCGTGAGATATGAATAATATGTTGTGGTACTTGTACTAGCATCGTTGTGCTAACCCCTTCGGGGGTGAACATTTTGTTTGTGTTCAGGATCCAGGAGAGCGGGGAAACAACCACTGGAACTGTATGACGAAGAGGGTGCAGAGTGATGTCCCGACCGGGTTTATTTATCTGTTGTTTATTCATTATTTCAATAAGTACTCGAGTACGAAGTCATTTGTGATGGATTTGAATTTGGTGATGTATTATTGAGTTCTGTTGAACAATTGTACTATTTCTGTATTTGGTTAGAACTGTTGTACCGTAATTCCGTTATTTCCATTCGCTAGTACCTTTTAATACCTGTTCAATTCTTCAGCCTTGTAAATCTTTATGTAAGGGATTTACGGCGCTGTAATATTCCTGAATATATCGGGGGTGTTACAAACGCGAACTATTTCTATAATAGCGGAAGATGGTGTCGAACACACTTTCTTGGGTCGTAAACCGGGTAGTTCAGGAGGGGTGATTTCCGCTGTTAAGGCGATAAAATTGTTGAAACAAGACTGTATTGGTTTATGGTGTTACGCCATGAGCACAAATGATGGTGAAGCCGATTTATTGTTGATTCCCCAAAACAGGTCCCCCAAAGGGGTTAGCAATTACGCTAGTACAAGTAATCAAGGCAAACCAATCGCTTACACATTTCATAGTACATGCACCAATATCATTTCAAAAACCAAAACTAGACATGTCTTTTCCGGAAACAAACAGTCAAACAATTTGCCTTGGGAACAGAGTAATATCATAGATTCCCTTGAGGTCTCTAAGGACCCTCCCGAGCTGGCCATATTATAAAACAAAACACGCACATGCATCGCCTTGGGAACAGAGTAATATCATAGATTCCCGCCCGAGGCCTCTAAGGACCCTCCCGAACTGGCTAGCTATACAAACTCATGAATCCAGGACTCAACCCTTTGGATTCCCTCCTTGCTCCCGTCGGACCAACACGAGGTGAGCAAATCACACACAAAAATACATTACCATTCCACGTTAAGCATAAAGGTTTCCAAAAATACTTGCCTTGAATATTTGATGACGCAACGTACGGAAAGGATAATCACCGACGAACACTAGGAATCAATGGAACCGAACCTAACGATTCGAAGAACATAATTACAACCAACTCTAGCTGAATACGGAAATGGAATACACCCGAAAACCCGCCTACGATTCATGTATATTCGTACAAAAATAACAACGAGGGCGGACCACAACCAAACCCTCTCGATTTTGCAAAACCATGAAAATATACCATGAATCCGTAAGGAAACTAAGATTACCAACAAGATTAATCATATTCATCATGAATCCACCAACAAAACGGAACGGACCGGAAGAAAATCCCAAAACCCCCAAATCGCCCAAAAGTAGGGTTCTAGGAGATTTACCTTGGATTAGGATGAAAGATACAAGTAGCCGTTGTTAATCTACTTCAAAAACTCAAGGTAGATGATGCCTGAAATAATCGGAGGAAGGGATCGCTCGGAAATTGCCTGGAGGAGCTCTGCTTCGCGGGGAGGAGAAGGAATCAAAATAATGTGTTCATCTGGGTCAACTCCCTGGTTTATATAGCCAGGGAGTGTTAGCGCGCGCTAATCCTCAAGGTTAGCGTGCGCTAACGGGATAAAATTACAGGCCAAAACAGTTAGCATCCAGTCCAGTAGCCAGACTCCTGGCCGTTAGCGTGCGCTACTCCAAATGTAGCGTGCGCTAATAACCTATCGGTAGCGCGCGCTATCGACCAATAGCGTGCGCTACCTGGGCATCGATCGAGTCGGTGACAAAGCCCGAGAACTCACCGATCCGCTAGCGTCTGCCCGGCACTCCGACGAGTTGATGAAAAGCATCGATCGACACTCACGCTAGCGCACGCTACCAGGTATCATCAGTGTGCGCTAGCCTCCCGACATTAGCATGCGCTAGTCTACGTAGCGTACGCTAATACGGCAGTCCAGAAGGCTGGAAAATAGCACTGCCACTCCCAGGGCTTGCTCTCTAGCGCGCGCTACGAATCAGTCGTAGCGTGCGCTACTAAGGGACCCCTAGCGCGCTATGCAGAAAAGATAGCGTGCGCTAGGTTACGAAATATAAACGGTTCACAACACCGGAATATGAACGAAACATCAAACGGAACACCTCAAAGCGTATCAAAACATAGAATGGATCCATGGCAACCCCGAAACAGCGGTTCCGCATAACAATAACGAGTCTCAGATCAAAAGATGACGGGAAAGATATACTGTAAGGTACATGAGGATCACCACGACCGAGAAATACACCGAAAAAGAAAATACAAGGGGGAAGAAAAATGCGGATATTACATTCTACCCCTCTAAAAACAAGTTTCGTCCCGAAACTTAAGAAACAAACAACTCAGGATACCTAGCACGCATGCTATCCTCGGTTTCCCAAGTTGCCTCCTCGACGCCGTGTCTCGACCACTGCACCTTGACCAAAGGGATGGTCTTATGCCTCAGTCGTTTCTCCCGATGCTCTAAAATCTTCAAAGGACGCTCCTCAAAAGTAATATCCTCGGCGATGTCAATCTCATCATAATCGATGATGTGACTAGGGTCCGGGACATATTTCCTCAGCTGGGAAACATGAAAAACGCTATGAACATGACTCAAGGCCGGGGGTAACGCCAAACGGTATGCTAACCCACCGACTCGCTCGAGAATCTCGAAGGGTCCAATAAATCTAGGACTCAACTTCCCCTTCTTCCCGAAACGGAAAACTCCTCTCGTCGGCGACACCTTCAGCAAAACGTAGTCTCCCACCTCGAATTCTAAAGGTCGACGACGGACATCGGCATATGACTTCTGTCGACTCTGGGCAGTCAACATTCGTTCCCGAATTAATTCTATCTTCCGTCTCGTCTCTAAAACGACATCTGGTTCGGTCCCGACCAAATCGGATGTCTCATTCCAACAAATCGGCGATCGACAACGCCGCCCGTATAGCGCCTCATACGGTGCCATCCGAATCGTCACGTGCCAACTATTATTGTACTTGAATTCGATTAATGGCAAATTCTCCTCCCAGTCACTACTCCAGTCGAGAGCACAAGCACGCAACATGTCCTCGAATGTATGGATAGTGCGTTCCGACTGTCCATCTGACTGGGGATGAAAAGAGGTACTCAAATACAAACGGGTACCCAATGCCTTATGCACCGCCTGCCAAAAGTGCGATACGAAACGGCCATCACGATCCGAAACAATAGACTTCGGAGTACCGTGAAGCCTCACAATCTGTGCGATAAACACACGAGCCAACTTTTCTGGACCCCAAGTGTCCTTGATGCCCAGAAAATGTGCCGACTTGGTCAGACGATCAACGATCACCCATACCATATTCATGCTCGACCTCGATCTCGGCAAACTCGTAACAAAATCCATCGATATATCTTCCCATTTCCATTCTGGAATGGGAAGTGACTGCAATAACCCAGCTGGTCGCTGATGCTCGATTTTGACCTGCTGACAAGTCAAACATCTCTCTACAAACTGTGCGACCTCCTCCTTCATATCATTCCACCAGAAATTCCTCCTCAGGTCCTTTTACATCTTACTCGAACTAGGATGAACGGAATAAGGTGTAGCATGGGCTTCACGCAAAATACTCTGTCTCAATACTGAGTCGTTCGGCATACAAAGCCGACTCTGGAATCTCAAAATACCATCCTCGTGAATCACAAACCCAGGAGACTTTCCCTTAAGAACGTTCTCTCGGATTTGAGTAATCATCGGATCCTCTAATTGCTTCAGCTTAATTTTATCGATCAAAGACGACGAAATCTCTAAAGCACAAAGTTGCCCGACAGCCCCAGGCAACAAAACCTCAACATCTAACTCGATCAAGGCACGCCGAAGCTCAGACTAAGACGTAAGGATCTCAAGCGTTCGCAATGCGATCGGTTTCCGACTCAAGGCGTCGGCCACGACGTTCGCCTTGCCCGGATGATAAAGGATTTCGAGGTCATAATCCTTAATCAGTTCTAACCACCTCCTCTGCCTCATATTCAACTCCCGCTGAGTAAATATGTATTTCAGACTTTTATGATCGGTAAAAATCTGACATGTAGAGCCGAAAAGATAGTGACGCCAAATCTTGAGTGCGAACACAACTGTCGCTAACTCCAAATCATGAGTAGGGTAGTTCAGCTCATACGGCTCAACTGTCTCGACACAAAGGCAATGGTCTTGCCGTGCTGCATCAATACGCACCCAAGACCCTGTCCCGAAGCATCGCTATAAACGGAAAATCCCTCGTTGCCACATGGCAACGCCAAAACCGGGGCTGAAGTCAAACGCTTCTTCAGTTCCTCAAAACTCGACTGTCTCTCGTCATTCCAGACGAACTTCTCGGATTTCTGGAGCAACTGCGTAAGTGGCCGAGCTAGTTTTGAGAAACCCTCGACGAACCTACGGTAGTAGCCAGCCAAACCCAAGAAACTACGGACCTCCTTTACATTTGTGGGCGGTGCCCAATTCAACACTGCCTCAATTTTCTGCGGATCCACACGAACTCCCTCGGCTGAAATCACGTGACCCAAAAACATCACTTCCCTCAGCCAGAACTCACATTTCGAGAACTTCGCATAGAGTTGCTCGGTCCTCAAAATGTCTAACACTATCCGCAAATGATGGGCATGCTCTTACTTATTCCTCGAGTAAATAAGAATATCGTCAATGAAGACGACGACACACTTATCCAAATACTCGATAAAGACTTTGTTCATCAACTGCATGAACACCTCCGGCGCATTAGTCAACCCGAAAGGCATAACTACGAACTCATAGTGTCCGTATCTCGTGCGAAAAGCTGTTTTCGGCACGTCGGACTCTCTCACCCGAAGCTGATAGTACCCCGACTTCAAATTAATCTTCGAGAATACCGCAGCTCCCTGCAACTGATCGAACAAGTCATCAATTCTCGGCAAAGGATACTTGTTCTTGATGGTCACCTTGTTTAGTTCGCGATAGTCGATATACAAACGTAGTGAACCATCCTTCTTCCACACAAACAGGACCGGTGCGCCCCAAGGCGAGGCGCTCGGTCGAACGTACCCCGACTCAAGAAGCTCGCTCAACTGCTTCTTCAACTCAGACATCTCTGAAGGTGCCATGCGATACGGCGCCTTCGAAATCGGAGCCGCACCCGGCTCTAACTCTATAGCAAACTCAACCTCACGATCCGGTGGCAATCCTGGTAACTCGTCAGGAAATACATCAGGAAACTCACTAACGACTGGAATCGACGAAAGCTCGACTCCACCATCCTCCGCCTTCAAGGCATAGCACCAATAACCAGTACACCCCTTATGCAGGAGACTTATTGCCTTCAAGGCATTAATAACGAACTTCTGGTTTCCCCTCTTTCGCCCTGCGAAAGAGTGTTCGGTGCCGTCCTCGGCTAACATAGTGATGATTCTCGTGCGGTAGTTCATGATTACGCCATGCCGCTCGAGCCAATCATCCCCGAGAATCAAATCCTCACCCTCAATACTAACAACAATAAGATTAGAGAGCCAAGCTCTCTCACAAATAATCACAGAGCAGTCTCGGACCTCTCGATCACCGACAATTCTATCACCGCTAGGAAGTTTAACGACGAAAGGCTCGCAAGGTGACAAGCAGTCGAGACTCAAACGGAGTACACACTCCAGAGAAATGAACGAATGCGTAGCACCCGAATCAAAAAGCACATCGACAGAATGGTAAAGGATATGAGGCAGTGCACATCGCCACGGTGGCTTGGGTCATCGGCCCTCCTCATCTCATAGATACGCGGTTGGGCGGAGCCGATCTGGAAGCTCCTCCCTAGCGGGCTGACCCCGACCCCTACCTCGTAGGCACTCGGTGGAGGCGGCGAACAAATGAGCCACTGGTTCACACTCGGCTCCAACGGTCTTGGTTGAGAAGAGCAGGCGCCGCGAAGGCTGTTTGATCTGCTCACAAAGGGGCCTTGTGGCCCGGTGTCCCACAAGTATGACAAGTAAACTTCGGACGAGAACAACTGCCGGCTCCTATGGCCACGCACACCACAGTTAAAACATGTGGGTTCACGAGCGGAGGTTCGGTGGCACCCGAAAGCTCCCGGAGAAACGAGCCGAACCGCCGTAGAAATATTTGCAGCTTGAGATTTCTGCTGGCCTCCACTCTTGGGACCAGAAAAATTCCCGACCGACTTATGTTTCTTGCTTTCACGAGCCAAATCACTAGCCGTCACTGACATATCATAAGCGAGGGCCCTACTCTGATAATCTTTCAAGGTAGTGCGAGGCAGTCCAGACATGTAGTCCCGAATGGACAGTTTCATCCTCCTGGAAAAATGGAAAATTTTATCGCTCTCAGCGACAACTTGGGTCTTCACATAACCCAACTCCTTGTTAAAATCGGCAATAGCTTGGGATACGGGAATATCCCGTGGTTGAGCATCATAGAAAGCATGCACTCGAGCCTGTTTGACCGGCCACGGACAATATTCGGTCTCCATCAATTCTTGAAATTCGGCCCACGAAGCAACATGATCTTTGGGACCAACGGCCTCTCACCAATCCGTAGCATCTCCCGTGAGAAAGTATTGAGAAATAGGGACCTTACGGTCCTCGGGGCAGTTGGTAGCAGTGAAGACTTTGGATATCTCCTTGATCCACCCTTCCCAGCCGATCGGGTCCGAAGCTCCCGAAAACTGAGGAGGATTCATCTTGATGACATCCTGAAGCCAGCGATCCGCTCCACCCCGATTAGCATGGGCCTGATCGGGGTTTTGGACCACCTGAGCTATAGCCGCCATTTGGTTAACCATTTGCTGCATAACAGCCGCAATACCAAGATCGCCGCGCTCCTGAGAAGAAGCATGACTGTGACGGTCGCCGGTACTGCCGGCTCCTAAATAGTGCGATGTGGCCGCCCCACCGGCTGCCGCACGTCCTCGGCCGCGTCCACGGCCACGACCACGACCACGACCACGGTTTCCTCCGGAATCCATACTGGTGTTAAGAGATAACAGAAGTATATCGAGGATGAGTAAGGAAGGAAAAAGCAACCACGATGATAAGCAAAGGAGGGAGAATAACCATAGTTCAGGAAACGGAATACAGTACGAAAAAATAAAGAATCGAGTAAGGGAACTTATGAACACTGGAAGTACTGAGATGCCGGCAGCGGTGTGACAATGTGCAAAACAAAACACGACTAGACCCAAATAACCGACAAGCCTAGGTATCCATAAACCTAGAGCTCTGATACCATTTTCTGTAACACCCCGAGATATTCGGAGTATATTACAGCGCCGTGGATCCCCACACGGGACCCACCAGGCTACAACATCGAACACCCCTCGAATAACCATCTCGGTTAGCGAGGAAGCGCTATCAAATAGAACATCACATGAAAATATGCCCGGATCAACCGACTAAATGGGTAACAATTGACAGTATAGCAATTTAAAATAATACAACACGGAGTTTGAATTTGAAAAGCCTAAGTACTCGCGAGCTGATCTATCGATTTATAAATATAGGAAACAACCATATCGAATTAGACAAAGGAAATAAGACGACCCAAATGCACATGTCAACGACCCTGACCGACATCCTCGTACTGTCCCGGTGCTCGCTCGTCCGGATAATCATAACCTGAAATCCATAACAAGAATTTCCCAGAAACGGGTCCCCCAAAGGGGTTAGCAATTACGCTAGTACAAGTAATCAAGGCAAACCAATCGCTTACACATTTCATAGTACATGCACCAATATCATTTCAAAAACCAAAACTAGACATGTCTTTTCCGGAAACAAACAGTCAAACAATTTGCCTTGGGAACAGAGTAATATCATAGATTCCCGCCCGAGGCCTCTAAGGACCCTCCCGAGCTGGCCATATTATAAAACAAAACACGCACATGCATCGCCTTGGGAACAGAGTAATATCATAGATTCCCGCCCGAGGCCTCTAAGGACCCTCCCGAACTGGCTAGCTATACAAACTCATGAATCCAGGACTCAACCCTTTGGATTCCCGCCTTGATCCCGTCGGACCAACACGAGGTGAGCAAATCACACACAAAAATACATTACCATTCCACGTTAAGCATAAAGGTTTCCAAAAATACTTGCCTTGAATATTTGATGACGCAACGTACGGAAAGGATAATCACCGACGAACACTAGGAATCAATGGAACCGAACCTAACGATTCGAAGAACATAATTACAACCAACTCTAGCCGAATATGGAAATGGAATACACACGAAAACCCGCCTACGATTCATGTATATTCGCACAAAAATAACAACGAGGGCGGACCACAACCAAACCCTCTCGATTTTGCAAAACCATGAAAATATACCATGAATCCGTAGGGAAACTAAGATTACCAACAAGATTAATCATATTCATCATGAATCCACCAACAAAACGGAACGGATCGGAAGAAAATCCCAAAACCCCCAAATCGCTCAAAAGTAGGGTTCTAAGAGATTTACCTTGGATTAGGATGAAAGATACAAGTAGCCATTGTTAATCTACTTCAAAAACTCAAGGTAGATGATGCCTGAAATAATCGGAGGAAGGGATCGCTCGGAAATCGCCTAGAGGAGCTCTGCGTCGCGGGGAGGAGAAGGAATGAAAATAATGTGTTCATCTGGGTCAACTCCGTGGTTTATATAGCCAGGGAGTGTTAGCGCGCACTAATCCTCAAGGTTAGCGTGCGCTAACGGGATAAAATTACGTGCCAAAGCGATTAGCGTCGATCCGGTAGCGACTCACGGCCGTTAGCGTGCGCTACTCCA
Source organism: Orobanche coerulescens (assembly GCA_033398695.1). NCBI lineage: Eukaryota > Viridiplantae > Streptophyta > Magnoliopsida > Lamiales > Orobanchaceae > Orobanche > Orobanche coerulescens. The sequence goes on along the minus strand of CM065802.1, from coordinate 117,234,325 downwards.
AATGTAGCGTGCGCTAATAACCTATCGGTAGCGCGCGCTATCGACCAATAGCATGCGCTACCTGGGCATCAGTCGAGTCCAGTGACAAACTATCCAGAATTCACCTGATCTGCTAGCGTGCGCTACCTGGCACCTGACCGAGTTCAGTAGAAAACTGTCTAGTACTGGACACTCATGCTAGCGCACGCTACCAGGTATCATCAGCGTGCGCTAGCCTCCCGACATTAGCGTGCGCTAGTCTACGTAGCGTACGCTAATACGCCAGTCCAGAAGGCTGGAAAATAGCACTGCCACTCCCAGGGCTTGCTCTCTAGCGCGCGCTACGAATCAGTCGTAGCGTGCACTACTAAGGGACCCCTAGCACGCACTATGCAGAAAAGATAGTGTGCGCTAAGTTACGAAATATAAACGGTTCATAACACCGGAATATGAACGAAACATCAAACGGAACACCTCAAAGCGTATCAAAACATAGAATGGATCCATGGCAACCCCGAAACAGCGGTTCCGCATAACAATAACGAGTCTTAGATCAAAAGATGACGGGAAAGATATACTGTAAGGTACATGAGGGTCACCACGACCGAGAAATACACCGAAAAAGAAAATACAAGGGGGAAGAAAAATGCGGATATTACACCACATAACGTACGTAACCCGCCTTACGTACGTAACTGCTGAGCACTACCGGCCGTAACTCGGCCAGTGCCGGCCTGGGCCCAGACTGCCCGGCCATGACTCGGCCGGGGCCAACTCCGACGGCCCGAACGACCCCGAAACCCAAACCTGAATAAGAATCGAAGATACGGTTACGAAGTACTCGCAAAGACGAATTCGAGCACTAAGAGAACACACGATTCTGACAACCCGAAGGCTCGAAATTCGACAACGGAAAGTAATTACCCCAAACTTTGGGAAATTACGAAAATGGCCCAAAATGCCCGAAAATCACGATACGTGATCTAATAACCAAACCGAAGTTCACAACACGTCTAACAGAGTTAAACGGACTATGGGAAACTCGAAACAGCAGTTTTGAACGAGATTCGCAAGAATCGAACTCAAGTGCAGAAAAGTCGCTAAAAAGCATGGAACTCAACAAAACGGCACCGAAACAAACTCGGATCTCGAAAAGTGTAGAATTAATCATTCTCATAATGACAAAACGGTCCTGAGCGAGTCGTCAAAACGGACTTCCGTCAAAAAAAAAAAGAAATTACCGGAAATCAAAATTACGGGTATTACACTCGCTACTTTTGAGTGAAGACATACACATGTCCAAGCATATGATATATATGTATTTATTATACTTAATACCTAGTTAATTTTTATCGACTTGCCGATAAATTTAATTGAATTCTAAACACTTCTAGTGCCAGACCCCTTATCTCATAAGGAGTGGAATGTTTCTACTCAATTTCATGGACATTGTTTCTATTTACCAAATAAAAAATGCCAGTGACATACAACAAATAAAGAAATAACCATTGCCTTTATTAATTTATATGAGTTCATAATTACATATAAATTCCCTAACTCTTATCCTCAGAGTGGCATTTGAGCGCATATGCTAACAATCTCGCACTTGTACTCAATGCCACAAAATGTGATATCCAATATCCGTATTATCCAAATGTCCCTCCAATTGTTTGTTGTACTATTAATCAGTATGTCTTTACTTCATACATTTACTGTTTTATATCTGCCTTTGTCATTTTAGTATACAAATCATGAAAACCCTGTATGCATCAATCTAACAGGAGATCATTCAGTTGCTGTATTTACAGCAACTTAATCTTAGACTTGTGCTACCCAAAAAAACTTCGAAAAAGATACAACTTACTAAACCCCCTTTCTAAGCCGTTTATACTATATACTATGGCCAACACTAATGCATTTGAATTCATGACAAAATGTGAGAAGGAGTCTGGCAAAGATTGAAGGATGAGATCAGTTTGGAGAGAAATATGCATCCTAAAATCGAGAGCCTCCAATCTCTCGATCGTTGATGTCATCTTGAGGATATGATCCCCAACTTTCTTTCCATCCTTCATCCTAGCTCCATACAGTTGTTTCAATATATCATATCGAGCCATCAAACTATTTTACCCTTAGAGTTCGGTTAGATGAGCCAGTAGCTGCCAACAGAAGTCATTCTCATGTTCTCTCTACAGCTCATTTATCATAGAGTCCATCATAAAGTCACGGACTCTGACATCATCTTTGACCCACTACTCATGGGTTTCAATCTCCTCCTGATTATCCCTGGTCCAAGTAGGAGACGAGGGGATGCCCGCCTCCAATACGTATCCCAATGATTCCATACTGAGGACTATCCTCAGATTTTGGAGCCAGTCGACAAAGTTCAGTCTGATTAAGTTGTTGTTTTCACGAGTATTGTGAGTGGATTCATTGTCATTTGAGATTTTAATGCTGCAGAAAATAAAACGGATCTTAGTGTATGTGAATTATAATCCGGAGTGTTTAGAAGAAAAGGCTTTTATATTCATGACTCGGATCCCACTGATTTTATGGGAAAACCACATTCCCATGTGAAAAAAATCAGAAATTGTTAACCAAACGACTTCTTAGTTGTGATCAAGTTCTTTATAAAATTAATAGAGGGCAACCTATATGGTTTATGGTCTATTAGATTTACAAAGTAGTATCCAACAACAACTCATATAATGGATGATTTTATCTTTCTTTTACCACTAACTCACTAATCCTCAATCCATACGATTTCTATGGCTCGCTGAACTATTTATGTTTAAACAGTCAATTCCTATCAATATAACAATTGAATCTTACCATGCAACCCATTCAGTTTCTAGGGGTATAATTTATCACAACCGAAGGCATCTAATACACTCTAGGAATTTATCGACCTTCCCCAAAAACACTACCCCAACATACTTGGAAGAATCGCATTTCGGTTTAAATTTCATTTTTTCATGAATTTAACTGAGGGTAGTATACCATGCACACTTTCCAACTTAATGTGTTTGTAAGCGCGGTTTGTTATCCATACTATATGAATAATAAAGTGTAACACCCCTGATATATTCAGGAATATTATAGTGCCGTAAATCCTTTACATCAGGATTTACAAGGCTAAAGAGTTGAAAAGGCATTAACAGGTACCAACGAATGAAAATAACGAAATTAAGATACAACAGTTCTGACCAAATACTGAAAATACAAATGTTCAACAAAAATTATTAATACATCACCAAATTCAAATTCATCAAAAGCGACTACGTACTCGAGTACTTATTGAAATAACTAACAAACAACAGACGAGTAAACCCGGCCAGAACATCACTCTGCACCCCCGTCGTCATGCAGCTCCAGTGGTTGTTTCCCCGCTCTCCTGAATCCTGAACATAAACAAAATGTTCACCCCCGAAGGGGTTAGCACAACGATGCTAGTACAAGTACCACAACGTATTATTCAACATCTCACGCAGAATAATAATACGTAATTGACAAAAATATCAACGAGTCTTCTCCTACGAAAAACTCAATAAGTAACATACACAACTGATAATCACAAGATGATATCATAACATACACATGGTAATTCCGACGATCCAGCGTTCACTGCCTAGAACCCACGATGATCTCGTCAGACCAACCCGTGGTGGAAAAACCCGTCCGATAATCCAGCGCACGCTAGCATAGATCCCCCGATGATCCCGTCGGACCAACACGAGGTGTACATACAATAACGACATATATGAACGACAATAAATATAACAACAATACAGAAAACAAATAAGGTACTTGCCTCGATTCGAAGACAAGAACGAAACTTCCACGAAAATGAAACACTCGAAGGTCGCCCCTTCAATCAATAACGTTGCTAAGCTCGGACCATAACAAAATAAGTAATATAGATTTCATTTACAGTCGTACGAACATATAACAATCCAAATCACGGTCGGAAGTTCATAAAATGTAACCTAATCAGTCGAGTCAAAAGTCACCTCGCTGATCAGCCGAGTCAAAAGTCAACATCGCTGATCAGCCGAGTCAAAAGTCAACCTCGCTGATCAGCCGAGTCAAAAGTCAACCTTGCTGATCAGCCGAGTCTATTTTATTTGTCCCGTCGAGACGATCGTTTTAAAAAAAATTCATCCGAATCCGAGTTCGTATGAAGAAGTTATGACCGTTCGAATGACAATTAAATAGACGGATCATATTGTGCCACGTGTCAAAACCCCATTGGACCAGAAATTCAACCTCACCAATCAGCCTACTTGACTCGCCTAGTTGATGACAGTAGGGTACTGGGTAGAAAACTGAGCATACGAAATTCTCAGGTGAAATTGGGTGATCCAAGATTGATGTGTTAGATTCCAATATCATCATTATATCCAGAAAACATCTAACAAATCCAACTTATATGGAAGGATATAACCTATGATGATTTATTCATAAGTATAAACATCCCAATTTCTAAAACATGATGATGCTTGGATCATTTTATCAGTGGAACTCAATATCTTGACAGCATACTTCTATCATATCCTTGATAACACGAATCCAAGTAGGAATTAGTATTAACATACCTTAAGATGAAGAAAACACCGAGACAATAAGTAGAATCCAACTCCGGTTGCTTGCTTGCCAGATCAAGATGTTTCTCCACTTTCAATGATCAATCACCAGTGACACCCAATCTTCAAAGATCACAAAAGGGGTGGTCTAAATGTGTTTAAGAGGTAGGGAAAACCGTCTGGACTTTCAGGGAACTAAGAACAGGTGAAGGAAGATGAAGACCGAATGAAATGAGGTACTGTCCTTTATAAAATGTTTCTGGACCCTTGTGCTCAATAATTTCCTATGCTAGATTCCAAAGTTGTCCAGGCTTAATAATTAAAAACTGTCCAGGACTATGTGCTGGCCTCCACCCAACTCCATAATTGATTACTTTACTTATAATATGCAGCCATACTCAATAATTTGTATTATTGAGTATTTGTATGAGACAAGTAATATGCTGCCATACTCATGCATGAAAATTCAAATACGGTAAATACCATATTCCACTTATTGATATCACAATTCCAACTAATACAGGGTTCAAATACAGGTGAAATACTCGGTAATTAATCCGGATATTACATACTCTCCTACTAAAAAGGAGTTTCGTCCCGAAACTCAAGACGAAAATAATCTTGGATATATGGACTTCATACTTTCTTCTGTTTCCCAAGTGGCTTCTTCCACTCGTAGCGACCACCGAACCTTGACCAATGCGATCGGTTTGTTTCTCAACCGCTAACTCGACTCTCGAGTATCACGATCGGTTTCTCTTCAAACGTGCCATCTTGGCGACTTGATCTCTCGAAATCAATGACATGACTAGGATCCGTATATTCTTCCATAATTGGGATACGTGGAACACATTATGAACATGGCTCAATGACGGCGGTAATGCCAATCTGTATGCCAACTCTCCAACTCTCTCAAGGATTTGAACGGTCCGATATATCTCGGACTCGGTTTTCCCATTCTTCCAAAACGGAAAATTCCCGAGTAGGAGAAACCTTTAAAAGTACGTGGTCTCGATCTTTGAACTCCAAAGGGCGACGACGTATGTCTGCGTAAGATTTCAGCGACTGCAGGCGGTCAACCTTTCACGAATCAAGGCTATCTTCTCTCGAGTGCATGCGATCAACTCAGTTCTGTCCCGATTAAGTCTGATGAATCGTCCCAACACAGGGGCGATCTACATCTCCTCCCGTATAATGCCTCAAACGGTGCCATCTTAATGGAAGCATGCCAACTATTGTTGTAGGTAAATTCAATCAACGGTAGATGAATTTCCCAATCGTTTGACCAATCTAAGGCACAGGCCCTTAGCATGTCTTCCACCGTTTGAATGGTCCTCTCGGATTGTCCGTCAGTGTGCGGGTGATAAGTCTTTGAAGTTCAATCTGTCCCCAAGGCATTATGAACTGCTTTCCAAAAATGAGACAGAAAACGGCCGTCTCGATCAGAAACAATGGTCTTCGGCGTTCCATGCAATCGAACTATCTCCGAAATAAATACTCGTGCCAACCTCTCTGGTCCCCACGTGTCCTTAATGCTTAGAAAATGAGCTGATTTGTTAAACAATCAACTATCACCCAAATCATGTTCATTCCTGTCTTGGTTCTCGGCATACTAGTGATAAAGTCCATCGATATGTCCTCCTACTTCCATTCAGGAATCGGGAGTGGTTTCAACATTCCGGCAGGTCGTTGATGCTCGATCTTAACCTGCTGACAAGTCAAGCAATTCGAAACATAGTCCGCTATATCTTTCTTCATGTTGCCCAACCAAAAATTCTGCTTCAAGTCCTTATACATCTTACTGGTGCCCGGGTGGATAGAATAGGGCGAACTGTGAGCTTCCTTCATAATCGTCTGTTTCAGAACATCGACATCGGGAACGCAGAGTCGGTTCTGAAATTTCAAAACTCCATCATCATGAATTACAAATCTGGGGGCTTTCCCCTTGATCACTTCATCACGTAACCGAATCATCAGAGGATCATCTGCCTGTCTAGATTTAATTTCTTCGGTTAATGATGAAGTTATTTCCATCATGCACAGTTGTCCTTGGACTCTTTGTAACCATACTTCAATTCCTTCTCGAATAATCTCTCGTTGAAGGCTAAGTTGGGAGGTCAGAGTCTCCAGCATCTGAATAGAAACAGGCTTGCGGTGAGTGCGTCGGCCACTACATTCGCTTTGCTGGATGATACAAAATCTCCAAGTCGTAGTCCTTAATCAGCTCTAACCATCTCCTTTGCCGCATGTTCAACTCTTTCGATCAAGATGTATTTGAGACTCTTGTGATCCGTAAAGATCGACGGTGAGTCCGTCAGATAATGCCTCCAGATCTTCAAAGCAAAAACTACGCCGCTAGCTCCAAATCATGTGTTGGGTAATTAACTTCATAAGGTTTCGGTGTTGCGACGCGTAAGCGATCACCTTGTCATTACGCATTAATACGCATCCGAGTCCTTGGTTCGAAGCATCACTGTAAACTATAAATCCTCCTGTTCCCTGTGGAAGTGATAGATTGGTGCCGTCGTCAATCTCTTCTTCAATTCATCAAAGCTAACCTGACACAACTCATTCCACTCAAACTTTTGAGTTTTCTGCAGGAGTCGAGTAAGTGGGCGGGAAATTTTGGAAAACCCTTCCACGAACCGACGATAATACCCAGCAAGTCCTAAGAAACTTCGGACTTCTTTCACGTTCTTAGGAGGCTTCCAATCCAAAACCGCTTCAATCTTCTGAGGATCTACTCGGACTCCATTAGCTGATACCACATGACCAAGGAACATTACTTCCTTTAGCCAGAATTCACACTTAGAGAGTTTGGCGTACAGTTGCTCGCTTCTTAAAAGTTCTAATACAATCCGCAAATGCTGTGCATGCTCTTCCGGGTTCTTAGAATACACTAGAATGTCATCAATGAACACGACCACAAATTTATCCAAATATTCGATGAACACTCGGTTCATCAACTGCATGAATACAGCAGGTGCATTAGTGAGACCTAACGGCATCACTACAAACTCATAGTGTCCGTAGCGAGTTCTGAACGCTGATTTCGGAACATCTGATTCTTTAATCCTTAGCTGATGATATCCTGATCTCAGATCAATTTTAGAGAATACTATTGCTCCTTGCAACTGGTCAAATAAATCATCAATCCGTGGCAACGGATAATTGTTCTTAATCGTCATCTTGTTCAGCTCTCGATAGTCGATACACAGTCGAAGTGATCCATCCTTCTTTCGGACAAAAAGAACCGGCGCTCCCCAGGGCAAAACGCTTGGAGAATATAGCCTTTGTCCAGTAACTCCTCCAGTTGCTTTTTCAGTTCATACATCTCAGTAGGTGCCATACGATACGGCGCCTTAGAAATTGGTGTAGCTCCGGGTTCCAGTTCAATAGTAAATTCTACATCCCTTCGTGGAGGTAGTCCAGATAACTCGTCTGGAAATACATCTGGAAATTCGTTCACAACAGGAATGGATGAAAGTTCCACAATTTCGTCTTCTTTCTTCATTGCATAACACCAGTATCCGGTACATCCCTGTTTCAACAATTTGATAGCTTTCATCGCTTTGATCAACTTTCCTGAGCTTCCCGGTTTCCATCCCTCAAACAGTATTTCGGAACTATCGTCAGCGATCAACGAGATATTCCTCCTTCGGTAGTTTACAATAGCTCCATATTGATTAAGCCAATCATCTCCGAGTATCAGATCGTCCCCTTGCATTTCTATTACAATCAGATTTGAGAGCCACTCCCTGCCTCCAAATGATACAGGGAAATCTCTAGTTTCTAAGTTTCCAACAATCCTCTCTCCACTCAGTAAACCAACAAAATAAGGTTCACAATTATGAAAACTAGAAACATTCAAACGATTTACACAAGACAAGGATATAAAAGAATGCGTAGCTCCAGTATCGAATAAAACGCTAACTGGATGGGAAAGGATCTGGACAGTACCTGATGCAACAGCAGTATCCTGATCGTATGTTCTCCTCATCTCGTACAGATGTGGGGGAATAGATCCGGCACTCGATGTACCCTTTCCGTCCCACTGTCCTCTGCCTCGCCGCGGCCAAAATTCTGAGGCATCTGAACACTTTGCTGCGTTTGTTGGATACTGGCTTCCTTCTGGACTGGTTGTGGTGTACGGGCTCTAAAAGACTTTGCAGCCTCTTCACAGAACACCGCACGATGTCCCTCTCGACCACAATCAAAACAAGTCACGGCAGGTAGGGGGCAATTCCGTCGATAGTGTCTCGTCTGGGCGAAGTTAAAGCATTTCCTGGTAACATTAGTCATAGTTGATGTTGCTCCGAAGTTATTTCCGCTCCTACCTGGGTGCGGAGGTTTCTTGAAAGAATGAAAAGATGACCGGGCCTTGCGGGGCCCGCTGTTCTTGTGCTCTGTAAAAGTACCAGAGACTTTCTGCTTGTAGGATTCCGTAAATTTCTCCATAGCTGCTTCATTGATCTCATATGCCAATGCCTTATCCTGGTATTGACGGAGTGTGGTACATTCAAAACCGGACATGTACCTCTGGATTTCTGGTTTCATCCTCATATCAAAATGGATCATCATTTACGCATACATTACGACCGGATGTCGAACAAATGCCGATCTTTGGTTAAACGTCTTAATTGCCTGAGATACTGGCACATGTGAAGGCTGAGCGGAGAAAAACTCCCGAACCTTAGCTTCCCTCACAGGACGAGGGCAGTACTGAGCTTCCATCATCAATTTAAACTCTGTCCAATCAGCATCATGGTCTATAGGCCGCATGGCTTCCCACCATTCGGACGCTTCCCCTGTCAGAAAGTATTGAGCGATAGAGGCTCTCCGGTCATCTGGGCAGTTAATTCCTGCAAAGATTTTCCTTCAATTCCTTCAACCAATGGTCTCAGGTGGGAGTCTCAGAAATACCGTCGAATTTGGGTGGTTGCATCTTCGCCACCTCTTGCAGCCACCGATCACCTCGATTTCCCATATCTGGGATCCCTTGTTGTCTATCTCCCTGCTGTAATCCTACCGCCACCTGCATTCGATCCACGACCTGAGCGAACTGAGTCATCTGGTTCACCACCTGATGAAGAATCTCTGGTACAGCAGGTTCCGGTTCGTTATTGATGGATCGTTGCGGCTCGCTTGAGCTATGACTGGCGTGATTAGAAGGTGACGCCTCCCTTTCAGCATTCCTTCGTCCGCGTCCACGACCGCGACCACGTCCACGTCCGCCTCTCAACATACTGTAAGCATAATTACTCAATATATAGGAAACAATATCGTTCAAATGCTCAAGTATAAGGAAATGTAACATGCAAAGGACGAGATAGAGTTTAGGAACTTACAACCACCGCCCGCACGACGACGTAGGCAGTACAGTGATGTTATTCGCGGCTGGTTACCTCAAAAGACATAAACGACCCCTATTTTAACCCAACGGCCAAGATATCCATAATCTTAGCTCCGATACCATATTCTGTAACACCCCTGATATATTCAAGAATATTACAGCGCCGTAAATCCTTTACATCAGGATTTACAAGGCTAAAGAGTTGAAAAGGCATTAATAGGTACCAAAGAATGAAAATAACGAAATTAAGATACAAGAGTTCTGACCAAATACTGAAAATACAAATGTTCAACAAAAATTATTAATACATCACCAAATTCAAATTCATCAAAAGCGACTACGTACTCGAGTACTTATTGAAATAACTAACAAACAACAGACAAGTAAACCCGGCCAGAACATCACTCTGCACTCCTGTCGTCATGCAGCTCCAGTGGTTGTTTCCCCGCTCTCCTGGATCCTGAACATAAATAAAATGTTCACCCCCGAAGGGGTTAGCACAACGATGCTTGTACAAGTACCACAACGTATTATTCAACATCTCACGCAGAATAATAATACGTAATTGACAAAAATATCAACGAGTCTTCTCCTACGAGAAACTCAATAAGTAACATACACAACTGATAATCACAACATTATATCATAACATACACATGGTAATTCCGACGATCCAGCGTTCACTGCCTAGAACCCACGATGATCCCGTCAGACCAACCCGTGGTGGAAAAACACGTCCGATGATCCAGCGCACGCTAGCATAGATCCCCCGATGATCCCGTCGGACCAACACGAGGTGCACATACAATAACGACATATATGCACGACAATATGTATAACAACAATACATAAAACAAATAAGGTACTTGCCTCGATTCGAAGACAAGAACGAAACTTCCATGAAAACGAAACACTCGAAGGTCGCCCCTTCAATCAATCACGTTGCTAAGCTCGGACCTTAACAAAATAAGTAATATAGATTTCATTTACAGTCGTACGAACATCTAACAATCCAAATCACGGTCGGAAGTTCATAAAATATAACCTAATCAGTCGAGTCAAAAGTCACCTCGCTGATCATCCGGTCAAAAGTCAACATCGCTGACCAGCCGAGTCAAAAGTCAACCTCGCTGATCAGCCGAGTCAAAAGTCAACCTTGCTGATCAGTCGAGTCTACTTTATTTGTCCCGTCGAGACTATCGTTTTAAAAAAAAATTCATCCGAATCCGAGTTCGTATGAAGAAGTTATGACCGTTCGAAGGACAATTAAATAGACGGATCATATTGTGCCACGTGTCAACACCTGATTGGACCGGAAATTCAACCTCGCCGATCAGCCTACTTGACTCGCCTAGTTGATGACAGTAGGGTACTGGGTAGAAAACTGAACATACGAAATTCTCAGGTGAAGTTGGGTGATCCAAGATTGATGTGTTATATTCCAATATCATCATTATATCCAGAAAACATCTAACAAATCCAACTTATATGGAAGGATATAACCTCTGATGATTTATTCATAAGTATAAACATCCCAATTTCTAAAACATGATGATGCTTGGATGATTTTATCAGTGGAACTCAATATCTTGACAGCATACTTCTATCATATCCTTGATAACACGAATCCAAGTAGGAATTAGTAATAACATACCTTAAGATGAAGAAAACACCAAGACAATAAGTAGAATCCAACTCCGGTTACTTGCTTGCCAGATCAGGATGTTTCTCCACTTTCAAGGATCAATCACCAGTGACACCCAATCTTCAAAGATCACAAAAGGGGTGGTCTAAATGTGTTTAAGAGGTAGGGAAAACCCTCTGGACTTTCAGGGAACTAAGAACAGGTGAAGGAAGATGAAAACCAAATGAAATGAGGTGCTGTCCTTTATAAAATGTTTCTGGACCCCTGTGCTCAATAATTTCCTACGCTAGATTCCAAAGCTGTCCAGGCTTAATAATTAGAAACTGTCCAGGACTATGTGCTGGCCTCCACCCAACTCCATAATTGATTACTTTACTTATAATATGCAGCCATACTCAATAATTTGTATTATTGAGTGTTTGTATGAGACAAGTAATATGCTGCCATACTCATGCATGAAAATACAAATACGGTAAATACCATATTCCACTTATTGATATCACAATTCCAACTAATACAGGGTTCAAATACAGGTGAAATACTCGGTAATTAATCCGGATATTACATAAAGAACAACCTAGTTGCTACCAAAATTGTAGTTCATAGACCGTGTAACACCCCAGAGCCGACCGGGAATATTACAGCGCCGTGGGCCCCGAAATGGAACCCACAAGGCTGAAGGATATTTTCGCAAACGTTAACAAACGCCCAAGAGGCTAACGACGGTACATCCTTTAAAAATATTCGAAAACTTTACAAAACCCGTTTAACAAAACCGTCGTAAAAATCTCATTTGAATCCACAAGGCCCGAAATGCCAAAACTCAACAGTTTAAAAACATATGTTAAGCTATCACTTACACGCACCGACAGAACAAATTTAGAAAATGATTGCCAAAGTAACCTAAGTTACCAAATACCAAAAGGCCATTTAAAAATACTCATGCAGCGGATAAAGATAAACAATTTAAATACTCTATCAGCGGAATACAACAACTTATCATAAACTCAATACACAAATACATGTCCTAGCCAGTATCCTCCGGGAAGCTCATCTCTTCACGACCGCTACAAGCTTGATAATCCAAAAACCAAAAAAGAAAGCCCACGATGGGGTCAGCCATAATATCCAACAATGATAACCATCACATCACGTCAATAATTACATATCAATGGAAATACTAAGTAAGAATACGACCAATGTGATCTTACCGTCGTAACTTTATGAAAATCCACGATTCGTATCCTTAACAACACAATAAGATAATACCGAAATATCTGTACGGTATCTCAACAATACCCAAGGTTCTCAAAACATTATCATAACCCGCGATACGGAAATTATACCAACTCTGGCCAATTCAATCCATCGGATAACGTCGGGATAATCGATTGTCCATCAAAGACAAGTATCAAGGAAATACGGAACATACCTCAAGATACGAAATCCCATTACCATCACGTCAGTCTAATCCGAGATCAGATCAATACAGAATATGGACATGGTCCTAACACAAGACCTACAAATGCAAACTCATATGACAACGTCAATATGATCACAACAAAAACGACAATGTATATTTATGGCGAGCCCATAATATACATATGCACAACAACAACACATGGTAATCCAACGATCCAGCGCACACAGCTATAGATTCCCATGATGATCCCGTCAGACCAACGCATGGTGGACATACGACAACAATGCATGACTGCACAAGACAATAGTACATAATGCACGACAACAAAGATCCACGATTGTATCACAACATGATCGACACAAATGACAGAAATGATTAAAATACTTGCTCCGAGTCTTTCGAGAGCAATCTCGATATCTAAACCATCACCAACCATTATTCTTAATATTCACCGATCCAAAACATCATGGACGGTAGATAATTCACGTTTTCGTCAATACCATGATGTATCCTCGATAACGCATTCTCCAACCAATACCCATAAGTTTGATCTATACCATACGGATAATCATCCAATCATTATCAATCAAGGTTATACTAGTATATTAATCGCTTGAGTCTCCACTCTACGTGATTGGACCAGGGACATTTAAATAATCTTATTATTCGTGAATAACTATTATTTGATTATTATAATATTAAAATATGCACATATTATAATAATCAACGAGATATAGATGATATCAAATAACTTTATTTAAATTTGATAATTACAAATCTAGGCACATCGAATGTCCTAGGGCACTATTCCCAATAATTTCCCACTTGTACTAGGACCATTCATTCATGACTTTTAGTCCTATCAATCTAGCATGCACTACATGCTTTCTTTGTGAGAGAGACTTGGTAAATGGATCAATAACATTCTCTTCAATTGCTACTTTGTGTTGGAACACTATTGGTCGGTATCGCCGTTTGGATATAGAGTTATAAAAATCTTTGCACTTTGCGGAAGCGATTTAAGCAAGAGTGCAGAAATTAAATCAACACATGATTTATAGAGGTTCGGCTAAACGTGCCTATGTCCTCTCTCGGTATCTTTTTCTATAGGCTAAAGATAAACCTCTGCACCTCTCTTTTATCGATCGAGGGATAATCGTTACAAGCCCATCTTCTATCGGTCCTAGTAAACCGTTCAATCACTTGTCTTTATGTCGGTCCAAGTTAAACCATTTTCCTTTTATAAACCAATCTAGCTTTCTATGGGTACTAGATAAACCTCACTTAGATTTTGATTGCAATTCTAACAATGCCGTATCCTTGGTCCTAATAACACCGAATCCAATCATATCTTTTCTTTTTCCTCTCTGGTATGATTTCGTGTATAACACTCAATCACTAAACAATATAAGCTCAAATACAACAACTATAATGTTTACAATGATATCTCAAATATGATTGCTTTGCTCAATGTTGTTGTGTGGTTTGATACCAAGTGGTTTGGTATTTATAGCCTTTTCCATCCAACTAGTCGTTAGTCACTTTTAACTTGCTAGCGTGCGCTAGCCTTTCTTCATAGAGTGCGCTATCCTCTGTAGCGTACGTGTAGCATGCGCTAATGCATGTTACGTACGTTGATATGTCTTGATTGCGTCTTGTGAATTCAGTCCAGTAGCTTCTGTCCATGACAGTTAGCGTGCGCTATCTTTTCCTTGTAGCGTGCGCTAATATTGCATCATTGCTTGCATCATATATCCGTTTGTACTTTTGACTTCTGACTTGAATTTCTACCGAATCTCCCTATGTTCATATGTTTGAATTCAAATGCTATTTAGCATGCGCTAAAGATCACACATAGCGTGCGCTATGTCTTATGTCAGTGCATGCGTCATTCTGTATTTGAAAGTCTTCACAGCGGTCATTCACATACGATAGCGAGCGTTATGCTTCAAGTGTAGCCTGCGCTATCTTCATCAGGTGACTTTGTCTTCAGGTAACTTTGAACTCGTCTGATCTGTAGCCAGGTATCATTAGCGTGCGCTAACCTTCATTTATAGCGTTCGCTAGCATTGCAGATTGATCAGCTTTTTGCGTCTTCGACTCCTTCGTTGTTTTGTTTGCTTCTTTATTGTTTTCCTTTGTTTTAATAACTTAATCAACAAAACTCTATTAATGAATATTTGGAATAAAATATTCCATCAATCTCCCCATTTTTGGTTATTACAAAACAACATCTTGAATTGGATAAAACGTGCAAAAAAATAAAGTATATATATATTTGTACAGATCAAAGTTTTCGACTTTGTCCGTTTCGTTAGTTTTATCTCCCAGCTTTTCTTTCTTTCTTTTTCGACTTGTTCTTTTTGTTTTTCAACTTCTTCGTTTATTCTTTTCTCCCATTTTTGATTCGAACACATATTTATTTTTCTCGTCAATCTTCCATGACCCTTTTTATCCATTCAACTATTTTCTCCCCTTTTTCTTATCAGCTAAAAGTGCAAAATATAAAAAAAATACCAATTGATGTATAAAAATATGCATGATAGGGTATAACTCCCCCTGACAAAAATATTCCCTTTAAAAAGTATTACCCCCCCTAAGTAAAATATCAATTTGATAAAAATCAATTTTTGGGGATCCAACCGAGAGTTGGTTTTTGTTTTGAAATATGGACGATGTTAGGAATAACCGTTCCTTTAGGAATCCAAATATTTTTTATTTTAACCGTCCTTCTTGGGATTTACAATTCAAAATATGATGCCCAAATTTTAAACATTTTTCACATTGGGGTATCTTCAAATTTAAGGATTCATTTTTCAAATTTGGTTTGAACCCCATACCTTGTTTATTCAATGTAAATTTTTCAACTGAGAGCATTTGTTCAAATTTTTCGTTTCCACACGACAATTTTTTCGTTAAATTTTTAAGCTCGGTTTTAACTTTCAAAAGAGCATCCTTTAAAATATTTTCATTTTTCAACACAATGAGAATGATCGGTTTCAACAAATTTCTCTTTTTTAAGAATTTTGGAAATTTCAGTTTCCAATAATTTACTTTTCGCTTGGAGGGATTTAATCTCGGATAAAGCATTTTGATAATCCGTACGCAGTAATTCAAATACTTCGAAAAGTTCATCGTAAGAATTACTTACTTGGCTTTCGACGTCGCGATCGTCGAATGAGCTTCGGGCCATAAGAGCGAGATTATTTTGATTGATGAAATCTTCACCTTCGTATTCATCGCTTCATGTTGCTATTAAAACCTCCTTCTTGGGGCTTGCTCGGCAATTCTTCGCAAAGTGGCCTGGTTTATCACAGAATCGACAGTTGTTGTTAGGAATGGCAATGGGGCGGGTTTGGGGCGGGGCAGGCTCTCCCCGTCCCCGAACCCGAAATCTAAATCATGCCCCGTCCCCGTCCCGTTCCCCGTCGGGGATCTTATCGGGCCGCCCCATTGGGGCTACAGCATACCCCGAACCCCGCCCCGTTCCCCATTCCCCGTTTTTGCCCCGTTTTATATATTTATATAGAATTATATTATATATAATATAAAAAATATATATAAAATAATATATATAATATATTATTTTATAAAAAATATATATATAATATATTATATATAAAAATATATATATAAAAAAAATATATTTTATATATTATTTTATATATATTATTTTGCCCCGTTCTCTATATATATATAAAATATATAATAAATATATATATATATAAAATATAAAAAATATATATAATATAATATCGGGGCGGGGCGGGGCGGGGCGGGGCACGATTACCCCAATCACTACCCCGAACCCCGAAAAAATCCCCGTTAACGCCCCGATCCCCGCCCCGTAACCCGATAATGTCTTCCCCGCCCCGCCCCGTTAAGATCGGGTTTCGGATTTCCCCGTCGGGTTCGGGTTTTTTTGCCATCCCTAGTTGTTGTCGAATTTCTTCATTCCACCCGAGATGTCATTCTTTCTCCGGTTTAATAAGTTTTGGAACTTATTAATATTTTTGGAATAATATGCCGATTCTTCGTCGCTTTCATTCACTGGGATTTCTTCTTTGTTTCTCGACATATTAGACTTCATGGCTATCGTTCTTTCCTTCGGCTTTGGCTTGGCATTACTAGATTTTAGACCGATCTCGTAGTTTATAAGTGAACCAACGAGAGCACTAAAATCAAGATTGTTTAAATCTTTTGATTCCATTATTGCCGTCACCGTTCTGTCCCATTCTCGAGGTAGTGATTGGAGGATCTTCTTTACTTTCTCACTACTCGAAAGGGGCTTCCCATACCAAACCAATCCATTTGTAATGACCGAAAAATGGTCGTGTATAATTGTGATGGATTCTTCTTCCTTCATTTGGAATAGCTCATAATCGTGAAGAAGCATGTTAATTTTCGTCTCCTTGACTTGAGACATTCCTTCATATGTGACTTCAAGCATTTTCCATATTTCTTTCGCACTATCACACGAAGATATCCGGTTGTGTTCTTTCAGATTTAATGCACAATATAATAATTGCGTGACTTTGCAATTATATCGGTCGTTTTTACAATCTGCATCATCATACTCTTCAAAAGTTTTGAGAGTACCATTTGAGTTCATCTGGATTTTGGGACCAAGGCATATGACTTTCCATAATTCGATATCGTAAGCTCGGATGAAAATTGATATTTTCTTCTTCCAAGTCATGGAATTAGATCTATCGAAAAATGGTGGTCGGTTTAGAGCAAGACCTTCGACTGGAGCAATTTGAAATGCCATTTGGATCTTCTCCTCAGATGTTAATCCGCTTCTAGTAGGCACTGCTCCGATACCAATTTTTAGTGATATTGATCGGTATCGCCATTTGGAGATAGAGTTATAAAACTCTTGGTGCTTTGCGGAAGCGATTTAAGCAAGAGTGTAGAAATTAAATCGACACAGGATTTATAGAGGTTCGGCCAAACGTGCCTATGTCCTCTCTCGGTAACTTTTTCTATAGGCTAAAGATAAACCTCTGCACCTCTCTTCTATTGGTTGAGGGATAACTGTTACAAGCTCGTCTTCTATTGTTCCGAGTAAACCGTTCAATCACTTGTCTTTATGTCGGTCCAAGTTAAACCGTTTTCCTTTTCTATTGGACCAGGAATCTACCAATCTAGCTTTCTATGGGTACTAGATAAACCTCACTTAGATATCGATTGCGATTCTAACAACGCCGGATCCTTGATCCTAATAACACCAAATCCAATCATATCTTTTTTTGCTCTCTTGTATGATTTCATGTATAACACTCAATCACTAAACAATTTAAGCTCAAATACAACAACTATAATGTTTACAATGATATCTCAAGTATGATTGCTTTGTTCAATGTTGTTGTGTGGTTTGATACCAAGTTGTTTGGTATTTATAGCCATTTCCATCCAACTACCCGTTAGTCACTTTTGACTTGCTAGTGTGCGCTACCCTTTCTTCATAGCGTGCGCTATCCTCTGTAGCGTACATGTAGCGTGCGCTAATGCATGTTACGTATGTTGATATGTCCTGATTGCATACGTTATCTGCTTGTGAATTCAATCCAATAGCTTCTATCCATGACAGTTAGTGTAATATTCATACCTTTTTTTGGCTATAATTATAAATTCATGAACCTCGTCGGTTGGTTTGTAATTTTTCGAATATTGGTATCATGTGTTTGATTCGAGATTGAGCTTCTATGTTGTGTTTCTTGCCAATATTTCGCTAGTATTCGATAACGGTTGGTTGTACTGTTTATATCGCTTTCAGAACATAGGGTTAACGTACGCTAAGTTACCCGAGTAGCATATGCAATGGAGGTCGTAGGCCAGCGCACGCTACTGCCGGAAGGATAGCGCACGCTAACCGGCAGCATGGGGTAGTCTAGAGGGCACTGGACTGGGACAAGGATCGAGCTAGTGCACACTAAGGCATCTTAGTAGCGCACGCTAGAGGAGCAGGTGGCGCACACCACTGTTGGGTGATAACACGCGCTATGCGGCCCAGACAGTAAGGGCAGTGAGGTCTGGACTTCTGCCGGACCCACAAGTAACACGCGCTAAGACGATCGTTGCGCGTGCTAACTTGTCAGGCATAGCGCACGCTGTTCGGTCATAGCACATGCTACCGGGATGGGCAGAAAGGTTTCTGAACAGGGCAGAAAGGGTTCTGGACTTGGACTAGGCGCCAGGGAGCGCATGCTAAGGCGGCAGCTGCGTGCGCTAACTCGGCAGTATAGCGCACGCTAACTCGACTGAGTAGCGCACGCGGTCAGACGTGGTGCATGCCACCTCAGCTGGACAGACGGATCTGGACTGCAGGCCTAGTCCGATAGCGCACGTTATTCGGAAAGTGCTAGCGCGCGCTAGGGCGCACCTATATAAATACATGTGTTGCGGTCAACACTTATCATTTTTCACATTCTTTCCTCTTCTCCGATTTTCTAGACACCTCCAAAGTTGTGTAGGCGAGGGTTTCGGTGGAGCACAGTTGAATCTCAGATCTTTTCAACTTCAAGCAAAGATATATCAATCTTATATTATTTTTCACCAAGGAATTGAGGTAATCCTTCCTTAGAACCCTAACTTTGGGGAATTTTAGGGGTTTTGGGGATCTCGTTTCTCCAACCATTTTAACTCCAAATTTATGATGGATTATAGTTTAATATAGTTTTATAAGTATGATTTCATGATTTCCTCAAGGTTTTGTGGATTGATTCCGAATCTTCCTTCGTAAATCGAGCAAAACCCGTTATGCCCCCGTAGTGGTCGATAAAATGTTCCTAAGGATAGAACTTAGGATGGATTTTAGTTTTTTTCGACGGAATTGTAGTTGATTGAGCCTCGATGTTTGTTAGGAGCGGGATTTGGAAGATAGTTCGGACCATAGCCTTGTTCGTTGTTGTTCCTTTGTGAATTAGAAATCCGGGCAAGTACTTTATTGCATTAGTTTCTGGCATGCATTTTTGTGATGAATTTGATATTGATGAGAGTTGAAAGGTTGTTCTCGGGTACTCTCACTCGGGGATTGACTCGACGGGGTCACACGGGGGCTTGGTGGCTTAGCAGCTGGACCGGGTCATGAGAAATACTTCGAGTGGGCATTCTCACTTGGGGTTGCTCGACGGGGCACACAGGGACTTGGTGGCTTGAGGGCCGGACCGGGTCACGAGAATTGTCGGAGTGTTTTTAATGATGATTGATATTGATATTCCGGAGTATCGTGAAATGAACTGTTTCGGATTTTGAATTGATTTGGAAATGCCTGTGGATTAAAATATTGTAATATTGTACTTGCACTAGCGGTTGTTGCTAACCCCTTGTTGGGGTGGAACGTTTTGTACATTTCAGGTACTCTCGAGGGACAGGAGCCCACATGTGGTGCACACGGCGTTGACAAGCACACCGGATGTTAGAGACTCGTATCAGTCGTTGTATTTGTAATGTCAGAGTCGGTTTTATATTTTGTATTATTGTTGGTTTTGGGTTGTACTATGTCATGTGATGTTTGCGTTGAGTGAATGCTGTTTAACTCTACTATTTTGGCTACGGCCGAGGCCTAACTCATGTTTTGTATCCTGTGTTGGACTGTTATGTCGTGGTGATTGTGTATTGGAATGTAGCTTAACTTGTGTGTTGTCAGCCTGGTGGGACCCTTGTGTGTCCTGCGGCGTGTTATTACCCAAAGTGAAATTGGGGTGTTACATTTATGGTATCGGAGCCTAGGTTTTGGGAATACCTAGGCCTTTGGTTATTTGGGATGTCAAGTCGTAAGAGTCGTATAAACTGATCGAGCTTAACACCGTGTGTCGCTGTTGAGCCGTGTGACCCGTGGTAGTAAGACTCCTTGAACTCTCTTTGTGCCTTGTCGCTTTCATAATAAAGAAGATTTGAAATCCTTGGATTGTGAACTGTTCTGATAATTTTAATCCTTTTATATCTCAGTATGTTGAGAGGCCGTGGCGGGCGTGGCGGACGTGGACGCGGCAGAGGCCGTTGTCGTGGTACCGCTAATGATTCTGGCGCACCTTCTAATGATGCATCTGATTCGGCATCCCATACGGACCCGAACACCGCTTCTCTGAACCCGAGCGGGCAGCCAGATCCTACTGTAAGTCAAGAACCGTCGGCTGACTCTAATGTGAATGCCGGCATAGCTGCTATAATCCAGCAGGTAGCAGCACAGTTAGTCAAGTTGAATGAGTCCAGGCATCATGACCAGCCGACAGATGAGAGTAAATGGCTTCAGGGAGTGATGAAAATGCAACCTCTCCATTTTACTGGTGTGTCTGATACGTTGGGCTGGGAAGGGTGGTTGTTTCAGTTTGGAAGGATTTTTGATGCCGTTGCGTGCCCCGAAGAGAGACGGGTCCCTATTGTACAATATTTCCTTGACAAAGAGGCTGCAGATTGGTGGGAAGCTGTGAGACCTACGGATCGTGTGGCCACTTGGGCCGAGTTTAAAGCTGCAATAGAGTAAGAGTATTGTCCTTGGCCTGTTAAAGAAAAGTGCATCGCATATTTATTTATGGCAACACCTCAAGATGTACCTGTCACTGAGGCCATCGTCACATATAATCAGCAGCTGAACCATGTTCGTGAGCAAGTAAAGACTGAAGCGGATAAAATCTATTACATTAATTTGAGAATGAAGCCCAGGATTCGTGAGGCTATGGCGGGTTTCAGATGTGTTACTTTGAAGGAGTATCAAGATCGTGCCATGGACATCGAGATGGTCATTTCCGCGTCAAGGTCAGGTACCGAGATCAAGAAGCCGAAGACGACTAGTAGCTTTTCGGGAAGTAAGAGTGGTGGATTTCAAAAATCTCAAGCTTCTCATTCCGCTATCGGGAAGTTTGTTCAGCAAGCCAGTAGTGCTCCGAGTTTTCGACCGGGCCAGTCTTCTACCTTTGGTGGAGGACAATGTTTCAATTGTAATCAAACAGGCCATCAGTTTCGAGAGTGTCCACTTCCTCCCATTATTTGTTACATATGCGGACAGACTGGTCATCGGGCGGCTCATTGCGAGGCTGCCACTAGATTTGTTAAACAGCAGAGTTCGGCACCAACTCCGAGTGTGAACCCAGGGACTACATCTAATCAGCCGCAACAGACTTTGGGACGTGGAAGAGGTCGAGGCGAGTTGGATCGTCAAGCTGCATCGAGTGTGGGTTCGGTACAGCCAAGAGTGTACCAGATGAGACGTGCGGATGACACAGAGGCTCCGGTAGCTGCAGTTATCACGCAAATACTTTCTCAACCTATATATGTATTATTTGATTTGGAAGCTACCCATTCATTTGTTGCTCTTGATTGTGTGAAACGTTTGGGTCTTGGGCGTTTGATTGAGTGAACCATTCGTAGTAAGTACTCCTAGTGGAGAGCGTTTGATTGGGAACCAAGAGATTAAAAATTGTCTTGTGTATATCGGGAGTCGAGATTGGCCTTCAGACCTCATTGTGGTAGATCTGAAAGGAGAGGACGTAATTCTGGGATATGATTGGTTGAATCGTCATGGTGCTATAATGAACTACCGAACGCTGTAATATCCGGATTTATTACGGTGTATTTCATCTGTATTCAAACCCTGTATTATTCGGATTGGTGGTTGTGATTATTGGAGTATGATATTTCTTGCATTGATATCATTGTACATAAGTATAGAAGCATGCAAAATTTCTCATGCAAACTCGTGATAGCGCACGCTAAGAATGTATCTTAACGCGCGCTATCGGGCTACTATTAGCGCACGCTATGCAGATAGGAGTTGCGTGCGCTAAGAACTCAATTATTGAGCGGGACAGCTAGCACATGCGCCAGCCGGGACATGGGTCCGGATAAGATTCCCGCGGACGAGCCCGGACAATTCTGAAGTCAACCATTATTAGCGCACGCTAAGGAATGCTTAGTAGCGTGCGCTAACTTGTTAAAATGCAGAATATTATAAATGGGACAACAACTAGTTTTGGCTTACATTTTACTCGTTCCTTCTGCATTCTTGAGAGGCCAGAGAGCTGAGATATCCTCCTACACACTTAGAACACATTTTGTTGGTGTTTATATATTGGTTATCACTTGGGAGTAATCATTGAAGTGGAATAGCACCTTGGAGTGGCATACAACCAACCGGAGTTAGATTCTACCTTACGGTTCAGTGATTTTCATCATATTAAGGTATGTTCAATCTATCACCAGACTTAGAGTTGGATTCTAACGATTTGGATGATCATGTTAACAAGATATGGATTTTCATAGATGAATTATCCAAGTATATCATGTTTGGAATATTGAGATGATTAAGCCTTAAGTACCTTGATTATGATCATCATGATTCGAATCTTATTACATTGAACAAGTAAAGGAAGCTTCTATCATTGGTAATTCGAATCTAGTAGATGACTTCATAATAATCATGGACTTAACTTTAACAATCATTATTGTTGGATAAATCTAAAGGATTGATCATGGAAAGATTTATCTAGTATAGATGGAACGTTTAACAACTTCAGCATGATAATATTGATTGATATAAAGGTGT
Source organism: Orobanche coerulescens (assembly GCA_033398695.1). Taxonomy (NCBI): domain Eukaryota; kingdom Viridiplantae; phylum Streptophyta; class Magnoliopsida; order Lamiales; family Orobanchaceae; genus Orobanche; species Orobanche coerulescens. Next base: position 117,210,796 of record CM065802.1, on the reverse strand, counting down.
TGATATCAACCGTTAAGCCTTTCGAATTGTCGTGTGTAGATTTGTAGTCGGAATGAAATATGGTTTTAATGGTATGCATATCCTTCAATCCGAAGTTGTTGTTATCCGTAAGATCATTCATAATCGTATGTACATGATATTCATGGAAGTAACATGAAGTATCACGGAAGATTTCATTGTTTCGATCATGGCGAGAACAGTTTACTCAAAGAAAGAATCGCCATGCATAAATAGCGCACGATATGCTATGAATATTAACGCGCGCTATCGAGCACGAAGTTAGCGACGCTACGTTTGATACGTAACGACGCTAGGCCATCGACGAAGTCGATCGATCTGAAGTAATCGACCATACATAGTTAGCGACGCTAGGCTTTGTTGTTTGCGTGCGCTATCGGCGACTTAACGCACGCTACACGAGTACTTAGCGTGCGCTAAGGATTCAGCGGTGCATTTTATGAACTTTTGGCCTTAAATCGAATTGTTAAACATTCGTACGATGTGAGATAAATCCTATATCATTTCTTTTGTTAAGGTTTGGTCTCGTTACGTGATTGATTGAGGAGGACGACCTTCGAGTGTTCATTTTCGTGGAAGTGTTGTTATTGTCTTCAAATCGAGGCAAGTACTTTATTTGTTTTATGTATTTTTGTTATACATATTGTCGTGCATATATGTCGTTGTTGTATGTCCACCTCGTGTTGGTCCGACGGGATCATCGGGGGATCTATGCTAGCGTGCGCTGGATCATCGGACGGGTTATTCCACCACGGGTTGGTCTGATGGGATCATCGTGGGTTCTAGGCAGTGAACGCTGGATCGACGGAATTACCATGTGTATGTTATGATATCATGTTGTGATTATCAGTTGTGTATGTCATTTATGAGTTTCTCGTAGGAGAAGACTCGTTGGTATTTTGTCATTTACGTTATTATTCTTCGTGAGATATGAATAATATGTTGTGGTACTTGTACTAGCATCGTTGTGCTAACCCCTTCGGGGGTGAACATTTTGTTTGTGTTCAGGATCCAGGAGAGCGGGGAAACAACCACTGGAACTGTATGACGACGAGGGTGCAGAGTGATGTCCCGACCGGGTTTATTTATCTGTTGTTTATTCGTTATTTCAGTAAGTACTCGAGTACGAACTCATTTGTGATGGATTTTAATTTGGTGATGTATTATTGAGTTCTGTTGAACAATTGTACTATTTCTGTATTTGGTCAGAACTGTTGTACCGTAATTCCGTTATTTCCATTCGCTAGTACCTTTTAATGCCTGTTCAATTCTTCAGCCCTGTAAATCCTTATGTAAAGGATTTACGGCGCTGTAATATTCCTGAATATATCGGGGGTGTTACAGAATATGGTATCGGAGCTAAGATTATGGATATCTTGGCCGTTGGGTTAAAATAGGGGTCATTTATGTCTTTTGAGGTAACCGGCCGTGAATGACATCACTGCACTGCCTACGTCTTCATGCGAACAGTGGTTGTAAGTTCCTAAACTCTATCTCGTTCTTTACATGTTGTGTCTCTTTATACTCGAATATTAGAATGATGTTGTTTCCTGTATATTGAGTATTTATGCTTACAGTATGTTGAGAGGCGGACGTGGACGTGGTCGCGGTCGTGGACGCGGACGAAGAAATGCTGAAAGGGAAGCGTCGCCTTCTAACCAGGCTAGTCATAGCTCAGGCGAGCCGCAACAATCTATTAATAACGAACCAGATCCTGCTGTACCAGAGATCCTTCGTCAAGTGGTGAACCAGATGACTCAGTTTGCCCAGGTTGTGGACCGAATGCAAGTGGCGGTGGGACTACAGCAGGGAGAGAGACAGCAAGGGATCCCAGACATGGGAAATCGAGGTGACCGGTGGCTACAAGAGGTGGAAAAGATGCAACCACCCAAATTCGACGGTATTTGTGAGACTCCCACCTGGGATCATTGGTTGAAAGAACTGGAGAAAATATTTGCCGGAATTAACTACCCAGACGACCGGAGAGCCTCTATCGCTCAATATTTTCTGATAGGGGAAGCATCCAAATGGTGGGAAGCCATCCGGCCTGTAGACCATGATGCTGATTGGACAGAGTTTAGATTGATGATGGAAGCTCAGTATTGCCCTCGTCCTGTGAGGGAAGCCAAAGTTCGGGAGTTTTTCTCCGCTCAGCCTTCTGATGTGTCGCATCCTGTGCGATTAAGACGTTTAACCAACAGCTGGCATTTGTTCGACATCTGGTCAGAACAGATGCAGAAATGATGATCCATTTCGATATGAGAATGAAACTAGAAATCCAGAGGTACATGTCCGGATTTGAATGTACCACACTCCGTCAATACCAAGATAAGGCGTTGGCGTATGAGATCAAGGAAGCAGCCATGGAGAAATTTTCGGAATCCAAGAAACATAAAGTCTCTGGTATTTTTACAGAGCACAAGAACAGCGGGGCCCGTAAGGCCCAGTCATCCTTTCACTCTTTCAAGAAACCTCCGCACCCAGTTAGGAGCGGAAAGAACTTCGGAGCGACATCGACTATTACTGATGTTACCAGGAAATGCTTTAACTGCGCCCAGACGGGGCACTATCGACGGAATTGCCCCCTTCCTGCCGTGACTTGTTTTGATTGTGGACGAGAGGGACATCGGGTAGTGTTTTGTGAAGAGGCTGCAAAGTCTTTTAGAGCCCGTACCCCACGGCCTACCCGTAAGGAAGCCAATATCCAATGACGCAAAGAAAGTGTTCAAATGCCTCGCAATTTTGGCCATGACGAGGCAGAGGACAATGGGGCCGAAAGGGGACATCGAGTGCTGGATCTACTCCCCCACGTCTGTACGAGATGAGAAGGACAGACGATCAGGATGCTGCTGTCGCATCAGGTACTGTCCAGATCCTTTCCCAACCAGTTAGCGTTTTGTTCGATACAGGAGCTACGCATTCTTTTATATCTTTGTCTTGTGTAAATCGTTTGAATATTTCCGGTTTTCATACTTGTGAACCTTATGTTGTTGGTTTACCGAGTGGAGAGAGGATTGTCGGAAATTTAGAAACTGGAAATTTCCCTGTATCATTTGGAGGCAGAGAGTGGCTCTCAAATCTGATCGTGATAGAAATACAAGGAGACGACCTGATACTCGGAGACGATTGGCTTAATCGATATGGAGCAATTGTAAACTACCGAAGGAGGAATATCTCACTGATCGCTGACGATGGTTCCGAAATTTTGTTCGAAGGGTGGAAACCGGGAAGCTCAGGAAAATTGATCAAGGCGATGAAAGCTGTCAGATTGTTGAAACAAGGTTGTACCGGATATTGGTGTTATGCAATGAAGAAAGAAGATGAAATTGTGGAACTTTCATCCATTCCTGTTGTGAACAAATTTCCAGATGTATTTCCTGACGAGTTACCTGGACTACCTCCACAAAGGGATGTCGAATTTACCATTGAGCTGGAACCCGGAGCTACACCAATTTCTAAGGCGCCGTATCGTATGGCACCTACTGAGATCTACGAACTGAAGAAGCAGCTGGAGGAGTTACTGGACAAGGGCTATATTCAGCCAAGCATTTCACCCTGGGGAGCGCCAGTTCTTTTTGTCCGAAAGAAGGATGGATCGCTCCGACTGTGTATTGACTATCGAGAGCTGAACAAGATGACGATTAAGAACAAGTATCCGTTGCCACGGATTGATGATCTGTTTGACCAGTTGCAGGGGGCAACAGTATTTTCTAAAATCGATCTGAGATCAGGATATCATCAGCTGAGGATTAAGGAATCTGATGTTCCGAAATCAGCATTCAGAACTCGTTACGGACATTATGAGTTTGTAGTGATGCCGTTTGGTCTCACTAACGCACCTGCTGTATTTATGCAATTGATGAACCGTGTGTTCATTGAATTTTTGGACAAATTTGTGGTCGTGTTCATTGATGACATACTGGTGTATTCTAAGAGCCCGGAAGAACATGCGCAACATTTGCGGATTGTATTGGAACTATTGAGAAACGAGCAATTGTACGCCAAACTTTCTAAGTGTGAATTCTGGCTAAAGGAAGTAATGTTCCTCGGCCATGTAGTGTCAGCTGAAGGAGTCCGAGTAGATCCTCAGAAGATCGAAGCAATTATGGATTGGAAGCCTCCAAAGAACGTGAAAGAAGTCTGAAGCTTCTTAGGACTTGCTGGATATTATCGTCGATTCGTGGAAGGGTTGTCTAAAATCTCCCGCCCACTAACTCGACTCCTGCAGAAAACTCAAAAGTTTGAGTGGAATGAATTGTGTCAGATTAGCTTTGATGAATTGAAGAAGAGATTGACGACGGCACCGATTCTATCACTTCCACAGGGAACTGGAGGATTTATAGTTTAGAGTGATGCTTCGAACCAAGGACTTGGGTGCGTATTGATGCAGAATGATAAGGTGATCGCTTATGCGTCGCGACAGCTGAAACCTTATGAAGTGAATTACCCAACACATGATGTGGAGCTTGCAGCAGTAGTTTTTGCTTTGAAGATCTGGAGGCATTATGCATGCGGACTCACCGCGATCTTTATAGATCATAAGAGTCTCAAGTACATATTCAGTCAGAAAGAGTTGAACATGCGGCAAAGAAGATGGTTAGAACTGATCAAGGACTATGACTTGGAGATTTTGTATCATCCAGGCAAAGCAAATGTAGTGGCCGATGCACTTAGCCGCAAGCCTGTTTCTATTCAGATACTGGAGACGCTGACCTCCCAACTTAGCCTTCAACGAGAGATGATTCGTGAAGGAATTGAAGTATGGTTACAAAGAGTCCAAGGACAACTGTGCGTGATGGAGATAACTTCATCATTAACCGAAGGAATCAAATCTAAATAGGCAGATGATCCTCTGATGATTCGGTTACATGATGAAGTGATCAAAGGAAAGGCCCCCAGATTCATAATTCATGATGATGGAGTTTTGAGATTTCAGAACCGACTCTGTGTTCCCGATGATGATGTTCTGAAACAGACGATTATGAAGGAATCTCACAGTTCGCCCTATTCTATCCACCCGGGCACCAGTAAAATGTATAAGGAGTTGAAGCAGAATTTCTGGTGGGGCAACATGAAGAAAGATGTAGCGGACTATGTTTCGAAATGCTTGACCTGTCAGCAGGTTAATATCGAGCATCAACGGCCTGCTGGAATGTTGAAGCCACTCCTGATTCCTGAATGGAAGTGGGAGGACATATCGATGGACTTTATCACTAATATGCCAAAAACCAGGACAAGAATGAACATGATTTGGGTGATAGTTGATCGTTTAACCAAATCAGCTCATTTTCTTGGCATTATGGATACGTGGGGACCAGAGAGGTTGGCACGAGTATTTATTTCGGAGATAGTTCGATTGCATGGTACACCGAAGACCATTGTTTCTGATCGAGACGGCCGTTTTGTGTCTCACTTTTGGAAAGCAGTTCATAAGGCCTTGGGGACCGAATTGAACTTCAAGATGCCTTATCACCCGCAGACTGACGGACAATCCGAGAGGACTATTCAAACGGTGGAAGACATGCTAAGGGCCTGTGCCTTAGATTGGTCAAACGATTGGGAAATTCATCTACCGTTGATTGAATTTACCTACAACAATAGTTGGCATGCTTCCATTAAGATGGCACCGTTTGAGGCATTATACGGAAGGAGATGCAGATCGCCCCTATCTCGGGACGATTCGCCGACTTGATCGAATGCAACCAGAGTTGATCGTGCAGACTCGAGAGAAGATAGCCTTGATTCGTGAAAGGCTGTTGACCGCCCAGAGTCGCCAGAAATCTTACGCAGACGTACGCTGTCGCCCATTGGAGTTCAGTACTGGAGATCACGTACTTTTGAAGGTTTCTTCTACTCGGGGAATCTTTCGTTTCGGAAGGAAAGGAAAGCTGAGTCCGAGATATATCGGACCATTTGAGATCCTCGAGAGAGTTGGGGAGTTGGCATACAGATTGGCATTGCCGCCGTCGTTGTGCCATGTTCATAACGTGTTCCATGTATCCCAGTTACGGAGGTATATACCAGATCCCAGTCATATCATTGGTTTCGGCGAGATCGAAGTCGCGCAGGATGGGACGTTTGAAGAAAGACCGGTCAAGATACTCGAGAGTCGAGTTAAGCAGCTGAGGAACAAACCAATCGTTTTGGTCAAAGTTCAATGGTCACGTCATGGAATGGAAGAAGCCACCTGGGAAACGGAAGCTGATATGAAGTCTAGATATCCCGAATTATTTTCATCTTGAGTTTTGGGACGAAACTCCTTTTTAGTAGGAGAGTATGTAATATCCGGATTTATTACGGTGTATTTCATCTGTATTCAAACCCTGTATTATTCGGATTGGTGGTTGTGATTATTGGAGTATGATATTTCTTGCATTGATATCATTGTACATAAGTATAGAAGCATGCAAAATTTCTCATGCAAACTCGTGATAGCGCATGCTAAGAATGTATCTTAACGCGCGCTATCGGGCTACTATTAGCGCACGCTATGCAGATAGGAGTTGTGTGCGCTAAGAACTCAATTATTGAGCGGTATAGCTAGCACATGCGCCAGCCGGGACATGGGTCCGGATAAGATTCCCGCGGACGAGCCCGGACAATTCTGAAGTCAACCATTATTAGCACACGCTAAGGAATGCTTAGTAGCGTGCGCTAACTTGTTAAAATGCAGAATATTATAAATGGGACAACAACTCGTTTTGGCTTACATTTTACTCGTTCCTTCTGCATTCTTGAGAGGCCACAGAGCTGAGATATCCTCCTACACACTTAGAACACATTTTGTTGGTGTTTATATATTGGTTATCACTTGGGAGTAATCATTGAAGTGGAATAGCACCTTGGAGTGGCATACAACCAACCGGAGTTGGATTCTACCTTACGGTTCAGTGATTTTCATCATATTAAGGTATGTTCAATCTATCACCAGACTTAGAGTTGGATTCTAACGATTTGGATGATCATGTTAACAAGATATGGATTTTCATGGATGAATTATCCAAGTATATCATGTTTGGAATATTGAGATGATTAAGCCTTAAGTACCTTGATTATGATCATCATGATTCGAATCTTATTACCTTGAACAAGGAAAGGAAGCTTCTATCATTGGTAATTCGAATCTAGTAGATGACTTCATAATAATCATGGACTTGACTTTAACAATCATTATTGTTGGATAAATCAAAAGGATTGATCATGGAAAGATTTATATAGTATAGATGGAACGTTTAACAACTTCAGCATGAAAATATTGATTGATATAAAGGTGTTGATATCAACCGTTAAGCCTTTCGAATTGTCGTGTGTAGATTTGTAGTCGGAATGAAATATGGTTTTAATGGTATGCATATCCTTAAATCCGAAGTTGTTGTTATCCGTAAGATCATTCATAATCGTATGTACATGATATTCATGGAAGTAACATGAAGTATCACGGAAGATTTCATTGTTTCGATCATGGCGAGAACAGTTTACTGCTCAGCAGTAAACTGCCATGCATAGATAGCGCATGCTATGTTATGAATATTAACATGCGCTATCGAGCACGAGTTAGCGTACGCTACGTTTGGTACGTAACGTACGCTAGGCCATCAGACGAGTCAGTCGACTGATCAGTGAAGTACTGACCATACATAGTTAGCGTACGCTAGGCTTTGTTGTTTGCGTGCGCTATCGGGCAGACTTAACGCACGCTACACAGAGTACTTAGCGTGCGCTAAGCAGTTCAGGCAGATTGCATTTTATGAACTTTTGGCCGTAAATCGAATTGTTAAACATTCGTACGACGTGAGATAAATCCTATATCATTTCTTTTGTTAAGGTTTGGTCTCGTTACGTGATTGATTGAGGAGGACGACCTTCGAGTGTTCATTTTCGTGGAAGTGTTGTTATTGTCTTCAAATCGAGGCAAGTACTTTATTTGTTTTATGTATTGTTTTTGTACATATTGTCTTGCATGTATGTTGTTGTTGTATGTCCACCTCGTGTTGGTCCGACGGGATCATCGGGGGATCTATGCTAGCGTGCGCTGGATCATCGGACGGGTTATTCCACCACGGGTTGGTCTGATGGGATCATCGTGGGTTCTAGGCAGTGAACGCTGGATCGACGGAATTACCATGTGTATGTTATGATATCATGTTGTGATTATCAGTTATGTATGTCATTTATGAGTTTCTCGTAGGAGAAGACTCGTTGGTATTTTGTCGTTTACGTTATTATTCTTCGTGAGATATGAATAATATGTTGTGGTACTTGTACTAGCATCGTTGTGCTAACCCCTTCGGGGGTGAACATTTTGTTTGTGTTCAGGATCCAGGAGAGCGGGGAAACAACCACTGGAACTGTATGACGAAGAGGGTGCAGAGTGATGTCCGGACCGGGTTTATTTATCTGTTGTTTATTCATTATTTCAATAAGTACTCGAGTACGAAGTCATTTGTGATGGATTTGAATTTGGTGATGTATTATTGAGTTCTGTTGAACAATTGTACTATTTTTGTATTTGGTTAGAACTGTTGTACCGTAATTCCGTTATTTCCATTCGCTAGTACCTTTTAATACCTGTTCAATTCTTCAGCCTTGTAAATCCTTATGTAAAGGATTTACGGCGCTGTAATATTCCTGAATATATCGGGGGTGTTACAAACGCGAACTATTTCTATAATAGCGGAAGATGGTGTCGAGCACACTTTCTTGGGTCGTAAACCGGGTAGTTCAGGAGGGGTGATTTCCGCTGTTAAGGCGATAAAATTGTTGAAACAAGACTGTATTGGTTTATGGTGTTACGCCATGAGCACAAATGATGGTGAAGCCTATTTATTGTTGATTCCAGTTTTGATTGAATATCCTGATGTATTTCCGGATGATCTACCGGGATTACCTCCGTCTAGAGAGGTAGAGTTTCCTATTGATCTTGTGCCAAGCGCAGCACCTGTTTCTCAAGCGCCGTATCGTATGGCACCCTTCGAGATCTTAGAACTGAAGAAACAATTGGGCGAGCTTCTGGACAAAGGGTATATTTGACCTAGTGCATGACCTTTGAGTGCACCGCTTCTCTTCGTTAGGAAGAAGGACGGATCGTTCCGTCTATGCATTGATTATCGGGAATTGAATAAGTTAACCATTAAGAACAAATATCATTTGCCTCGGATAGATGACTTGTTCGACCAACTTCAGGGTGCCACAATGTTACCTAATATTGACTTGCGATCAAGATATTATCAGCTGAGGAAGACTGCTTTCCGTACTCGGTATAGCCATTACGAATTTGTGGTTATGTCGTTTGGTCTAACTAATGCTCCTACCCTGTTTATGCAGCTGATGAACAAAGTTTTCATTGACTATCTTGATAAGTTCGTGGTCGTTTTCATTGGTGATATTCTTGTCTACTCTCGGAATGAGGAAGATCACGCTGAACATCTCCGAGTAGTGTTGAACACTTTGAGAATGGACAAACTTAACGCTAAATTCTCAAAGTGCGAATTCTGGCTTAAAGAGGTGACATTTCTTGGTCATGTAATTTCGGCTGATGGAGTTCGAGTGGATCCCCAAAAGATAGCGGCCATTGTTGAGTGGGAACCACCTAGGAGTGTGAAGGAGACCCGGTGTTTTCTAGGGTTTGCCGGATATTATCGTAGATTTGTCGAGGGGTTTTCAAAAATCACTCGACCACTTACTCAGTTACTCCAGAAATCTCAGAAGTTCGAGTGGACTGATGAGAGACAAAACAGTTTTGATGACCTTAAACAAAGGTTAACTTCGGCGCCCGTGTTATCGTTACCCCAGGGTACCGATAATTTCGAAGTGTATAGTGATGCTTCCGGACTTGGATTGGGTTGTGTTTTAATGCATAGAGGTAGAGTAATTTCATATGCATCCCAACAATTGAAACCATATGAAATGAATTACCCTACACATGATTTAGAGTTATCGGCGGTTGTATTCACGCTAAAGATTTGGAGGCTTTATCTTTATGGCTCTTCGTGTAAAATTTACACAGATCACAAAAGCCTAAAATATATTTTTAGCCAGAAGGAGCTAAATATGAGACAACGTCGATTGTTAGAGCTGATTAAGGATTTTGATCTTGAAATATTATACCATCCAGGAAAAGCTAATGTGGTAGCGGACGCGTTGAGTCGGAAACCCGTAGCACTCCAAATGCTAAAGATTCTTACATCTAAACATGAGATCCGTCGAGACATAATTAGGCAAGATATAGAGATTTGGCTTCAGAAAGCTCAAGGTCAATTATGTACTTTGGATATCACGTTGTCTTTGGTCAATGAAATCAAATCGAAGCAATTGGAGGATCCGTTACTAGTCCAGCTAAGAAAGGATGTGGTTGTAGGAAAAGCTCCCAGATTTATGATTCAAGATGATGGCATTTTAAAGTTTAGAGGTAGACTTTGTATACCTGCAGACGTCGAGCTTAAACAGACCATGTTGAGGGAAGTGCACACTACACCGTATTCTATTCATCCCGGTACAAGCAAAATGTATAAGGATGTGAAGAATAATTATTGGTGGAGCAATATGAAAAATGATGTTGAAGAATTTGTTTCGAAATACTTGACGTGTCAGCAGGTCAAGATTGAACATCAATGACCAGCAGGGTTGCTTAAATCGCTACCAGTCCAGAATGGAAATGGGAGGATATAACGATGGATTTCATCACCAATATGCCGAGGATGCGAACGGGGATGAACATGATTTAGGTTATTTTCGATCGACTAACCAAGTCAGATCACTTTCTGTGAATCAAGGATAATTTGGGGCCCGAGAAACTAGCTCGTATGTTCATCGCAGAAATTGTGAGGTTACAAGGGACTCCTAAGAGCATTATTTTCGATCGAGATGGTGGATTTGTGTCGCATTTCTGGAAATCCATTCACCGAGCCTTAGGGACAGAATTGAGACTCAATACATCGTACCATCCTCAGACTGATGGGAAATCTGAACAGACAATTCAGACCCTTGAGGACATGCTGCGAGCATGTCCCTTAAATTAGAAGGATGAATGGGAATCGCACTTGCCACTAATCGAATTTGCCTACAATAATAGCTGGCATGCGTCGATTAAGATGGCACCATTTGAGGCTCTATATGGACGGAAATGTAAGTCACCATTGTGTTGGGACGAACTCTGAGCTGATTGGGACAGAGCCAGATATGTTAGTGGAGACCCGAGAAAAGATTTCTTTGATTCGCGAGAGGCTTTTGGCCGCCCAAAGCCGACAGAAGTCATATGCCAACAATCAACGTCGAACGCTAGAGTTCGAAGTCGGCGAACATGTGTTGATAAAAGTATCACCAACCCGTGGAGTTTATCGCTTCGGGAAGAAGGGTAAACTCAGTCCGAGATATGTTGGGCCATTCGAGATTATAGAGCGAATTGGTGAACTTGCTTATCGTTTGGGCCTTCCGCCTTCACTGAGTCATGTGCATAATGTACTTCATGTTTCCCAATTGAGTAAATACATACCGGACCCTAAGCATATCATTGATTTTGGAGAGATTGAATTGAATCCCGATACCACCTTTGAAGAAAAACCAATCCAGATTTTGGAGCGTCCGGTAAAACAACTTAAGCACAAAATTATCCCTTTGGTTAAAGTACAATGGTAGAGACATGGTTTGTATCGATAAAATTCACCCATAATTGAGCTAGTCTACTCGTTTTTTGCTTTTAATTAATTAGTTTTTAATAATTTTATTTTTATCGGATGATGATGTAAATCTAGTCTTAATCGGATTAAATAACTGATTTACTCAAGAAATAACATGTTTACTAAATATTCTCTTTGTTGAATTTTGATATATTCATGTTTTAAGGCTTTCCGATATGAATTCGGCAGTCTTTCTGGATTCAAAATCAGAGTTATATATCAAAAGTTATCATCCGAAAAGATTTGGGGCAAAAACGCAAAGTCTGAGAAATTCTGGGCTGAAAACGTAACTCTCAAAGCAACCAAAGGAGCAAATTGACGGTTATTACGGCCGGAACTACAGAATGTTACGGCCATAAGTCATCCAAGTTACGGCCGTAACTCCTTAATGTTACGGCCATAACTCTTGACAGATTGTTAAAATTTGTCTAATTTTTTATACTTTTTGTGTATTATTGAGGGGATGGCTGGCATTGATCCGATCTATTGTAATAATGCTGGATTTTTGGAGCTATTAGATGACTTTATGTGTATAAATAGACCCCTTAGATCCTTCATCATTCATCGTTCATCATATAATTTTTCCACTTTTTGTAATATTTTCTTTTTGTGTGAAGAACACACTTGTGTTCTTGAGTGATTTGTGTAAGTGTGGTATAGCATATGTTGTTCAGAGAGTTTATTGCTTCTTTCTCCTTTATCTACTAAGGGAGTAAGGATCAATTCTTTCTCTTGATTCAACTAATAATGACCACCAAAGCTTGTATTATGTATATTAAACCCTTCATGGGCTAAGTTACCTTTAGTTGGGAGTATAAACAAGGTTAGTCATGTTATTTATGTTTGTATAAAGATCTATTATGAATTACTTATTATTATGTGTGATTTTAATTGTTTTAACAATCTTTATTTATTTGGCCAATAAATGATGATATTTATGGTCTTCATATGTTTCGAAAGAAAATATGTTTGATTAGATCAAATGATCTTCACTCTAAGTTGTTCTAGGGGATAGAAATATACCTCTAGACCTTAGATGATTCTTTGAGTTATTTTCATAAATCCTAATGCTATGTATTGAAGCCAATCAACATAGAAATATAGTAGATTGATTCAATATGTAAGGGGCGCTTTATAATATGAAAGAGAAACCGTCTTTTTAAGGAAAATCGAATATACACAACATAATAAGTAAATTCATCTTATGATCTCCTATACATCTTCTATAACTAATGACGAACTAGGTTTGTAATCCCAACTATTTCATTTTATCGTTAATCAATCTATTATTATTGCAATCTTTTTATTTCCTTAAAATATTAGAACTATTATTGCATTTTCTTTGCAATTATTAAACCAAACTCTTTAATTGTGTGTTTCACTCATCTTAGTATCTATAAAAATAGACTAATAGTGTATAATTCAAATTATAACCAAACTTCCTCGTGTGATCGATAAACCGGACTCAAAAAGTCCACTTACTACTTGATACGATATCGTACACTTGGATAGTTACACTAAGAACGTGTCAAGTTTTTGGCACCGTTGCCGGGGAAGTATAAGTTATATTTGAAATCTTACATTGTAAACTATTTTTATAGGTACAAATTTCTCGACATTGTAACTTAGTGCTCAATTGTGTTTGTCCGGTAAAGTGGCGGATAACGGTACTCCATGACTATTAAAGTCGGATTTTTCAGTTTCCCACAACAACTGATATTTGTAGATATTTTCTTCAATTATTTTCATTGTCTTTTTATTTAATTTTTTTTATCATGGAAGAAACTTTGAATAAAATCGAAAAAAGATTTCCCTTTCTAAGCAAAAATGTCATTTTAAAGATTTATAAGACGAGACTTGAAAGGATGAGGTTGCTTATGAATAAAAGCATACCTCTTGACATAAGATTCATAATTGAAGCCAAAGTAAGAATAGAGGGTGAATTCACAGAAACACCGACTAGATTTTTACCAGGGCTTGGAAAAAGTTCATATGCAAAGAAACAATGAGCAAAGATGATAGCCGTTTGCTATAAATATGCTAGATGGAACTGTAATTTGAAATGTCGATCTTTAGGAATTCTATCTACAAACAGAGAAGATAAAATTCAGTTCATTAAGGATGGTCCGAATAAAGAGAATTTAGATAATATCAAAATTTCTCTTGACACGCATCCTAGTGGACTCGTACACTATGGAATTCGATGTTTGTGGAATAAATTCAAACCAGAATATGAACAACGTCTTGGGAATCTGACGTTAAAAGACCCTGTTTGCCAATTTGTAAGAAAATTGGATGGGAAGCTTCTCCCCGACTCATAGAAGGCGTTTAGGGCGTTTCTGCACGTTAAATCAGAGGAAGATGTGAGCCACAATCACAACTACTGTACATACGCGTAAGTATCTTTTATTTTTGTCGTGTGGTGAAATTTTTTGAATAAAAAAATGTGATACGCGATAAATGCTTTCACTATTCTATTGAGTAGTTGAAGCGCAATCAACGCAATCACAAACTTGTTAAACAATTTTTACCTTCTTTTTCTTCTATAAATAAACATTGTGCTTGTTTCTTTTATCCATCCCTCAAACTTGCACTTTTCTCTGTTTCTATCTAAATAATTTCTTTTCAAAAATAGAGTCATCATCTTCAACAAAAAAATTTAGCACAGTCTGCATTTTTTGTGGAGCTAGTTATGGAAAAGAGGCATGCTTTACTGAAGCAGGCCACAACTTGGGTTGTACCTTAGGAGAAAAATGCATTCATGTAGTTTATGGAGGAGGAAGTCTAGGATTAATGGGACGAGCTGCTGCTTCTGCCTATATGGAAGGAGTAAGAGTGTTGGGAATAATTCCAAAACCTCTGGCTGAAAGTAAAATCACCGGGTCAGCTATTGGAGATGAGTTTAGATCTGTAAATATGCAAGATCGCATAACTCACATGATAAATAATTCTGGCGCCTTTATCACCCATCCCAGTGGTTTTGGCACCCTTGAGGAACTTTTTCATATGTTTACCAGAGCCCAGCTAAATGTTCATCGGAAAACAATAGGTCTGCTTAATGTCAATGGTTTCTTTGATGGTTTACTATCTTTCATCGACTACTCTGCTGAAAAGGATTTTATTTCAGAGCGTGCTAAACGAATCATAGTCGTTGCAACAACACCAGAAGAACTAATCAAAGAACTCAATGAATTTGTTCCTCAACCAGATCCAGCTCTAGCTAAAATTGTCTGGATGGAAGATTTTACCGTGAGAAAATGAAAAGTGGATTCATTCCTCTCCCTTTGATAACCCATATCGGACCTCTTGTATTTTTACTTTCTATCATGTGTAATAATCGTGCTAAATGGTGGCAGCTTAAGGAGTTTCTTCTTGATCTTTTGACGCGCATCTATTCGCGATTTATGTATTGTTATTTTATTGCTGTAATTTTTATTGTGTGTTTTATTTTATAAAAGCATTTATGGCAGCGTAAGACGACTCTTCGGACTTTCTTGATGCGCATCTTAAAAATTGTGTTATACTTACGAGTATATTTTATTTTCTTTTGTTGTGTGCCTCGTATATTTATTCTCTTGCAGATTCTAAAAGGAGTTAGCTCAAACATCAACTTTCTTAATAGGGAGTATTCTGCTTTTCTGCATTGCTTTTTATTTTATTTTATTTTTTTATTTTTAAAGTGAGGACAGTTTTATTTTCAAGTTTGGGGGTGGTTTGTTTAATTATTTTGGTGTGTTGGAATTTTGGTGTGTTTTGATTATTTTGGTTATTTGCCTTAATTTTTATATATATATATATATAGTATTTTGATTTGTGAGATTTCTAGATCTGGCCATAACACCAATAAATTAGCTATATACAAGCTTCTAAAATCGTTTTAACCGGTAAAAAAATTGTATATTTCAAAATTTTTGAGCCTTAATCTCTCATTCCAAGCCTTGTAGTTATCATATAAAATCGAGTCTTTCGTTACCTTGAGAAAAGAAGAATCAGTCGGTTGATGAAAAATAGAACTGAAATTTACTTAATTTGTGGAGTTTTTAAATTTTCATGCTTAACTAAAAAATATTTTTCTGCAAAAATTATATTCCCTAAAAAAAGGAGTCATTGGTGAAAAGTGCTACACGTTAGCAAATAACGGTGTGAAAGCTATCACCTAAAAAAAATGACGAAAAGGAGAAGTGTTGAGCAGCAACAGCTGCCTAATTTTGGGGGTCTTAAATTTTGCGAAAAATAAAGGACTAACCATTGTTGGTGCGTAGCTGCCGTCTCACAGACAAATTGGTGAAAAGAGCTACACGTTAGCAAATAACGGTGTGAAAGCTATCACCTTTTTAAAAAAAATGAGATAGAAATTGTGTTGGTGAAAAGAGGTACACGTTAGCAAATAATGGTGTGAAAGCTATCACTAAAAGGGATGTAGTTTATGAGCAGATTTGAATTAATTAGCGGCTGAATTTCAATACACTCAATTTCGTGAACAATCACATTATTTGACGATGCCAATGAAATTCTTCTTCATATTGAGTCGAAAAATAAATAAGTGATCGAGAGCAACCATTAAAGGGAGACGTGTGTATCACGAGTGGGTAAGAAATAATCAGTCTTTTGGGGGGGAACCTTGCATTTTGGAATTACAAAATAAAACCGTGTTTTAACTTCAAAATCATTTGTAGATTTATTTTGAATCTTGATTCATCTCTATCTACTATATAAAGCTGGTTGTTGTGTATTAATGGCATTTTGATCTCTTTTTCTCTTTTTATATTTCAATTTATGTGTGTATTAATTTTTCTTATTTTTATTTTTGGAGCATGAATAATAAAGAGTCTTGCTCGGGACTAGCAAGAATTCAAGTTTGGGGGTGTGATAAGTGTTAGTTTTATACACTTATCCATAGTTTGTATCAATAAAATTTACCCATAATTGATCTAGTCTACTCGTTTTTTGCTCTTAGTTAATTAGTTTTTAATAATTTTATTTTTATCGGATGATGATGTAAATCTAGTTTTAATCGGATTAAATAACTGATTTACTCAAGAAATAACATGTTTATTAAATATTCTCTTTGTTGAATTTTGATATATTCATGTCGTAGGGCTTTCCGAGACGAATTCGGCAGTCTTTCCGGATTCAAAATCAGAGTTATATATCAAAATTTATCATCCGAAGAAGATTTGGGGCAAAAACGCAAAGTCTGACAAATTCTGGGCTGAACCAGTGAGCAAATTGACGAAGCCAAGTTACGGCCGTAACTACATAATGTTACGGCCGTAAGTCATCCAAGTTATGGTCGTAACTCCTTAATGTTACGGCCGTAACTCTTGACAGATTGTTAAAATTTGTCTAATTTTTTATACTTTTTGTGTATTATTGAGGGGATGGCTGGCATTGATCTGACCTATTGTAATAATGCTGGAGTTTTGGAGCTATTAGATGACTTTAGGTGTATAAATAGACCCCTTAAATCCTTCATCATTCATCATTCATCATATAATTTTTCCACTTTTTGTAATATTTTCTTTTTGTGTGAAGAACACACTTGTGTTCTTGAGTGATTTGTGTAAGTGTGGTATAGCATATGTTGTTCAGAGAGTTTATTGCTTCTTTCTCCTTTATCTACTAAGGGAATGAGGATCAATTTTTTCTCTTGATTCAACTAAAAATGACCATCAAAGCTTGTATTATGTATATTAAACCCTTCATGGGCTAAGTTACCTTTAGTTGGGATTATAAACAAGGTTAGTCATGTTATTTATGTTTGTATAAAGATCTATTGTGAATTACTTACTATTGTGTGTGATTTTCATTGTTTTAACAATCTTTATTTATTTGGCCAATAAATGACGATATTTATGGTCTTCATATGTTTTGAAAGAAAATATGTTTGATTAGATCAAATGATCTTCACTCTAAG
This sequence comes from Orobanche coerulescens, assembly GCA_033398695.1. Classification (NCBI taxonomy): domain Eukaryota; kingdom Viridiplantae; phylum Streptophyta; class Magnoliopsida; order Lamiales; family Orobanchaceae; genus Orobanche; species Orobanche coerulescens. The sequence continues at coordinate 117,193,186 of CM065802.1, read as the reverse complement.
TTGTTCTAGGGTATAGAAATATACCTCTAGACCTTATATGATTCTTTGAGTTATTTTCATAAATCCTAATGCTATGTATTGAAGCCAATCAACATAGAAATATAGTGGATTGATTCAATATGTAAGGGGCGTTTTATAGTTAGAAAGAGAAACCGTCTTTTTAAGGAAAATCGAATCTACACAACATAATAAGTAAATTCATCTTATGATCTCCTATACATCTTCTATAACTAATGACGAACTAAGTTTGTAATCCCAACTATTTCATTTTATCGTTAATCAATCTATTATTATTGCAATCTTTTTATTTCCTTAAAATATTAGAACTATTATTTCATTTTCTTTGCAATTATTAAACCAAACTCTTTAATTGTGTGTTTCACTCATCGTTGTATCTATAAAAATAGACTAATAGTGTATAATTCAAATTATAACCAAACTTCCTCGTGGGATCGATAAACCAGACTCAAAAAGTCCACTTACTACTTGATACGATATCGTGCACTTGCGATAGTTACACTAAGAACGTGTCAGTTGTGTAGGCGAGGGTTTCGGCGGAGCACAGTTGAATCTTAGATCTTCTCAACTTCAAGAAAAGATCTATCAATCTTATATCATTTTTCACCAAGGAATTGAGGTAATCCTTCCTTAGAACCCTAACTTTGGGGAATTTTGGGGGTTTTGGGGATCTCGTTTCTCAATCTGTTTAAACTCCAAATTTATGATGGATTATAGTTGAATATAGTTTTATAAGTATGATTTCATGATTTCCTCAAGGTTTTGTGGATTGATTCCGAATCTTCCTTCATAAATCGAGCAAAACCCGTTATGCCCTCGTAGTGGTCGATTAAATGTTCCTAAGGGTAGAACTTAGGATGGATTTTAGTTTTTTTCGACGGAATTGTAGTTGATTGAGCCTCAATGTTTGTTAGGAGCGGGATATGGAAGATAGTTCGGACCGTAGCCTTGTTCGTTGTTGTTCCTTTGATAGTTAGAAATCCAGGCAAGTACTTTATTGCATTAGTTTATGACATGCATTTTTGTGATGAATTTGATATTGATGAGAGTTGAAAGGTTGTTCTCGGGTACTCTCACTCGGGGATTGACTCGACGGGGTCACACGGGGACTTGGTGGCTTAGCGGCTGGACCGGGTTACGAGAGATACTTCTAGTGGGCATTCTCACCTGGGGTTTCTCGACGGGGCACACAGGGACTTGGTGGCTTGAGGGCCGGACCAGGTCGCAAGAATTGTCGGAGTGTTTTTACTGATGATCGATATTGATATTCTGGAATATCGTGAAATGAACTGTTTTGGATTTTAAATTGATTTGGAAATGCCTGTGGATTAAAATATTGTAATACTGTACTTGCACTAGCGGTTGTTGCTAACCCCTTGTTGGGGTGGAATGGTTTGTACATTTCAGGTACTCTCGAGGGACAGGAGCCCATATGTGGTGCACACGGAGTTGACAAGCACACCGGATGTTAGAGAGCTAGTATCAATCATTGTATTTGTAATGTCAGAGTCGGTTTTATATTTTGTATTATTGTTGGTTTTGGGTTGTACTATGTCGTGTGATGTTTGCGTTGAGTGAATGCTGTTTAACTCTACTATTTTGGCCGCGGCCGAGGCCTAACTCATGTTTTGTATCCTGCGTTGGACTGTTATGTCGTGGTGATTGTGTATTGTAATGTAGCTTAACTTATGTGTCGTCAGCCTGGTGGGACCCTTGTGTGTCCTGCGGCGTGTAATTACCCAAAGTGAAATTGAGAGTAAGGATCAAACCAATGATGAGGATAACATCATTGAGATCACTGAATGTGATATTGCGGATGAACTTGAGTATTGGTCTTTAAGTATTGTACTTTATGTTTATGGACTCAACCCCAATGCTGGTATGATTGATGGTTATTGTCTAAGGTTATGGGGCAATCAAAACATTGATAAAGTTATACATGTTAAAAGAAGCATGTTCATTGTTAGATTGCTTAACAAGGAGTCCATACAAAAGGCCTTGAATGCTAGACACTTATTATTTGACAAAAGACCTGTTTTCATCAAGCAATGGCATGATGGTTTTGATTTAACCCACAAGAATTTGAGAAAGCCCCAATATAGATTCGACTCCCTGAATTGCCCCTAAAATATTGGGGGTGTCTGGAAAGACTAGTACAGCAGCTAGGTGACCCCATCAACCCTAACAAAGCTACTTCTAATAGAGATAGAGTTGGGTTTGCTCGATATTTAGTTGAGATGAAAATTACATGTGCTTTCCCTGATCATATTAAGTTCAAGAATGAACATGGTGTGGTGATTACACAACCCATACACTATGAGTGGAAGCCGGTACAATGTAAAACTTGTGGAGATATAGGACATGAATCTGATCAATGCAAACGCTATGCCAAACCTATTCAGAAGAAGATGTGGAAACCTAAGTTTATTGTCACCTCAAGTCAGCAGCAAACGCACACTAATCAACAACAACAGCCGCAATAAAAAGAAAGTGAAGATGCTGAAGGTTTTATTCAAGTGAAGAAGAGAGGATCGGCTAGAAATACAAGTACCAATATTTCGCATCAACTTGCAACTTCCAAATCCTTTGAAAGCATACAGCCGAATGTTATAGATGGCAAAGATGACAGTAATGGGAATGAAAAACCAGACCAGCCCTTCACTTCCACTCTTGATGATGGACAACATTCTCATTTGGAATGTGAGAGGCCTTAATAGACCTCAAAAACAGAAGGAAGTACAGAACTTCCTTACTCAAAGATAGATGGAGTTTAATTTGTCTTCTTGAAACTAAAATAAAACCTAGAAATTTTGCTAAAGTCTATACTTATATGCTGCAAAGTTGGTGTGTAGTCACTAATTTTAAGCATCACAAAGGTAGTAGAATCCTCATTGATTGGCAAGATCAAAATTTTAAAGTTGATGCCCAGTTCACTTCTTCATACTGTATTCACTAATATGTCACTCATAAAACTCAGAAGCAGGATTTTCACCTTACTGTAGTCTATGGTTCTAATGATAGTGGGGAAACGCAGACTCTTTGGCATGACTTGAAGGATCTCAACCAGAGAATACATGGTCCTTGGCTTATTGCAGGAGACTTCAATTGTCCCCTGAACTATGATGATAGAATTGGTAGGAACATTTCCTACAATGAATTAAAAGACTTTCAGGAAATTATGGCTACCTGTAATATGTTTGATTTGAATGCTTCTGGCCCTAAGTACACTTGGAATAATAAACAAGATGGTGATGGAATAGTCTTCAGCAAGATTGATAGTGTAATACCCGAGATTTCTGCTATGTATTTGGAACTTGTGATATTGTAATTATTGCATTTTGATCTGAGTATTATTCTCCGTATTTCATAATCCGGTATTGTTGAGCGCATGATTTCATGAATGTGATTTAATTTGTGATTCTGCGCATGTAGCGCAAGCTATCGACTAAGTGTAGCGTACGCTAACTTGGATCCATAGCGCACGCTGTGAAGGAACCTTAGCGCACGCTATACGTGGTCAATATGATTGAGACGTGTTGGTAGGTGAGATCATGCCGGGGATCTTGGTCGGATTGTGTCGTGATGAACCTGGACGGCTTTCGGGAAAAAGCCAAGTCAACGCGTTAGCGCACGCTACTCATATGAGGATAGCGCACGCTAAAGGCTGAGTTCAGTGAAATCAGTAACGTTTCAAATAGCCGTTAGCGCACGCTATGAATATGGACTAGCGCGCGCTAATAACCATTTTCTATATATAGGACATCATCCTTTTTCATATTTTCAGACTTTTCACTCCCCCATCCGAATTCTTGAACTTAGAAAGTCACTCTCTTCATCCTAAACACTTCTTGCCGGCATCCTAGCTCGTGTTGAAGATTGTAGATCATTGGGGATTGGTGTTCAAGCCTTCGGCGTTGGATTGCTTCGAATTTCCTCCTTGTTCTTCACTACTTTGAGGTAGGTGATTCTTCACCAATATTAGTAGTAGTCTGAAGGACGTTTTTGATCATGTTTTGGGATTTACCTAGTCAGTTAGATTCATAAGTAGTCGAACATCATGTGTTAGAAGGATATTTTCGATGTTTCGGTACTTATTCATCGTATAAACCATCGAACCTCTTAGTGTTTGAACTCCTAGCATATTCTGAAGCTTCAAACCGATTTGTAACTAGTATATGGAGATTTCAAAGTTTTTATGCCTTTACATAAAGGAATCATACGTTTTGGGACATATAACGGATTGAACTTAGGATATTACTTGAAGATCAAAGATGAATTATGGTGTTGTGATGATTATACATAACCTTATATCTCGTAGTCTTTTAATCCGTGTAGAACTTTCACAAAACCTTATGAGCATGATATGCACGGGGATGACATGTATTATCACCATAGAATTCATGAGTTCTTCACCATTAGATCAAGTTTTATGCCAGTAGTAATCTGCCATGCACGGTTAGCGCACGCTAACATACGTAAGTTAACGTGCACTATCGGGAATAAGTTAACGCACGCTACGTTTGGTACGTAACGTACGTTATGTTATCAGTCGAGTCAGTCGGCTGATCAGAGAGAACTGTCAGTCCATGGCTAGCGTACGCTAGACTTAGATGATAGCGTACGGTAACAGGCAGGCTTAGCGCATGTTACGTAGAGTATGTAGCGTACGCTAAGTGGTTCAGGCAGATTGCATATTTAGAGCTTTTTGCCGTAGACCGGATTGATAGGCAATCGTTCGACTTGAGATGAATTCTATATCATTTCTTTTATTAAGGTTCGAGCTTGCTACGATTGATCGAAGGAGGCGGCCTTCGAGTGTGTTGAGATCATTGAAGTGTTTCGTTCTTGCCATCTTCGAGGCAAGTATCGTAATGTGTTAATATTGGTATTGTTGAGCATGCGTGTGGTTATTCATGTTGTTGAACATGAGATTTATTTCGTTGAATTGTCATGATATTCGTTATCTAGTGTTTGTATGTTCATGTTGATGGACATAGTGATTTAGCATATATGTATGCATGAGTTGTGTTTGTGTTTGTTGTACGATCTATGCTGAGGGCGCTGGATCGGATGTCCACCTCGTGTTGGTCCGACGGGATCATCTTGGGATCTAGGCTGAGGGCGCTGGATCATTGGACGGGTTATTTCCACCTCGTGTTGGTCCGACGGGATCATCTTGGGATCTATGCTGAGGGCGATGGATCATTGGAATACCCTTGCTGTGTTAATGGAATCTTGTGGATTCGCATTATCGGATTCCGGTAGCGGAAGTCCGTGTGGTGTATCTTGTTATGTATTGTTGATGCATATTTGATTCATTTATATGATACTTGTACTAGCATCGTTTTGCTAACCCCTTCGGGGGTGGACATTTATTTTGATGTTCAGGTAGCCGAGGAGCAGGGAAACAGCCACAGTACCGATGTGACGACGAAGGGGTTCAGTGATATTTGTTGTTGTGGTGATTTGTTTTTCTTGGTTGATTTCAGTACTCGAGTACGAGTGTCTTATTAATATCATTTCAATATGGTTGTATTAATTACTCGTTGAACCAATTGGATCGGTTTTGTAAACTTGAATTCCCGTGGTATTGATGTCTTATATTTACATTTCTTTTATTTAGCCTTGTAAATCCTTACATAAAGGGTTTATGGCGCTGTAATTATTCCGAATATCTCGGGGTGTTACAGAATATGGTATCGGAGCTAAGATTCATGGATATCTTGGCAGTCGGGTTTTAAGTTGGGTCTGTTTACGTTATTGATTTGCGAGTCATTCGTAACATCACTGTTCAGCCAAAAGTCGTCATGTGGACCGTGGTTGTAAGTCTCCTAATCTCTTGTACTACCGTTTTACTTAATTCTGTTTTGTGAGTATTGACGGGCTTTATTTTTGAAAATTTTGTCTTGGATATTGAGAAGTTGTGTTTTCAGTATGTTGAGAGGAGGTCGTGGACGCGGACGTGGTTGTGGACGCGGACGTGGAAATATGAGACAGGAGGATTCCGCAACTACCCCAGAATTATCGGCTAGTAGAACCGATTCCCATTCTGGAGGGCAGTAGGGATCGGCGAATGACAACGCAAATCCTAACATGCCGGTAGTGCTTCAATAGGTGGTGGCTCAAATAAACCAGTTCGCTCAGGTAGTTGATCGCATGCAGACAGCGATGGGACAGCAGCACCACGAGGATAACCGGGGAGACAGATGGCTTGCTGAGGTGGTCAAATTGCACCCGCCAAAGTTTGACGGATCTGCTGAGGCACTTACTTGGGATCATTGGCTAAAGGAGTTAAGAGTAAATATTCGTGGGTATTAATTGTCCCGAGGACCGGAAGGTTCCCATTGCCGAGTATTTTCTAACTGGGGAGGCCTTTGACTGGTGGGAAGCTATTCGGCCCGAGAATCATAATGCGGAGTGGACGAAATTCAAACTAATGATGGAAGCACAGTATTGTCCTCGTCCAGTTAGAGAGGCAAAAATCCGAGAGTTTTTCTCACCACGGAGTTCGAAAGCAACTGTAACAGACATAATCAATACTTTTAATCATCATCTGACTTGTGTCCGACACTTGCTCAGAACGGAGGCAGAAAAGATTTTTAATTTCGATATGCGAATGAAGCCGGAGATTCAGCAGTACATGTACATATTCGAGTGTACTACGTTGCGACAGTATCAAGACAAAGCGCTGGCCTACGACATGAAAGAGGTGGCGGTGGAGAAATCAGTGGAGGCAAAGAAGCAGAAAGTGACCGGCAGCTTCTCAGAAAACAAGAGTGGTGGGCCCCGCAAGGGCCAGTCTTCCTTTTATTCGGCTAGGAAACCTCCACATCCTTCTAGAGGTGGAAAGAAGTTCCGGACAACATCAGCAGTTTCGGACGCATCAAAGAAATGCTACAATTGTGGTCGAGCAAGGCATATTCGACGTGATTGCCCCGCATGTTCTGTGACTTGTTACGATTGTGCGCAAGAAGGGCAGCGTGCGGCTTTCTGTGGAGTTGCTACTAGATCTTCTGGTACTCGCACACCAGCGCCAGTTCCAAAGGAGATAAGTATGAACCAGACACAGCATAGTGGATTTCAGCAGCAAAATATTGGGAAGAGAGAGACATCCAGTGCTGGGTCCGTTCCTCCGCACCTGTACGAGATGAGGAAATCAGACGATCGGAACACTGTTGTTGCATCAGGTACGATTCAGATCCTTTTGCAACCAGTTAGTGTCTTATTCGATTCCGGAGCTACACATTCTTTCATATCATTGAACTGTGTTAATCGTTTAAAAATCTCGTGCTTATTTGATTGTGAACCATATGTTGTGGGTTTGCCGAGCGGAGAGAGAATTGTGGGAACCCTAGAGGCTAGAGATTTTCCAGTGTCTATAGGAGGGAGAGATTGGCCATCGAATCTTATTGTAGTTGACATCTACGGTGACGATTTAATTCTCGGAGATGATTGGCTCAACCGTTATGGAGCTATTCTGAATTACCGAGAGAGAGTCATTTCTATCATTGCTGATGACGGATCGGAACACTTATTCCGAGGATGGAAACCGGGAAGCTCGGGAAAATTGATCAAAGCAATGAAAGCCATGAAATTACTGAAGCAGGGATGTCATGGACTTTGGTGCTATGCCATGAGGAAAGAGGAAGGAGTAGAGCTCTCGTCTATTTCAGTTGTGAATGAGTTCTCAGATGCATTTCCTGACGAACTACCTGGGTTACCTCTACAGAGAGAAGTGGAGTTCACTATCGAATTAGAGCCTGGAGCAGCTCCTATTTCCAGAGCACCATACCGCATGGCGCCAACCGAGATGTATGAACTCAAGAAGCAACTGGAGGAATTGTTACAGAAGGGTTATATTCAACCTAGCGTTTCTCCTTGGGGAGCGCCCGTTCTCTTTGTCCGGAAGAAAGACGGATCCCTCCGACTGTGTATTGATTACAGGGAGCTCAACAAGATGACGATCAAGAACAAGTATCCTATACCTCGGATCGATGACTTGTTTGATCAACTGCAAGGAGCAAGGGTATTCTCGAAGATTGACTTGCGATCAGGATACCATCAGTTGAGAATTAAGGAATCGGATATACCGAAATCTGCTTTCAGATCCCGGTACGGGCATTATGAATTTGTAGTGATGCCATTTGGACTTACCAATGCTCCAGCGGTATTCATGCAATTGATGAATCGGGTATTTTTAGAATACTTGGATAAATTTGTAGTCGTCTTAATTGATGACATCTTGATATATTCGAAGGACGCAGAGGAGCATGCCGAACATTTGCGTGTGGTTTTGAGCACCTTGAGGGAGGAACAGCTGTATGCAAAGCTTTCCAAATGCGAGTTCTGGCTTAGGGAAGTAACTTTCCTTGGGCATGTGATATCAGCTGACGGAGTTCAGGTGGACCCGAAGAAAGTCGAAGCAATCTTGGAATGGGAAGCTCCTAATAACGTGAAAGAAGTCCGAAGCTTCTTAGGACTTGCTGGGTATTATCGCCGTTTTGTAGACGGATTTTCCAAAATTGCTCGTCCACTCACTCAGTTGTTACAGAAAACTCAAAAGTTCACGTACGATGAGAAATGACAGGCTAGTTTTGATGAACTTAAGGAGAGACTGACGACAGCACCTATATTAGCGTTACCAGATGGAACTGATGGATTCATGGTATATAGCGACGCTTCAAATCAGGATCTGGGATGTGTGTTGATGCAAAAAGATAAGGTGATTGCCTATGCTTCTCGGCAGTTGAAACCGTACGAGGTTAATTACCCGACTCATGATCTGTAGCTAGCAACTGTAGACTTTGCATTGAAAATTTGGAGACATTATTTGTACGGCACTCATTGTTAGATCTGTACCGATCATAAGAGCCTCAAGTACATTTTCAGCCAGAAAGAATTAAACATGAGGCAGAGAAGGTGGCTGGAATTGATTAAGGATTACGACTTGGAGATTCTCTATCATCCGGGTAAAGCAAACGTAGTAGCCGATGCATTGAGCCGAAAACCTGTTTCTCTTCGAGTGTTGGAAGCACTTACATCCCAAACCGGAATTCAACGGGAACTGATTCGCGAAGAGATTGAAGTATGGGCACCAGGAATCCAAGGGCAACTATATGTGATGGAACTGACTTCATCACTAGTCGAGGAGATCAAATCTAAGCAGTTGAACGATTCTCTGATCCTTCGGTTAGGTGACGAAGTAAAGAAAGGAAAAGCCCCAGGATTCGTGATACAAGATGATGGAGTTCTGAGATTTCAGAGTCGACTTTGCATTCCCGATAATGAGGAATTGAGACGGACAATTCTGAAGGAAGCTCACAGCGCGCCCTAATCTATTCACCCGGGCAGCAGTAAAATGTATAAGGATCTAAAACAAAACTTTTGGTGGGGGAATATGAAGAAGGACGTAGCAGAATACGTTTCAAGGTGTTTGACTTGTCAGCAGGTTAAGATTGAACATCAGCGACCTGCGGGAATGTTAAAGCCGCTTCCGATCCCTGAGTGGAAGTGGGAGGACATCTCGATGGATTTCATCACCAGTATGCCAAGGACCAAGACGGGAATGGACATGATTTGGGTTGTAGTTGATCGACTAACCAAGTCGTCTCATTTCCTAGGAATTAAAGATACTTGGGGACCCGAGAAATTGGCGCGAGTATTTATTGCAGAGATAGTCAGATTGCATGGGACGCCGAAGACCATTATTTCAGATCGAGATGGTCGCTTCGTGTCGCACTTCTGGAAAGCAGTTCATAGGGCTTTGGGGACTGAGCTCAACTTTAGCACAGCTTATCATCCCCAAACGGACGGTCAGTCCGAAAGGACTATTCAAACAGTAGAAGACATGCTTAGAGCTTGTGCGTTAGATTGGTCAACTGATTGGGAAGTTCACTTGCCATTGATTGAATTCACCTATAACAATAGTTAGCATGCTTCTATTAAGATGGCACCATTTGAAGCTTTGTACGGGAGAAGATGCTGATCACCCTTGTGTTGGGATGATTCCTCGGACTTGATCGGGACAGAACCAGAATTGATAGTTCAGACTCAAGAGAAGATAGCTTTGATTCGAGAAAGACTGTTCACTGCCCAGAGTCGACAGAAGTCTTATGCGGACGTACATCGTCGCCCTCTAGAGTTCGACATTAGGGACCACATACTATTGAAGGTGTCTCCTACACGAGGAATTTTCCGTTTTGGGAGGAAAGGCAAGCTAAGTCCATGATATATCGGACCATTTTAGATCCTCGAGATAGTTGGAGATTTAGCATACAGGTTGGCCTTACCGCCGTCGCTGAGTCACGTTCACAATGTGTTTCACGTATCCCAATTGCAGAAGTATGTACCAGATCCCAGTCATATCATTGAGTTCGATGAGATCGAGATAGCTAATGATGGCACCTTCGAGGAGAGACCAATTAAGATACTTGAGAGTCGGATCAAACAATTGAGGAATAAACCAATACCCTTGGTTAAAGTACAATGGTCACGGCACGGAGTTGAAGAGGCCACTTGGGAAACGGAGGACAGTATGAAGACTAGATATTCCGAGTTGTTTTCATCTTAAGTTTCGGGACGAAACTTCTTTTTAGGGAGGAAGGATGTAATACCCGAGATTTCTGCTATGTATTTGGAACTTGTGATATTGTAATTATTGCATTTTGATCTGAGTATTATTCTCCGTATTTCATAATCCGGTATTGTTGAGCGCATGATTTCATGAATGTGATTTAATTTGTGAATCTGCGCATGTAGTGCACGCTATCGACTAAGTGTAGCGTACGCTAACTTGGATCCATAGCGCACGCTGTGAAGGAACCTTAGCGCACGCTATACGTGGTCAATATGATTGAGACGTGTTGGTAGGTGAGATCAGGCCGGGGATCTTGGTCGGATTGTGTCGGGATGAACCTGGACGGCTTTCGGGAAAAAGCCAAGTCAACGCGTTAGCGCACGCTACTCATATGAGGATAGCGCACGCTAAAGGCTGAGTTCAGTGAAATTAGTAACGTTTCAAATAGCCGTTAGCGCACGCTATGAATATGGACTAGCGCGCACTAATAACCATTTTCTATATATAGGACAGCATCCTTTTTCATATTTTCAGACTTTTCACTCCCCCATCCGAATTCTTGAACTTAGAAAGTCACGCTCTTCATCCTAAACACTTCTTGCCGGCATCCTAGCGTTGAAGATTGTAGATCATTGGGGATTGGTGTTCAAGCCTTCGGCATTGGATTGCTTCGAATTTCCTCCTTGTTCTTCACTACTTTGAGGTAGGTGATTCTTCACCAATATTAGTAGTAGTCTGAAGGACGTTTTTGATCATGTTTTGGGATTTACCTAGTCAGTTAGATTCATAAGTAGTCGAACATCATGTGTTAGAAGGATATTTTCGATGATTCGGTACTTATTCATCGTATAAACCATCGAACCTCTTAGTGTTTGAACTCCTAGCATATTCTGAAGCTTCAAACCGATTTGTAACCAGTATATGGAGATTTTAAAGTTCTTATGCCTTTACATAAAGGAATCATACGTTTTGGGACATATAACAGGTTGAACTTAGGATATTCCTTGAAGATCAAAGATGAATTATGGTGTTGTGAGGATTATACGTAACCTTGTATCTCGTAGTCGTTTAATCCGTATAGAACTTTCACAAAACCTTATGAGCATGATATGCACGGGGATGACATGTATTATCACCATAAAATTCATGAGTTCTTCACCATTAGATCAAGTTTTCTTCCAGTAGTAATCTGTCATGCACGGTTAGCGCACGCTAACATACGTAAGTTAACGTGCGCTATCGGGAATAAGTTAACGCACGCTACGTTTGGTACGTAACGTACGTTATGTTATCAGTCGAGTCAGTCGGCTGATCAGAGAGAACTGTCAGTCCATGGCTAGCGTACGCTAGACTTAGACGATAGCGTACGCTAACAGGCAGGCTTAGCACACGTTACGTAGAGTACGTAGCGTACGCTAAGTGGTTCAGGCAGATTGCATATTTAGAGCTTTTTGCCGTAGACCGGATTGATAGGCAATCGTTCGACTTGAGATGAATTCTATATCATTTCTTTTGTTAAGGTTCGAGCTTGCTACGATTGATCGAAGGAGGCGGCCTTCGAGTGTGTTGAGATCATTGAAGTGTTTCGTTCTTGCCATCTCCGAGGCAAGTATCGTAATGTGTTAATATTGGTATTTTCAAGCATGCGTGTGGTTATTCATGTTGTTGAACATGAGATTTATTTCGTTGAATTGTCATGATATTCGTTATCTAATGTTTGTATGTTCATGTTGATGGACATAGCGATTTGGCATATATCTATGCTGAGGGCGCTGGATCGGATGTCCACCTCATGTTGGTCCGACGGGATCATCTTGGGATCTAGGCTGAGGGCGCTGGATCATTGGACGGGATATTTCCACCTCGTGTTGGTCCGACGGGATCATCTTGGGATCTATGCTGATGGCGCTGGATCATTGGATTACCCTTGCTGTGTTAATGGAATCTTGTGGATTCGCATTATCGGATTCCGGTAGCGGAAGCCCGTGTGGTGTATCTTGTTATGTATTGTTGATGCATATTTGATTCGTTTAAATGATACTTGTACTAGCATCGTTTTGCTAACCCCTTCGGGGGTGGACATTTGTTTTGATGTTCAGGTAGCCGAGGAGCAGGGAAAGCGACCACGATGCGATGTGACGACGAAGGGGTTCAGTGATGTTTGCTGTTGTGGGTGATTTGTTTTTCTTGGTTTGATTTCAGTACTCGAGTACGCGTGTCTTATTAATATTATTTTGATATGGTTGTATTAATTACTCGTTGAACCAGTTGGACCGGTTTTGTAAACTTGAATTCCCGTGGTATTGATGTCTTATATTTACCTTTCTTTTATTTAGCCTTGTAAATCCTTACTTAAAGGGTTCACAGCGCTGTAATTATTCCGAATATCTCGGGGTGTTATAGATAGATGCCTTGTCAATGAGCATTGGACAGAACATCTGCCTGACTCTTTTGCATGTTTTCACTCTGAAGGCTCCTTTGATCATTGCCCAGCCACTATTCATTTTGAAGGCTCTAGATGCTCAAGGAAACCTTCTTTAATTTTCTATGATATGTGGAGCAAACACTCTGAGTTCTTGGATATTGTGAATAAGGCCTGGCAAACTCCTATGTATGGTGTTCCTATGTATCAGCTGGTCAAAGAGATGAAATGTTTGAAGCCACACTTGAAGTCCCTGAATAAAAGGGCTTTTGATAAAATTGAAGAACAATTTCTGAAGGCAAAAGATGCTTTGGAAGAATGCCAGTAGATTCTCCAACAGAATCCCTTAAATCAGACTGCTTCTGCTCAAGAAAGAAATGCTGCTAAATGTTATAAGGATACCAGGAAAGCATATATTAGCTTTCTCTCTCAAAAAGCCAAAATCAAATGGCTTAAAGATGGGGATGAAAACACTTCATACTTTCACAAGGCTATCAAGATTAGGCAATTTAAGCAGAGAATTATTTCTATCACAGGTATGGATGGTGTGACTAGGAATGATCCTAAAGGCATTCAGGAGGCTTTTGAACAATATTACATTCACCTTCTTGGTAGTAATCCTGAGAGTAGAACTAACATTCAGCAGAAGATTGTGAACCTTGGTCCTATCATCAATGAACAGGAAGCTGAGACCCTCATGCAACCCTTCACTGATGATGAGATCAAAAAAGCAATCTTCTCTATTCATGGGTCCAAGGCCCCAGGCCTTGATGGCTACAATTCTACCTTTTTCAAATTAGCCTAGAGTGTTGTTGGTAATGATGCTTGTGCTGCAGTTAGGGACTTCTTTGAGTCTGGTAAGATGCTCACTGAGTTGAATTGTACAAAGCTCTTTCTAATTGCAAGTATTAGTCAACCTCAGTTTGTCACTAAATTTAGACCTATTGCTTGTTGAACACTCTCGACAAGTGTATTACCAAGCTCATATGCAAGAGATTGAAATTGGTATTGCCTAATCTTATATCCCCAAATCAGTCAGGCTTTGTTGAGGGGAGGCAAATTGTGCATAATGTTAGTATCATTGAAGATCTTGCTGGTGTTTACAATAGGAAATCTACCCCTCCTAGCTGTATGTTGAAGATTGACATTAGAAAAGCCTATGATTCAGTCCATTGGAACTTTCTTGAAGAAATGCTTACTAAGTTAAAGTTCCCACAGAAAGTCATCACTTGGATCATGAATTATGTCACTACACCATCCTTTTCTCTCTTCTTAAATGGCAACAATCATGGCTTCTTTAAGGGGAAAAGAGGCTTGAGGCAGGGGGATCCTATGTCCCCTTTTCTCTTTGTTATCTGCATGGAATATCTATCTAGACTACTGTACTTTGCCAGTGCTCAAGATGGGTATCAATTCCACTACAGATGTAAGACACTGAAACTTTATCATCTTGTTTTTGCTGATGATCTTATCCTATTTTGTAAAGGAGATGCTCACTCTATTATGCTTAATATGAGAGCACTAGCTACCTTTGCTCAAACTTCTGGTCTAGTGGCTAACACTTGAAAATCAGCCTTATATTCTTGTAATATGAATGAGGAGGAAAAAGAGGAAATCCTTTCTAAGACAAATTTTGCCGAAGATCACCTTCGATTTAGGTATCTTGGAGTCAAAATGAGTGAAAAGAAGCTCAGTAAAGCAGATTGTGATTTTATAGTTGACAAAATCGTGGCAAGAATTAGGTCTTGGGGCATGAGGACTATCTCATATGCAGGGAGAACTCAGTTGGTGAATTCTGTGCTACTGAATCTCCATAGCTATTGGGCTTCAATGTTCTTCATCCCTAAGAATGTCACTGATAAGGTGATTGCCATTTGCAGAAATTACCTCTGGTCTGGACAGGCTTATTCATCCAAAACTCCCCCTATAGCTTGGGACTTTATTTGCCGGCCAAAGAAAGAGGGGGGGGGGGGGGGTTGGGCTTTAAGGATAGTCATACCTGGAACCTAGCACTCTTGGGCAAATATATCTGGAGCATTGCAAGTAAGGCTGACAATCTTTGGGTGAAATGGGTGCATCATGTTTATCTTAAAAACAAAGATTGGAAGAGCTACTCCCCTCATATTAATTCCAGCTGGTATTGGAAAAATCTTTGTAAGGTGAAGGACCAGTTTAGAACAGGATACTATTATGACAAATGGTTGTTCAACAACAAGGGATATTCTGCATCTTCTGGCTACAATTGGCTGAGAGGGAGTTCACAAGCTGTGCCTTGGGCAGGTTGGGTTTGGAATCGACTGAACATACCTAAATGTAGCTTCATAACTTGGATGATCATGTGGAGAAGGCTACAGACGAAGAATAAGTTGAAGAAATTTGGTATCATCTCTGATGATTTGTGCCCTTTATGTCAACAAGCAATTGAGACCATTGATCACTTATACTTTGAATGCCAGTACTCTCAGAAGTGTATTCAAGGTCTCCATCAGGTGCTGCACATTCATGAGGACATCAGGACCTTAGATGCACTTAGTAGTTGGATCAGTAAATCTGTTAGTGGCAGATTCAAAACTCAAGTACTGCAGTCATGTTATGTCGCTTTACTGTACAATATTTGGATGCAGAGGAACAATGCAATATGGAAGATGGCCATTACTCACCCAACTAAGGTTGTTGATCTTGTTAAACAGCAATGTATGTGGAGGATCACCACTGTAATGCCTAGGAAAACTAGCCAGAATAGCAAAGTATGGCTTTCTAATGTGTTTAGTTAGTTTATGTTATTGGTTGCTGCTCCTTTATGTTGCCCCGGTGGCTGTAATGTTTTGATTGTACCATACTTTGTTCGTTAATAATACTTATTACCTTTTCCCAACAAAAAAAAGATCATAGGATATTACCTTTTGAAGAGTATTGGTTACTTCCGTCTTGGTCACCTTGTATTTCTACCTTTAGACCTTCTAAAGTATGATCCGCCTTAACCCGGACGTTGTGTGGGCAACGAGATACCGGATCTTGTTTGGACTTCTTTTGGATCGGCCGAACCCTTCTTGTATGTGATCACTTTATTTCCCTTTGCTTTCTAGTATTTTATGAACACTCTTAGCAAATTAATTGTGTTATCTAAATTGTAGAATCAAAGACACAAGTCTAGATCTACAATTAAACACAAGAGGAAAAATTTGATCACACAACCTCACAAGATAGTACAAAATCGACCAACACCCAAAAAGTCCTATTTATAGGCTCTTGGACTACTACTAGGGATCTTAAGTAGGATTATGGAAGGACTCCCAATAAATTCATCTTACCATATTAGGACTCTTCCTAATATAATGAATCTATTAATATCAAATTAGTCCACAAAAAGGTTGATATTGCACTTCCTACCAAAATCCCAAATTACGAAATTGGGCTCCTTATTAAATATATTATTTCCCGTGTTTAAGATATCGAATGCCCATTAATTAATTATAAGCTACTGTCAGCTTTAATTAATTAATATCTTATCCAAGAGTAGTACCACTCGAACCTTATTATTATATCGAAATTAAATCCACCTTCAGGGTTTAATATAATAATCATTATCGAGCTCCTCAAGGGGCATCATCAACCCACATGAGCCGGGACATGATTTCTAGTAATAATAATAACTGTCGTATAAACAATATTATTGCCCAAGATACGAGGCTTATTGAGTCGATCATTTTGACTCTCACCTATTGTAAATCAAAGCAATAATTATTATAAATACACAATTAAATATTATATACTTAGAATTAAGAAATAATAATTATCCGAGATTTACGTTCTTCTTACAGTCAGTACAGGGGACACTATCTCACCTCAATCCAGTTCAACGTATGCAAATACGCTAATACATGCTAATAGTCAAGACCAACTATTCTCAAGCATACACTACAACCTTTTATATAATTTATCTAATAATTATATAGGTTGTGAACTATTATATTATTTTATAAGGCACCGATAATGTGATCTTCCGTGTGACACCAACACACCACATTATCTATAATATAAAATAATTAGATATTTCATTTGCATAACCATAACATGAATAAAAATGCAAAACATGTGATTAAATGTAATTAATATTCTCATAGGTAGTAAAAGGGAAATTAGGTAATACAAGCATAAAGTATGCTTTGTAGTATACAATCTTAACAATCTCCCACTTATACTCAAAGCATGATTTTAAGTATACTACTCTATTACATAGTCTCTCATTTCTCTCACTTATACTCAAATCAATGCTGCCATACACCGTAATCCCATTACTTCCACATGCCTTTCAAAAACTTTTGAGGGTAGGCCTTTCGTGAAAGGGTCAGCAAGATTATCTTCTGATGCAACCCTGGATACAACTACGTCTCCTTCCTTTACGAAGTGTCGTATGATGTGGTACTTGTGGTTGATATGTTTACTTGCCTTGTGGGCTCGTCGTTCCCTCGAATTTGTGATTGCACCAGTATTATCATAATAAAGTGTAATACCCTCTGGCAAATCGGGAATCACATCTAAGCCCTACAGGAAGTACTTGAGCCACACTGCCTCCTTGGCTGCCTCAGAGGATGCCACGTACTCGGCTTCCATGGTAGAGTCCGAGATGAATTTCTGCTTCACACTCCTCCAACTAATGGCTCCACCTCCTAGGCTAAACACATAACCCGAAGTAGACTTGGACTTTTATTTGTCCGATGAAAAATCTGAGTCAGTGTAACCCACCGGAAACTGGTCGTCTGATTGATATACAAGCATGTACTCCCTAGTCCTTCTCAAGTACTTGAGTATGTGCTTGACAGCAATCCAATGTCCTGGTCCTGGGTTTGACTGATATCTAGCAGCCATGCCTACGGCATGACAGATATCTGGTCTAGTGCAAAGCATAGCATACATGAGACTTCCCACAGTAGATGCATAAGGGACCATCTTCATGTCATCTATCTCTGTTTGTGTCTTAGGACACATATCCTTAGATAGTTGAATTCCATGTCTGTAAGGTAGAAAACCTTTCTTGGAATTCTCCATGCTAAACTGCTTCAGCACTATATCGATATAGGATGCCTGGGATAAGCACAACATCCTTTTAGTCCAATCACGAAAGATCCTGATTCTAAGGATGTGTCCTGCTTCTCCTAAATCCTTCATATCGAACTGCTCAGATAGCCATACCCGTACGTCCGACAATTCCTTCACGTTGTTTCCAATCAGAAAGATATCGTCTACATACAGTACAAGAAACACCAACATATTTCCATCGCATTTCTTATACACACAACTCTCACTCGGACATTGGACGAATCCATATGACTGGACAACTTCGTCAAAATGAGTGTTCCAAGATCTATATGCTTGCTTAAGTCCATAAATGGATTTCTTAAGTTTGCACACCAAGTGCTATTCTCCTTCAGCAATGAATCCCTCTTCTTGGCGCATATAGATTTCCTTGTCTAGACTCCTATTCAAGAATGCAGTCTTGACATCCATCAGCCAAATCTCCAGATCCAAATGCGCAGCTATAGCTAAAAGAATCCGGATTGACTTAAGCATGGCTACCGGCGAAAAGGTTTCATCATAATCGATACCCTCTTTCTGAGTGTAACCTTTTGCAACAAGCCTCACTTTGAAGGTTTAAACCTTCCCGTCACATCCTTTCTTTCGCTTGTAGACCCATTTACTCCCAATGGCTTGTACACCATCAGGTAGCTCTACTAGCTCCCACACTTGATTGGAATCCATAGATCCCATTTCTGATTCCATTGCTACTTGCCAGGAGTCAGCATCTTTATCTTGGATTGCTTCTTTATAGGTCCAGGGATCTGATTCATCTTCGCTTGGGATTGAGTCCGAAGACTTTCCCATGCCTATGAATCGTTCGGGCTGACGAACAACCCTTCCACTACGACGAGGCAAATCCTGAGTTGGTGTAAAAGTATCAGAATCGATACGTGGTGCAGTGTTAGTTGGCGCTTGTACGATTGGTATAGACGGAGTCTCGCCCCTCAACTCTTCTAGAATTATCTCGCTCATGGGCTTGTGACTAATCATATCATCCTCTTCCAGAAATTGGGCATTGGTGTTAACAATGACCTTCCTGGGGACTATAGAACAAGCCACCCTTCGTTCCCTTAGGATATCCCACAAACACTCGTACTTATGTACGAGATACCAACTTATCAGCTTCCTTATTCATCACATGTGCTGGAGTACCCCAAATCCGAACATGTCCTAGATTGGGCTTACGCCCACTCCACAGTTCTGTGGGTGTTTTTTGAACTGATTTTGAAGGCACCAAATTTAGAATGTATGCCGCTGTTTCTAAGGCGTATCCCCAATACGAAATAGGTAAATCTGAATAACTCATCATTGATCTAACCATTTCTAAAAGAGTCCTATTCTTTCTTTCAGCCACACCATTTTGTTGTGGAGTTTCCGGCGCGGTGAGCTGGGACGAAATCCCCTCATTCGCCAAGAAATACAAAAACTCTCCACTAAGGTATTAGCCACCACTATCAGATCGTAGTGACTTGATACTCTTCCCATGATGCTTCTCCGTTTCATCCTTGAAGTCTCTGAATTTGTCAAAGGCTTCAGACTTACGTCGCATCAAATAGGTGTATCCATATCTCGAATAATCATCTATAAATGTGATGAAGTATTCGAAACCACGCCTAGCCTGGATATTCATTGGACCACATACATCCGTATGAACCAATTCTAATATATTCTGAGCACGATTTCCCTTGGTTTTAAAAACCCTTTTGGTCATCTTACCTTCCAGACAGGATTCACAAATTGGAAATGACTCAACTTGGAGGTCATCCAATGGGCCATCATCTACCAATCTTTGAATCCTTCCAAGGTTTACATGCCCTAACCGTAAATGCCACAAATATGTTTGGTTTATGCTTGAAGGTTCTTTTCTCTTTTTAGGTTTAGACAAAGAGTTAAGTGATTTATGCATAGGAGTTTGTGCAGTATTAACGACATATAGTCTATCATTAAAAATACCTTTGCAAATATATTCACCGCTTCTTTTCTTAATAATGGCATCATCATCAAAAAAAACTGAATAACCATCGCTTTTTAAGTTAGAAACCGAAATTAAATTCATTCTAAAATCCGGTACTAATAATACATTATTGAGGACTAATAATTGATCATTAATATTCAACTGCACGACTCCCACTGCAACAACCATAAGCCTAGAATAATCGCCCCATTTGATGGTAATCTTGCCCACACTAAGCTGCTTGGTTACCTGAAAATCATGTTAGGCAAAGCAACATAATCAGTGGAGCCTGAATCAACTATCCATGAAGTGGAAGAATAAGCTGCCAAACATGTTTTGACTACTAGTGCACGAGACATACCTTTCTTAAGAGTAGGGCAGTCTGCTTTAAAATGTCCTTTCTGACCGCACTTGTAGCACTTTCTCTTTGACTTTTTGTTCGCCTCGGGGTGAGGAGCATTGCTTTTCACCTTGAGGGTTGCCACTTGCTTCTGGACAACATGCTTTTTCTTCTTTCCCCATTTGGGTTTGGAAGAAGTAGCACCGGTTGCCGCAAGAATCTGATGATAACCTTGTTTGAAGAGACCTTCAGCAGATTGAAGCTCTGTTAGAAGTTCCGCCAAACTATATGTCCTACGGTTCATATTGTAGTTAAGGCGGAACTGCTCAAAGCTTCTTGGTAAGCTGCCTAAGATAATATCGACCTGCGTTTCCACATCGATAGTAGCTCCCAGTATGCTCAGTTTGTTCAAATGAGACATCATTTTCAGAACATGATCCCTTACTGGGGTACCTTCAGACATTTGGGTTGTCATCAATACCCTCATTGCATATTGTCTAGCCACCCAGTTCTGATGACCAAACATCTCGGTGAGACTTTTCATCATTTCCGCGGCCGAGCCGATTGTCTGATGCTGATGCTGCAATACATTTGTCAGTGAAGCCAAAATGTAACAGCGAGCCATCTCATCAGACTTTTTCCATTTTCGGAATTCAGCCAACTCTTCGGGAGTGGCATCCGGTTCTGGTTCTAGAGGGCTCTCTTCGATTAAGACAAATTTATGCCCCTCAACAGTCAGGATAAAGTCACGATTTCTTTTCCAATCGGCAAAGTTAGTGCCATCAAGTTTATTTTCTTTGAGAATAACAACTAGTGGATTGAAAGACATATGAGATAAAAATTAGAAACATCCATCACATAATGCATAGCAAAATATATCGAAAAACCTCAAAAACACAATATATATGCTAGCAACCAACACCTCGAAAAATCCGCACATGCAAGCCACGATCGTGTGGACGTTTACACATACATTTTCCAAGTAGAGTTTTACGTCTTTAATTTTACTATCTAGTCAACTTACATTACAAGTAAAATTAATAGTTGGTTCCTCTTGGCCATGTATTAATTAACATAGACTCCGATGGGGAGCTTATTAATTAATACACCTAAGTGAACACCATAATTTAACATCCTTAAAATATTATCTTTTAAATAATAGTCCTACATATGGAGAGGTCCTATCATAAAAAGTAATATTTACCTTATGTTATCATTTTGAAATTTAAAACTAGTGAACCTATAATTAGCACATCCGATATGGAGGAAGACTCTAATGTCAACGCTCATGCTAATTACTTCACAATTTAAATTAATTATGGAGGCCAATTTGATTTTATTTTAAAAATAAATAAATCAATTTAACCACTTAGTTATTTTAGCCTTAAGGTTTTTAATTTTCTCGTCCTAACATGCAAGGAAACATATCACGTATACATCCAT
Organism: Orobanche coerulescens; assembly: GCA_033398695.1. NCBI lineage: Eukaryota > Viridiplantae > Streptophyta > Magnoliopsida > Lamiales > Orobanchaceae > Orobanche > Orobanche coerulescens. Next base: position 117,171,354 of record CM065802.1, on the reverse strand, counting down.
ACATGCCATACATCAAAACAGTAAAAACCAAAAAAATAAGGCATGGATAATTAAATTATCCAATTATCATGGTCTTCTTCCTTGAGTTGAACCCGAGGAAAATCTTCGACTTGATCTCTCCCACTGAATCAAGCATCTCGTCGCTCCTCCCCGGCCGGTTCGTGGATTTCCAAAATTAAAATTTCACTTTTATGCAAAATTAATTACATAAAGAAATTTAATTTTAAATCCCGACTCTCCAGCGGACGCAACGAACGGCGGCGAAACGGACCGGACCAAAAATAGGACGACCCGTCCCGAACCAATGGCCCAGGCGGAACCAGTGCTTTCGTGATCTTGTAATGCTCGGCCCTTTCAGCGGTAATGTCTTTCAGCGGCGCCGCTTGATGCTTGTCGGCCGTTGGCCGCTGATCCGGTAGTCCCGGTTCGGCTCTATTTCTTCGTGATCCCGTATTTTCTGAATTCGATTACAATTTTATACAAAATAAAATACATTGAAATTACATCAAGATTACACGAAAAATAAAAACACCTAGAACTACCCGCGGATTTTCTCACGGAAAAAACCATTACATGCCTCAAAATCGGGTCAAACCAACAATTGCATAATTAGTAAAAATAAATAAATAAACCATTCACATAAACCATGATAATTGGATCATATCACCTGCAAGAACACATCTAGCAAAATATTCCAGCATCAAAATATATGAATATTTAAATTGCTATCAATTAATCACTACTTATTATGGTAGGGAGGCTATTTCCGTGAAGACCCCCAGCTTAGTGTACAGCAGAATCTTGTGTGATAAATACAAAGGAAAACATATGATTCAAAAAAGCTCGAAACCATACCTGAGCCCATGGCTTGATCCACATGGGACTTACCCAAGCGGAATATGGCTACTTCACTCCCGATGAACGCTGCTCTAACAAAAGAGAGGTTGGCTCTGCGCACAGCTCCCTGTCAAAAATACACCACACGCAAAGACAATAGGATAAAATATACAATAAAACTAAAAATGCAATGCTCTAGGTCAAAGCTAACCGAGACAACTCAACCCTGAGGCTCTCAACTACAGCACCGCTCCCTACAAAAGAATCCACAACTCTGATCTGGCGCCTCCAAGCGCACCTATCAACAGTCATGGTCTCGTAAAGGTTTAAGGCCTTCAAATCTAATCTCAGTTGCTCCTCCCACGTCCTCCTCGGTCTGCCTCTCCTCCTCTCCCCAACAACCAATAAACTCTCGACCCTCCTTACCGGAGCAGATGCCTGCCTCATGCGGACGTGGCCAAACCATCTCAATCTCCCTTCCCTAACTTTCACTGAAATGGGCGCCACTTGCAGCGCGTTCCTGAAAACCCCATTGGCGATTCTATCTAACATTGTGCGACCACACGACCAACGTAACATTCTCATTTCAGCCACTTCCAACTTTGTCTCAAGAGACTTCTCATCGCCCAACATTCGGAGCCATACAACATTGCAGGTTGGATTGCCGCTCTATAGAATTTACCCTTTAACTTTAGAGGGACTTTCTTGTCGCACAGGACCCCTGTCGCTGCTATCCACCTTAGCCACTCCGCCTTGATGCAATGCGTGATATCATCTTCACACTCACCTTCCTTCTGAATGATTGAACCCAAATACTTGAACTTATCCGTACGGGGTACGATCTGATCCGCAATCATTACCTCAACATCTTCCTCGTTGGCCTCACCACTGAAGTTACACCAGAGATACTCGGTTTTAGACCGGCTCACACGCAAGCCCTGGGATTCTAACTTAGCCCTCCAAAGCTCCAACTTCGAGTTCACCTCCCTCCTCAACTCCGCCACTAACACAATGTCGTCAGTAAAAAGCATGCACCACGGGATGCCATCTAGAATTCCTCGCGAAATGATGTCAAGGATTAGAGCGAAGAGAAGAGGGCTTAGCGCCGACCCCTGGTGTATCCCTATCTCAACCGGAAAATACTGGGTGTCACCAACTGGGGTCCTAACACACGTCCTAGCTTGGGAGTACATGTCTTGGATCACCCTAACGAACGGCAACGACACCCTCCTCTCTACTAGGCTCCTCCAAATAACATCGCGCGGAATGCTATCATAAGCCTTCTCTAGATCTATGAACACCATATGGAGGTCCTTACGCCGCTCTCTAAACTTCTCCATAAGGCGTCTGATGAGATGAATGGCCTCAGTCGTGGACCTCCCCGGAATGAAGCCAAATTGGTTCTCTGAGATCTCAACTTCTCTTCTAACCCTGCATTCCACCACTCTTTCCCAAAGTTTCATAGTATGACTGAGGAGTTTAATACCCCTATAGTTACTACAACTCTGAGCATCGCCTTTGTTCTTGAAAAAAGGCACGACAATACTATGCCTCCACTCTGTCGGCATCTTAGAACCTCTCAGGAGGATGTTGAACAGCTCTGCTAGCCACTGAACTCTGACTTCCCCCAGACAAAGCCACACCTCAATAGGGATCTGATCCGGACCTACATCCTTAGCTCTACCCATTTTCATTAGGGTACCATTTATTTCCTCCTTGATAATGCTCTCACAGGAACTAAACAAATGAGCAGAAGATAGACTAACTCCTTGCACCACCGAGTCACTACCTCTAGCCTCATTGAAAAGTTCGAAAAAATACCTATTCCACCGCTCCTTAATAGCCACATCGTTCACTAACACTTGGCCCAAATCATCCTTAATAAACTTAACGGGACCCAGGTCGTGACGCCCTCTTTCCCTAGCTTTCGCTAGTTTAAAAATAGCATTCGCTCCTTCTTTGGTGTCTAGGCACTTGTACATCTCCTCGTAAGCCTCACCTTTAGCCTTAGCCACTGCCTTCTTAGCCTCTCTTTTCGCCACCTTGTACGCTACAATCTTCAAGATTCTCTCCTCCTCAGCACTAACCGACAAAAGCTCCTTAAATAGCGCTTGTTTTGCCTTAACCTTGTTTTGGACCTCCTCATTCCACCACCAAGCCTCCCTAGGTCCACTAGACCTGCTCGAAGAAACCCTACCACCTTCTCGCCCAATCTCCTAATAGCATTGGCCATGCTGGTCCACATAAGGTTAGCATCGCCCGCACGCAAAAAACCTCCTTCGCGGGTCAGAGACTCCTTGATAGATGTCGCCTTCTCACCCTTCAGATCCTTCCAGAGAATCCTAGGTCTATCTACTCTAAACCTGCTAACAACACGACCTCCCATGGATAAATCCATAGCCAGCATCCGGTGTTGAGAAGCACATGCCTAGCTCCGGAACACCTTGCAGTCCACGCACGCCCTAGCATCACGACTGCGCAAAAGAAGGTAGTCGATTTGCGTGTTGTTCCCCCCACTACTGAAGGTGATGAGGTGCTCACCTCTCTTCTGTAAAATAGAGTTAGCAATCACCAACTCATGCGCAGTGGCAAACTCCAACAGTGCGGAACCTCCTGCATTCCTAACTCCGAAGCCGAAACCCCCATGCGCACTATGATAACCATCCACCACCTCACCAATGTGCCCGTTGAAATCGTACCCCAAAACAATAAATTGATCGTCCGGAATACACCCGACCAACTCATCTAAACAGACCCAAAAAGCTTCCTTATCAAGCACACTCAAACCAACATGTGGGGCATACGCACATACCACATTAACCACCTTCTCCCCAACCACCACTCTAATGGACATAATCCTATCATTACACCTCTTCACTTCCATGACGTTGTCCTTAAGTTCCTTAGACAAAAGAATGCCCACACCATTGCTCGAGTTAGCAAGGCCTGAATACCACAATTTATAACCGTTCACCTCCCTGGACGGCGCCCCCTTCCACCTAGTCTCCTGAATACAAGCCACATCAACCCTTCTCTTACCCAAAACATCCACAAGCTCCAAAAGCTTACCCGACAAGGTACCCGACAAGGTGGAGAATTGACTGCATATTCGATAAAGAAGAGAGACCTTTTAAATATAGTGTTATTTTTTTTTATCTAAAGCTTAACAACAACTCTTTTGATTCTCAGATTACCGAAATTGACCTTTACTCGATACATTCGAGTCATATATTGTATTTTTTAGTAACAAAATTTCGAGTCAACTTGCAAAAATATACAATATTGAGAAAGGTTGACAATCGGGTAATACGAATTAGACAATCGTGTAACACGGTTGTCCATCGAGTAAGAAAAGATATCAAGTAACACAATCGTGTAATTACTGGATAACTCGAATGCGAAATGCGAGTAACTCCTCCCTGTAACTCGAGTAAGTCGAATGAGACTCGGGTAACTCAACGTAGTAATCGAGTATCTCGAAATGTGACTTGAGTAACTCGAAGTAGTAATCAAGTGACTCGATCTGAATAACTTGAATATATACCGAGTAAATCGAATTGTTACTCGGGTTACACGACGAACGTCGAGTAACTCGGCCAAGTTACTAGAGTAACTCGAGTATAGATGTCGAGTTTCTAAATAAATACTCCCTCCGTCGCACTAAACATGGCACCCTACTTTTGGACACGGAGATTAAGAAAGTGATGTTTTTGTGTGTAAAGTGGTGTAGCCACTAAAATTGACTCATTTTCTTAGGCAAATTTGTTTCCTTTTTAGGCTTGTGCCATTACTAGTGGGACAACCCAAAATATAAATAGTGCCATGTTTAATGGGACGGAGGGAGTACAATGCTCGAGCAAGCCACAACATCCATTGAACTATCTCTCAACCATATTTTTATCTTTCTTTTCTGATAATTTATCTCAATATTTTTACCTTTCTTTCCTGATAAATTATCTCACATCAGGAGCTCTCTCACCTCGAAGAACAAGGATTATTTCGGCTGCAAAAAATAAAAGGTATGTAGCTTAATTTCAAATAAAGTTTATACTTGAAATATCAGAAAATATTCAAATACTAATTAATCTGTGTAAATATTTTAAGTTTTAGTTTTATTTAATATAACCTAAACTTTTTAAATTATTTGACAGATGAGTTTTGAAGAAATTTAATTATTCATTTTAATGGAAAGTGACAAGATTTAGACTATCGCGGTGGAGAAGAACAAATATTGTCTGTGCCTATTGGTGTGAGCTATGCAACATTAGTAAATAATATTGACTGTATTGTTGAAGCTGATAGAACAAAACTTGTTTATGTTCTATTCTGAATTGATTGTGATGGAAAAAAAAAATAAGAAAAATGAAGATAAAGAATGATTCTGATATAAATTACTTTTTTCAATTCAATGATGAGTCTGTGATTTTTGTTAGCCTTGAGAATGCAACTAGCATTTGTAGTAATACCCAGCTCAAAAACACTACTGTTAGTTTTAATTTTTCCCATTTCCAAGATATTCCTCCAATAGCTCCATCATTTGGCCCACAATTTGACTTAGTTGGATCTAGCTCTTTTCCAGTACCTTACAATTCTAATCATATAGATTATATGAATAATTAGGGTTCAAGCCTGCAAATCCCTCCGGAATTTGATGGTTCTCGATTTGATGGTTATGGTCCTTCAAAAATATATGTGATGTTGGTGGTAATGGTGGTGGTGGTAATTCTCATGATGGTAGTAGTGATGATGATAATGAAGGCATAAATAACAACGATATAGATCTTGAAGATGCCGAGGTTCAGAAACATTGGTTTGAAAATTTTGAAAATATTGTGGGAAAAAGGCATAGTTAATAAAAGATTTGTAAAAGTAGCAGAACCAAAACCAGAACCAGAATGGAGACGCTTTGATTTCGATCAATTAGTATTTGAAGAATGTGCTCCAGCTCCTCCCTATGGTCCTGGGTGGAAAATTCCAGGTAGACAAAGAGTTGATGATGATATGGATGAGAAATTTGATCCTACAGATGAACTATCTTTGCAAAGAGGATCTGTATTTCTCTTCAATGATAGATTGAAGAGCGCTCTTGGGCATTATCATTTGGAAAAGAAATATGACTACCATATTCTAAAATCTGATAAAAAGCGTATCTACCGCTTGTGCAGACAAAACTTGTAATTTTTTGTTGAGCACCTCCGGAATTGGTGGATTTTGGAGAGTGCACTCACTGAACGAGGATACTTGCCATTTTGACATCACAAGGCACCTTAGCAGCTTCCTTCTAAGATGCTCGGTGAATACGTATCCGATAAACTATTAGTGGATGGGCAGATTATGAATCCGAAGCTAGTGCATGCTCAATTTAAGAAGAAGTGTTGTTTGAAAATCCGTTATGCCATGGCATTGAGCATTCGTAACCATGCTATTGCTGTGATATATGGAGACCATCAAGATTCTTTCAGAATGATCCACTCGTACTTGCATATGTTGAAGGTGATGAATCCAGGTACCATAACTGATTATGTGGTTGATGCAAATACTAGAAAATTTAAATACTGTTTCAGGAGAAAGTAAAAAGACTGTAAATAGAGTCAATCAATTGTATTCATAACACTGATAGAGGGGCCCTTATATAGGCATTACAATGAGAGTCCTTCCATACATAGGATTCCTAGATAAGGTAAGACATCTAATAGGATCCTACTACCTCTAGAAGGATCTAGAACCTTCCATCTGTGTATCTACAACCAGTATTAGGTAAGACACATCACGGGAATAATAATTCCCGGAACACTCCCCTTGTGTCGAGCACTAATACAACAATAGTGCAGAAGATGTTGCCTTCGTAAAAACCTATTCCAAGCCAAAACAAAACCCCATCGGAAAAATAAAGGCTTGATGAGGAAAAGAATGCAACGCACCAATATAACATGTCATGTATACTCCCCCTGATGTATACATAATGACTCCCTCTGATGAGTACCTCAAATCATAGGAGTCGGATGCCAAGTTGCCCTCACAACTATACCAAGGAAAAACCCAGTGGGAAAAATACCTCTTGGTTTAAGTTGAACAGAAGTACAACGCATCATTGTATGGATGTTCTCACAGGTCGCCTCGTTAAAAACCTTACCAAGTGAAAACCCAATGGGAAAAAACAAACCATCGTCTAAGGACAAAAAGAGCGCGACACATCCAAAGTGCAGAGTCGCTAAAGACTTATCAAGTTTTCTAAAGTCTTGACCTCCATGCACTAAATCAGTCATAACTTCTTCGATTTAATAGGCATCAACGAAACTGTAAGAACTTATGAAAACTAGACACCCATAGCTTTTCATTCACATACAGTACGTAACCTAAATCGATTTAAGCAGATCACAAAGCTCTATCGAAGTTGACTTAGCAAATTACCGGACATATCTTGTCCTGATTTGCAACAATAGTCATATGTCACTCAACATGATGGATGTGATCAAATGGATGGTTTCCTTGGAAAGTACACACAAACCTTTCCAATGGCACCAATTTCACCATTTTTCATCAAGTGAGCTGCCCTGTAGGTCATATGGGAGATAGACCAACACATTCTGGGCAGATTCGGGTATCAGTTTTCAAGTGTCCTTTTTATCGAGATAGAGCGAGCTTCAAGCTTCTTGTCAATCACAGACATTGCATAAGCGCATCCTAGGCCATCATCACAGTGGCTTACCGGATTATTACGAATGAGTACATCGAGTCAAACATGAGTACATAATACCGTACTTTTCTCTTAAGACTGCATCATCACTTAAGTGAGCCAAGTCTTATGATGACTTCGAGTAATCATTGGGAATCATATAGGCATTACTTTATCGTCTCTTAGGGAAACCGTCCCTTAGATTGCCATCGACTTTCAACAATTATTCGTGACTCCCCCAGGACCGTCACACAGTTTACTTCGACATACGAGAGTGATACCACCTCTCATAATCTCATCCACCGCAAAGTAGCGTCGGAAGTAAAGAACCCAAATACCCAATTCCCCAAAAAAAAAATTTCCCAAAAGAGAGGAATTGAAAAACGGGAACTTTAATAAAATCTTACGTAGGTACTCGATTTTATGTGTGCTTTAATCCTTTAAAAGGATGCTACATATGGCTTCTCTGCATAGCGTGCATGCCATCATGATCAATATATTTTCATGGGTACTCGGTTCCATATTTTCTTTGATCCTTGAACGGGAGCTTCTCTCCATATGAGCAACATATTTTCGTGGTACTCGGTTCCATATTTACTTTGATCCTTGAGTGAGATAATAAATATGGCTTCTCTCCATATTTTGCACATCATCATGAGCAACATATTTTCCTATATTCACTTAAAACATAAACATGGTAAGATTCATAAGTGTACAAATTAATGAACAAATGAATCATTAATTAGGAAAAGATGGAGAGTTGAGAAATGCCCGGATAGGGCTACTGGGCTCGATAATTCGGCCAAAAAAGTACACGAGCACGGCGATGCAGCAGCTCGGTATTGGATGAGGCCGGATCTCCAAATTTCCTCGTAAAAATCTGCTTCTGTTCGGCGGCAGATTCAGTAACCAATATTACTCAGAATCCAATCTCCACCGTTGAATATACATATATTTGTGTTGGGAAGTTGCTGCCAAAATATCACACCGATCCGACGGTTAACGAATCGGGAAACATATTTTTAGTACGACTGCGCTGTGTAGAAAATTTACGCGCGGAAATTCTCTTCTCTCGTTTTTTTTTTTCGGAATTTTCTGAATTTCGGACGATTTTTCTTGCTCTCAGTGGTAGACTACGTGCCGATAACGTGTTTCAGGAGAAAGTAAAAAGACTGTAAATAGAGTTAATCAATTGTATTCATAACACTGATAGAGGGGCCTTTATATAGGCATTACAATGAGAGTCCATCCATACATAGGATTCCTAGATAAGGTAAGACATCTAATAGGATCCTACTACCTCTAGAAGGATCTAGAACCTTCCATCTATGTATCTACAACCAGTATTAGGTAAGACACATCACGGGAATAATAATTCCCGGAACAAATACATGTTTTATGCTTTGGGGGCTTCAGTATCCGAAGTTCGTTATGCTAGACCAATTATTGTTGTTGATGGGACACACCTTAAGGGTAAGTACCGAGGAGTATTATTTGATGCTGTTATAAAAGATGGTAACAATCAGATTTTTCCACTTGCTTTCGGGATTAGCGATGCCGAATGCGATGAGTTATGAAAGTATTTCATGTACAAATTGAAAGAAGCCTTTGGTTGTCTAATGGGTCTTGATTGTTTCAGATGGGCATAAATCCATAGCAAATGCTATAGGGGAGGTATCCCCACTTGCGCATCACGGATTATGTTGTTACCACGTTCAAAAGAATTTAGCTAAGTATGGTCGACATGTGGTGGCAATTTTCAACGTTGCAGCTTATAGTTATCGTATTGAGGACTATAGTAGGCATGTGGAAAGGTTAGAAATAGCATGTCCAGCTGCAGCTACCCACTTGAAAGAAGTTGTTGGTGAAAATAAATGGGCTCGTGTGAAGTGCCCAGTCCGGCGATTCGAGGTTATTAATTCAAATGCCGTGTAAAGCATGAACAACTGTGTTCCTGGGCTAGAAGGCAGCCTGTTTCCGCACTTCTCGAGTCATGTCGAACCGTGGTAGAAGAATGGATATCTGATCGATATAAAAATGCAAACGAGTGTATTGGACCTTTAACGAATCATGCATACGAGACATTGATGAAGGCGGTTGGAGCTGGATCTAACATGTGTAACACTCCAATATATTCAGGATTATTATAGCACCATAAATTCTTTATATAAGGATTTATTTAGGCTAAGAATTCAAAACAGACATTTATTAAATGTCAACAGTGAAAATATTATTACAAATCCAGTTTTTCAAAAAGTGAAAAAAAATACTGATAGGAATTTATCAATACATGACCAATCAAAATATAAAGAAGACAATGTACTCGAGTACTTATTCAAATACGAACACAAACGGACTGACTCATCTGGACCATCAACATCACTGTGTACGCACGTCGTCATGCTGCCCATGTGGTTGTTTTCCCGCTCTCCTAGATCCTGAACATAAAACACATGTCCACCCCCGAAGGAGTTAGCACAACAATGCTAGTACAAGTACGATAATTTATACAACAATATATTACACAACATGAAAATCACAACAGATACATGGTAATCTAGACGGACCAACCTGAGGTGGAAAACTCGTCCAATGATCCAGCACACGCTAGCATAGATCCCAAGATGATCCCCTCGGATCAACACGAGGTAGACAAATGACAACGACACATATGCATGACAATAACATTAATACGTAAAACATAACTAAAGTACTTGTCTGGAGAAATACAACAAGGATTAAATACTTCGACGAACGTCAATACACTCGAAGATCATCCCTTCGTTCAACCACTTGCAAATTTCGAACCTTATATAAAAATAAATAACAAAGATTTCACCTTGCGTATACATCACTAACAAACGAGCACCTAACGTTCCTAAACTATGATCGAGTAAATCATCTACGTACGGTTAGTTAACAGTTCAACTACCTGACGAACACTTAGTCGGACTATTAACATACCTCAAGCAAATCAAATGATCATAATGGGGATAAATTGTCGACGTTCTATGAATTCAATGATATTTATGTCATCATAATCCATATTCCAATATTGATTATCAATTCTAATATATGGTTCGGCTATTTTGTGATTCATATCAAGGGTATGATTCACGATGAACGAATTCTAAGACATCCTTTCAGAGAAAAATGTATTCAATCGTGTTCTAGGTTTAATTCACCACTAGGAATCCCACTATCCCGCAAAGTAGTTCTTCCTATGAGAGTTCTACGTTCGATATGTTTGTCATCAACATAATCACTTCATTCTAACCATCGATACAAGAAGGTTAATCAAGTCATCGATCTCTTTAAAGGAAAAGATCTTACTATAGATGAAATCTTCCACAATCCTCACTATCAATCATCTATTATGGGTAATATTAACTTCTAGTAATCTAAGTCCCACATATTCGAAATCATCAAGAAGAGGACATGAATAATTCTGAAAACTTCATCGTAATACTTAAGTTTAATCATCATAATCTTCCAAACTCATGATATCTGTAATACCCGGTTGTAATTCAGTCATTTTTATTCAGTAATTATCAATCAGTAATTGTCACTCAGTGATTTTCATTCATTAATAATCATTCATCACTCATACTCATTCAATTGTGTTCACCGTTCGGCGTAATATTTGTCATACTCATACTTTTACCCACGTACTTCTCGAATTATGTGGTTTTTTGTACTCGGTGCATCGTTATAGGCTGAACTGCTTGTCGAGCAGCGCCGCACGAGCAGGCCGCACGGGCATCTGGTCGTGCGTGGCGCTTGTGCGTTGCGGCTGGACTGGGCAGGAGACCCAGTGGTCGAGTCAGTGCCGCACGAGCAGGACACACGAGCAACTGCTCGTGCGTGGTGCTCGTGTGTTGCAGTTGGACTGGGCAGGAGACCCAGCAGTCGAGTCAGTGCCGCACGAGCAGGCTGCACGAGCAACTGCTCATGCGCGGCGCTCGTGGGTTGTGACTGTACTGGGCAGGAGGCCCAGCATTCGAGTCAGGGCCGCACGAGCAGGCCACACGAGTTGCTGCTCGTGCGCGGCGCTCGTGGGCTAAGAGCAGCAGCCAGCAGAAGCCTCACGCATGATCGGATGCACGGACAATTGCTCGTGCGGGTTGGTCGTGCGTCCCTGGGACTTATATAAGTGGACCGACGGGATCTCCTCATTTTCACCATTTCTTCATCCTAGTTCGAGAGAGAGGGTTTGTGGGAGAAATTTTTATTCATCAATCACTTGAGTACTCGATTTTCATCATTTTCATTCGGTTGTGAAGCTCGGATTGTCGATCTAACGCATGTTCATCGAATCAAAGTACTTGGATCTTCAAAGGTAATATTCATTAAACCTCTTGGATTTCGATTTCAAGAAGACTTTGGATATTGATTTGGATTTGGGGGTTTTCGATTATATGTCGATATAATCTCGAATTGTACGTATTCATTATGGATTATTGAGTGTGTTGAAGATGTTTCGATGGATTGAATCAGTCCTTGGAGGTTTGGTATGGTTATAAGGGAGGTTTGTTGTAAACAATCAAAGATTGGTTACAACATGTTTGATATAATGCCCCAATGAACTTGGTTTAGTCGTATCGACGTTTTGAGTTCGTTATATTCGTGTTTGATTCATATGTTGAATGGATTGTTGGTAATTGTGTTATTCAAGGTTGTTCGAGCGACCTACATTTCAATTAGGACGTTTGTTCGTGGAAGGACATTGTTCACCGGTGTTTTGTAAGTTAATTCTTACTCGGTTAAAAGGATATTCATTCTTTTTGTTGTTGTTCATTCATAATTATAATTCATTGATAATGTATTAAACGTATTGAGACTTGTAATTGTCAATTAATCACTTCATTCACAAGGAATGACGGTTCCAATCATTTCATTGAGCTATCATTCGTTTCACTATCATTTCATCTCAGTGAGTCATTCTTGACTTTGTCGGATTGTTATTCATTATTATTCTTCATGGTCATTCTTGTTCATATGACCTTCTGGGTTCATATTGCGCGGCCGGGTGTGGATGTGTGGGATTTTTAGTCGGGCACGTGACGGTCATGTGTTGGGTTCACCGACACATTAGACTGTGCACATGGTAATGTACCTCCGTGAGACTCATTAGGTACAATGGCGGGTGTGTCCGGACATCCGTTTTGTGCACGTGCACATTCCATTACGGGTGTACTATGATGCCTCTCTTCAACTTCATTTCATAATTAAGATATATCATGATTGTGTTTATTCAACTCTTGAGGATTGTTGTTCTGTGTAACTGATCCTGTTGGGGGATATTGTTTTCAGGTCATGGCAAGGCTAAGGAACGGGAAGAGAACGTTGACGGCGAGGAGTCTCAGTTATTCATGTCTTTTCATCTTTATTTCTGCTGCAGATTTCCGTTTGGATATTCATTTTCATTTAATGTTGTATATTTTATCTTCACATAAAATATACATGTATTCAGTATTCTTCCTGGGTGTATTATACTTAGACTCCTCATCGGAGTACTTGGTATTATGATGTGGTTCGGTACATCATTTACGTTGTTAATTCATTAATTTTCATTCGCCTGGTGGGTCCCAGTCGGGGGTCCACGGCACTGTAATATCCGCCTAGTTTGGGGTGTTACAGAGTTAGTATCGGAGCGTGGTTTTGAATACTACCTTCTGAGTCATGTCTTATTTGAAATCATCGTTCATCAGACTAGTATCATTGGACTTTCGCGTCACGTGTGACCTGTGCAAGAGTCGAGCCCCTCAGACCAAAGAACAGTAAGATTTCTAATGCCATGGTATAATTTCTGGCAATAAGAATCACTCATTCATCATTCATCAGTTAACAATCCTCAAACATCATTTTCATTTTGATCATGTTGATTATGCTTAACTCATTAATCACTCGGTTCATTTCATTACTCAGCTGTTGATCTTGAGGATCATATCATTAATCTTGTTAACTTGTTCAAGATAATCATTTTAAGAATATCATCAGATAATCATGTCACCTCAGTTAATCATTCATGTAATCACTGTGTTAGAATGCGTATGCTCATATTCATCATTTCATGATGTAAATCATAATGCGCTACTCATACGAGATATATAATTATCATGCGACCTTCCTACTTCAGTATGGAGAGAGCTGTCAGGGGACGCATGGGGAGAGGCCGCGGTGCGGGCCGAAATCCGAGAAATAATCACTCACTGACAAGAAGTCGTACCCAGGATTTAGCTCGATCGGAAGATGTTCGGGTTGATCCACTCACTTTTATGCAGGTCTACTCTGGCTGAATTAATTAAGAGAACTCTCACGTATGAGCCTGCTGCTAAGGAAATTGCTGAGCAACAACCTTCATATGTCAGCAAGAAATCAACGAAGCGTAATCAGTCCGAAGGTGGTAAGTCAACCTTCAAGAAGCCTCGTGCGAGTCCTAACTTTTCTGAGCGACCTCCTACAGCGCCTAATCCTGTGGGATCTCAGTCCCGAGCGGCCAGATCAGCCATCACCTGTTTCAAATGTGGAGCGCCGGGTCATTACAGCACTAAATGTCGGAAACCGTCTATCACGTGCCATAACTGTGGGATTGTTTGGCATAAGGCCCGTTTTTGCCGAAGGGACTCCAAGCCGACTCCGGTGGCATCTCATGCCCCGAAGCGATCATCAATTCAGAATCAGACTGCTCTGTCAGTGTTGTTTATGACGACGGAAGTGAATAAAAGCGGAGCACATATTTATCAGACGGGAACGTCCGGTTCGGGAGTTGGTAAGACCCGGATTCACGCGATGAAGTGGACCGATGATCTGGAGGACCGAATGATCTCAGGTATACTCGTAATTCTATCTCCACCTGTGTGTACCTTTTTTGATACTGGTACATCGCATTCATTCATTTCCGAATCATATTTGAATAGACTTCACTTAGACAGTCCTAATAATTGTGGACCTTATATCCTTGGTCTACCTGACGGTAGAAGAATTTTCGGAAATCATGAGGTTAAGAACTGACCGAATTAAGCTTAATGACTGCGATTGGTTGGCGGACCTAATCGTGGTGGATTTACCTAAGGATGATGTAATATTGGGTATTAGTGGGATGGATCGTCATGATACCATCCTAAATGTTCGTAAGCGTTTGGTCACTAACATTTCCGTCGTTGGAGTCGAGTGTGTATTTCAGGGAGGTGATCTCCGTTGTTCCGGAAGAATCATTAATATGATGAAAGCAGTAAAATTACTCTACGAGGGTTGTTCAATCATTCATTATACCATTATCATCGATTGACCGTTCTAAGGCAATCGAGATGTTCAATCATTCATTATATATCATTGTCATTGATTGACCATTCTAAGGCAATCGACATGTTCCATCATTCCTTATATCATTGTCATCGATTGGCCGTTCTAAGGCAATCGAGGTGTTCAATCATTCATTGTATCATTGTCGTCGATTGGCCATTCTAAGGCAATCGAGGTGTTCAACCATTCATCGTATCATTGTTGTCGATTAGCCATTCTTAGGCAATCGAGGTGTTCAACCATTCGTGGTATCATTGTTATCATTTGATGATGTACTCCCACACAAGCTACCTGGTTTACCTCCACCGAGGGATGTGGAATTCACGATAGAGTTGGAGCCTAGTACGTCCCCAATACCGAAGGCACCGTACCAGAAGGCCCCGACCGAAATGCAGGAATTGAAGAATCAATTAGAGGATCCGACCGAGGGCGTCCCCGTGGGGAGCACCAGTGTTGTTTGTCAAGAAAAAGGATGGTTCGTTCCGCTTGTGTATTGATTACCGGGAATTGAACCGGGTGACGATCAAGAATAAGTATCCCCTACCCCGTATCGATGATATTTTGGATCAACTTCAGGGAGCTTCAGTATTTTCCAAGATCGACTTAAGATCTAGATATCATCAGTTGCGAATTCGAAAGTCGGATATCGTGAGGACGGCATTTCGAACACACTATGGTCATTATGAGTTCGTGATAATGCCGTTGGGGTTAAATAATGCACCCGCGGTATTCATGGAGTTAATGAATCGGATTTTCATCGACCATTTGGATCAGTTCGTGGTTGTCTTTATTGATGACTTTTTAAATTATTCTTATGACCGGGAGGAGCACGAGTTTCACCTTCATCGGGTGCTCGACGTGTTGAGATGAGAGCGACTTTATGGGAAGTTTTCCAAATGTGAGTTTTGGATGTCCGGAGTGACGTTTCTCGGACATGTAATTTCATCAGACGGAGTTTGTGTTGACCCTCAGAAGAAGGAGGCTATCCGAGATTGGCAACCTTCGAAGAATGTTAAGGAAATCCGAAGTTTCCTCGGATTAGCTGGTTATTATCGGCAATTTGTGGAAGGATTTTCTAAGATCGCTCAACCCATGATGAACCTTTTATGGAAAGATAAGAAATACACGTGGTCCGACGCGTGTCAACAGAGTTTTGAGGAACTCAAGAGCCGCTTAATTTCAGCACCTGTCATTTCTTTACCGCAAGGGACGGAAGGATTTGTGGTTTATCGTGATGCATCCGGACAGGGTCTCGGATGTGTACTCATGCAGAACGGGAAAGTTATTGCTTATGCTTCACGGCAATTGAGACCTTACGAGGTTAATTATCCGACCCACGACCTGAAACTAGCAGCCGTGGTGTTCGCATTGAAGATTTGGCGTCATTATCTTTATGGCGTTACCAGTCAGATATTCACCGATCATAAGAGTTTAAAGTATATATTTACTCAGAAGGAGTTAAATATGGGGCAGAGACGGTGGTTGGAACTAATCAAATATTATGATATCGAGATACTTTACCACCCGGGTAAGGCGAACGTTGTCACCGACGCCTTGAGTCATAAGTCCGTTCAGGAGCAGATGCTTGCTCGATTAATAGTTCAGAAAGAACTTCAGCAGGAATTTCTGAGACCCGAGATCGAGGTCTGGTTACAGCGAGTACAAGGACAACTTTCTACGTTGGAGATTTCATGGCCACTTGAGGAGGCGATCAGGGAGAATCAGGGTTCAGACCCATTTCTGTTACGCATTCGAGAGGATGTGACTCAGGGGAAGGCCCCTGGGTTTGTGGTCCACGAGGATGGACTTTTGTCTTTTAAGAATCGATTATGTGTACCGGCGAATGACGAGTTGAAAAACTCGATTTTGAGAGAAACTCATGCTACCCCTTATTCCGTTCATCCGGGGTCTAGCAAGAAGTATAAAGACTTGAAACAAAATTACTGGTGGAGTAATATGAAGCGAGAAGTCGCGGAATTTGTTTCGAGATGTTTGACCCGTCAGCAAGTCAAGATAGAACATCAGCGACCGGCGGGTATGTTGAAACCTCTCCCTATTCCAGAGTGGAAGTGGGGAGATAATTCAATGGACTTCATCACGAGTTTGCCGACGAGTCATCGTGGCATGAATACAATCTGGGTAATTGTGGATCGCCTAACTAAATCAGCTCATTTCCTTGAGATTAAGGATACGTGGGGTCCCGAGAGACTTACCCAGTTGTTTATCAAAGAGATAGTTATATTGCACGGTACTCGTAAGAGTATCGTTTCCGATCGTGACGGACGATTCGTGTCTCATTTTTGGAAATTAGTTCATCGTGCTATGGGAACTCAACTTAATCTCAGTACAACTTTTCATCCTCAGTCCGACGGACAATCGGGGAGGACTATTCAGACTTTGGAGGACATGTTGAGGGCATGTGTTCTCGGTTGGAAAGATGATTGGAAAGCCCAACTACCGTTGATCGAGTTCACGTACAATAATAGTTGGCATGCTTCGATTAAGATGGCACCTTACGAGGCCTTGTACGGTCGTCGTTGTTGATCTCCTTTGTGTTGGGATGACTTATCATAATCAATCGGCACCGATCCCGATATGCTTATAGTCGCCCGTGAGAAGGTAGCTTTGATTAGGAGTCGTTTGTTGACCGCTCAGAGTCGACAGAAATCTTATGCAGATAATCATCGTCGACCATTAGAGTTCGAGACAGGTGACCATGTTTTGGCCAAAGTATCCCCGAGTCGTGGTATCTTCCATTTTGGGAAGAGGGGAAATTTGAGTCCGAGATTCATTGGACCGTTTGAGGTTTTGGATCGAGTAGGCAAGTTAGCTTATCGATTGGCCCTACCTCCGGCGTTGAGCCGAATTCATAATGTGTTTCACGTATCTTAGTTACGGAAGTATGTTGCCGACCCAAGCCACATACTTCAGTTTGACGAAATTGAGATCGCCGATGATCATTCAAATGAGGAGCGTCCTATACGAGTATTAGAGCGGCGAATCAAACAGTTGAGTAACAAGACGATTCCTTTGGTAAATATCTAGTGGTCTAGACACAGATTCGAAGAGGCTACTTGGGAAACTGAAGATAGTATGCGGGAGAGTTATCCCGAGATGTTTGACCCTTAGTTTCGAGGACGAAACTCTTTTTAAGGGGGGGAGTATGTAATACCCGGTTGTAATTCAGTCATTTTTATTCAGTAATTACCAATCAGTAATTGTCACTCAGTGAATTTCATTCATTAATAACCATTCATCACTCATACTCATTCAATTGTGTTCACCGTTCGGCGTAATATTTGTCATACTCCTACTTTTGCCGCCGTACTGATCGAATTATGTGATTTTTTTGTACTTGGTGCATCGTTATAGGCTGAACTGCTTGTCGAGCAGGGCCGCACGAGCAGGCCGCACGAGCATCTGGTTGTGCGTGGCGCTCCTGCGTTGCGGCTGGACTGGGCAGGAGACCCAGTGGTCGAGTCAGTGCCGCACGAGCAGGCCACACGAGAAACTGCTCGTGTGCGGCGCTCGTGTGTTGCGGTTGGACTGGGTAGGAGACCCAGCGGCCGAGTTAGTGCCGCACGAGAAGGTCACATGAGCAACTGCTCATGCGCGGAGCTCGTGTGTTGCGGCTGTACTGGGCAGGAGGCCCAGCGTTCGAGTTAGGGCAGCACGAGCAGGCCACATGAGTTGATGCTCGTGCGCGGCGCTCGTGCGCTAAGAGCAGCAGCCGGCAGAAGCCTCACGCACGACCGGATGCACGGACACTTGGTCGTGCGGGTTGGTCGTGCGTCCCTGGGACTTATATAAGTGGACCGACGGGATTTCCTCATTTTCACCATTTCTTCATCCTAGTTCCGAGATAGAGCGTTTGTGGGAGAAATTTTTCTTCATCAATCACTTGAGTACTCGATTTTCATCATTTTCATTCGGTTGTGATGCTCAGATTGTCGATCTAACGCGCGTTCATCGAATCAAAGTACTTGGATCTTCAAAAGTAATATTCATCAAACCTCTTGGATTTCGATTTTGAGTTGGGATATGATGTTTTGGATGTGATAATCATGATATATGAAGTGATATACTTGTGATTATGAATTGTTAGGGATTATCATCGGATTAATAGAGGTTATTAAAGAACACTTTGAATATTGATTTGGATTTGGGGGTTTTCGATTAGATGTCGATATAATCTCGAATTGTGTATTCATTATGGATTATTGAGTGTGTTGAAGATGTTTCGATGGATTGAATCACTCCTTGGAGGTTTTGTATGGTTATAAGGGAGGTTTGTTGTAACCAATCAAAGATTGGTTACAACGTGTTCGATATAATGCCCCAATGAATTTGGTTTAGTCGTATCGATGTTTTGAGTTTGTTATATTCGTGTTTGATTCGTATGTTGAATGGATTGTTGGTAATTGTGTTATTCAAGGTTGTTTAGGCGACCGACCTTTCAATTAGTACGTTTGTTCGTGGAAGGACATTGTTCACCGGTGTTGTGTAAGTTAATTCTTGCTCGGTTAAAAGGATATTTATTCCTTTTGTTGTTGTTCATTCATAATTATAAATCATTCATAATGTATTAAACGTATTGAGACTTGTAATTGTCAATTAATCACTTCATTCACAAGGAACGACGGTTCCAATCATTTCATTGAGCTATCATTCATTTCACTATCATTTCATCTCGGTGAGTCATTCTTGACTTTGTCGGATTGTTATTCATTATTATTCTTCATGGTCATTCTTGTTCATATGACCTTATGGGTTCATATTGCACGGCCGGGTGTGGATGTGTGGGATTTTTAGTCGGGCATGTGATGGTCATGTGTTGGGTTCACCGACACATTGAACTGTGCACACGGTAATGTACCTCCGTGAGACTAATTAGGTACAATGGCGGGTGTGTCCGGACATCCGTCTTGTGCACGTGCACATTCCATTACGGGTGTACTATGATGCCTCTCTTCAGCTTCATTTCATAATTAAGATATATCATGATTGTGTTTATTCAACTCTTGAGGATTGTTGTTCTGTGTAACTGACCCCGTTGGGGGGATATTGTTTTCAGGTCATGGCAAGGCTAAGGCACGGGAATAGAACCTTGACGGCGAGGAGTCCCAGTGATACTAGTAGGGGCCCCCAGTTCGTTTCAGTTATTCATGTCTTTTCATCTTTATTTCCGCTGCAGATTTCCGTTTGGATATTCATTTTCATTTAATGTTGTATATTTTATCTTCACATAAAATATACATGTATTCAGTATTCTTCTTGGGTGTATTATACTTAGACTCCTCATCGGAGTACTTGGTATTATGATGTGGTTCGGTACTACATTTACGTTGTTAATTCATTAATTTTCATTCGCCTGGTGGGTCCCAGTCGGGGGTCCACGGCACTGTAATATCCGCCTAGTTTGGGGTGTTACAATATCTAGTTCAAGCATGATTAATAATTCCTTATAACATCATCAACATGTTCAGAACATTCTTCTTGAAAAGATATAAGGGTTGATATGATCATAACATATCTTACATGAAGAATAACGACAAAAATGATCGGTAGAACCCGACACCATAGGCTTGAACACCAATCCGAGATGTATATGATCTTCAAAACTAGGTAGGGAGGCTAATGTAATGGTTTTGTAAGGCTGGAAGGTCTGTGAGAGGGGTAGAGTTCGGACAAGACGAGTACAAGAAATGAAAGGGTTGATGTCCTATTTATAGAAAATAACATTTAACATACGCTAAGGGTTGATGTCCTATTTATAGAAAATAACATTTAAAATACGCTAAGCCTCCTCTTTAGCGTAGGCTAATGGGCTCCGAAACTCACTATCTCATTATGTCCTCAGTCTTACATATGATACCCATGCATTACGTATACTACGTGCTGCTTTAGCATGCGTTAACACCCAATATTGCGTACCCTAGCAATTTCCCGTAGCTTACTGTATCGTTCTGACCTCCAGTTTAGCGTACATTACCTTCATCACTTAGCATATGCTAAGCATCGTTGACTTAACTTTTACAAAAGTTATCTAGGTTCATGCAGGGGGATCCGACAACATCTTCATTCAGATCCACATGTTGTCCACCCTTTATATGATTTGAGCATCTCTTGCGTACGTTACGTAACTAACATAACGTATGCTATCTCTGGTTATTAACATACGCTAGGTACATTAGTTAGCATACGTTAATATCATCCAAGTGCATGCATGAATTAACAAACTCTACATAACGCGATCAGGAATACTGGATTACCGATAAGGTAAAATCACATTGTACAACATAATCATGTATGACATGTTTTGAATACAAATAAATATACACAATAAGTATCCGGGTATTACATACTCCCTCTCTAGAAAAGAAGTTTCGTCCCAAAACTTAGGATAGAAATAACTACAGTATCTTGCCTTTATACTATCTTCAGTCTCCCAGGTTGCTTCCGAAACGAAAAATTCCCCGAGTAGGAAAAACTTTTAGAAGCACATGGTCCCCAACTTCAAATTCTAATGGGCGGAGATGCACATCTGCATAAGACTTTTGCCGACTTTGGGAGGTCAACAATCTTTCACGGATTAGGGCTACTTTCTCTTGAGTCTATATTACCAAGTCTGGTTCCGTCCTGATTAAGTCTGATGAATCATCCCAACATAAGTGTGACCTACATATTCTCCCATATAAAGCCTAAAAAGGTAGCGTTCCAAGTATTATTATAGATTAACTCAATCAACGGCAGATGAGTTTTACAATTAGTCGACTAATCCAGTGCACAAGCCCTGAACATATCTTCTACTGTTTGAATGGTCCTCTTGGACTGTCCATCGGTTTAGGGATGGTAAGCCATGCTAAACCTCAACTCGATTCCTAAAGCCTTATGAACCGCTTTCCAAAAATATGACACGAAACAGCCATCCCGATATGAAATAATGGTCTTCTGTGTTCCATGTAATCGGACTACTTCTACAATAAATATCCAAGCCAATCTCTCCGGTTCCCATGTATCTTTGATACCTAGAAAGTGAGCTGACTTGGTTAAATGATAAATTGTCACCCATATCATATTTATTCCAGTCTTGAACTTTGACATGTTGGTGATAGTCCATTGAGATGTCTTCCCACTTCCATTCAGGAATTAAAAGTGGCTTCAATATTCCAGCAGGTCCTTGATGCTCGAGTTTAACACGTTGCCAGGTTAAACACTTTGAGACATATTCCGGCCACATCTCTCTTTATGTTACCCCACAAAAAAATTTGTTCCAGATCTTTGTACATCTTACTGGTGCCATGGCGAATCGAATATAGTGTACTGTGAGCTTATTTCATGATTGTTTGCTTCAGAACATGATCATTCGAGACATACAGTCGACTTTGAAATCTCAAAACTCCAACTTCATGAATTACAAAACCTAGGGCCTTTCCTTTACTCACTTCATCACGTAACCGAATCATCGGAGGGCCGTCTAATTTCTTAGATTTTATTTCATCAGTTAATGATGAAATTAGTTCCATCACACATAGTTGCCCTTGAACTCTTTGTAACCACACTTCAATTTCTCCAAGAATTAACTCTTGTTGAATCTTGGACTAGGTCATGAGCGCCTCCATCATTCGAATAGAAATAGGTTTGCAATTTACTGCATCGTCTACCATGTTTGCTTTGCATGGATGATAAAAAATTTCCAAATCGTAGTTCTTAATCAATTCTAGCCATCTCATATGTCGCATGTTTAATTCTTTCGAACTGAAGATGTATTTAAGACTCTTGTGATCGATGAAGATTTGAAAATGAGTTCCGTACAAATAGTGTCGCCATATTTTCAGTGCGAAAACTGTTGGAATTTGGTGATAAAAACAAGTTACACAGCGGAAAAAAAAATCGGTCTAACTGGATAAAACCAAACCCCAAAATGGATCGTACAAGCATCGTATAAATGAATATAAAAATAACGAAGATGAGAATCAAAGAATACTTACCCTTATAGTCCTTTGATAATATAATCTTCGAAGGAAAAAACCGAGCAAGCCTTTTCCGGTTAGCTACACGAACACGAATCCAATTCGTTCTTCCTTGATGAAAGACTTATATGTGTTAACTCCGTTTGTGAAATACTTACACATTTAGTGAATGTAATAAACCGTAATCATTTACCGAGGATAACGTGTTTTTATGTGTGTTTGTTCGGTGAATATGTGATGGGTGATATTGGTTGTTACTCCTTTGAAAGGAAGTTGTGATGCTTAATGTTGCTTGGCTTGATAGTTGATTATTGTTATGTGCTTGTTGTATGTGATGTGCCTCCGGGTAGGATTGTTGAATCTCCGGGATCCATACTTGCTAGTATGGGTCGGGCGTGGCCGTAGGGTTATCCACCGGGTATGTCGTGTGGGGACTCCGAGGTTCGGGGCTTGCTAGCCCGATGCCGGGGATAACTTGTGTGGTTATCCATCGGGTATGTCTTGAGCGGACTCTGAGGTTCGTGGCTTGTTAGCACGATGCCGGGATAACTTATGGTTGTGATTTGGTTATGAACGTATCTCTACTTGTAGTCACGTGACTGTTGTTACGGTGACATATGATTTGATATAGTTTCCCTGTGGGTTATTCACTCGGGTTTGTTCTACGGGAGCATCTGAGGTATGTGGCTTGCTAGCACGGGATGCGAATAATCTATGGAAACAGGTTGTTATGGTATGATCGGGTCGTGGACCCCGCGTGTTGTTATCGTAATTGTGTTTTGGGAAAATGACTTTTGGGCTGTGTCCCTAAATGTTTTCGAAAGGCTTGAGAATTCTTAAAATCCCAAATGTATTCAAAACTCCCGAGATCGTAAAATGTTTTTACAAGATGTATATCGGGTTTACCCCTATCTCTCGATTTAACCATTTTGATCAAGTGATTTACCTCGGGAAGTATGTTTATGATTTCTATGTCTTTGGAGTATGATATGTATGGCTTGTCTTCGTATTTTATACTTGCACTAGCAAAACAGTGGAGTTTTGCTAACCCCCGAGAATTCGGGGGGTGGATGTCTGTATTGCATTCAGGTTTTGGAGCATAGCACAGGGTCGGCATGAAGGATGATGAAATATGAACGACACTTATCACATGAGGACCCGTTGATGTCGTATTGGTTTAGTTGTATTTTATTTTCCGCTACAGTATTCTTTCCCCGTTGTACGGGAGTGTGTTGTACTCGACCCCTGCATGGGCATGTGTTGTGATTGAGTTGTATGTTTTTATTGAAAGACTAAATCAGTCTACTGAGTCATTTTTAGCCTCAAAGGCATTGTGGAGTTGTTTGATGTTGTCACCAGCCTGGTAGATCCTTGAGGAAAGGTTCTACGGCATGTAATATCCCTGAGTGGATTGGGGGTGTTACATAAATGGTATCAGAGCTTAGGTTGCGGAAACCTAGGCTGTCGGGTTTAGTGGTGTCTGTTGAGTTTTTGTCTCGTCAGATTTTGTCTGACTGAGTTGTGTCATGACGCGTCGTCTGAGTTTGTTGGTCGTGATTAGTATCGTGGGGCGATCATCATCTTCGTGCGACATGTGGATGTAAGTCTCCCTCCTTTGTGTTATGCCTCGTGTGGCACGAGTTACTGGTATGATGTTAAGTGATGGAATCCGTATGCAGATTCTTGGTTTCGTGATGCGTTTGTGTGACTCTCATATTTCGTTTATATGAAGAGTGTTGTCGCTATTTATGTCCTGTTGACTGTGATATTTGACTGTTTGTTTTCCGGTAAAAGACATGTGCTGTCTTGATTTTGGGCAAGCTGATGCGTGTGTTGTGGTGTATGTAAGTGTATTGTTACATGTGAGTTTTTAGACATTTTAGCCTAATAGATTTTCGAAAACCTTGAGTATCTTAGAAAATAAATTTCGAGACGTACCTTTAAAATGAATTATTTTCTCGCGGTACTTTCAAATTTCTTTCTAGTGCCGCAATATATTTCAAATTATTCCAATTGGGGACCAAAATATTTTGAGATATTTTCAATTATTTAGAAATGTTTTGCTTAGACACGAGGGTCGAATATTTCCGAAAGTTTTTCACTAAAAGAAGAGTGTCCTCATTTTTGTTCAACGCAAGATGGTTTTCAATGTATCGACAATGATGTTTGTTCAACTTTTTGTAAAGTGATACTCAAGATCAACTAGTGTTTCCAATTTTTTTTTTCAAAAGGTGGTTTTCGTTTTAGAACCTATCTTCCTGTGTGGGGCCCGGGAACGTATGTACGATGTTAGCATTATCGTTAGTGGTGGTGTGAGCGTGGAGTCATTTGCCACACAGTTGTTGTATTAGCCCTCTGTGAGAAGTGTAACGTTGGTATTGAATGTTGTCGCTTTGTGATGATTTGTGTGTTATCGCACCCGTGTGAGCTGTTGGAACTTGAGTTTGCATGATTGTGTACATACGTGATTATTTCGTGATGTTTAGTAACTGTATGCTGGATATCGTTCGGACCACTGAGGTCGCCGAATGATACCATCGTTGCTGGGGTGTTTGTATGTGTGTTGTTTTACGATGGTAATCGTTGTAAGTGTTGTGTGTTATGATTTCCTGTTGTGCTGAGTGGTTGCTTATTCAGTATGCCGAGGGGCAGAGGTCATGGTCGTGGCTATCGGGTGCGTGATCGGGATCATGTTGCTGGTGATGATATCATCGTCGCTGTTGCTACTATCTTACAGCAGGTAGCTACACAGATGACTCAGTTGACTCAAGCAGTTCAGTGCATTACAGATGTGACCCAGAACACTGGTGCAAATTAGTGGCTTCGGGAGGTAATTCGTATGAATCCCCCTCGATTCGCCGGTGTTGCGGATGCGTTGGGTTGGGATGGTTGGCTTTTCCAGTTGGGAAAGATATTCGAGGCTGTCTATTGTCCTGAAGAGCGGAAGGTACCTATTGCACAGTACCTTCTCGATAAAGATGCCGCTAATTGGTGCGAAGCTATTAAGCCTCGTGATCGTGATGTCACGTGGGCGGAGTTCCAGGCATTTATGGAAGCTGAGTTCTGTCCGAAACCGATTAGAGAGCAGAGGATTCACGAATTTTATTTGGCAGAGCCGGAAGATATTTCAGTGTCACAGGCTATCATCGACTATAGCAAACAACTCAGCTATGTGCGCGATCGGGTGAGAACCGAGGAAAATAGGATCTTTCATTTTGACAGACGAATGAAGCCAGAGATTCGCGTGTATATGTCGGGAATCACTTGCACTTTGTTGAGGGACTACCAAGATCGAGCCTTGGCCCGTGAACTAGCTTCGTTATCCTCGGAGCGTGTGCCTGAGTCGAAGAAGCAAAAGAAGTCCGATGACCTTGTGGACAGTGCAGGAGTTGCTGTTTCTAGTTCGCAACGTCGTAGTCTTTCTGCTGTGAAGCTCTGTCGTTTGTTGCGTGGGACTGAGAGTTCCAAGTCGTCTGCTTTGACTCATGGTAAATCCAGGAGGTGTTTTAACTACAATGTGGCGGGGCATGTCCGTGCACATTGTCCTTCTCCGCTACTAACGTGTTACAAGTGCGGGCTTGAGGGACACCGGGTTCAGTTTTGCGAGTTAGTTGCCGAGCCTTCCGAGGCACGGACTTGAGCACTGATATCAGGACCGACTCCGAGGAGTCTCTGAGGGGTGTGGTCTATCAGTTGTATGTTATGTTATTTCCTTACCCGGTTGTTTTGAATTTCGGATATTAAGTTCTTTTATTCGAAGTGGATCGTTTTGTGTTTATTTTCCATTTTATCGACTGTGCACGGTGCTTAGTGTTTTGTGATTGTTTGGATAATTGACTTTATTATATTATCTGTTTGATGACGCTTGTCACTTGTTGGTTTTATTATGTCTCTACCGGTGGCGTTGTGTTGGTCGTCGTGGAGCGTGTTTTCACGCCGTATATTTCTTTCCGTTGCTTCTAACGTTTCGCCGTTGGGCATAAGTTACATGTTTCTTATGTATCTCGTTGAGTTTTCCTGGCCAGATATTGCTTCTCCCTACTTGTTTTAAGTTTCGGGACGAAACTTCTTTTAAGGAGGGTAGTATGTAATATCCGCAATTTTGATTTCTGGTAATATCTTTTTTTTCGGTGGGAGTCAATTTTGACGACTCGCTCATGACCGTTTCGTCATTTCGAGAATGATTAATTCTGAACTTTTTGTCATCCGAGTTCGTTTCGGTATCGATTTGTTGAGTTCCGTGTTCTTAAGCGGCTTTTCCGCACTTGAGTTCGATTCTTGCGAATCTCGTTTGAAACTGCTGTTTCAAATTTCTTGTAAGTTCTTTTAACTTTATTAGAAGTGTTGCGAGCTTTGGTTTGGTGTTTCGATCGTGTATCGTGTATTTCGGACGTTTTGGGCCGTTTTCGTAATTTCCCAAAGTTTGGGGTAATTACTTTTGTTGTCGAATTCCTACACTTTGGGTGGTCGGAAGCTTGTGTTTTCTTAGCTCTTAGATTCGTCTTTGCGAGTACTTCGTAACCGTATCTTCGGTTTATATTCAGGTTAGGGTTTCGGGGTTATCCGGGCCGTCGGAGTGGCCACGGCCGGAGCAGGGCCTGGCCTCGCCGAGTTACAGCCGTAAGGTGCTGGTTACGGCAGTACGTGATCGGCAGACATGGCTGGACGAATGCCGGTTATGGCCGTAAGGACCTGCCGGGTATGGCCGTAAGTGTCGAGTTACGGCCGTAAGGCCCTGTCGGTTACGGCCGTAAGCATTCGGGAGGCGCTGGGCGGATTTTGACGAATGCCGGTTACGGCCGTAAAGCCCTGCCGGTTACGGCCGTAACCCTACCGGCTATATATAGCCTAGGCTCGGCCAGACTTCGTTTTTCTAACTTTTTCCTCGTTTTTGTGCGGCTGCGGATGGGAGTAACCGGTAGGAGTTGTTCTTGGCCGATTCTACTCATTTCCAAGGCATTTTTGAAGATTCTTGTTGATTATATCATCATCCAATCCGTGTTCTTCGTCGAATCAAGGTATATTTCTTGATTTTCCTTCAAGTTGACTTTTTGGAGAATTTGTTCTTGATTTCGATTCTAGTCCGATTTTGATACATCGGTTGGTGTAGTATGATGTTATTAATCGTGTTTTATGGGTTGTATATCCATATTTCGAGTTTGTTCAACTCGATTAGTGATTCGAGTGTTCTTGGGAGTTATCGAACATTGAGTGTTCGATTAAATGTCCCAATGAGTTTCCCTTCGATAGTTTGGTGGGATTTCCATTGTTTTTTACCTTGATTCTCATTGTGATCCTATCTTTGTGTTCTTGGCCATTTTGGGGGGAAACCCTTGAACTTTCATCGTTTGTTACTTGAATTCAGCGGCTTTGGGTCGTACTTCGAAATTCATTTTCGTTGTTATTGTTGTCGTTCGTAGTTTATTGTTGCGGGTTGTCGTTCGGCGGAGTCGGCGGGTTCGTAGTTGGTCCGAGTCTCCTCACTTCGGTCGATTCACCGCGTTGTGATTATTCGAGGCAAGTATCTTGCCCATACATTTCATGTTTCGTAGGCATAATTGTTGGTAAATGATTTTATGTAAAATCCAGATGTTTAATGAATGTTAAAAAGTATCGTTATGTTCTCGATAAATGTTGTCTTTCAACGATAACTCGGATGCTTCGTGAATAAGTGTGTTTTCGGCCTATATGTGTTAACTCCGTTTGTGAAAGACTTATGATCACATTTAGTGAATGTAATAAACAGTAATCATTTACCGAGGATAACGTGTTGTTATGTGTGCTTGTTCGGTGAATATGTGATGGGTGATATTGGTTGTTACTCCTTTGAATGGAAGTTGTGATGCTTAATGTTGCTTGGCTTGATAGTTGATTATTGTTGTGTGCTTGTTTTATGTGATGTGCCTCCGGGTAGGATTGTTGAATCTCTGGGATCCATGCTTGCTAGTATGGGTCGGGCGTGGCCGTAGGGTTATCCACCGGGTATGTCTTTCGGGGACTCCGAGGTTCGGGGCTTGCTAGCCCGATGCCGGGGATAACTTGTGTGGTTATCCATCGGGTATGTCTTGAGGGGACTCTGAGGTTCGTGGCTTGTTAGCACGATGCCGAGATAACTTATGGTTGTGATTTGGTTATGAACGTATCTGTACTTGTAGTCACGTGACTGTTGTTACGGTGACATATGATTTAATATAGTTTCCCTGTGGGTTATTCACTCGGGTTTGTTCTACGGGAGAATCTGAGGTCCGTGGCTTGCTAGCACGGGGCGCGAATAATCTGTGGAAACAGGTTGTTATGGTATGATCGGGTCGTGGACCCCGCGTGTTGTTATCGTAATTGTGTTTTGGGAAAATGACTTTTGGGTTGTGTCCCTAAATGTTTTCAAAAGGCTTGAGATTTCTTAAAATCCCAAATGTATTCAAAACTCCCGAGATCGTAAAATGTTTTTACAAGATGTATATCGGGTTTACCCCTATCTCTCGATTTAACCGTTTTGATCAAGTGATTTACCTCGGGAAGTATGTTTATGATTTCTATGTCTTTGGAGTATGATATGTATGGCTTGTCTTCGTATTTTATACTTGCACTAGCAAAACAGTGGAGTTTTGCTAACCCCCGAGTATTCGGGGGGTGGATATCTGTATTGCATTCAGGTTTTGGAGCATAGCACAGGGTCGGCATGAAGGATGATGAAAGATGAACGATACTAATCACATGAGGACCCGTTGATGTCGTATTGGTTTAGTTGTATTTTATTTTCCATTACAATATTCTTTCCCCGTTGTACGGGAGTGTGTTGTACTCGACCCTTGCGTGGTCATGTGTTGTGATTGAGTTGTATGTTTTTATTGAAAGACCAAATCGGTCTACTGAGTCATTTTTAGCCTCAAAGGCATTGTAGAGTTGTTCGATGTTGTCACCAGCCTGGTAAATCCTTGAGGAAAGGTTCTACGGCGTGTAATATCCCTGAGTGGATTGGGGGTGTTACAGTTGTAAACTACGAATCCTTTAGTCCCTTATGGTAGTTCTAAGATTGGAGCCGTTGTCAGTCTCTTCTTGAGTTCAGCAAAACTAACTTGAAACTTCTCATTCCATTCGAATCTATTGGTTTTATGCAGTAGTTGAGTAAGTGGGTGGGTGATTTTGTAAAACCCCTCCACGAAATGACGATAGTATCCAGGAAGTCCTAAGAAACTTCTGCTTCCTTTACATTCTAAGGAGACTCCCACTGTGTGATTGCTTCCAATTTTTGCGGATATACTCGGACTCATTATGTTGATTATATATGACCAAGGATCATTACTTCCTTCAACCAGAATTCACATTTAGAAAGCTTGGCATACAACCGTTCGCTCCTCAAAAGGTTCAACACAATCCGCAAGTGTTCTGCATGCTCGTCCAGACTCTTTGAGTAAACCAAAATATCATCGATAAAGACAACTACGTATGTATCCAGGTACTCTATGCATAGGTTCATCAATGGCATAAACATGGCAGGCGCATTGGTGAGACCGAACGGCATTACCACAAATTCATAGTGCCCGTAGCGAGTCCTAAATGCTGGTTTTGGAACATTGGATTCTTTAATTCTCAATTGATGGTATCCCGACCTCAAATCGATCTTCGAGAATACTATCTCTCCTTGCAACTGTTCGAACAAATCATTAATTCGAGGCAACAGATACTTATTCTTGATCGTCACTTTATTTAGCTCTCGATAGTCAATGCACAACCGAAGTAATCCATCTTTCTTTCGAACGAATAAGACTGGTGCACCCCAGGGGAAACACTTGTTTGGATATAACCTTTGTCCATCAGCTCTTCAAGTTGCTTCTTCAACTCATACATCTCGGTGGGTGACATCCGATACGGCGCCCTGGAAATAGGTGTGGCTCTCGACTCTACCTCGATGGTAAATTCTACATCTCGTTGTGGAGGTAATCTAGGTAATTCATTAGGGAATGCATCCGGAAATTCATTTACAACAGGAATAGATGAAGGTTCTACTATTCCTTCTTTCTTCATTGCATAACACAAGTATCCAGTACAACTCTATTTCAAAAGTTTGATAACCTTCATTGCTTTAATCACTTTCACTGAGCTCCCTGGTCTCCATCATTTAAATAAATATTCGGATATCATCAAGATGTTTCTATTATGTTAGTTCATAATAGCTCCATAACGGTTAAGTCAATCGTCTCTGAGAATCGGGTCATCTCCTTGAATTTCTACTACGATTATATTTGAAGGCCAATCCTTGCCTCCGATTGATACAAGAAAATTCCTAGCTTCTGAATTCCCCACAATTATTCCCTCACTTGGTAAACCCATAATATATGAAAATAATAAAATTTCAAATGATTTACACAAGACAGTGATATAAACGAACGTGTAGCTCCTGTATCGAACAAAACACTAACTGGCTCCGAAAGAATTTTAATCGTACCTGATGCAACCGCTGTATTTTGATCACGTGTCCTCTTTATTTCATAAAGGCATGGAGGAATGAACCCAGCACTCGATGCTTCCTTTCGGTCATACTGTTCTCTGCCTCTTCCTCGGCCAAAATTCTGATGTGGTTGAACACACTACTGAGTTTGATTGACATTCATCTCTTTCTGGGCCGGTTGTGAAGTATGAGCTCCAAAAGATTTAGCAACATCGCCGCAGTACATCACATGGTGTTCTTCCTGTCCACATTCATAACACGTCACGAAAGGAAGCGAGCAGTCACGCCTATAATGTCCTGGTCGACCACAGTTGAAGCATTTCCTCGCTGCATCATTAAAGGCGGGTGCTGATATGGAACTCTTTCCAGATGGATATGGGGCCTCCTGAATGAGTGAAAAGATGACTGGGCTTTACGAGCCCCATTGTTCTTGTGCTATGCAAAATCACCACAGACTTTATGCTTCTTGAACTCTGAAAACTTCTCCACGGCTACTTCATTCATTTCATAGGCCAGGGCTTTATGTTGATATTGATGAAGGGTGGTGCATTCAAATCCCAACATGTATCGTTGTATCTACATTTTATTCTCATGACAAAATAAAATATCATTTCTGCATCGGTTCTGGAAAGATGTCGAATAAATGCCAATTATTGATTAAAGTTTTTAATCACTTGGGACACTAGTAAGTCCGAAGGTTGCACAGTGAAGAATTCTCGGACATTGGGCTTCCTGATTGGACGAGGGCAATACTGAGCCTCCATCATTAGCTTAAATTCTCTCCAATCGGCATCGTAGTCAATAGGTCCTATGGCTTCCCACCACTCCGACACTTCTCCAATCAGAAAATATTGGGTGATGGGGGCTTTTTGGTCACCTGGGCAGTTGATTCCCACAAACAATTTCTATAATTGCCTTAGCCAGTTATTCCATGTCGGCACTTTAGAGAAACATCAAACTTTGATGACAGAAGTATGATGCATCTGCAGCGTAAATATAATGAAGAAACATGAATGACTGAAAAAGGATTGGGCCCCCCTACTAGTATCACTGGGACTCCTCGCCGTCAATGTTATCTTCCCGTGCTTTAGCCTTGCCATGACCTGAAAAGAACATCCCCCAACGGGGTCAGTTACACGGAACAACAATCCTCAAGAGTTGAATAAACACAATCATGATATATCTTAATTATGAAATTAAGCTGAAGAGAGGCATCATAGTATGCCCGTAATGGTATGTGTAAGTGCACAAGACGAGTGTCCGGACACACCTGCCCTTGTACCTAATTAGTCTCACAGAGGTACGTTACCCTGTGCACAGGCCATTGTGTCGGTGAACCCGATCACATGACTATCATGTGCCCGACTAAAAATTCCACACATCCCCACCCGGCCACGCTATACGAACCCAGAAGGCCATATGGACAAGAATGACCATGATGAATATTAGTGAACAACAATCCGACAAGGTCAAGAATGACTCACCGAGATGAAATAATAGTGAAATGAATGATAGCTCACTGAAATGATCGGAAACGTCGTTCCTCGTGAATTGAATGATTAATTTGGTAATTACAAGTCTCAACATGATTATTATACTATGAATGAATATGATTTATGAATGAACAACAACGAAGGAATGATTATCCTTCTAACCGAGTAAGAATTAAATTACTCAACACCGGTGAAGAATGTCCTTCCGCGAATGATGAATGATTAATATTGAGTGAAAATTACTGAGTGACAATTATTGAAGGATAATTACTGAATTACAACCGGGTATTACACCTCCCCCAGCTGTAAACCTGTCGCCACTTGCACTCTATCCATCATTTGAGCAAATTGGGCCATCTAGTTAACCACTTGACGAAGCACGTCGGGAACAACATGATTATCATTTGCCCCTATAGTTTTCTCTCGATTATTGTTGACAGATTCCTGTTTCTAGCCATAATTGAGATCAGCCGGATTCGACGGAGAATCAGGGACAGAGGGCGAAGCTTCTCTCTCACCATTTCAACATCCACGTCCACGACCGTGACCACGACCACGACCTCTTCTCAACATACTGTAATCATACATACTCAATTTACGAGGAACAATATCATTCTAAAGTTTAATTATCGTAAACGGCATAACATTAAAGGACAATAATAATATTTTAGCAAACTTACAACCATAGCTCGCATGAAGACGTAGGTAGTACAGTGATGTTATTCACGAATGTTTAACCAGAATTATTACAGCTGCATAAATCCTATGTATAAGTATTTATTTAGGCTAAGAATTTAAAACAAACATTTATTAAATTCCAACAGTGAAAATATAATTACAAACCGTGTTTTTAAAAAGTGAAAAATAATACTGACATGAATTTATCACTGTATTACCAATAAAAACATAAATAAGACAATGTACTCGAGTACTTACTAAAATACGAACACAAATGGAAAGTACTCATCCGGATCATCAACATCATTGTGTACCCTCGATGTCATGCTGCCCCTGTGGTTGTTTTCCCGCTCTCCTAGATCCTAAACATAAAACACATGTCCACTCCCGGAGGGGTTAGCATAACAATGCTAGTACAAGTATGATAATTTATACAACAATAGATTACTCAACGTCTCATGAGGAACAACAACAATAGCAACAAGCCTCTCATACGAGAAGACTTACAATGCATTACATAACATGACAATCAAAACATACACATGGTAATCCGATGATCCAGCGTTTACTACATTGATACCAAGATGATCCTATCGTACCAACACGAGGTGGAAAACCCGTTGAATGATCCAGTGCACGCTAATATAGATCCCAAGATGATCCCGTCGGACCAACACGAGGTGGACAAACGACAACGACATATATGCATGACAATAACATCAATACGGAAAACATAATTAAAGTACTTGCCTGGATAAAGACCACAAGGATTAAATACTTCGACGAATGTTAATACACTCAAAGGTCGTCCCATCGTTCAACCACTTGCAAAATTTGAACCTTACACAAAAATAAATAACGAAGAGTTCAACTTGCGTATATATCACTAACAAATGAGCATCTAATGTTCCTAAACTATGATCGAGTAAATCATCCTACGTACGGTTAGTTCACGGTTCAACTACCCAACGAACACTTAGTCGGACTATTAACATACCTCTAGCGAATCAAATGATCATAATAGGGATAAATTGCCGACGTTCTACGAATTTAATGATATTCATGTAATCACAATTCCATATTCTAATCTTGATTATCAATGCTAATATATGGTTCCGCTATTTTATGATTCATATCAAGGGTAGGATTCACGATGAACGAATTCTAAGACATCCTTTGAGAGGAAAACATATTCAATCTTGTTCTAGGTTTAATTTACCACTAAGAATCACGTTCTCCCGTGAAGTAGTTCTTTCTACCAGAGTTATACATTCGATATGTTTGTCATCAACATAATCACTTCATTCTAACCATCGGTACAAGAAGGTTAATCAACTCGTTGATCTCTTCAAAGGAAAAGATATTACTATAGATGAAAACTTCCATATTCCACACTATCAATCATGTACTAGGAGTAATATCAACTTCCAGTAATCTTAGTGCCATATATTTGAAATCATCAAGAAGAGGACATGAATAATTCTGAAAACTTCGTCGTAATACTCAATGTAATCATAGACAAACATATCGTCTTCAAAATGGAAAACCTAAGTTTAATTATCATAATATTCCAAACTTATTATATCTAGTTCAAGCATGATTAATAATTCCTTATAACATCCTTAACATGTTTAGAACTGTCTTCTTGAAACGAGATAGGGGCTGAGATAATCGTAACATACCTTACATGAAGAACAACGACGAAAACGATCGATATAAATCACCGTAGGCTTGAACACCAATTCGAGATGTCTACGATCTTCAAAACTAGGTAAGGAGGCTATTGTAATGATTTTGTAAGGTTGGAAGGTCTGTGAGAGGGGTAGAGTTCGAACAAGATGAGTGAAAGAAATGAAAGGTTGATGTCCTATTTATAGAAAATAACACTTAACGTATGCTAAGCCTCCTCTTTAGTGTATGCTAACGGGATCCAAAAGTTACTATCTCATTCTGTCCTCAGTCTTACGTACGCTACTCATGTATTACGTACGCTACGTGCTGCTTTAGCGTGCGTTAACACCCAATATTATGTATGCTAGCAATTTCATGTAGCTTATTGTATCGTTATGACCTCCAGTTTAGCGTACGTTACATTCATCACTTAGCGTACGCTAAACATCATTGACTTAATTTTTCCAAAAGTTGTCCAGGTTCATGTAGGGAGATCCAACAACATCTTCATCCGGCTCCACACACCGTCAACACTTTGTCTGATTTAACCATCTCTTGCGTATGCTACGTAACCAACATAACGTATGTTATCTCTGGTTATTAGCGTATGCTATGTAAATTAGTTAGCATACGTTAACAACATGCAGGCGCATGCAAGAATTAACACATTCTAAATAACATGATCAGGAATACTGGATTACGGATAACGGAAAATCACATTAAACAACATAATCATGTACTACATGTTTCAAATATAGATAAAAATAAACAAGTATTCGAGTATTACAACATGGACGTTCAATTCCTTAAGGATGGGGTGTTCAAGGTGACCTCTAACCGAAAAAAATATGTTGTGGATTTGAGAGAGCAAAAATGCTTTGCATTATATTTCAGCATGATATGATATCGTGCAATCATTCCATTGCAGCTATAAGGTACCTCAATCACGACCAAACTGTGTACATACATGATTACTAAAAAGTGTCCACACTTCGTCAAATGTGGGGACGATCTGTGATTCTAATGTTGGGTTTTTATTGAACTAATAAGATTTATGACCTCATCATATATCGAAATAGTACAGCGGAAGTATAAATATAATATGTAAAACCCCCCTGAGTATCCAAGTATATTAACAAGGTATGAAGAACAAGATTGTTACCTCTTGTAGAGTATTTTCGATCGAGCCTTCTAGAGACGTTGCAAAAAGCGAGCGGCCTCTACGGTATCCACACAACGAACAAGTCCCGAGCGTCTAATGGATGGCTAGCTCCAATTCAATACATATTTCACTTAAATCAATTTGAATATAGGTATGTTCTTGATTATGGTAAGAACAAGAACACCAAGAATTTTATTCAAATGTTCTTGAACTTTGATCTAAAATAACAACTATGAATCTTATTCAATATGTTATTAAAGATCAAACTCACAAGATAAGATGAAGATTAGATGAGTATTCTATATGCTTTTCTTGATCAAAGAATCAATCTTCTAAGATATGAAGATATATTCTTGATCCTTTTGAGTATTCAACTCTTGAATATTATCTTCAAGACTTTTAAGAGAGATATATCAAAATCAGATTTTTCATTCTCTCTACACAAATAATGTCTTCTCTTGTGTGTGGTCAAGTGTGAGGGCTATCACAAGACACTATTATATAACCCTCTACATGGCTAAGGGTTCACCAACCCTTTCACCAACCATAATCAACCAGAACAAAATAGCTGTTGTGCTCGTTTAAGTGTGTGACCCTGTAGGTTCTAATTAATACGGCAATGAGTATAAAAACAATTTTATGATTCATAAATCATAAGCGGCCTCTAGCTAGACATTATGACTACCCGCATTAAAAGAATTAATTCGACAGCACGTACGAAATCCCGTTACTGTGTAATATTTAATCCTCTCGTCGCGCGATATCCTAATTAAGCACAAGGCATGGATAAGTCGACCTTATATAGCTTAATTAATATTCTTGATCTCAAGTTACAATTGTCCAATTCAAATATTCATCAATAACTCTTTATTGATCAATTTGGCATGGCCATGCACTTAAACAATTTAACATATCAAGGGCCCGTGGATATCTTCTCCATTTTATAGGAGGGACAAATCCCCTCTAGACAAACTACTTCCTTCTGCATAAATCGTACCGTATCCAATCACAAACTGTATGGTCCTTGTTATAGAAGACGTTGGTATTGTGTTAAAATACGGCACTCATTTTGTAGGAAATTGTAGTGTCTTTAGGTAATAAGGACTTAAATAATATAACAATTAGAGGAATTAT
Organism: Orobanche coerulescens; assembly: GCA_033398695.1. Classification (NCBI taxonomy): domain Eukaryota; kingdom Viridiplantae; phylum Streptophyta; class Magnoliopsida; order Lamiales; family Orobanchaceae; genus Orobanche; species Orobanche coerulescens. The sequence goes on along the minus strand of CM065802.1, from coordinate 117,133,976 downwards.
AATGACTTAATCCATATATAATTCTATTTGTTAGGTCATATCTAATATGATGTCTCTACATGTATCTATGACGTGATATAACATCTCATGTTCATGACAGTAAAACATAGACATCGTATCATTATCATACTAGTAATCTTATTACTAGGGATATCTAGAATAAATATTCTTTAATGCTTAAACGAGCTTTACTATCAAGTCACATACTTGATGATCTTAAGCAGAATATTAATTTAATAATATAATCAATATTATAGTAATAAATGTCTCCACATTATATTATTAAACAGTATAATTAGAGCATAATACTAACAATCTCCCACTTGCTCTTAGTCTTAAACTGAAGACCCATAGCCTTTATATGACCATCATTCTTCGCTTGAGAAAGCGGCTTGGTTAAAGGATCTGCTATGTTATTATCCGTGTGAACTTTGCATATCCTCACATCTCCATGAGTGACAATCTCTCGAATGATGTGAACCTTTCTAAGTACGTGTTTGGATGCTTGTTGTGATCTTAGTTCTTGTGCTTGTGCAATAGCTCCATTGTTATCACATTGCAAATTTACTGGATCAACTATGCTAGGAAACACATCAAGTTCACCAATAAACTTCCTCATCCAAACAAATTCTTTAGTTGCTTCCAAAGCGGCTATGTACTCAGCTTTCGTTATTAAATCAGCTATGGTTGGTTGTTTGGACCTCTTCCAGCTAACTACACCACCATTCAAGCAAAATATATATCCAGACTGCGATTTTGAATCATCTTGGCCTGTCTCAAAACTGGCATCGACATAGCCATTAAAGACCAAATCACTATCTTGACCACCATATATCAAGAATATATCTTGAGTCCTTCTCAAGTACTTAAGTATGCTTTTGACTACGGTCCAAAGGAGCCTCACTGTGGTCGATGGTATCTGCTGGTTGCACCCAATGCAAATGATACATCCGGTCTAGTACATATTATGGCATACATGATAGATCCTATAGCCGAAGCATAAGGTATCAAGCTCATTCTATCTCTCTCTTCCTTTCAACTAGTTTGATGAACGATGATTTCAAATGTCACGCTCTGATACCAACTCTAACACCCCTAACTAGGCGGATATTACAGTGCCGTGGACCCCGAACTGGGACCCACCAGGCGAATGAAAATTAATGACTTAAATAACATAATCGTAGTACCGATCCACATTATATCATCCATTACTTCGATGAGGAGTTTCATTAAATACACCCAAGATAATATAAAATACAAGTATATTTTATATGGAGATAAAATATACAACACTGAGTAAAATTAAGTATTCAAATGGAAGTCTGCAGCGGAATTAAAATGAAGAACACGAATGACTGAAAAGGACTGGGGCCCTCTAATAGTATCACTGGGACTCCTCGCCGTCAACGTTCTCTTCCCATGCTTTAGCCTTGCCATGACCTGAAAACAACATCCCCCAACGGGGTCAGTTATACAGAACAACAATCCTCAAGAGATGAATATACACAATCATGATATATCTTAATTATGAAATTAAGCTGAAGAGAGGCATCATAGTACGCCCGTAATGGTATGTGCAAGTGCACAAGACGAGTGTCCGGACACACCTGCCCTTGTACCTAATTAGTCTCACGGAGGTACGTTACCGTGTGCACAGTCCAACATGTCGGTGAACCCGAACACATGACTATCATTTGCCCGACTAAAAATTCCACACATCCCCACCCGGCCACGCAATATGAACCCAGAAGGCCACAAGAGCAAAAGTGACCAAAGAACATTAATGAATGACAATACGACAAAGGTCAAGAATGACTCACCGGGATGACACAAAAATGAATGATAGCTCATTGAAATGATTGGAACCATCGTTCCTCGTGAATGAAATGATTATTTTTATAGTTACAAGTCTCAACATTATGACACGAAAATGAATGATAGCTCATTGGGGCATTATGACAAACACGTTATAAACAATCTTTGATTGTTTACAACCAATTCTCAATTCATCGATACCAAACTTCTAAGGAGTGATACAATCCAACAAAACATATTCAATACCATCAATAATCCAATATGAATATCCAATTCGAGATTCCAACAACATCTAATTGAAAAACCCCCAAATCCAAATCAATATTGAAAGTGTTCTACAAACAATCCTTCAATAATCCGATAAATATACATACCAACTCATAATCATATGTATATCTCTTCATATAACATGATTTTAACATCACAAACATCATATTCTATCATAGATTCAGAATCTAGGGTGTTGAAGAATATTACCTTTGAAGATCCAACCTCTTTGATCCGATGAATACGTGTTAAATCAACTATCCAAGCTTCAAAAACGAATGAAGATGATGTAACCGAATACCCAAGTGATTAATGATGAAAAATCTCTCCCAAGAACTTCTCTCTCGGAACTCAAGTGAAGAAATGAGAAAAATGAGCTCAAAACCCCATCCAGGTACGTAAGTACTGCCATGGTTATGGCCGTAACTCGGCCTACTTACGGACGTAACATCCCCAAGTCAACGGCCTTACGGCCATAACCAGCCATCTCGTACGGGCGTAATTTGGCCTCGTCGAAAAATATGCCGACAGACATACGGTCGTACCCGCACATGCCTTACAGGCGTAACTAGACTGATACGGCCGTACCCGGCAAGACTTACGGGCGTAAGAAACCTTCGTCGAAACTGATCAGGCACCCTACTCGAATCGTACGGCCGTAACCGTCCAAGCCTTACGGCCGTACCTGCCTCATCTTACGGCCGTATGCCGCAACCCTTACAGCCGTAAGCCCTCTTCGTCCGACATGTCCTGAAAACCACGAACGCATGTTACGGCCATAACATCCCTATCCTTACGACCGTATCTCACCTTCGGCCAAAACATCCATAAGCCAACGAATGCATGTTATGGCCGTAATGCCTGATCAGTTACGGCCGTAACTCGCTGCTGGAAAAGACACAGTCCGAAAACTCCGTCTTCTCTTTACGAAAGGTGAATGATCTGACATACAATACTTGTATGAATGTAATTAAGTCCAATAACACGCGATAGATGATATTTCCAACACAAGACTACCATTCACGATGATTATGATAATACTCTCGTCTCGATCCTCAAATGGAGATGAATGACGATCGGTAACTCATATATGGTTAAAATATGCCAACGATGAATACGAATGAATGAATCATGAATGATGAGTGATTATTAATGAGTGAAAAGTACTGAGTGACAATCACTGACTGATAATTACTGAATAATAATGAATGAATTACAACCGGGTATTACATACCCCCCCTTAAAAAGAGTTTCGTCCTCGAAACTAAGGGTCAAACAACTCGGGATAACTCTCCCTCATGCTATCTTCAGTTTCCCAAGTAGCCTCTTCGACTCCATGTCTAGACCGCTGAATCTTGACCAAAGGAATCGTCTTGTTCCTCAACTGCTTGATTCGCCGCTCTAAAACTCATATAGGATGCTCCTCATACGAATTTTCATCCGCGATCTCAATTTCGTCGAACTGAAGTATGTGACTCGGGTCGGCAACATACTTCCGCAACTGAGAGACGTGAAACACATTATGAATTTGGCTCAACGCCGGAGGTAAAGCCAATCGATAAGCCAGACTGCCTACTCGATCCAAAATCTCAAACGGTCCGATGAATCTCGGACTTAACTTTCCCCAATTCCCGAAACGGAAGATACCTCGACTCGGGAATACCTTGACCAAAACGTGGTCACCTGCCTCGAACTCTAGTGGTCGACGTTAATTATATGCATATGATTTTTGTCGACTCGGAGCGGTCAACAAACGACTCCTGATCAAAGCTACCTTCTCACGGGCGGCTATAAGCATATCAGGCTCAGTGCCGATTGATTCTGATAAGTCATCCCAACACAAAGGAGATCGACAACGACGACCGTACAAGGCCTCATATGGTGCCATCTTAATCGAAGCATGCCAATTGTTATCGTACGTGAACTCAATCAACGGTAGTTGGGCTTTCCAATTGTCTTTACAATCGAGGATGCATGCCCTCAACATGTCCTCCAATGTCTGAATAGTTCTCTATGATTGTCCGTCGGACTGAGGATGAAAAGATGTGCTGAAATTAAGCTGAGTTCCCATGGCACGATGAACTGATTTCCAAAAATGTGACACGAATCACCCGTCACGATCATAAACAATACTCTTAGGAGTACCATGCAATCTCACTATCTCTTTGATGAACAACTGGGCAAGTCTCTCGGGACCCAACGTATCCTTAATCTCAAGGAAATGAGTTGACTTAGTTAAGTGTTCCATAATTACCCAAATTGTATTCATGCCACGATGACTCGTCGGCAAACTCGTGATGAAGTCCATCGAAATATCTTCCCACTTCCACTCTGGAATAGGGACAGGTTTAAGCATACCTGCCGGTCGCTGATGTTCTATCTTGACTTGCTGACAGGTTAAGCATCTCGAAACAAATTCTGCGACTTCAAGCTTCATATTACTCCACCAGTAATTTTGTTTCAAGTCCTTGTACATCTTGCTAGACCCCGGATGAATGGAAAAAGGGGTAGCATGAGCTTCTCTCAAAATCGAGTTTTTCAACTCGTCATTCACCAGTATGCATAACCGATTCTTAAATCGCAAAAGTCTATCCTTGTGGACCACAAATCCAGGGGCTTTCCCCTGAGTCACATCCTCCCGGATGCGCGACAAAAACGGGTCTGAACCCTGATTCACTCTGATTGCCTTCTCAAGTGGCGATGAAATCTCCAACATGCAAAGTTGCCCTTGCACTCGCTGTAACCAGACCTCAATCTCGGGTCTAAGGAATTCCTACTGAAGCTCCTTCTGAATTGCTAAACGAGCAAGCATTTGCTCCTGAATGGACTTACGACTCAAGGCATCGGCGACCACGTTCGCCGTACCCGGGTGGTACAGGATGTCAATATAATAATCTTTGTTTAATTCCAACCACCGCCTCTGTCGCATATTTAACTCCTTCTGAGTAAATATATACTTCAAACTGTTATGATCGGTGAATATTTGACAGGTGACGCCATAAAGGTAATGACGCCAAATCTTCAACGCGAAAACCACGGCTTATAGTTCGAGGTTGTGGGTCGGGTAATTACCTCGTAAGGTCTCAGTTTCCGTGAAGCATAGGCAATAACCTTCCCATGCTGCATTAATACACATCCAAGACCGTGTCCGGACGCGACACTATAAACCACAAATCCTTCCGTCCCTTGTGGCAAGGAAAGGACAGGTGCTGAAATTAAACGGCACTTGAGTTTGTCAAAACTCTGTTGACACGCGTCGAACCACGTGTATTTCTTATCCTTTTGCAAAAGGTTCGTCATTGGTTGAGCGATTTTAGAAAATCCTTCCACAAATCGCCAGTAATAGCCTGCTAACCCGAGAAAGCTTCGGAATTCCTTAACATTCTTCGGAGATTGCCAATCTCGGATTGCCTCCGTCTTCTAAGGATCAACATGTACACCGTCTTATGAAATTACATGTCCGAGAAATGTCACCTCGGACATCCAGAACTCACACTTGGAAAACTTTCCTTAGAGTTGCTCTCGTCTCAACACGTCTAGAACCTGATGAAGGTGAACCTCGTGCTCCTCTCGGTCACGAGAATAAATCAAAATGTCGTCAATGAAGACAACTACAAACTGATCTAAGTAGTCGATGAAAACTCGATTCATTAATTCCATGAATACCGCAGGTGCATTAGTTGACCCAAACGGCATTACCACGAACTCATAATGACCTAGCGTGTTCGAAACGCTGTCCTTGCGATATACAACTCTCGAATTCGCAACTGATGATATCCAGATCTTAAGTCGATCTTGGAAAATATCGAAGCTCCCTGAAGTTGATCCAAAAGATCATCAATACGGGGTAGAGGATATTTATTCTTGATCGTAACTCTGTTCAACTCCCAATAATCAATACAAAAACGAAATGAACCGTCCTTCTTCTTGACGAATAACACTGGTGCTCCCCACGGGGACGCACTCGGTCGGATATAACCTTTCTCGGTCAAATCCTCTAATTGATTCTTCAACTCCTGCATTTCGGTCGGGGCCATCCGATACGGTGCCTTTGATATTGGAGACGTACCAGGCTCCAACTCATTCGTGAATTCCACATCTCTCTGTGGAGGCAAACCAGGTAACTCGTCTGGAAAAACATCGGCATATTCTCTCACTACTGGAATATCCGCCAACATTATTGATGATTTCTCGGTCTTGGTCATATAGCACTAATAACCAACACACCCCTGACTGAGTAATTTCACTGCTTTCATCAAGTTGATGACTCTCCCGGAACAACTGGGATTACCTCCCTGAAAAACACATTCGACTCCATCATATGGAATGATAGTGACCATACGCTTACGGACACTAATGATGGCATCGTGACGATCAATCCAATCAATACCCAAGATGACGTCGTCTCTTGGTAAATCTACTATGATTAGGTCTGCTAACCAATCACGGCCATGAAGTTGAATCGGACAATTCTTAATCTTACGATTTCCGATAATTCGTCTACCATTAGGTAGACCAATGACATACGGCTCACAACTAGTAGCACTACCCAGATGTAGTCTACTCAAACATGACTCGGAAATGAATGAATGCGATGCACCAGTATCAAAAAGGGTACACACTGGTTGAGATAGAATATCGAGTGTACCTGAGATCATTCGGGCCTCCAGATCGTCGGTCTTCTTCATCTCGTAAATTCGGGGCTTGCCGGCCCCCGAACCGGACGCTCCCGTCTAATAGATTTTGGCTCTGCTTTTGTTTGTTCCTGTCGTCTTAAACGACGTAGACTGAGTGGCCTGATTATGAACGGCTGACGGCTTTGGGGCCTGAGATGACGCCGGAGTAGGTTTGGAGTCCCTTCGGCAAAAATGGGCCTTATGCCTAGCAATCCCACAGTTATGGCATGTGATAGTCTGCCTCGGACACTTGGTGCTGAAATGACCAAGTTCTCCACAGTTGAAATAGGTGATGGCCGAACTGGCCACTCGGGACTGTGATTCCGCGGGTCTAGGCACCACAGGAGGTTGCTCAGAGAAAGTAGAGCCCGCACGAGGATTCTTGAAGGTTGCCTGACCGCCTTCAGACTGACTACGATTCTTAGACTTCTTGCTAGCAGATGAAGGTTGCTGCTTAGCGATCTCCTTAGCAGTAAGCTCATAAGTAAGAGCTTTCTCAATGAATTCGGCCAGAGTGGTGTAATTGTGATTAAGCAACTGCATCCGCATACGAGGTTTCAGCCTCTTGCTGAAATACTTGATCTTGTCCGCCTCAGAGTGAATAATAGATGAGGCGAAAGGAAGAAGTTCCTGAAATTTCTCGGCGATGGCGAGAACATCATCGTCGTCTGTTGAGGGGTTGGGAGTGAGTAATTCTGATAACTTGGCCTCTCTGAGTGGGGCCGGATAATACCTCTCCAACATGAGAGTCTTGAATTGATCCCAAGTATATGATTCGTCGGTGGGCTTCAACGATAACCGCCATGAATGAGCGCTCTTACCCAGATAGTAATCCACAACTGAAACTTTGTGCCCTTCGGGACACTCTACCATAGCAAATAACTTCTCGAAATGCTCGAGCCAGTGAAAAATATCCACCGGCTCAGATGAACCCTCAAAAGTAGGTGGCCTTTGGCGAGATATGTCGCCAATAATACTGCTTACACCCCTCTCTTGCCCATGAGGTGGCGGCGGAGGAGCCTGCTGATTCTAGGCAGTTGAGTTCTGCATCGTCTCCATGAGGCGTGCCTTCTGTGTCATCTGGGCCATCATGCCCTGCATAAAAGCGAGTGGATCAACCCGAACACCTTCTGATTGAGCTGTGTCCCGGGTATGACTCCCTGGCAGTGAATGATCATTTCTGGGTGAATGAGTGGCAGCATCGCTGCTCGATGAATTAGCATTATTCCTCGCGTTCCCGTGTGTATTCACACGAGCTCTCAGGTTTCGGCCCGCACCGCAGCCTCTTCCCCCGCATCCTCTGCCTGCTCTCTCCATAATGAAGTAGGAAAGTCACATGATAATTATAGATCTCGTATGAATATCACATTATGATTACGCCATGAAATGATGAAAATGAGCATACGCGCTCTAATACAGTGATTAGATGAATGATTAACTGAGGTGACATGATTATCTGATGAAATTCTTGAAATGATCATCTTGAACAAGTTAGCAAGATTAACGATACGATCCTTACGATCAAGAACTGAGCAATGAAATGAACTGAGTGATTAATGGGTTAACATGATCGATATGATCAAAATGAAAATGATGATTGAGGATTGTTGACTGTTGAATGATAAATGAGTGATTCTTATTGCCAGAAATTATACCATGGCGTCAGAAATCTTATTGTTCTTTGGTCTGAGGGGCTCGGCTCTTACACAGGTCACACGTGATATGAAAGTCCAATGATACTAGTCTGATGAACGATGATTTCAAATGAGACATGACTCGGAAGGTAGTATTCAAAACCACGCTCTGATACCAACTCTGTAACACCCTTAACTAGGCGGGCATTACAGTGCCGTGGACCCCCAACTAGGACCCACCAGGCGAATGAAAATTAATGACTTAAATAATATAATCGTAGTACCGAACCACATTATATCATTCATTACTCCGATGAGGGGTTTCATTACAATACACCCAAGATAATACAGAATACAAGTATATTTTATATGGAGATAAAATATACAACAATGAGTAAAATTGAGTATTCAAACAGAAGTTTGCAGCGGAATTAAAATGAAGAACACGAATGACTGAAAAGGACTGGGCCCCCTACTAGTATCACTGGGACTCCTCGCCGTCAACGTTCTCTTCCCGTGCTTTAGCCTTGCCATGACCTGAAAACAACATCACCCAACAGGGTCAGTTACACAGAACAACAATCCTCAAAAGTTGAATATACACAATCATGATATATCTTAATTATGAAATTAAGCTGAAGAGAGGCATCATAGTACGCCCGTAATGGTATGTGCAAGTGCACAAGATGAGTGTCCGGACACACCTCCCTTGTACCTAATTAGTCTCACAGAGGTACGTTATCATGTGCACAGTCCAATGTGTCGGTGAACCCGAACACATGACTATCATGTGCCCGACTAAAAATTCCACACATCCCCACCCGGCCACACAATATGAACCCAGAAGGCCACAAGAGTAAAAGTGACCAAAGAACATTAATGAATGACAATATGACAAAGGTCAAGAATGACTCACCGGGATGACACAAAAATGAATGATAGCTCATTGAAATGATTGGAACCGTCGTTCCTCGTGAATGAAATGATTATTTTTATAGTTACAAGTCTCAACATGATTAGAACATTATGAATTATTATGATTTATGAATGAACAACCACGAAAGGAATGAGTATCCTTTTTAACCGAGTAAGAATTAACATACACAACACCAGTGAAGAATGTCCTTCCTCGAACAAACGTCCTACAATGTGATGTCGGTTGCTTGAACAACCTAGAATAACACAATTACCCATAATCCGTTCAATATAAGTAACAAGCACGATTATAACAAACTCAAAACGTCGATATGACAAATCCAAGTTCATTAGGGCATTATGACAACACGTTATAAACATTCTTTGATTGTTTACAACCAATTCTCAATTAATCGATACCAAACTTCCAAGGAGTGATACAATCCAACAAAACATCTTCAATACCATCAATAATCCAATATGAATATCCAATTTGAGATTCCAACAACATCTAATTGAAAAACCCCCAAATCCAAATCAATATTGAAAGTGTTCTACAAACAATCCTTCAATAATCCGATAAATATACATACCAACTCACAATCATATGTATATCTCTTCATATAACATGATTTTAACATCACAAACATCATATTCTATCATAGATTCAGAATCTAGGGTGTTGAAGAATATTACCTTTGAAGATCCAACCTCTTTGATCCGATGAATATGTGTTAAATCAACTATCCAAGCTTCAAAAACGAATGAAGATGATGTAACCGAATACCCAAGTGATTAATGATGAAAAATCTCTCCCAAGAACTTCTCTCTCAGAACTCAAGTGAAGAAATGAGAAAAATGAGCTCAAAACCCCATCCAGGTATGTAAGTACTGCCATGGTTACGGCCGTAACTCGGCCTACTTATGGACATAACATCCCCAAGTCAACGGCCTTACGGCCATAACCAGCCATCTCGTACGGGCATAACTTGGCCTCGTCGAAAAATCTGCCGACAGACATACAGCCGTGCCCGCACATGCCTTACAGGCGTAACTAGACTGATACGGCCATACCCGGCAAGACTTACGGGCGTAAGAAACCTTCGTCGAAACTGATCGGGCACCCTGCTCGAATTGTACGGCCGTAACCGTCCAAGCCTTACGGCCGTACCTGCCTCATCATACGGCTGTATGCCGCAACCCTTACAGCCGTAAGCCCTCTTCGTCCGACATGTCCTGAAAACCACGAACGCATGTTAGGGCCATAACATCCCTATCCTTACGACCGTATCTCACCTTCGGCCAAAACATCCTTAAGCCAACGAATGCATGTTACGTCCGTAATGCCTGATCAGTTACGGTCGTAACTCACTGCTGGAAAAGACACAGTCCGACAACTCCGTCTTCTCGTTACGAAAGGTGAATGATCCGACATACAATACTTGTATGAATGCAATTAAGTCCAATAACACGCGATAGATGATATTTCCAACACAAGACTACCATTCACGATGATTATGATAATACTCTCGGCTTGATCCTCAAACGGAGATGAATGACGATCGGTAACTGATATATGGTTAAAATATGCCAACGGTGAATACGAATGAATGAATCATGAATAATGAGTGATAATTAATGAGTGAAAAGTTCTGAGTGACAATCACTGACTGATAATTACTGAATGATAATGAATGAATTACAACCGGGTATTACACTATTAAGCATACTGAACCGTTTCAGTACCTTGTTAACATATGTACTTTGATTTAGGGCAAGAAGTCTTTTAGCTCTATCTCTATAAATCCTTATACCCATTATATAGGCAGCTTCCCCTAAGTCCTTCATTGTAAAACATTTACTTAGCCAAAGCTTATCACTTTGCAAAGTAGGGATGTCATTTCCAATGAGTAGGATATCATCCACATAGAGTACTAGAAATATAATTGCGCTCCCACTAATCTTCTTGTATACATAGGGTTCATCTTAATTTCTAATGAAACCAAACAATTTGATTTTTTCATCAAAATGAAGATTCCAATTCCAGGATGCCTGCTTCAAACCATAAATGTCTCTTAGAAGCTTACATACTTTATTAGGATTATTAGGATCGACAAAATCTTCGGGCTATATTATATACACATCCTCATCTAACTTCCCATTAGGAAAAGTGGTTTTGACATCTATTTGACATATCTCATAGTCATAATATGTTGCTATGGCAAGAATAATTCTAATTGATTTTACCATTACGACTGGCGAAAAAGTTTCATCATAGTCAATACCACGAGTCTGCCTGTATCCTTTCTCCACGAGCCGTGATTTGTATGTTTGTACATTGTCATCCATGTTCTTTTTCTTTGTAAAGATCCATTTGAAACCAATTGCTTTGGAACCTTCACGAAGATCAATCAAAGTCCATACTTGATTATCATACATTGATTGCATTTCGGATTTCATACCTTCAAGCCAACTTTCGCATTCAATGCTAGTAGTTGCTTCATTGTAGGTTGTGGGCTCATCTGATCCATGAGTTCCACATTGTTGTCATCTGTGATGAGAAATCCATATCTCTCAGATTCACGATGATTACATATAGACATACACGGAGCTGGTATAGAAGAAGTGGTGTCAACATCTCTATGTGAGTTTAAATCAGTTTTATCTAAAGGTTCAATATCTATTTGTGGCTCTCTCATCTCGTGAAGAGTTATTTTACTCCCACTATTTTTCTTGGAAATAAATTCCTTCTCAAGGAATACTCCAGACCGAGAAACAAACACTTTGTTCTCTGAAGGGATGTAAAAGTAATATCCTTAGTTTCATTAGGATATCCCACAAAAAGACATTTATTCTATTTGGGTGATAATTTATCAGTGATAAGCCGCTTCACATAAGCTTCACAACCCCAAATCTTAAGGAAAGACAAAACATATTGTTTCCTTGTCCATATCTCATATGGTGTTCTTTAAACTAATTTAGATGGTACTCGATTTAAAATGAACGCAGCAGTCTCTAAGACGTAAGACCAAAAAAATTGGAAGATCAGATTGACCCATCATCCATCTAACCATGTCTAAAAAGGTTCGGTTTCTCCGTTTTGACACACCATTCCATTGAGGTGTTCCAGGTGGAGTTAGTTGTGAAACAATTCCACAACTTTTGAGATGATCGTCAAATTCATAGCTCAAATATTCACCACCACGATCTGATCATAGTGCTTTAATAGTTTTGCCTAACTGATTTTGTACTTCATTTTGAAATTACTTGAATTTCGTAATCGGCTCAGACTTATGACTCATTAAGTAGATATATCTGAATCTGCTTAAGTCATCTGTGAACGTTATGAAGAATTGGATGAATAGATAAAAGTACCACTAGAAAGGGGGTTGAATAGTGGTATTGCGGATAATTAAACTTTCTCGCGAAGGAAAAAAGAAATTATGCGGAAAGTAAAAGACACAACGATGTATAGAGGTTCGGCAACTTGGCTACGTCCTCTATCCATTTTCTTTTTCTATTGGCTCAAGAAAAACCACACACAATCTTGCCTCGTCTTCTATAGGTCCGGGCACAATCATTACAACGCTTGTTTTCGATTGGTCTAAGCACAATCAAACACTCAATATAACTTTCTTATCTAGTATTCTATAGGAACTAGATAATCCTCACTTACGATCGTCAGAGTATAATCCTAACAATGCCGGATCAAGGATCCTAATAACACTGGATTAATAACTCTTGATTCGAAGAAGATACGAAGTATATAAGACATTATAATATGTGTATAACACTCATATCTTTTATCATCACAACTTAGAATGCAATGAATAACAATAATCTGAGCTCAATAGTGCGTTTGTATGCTTGAAGTTGTGTGTCTTTGAGATACCCAATGCCATGGGTATTTATAGTGTTCATTCCCTCTTGATATGCTGAAATTTGTATTACTAGCGTGCGCTAATAATTCCTTATAGCGTGCGTTATCGATGTTTGACTGCTGAACCGAACGGTCTTCAAACTTTTCAAACGGTAATATGACATGTCTAGTGTGCGCTAGACAATAGCTTTAGCATGCGCTGTCGATTTGGTCAGCTTATTTATTGACTTTGAATACTTTAATATGGCTTTGCCTCTAACGTTCTTGTCCAATGGATAAATTTTGAGTTTAGCATGCGCTAATGTGGATCCATAACATGCGCTAGATAGTCAATATTTGCTTTCCAGATTTTTCGTGACTCCTTTGTTGACTTTGGCGTCACAACGGTTGAATGGCTAACAGTAGGATTTTGAATATGTAACGTACGCTAATGTGTATTGATAGCGTGTGCTACTAGCTCTTCATAGCGTGCGTTACATCCTTTATTAGCGTGCGCTTCCTGCTTCCTTGCTTGAGTTCCAGAGCCTACTTTCTTCAAAATACTTTCAGGTAACATACGTAAAATATCATCGTAGCGTACGTTGCTGACCGAAATAGTGTCTACTATTATCTTTCATAGCGTGCGCTTCCTGTTGCCTTGATTTGAGTCCAAACCTTACTGTCTTGAGAATACAAATAGGTAGCGTGCGCTAGGCACTCTCTTGCGTGCGTTAAAATGATCAGCTAGCATGCGCTTTTATGAGTAGGTTGCGTGCGCTATGATATCAGGTGAGATTCCAAGTGCTCTGCAGGTAGGTTTCTGTCTTCAGGTAGGTTCTTCGATAGCGTTCGCTACCTCATATCTGTAGTGGGCGCTAGACTATGTTTTACTTGAATTTTGAGATACACAATGTATGAGTCTTTGTTTAAATGTTTTGAAAGAATTCATCATCAAAATACTTTGTTCAACAATCTCCCCCTTTTTGATGATGTCAAAACATTTAATAAATACCTGCAAAACCGATTTGGAAAAATTTCGAATCAAAATATTTTGTTCGATTACGTTAGTAAGTTCGGTTTTGGATGTTCTTCCCCCTTTTTGACATAAGCAAAAAGGTACTCGCCCTGAATCGAAGCTATCATGAAAAATACGACAAGAGATAAATTGAAGCAACATGAAAACCAACTTCATTGATAACGCTAAAATTCGAACTACAATAGATGCAAATAAGATTAGCCAAAAAGACATCAAGATTCAAATAAGATGCAAATAAGATTAACGCAAATTCGATACCATTCAATTACACCACCAAGTCAAACAAAGAAAAGACATCAAGATACATCAAATTAATTTGTCTTTAGTGAGAATCAAAACGAGAGACACTAAGGGGCTTGGTCGGACGAAGGAGACGGGAAAGGGAAGGAAGAATGTGTATAGCGTATGAAATCTTCCAACAAGTCACGAACGGAGTGAATTTCAGATTTGACTTCAGATCGCAAGGCTCGAATATCGTCCCGAATTTCCAGTTGGTTCGTCTCAAGACACCTCATCCGGACGACCAAATCTTCTTCATCTTCTTCAACGGTCACTTTTCTCTTTCCTTTGACCTTCGGATGGCGAACAAACGACCTGGTTTGAATTTCGCGAAGAGTTTCCGGCCCTCTTCGATAGATACACTCGGCCGAAGTTGGTACAAAATGAAATACGCAGTGGAATAATAATAAAGAATCCCAAACAGGATCGATCAAGTAATGTATATACGAAAAATAAAAAATATGAAGATAAAAGGATCAAAGTACCATACCCTTGAAGCCTTTGATAATATCTTCGTAAGTTGATGTTGTTCACGAACCCGAGCACGAGCACGAAATCCCCTCGTCCTAAACAATAAAAGCACGATGTCTCTATGTCACCACGCATCGGAAGTTCCCCGAAAAATTGTACAAGACTCCGTTCTCTAAGAACACGGCTAGGGAAACTTGTAGGAATTTTTCTATCTTTATTTTCATATCTTTTTCTCACCTCCAAGATGATGAAATTGAACAAGAGAAAAATACCTCTCCCTCCCTAAAACACTCTCGGCTGAACCTCACCACAAAAATGAATGAATCATTTTGTGTGAATTGATTTGTATTGTTTTATAATGTTTAAGGGAATCCCACCATATGTTGTCATTTTGGTACCATTAGTTGAAATGAAACATGGTGGGATCTCACCATATTAAACAAAAAACAAGACAAGACAAGTGAGAGGGAGGTGGGGCGGCCCCATGAGGAAAGTGCTAGGAAACAGGCCGAGTCACTCGGCTCGTGTACCGGACGTTCGTCAAACGACTCCATAAATTATACTCCGTTTTATTACCAATGTATTTATACTAATTAATTAATACAATTAATTAATATAATTAATTAATATAATTAATTAATTATATCAAATACAAAAATATTAGAGAGATAATAAATTCACATTTATCCGAAAACGCTCCTGATGCGCGACTCTGTAGGTCCGTCTCAGTCGGCATTGGGAGGAACCAATGAGGGCGGGCAGCACTTATCTAGCCTAGCGGGCCGTACTGTAAATCCCGACTAAGATCGAATGAAGGGATCATTCTAGAAACATTTTGTCGTGAATACCATATACGTATAGACCCTTCATCAGATGTCCCGGTCAAGTCTTCGGGTGACAGTAAATACTAGTGTATCTAATACGACTAGATCAGAATGCTTTGGCAAAATACTTATGGTCTTATTTGCCATTAACCGTATAGGTCATTCACCTGCTCACTAACAGGAGATAGAATCCTTCCTTGGCATACAGTAAAGACTGCTACCTGCCTGTATAGTCCGCACTTCGAGGTTGACTCAGCAATTAAGCAAATGAGTCTAACTACTCTAATGACAAACTAAGCTTCACAAGCACATCTTCTATTGAACTCTCAAGTCAAAGGTCCACGTATACTGTCACAACCTTTAGAGTCGTCATCGACTCTCCGAGAGTGAATACTGTGTGACTGAATCAAGTATGAGTCGTGTTCGAGTATACTAGTCCCACCAGTATAGTTATAACTATGCTATCAAGACATGCACACGTCCTAGCATCAGTTATACAAGTCTTACTCAAAACTTAATGCCCATTTAAGTTTGTTGACTTGCGAACCGTTTATATAAATAAACTTTAAACACTTCTAAAGCATTTTTTCTTATCCGATAACGAGAATGGAATGTTCGATTTATTTACATGGAATTCACTTCAATGTTTACCAAATCAAGAATGCATTTGAAATACAATAAACAGTGAATGAATCGTATAGCTTTTTATTAATTATTTCATAATTACAAGTTCAATGCCCCTAATCTCTCATCCCCTGAGTGGCATTCAAGGGCATATTCCTAACAATATCCCACTTGCACTCAATGCCATACATCATAGTATCCAATACCCATGTTCTACAGATGTCTTTCCAAGACAGCCTGAGATAACGGCTTAGTCAGCGGGTCAGAGACATTGTCTTCTGAATCTACTCTTTGCAACGAAACATATCATTTTTCAACCATTGCTCGAATGATGTGATACTTTCTCTCTATATGCTTGGTTTTGTGGTGAGCCCTCGGCTCCTTGGCTTGGGCGACAGCTCCATCATTATCACAGAATAGTGATATAGGCAGCTTCGCATTAGGCATCACTTGAAGTTCTTGTACAAACTTCTGCATCCAAAATGCTTCTTTGCTAGCCTCTGAGGCAGCTTGGTGCTCTGCTTGGCAGGTGGAATCTGCAGTAGCGGTTTGGTTTGAGCTTCTCCAAGATACTTCTCCTCTATTGAGAGTAAAAAAATACCCAGATGTTGACTTAGAGTCATCATTATCTCCTTGAAAGTCAGAATCGGCGAATCTAATCACCTTCAGTTCTCCACCACCATAAGTAAGAACCATATCTCTAGTTCTTCTCAAGTACTTAAGAATGTTCTTTATGGCAGTCCAGTGTTCCCTTCCCAGGTTTGCTTGAAATCGACTTACCATACTCACAGCGTAGGCTAAGTCTGGTCTCGTACACAACATAGCGTACATGAGGATACCCACTGCCGAGGCATAGGGTACATTAATCATCTCTCTCTTGTCTTCCTCACTTTGAGGACACGTTTTTGTGATGAGATGAATTCCATGTCACATGGGAAGGAACCCTTTTTTAGATTCATACATCTTGAATCTTCTCAGGATTTTATCTAAATAGAGGGCTTGGGAAAGTCCTATCATTCTTCGCGGTCTATCTCTGTAAAGACGGATCCCTATAATATAGGAAGCTTCTCCAAAGTCTTTCATGGGGAACGTTTTAGAAAGCCAAGCTTTCACAGTGCTGAGCATTGCTACGTTATTTCCTATAAGTAGAATATCATCTACATATAGTGCTAAGAACGTAATGTTGATCCCACTGATCTTTTTGTAAACACATGGTTCCTCCTCATTTCGCACGAAGTCAAAGTCCTTGACTACTTCGTCAAATCGAAGGTTCCAACTCCGAGAAGCTTGCTTCAGCCCATAAATGGCTCGTTGTAGCTTACACACCTTATGAATATTAGATTTGGATATAAAACCCTTAGGCTATTCCATATAGATTTCCTCCTCGAGGTATCCATTTAGAAAAGCCATTTTGACGTCCATTTGCCATATTTCATAATCGTAATACGCAGCAATGGCAAGCATCATTCGAATCGACTTGATCATAACTATGGGCGAGAAGGTATCATGATAATCGATCCCTTCCCTTTGGGTATAACCCATTGGCACAAGCCTGGCTTTATAGGCGTCAACCTTGCCATCCCCATCAGTATTTCTCTTATAGATCCATTTATTTCCAATAGTCCTCGTGCCAGTTGGTAGATCTACTAGAGTCTAGACCTGATTGGTATGCATCGAGTCTATCTCAGCCATTTATCGGAGTCTACATCCACTAGCGCTTGGTCATAGGTGACAGGGTCGTCCTCACGGCTATCAAGTGCGTCGTGGAGACCCAGTTCCTCGACATGTGTATATCTATACCTCTCAGGTAAGTGAAACACCCTATCAGACATCGACTGTTCCTTTGACGTATTTCAGGATTCGTTTGGCTGTTGCGAAGTGTGATTCTTTATGTGCTACTTGATATCGCGCACACACTCCTATAGCAAATTGGATATCAGGCCTGCTATCTATTAGGTATAGGAGTGAGCCAATAAGCTTCCTGTAGAGTGATTGATCAACCGGATTTCCAGCTTCATCAGCACTAATTTGCATGGAAGTGCTCATGGGGATTGACAATGATTTGGAAGTATTCATTCCAAACTTGTTGAGAAGCTCCTTGCTGTATTTTTCCTAGTTGATGAAAATTCTTGTGGGCAACTACTGCTTTACTTGCAATCCTAGGAAATAACTAAGTTCTCCCATCATACTCATTTCAAATTTACTTTGCATGAGATAAGAGAACCTTTGACACAAAGCAAGGTTAGTTGAACCAAATATTATATCGTCTACATATATTTGAACCATCAGGAGGTCATCACCTTCCTGTATTTTGAATAAGGTCTTGTCCACAGCACCTTTCTCGAATCCATTATCGGTTATATACTGGGACAGAGTCTCATACCATGCTCTAGGGGCTTGCTTAAGTCCATACATCGCTTTCCTTAGCCTGTATACTAGGTCTTCGCCTTCTGGATTGACAAACCCTAGTGGTTGTTCAACATATACTTCTTTAGCAAGGTCTCCATTCACGAATGCACTTTTGACATCCATTTGATATACAATGAAGCTCTTATAGGTGGCAAAGGCTAAAAATATCCTAATGGCTTCTAGTCTGGATACAGGGGCAAATGTCTCATCGTAGTCTATGCCTTCTTCTTGTCTATAGCCTTGGGCGACTAGTCGAGATTTATTCCTGATAATGAGTCCATTTCTATCCTTCTTGTTTCTAAATACCCATTTGGTTTCAATTACTGATTGATGCGTAGGTCTGGGTACAAGATACCATACATTGTTTCTTTCGAAACCGTTAAGCTCTTCTTCCATAAAAGTAATCCAATGAGAGTTGTTGAGAGCTTCTTTGGTAGAAACAGGTTCGGATTGGGCTAAGAATACAGCAATATTGCACATATTAAGTCTTCTAAGCTCGGATTGAGATTTCCGAATAGGAAATGAAGATACTCAGACTCGAGGTCTTCTTGCGCACATAGTACATTTCCTTATGTACTCTGTATTCTCCTACGAGTAGAAACACCAGCATCAATGTTTCCTATGATCAACTCTTGTGGGTGATCTCTCAACCATATTATGTCGGGTTCTAATTCGGGGTCCCATACTGTATCTTGAGTTGCTGTAGTTTCGGCTTCAGCTAGCATCGACTTCATCTACGTCAGTTCTTACAGCTTCGGGGTTGATTTATAAGTCAATGACAGGCTCTATAGGAGTTGGTGGATCAATGATGGAAAGTTGTTGGATGTTCTAGAAATGTCTTCTACTCTTGTAGGATCATGGTGAGGTTCATCGAACACTACATGAACTGATTCCTCAATTGTTAGCTTCCTTTTATTGAAGATCCTATAAGCTTTGCTAACAGAGGAATATCCAACAAATATCCCTTCATCCGTTTTGTCATCGAAGGTTCTAAGTTGATCCTTACCGTTGTTCAAAACGTAACACCTGCATCCAAATATGTGAAAGTACGAAACTAATGGAGTTTTGTTGTTCCATACCTCGTATGCTGTTTTGTTGTGATGCTTGTTGATGATACAGCGGTTTTGTGTATAGCACACTGTATTGGTGGCTTCGCCCCAGAAACACTGTGGCAACTTGCTTGCGGCAATCATTGTCCTTGTTGCTTCCTTCAGCGTCCTGTTCTTTCGCTCGGCAACACCATTTTGTTGAGGAGTACGGGCAGCTGAGTATTTGTGCTGTATCCCATGTTCCGAACAGTATTGCTCTATAAAGCAGTTAGTGAATTCTGTACCTCTGTCAGAACGAATGGACACGATACTCGACCCTTTTTCATTTTGAAGCTTTCGCATGTGCTCGGGCAGCTTTGATGTTGTTTCCTTCTTCTTGCTTAGGACAATTTTCCAAGCATACCTGGAATAATCATCAACAATAACAAGACAATATTTTTTACCTCCCAAACTTACCAGGTCTACAGGACCATAGAGATCCATATGTAGCATTTCCAAAACTCTGTGGGTGGAAAGGTAGGATTTGCTTTTCAGGGTGGTCTTGATTTGATTGCCTTTCTGACAGGGTCCACATACACTATCCTTTTGGAATGAAACATTTAGCAATCCTCTAACTATTCCCTGTCTGGAGAGTTTGTTGATAGTCTTGAAGTTGACGTGTGACATCCTCTTGTGCCATAGCCAGCTTAGATCTGCAGTGCCTTTGGCAACAAAACAAGGAATTGTGGAACTCGTAGGCATCCAGTCAGCAATATACATATTACCTGATCTGCTTCCTGTGAGCACAACCTCTTTGGTCAGGATGTTCTTGACTCAACAATGACCTATATAGAACTTCACCGAGAACTGTTTGTCACAAAACTGGCTAATACTAAGTAGATTGTACTGTAAGCCTTCAACATAAGCTACATCGGTGACTTTGAATTTTCCTACAAGTAGGGTTCCCTTTCCTCTTGTTATTCCTTTAGATTTATCACCGAAGCGCAATTTTTGACCACGACCTTCTACGTAATCTGACATCTTGCTTTTATCTCCTGTCATGTGCCGGGAACATCCGCTGTCGATGTACCATATGTCCTTCTCCAAAATGTCCTCATCATCGCTATCTTCACCTTCTGAAATGTCCTTGGCTATAAAGCACATATAAGCTTTATCTTCGAAATTATCATCAGATGAATCACTGTTGGTGACTACCTGAAGACATTCTTCGGATTTAGATGGTGCGGGGGAGGCTTCTGATTCACCACTCAGGGCCTTGAGCTTGTTTTTCCAAGCACATCTTCCTTCATCCTTTTCTTGTTGCTCGGCTTCCGGCAACATTTGAACTTTAGGATGAGGACATTTGTTTGCATAATGTCCTGGTTTCCTGCAATTATAACATAGGTTAGCATCACTAGAGGAAGTTTCAGTACTTACCTTGTGAACAGGCTTGGGCCTGTATGGTGTCTTTCCCGACTGCTTGATTAACTTCTTGAACTTATGCATGAGGAGCGCCATTTCGTCTTGCGACAGGATGTCGTCTTCAATGTCAGCATTCTTATGAATGAGCTTTGATGAACTCGGCATGTTGTGTCTTCGGTTGGATACAGCGGCTAAGGCTATAGTCCTGGCGGGAGATTCTTTAGCTTTCTCTCTCTTGTCTATATGGTACTCAAATGCTTTGAGGTCAGAAAAGAGATCAAAAGTAGATATTTCACTAAGATTGCACGACACACGCATAGCTGTGGTCTTAATGTCCCATCGGGCAGGGAGTGATCTGAAAATTTTTAGATTTTTCTCCCTTTAGGTATAAATCTTTCCTAATGCTTCAAGTTCACCAACAATGCTAGTGAATCGGAGGTCAAGTTCCTCAAGTGTTTCGGTTGGTTTCATTTCAAAAGATTCAAATTGCTGAGTTAATTTCGAAATCTTGTTTTCTTTTGAGAGCTCAGTTCCCTCACAAATTAACTTGAGTTTATCCCAGATATCCTTGGCTGATTTGCAGCTCTTTACCTTTGAGAACGTGCCTTTGTCAAGAGTGACAAATAGCGTATTCTTCGCGACATTGTCGAGGTTGGTGCGCTTTCTTTCGTCAGAAGTCCATTGTTCGCGCTCTTTCTCGAGCATCTCTGCTTGAGCCTGGCCTTCAATTCTTGGGGCCGGATTTACCTTCATGATCTTTATAGGGCCATCCTGTATGACAAAAATCATCTCTTCGTGCATTGCTGCAAGATGAGCCTCCATCCTAATTATCCAATCATCAAATTCGTTAATAGAAAACATAGGAACTTTATTGATCATTGATGTATCCATATGAGAATAAGGAATAAAAAGACTGTTTTTCAAAAATAAGTCATTTAAGGATCTGATTCAATTAAAAATACGACTAGTTTTTTTTTTAGAATCAACCGCTCCGATACCACTTGTTGGCCACTAAGTATACAGAATACAGCTTGGAAAGTGTTTTAAACAACAGACTGTATGATTTTCAAATCTGAGTGCGTAGCGGAAGTCTTGTTAAAGTAAGTTGTTGTAAATACAGCAACTAGATATGAAGTGTATACTTAAACATAATCATAAATATTAAAACAGTAAATGCAGAAGGTAAATGACATGGTAATTAAAGTGGTTCGAGGTAAACCCCTCTACGTCCACTGGTCCTCCACACAGGAGTTAAAATGTATATTATAAATACGACGTACATAACTACATATTTATAATTAAACCTATCAATGTATCGTTCACACAGATTGATACAATGATTGAAGCTTTCAACTGTTCACACAGATTGGTTTAGTCTTTCACATGACTAACTTCTTCACACACAGTTCGGGAGAAGCAATGCTTTCTCAGTCCACACAGGGCTGATGGGTTTGTTCAATTATAGAACGATGGTTTGAACAATAGCTTGACTTTCTCGATCTTCTGCTGACAATGTGTTGTTCAAGGTTGAGCACTTTGGATATTTCTTCTCTCAGAATATGCAGTATACTTGAAGAAATATGTTTGCTCTGAATATTCATGTAAGCACTTGTTGGTTGTAGTTACTTCGTTAATCAGTTCCTGATCTTCAAACTCTTGGATATATATATATATAGCCTTCTGAAATATATCCGTTGTGAAAGATCCGTTGAATAAGATTCCGATAGTTGACTTGAATAGACCAAGATCTGGATATTGCGTGGTTTGGATATCTCTGTCGGATTCAGTATTTAAATACTTTATCCTTTCAGTATTTAAATACTTCTTTATCAAACGGGACTCGACTTTAGCAAATACCAAAGATTCCTTTTCAAACGGTCTTCAGTCCTGTTTCGATGCTTCACAGCTTGAATGCTGTAGCCACTTGCGCTGTAGCCTAAAGAGGAGAAGTCGTTGTATGGAATGTTTGTTGTATGAAGGGACAACTTCCATACTTGGCGCTTTTAGACTCTTGTTACTGTATGATAGCATGATGATAAGTCTTCGATAAAGGATCAACAACTTCGATCTATCTATCGATACAGTAGCTTGATGTATGCTGTATTGACATATTGTCAAAATATTCTTATCATGATCTTTTGGAAGAAGTAGCACCGGTTGCCGCAAGAATCTGATGATAACCTTGTTTGAAGAGACCTTCAGCAGACTGAAGCTCTGTCAGAAGTTCCGCCAAACTATATGTCCTACGGTTCATATTGTAGTTAAGGCGGAACTGCTCAAAGCTTCTAGGTAAGCTGCCTAGGATAATATCAACCTGCGTTTCTGCATCGATAGTAGCCCCCAGTATGCTCAGTTTGTTCAAATGAGACATCATTTTCAGAACATGATCCCTTACTGGGGTCCCTTCAGACATTTGGGTTGTCATCAATACCCTCATTGCATTTTGTCTAGCCGCCCGGTTTTGATGACCAAACATCTCGGTGAGACTTTTCATCATTTCTGCGGCCGAGCCCATCGTCTGATGCTGATGCTGCAATACATTTGTCAGTGAAGCCAAAATGTAACAGCGAGCCATCTCATCAGACTTTTTCCATTTTCGGAATTCATCCAACTCTTCGGGAGTGCATTCCGGTTCTGGTTCTAGAGGGATCTCCTCGATTAAGACAAATTTATGCCCTTCAGAAGTCAGGACAATGTTAAGATTTCTTTTCCAATCGGCAAAGTTAGTGCCATCAAGTTTATTTTCTTTGAGAATAACAGCTAGTTGATTGAAAGACATCTGGGATAAAAATTAAAAACATCCATCACATAATACATAGCAAAATATATTGAAAAACCTCAAAACACAATATATATGCTAGCAACCAACACCTCGAAAAATCCGCACATGCAAGCCACGATCGTGTGGACGTTTACACACACATTTCTCAAGTAGAGTTTTACGTCTTTAATTTTACTATCTAGTCAAATTACGTCATGACAAGTAAAATTAATAGTTGGTTCCTCTTGGCCCTGTATTAATTAACATAGACTCCGATGGGGAGCTTATTAATTAATACACCTAAGTGAACACCATAATTTAACATCCTTAAAATATTATCTTTTAAATAATAGTCCTACAGATGGAGAGGTCCTATCATAAAAAGTAATATTTACCTTATGTTATCATTTTGAAATTTAAAACTAGTGAACCTATAATTAGCACATCCGATATGGAGGAAGACTCTAATGTCAACGTGCATGCTAATTACTTCACAATTTAAATTAATTATGGAGGCCAATTTGATTTTATTTTTAAAAAAAATAAATCAATTTAATCACTTAGTTATTTTATCCTTAAGGTTTTTAATTTTCTCGTCCTAACATGCAAGCAAACATATCACGCATACATCCATACATGTCATACATTAAAAGAATAAAAACCAAAAATAAAGCATGGATAATTAAATTATCCAATTATCATGGTCTTCTTCCTTGAGTTGAATCCGAGAAAATCTTCGACTCGATCTCTCCCACTAAATCAAGCATCTCGTCGCTCCTCCCCGGCCGGGCCATGGATTTCCAAACTTAAAATTTCACTTTTATGCAAAATTAATTACATAAAAAATTTAATTTTAAATCCCGACTCTCCAAATGACGAGCAACGAAAGCAATTGGACCAAAGCTGGGACGACCGGCCCGAACATTAATGGCGGACAGTACTGCCCGGACCAGTACTGCGGCCGTGTTGCTCGCTCGGCAGCGCCGTGTCTTTGCAGCGGCGCCGCTTGCTGTATTACTCGGCTGTCGCCAGTGATCCGGTTCTACTCTATTTCTTCGTGATCCCGTCTTTTCCGAATTCGATTACAATTTTATAAAAAAAATAAAACACATCGAAATTACATCAAGATTACACGAAAAATAAAACCACCTAGAACTACCCGCAGATTTTCTCACGGGAAAAACCATTACATGCCTCAAAAAAACGGGTCAAACCAACAATTGCATAATTAATAAAAATAAATAAATACACCATTCATATAAACCATGATAATTGGATCATATCACCTGCAAAAACACATCTAGCAAAATATTCCAACATCAAAATATATGAATATTTAAATTGTGTTGAAGGGAAAATAACTGAGACAGAAAGTAGGGCAAAGTTGTTGTTGTATTATTCCATTGATGAGCTCCCTTTAAATAGGGAGAAATACATACAAGCAGGCCTTAGCCAAACCCTAACTAGGAAATCCCATAAACTAACAGACTTAGGCACACAATGGGTATTATTCCTTTAACACTCCCCCTTGTGCCTAGTCTACAAGCGCATGTCATGTTGCCTCGTTAAAACCTCGTCAAGCAAAAACCCAGTGGGAAAAATGTCTTGATCGTAGGGAAAAGAGTACAGCATCTAGACACATCAAGTTTTGACTTCGTCCTTTGAATCTATCCTCTCATATGGTCGTTACATTTGATCATAGCGCTACTAAGGTGACCATTCCATCGATCCCTAAAATCGTACATCTTGTTACCTCATTAAAAACCTTTCCAAGTGATAAAAACCCTATGGGAAAAATGATCCTTGGAAGGAAAAGAGTATAACGTACGTTGTGGATGTAAGACCCCCCTCAAGTCTACATCTCCACCTGATTTGTACATCAATCAAGTAGTTGTTGCCTCATTATGAACTTCGCCAAGTAACAAAACCCAATGGGAGAAAATGAACCTTGGTCAAAGAAAAGAGTACAACACATGTGATTAAGTTTTTTTTATAAATCACCATTTCCTTGTGATCTTTACATCGATCTCGAGAGTTGGAAAACTCTACAGCTCCCCCTAATGCTTACATTCATATATCGTTGCCTCGTTAAAAACCTTGCCAAGTAACAAAACCCAGTGGGAAAAATAGACCTTGGTCTAAGGAAAAGAGTGCAACCTATGTGAGTATGTTACGTTATATCTCACATATTTCCCGTTATGATCATTCCATCAATCAAGGGGATTTACAAATTACATCATGTTCATAAATGTAAGTATGCTCATCAGTGGCAGTACTTAACCGCTAGTTCCTCACAAGTGTAGAATGATAGTGCTTAATCATGTACACTCACGGATTGATTCATGCAAAGCAATAATCTTGTCATGATTTGAGGAGGTAGCCAAAAGGGGTTTGCTTAGTCGATTTCCAAGACATAAGCAATTCATACTAACACATACTTTGTGGTTGTTGCTTAGGCACCAGCATTTACTTTAGCATTTGCCTTTTCGTAGGCAGCTTCCTTTGCCTGCTTGTAGGGAAAGAATAGTCCCAACTCAATGGTTTCTTTTAAGTATCAGAAGATATCCTTGATACCATTCCATTGTTGTTGCGTTGATGCTGAACTAAATCTAGTCAGCAGATTAACTGAGGAGTGATAGCAGGTCGTGTACATTGAGCTAAGTACAATAATACGCGATTACACTCAAGTAGGGAATATCAGCTCCCAAAGATCTTCGTCACTTTCGTTTAGACGAAATGGATCTTTTCTTTGCATCCAAATGTTAGACCTATCATGGGGTGCTAGTCGGGTTTACCTTGTCCATGTTAAAGTGCCTGAGAAACTTCTGGACATAGGAAGACCGGTGGAATGAATTCCACAAACTCGATGTCTATGTCAATGCCTCGACAGAACCAAGTTTTCCCAAGATCTTTCATCTCAAACTCAGATTTTCAGTATCCGGTGGTTTCTCTTATTTCATCAAGACCGATTATGTTAATGTCATCGACATACATTGCGATATGAATCCGGATCTTATTTGTGAAGACGCGTGGACACAGTTCATCGTTCTTATATCCCTTCCCAGTCAAGTATTCACTTGGACGGTTATACCACATCCTTAAGGATTGCTTCAAAATCGTAAAGTTGAGCGTTTCAATCAAATTGCATACACACTTTGTGGTCTAGAGTCACTTGATTTGGGTAATGAAATGCCATCGGACACTTCCATATATATCTCCGTATCTATATCCCCATAGAGATACGTAGTAACCACATCTATTGGCTGCATTTCCAGTCCCTCGGAAATTACTACGCTAATCAAATAGCGGAACGTATATGTGGGGGTACATTTCCTCGTAACCGATTCCAGGGCATTGTGAGAAGCATTACTTCGTGAACTTTGTACATTAGGACTCTATATTCTCACTATGATTTACGAAAAAGGTTTGTTTATGTCTTATAGGCTTTACACTTGGGTAGGTTAGCACTACCCACACCAAATACCTGTCTCTTTGTCGGAGAATCTAGTTCTACCTGGAATGTTTTTCTTAGAGGCCAATCAGCTCTATGTTGATTTCATCCAACTGAGCGAGGTTCGACATCATTGTACTTTATGATTCATGACATGTCATCAAAGTGGGTGGTTGATCAGGCCACACCCTCATAATTTCATCGAGATTCTTGATTTTCAAATCATATCTTCGGGGCGTCCCCCTCGTCATGATTCGTAGACATAATAAAATTAAGCATGATCTCATGAAACGAGTTCATTGATGGTTAACATGTAATTTTGTGCCATACTCTACCTCTTACTTGGGTGAGTATTTAGTCGAACCATGTGGCTTCTACCCATTCCTTCGCAGGGAGCCACGGCCTCAACCACACCTCCACCAAGTGTGGTTGCATCACCCGGTTCATTGGTGATGTGCCCCTTGGAGGAGACTTCTAACCTTACAGGCACATTTGCAGCTGTAATGTGAGATCTTGTCACTTGAACGATATCAGTAAATGCATCAGGCATCGAATCTGCTACATCCTGAAGATCGAGTGTTCTTTTTGCTTCACGGTAACATTGTGAAGTTCGGGGATCATAATGAGACAAAGTGGAGACATCATGACAATTCCTGTCGTTCCCCGAGAAATTACATTTTCTATCCTCCCCCTAACGACGGGAAGGTTGTTTCATAAAAGTGACAATCCGCAAATCGTGTGGTAAAGAGATCATTGTGAAGGTTCTAAATAGCAGATAAACGTCTGGAGATTCTTATCCAACGTAAATACTTAATCGTTTCTAAAGACCGATGCATTGTGGGGCGCAGAAGGCACATATAATGCGTAACCAAATATGCGCAATTGGCACTTAAGTCCGTCTGGGTCCAAGATACAAAAATCAGGCGATCCAGTTACCAACTGGTACGCATAAACTAATTGGTTAGCAGAGGGTCTAAGAATGAACTGTAACAGCCCAAAAACAGTGGCTATTACAGTGCCGTGGACCCCTACTGGGACCCACCAGGCGATATCACAATATACATTTAAAATCTGACAACGTGGCACCGTACCACAACATTTATCAAAACCCCGGTGTGGAGCATGAGTTATTCATATCTTTAAATACGGGCAAACAAACACATGATCCAAATTCGGTACTGGCCATATGACGATGGGCAGTACCTAACAAATCTTAGTACATTCATCCGACACAAAATAAAAATGAAAGTCACAATAAAACATAACCGAACAACCAAAAGACTCGGGGCCCCCGAAATAGCATACATCAGAATCCTCCGTCGCCATTGTGCTCCTCCTGTGCCTTGCCCTTTCCTCGCCCTGAAATACAAGTATTTCGCCCCAAACCACAGGGTCAGCTATACATGATAATAATTCTCATGACATTATACAATTCATATATACTGATCTCAAAGAAATCCACCGACTACTGAATATACCCCGAAGGCGTATAAACAATCAGTCCCAACTGTCGAACATAACCAAATATACGAACGACCATATACTATGGCTCAAGACGGACGTCACAGTACGCCCGATCCGGAAATGTGTCCGTGCACATGTCCACCCCGTATACGGAATCCAGAATATACGTGGGACGATGTACCTAATTAGCCTCACGAACTACGTCTCGTGTGCACGATCTAAATGCGGAAAACCTCCATGCATGATCATCAAGTGCCCGTCTAAAAATCCTACACATAACCAATCGGCGCGCAGATATGACTCCAGAGATGTCACGATACAACATGACAACGAAACTCAACGAATTACACTTTTACTAAGAAATCGAACAACTCACCGAAGTGTCAACAAAGCTCAACAATATCAAGGGTCCAAAAGTAACGAAACTTGGGAATACAATCCCACGACGAAAACGGGACATCATTAAGAACAACCTCAAGTCACAAAACACAAGTTTATAAGTGTTTCATATACACGAAATGCATAATCATCATAAAAATCCACACATCATTATAACCAAGCAAGATGACTTGCCTCAATTCCGTGGATGAATAATCCTTCTTTGAATGGTCAAACGAATGGTATCCTCGTCTAACAATACTCACGTGAACAAGCACCTTGAATGAAATGTAATTCATTCAACAACACATTTGTACGATAATGGTATTATTACATAAATAATATTCGTAATTTTACTTGAATAAATCAATCATCCTATTGATCATTTTAATGTTCTTATTACAAATCATCGTATGTTTATCATGTTCGTTCGCATATTCTAACCTTAATGTCAAATACTTGATGTCTAGTTTACCTATCAATCTAATATTGTGAAAATATCTTTTCAAATCATCGACACTTCCAATTACGATATAAGTTTGTGTTTAATTACGTTCTTCATTATTTTACCAACGATTACATTCAAAACTTGATTACTATATGAAACATAAGTTTAAGTTTTTAGTGAACTAAGAACATTATCTTAATTTACGTTTCTTAATACGCCCGGATTAATGAAATGGAATTCGGCTACTCATCTACCGCATTCGTATCATCATATTCAACACAATCCTCTTAAGAACATTATCAACCTATCAATGTAGTGATTAACACCCTTTAATGAAATCGATAAATTCGAACATATGAAGATTACAACTTCCTTCTATCAACATTCATTGATTTACTTTGAAGAATTTATTAAAAGCCTAGTTATATCATTGGATACTTGAAATTTTGGAAGTAACTTCAACCCATCTAGCGAAGATCATCTTCAAAGGGTTAATATAATCTTTCCAACAATTTTATTACAAAGGTTTAAAAAACTCATGGTTCCATACTACCTTCAAGAATCAATAGAATGTTCAAGACAAATTTAACATTTCTCACTTTTAATCATTAAGGATATCATCCCTAACATGTTCCTAGTGTTGAGACTATAATTAACTTCCAATTATCATGTTATACATCAGGTTTTAAGTATATCATTATCAACACAATCACATTATGAAGTTATTTACAACAAGAAGTAACACTAATACCTTCAATGTTAATCTTCACTTAGTTTGAGCATGATTCAATTAACTTATCATGTTTGCACTAGTTTAAACTAACATTATGTGAAGTATTTATCTACTAACATCATCATAAGCATGGAATTGATATGAGTTAAAGAAAGACCAACCTTAAAATGAAGAACAACACCAACACTTCAAGGGATACACTTCAATCTCTAGCTTCTCCAAGTCACCAATCAAGTGTTGAGGCTCCAACACAAGTTAGGAAAGCTTAGAAACGAAGTTGGAAGGGAAAAGAATCGTTCCTCAGTTGGGAGGTTGAAAAGGGTCGAGTAGGAAGTGAATGGCAAGTCATACTTTTATAATCTGAACTTGACATTACGTACGCTAACGAACGTGGTTAACGTACGTTATAGCCTTTACGTACGTAATCTTGTGATCATTACGTACGTAACCAATTTCATCAAATCTCGCTGCCTCAAAACATGCAATTCATTACGTACGTAACTATATAGCTATTACGTACGTAATAGCCGTTGACTTGGCTGTCGCGATCGACTCCCGACCACCTACCCCTGCTCGGCCCCACCCGCCGAAAGGCAGACTGCTGGAGGATCTTCCGCATTACGTACGATAACGTATTGATGTTACGTACGTAATGCGACATACATAGCGTACGTTATGAGGACAGGTTAACGTACGTTAAGTACTATAACAAGCATAAATGGAATTCTCCCAATATCACCCAACAACTAATATAGTATGAATGACCATGAATCCAACTTAACATAATTCGTCGATACTTGCTACAACATCACAGATATGGAGCGAAAACACTTAACTTAAATCGTGAAATACAATATTAAAGGCGAGGGTATTACATACTCCCCCCCTTAAAAGGAGTTTCGTCCCCGAAACTAAGGGGTAAACAGTTCGGGGTATTTCTCTCGCATGCTATCTTCGGTCTCCCACGTAGCTTCCTCGATTCCATGTCTCGACCACTGAATTTTTAATAAGGGAATCGTCTTGTTCCTCAACTGTTTAATTTTTCTCTCGAGTATCTGCACAGGCCGTTCTTCATACGAATGGTCGTCGGCTACTTCGACCTCGTCGAATTGAATAACGTGACTTGGATCAGCAACATACTTCCTTAACTGAGATACATGGAATACGTTGTGAATCCGGCTCAAAGCTGGTGGTAATGCTAACCGATAGGCTAGGTCGCCTACTCGTTCTAGGATCTCAAACGGACCAATGTACCTTGGGCTCAATTTGCATCTCTTCCCGAATCGGAAAACACCTCTAGTAGGAGATACTTTGACTAGTACATGGTCACCAACCTCAAACTCGAGTGGTCATCGACGATTATCTGCATATGATTTCTGGCGGCTTTGGGCCGTTAATAGACGGCTCTTGATCAGGGAAATCTTCTCGCGGGCTGCCAATAACATATCAGGTTCCGTACCAATAGATTCAGACAATTCGTCCCAGCACAAAGGGGACCTACAACGACGACCATACAATGCTTCATAAGGTGCCATCATGATCGAGGCGTGCCAGCTATTACTGTATGTGAATTCTACCAACGGCAGTTGGGCTTCCCAGTCAGGCTTCCAATTGAGAGCACATGCCCTCAACATATCCTCTAGAGTTTGAATTGTCCTCTCAGATCGACTGCTTGGTCGAGGATGAAAAGCCGTACTGAAGTTCAAATGTGTACCCATAGCACGATGAACCGCCTTCCAGAAGTGCGACACGAACCGTCCGTCCCGATCTGATACAATACTCTTAGGGGTGCCATGCAGTCTCACAATCTCTTTGATGAATAATTGGGCCAATCTCTCAGGGCCCCAAGTATCCTTGATCTCCATGAAGTGGGCTGATTTAGTCAATCGATCCACAACCACCCAAATCGTATTCATGCCTCGACGGCTCGTCGGCAAACTAGTAATAAAATCCATCGATATGTCTTCCCACTTCCACTCGGGAATCGGAAGCGGTTTCATCATGCCAGCTGGTCGTTGATGCTCAATCTTGACACTTGACAGTCAATCATTTCAAACGAATTCGCAACCTCCGTTTCATGTTACCCCACCAATAATACTGACTTCAAATCCTTATACATTTTGTTTGATCCGGGTGTATGGAATACGGGTAGCATGAGCCTCCTTGAGAATAGTATTCCTCAACTCTTCGTCTGTGCTACACACACTCAATTTTTAAAGCGTAATACCATCATCCTCGTGAACCACAAATCCAGGGGCCTTCCCCTGATCGATTTCTCCTCGAATTCTGGATAAGAATGGGTCCGTTATCTGTTTCGTCCTGATCGTCTCATCAATGGATGGTGAAATCTCAAGCATGCACAGTTGTCCCTGAATGCGTTGTATCCAGACCTCAATCTCCGGTCTCATGAACTCTGATTGCAACTCCCTCTGGGCGGTCAAACGAGCTAGTATCTGCTCCTGTACCGTCTTGCGGCTCAAGGCATCGGCAACCACGTTTGCCTTGCCTGGATGATAAAGGATCTCGATATCATAGTCTTTGATTAGCTCTAACCACCTACTTTGTCTCATATTCAACTCCTTCTGGGTAAAAATATACTTCAGGCTCTTGTGGTCCGTAAAAATCTGGCAGGCAACTCCATACAGATAGTGGCGCCAGATTTTTAAAGCAAACACTACGGCTGCTAACTCCAAGTCATGAGTCGGGTAGTTGACCTCGTAAGGACGCAACTGTTTGGACACATAGGCGATTACTTTCCCGTCCTGCATTAACACGCAGCCAAGGCCCTGCCTTGATGCATCGCTATATACCACGAATCCTTCCGTTCCTCTAGGTAGTACTAAAACAGGTGCTGAAATTAATCAACCTTTGAGTTCATCAAAACTTTGCTGACATGCTTCTGACCACAAGTACTTCTTATCTTTTCTCAACAGATTAGTCATCGGTTGAGAAATTTTGGAAAATCCTTCCACGAATCGTCTGTAATAGCCTGCTAGACCTAGAAAACTACGAACTTCCTTTACGTTCTTCGGGGGTAGCCAGTCTCGGATAGCTTCCGTCTTTTGTGGGTCTACTCTTACTCCCTCTGCTGATATCACATGACCCAGAAAAGTAACTTCAGACATCCAGAATTCACACTTAGAAAATTTTCCATAGAGTTGTTCTCGCCTTAATGCGTCGAGAACCTGGCGGAGGTGACACTCATGCTCCTCATGATCACGAGAGTAGACCAAGATGTCGTCAATAAAAACGACTACAAAACGATCCAAATAATTAATAAAAACCCGATTCATCAATTCCATGAATACTGCAGGTGCATTAGTCAGTCCGAATGGCATGACAACGAACTCATAATGCCCATAGCGAGTGCGAAAAGCTGTCTTCGGGACGTCAGACTCTCGAATCCGCAATTGGTGGTACCCGGACCTCAAGTCGATCTTGGAAAATACAGCGGCTCCTTGGAGCTGATCCAATAGATCATCAATGCGAGGTAAAGGATATTTGTTCTTAATTGTTACTTTGTTCAGCTCCCGGTAATCAATACACAAACGCAGCGATCCGTCCTTCTTCCGTACGAATAACACCAGCGCTCCCCAAGGGGATGCACTGGGCCGAACATATCCTTTCTCAGTTAATTCTTCGAGTTGTCTTTTCAACTCCTGCATCTCAGTCGGGGCCATACGATATGGTGCTTTCGAAAGCGGGGACGTCCCTGGCTCCAACTCAATGGCGAATTCTACCTCTCGCTGTGGGGGTATTCCTGGAAGCTCGTCTGGAAATACATCTGGATAATCTCGAACTACTGGAATATCAATCAATTTGGTAGCCGGTCAATTGTCTTAGTCATGTAACACCAATAACCAATGCATCCCTGGTTCAGTAATCTCATAGCCTTCATAGCGCTGATGACTCTCCCAGAATGATTGGGATTATCACCCCGAAAAATACACTCGACGCCATCATCCGATGTGACGGTCACCATTCGCTTACGGACGCTAAGCACGGCATCGTGACGATCCATCCAGTCGATACCCAAGATTACATCATCTTTAGGTAAATCAACCATAATCAAGTCGGACAACCACTCACGGTTGTTCATGCTAATCGGACAGTTCTGTACTTCACGACTCCCAATAATTCTTCTACCATCGGGTAGACCAATTACATAAGGTTCACAATCGGTAACATGATTCAAATGCAAAGGACTCAAACAATAACTAGACAAAAAGGAGTGTGAAGCACCAGTATCAAAAAGAACACAAACGGGCTGAGAGTGGATCTCGAGAGTACCTGCAATCATGCTGGCTTCGGGATCATCGGCTTTCTTCATCTCGTAGACTCTGGGTTTTGCAACCCCGGCAGTGTGTACCAACTTGATTTCCACGGCCCATCCCTTTGTTCGCCTTAGTCCGGTAAGAAGCGGATGGAGGAGCACGTTCTCGAGCAAGACTGCATCGAGCAAGAGATGCTACCGGAGCACGCCCGAGTCCACCCGGCAATAGCGAGCACGATGACCGTTCTTCCTGCAAGTGTGACAGTAACGGCCGGCCGGACACTTGGAGCTGATATGCCCTGGTCCCCACGGTTATAACACACGACGGTGTGAGCCGATTGCCCGAGAGTGCGTTCTGCGGTTTCGGTGCCATAGGTGGCCGATCGAAGGATTTGGTACAGTGGGGTTTCTTGAATACCCCTGCCATCGTCTCCTTGGGTGGTTTCGGATCTCTTGTTGGAAAATCGAGGTCGCTTCTTAGAAATCTCCTTCGCAGTAAGTTCATACTCCAAAGCCTTCTCAATAAACTCGGTAAGGTCGCATGCGGTGGTGATTGAGTAATTGCATCCTCATTCGGGGTTTAAGCCTCTTGAGGAAATATTTGATCTTATCAGCTTCCGAACGGACAACTGACGTAGCAAAAGGGAGAAGTGCTTGGAATTTTTCGGCAATCGCTAACACATCCTCGTCTTCCGATGGGTCGGGGTTTAGTAATTCGGACAGTTTGGCTTCACGGAGGGGTGCAGGATAGTAACGATCTAGCATAAGATTCTTGAATTCCTCCCAAGTACTCGCGCCTTCGGCAGGCCTCACAGAAAGCCACCAAGTATGGGCACTCTTACTAAGGTAGTAGGCTGCCACAGCAACTCGATTTTCCTCTGGGCACTCCACCATCTCGAACAGTTTCTCGAAATGCTCTATCCAGTGTACAATGTCAGCAGGCTCAGATGAGCCTTCAAAATTCGGAGGTCGCTGACGTGATATGTCGCTAATAATCCGGCTCACGATCCCGCTGGCACCGGAGGCGGAGGCCGTTGTCCCCGCCGTGACCGTAGTATTCCTCTGCATAGTTTCCATCACCGACCCATTTGGGTCATCTCGGTCCATCATGCCCCGCATCACGGCGTAAGGATCGACACGTGCATTCTCTCGGTGTGGTGTGATTGGTCCCTAGAAGGCGACCACTGCGGAACTCGTTCCACATTCGCGCGTCTCGTTAGCTCGTGGTATCGGAATCGGCCTCTTCCGCGGCCTCGTCCCCTCTCGCCATGGCCTCTCGGGTTCCTTTCCATACCGAAAGAATCAAGTCACAAGTCTGATTCGATTTATCAATCATAATTCATGCTAAGTTAATAGCAACAGGGAATTTCCTATCCAACAAAGCAGTTGTAACGAATCACTGGCACTACAAGTGTTACACACTCAATATCATATCAATATTAAGTCGAAACAATTCCAATCACATAATTAATTTAGGTTCTCCTCAAACAGATGAATTTTGCCTCATGGTAGCAAGATGCCAAGATAAGTAAGGAGACCAATACATCGTCAATATCATGCCAGTAATCAAATTATGGTTCATGAGAACATACCGTATTCGACGGGTCAGGCGCTTGCACAGGTTACACGTGGCACGAAGGTTTCTTGATGCTATTTCGATTCTACAATGACTCAAAATAAAAACACACTCTCCGATACCATCTTCTGTAACAGCCCAAAAACAGTGGCTATTACAGTGCCGTGGACCCCTACCGGGACCCACCAGGCGATATCACAATATACATTTAAAATCTGACAACGTGGCACCGTACCACAATATTTATCAAAACCCCGGTGTGGAGTATGAGTTATTCATGTCTTTAAATACGGGCAAACAAACACAGATCCAAATTGCATCGCCATATGACGATGGGCGACCTAACAAATCTTAGTACATTCATCCGACACAAAATAAAAAATGAAAGTCACAATAAAACATAACCGAACAACCAAAAGACTCGGGCCCCCCGAAATAGCATACATCAGAATCCTCCGTCGCCATTGTGCTCCTCATGTGCCTTGCCCTTTCCTCGCCCTGAAATACAAGTATTTCGCCCCAAACCACAGGGTCAGCTATACATGATAATAATTCTCATGACATTATACAATTCATATATACTGATCTCAAAGAAATCAACCGACTACTGAATATACCCCGAAGGCGTATAAACAATCAGTCCCAACTGTCGAACATAACCAAATATACGAACGACCATATACTATGGCTCAAGACGGACGTCACAGTACGCCCGATCCGGAAATGTGTCCGTGCACATATCCACTCCGTATACGGAATCCAGAATATACGTGGGACGATGTACCTAATTAGCCTCACGAACTACGTCTCGTGTGCACGATCTAAATGCAGAAAACATCCACGCATGATCATCAAGTGCCCGGCTAAAAATCCTACACATAACCAATCGGCGCGCAGATATGACTCCAGAGATGTCACGATACAACATGACAACGAAACTCAACGAATTACACTTTTACTAAGAAATCGAACAACTCACCGAAGTGT
The DNA here is from genome assembly GCA_033398695.1 of Orobanche coerulescens. Taxonomy (NCBI): domain Eukaryota; kingdom Viridiplantae; phylum Streptophyta; class Magnoliopsida; order Lamiales; family Orobanchaceae; genus Orobanche; species Orobanche coerulescens. The sequence goes on along the minus strand of CM065802.1, from coordinate 117,096,646 downwards.
CAACAAAGCTCAACAATATCAAGGGTCCAAAAGTAACGAAACTTGGGAATACAATCCCACGATGAAAACGGGACATCATTAAGAACAACCTCAAGTCACAAGACACAAGTTTATAAGTGTTTCATATACACGAAATGCATAATCATCATAAGAATCCACACATCATTATAACCAAGCAAGATGACTTGCCTCAATTCCGTGGATGAATAATCCTTCTTTGAATGGTCAAACGAACGGTATCCTCGTCTAACAATACTCACGTGAACAAGCATCTTGAATGAAATGTAATTCATTCAACAACACATTTGTACGATAATGGTATTATTACATAAATAATATTCGTAATTTTACTTGAATAAATCAATCATCCTATTGATCATTTTCATGTTCTTATTACAAATCATCATATGTTTATCATGTTCGTTCGCATATTCTAACCTTAATGTCAAATACTTGATGTCTAGTTTACCTATCAATGTAATATTGTGAAAATATCTTTTAAAATCATCGACACTTCCAATTACGATATAAGTTTGTGTTTAATTACGTTCTTCATTATTTTACCAACGATTACATTCAAAACTTGATTACTATATGAAACATAAGTTTAAGTTTTTAGTGAACTAAGAACATTATCTTAATTTACGTTTCTTAATACGCCCGGATTAATGAAATGGAATTCGGCTACTCATCTACCACATTCGTATCATCATATTCAACACAATCCTCTTAAGAACATTATCAACCTATTAATGTAGTGATTAACACCCTTTAATGAAATCGATAAATTCGAATATATGAAGATTACAACTTCCTTCTATCAACATTCATTGATTTACTTTGAAGAATTTATTAAAAGCCTAGTTATATCATTGGATACTTGAAATTTTGGAAGTAACTTCAACCCATCTAGCGAAGATCATCTTCAAAGGGTTAATATAATCTTTCCAACAATTTTATTACAAAGGTTTAAAAAAATCATGGTTCCATACTACCTTCAAGAATCAATAGAATGTTCAAGACAAATTTAACATTTCTCACTTTTAATCACTAAGGATATCATCCCTAACATGTTCCTAGTGTTGAGACTATAATTAACTTCCAATTATCATGTTATACATCAGGTTTTAAGTATATCATTATCAACACAATCACATTATGAAGTTATTTACAACAAGAAGTAACACTAATACCTTCAATGTTAATCTTCACTTAGTTTGAGCATGATTCAATTAACTTATCATGTTTGCACTAGTTTAAACTAACATTATGTGAAGTATTTATCTACTAACATCATCATAAGCATGGAATTGATATGAGTTAAAGAAAGACCAACCTTAAAATTAAGAACAACACCAACACTTCAAGGGATACACTTCAATCTCTAGCTTCTCCAAGTCACCAATCAAGTGTTGAGGCTCCAACACAAGTTAGGAAGGCTTAGAAACGAAGTTGGAAGGGAAAAGAATCGTTCCTCAGTTGGGAGGTTGAAAAGGGTCGAGTAGGAAGTGAATGGCAAGTCATACTTTTATAATCTGAACTTGACATTACGTACGTTAACGAACGTGGTTAACGTACGTTATAGCCTTTACGTACGTAATCTTGTGATCATTACGTACGTAACCAATTTCATCAAATCTCGCTGCCTCAAAACATGCAATTCGTTACGTACGTAACTATGTAGCTATTACGTACGTAATAGCCGTTGACTTGGCTGTCGCGATCGACTCCCGACCACCTACCCCTGCTCGGCCCCACCCGCCGAAAGGCGGACTGCTGGAGGATCTTCCGCATTACGTACGTTAACATATTGATGTTACGTACGTAAGGCGACATACATAGCGTACGTTATGAAGACAGGTTAACGTACGTTAAGTACTATAACAAGCATAAATGGAATTCTCCCAATATCACCCAACAACTAATATAGTATGAATGACCATGAATCCAACTTAACATAATTCGTCGATACTTGCTACATCATCACAGATATGGAGCGAAAACACTTAACTTAAATCGTGAAATACAATATTAAAGGCGAGGGTATTACATGAACGATTTAAGTAAAGTTGCCTGCAATATTGCATAATCCCAAGCAAATATATGCAAATTGGTGCGCATAACCAATTACAAAATCACCATACATATTCTTTCGACGGTGGTTTATGTGAGACTGTTTGCATATGCACATGGGACGAGATGTTATTCATTGATCTCTTTCATGCAATAAACATCAAATACTTTTTGATGTGAACTCTCTAATCATCAAGTCCTTTAGATGTTATAAGGGAGGTGAGCCCTTATAAGTTATCTTGGAAGTTCTGCAGCAGTTTGAGTGGACAGGAGAGCGACATGTGACCAATATGTCGGAGAATCCATCAAAATCATAAATACATAAATGGTCCGCATATTAGGTGGATGGATCCACAAATATCTCCTTATATTCAGCGTAAGAATGGAATGTTTGCTTTTGTTTCTTTAGCGTAGGAAGGTCTCGCTCCCACATTGATTAAAGAGTAGGCTTTGCAAAAATGAGTGGTGCGCATTTGATATGCATCCGGTTCTTTGGATGATATAATACGATTAACATCAACATTGTTCTTGATGTTGAGTTGTTGCCACCTTTTCACTCGAAAAGTAATGATGTACGTACAAGTTCTTTAGTATATGGATCATTATACTTCGACCAGGATGACTAGTCTATCGTGCCAAAGCCTATATGAGTCTATGTCCCAAAGTACATTGTTGGTGACAACATAGGATTTTAAAAACCTAATAATATTGAGGTACATCCACTAGATCGACTCATCAGTTATTCTAAAATGCGTTTACGTCCACATTCATTAGAACTAATAAAAAAACTCTATCCCATTCTCACAGTGGGTTTCAATCTGGAAACCATTGCTACGTATATTGTTGAAGCTAAGTAAGGTTCGAAGGGCTCTAAATGCATACAGAGCATCGGTAACTTAGAATACTGCCGTTTAGGCATTAAAATTGGGCATTACCTCGCCATTTGATGAGTTGGGAGGACTCAATCATCGTAGTTACCGAGGTTTGGCAGGCGACTAATTCGATGAATAGAAGCCTTATTCTAAGATCATTCAAGTTCTACTCGATTCATTCCTTAGAAGAGTGAGAAATTTTCGAACCATTAGCATTCAAGAATTATTCAGTACTTTGAAATACAGCTAAGAATCTAATGTAAGCAATATTAATATCTTGTTCGTGAAATAATGTTGCATCACGCCATTATTGAAAATAAAACACCAACACAATCGTCTTGACGTAACTATACCAAATGTAAACGAGGAAGTAAACATAATACTAAGATTCAGTCTATAGATTGTGGCTCGTATGACTCAATTCAACGGTTGGTGACTGTGAAATTGACATAGGGGGACTTGTCTAGATCATATTCTTTCATACAGTGAGTTCTCCTTTCTTTAGACTCTCTATATTTCTTGTAGTGAGATGCGACTTGCTTGCTTGCATGGCAGTTCTTGTACCATGTCCAACATCTCCACAATGATAGCACGGTTCATTGCTAACTCGAGCCTTAGAGGCGATAGGATGGGTAGGTGCTTTTTGGTTCCCTTAGCTAGTAGAGCCGGGAGCACCAAGTCTTCGCATTACATTGGAAGAACCCCCACGTCCTTGACCACGAAGCCTATCATGTCCAGTCCCCTATTCATTGGGGTAGTTTCCATCCTTCACTTTGCCATAATTGGCCTTGAGAATTTTCTTTGTCCCAATCGGCACGACATTCGCTCACTAACACTTCGTTATGCCTCTCAGCTACTTGTAGTAGGTTGATTAGCTTACTGAAGGTAGTGATGTTTTTATTATCATACTCCAGCCTATACTGGTTCATTAGTATATGAGCGGAAGTAGGGAAGGTGGAAAAAGCTGTATGGATCATGTCATCTTCTGTGATGTCCTTCCCACAGAAATTTAGGCGTGCCTTGAGGCGGAGAATATCTTTGTTGAAATCGTTGATCCGTTTATATTCAAACAAGCGGATTTCATTCCACTGCACGGTCAACTCTGGGAGCAAAGTTTGTCAATGTTCCCAAATTGGCTCTTAAGGGCATTCCACAGTTCTTTAGGGAATTTCAACCGTAGATATTCCTATCTCAGGCTGGGTTCGATGTGTCACCTAAGGAATATAAGTGCACTCGCTTTGATCTTATCAGACGGTACTTGGTCTGTGGTGTTAAGGAGCATACGACTATATTCTTCAGTGATAAATGTGGTCTCGACGTAGGAGACCCATCTATGGTACTCAAGCTCTTTTGAGTCCAAGATAAATTCGGGACGAGTTGGATAAGCTATCTTAATACAAGAAAAATGAAAATGATTTTTCACAGTTTACCATGAGTACTTTCCATGATAAAATTTTCAATAATAGGAGCGTCATTATTTTTCGGAACCAAGATATGGTCAAAATTACTTTCGATACTTTTGAGGATTACCAATGAAATTACTTTATCATGGTTCGAGTTGATATAGGCAGTAGAAATAAGTCCTCTAAAATCTACCAATGATGAGGCCTAATTTGCATGCCATATCTATATATGTATGCAAATATATGTATATTTATAGATATAGACACGTAATCCTAAGAATATATCTATACATGTATAAATGCAGTCAAATATGTGTCTTATGCCGCAATAATTATTAATTCAACGTGAATTTAATTTAATTTGAATTTGCTATAAGCAATTCGCTTTAATTTAATTAAAATTATTAATGCATCATGCTTTTGGTTTAATTAAGCATAAATATTACAAATTTATGAAATATAAATATGCATTTAAAATAATTAAAACATGTAAAATCGCTCACGTTGCAAATAGTAGATTTTTTAGGATTACCATGCAGGAAAGACACGATTCTTTCCTAGGACATACCATCAATTTGTTTGGATGGAAATATCTCCATTTGAAAAATTCCTCCTTAATTGTGTACTTTCAGAAGACGATGAATGAATGACCTACTCCACAAAATCCAAAGAAATTTCGAGCATCCAAAAAGCTTGGGAACGGTCCAAGTGATTTGCTTCAACTCAAACACTAGACTTTAGCAAACCCCACAAAATTCAATGGCCCAAGCTAGGCCCACTGGTGAAATAAATCACGGTTCAGTAGATCTTAAGGTCAGAAATCCCACTACTGGGAGACGTTCTCTTCTATACACGACTTCATGAAACAGCTACCGGAGCGATGGCGCAGTAACTCGAGCGGTGGTGGACGGATCGGGTGCAATCAATTGTGATGTTTGTTCGCGATATTAGATCCGTGACAATTAATCGCAACTCGGATTCGCTATTAGGGTTTGTGACGGAATTGCGATACGATCCGAGAAGACTGGATGGGCTGAATTCGTGATTTTCAGAGTATGAACGGCGGTAGGATAAATGCAAACGGCGGCGTACTGGACGGGCACAGTGGAGGAGACGAGACTGGCCGAGATGACTAGGGTAAGGACGGCGACAGGATATCTTGGATGGTGCAGACGACTGTGGCGGCAGAGAACTATGGTTTCTGCGGAGGAAGACGATCGGAATTAGGGTTTCTACGGGGGAAAAAATTCCGATTTTTTTTTCGGAATTTTGCAGAAAATCGAGAGGAAAAAAAATTCTTTTTTCGCTCAGTTGGGAACTACGTGCTGATAACGTGTTGAAGGGAAAATAACTCAGATAGAAAGTAGGGCAAAGTTGTTGTTGTATTATTCTATTGATGAGCTCCCTTTAAATAGAGAGAAATACATACAAGCAGGCCTTAGCCAAACCCTAACTAGGAAAGCCCATAAACTAACAGACTTAGGCACACAATGGGTATTATTCCTTTAATAAATTGCTATCAATTAATCACCAAATTAATTAAAATAGCAAAAGCCTAAAAATCCGTCTCTGATACCAATTGTTAGAAAGTAAAACGCAGCGGAAGCGAAGTTTGGGAAAGATGATAATCATGTTTTACGCATCTACGAGCATGAGATCTATCTAGGCATGCTAATTAATTAATTAATAAGACTAATAAGCAATTTAAATATTATTTATTATTTATTAATTAAATATGTTGATTATTAAAATATCCTAATCTAGATCCAAGATCATATGATATTACCTTTTGAAGATTATTGGTTGCTTCCGTCTTGATCACCTTGTATTTCTACCTTTAGACCTTCTAGAGTATGATCCGTCTTGAACCGGACGTTGTGTGGGCAACGAGCTACCGGATCTTGTTTGGACAACCTTTGGATCGGCCGATTTGTATCCCTCACAACCCTCGATTTTCTTTTCTTCAAGTTATTCCGATATGTAGCAAGAATAAAAGTGTTCTCTCAATTGTGAAATCAAAGACACAAGTCAAGATCCACAATTAAACACTTAGAAGAAAAAAATCGAAATTCCTTGTGTATGAACAATGATTAAAATCGGCCAACACCCATAAGTCCTATTTATAGGTTCTTGGACTACTACTAGGGATCTTAAGGAGGATTATGGAAGGACTCCCAATAAATTCATCTTACCTTATTAGGACTCTTCCTAATATATAATGAATATATTAATATCAATTTAGTCCACTAAAAAGTTAATATTGCACTTCCTACCAAAATCCCAAATTACGAAATTGGGCTCCTCATTAAATATATTATTTCCCGTGTTTAAGATATCGAATGTCCATTAATTAATTATAAGCTACTGACAACTTTAATTAATTAATATCTTATCCAAGAGTAGTACCACTCGAACCTTATAATTATATCGGAATTAAATCCACCTGCAGTGTTTAATATAATAATCATTATCGAGCTCCTCAAGGGGACATCATCAACCCGCACGAGTTGGGACACGATTTCTAGTAATAATAATAACTGTCGTATAAACAATATTATTGCCCAAGATACGAGGCTTATTGAGTCGATCATTTTGACTCTCATCTATGGTAAATCAAAGCAATAATTATTATAAATACACAATTAAATATTATATACTTAGAATTAAGAAATAATAATTATCCGAGATTTACGTTCTTCTTACACAAGATCTAAGACACTATCTCACCTCGATCCAGTTCAACATATTCAAATACGCTAATGTATGCTAATAGTCAAGACCAACTATTCTCAAGCATACACTACAACCTTTTATATAATTTGTCTAATAATTATATAGGTTGTGAACTATTATATTATTTTATAAGGCACCGATAATGTGATCTTACGTGTGACACCAACATACCACGTTATCTACAATATAAAATAATTAGACATTTCATTTGCATAACCATAACGTGAATAAATATGCAAAACATGTGATTAAATGTAATTAATATTCTCATAGGTAGTAACAGGGAAATTAGGTAATACAAGCATAAAGTATGCTTTGCAGTATACAATCCTAACATAAAGATCCATTATAATTAAACGATATGCAGGCCCTTAAACCAACCCAATAATATATTAAAACATTCAATCACATTAGTCAATTTATGGTCATACCATACACCAAATAAATACGTATAATTAATAAAACACAAAATTAACATAAAACAGTCTGACAATAAGACTAAAGACCAACAAGCAAGGACATTAGCCTAATTAACCGCACGGTAGCCCAGCATTGATCACCATAGGTTCAAAACCTGCCTGCTGCTACTTATTGTTTTTGTAACAAATAATTTAGCATTGAATCCTAAGAAATATAATAAATATGACACACATGCACAATTATCACAACCAGGCGACGCAGTAGAGATAGCGCGACGACGGCTCTGCGTCTGAGTTCCACGGGATCGACTGTTGCCTTTAGCAAAATATTTTTTTGCTAATTTACGTAGCGACCCGTGGGTCCTGTCTGGAGTTCATTACCATAAAATTGTTCTTGATAACATATTTTGTGAAAAGTAGTCGAGAAAATTGATTTTTTGACGATATGATCTAACTAAATTGAAACTGAAAAATTATTTAAAAGATCTCTATTTTGTAAATACTATTAGGAACATAATATATATATATAATAATATAAATATATTGTAAGCAAACAAAAAAATTTGCATGTTGACTCTAATACCACTGTTGGATTTCTGATATACCGAATACATCAAATAAGAGTAAAATCTAGCAAAATATTAATATTAAAACCCAATTGATGATATCATGCAGTGATTAATTGTTTATTTAATTAAGGTTCATCGAATTATCTTAATTCGAAGAACAGATCTAGTTTCCGACCAGAATCTGATGAATATCACCTTTCTCTTTTGGTGATCCACACACGAACAAGCCAGAATTGTAGATCCTTATGAATAATATCGATAAATAGTGTAACAAATAATTTCTTAGCTTGCAATATTGATCAACATCAACTAAGCGAGGAAGAGATTGTTTTATGTAACTTCTTATGACAACTCTTTGTCATATATCCCCAATTTATTTTAAGTAATCCCTAGAGTCAAGACTCCTAGTATTTTTTAGATACCCATCAACTATTAAATAATATAATACATATAATACCTTATATTATATATCTTCTAATAAAAATAATATTCAATAGTATATTTATCATTCCCAGTTGATTTATTTAAATAATATAATATATAGTTTCCATATTACATATTATTTATTATTTAATTTCTTAATAAATATTTAATATGATAGCTATTGATTATTCTTGCTTGTCTTTAATTATCATATGTGTGACCAAAAAGGCTTATATTATAATGGCAATTATTTAATACCATATTAGATAATAAATCATAAGTGGTCTCTAGCAACATTATGATTATCCAAATAATATAAGTTTATAGTCCGATATACCATGTATTGTGTCGAAACCCTTGGTCATGCAGTATCATATTTGAATTAAGTCATAGAAGAAGTCATATTTATTTATGTTCAAATACTCTCTCGATCGTAAGTAGACTGATTGAATCAAATGACTCTTTGTTTGAGCATGTACATGCGTTTTCTTCAGTACTATTTATTGAGGGGGATAGCAGATATCTCTCTCCTGAAAGGGAGGGACAAATCCACATCTTGATTACTCGTTGCCCTCTACATGACTCCCACTAATCCTGATCGCTGACTCATATGATCATCATGTTCCAGATGATGTTAGATTACGTCAAAGCATCGATGTTCTCATGTTAGACACTATGGTTATCTCATGTTGAAGGTTTATTGACATACTGCTATATTGAGATTCAGTTGTGACATTTTCATGCAGTGATCTCAATATGGGACTTCCACTATTGCGGTCTTCAACCAATACCCATAAGTTTGATTTGTACCATACGCGTAACATCCAATGATTATCAATCAAACTTATACTAGTATATTAATCACTTGAGTCTCTATTCAACGTGATTGGACTAGGGATATTTGGATAATCTAATTATTCGTGAATTACTATTGTTCAATTATTATACTATTAAACGTACACATCTTAGAATAAGTAACTAAAATTAGATATCAAATTACTTTATGGTTATGTGATAATTTACAAATCTAGGCATATCAAATACTCTAGGGCACTATTTCCAAAAATTTTGCACTTGCACTAGGACCATAAGAGAGCTGTTGTCGGGAAAAGATCTTTTTTCCTGACATGCCTCTTCTTTGTATCATCACCCTTGGCCTTGGAGGGGTGATCGGTAACGTCTCTTGGATCACTCGATGTTCGCAATGAGAAGGCGTTGGGTCTATTGGCAAGAAGAGTTGCTTTGTTGAACAGGGTGGCTTGGAACCACCTAGGAAGTTTCCAGCTTGAATCTTCTTGGCAGCAGCAGATTCCTGTATGCCATAGCAAGTCAAGAAATAGTTGAGCATCAGGCCAAAGTACTTCCTTTCAGAACCAGGATTGGAAGCCTTCTCCTGTAGCGCTTCATAATCACTTGGCACCAATTGACTTTCTCCCCATACATGATGGCGACCATCATACGATACTTCATATTTGTGCACATCTCAAAGGCTCCGGTGTGGTTCTTCACAACCCTGCAACAGAATTCATGAAGATAAAAGTAGGGAAGGGTGAAGTTCTTTTTGTGGCACGATCGATGGATTTCCGATGACATGGAGTTGTCAGTGAAGAGTTTCCAGTGGGCTTCCAACAAACAATCAGAGCCAAAAGTTTCCAGCTCCTCCAGACTCAGATCATCAGAAGGCAACTTGTACAATTTTTCAAGGAGCTGCCTATTGTTGGAGATCTCATTATCTTGCATAGTGCTCATAATAGCAGTTAGGGCAGAGCCCTTCTTTTCAGATATATATATTCGAATTCAACATCCAGATAGAATTCCTCCAAGATATGTTCATCATAGTTTTCTGGGTGAAGACTACCCTGTCTATACAAACCTGATTGCTTGACACGAGAAATGACAAGGTTCATCCCAATCATGTCTTTGTCCTCAGAGATTATATGCTCTTGAAGACCAGAGCGAGAGAAGATACGTCCGTCAATAATTATGTAATTGTTCTTTAGAGAAAGTCATGAAATTTGTGAAGAAGACATTTTGCAGTAGATAGAGAGAGAACGAACTTGGCAGAAAGATTTCAAAGTACACAAGTTGTATATTATAGGATCCCTTAATATGCAGAAAGCATAAAGAGTCTGTAGATCAGCATACTGGCCCTTTTACAGTGTGCAGGAAGGCTAGGTTACAGTGAACTATCAGACCTAAGGGATGGGCACCGTTTTAGAATAAACATGTAGGAAGAATCCAGATGTAACTGGTATATCTAATCCATCAGTTGTTGAAATTAATACCTGGTCCCACCTCTAACACACTTCGGAATCCACTATTGCACGTTTAGGCAGTTTGAATTTTAGAATCGTGGGATTCAAGGTTTTAAATTCCAGATGCCGTTTCAGTATTGAAAGATAAATCATTTTAAATTTAGACGATGCACGTAGACTAAAACTGTTTTAAAAAAGGTTAGTGTATAAAATTTGATACGCTTAAAATATTAATTGAAATCCTACAGCATTTGTGCTATCCGAAAGTACAACATTCCCTCTTAAATGGTACATACAGGATTCAATTCTTACAGCAATTGATGATTAATACTGTATTCTTGGGTAAAATTGTGTTCCCACTAAATTAATGCACACTTCATCTGTAGAAAGGTAATTGTACCTTTTTCATCCTACATTAAGAATATAACTTCTAGTTCTGAGTGTACGATTGATTAAAGTGGCCACTATATTCATTAGTCTTACAGCTTTCCCCCTCAATTGATGAGTGAAATTAAGAACATATAGGGAGTTTTAGTTGAGTTGTAGCATTCCCAATTCCTGGTGGAGCTTACAGAAGCTTTTTGTCCTAGGAGGCTTTGTAAAGATGTTGGCTAATTGAATGTCTGTATGAATTTTTTCGATTCGAGTATCTTTATTCTCCACAAAGTTCCTAATGAAGTGATGCTTCATATCAATGTGTTTGGTCCTCGAGTGCACAATACGAGATTATGTTTGCGATTGCACTCGTGCTGTCGCACATAATTGGAGTTTCTCTTGCCTCAGTACCATTGTCTTGTAGATTTTGCTGCATACACAAGATCTGCATGCAACATCTTCCATCAACATAATATTCTGACTCAATTGTATAAAGCGAGTTGGCCAATCGTTTCTTACTGAACCATGACACAAGTCTAGGTGCAATGAACTGATAAGTCCTGCTTGTACTCTTCCTATCCAACCTACAGCCTCCGAGATCCGAGTCACTGTAGCCGACCAAATCAAATCCTCCTTCCTTAGGATACAATAATCCTATATTGGTTGTTCCTTTAATGTACTTAAGAATTTGTTTGGCTATGGTGAAGTGTAACTCTTTAGGTGCTACCTGATACCGAGCACACACTCCTATAGCAAATTGGATATCGGGCAGACTGGCTGTTAGGTACAGGAGTGAGCCTATAAGTATCTTGTAGAGTGATTGATCCACTGGCATTCCAGCTTCGTCAGCACTCATGGGGGTGGATGAGGACTTTGAAGTGTTCATCTGAAATTGTTGAGCAGCTCCTTACTGTATTTTTCATGGTTGATGAATATACCTATAGGCAGTTGTTTAACCTATAATCCAGGAATGGATAAGTTCTCCCATCATGCTCATTCAAATTTACTTTGCATGATATGACAAAACTTCTTACACAGATCAAGGTTAGTTGAACCAAAAATAATATCATCTACATAGATTTGCACCGTAAAAAGATCATCACCTTCCTAGATTTTTAATAGAGTTTGGTGAACGACACCTTTCTCAAATCTATTATTGATGAGGTATAGTGACAAGGTTTCATACCATGCCCTGGATGCTTCCTAAAGCCCATACAACGCTTTCCTTAGCCGGTATACAAGATCTCATCCTTCTGTGTTGGCAAACCCTGGAGTTTTTTCAACATATACTTCTTCAGATAGGTCTCCATTAAGAAATGCACTCCTTACATCCATTTGATATACGATGAAGTTCTAATGAGCCACAAAATCTAGAAATATCCTAATGGCGTCTAGTCAGGCTACAGGGGCAAATGTTTCATTATAGTCTATTCCTTCTTTCTGTCCGTAACCTTGGGCAACTAATCTGGACTTGTTCCTTATGACAAGGCCATTTTTCGTCCTTTTTTATTTCAAAATACCCATTTGGTTCTTATGACAGCTTTATGGTCTAGGGACAAGGTACCAAACATTATTTTTATTCCAAACCATTGAGCTCTTCTTCCATAAAAGTGATCCAGTGAGAATTATTAAGAGCTTCATTGGTCGAAACACATTCAGATTTTGCTAAGAATATAGCTAGCATGCACATGGCAAGTCTCCTAGTTCAGCATGGGATTTCCATACAGGCAAAGAAGACTGTTCAGAACTGGATTTTGTATCCTCTTATCCATAGAGTATAATTCCTTGTGTACTCTATATTCTTATTCTGGTGAACACACCAGCATCAATATCACCAATTATTAACTCATGAGGGTGATCTCTTAACCACCTCCTGCCGGGTTCTAGTTCAGCATCCATGGCTGTGTTCTGTTGAGCTGTAGCTTCACTACTTCTGTTCTTACAACAGCGGGATTGATTTCTAGATTTACAATAGGTTCTTCCTATGCATGTGGAAATACCTCAGGAGATAACATTTGGATGCCTTGGGTTAGTATTTCTATTCTTTTGGGGTCAATGAGATCATCAAAGACTACATGTACTAACTCCTCTATTGTTAGTTTCATTTTGTTTGAATCCCCTAAATGCCTTGCTGACAGAGGAGTATCCAACGAATATACCTTCATCTTATTTTTCATCGAAGGTCTTGTGTTGATCCTTTCCATTGTTAAGAACGTAATACCTGCATCCAAAAATATAAAATATACGCAACCATTGGAGTTTTATTATTCCATACCTTGTATGCAATTTTGTTGTGGTGCTTGTTGATGATACAACGGTTTTGTGTATGGCATGCTGTATTTATTGCTTCTACCCATAAACATTGTGGTAACTTGCTTGCAGCTAACATAGTTCTTGTTGCTTCCTTCAGCCTCCTGTACTTTGGCTCGGAAACATAATTTTATTGAGGAGTGCGGGCTACTTAGTATTCATGATGTATGCTATTGTCTGCACATTATTGCTCTATAAAGCGGTTTGGGTACTCTATGCCTCTGTCGGTACGAATAGATAAAATACTCAGTCTTTTCTCATTTTGAAGGTTTTTATGGCAGCTTTGTGGTTTTCTCTTTCTTATTTCTTAGGAAGATAGTCCAAGATAGGGCTGTGAACGAACGTAAAAGTGCGAGTCGATTAGGCATATTTGGCTCGAAATAGTTCGATTCGATATTCGACAAGCCTAGCCGTATGTTTGTTTTTGCTATTCGGTGAATCGAGCCAAATAGCTCGAACATGTTCAGCTCGACAGTCTTGTTTTTTTGGGGGAATACTATATATATATATATATATATATATATATATATATATATAAAATACATATTTATATTAATTATATACACTAGTCTAGAATTTCAGATCCATTAAGCTCAAGCCTATTTCTTGATTTATGAGAAAATTGAATAATATTGTAGATTTTGTCTAACACGAGCTGAACGCGTTCGAACTATTCGAAAAAATTGGAACCGAATTGAATCAAACGTTAATTCTAAAAAACCCTTCAAACTCAAGCCGAATAAAAAAAATAAAAGCTCGGCCCTTTCAAGCCGAATTGAACCTAAGGTTTGAATAAGTTCGATCCACGCCGGACTAAGTGAAGGTTTGATACTGTTCGGCTTGTTTACAGCCCTAGTCTAAGAGTACCTGAAAAAATCATCAACAATGACAAGACAATATTTCTTATCCCCTAGGCTGACAGAGTCTACAGGGCCATAAAGATCCATATGTGGCAAGTCCATGACCCTGTGGGTAGACATATAAGATTTGATCTTCAACGACGTCTTGACTTGCTTGCCTTCCTGACAGGGTCCGCAAATGCTGTTCTTGTGAAATGAGACATCGGGCAAGCCTTTGACTGTAATACCCGTACTTTTATTGACTGTTTGACTTTGTCGTTCTCCTTATTTTGTCGCTCTGTAAACGCATAGAGATGTTGTTGATATTTTTATTGAGTTTCGTATCTTGTTTTGGGTCTCGATCGTGTTGTTTAGACCTTACAGAAATGTTCTGGGCCAGCGACATAGCGCACGCTAGGCCTAGGCTAACGCACGCTAATTCTGCTTGATTAGTGCATGCTAGATTTGAGCCGTAACGCGCGCTAAGGGACCAGTCAGTTCAGAACTAGTAACTCAAACTGCTCTCTGGACTGGCGGATTAACGCACGCTAGGAGTTCAGTAGCGCGCACTATTCGTGGTTAGTAGCGCACGCTAACATCCATCCGTAGCGCACGCTAATGGGCTGGTCGGCAGAGGCAGTGAGGTTGCCAGGGTTCTGGACTATCAGGTAGCGTACGCTAGACTTTGGCTAGTGCACGCTAAATCTGTTACATAACGCACGCTAAGCCATAGCGTAGCGCGCGCTAATAGACTGAGAGGCAGTGAGGTTTCAGACTTTCTGGACTAGCAGGTAACGCACGCTAGGCAGCAGCTAGCGTATGCTATATGTGTTGCGTAACGCACGCTAGTGCTCAGTATTAATGCACGCTAGCGGACCGAGACAGTGAACTGAGATTTTGGCAGGACACCAGTTAGCGCACGCTAGCGATGTTTGGTAGCGCACGCTAACGCACGCTAGTGACCCGTTAGTACACGTTAATATTGAGGCGTAGCGTGCGCTAGACTGGGGCAGTATATAAGGGGACAATCAACCCCTGTACTTGTCATTTCACATCATTTCCACTTGTTCCGATCGAGAGAGCTCGGGAGAGGCGATTTGGGGCGATTTAAGGCAGTCCTTCTTCAGATATCATCATATTTGGTTGGAGAACAAGGATTTCACAACATCTAATCCATCTTAACGTCCGAATCAAGGTAAAAATCCTTAGAACCCTATTTTTGGGAATTTTGGGATTTTTCGTAGATTCGTCTGATTTATCCGTTTTGAAGCTTGAGGACCTTGAGATTATGATGTATCTATCCCGTATGCATGCTTTTCCTACGATTTTACGGATTGGATTGTGTTGTTTTCGGACTTGTGAGGGTTTGGACGATTTTCCAACCTCTAGTTATTTATCCGTGTATTTTCATGAATCGTAGACGGGTTTCGGGAGTTTCTTAGTGTAATTTGAATATGGATAATTGATTATCATATTCCTTGCAAATCGTTTCGGTGCCAGAAGCGCGTTCTTGGACCTACCGAACTCATACCCTTTTTCCGTTTGATTTCTCGATGTCTCAAAGGCAATTATATATTTATGATTGTGCGTTCTCGACTTTGAACGTAAGATATATTAATGGCATGATTATTTATATCCACTCTGGGGTGGGCCGACGGGTCCCCTGAGGGTTTCGTAGCCTCTGGTGCGATTCCACGGATGATATGAACGAACCACTCTGGGACGGACCGACGGGTCCTCTGAGGGTTTCGTAGCCTCTGGTGCGGTTCCACGGTATTCATATATGTATTGATGTGATGCTATGAGATTTAGTTATTATGGAATACTAGTCCTGAATTGATGAATTGACGGTTACATTTACTTTATTGTCGAGGAGTATTGTGTTTCATACTTGATATACTTGCACTAGCTATTCGACGGCTAACCCCTTTATGGGGGAAATACTTTTTATGTATTTCAGGTTCCAGGAGAGTGGACAGGTAGGTATCGGGTCGGCATGAAGATGGTGGGCAAGTGTGATACTGTGTCCTTCTTCCGGTTATGTTCTGAGTTCCCATTCAGTGTTGTTGTATTAGAATGGTTACTGAATACTCGAGTATTGTTTTCCATTTTTCCTTGATGTTCCGGCCTGTATTTGCCGAGGTATTGATTTGTGTTGTGATGTCTGTGGATACAATGGTTATGTCTTGAACACATTTTGTATTGTTCTTCGTTCCATTGTATGTAGACCTTATCGGTTGAAATTTCTAGTTCCGCATATGTTTAGCCTTGTGAGTCCCACGGTGCGGCATACGGCGCTGTAATATTCACTGAATAACTCGGGGGTGTTACAGAATATGGTATCAGAACTTAGGAATATGGATACCTAGGCTGTCGGTCTTTTGGGTCGAACGAGTCGTCATTTGTCCACAGTATCACTACTCTGCCATCATCACAGTGCGACCGGTACTTGTAAGACCTCTTACTCTTCGGGTGTTTCCTTATTGTTTTGCTTCTATTTCGATATTTTTGAGAATCGGTCACCTTGATGATGTGCGATTGAACTGTACTTACGTACCTTGTGTGTTCTTCAGTATTTCAGCTGGTAGGGGCCGTGGCCGTGGTCGTGGCCGTGGTCGTGGGAGAGGTCGTGGCGCGGCCATTTCCATCAGTTCTGTTGCGGGGTCTACCAAACCCAGTTTGTCGAACTCAGTGCATCCTGACACCGGAACTCAGCACGACCAGTCGAATGGCCAGGGGAACAGCGCGGACGTTGGAGTTGCGAATGTACTTCAACAATTAGCTACTCAGATGACCATCTTAGCCCAAACTGTTCAACTGAATAATCCAAACCCAAACATGGATGCCTTGCTTCAGAACGTAATCCGTATGCACCCTCCACAGTTTGGCGGTGCCACAGACCCGTTAGGATGGGAAGATTGGTTAGCAGAATTGGAAAAGATTTTCGAAGCGGTCGATTGCCCCGAAGTGAGGAAAGTACCAATTGCTCAGTATTTTCTTACCAAGGAGGCCGCTATGTGGTGGAAAGTCATCAAGCCCCAGGATCATGTTGCCACGTGGGATGAATTTAAAAAGCTTTTGGAGGCCGAGTTTTGTCCTTGGCCGGTACGAGAGGTCCGAATTCGAGCCTTTTTCGAGGCTAAACCACAGAATATTCCCGTTTCGCAGGCGATCGTGGAGTACAACCAACAATTGATCCATGTGAAGGATCAAGTGCGTAACGAGCGTGACAAGATCCGTTACATTGATATGCGTATGAATATGTACTTACGGTGGTACATGGCCGGATTTGCTTGCACCACACTGAAGGAATATCAGGACAGAGCTTTAGCCCATGATAAGTTGAGCCCCGACAACGATACCGTTGAAGAATCGAAGAAGCAGAAAGTCGCGGGGAATTATGCTGGCTCTAAGAGTAGCAACTTTCATAGGTCACGCATTTACTAACTGCTCACGGATACCGTCACATTCTAATAAGGGAAAGAGGGGTTACCGTTCTACTCAGGGTACAACAAATCGCACGGTGACTTGCTACAATTGTGGTCGTCCAGGCCACGTTAATTTGGAATGTAACTTTCTACCATTGAAGTGTCACACGTGCAGACAGTGGAACATAGAGCGGCTTATTGTTCTGAGCCGAATCAGACTTTGGACACTCGGGCTTCTGCCCCAGCACCACTTGACCAAGGTATAAATCAGCGACAATCTTTTGGTCAACCTCAACATAATTTCGGCAGGGGCCGGGGACGGGGTCAGAACGCTGGAGGGGGAAACTCTAGCGTCGGTTCGGTACAACCACGAGTTTATGAGATGCGTCGAACAGACGAACCCGACGCGGCGGTGGCTTCAGGTACCATGGCACGAGGGCTTCGCTGCTCTCTGATTTTTCCTCCCCTGGAGCTAGGTAACAGGGGGGTCATAGGGGGGCCTTCTCGTTCTTAGACGCCCGACTCTGTCAAGACCTCCTATTTTGCATACCATTATCTCATCCAGTCCGTGTACTTTTTGATACGGGCGCTACACATTCTTTTACTTCCTTGGAGTGTGTACGCCGTTTGAATATAACTTGTATGACTACTTGCGATCCCTTCATTGTGAAACTGCCTAGCGGGGATAGAATTATGGGGAACCAGGAGATTAGAGATTTTCCGGTGATTATATCCGGTATGGAATGGTTATCGAATTTGATTTTAGTTGATATGGAAGGAGAGGATGTTATCCTCGGCGAGGATTGGCTTGATAGTCA
Source organism: Orobanche coerulescens (assembly GCA_033398695.1). NCBI lineage: Eukaryota > Viridiplantae > Streptophyta > Magnoliopsida > Lamiales > Orobanchaceae > Orobanche > Orobanche coerulescens. Next base: position 117,078,129 of record CM065802.1, on the reverse strand, counting down.
CCAAGCGATTATGAATTATCGTACCAAGGTTATCACCATGATGACTAAAGACGGATCTCAGTACTTATTTTTGGGATGTTAATCGGGCCAATCCAAGTTACTTATCAGTGCCATGAAGGCCATGAAACTTTTGAATAATGGTTGTACGGGCTATTGGTGTTACGCCTTAAGGATGGAAGGAAACGAAGTCGATTTCTCTTCAATTCCGGTTGTTACTGTAACACCCCAACCTAGGCGGATATTATAGTGCCGTGGACCCCCGACTGGGACCCACTAGGCGAATGAAAATGAATGAATTACACAGGGTAAATGTAGTACCGAACCACATTACAACAACAATTACTCCGATGAGGAGTTTCATACAACACATCCAGGATAATACAGAATACATGTATATATTTTATATGGAGATAAAATATACAACACTGAGTGAAATGAGTATTCAAACGGAATGTCTGCAGCGGAATAAATGAAGGAAACATAAATAACTGAAAAGACTGGGGCCCCCTTCTAGTCTCATTGGGACTCCTCGCCGTCAATGTGCTCTCCCCGTGCTTTCGCCTTGCCATGACCTGAAAAACAATATCCCCCAACGGGGTCAGTTACACAGAACAACAATCCTCAAGAGTTGAATACACATAATCCTGTCGAAACATATGCAATCAAACATGCTATATCAATCAACTAATAGTACGGCTCGAAGGAATGGCGCCACACTACGTCCGGGATGGAAATGTGTCCGTTTACAAGCCACCAACGAGTATCGATCGAATACATGTGTGGTCTTGTACCTAATCAGTCTCACGAAGCAATCGACTTGTGTGAACAGTCCAATATGAGGCCAACAACCAACACACGACTTAAATGTGCCCGACATGAAAATCCTACACATACCAACCGGCACGCCAGTATGACCCGGAATGCCACGATATAACAAAAGTGACATCGAAAATGAATAATGACTCACCAAGATGAAATGATGGTGAAATGAATGACAGCTCAATGAAATGATTGGAACCGTCGTTCCTCGTGAATGAAGTAATTAGGTGACAATTACAAGTTTTAAAACGGTTAGTACCTTATGAATGAATTACGATTATGAATGAACAACAACAAAAGGAATGAATATCCTTTTAACTGAGTAAGAATTAACTTACTCAACACCGGTGATAATTATCCTTCCACGAACAATGTCCTAATTGAGATATCGGTCGCTCGAACAACCTTGAATAATATAATTACCAACAATCCATTCAATATACGAATCAAACACGAATATAACGAACTCAAAACGTCAATACGATTAAACCAAGTTCATTGGGGCATTATATCGAACACTTTGTAGCCAAACTTCGATTTTTTATAACCAAACCTCAATAATACCAACATCAAATCCCTAAGAAGTGATTCAAACCAACAAAACTTCTTCAATGCGATCAATAATCCATTATGAATATCCAAAATCGTGATTTCAACAACAATTAATCGAAAACCCCCAAATCCAACTCAATATTCAAAGTGTTCTTGAATAATCCTTCAATAATCCAATGAATAATCAAACATGTCCATAATCATGCGTATATCACTTCATACAACATGATCTTAACATCCAAAACATCATATCTCAATACAAAATTGAAATCCAAGAGGTTTGATGAATATTACCTTTGAAGATCCAAGTACTTTAATCCGATGAAATCGCGTTAGATCCACAATCCGAGCTTCACGATCGAAAGGAGATGAAGAAAAATCAAACACTCAAGTGATAGATGATGAAAATTCTCTCCCTCAAGCCTTATCTCTCAGAACAAGGTGGATGAAATGAAAAAATGGGTTGATCTCGCTCAAAAAATGCAATTATAGTGCTGACTGCACTGTGTGCCGCGGCCCGTCCGAAGTGTGCCGCGACACAGGGCCAAAACTGCCCCCAGTGATCGGCAGCGTGTCGCGGCCCGGACGAGTGTGCCGCGGCAGTGTGCCGCGGCCCCGTCGGCATGAGCCGTGGCCCCTGATACAGACGGTTTGGCCGATAAGTTGCAACATGAGTGTGCCGCGGCCCGGACGAGTGTGCCGCGGCAGTGACTCAAAGAAAGGTGCCGCGGCCACTGCAGACAGCCGCTTGGCCAAAACTGGAAAATGTGTGTGCCGTGGCCCACACCCCCCTTGGGTCCTAAAAAGATGAAAAATGATCCGGGAAGAGAATAAAAGCAATAGGAATCAATATTTGGGAAACAATAACACGAAATGGAAGTACGGAAACCCCAAAACGGTGGTTCCAAGCAATGATTACCAGGGTTCGCCCAACAAAACACAATTTGAACAATGAGGAGATTTGAAATGACATGAACTCCAACGACAACATCGACTAATGAATCAATTACAAGAATCAAAATAATACTCTTGTTTCGTTTCCCGAATAAGGTTGAAACAATGAACCATATCGATACATAACTCGAAGTTATTCCAAACGGTGAACACAGATGAATGATTATTAACAAGTGAAAAATTACATAGTGACAATTACCGAATGAAATTACTGAATGATAATGATTGAATTACAACCGGGTATTACATACACCCCCCTTTAAAGAGTTTCATCCCCAAAACTAAGGGTCAAACAACTCGGGATAACTCTCCCGCATACTATCCTCGGTTTCCCAAGTAGCCTCTTCGACTCCATGTCTAGACCACTGAATTTTAACCAAAGGAATCGTCTTATTCCTCAACTGTTTGATTCGCCGTTCTAAAACTCGTATGGGACGCTCCTCATACGAATGATCATCTGTAATCTCGATTTCGTCGAACTAAAGTATGTGACTCGGGTCGGCAACATATTTCCGCAACTGAGAGACGTGAAACACATTATGAATTCGGCTCAACGCCGGAGGTAAGGCCAAACGATAAGCTAGCTCGCCTACTCGTTCCAAAATCTCAAACGGTCCAATAAATCTTGGACACAACTTTCCCCGCTTCCCGAAACGGAGGATACCTCGACCAACACGTGGTCACCTGTCTCGAACTCTAATGATCGGCGACGATTGTCTGCATAAGATTTCTGTCGACTCTGAGCGGTCAATAAACGACTCCTGATCAAAGCTACCTTCTCACGGGCGGCTATAAGCATACCGGGCTCGGTGCCGATTGATTCGGATAGGTCATCCCAACACAAAGGAGATCGAAAACGATGACCGTACAAGGCCTCGTAAGGTGCCATCTTAATCGAAGCATGCCAACTATTATTATGCGTGAACTCGATCAATGGTAGTTGGGTTTCCCAATCGTCTTTTTAATCGAGGATGCATGCCCATAACATGTCCTCTAATGTCTGAATAGTTCTCTCTGATTGTCCGTCGGACTGAGGGTGAAAAGATATGCTGAAATTAAGCTGAGTTCTCATGGCACGATGAACTGATTTCCAAAAATGAGACACGAATCGCCCGTCACGATCAGAAACGATACTCTTAGGAGTACCGTGCAGTCTCACTATCTCTTTGATGAACAGTTGGTCAAGTCTCTCGGGACCCACGTATCCTTAATCACAAGGAAATGAGCTGATTTAGTTAAGCGGTCCACAATCACCCAGATCGTATTCATGCCACGACGACTCGTCGGAAAACTCGTGATGAAATCCATAGAAATGTCTTCCCACTTCCACTCTGGAATAGGGAGAGGTTTCAGCATACCCGTCGGTCGCTGATGTTCAATCTTGACTTGTTGACAGGTTAAGCATCTCAAAACAAATTCTGTGACTTCTCGCTTCATATTACTCCACCAGTAATTTTGTTTCAAGTCCTTGTACATCTTGCTAGACCCCAGATGAACAGAATAAGGGGTAGCATGAGCTTCTCTCAAAATCGAGTTTTTCAACTCGTCATTCGCCGGTACGCACAACCGATTCTTAAAACGCAAAAGTCCATCCTCGTGGATCACAAATCCGGGGGCTTCCCCCGAGTCACATCCTCTTGAATGCTTAAAAAAAAATGGGTCTGAACCCTGATTCTCCTTGATCGCCTCCTCAAGTGATGATGAAATTTCTAACGTACAAAGTTGCCCTTGTACTCACTGTAACCAGACCTCGATCTCGGTTCTCAGAAATTCCTTCTGAAGTTCCTTCTGAACTGTTAAACGAGCAAGCATCTGCTCCTGAACGGACTTACGACTCAAGGCGTCGGCGACAACGTTCGCCTTGCCTGGGTGGTAAAGGATCTCGATATCATAATCTTTGATTAGTTCCAACCGCCGCCTTTGTCGCATATTTAACTCCTTCTGAGTAAATATAAATATCAAACTCTTGTGATCAGTGAAGATCTGACAGGTGACGCCATAAAGGTAACGACGCCAAATTTCCAACGCGAAAACCACGGCTGCTAGCTCCAGGTCGGGGGTCGGATAATCAACCAGCTAATCCGAGGAAACTTCGGATTTCCTTAACATTTTTCGGAGGTTGCCAATCTCGGACATTCTCCGTCTTCTGAGGGTCGACACGAACTCTGTCTGATGAAATTACATGCCCGAGAAAAGTCACTTCGGACATCCAGAACTCACATTTAGAAAACTTTCCATAAAGTTGCTCGCGTCTTAACACGTCGAGAACCTGATGAAGATGTACCTCGTGTTCCTCTCGATCACGAGAATAAATCAAAATGTCATCGATGAAGACAACAACAAACTGATCCAAAAAGTCGATGAAAACCCGATTCATTAACTCCATGAATACCGCAGGTGCATTAGTTAGCTCGAACGGCATAACTACGAGCTCATAATGACCATAATGTGTACGAAACGCTGCCCTTGCGATACCTGACTCTCGAATTCGCAACTGATGATATCCAGATCTTAAGTCGATCTTGGAAAATACTGAAGCTCCCTGAAGTTGATCTAAAAGATCATCAATACGGGGTAAGGGATACTTATTCTAGATCGTCACCCTATTCGACTCCCGATAATTAATACACAAACGGTACAAACCATCCTTCTTCTTGACAAACAGCACTGGTGCTCCCCACGGGGACGCACTCGGTCGGAGATAACCTTTCTCGAACAATTCCTCAAGTTGAATCTTCAACTCCTGCATTTCGGTCGGGGCCATCCGGTATGGTGCCTTCGATAACGGGGACGTGCCGGGCTCCAACTCACTCGTGAATTCCACAACTCTATTTGAAGGCAACCAGGTAAATCGTCTGGGAATACATCGTCAATCGATGACAATGATACCACGAATGATTGAACATTTCGATAGCCCTAGAACGGTCAATCGATGAAAATGATACAATGAATGATTGAACAACTCGATTGCCTTAGGACGACCAATCGATGAAAATGATACAATGAATGATTGAATAACTCGATTGCCTTAGGACGGCCAATCGATGAAAATGGTACAATGAATGATTGAACAACTCGATCGAGGAATTTCTCTGCTCCCATCATAATAATAATTCTTCTGGAACAACGGGGATTACCTCCCTGAAGCACACACTCGACAACCAACGACGGAATGATAGTGACCAAACGCTTACAGCACTAAGGATAGTATCATGATGATCCATCCAACTAATACCCAATATTACATCGTCCTTAGATAAATTCACCACGATTAGGTCCACCAACCAATCGCGGTCATTAAGCTTACTTCGGTATGATTTTCGAAAATTCTTCCATCGTCAGGTAGACCGATGGCATGAGGTCCACAAGCAATAGGACTATCCCAAAATAAGTCTATACAAACATGATTCGAAAATGAATGAATGCGGTGTACCAGTATCAAAAGGTACACATAGGTTGAAATAAAATTACGAGTATACCTGAGATCATTCGGGCCACCGGATCGTCGATCCTCTTCATCACATGAATCCTGGACTTGTCGGCCCCCGAACCGGACGCTCCAGACTGATAAATATGAGCTCCAACTTTATTTGCTTCCATTGTCTTAAGCGACGTTGACAGAGCAGTCTGCTTCTGAATCGCTGATTGCTTCGGGGCTTGAGATGCCGCCGGAGCCGACTTGGAGTCCTTTCGGCAAAAACGGGCCTTATGCCCAAAATTCCTACAATTATGGCACGTGATAGACAGTTTCAGACACTTAGTGCTGTAATGACCCGGCGCTCCACAGTTGAAACAGGTGATAGCCGAACTGGCCGCTCGGGACTGAGGTCCCGCACGATTATGCACCGTAGGAGGTCGCTCAGAAACGATAGGACTCACACGAGGCTTCTTGAAGGTTGACTGACCGCCTTTGGATTGATTACGCTTCGCTGATTTCTTGCTGACAGATGAAGGTTGTTGTTCAGCAATTTCCTTAGCAGTAGGCTCATACAGGAGGGTTCTCTCGATTAATCCGGCCAGAGTGGCGCAATGATGATTGAGCAATTGCATATGGGTCATCATGGCCTGCATAAAAGTGAGTGGATCAACCCACATATCTTCTGATCGAGCCGAGTCCTGGGTACGATTTCCCAACAGTGAGTGATTATTTCTCGGGTTACGGCCCACACCGCGGCCTCTCCCCGTGCATCACCTGACAGCTCTCTCCATACTGAAGTAGGAAGGTCGCATAATGGTTATATTTCCCGCATGAATATCACGTTATGATTATGTCATGAGATGATGAAAATGAGCATACATGCTCTAACTTAGTGATTACATGAATGATTTACTGAAGTGACATGATTATCTGATGAAATTCTTGAAATTATTATCTTGAACAATTTAACAAGATTAATAATATGATCATCCAGATCGACAACTGAGTAATGAAATGAATTAAGTGATTAATGAGTTAACATGATCGTCCTAATCATAATGAATGATGATATTTGAGGATTGTTAATTGATGAATGATGAATGAATGACTATTGCCAGAAATTATACCATGGCGTTAGAAATCTTACAGTTCTTTCAGTCTGATTGGCTCGGCATTTGCACAGGTCACACGTGACGCGAAAGTCCAATGATACTAGTCTGATAACGATGATTTCAAATGAGACATGACTCGGGAGGTAGTATTCAAAACCACGCTCCGATACCAACTCTGTAACACCCCAAACTAGGCGGACATTACAGTGCCGTGAATCCCCGACTGGGAGCGGAAATTAAAGGACAACAACATGAATAACTGAAAGATCGGGGGCCCCTACTAGTATCACTAGGACTCCTCGCCGTCACCGTGTTCTCACCGTGCTTTAGCCTTGCCATGACCTGAAAAACAATATCCCCCAATGGGGTCAGTTAAACAGAACAACAATCCTCAAGGGTTGAAAATACACAATCATGATTTATCTGAAGTTATGAAATATCCTTAATTATGAATTACGCTGAAGAGGAGTATCATAGTACACCCGTAGTGTTCTGTGCAAGTGTACATGACGAATGACCGGACACACCCGTCCTTGTACCTAATTAGTCTCACGGAGTTAAGCTTTACCGTGTGCACGGTCCAATGTATCGGTGAACCCAGTACATGACCATCGTGTGCTCGACTAAAAATTCCACACATCTGCACCCGGCCACGCAATATGAACCTATAAGGTCATATGAACGAGAATGACCACAATGAATATCAATGAATAATAATTCGACAAGTTCAAGAATGACTCACCGAAATGGAAATAACAGTGAAGTGATTGATAACTCAATGAAATGATTGGAACCGTCGTTCCTCGTGAATGAAGTGATTATTCGGCAATTACAAATCTCAATATGGTTAATACAATGATGAATGAATTATGATTATGAATGAACAACAACAAAAGGAATGAATATCCTTTTAACCGAGTAAGAATTAACTTACACAGCACCGATGAAGAATGTCCGTCCACGAACAACGTCCTAAATGAAATGTCGGTCGCTCGAACAACCTTGAATAACACAATTACCAATAATTCGATCATTACACGAATCAAATACGATCATAACCGACTCAAACGTCGATATAATAATATCCAAACTCGAATATATCGAAACCAACTCCAAGATGAGTATTCCAAACCATCAAAACACTTCCAATAATATCAATAATCCCATAGGAATCCATAGTTCGAGTTAACGACAACATCTAATCGAAAACCCCCCAAAATATCAAAGTCAACCCCCAAAGAGTTCTTGAAATCCGAAATATGTGCCATAAAATCCGTAGGAATACATTAATCCAAGGTAGATAATCCATATCTAACATATTCCAACAACAATCTAAGTTCATATGAAGCAATCGGAAGGAAAACCCAAAATCCGAAATTCTAGATCCAAGAGATTAATACCTTTGATTTGATGTGATGAAGATGATGAAATGATGATTAATCCGAATGATGAGCTTGAAGATGATGATTGATGATTACACCTCGAAGAATACTCTCCAAATCGCCCGAAATCGCCCAAATCCGATGAGAGAAAGAGAAGGAATGATAAATGACGAAATCTGGGCTACACTGTCCAATTTATAGTCATTTCAGGTTAGCGTGCGCTAGCCCTTGTGCGTAGCGTGCGCTAACGGGTATTTTCGGTCGTCCAGTACCCACTGTCCGAAAATGGTAGTGCGCGCTACGTACCTTTTTGTAGCGTGCGCTATGGCTATACGCTTAGCGTGCGCTAACCCCAACATGTTAGCGTGCGCTAAAGAATTATCTGATGCCCAGTACTGGAGTCCAGAACCTTTTGTCCTCTGATCTGATCTCGGTAGCGTGCGCTACAACCAACAATTAGCGTTTGCTACTACACCATTTGCGTACCCTAAAGACCACTCCTAGCGTGCGCTATGAATTAATCCAATGCAGTCCAGTAGCCACTGGACTCAACCTGATCCGACCTTAGCGCGCGCTACACCAAATATTAGCGTGCGCTACTACAACCCACTAGCGCGCGCTACTTACCATTCGTAGCGTGCGCTACCTATAACTCACATGCAGTCTAGTACCTTCTGGACTGCAACCAGGGTAACATTAGCGTGCGCTAATGCTGAGTGATAGCGTGCGCTACTCCTCACGCACAGCCCACAATAAAGATGACAATGATGATAAACACGGCACGATTCTCCAATTAGACTGATGATGAATGACGATACAATTACTCTGAACGATGAATACAATGATTGAATATGAGTGACAATTACTAAATGATAAATACTAAATGATAATGACTGAATTACAACCGGGTATTACACCGACAATATCCAAAACAGACATCCTGGGATCACAATCCCCAAAGAATGACCAATGCGAGCAACAATCTCAACACTACCGTCCTGGGATCAACATCCCTCATCGAACAACCAATACGAATCTCATTATACGAAAACTCAACATATACAACAACTCAACATACTAATTATTCCAATAACTCAACAATGCTTAAATTACCTCAAAGCCGAAGCCAATATCCTTTCCACGAACCCGACAATTTACACTTATAATATCATTGCTATATGAACTATAAATGAAATGAAAGAGAAATCATTCATTAAATATTATAAACTGAACAAGTATAAACTTGCCTCGATACCGATACCAGGAAGCTATTACCAAAATCCATTGCCATCGTCTACGAGCTCGTCAGCCGCGACCAAAAGCAATCTACGAACTCTTCGGCCTCAACCGCAACACAACGATCATAATCAGTGATCAATTATCGCGACCAAATGCAATAATCAAATGACAACACATCCGATAATAATCAATAATTGGTATAACCAACCAATCAAACTCAATGGCTCAACAATACCTCGATCACATACAAAACCGAACAATACAACTCAAACAATTACGAACTCATATCAACAATACAAGCCGAAATACGATAAATCATAATTATCAATCAATAGCCGGTCAACAAACCCACGGTTCCACAATATCTTGATTAAACACAACCTTGAACAATTCAATTCAGACCATCACGAATTCATAATCACAACACGAAAATACTGCAATGTCTGCCTACTTAGCGCACGTTAAACACATAACGTAGCGTGTGCTAAGTTGCTCCCGTTAGCATGCGCTAGCATGTAAGTTTAGTGTGCGCTAATGCTGTACAGTTGCATGCATTCTAAGCATCGACTAATATCTTGCGGATACGAATATGAATGTAACAAAAACCATACTCCAAGATCAAACACAACCTTTCCAAATTCATCTTATCACCATACTCGAAAATCATATTCGTATTCTTATATGAATATTATATCAAAACACATACTTAGTTCTAGATATGAATATCCCATATTCATATCCAAAACACCATCACCTCCTATACAAAATCATTATATCATATAATTCAAGAGTTCTTCAAGAACATGAAATATCCAAAATCACGTTCAAAACAACATAATCCGATGTACATATCATCATGTTATCACTTTCTTCATCATGCAATTCATATAACCTCAAGAATCGCAACAAAACCATCATAACTATCATCATATGAAGAAGGTATCAATAACAACATCAACATCCGAAAATGAGGAGAAGGATTAACCAACTTATCTCAAGAAGATGAACAACAAAATTCACCACAAGAATCATTATTAACATCCGAATTATCTTATTACAATTGCAATAAATCTCATATAACATCGTCACATTATAATCCAACATGCTCCCTCACAAGTAATAATCCTTTAAAAATGAACACTATCAAAGGGATACGAGAATTACCTTGTATGGACGAACCAAGAAGAAGAACAATTGAACTTCATTCCAAGAATCATGAGTAACTTCAAGAACAAGGCCTTAATCCATGCTCTCCATCGTAATCTTGTTAAAGATCATCATCCCAGATTGTTTAGGAACTTCAAGTACCTCCCAAGGCTCTCTCTATCGACTGAAGGAAGGAGAATGGACAAAATGCCTCTCAGTACCCGTCTGTCCCCTTTTATAAAGCAAATTACTAGCGTGCGCTAAACCTTATATTTAGCATGCGCTAACTGACTTTGTTAGCGTACGCTATCGCAGCCCAAAGGCTACTATCTTGCTTCGTACATCAACTTACGTACATAGTTCTCATGCATTAACGTACGTAACCATTTTGTCTAGCGCATGCAAGTCCTTATCCTTAGCGTACGCTATCCGCAGTTGACTTGCTACAGTCTGCACCTAACACCCGTGCCCCCACATGCTCAAAGCATCCGAGATTATCGGGATTCTCTCTGCCAGATCTGGAATTAGCGTGTGCTAACCATACGGTTTAGCGTGCGCTAGCCCTACATGAAAAACATACGTTGACCTTATCCTGACAAGCGTCGAAGGTGGCCGGGTCCACTCGCCGAAAGCCAAGATTCCCTGCTGACCAATCTGAAATTAGCGTGCGCTACCGATATCCATTAGCGTGCGCTAAGTACATATAATAATCAACCTGGGCCTACCTGTCGGCCACCTTCCGGACCTTATCCAGAATACCTTACGTACATTAGGGGACCTCCTTAGCGTACGTAACACTTACCTCTTAGCGTGCGCTACGTATGCACCGTAGCGTGCGCTAAGTATACATCTTAGCGTGCGCTAAGCATACATTGTCGCGTGCGCTAATGTGGTTGTACTTAGCCATATTCAGCCATTCTTGTCCAATCTCTCGGCATACAGAATACGAACATATGGCATAGAGAATACATATATTCATTCCAATGATATTCTCCTATGATATACCCGATATCACATCACAATTAAAATAAAATGATACATGATATCCTCAATTATAATTGTCAACCAATCACATCAATTGCACAAATGCAACTGTCTCAGTTCTCAATTTATTTTATCCATACTGTATAGAGACCAAGCTATTCAGTATATCTCAGATAAAATAATGCGAAAAATTTATACTGAAAATCCGGGTATTACATACTACCCCCCTTAAAATAAGTTTCGTCCTCGAAACTTGCAATCCTGTCACAAACAACAGATCAATCCAAAATTTCCAAACTCATCACAAAGACAATCAATCGTCGCCACAAGCGAATAACCAAAATGATATACTTACAGGTGCGTGAAGCGGATGATCTCCCGTGATACTAGCACACGACTCCCATACGAAGTCTCAACACAACCAACACACACCAATATCACAAATAGCAATTTGAAAAGGTCTCAAAAATTTTGGAAGCTCCAAAAATCAGTTTGACTCAAAAGTCAGGAAAATCATTTTCAAAAGCCACGCTACTACCGTACTGGTAGAGCCACATAACACACACGCCCGGGTTTCACAAAACCCAAGCTCCAATACTATCTTTTATAACACCCCCAAAACCATCCGGGATATTACAGCACCATGGGTCCCGCGCCGGAACCCACCAGGCTAAAAACCATTTCAAAAACATTTAAAAATGCCAAAAGACAGATGACGGCAATATTTTAAATACTCAAATATTTTCCAAAATATAGTTCTCAAATACCGTCATCAAATACTATTTGAAAATACAAGGCGAAATGCCAAATCTCGACAGTCTCCAAAACGTACGCTAAGCCACCACTTAAACGTACCAATAAAATAATTTAGGAAAATCGGTTTAACGAAATAACCCAAGTTCGCGAAATACCAAGAGGCCATTTTGAAAGTATACATGAGTTGGTAAAAATACAGGAAAGCCATTTTAAAATACACAGACAGCAGAATAAAACAACCAGAAAGAATACCCAATTCTCCAAAACATGCCACAACCAGTATCACTCGAGAAGCTCATCTCTTCACGACCGCTACTAGCTCGATCTCCGAGTACCTAAAACAATGCCCACGACGGGGTCAGCCACAATACTCAATAATGATAACGATCGCATCACATAAATAATTACATACCAATGTAATAACAAAGTATGAATACTACCAATGTAATCTTACCGTCATACCTTACCATCCCATGACAAACCATACCAAAACAATCCTTTACTATAATCCGCATTTCACATTCTCAAATGACGAAATGAAGTCAACTACAATCATCTGTACTGTATTCAAATAATACCAAGTATCCTTAAAACATCATCTTAACTCATAAGTGTGGAATGAACCATCTGTGCCAAATCCTATCCGTCGGATTGTACAATCAAATCTCAACCTGGATAAAACCAATAACACATAACATGTCTGTAAATCAGCTACTACAAAATAATGATAACAAGTCCCGAAATATCGACGTATAGTCCCAATACTCATACGATCAATAACCAGATCAACTGATAAATCAACTGAGAATATCGACAACATGGTAAACCCCAACACGACTAACAAAGGATCAACAATGACCGAGAATACCATCAACAAGGTAAACTCCAAACACGATCAACAAAGGATCAATAATAACCGAGAATACCCTCAATAAGGTAAACTCCAAACGATCAACAAAGGATCAACAATAACTGAGAATACCATCAACAAGGTACACTTCAAATGCTCAACAATAATGGATCTCAAAGAAATAACCCCGACTATCGAATATACCCCAATGGCGTATGAACAAACAGTCGCAAACCGTCGAACATATCCAATCATAAATGGACTATGAACAACCAAACAATACGGCTCAAAGATGGACGTCACAGTACGCCCGATCCGGAAATGTGTTTGTGCACATGTCCACCCCATATACAGAATCCAGGATATACGTGGGACATGTACCTAATTAGCCTCACGAACTACGTCTCGTATGCACGGTTCAATGTGTAAACATCTACGCATAACCATAGTGTGCCCAGCTAAAAATCCTACACAATAACCAATCGGCACGCAGATATAACTCTGGACATGTCACGATGCAACATGACAATGAAACTCAAATAATCACATATCCAATAAGGATCAAAAGACTCACCGAAGTAAACAATGACACACGGATAATGAAAGATCGACACGACCGACAATATCCAAAACAGACATCCTGGGATCACAATCCCCAAAGAATGACCAATGCGAGCAACAAGCTCAACACTACCGTCCTGAGATCAACATCCCTCATCGAACAACCAATACGAATCTCATTATACGAAACCTCAACATATACAACAACTCAACATACTAATTATTCCAATAACTGAACAATGCTTAAATTACCTCAAAGCCGAAGCCAATATCCTTTCCACGAACCCGACAATTTACACTTATAATATCATTTCTATATGAACTATAAATGAAATGAAAGAGAAATCATTCATTAAATATTATAAACTGAACAAGTATAAACTTGCCTCGATACCGATACCACGAAGCTATTACCAATATCCATTGCCTTCATCTATGAGCTCCTCAGCCCCGACCAAAAGCAATATACGAACTCTTCGGCCTCAACCGCAACACAACGATCATAATCAATGATCAATTATCGCGACCTAATGCAATAATCAAATGACAACACATCCGATAATAATCAATAATTGGTATAACCAGCCAATCAAACTCAATGGCTCAACAATACCTCGATCACATACAAAACCGAACAATACAACTCAAACAATTACGAACTCATATCAACAATACAAGCCAAAATACGATAAATCATAATTATCAATCAATAACCGATCAACAAACCCACGATTCCACAATATCTCGATTAAACACAGTCTTGAATAATCCAATTCAAACCATCACGAATTCATAATCACACCACGAAAATACTGCAATGTCTGCCTACTTAGCGCACGTTAAACACATAACGTAGCGTGTGCTAAGTTGCTCCCGTTAGCACGCGCTAGCAAGTAAGTTTAGTGTGCGATAATGCTGTACAGTTGCATGCATTCTAAGCATCGACTAATATCTTGAAGATACGAATATGAATGTAACGAAAACCATACTCCAAGAGCAAACGCAACCTTTCCAAATTCATCTCATCACCATACTCGAAAATCATATTCGTATTCTTATATGAATATTATATCAAAACACATACTTAGTTCTAGATATGAATATCCCATATTCATATCCAAAACACCATCACCTCCTACACATAATCATTATATCATATAATTCAAGAGTTCTTCAAGAACATGAAATATCCGAAATCACGTTCAAAACGACATAATCCGATGTACATATCATCATGTTATAACTTTCTTCATCATGCAATTCATATAACCTCAAGAATCGCAACAAAACCATCATAACTATCATCATATGAACAAGGTATCAATAACAACATCAACATCCGAAAATGAGGAGAAGGATTAACCAACTTATCTCCAGAAGATGAACAACACAATTCACCACAAGAATCACGATTAACATCCGAATTATCTTATCACAATTCCAATAAATCTCATATAACATCGTCACATTATAATCCAACATGCTCCCTCACAAGTAATAATCCTTTCAAAATAAATACTATCAAAGGGATACGAGAATTACCTTGAATGGACAAACCAAGAAGAAGAACAATTAAACTTCATTCCAAGAATCATGAGTAACTTTAAGAACAACGCCTTAATACATGCTCTCCATCTTAATCTTGTTAAAGATCATCATCTCAGAGTGTTTAGGAACTTCAACTACCTCCCAAGGCTCTCTCTATCGACTAAAGGAATGAGAATAGACAAAATGCCTCTCAGTACCCGTCTATCCCCTTTTATAAAACAAATTACTAGCGTGCGCTGAACCTTATATTTAGCGTGCGCTACAGTCTTAGCGTGCGCTAACTGACTTTGTTAGTGTGCGCTATTGCAGCCCAAAGGCTACTACTGTCTTGCTTCCTACATCAACTTACGTACGGAGTTCCCATGCATTAATGTATGTAACCATTGTGTCTAGCGCACGCGAGTCCTTAACCTTAATGTACGCTATCCGCAGTTGACTTGCTATAGTCTGCACCTACCACCCGTGCCCCCACATGCTGAAAGCATCCGTGATTATCGGGATTCTCTCTGCCAGATCTGGAATTAGCGTGCGCTAACCATACCGTTTAGTGTGTGCTAGCCCAAAATGACAAACATTCATTGACCTTATCCTGACACGCGTCGAAGGTGGCCGAGTCCACTCGCCGAAAGCCAAGATTCTCTGCTGACCGATCTGAAATTAGCGTGCGCTACCAATATCTATTAGCGTGCGCTAAGTGCATATAATAATCAACCTGGGCCTACCTGTCGGCCACCTTCCGGACCTTATACAGAATACCTTACGTACGTTAGGGGTCCTCCTTAGCGTACGTAACTCTAACCTCTTAACGTGCGTTATGTATGCACCGTAGCGTGCGCTAAGTATACATCTTAGCGTGCGCTAGGCATACATTATAGCGTGCACTAACGTGGTTGTACTTAGCCATATTCAGCCATTCTTGTCCAATGTCTCGGCATTCAGAATACGAACATATGGCATACTGAATACATATATTCATTCCAATGATATTCTCCTATGATATACCCGCTATCACAATTAAAACAATCTGATACACGATATCCTCAATTATAATTGTCAATCAATCATGTCAATTGTACAAATGCAACTGTCTCAGTTCTCAATTTATTTTATCCATACTGTATAGACACCAAACTATCCAGTATATCTCAGATAAAATAACGCGAAAAATTTATACTGAAAATCCGGGTATTACAATTACCTTCAACCACATTAAAGTGTGTGTTACTACTTTCTGTCCATATTATTTTCCTACTATGTGTGATTTGTATACTTGTTTTGAAAACCATGTAACCACCAAGCTACAGGAGATTGTCTAGTTGATAGACTTACAACAACTTCATGTAAGAGTTTTACTACTCAAGTTTAAACTTCATAAAAAGATTACAGCTTATTCAATCCATCTTCTAAGCTGTACAATAATATATTGTGGCCAACAAGTGGTATCATAGCGGTAGATTCACTACACCATATTTGGGCTTCCACGACACTTTTCTCGGTGTTACCAGCAAAAGTGTTGCCTTACATGCCTTAAAATTAATCTAAGGCAATACTTTTTTTTGGCATTACCATTGATATCTATCATGTTACCATATATATGAATCGGTATCTATGGTAACGCTAGAATGGGTGTCACCGTTAATCATTGAAAAATTGTTACTAAAACCAAAAAATAGGCGGGTCCAAGTAAAAAAATAAAAAATTTAGGCAGGCTTCATGAACGGGTCAATAATTGTGCAAAAACTGATCAAAAACACTTTATTCTCTATTATTGTCAACTCTCACCCCACTCAACTCTCTGTCCCTACCTCTCTCTCCAAAAACCGCGAGAAACTACGGGTGTTTTATTAAGCAATTAGGGTTCTTCACGGGTCTATTAGCGTTCTTCATTATCTCTACAGATTCTTCATGAGTATACATGGGTCTCTACTCAGCAATTAGCAATTAGGGCTTTTACACAAGTAATTAGGGCTTCTTTACGGGTTTCAATTGGGGCTTCCACTCACGGGTATAAACCCTATTCTTATAGTTTTTGTATATGGGTTTCAATTTGGATATAGTTTTTAGTATTTATACGGGTTTCAATTGGGGTTTTTATGTTATCTGTATTGCATGCATAGTTTGAGAGAGAGATACATAGTTGATATAGTTGTTCTGATTATTGCTAGTTTGAGAGAGAGAGAGAGAGAGAGAGAGAGAGAGAGAGAGAGAGAGAGTTATCTGAATATGGTTTTTTTGTTTGCTAATTTTTCGGTTGTGTAATTTTTATGTGGAATATGTGTATTTTTGTGTAATATGTGGAATATGTATAATTTTTTTGTAATTTTAAGCTGACTAATTTTATGTAATTTTTATATGGAATATCACTCTGTTTGTGAAATAGATGTGTGAAATATTAATGTGTAATATATGGAATATGTGTAATTTTGTGTAATATGTGGAATTTGTATTTTTTTGAAGAATTCATGAATATGTATTTGCTGTATTTGAGGATTTTATTCTTGTTTTCATCTTAAAAGTAAGGGTTTAGCTTTGCCATACATCCTAGATTTCAGAGTTTTGTTTTTATTAGTCTGTTATATGTTCCTGCATGCTGCCACGTCTTATGCCCCTGCAATGTTTCTAGGTACTCCTAATTCAAGAGCTAAATTTTAGTTACCAAGTGTATGTCTCAATCTTTTAAAGAAATGGAACGGAAGGCGGGACACAAGATGAGTTGGAAAATTTCTTCTCGTAGCTAGTCCCAGCACATATTCATGTTTAGTACCTTCATATGTTTCTTTGTATTGTAGTATCACACTGATGGACCCGAGAATGCTCTTTAATGAGTATAGATTGTTTATTGACTTCCTAAAAGTACGGCAAATCACTGACATTCTGAGCTTTTACTATTTTTTAGGGATCACTCATATTATGTCAATTGTGTGAGGTTTTCTCCAGATGGCATGAAATTCATCACTCTAAGCTCACACAAAAAGAGTATCTTATATGACCCAAAAACTGTAGATAAACTTGGGGAGTTGTCTATGGAAGATGGCCACAAAGGTAGCATATATGCTGTTAGCTGGAGTCCTAACAATAAACAAGTAAGTCTTGTGTTTAAGATACTAATGAGTAATGATAAACATCCGATCAACCACTATTTCGAAATTGATGCCTAAGAATAATTTCCATGCAAGTTGTTGATGCAAATTTGTTTCCCACACATTCACATTGTTGTGCATGGGGACATTTTTTTAGCATCCTTACAAAATTTTTCACTACTAAGATGTATAATTCACATTGAATTATCAATGCCAATGTTTAAGTTTCACTACTAAGATGTCTGCACTACTAGAAAACCATTTATTATGTGGCACAACCTATGTATTTTCCCTCGTCCTTCCCTCTTATTCAGGTCATTTTTGCTATTGTGTATGACCTTTAGGTGCTAACACATTTATGATTTATGCTTGGCACATTTGAAAATGGACATTCTTGTTACGATACAGGATATCGGGCATCTAGTAAGAGTTAAGATGAAAGGAATATAGAATGACTGTACACTTTTTACATGGGTTTTTCAGAATACCCTTAAGCTGGAGTACTAACTTAAGATATATCAAATAGTAGATAATGATAACTTGTAATTTGTTTTATTCCGCACATGTGAACGATATATAGAATTGGGCGTCAATTAAGCTCAGTATATGGGGGTTAAATTGTGCACATAAAAAAAGAGTTTTAGAAAAATATATATAATTATAATGTTTTTGATGTTGAGCATGTATATTATATGATTAGTTATCTGATTTCTCTGCTTTGATGTGCCTGCTTACACAATTCACTTTCATATGGTGGATAAATTGTATGAAGGAATTATGTCACCAAATCTTGGACCACTTGATTATAAATCACTTTACACGATAATGAATGACGATGGCATGTGCCTTTCCTTCCCTTCTATTTTTTCTTCTCGAACTACAATTATATGCAATAGTTTTGCTAACATGTAAAATTTCAGGCTGTTGGTAAGGCTGTTCTCAAGGCCCATGTAGAGATCTATTTGACATGGTTAATACTGAGATCATGTTGTATGTTGTAGTTTTGTTTTCCTATAGGACTTCTTTATAACTAAAGATTTGTTATGTAGTAATCTGGCTATGAGGATAGTAGACAGATTGTTAATATTCTATCCTTATACAATTAAGCCTCTTCTCAATAGAAATGTCACTTGATACTCCTATTTATCGAAGAAACACTTGTTTAGTTTACTTAATATGAGCCATTATATTATTGTGCATGTTATTCTATCAGCAAGAAAGCCAGAGTTCTTCCAAATTTAACACCATTTGTATGGAGTGGTGACAGACGAGGGTCCAATGCAACTGTGTTTTAAGGTTCGCCAAGGTTGTGCTACCTCCTTTCCATATTATCATGATATGTATTTTTTATGGAAACAGCTAAGAACAATTCTTTTTGTTTAATCTCAATTAGTATTGCTTTGATTTGACTTTCATATGTTCTCAAAAAAAAATCCTCCATTTGAAAATTTCGTAACTGTCTCTTAAGGAAGCATAAATGAATTTAAAGTGTAGTTTCTATTATATGACTGAAAAATTTGTTTAAACAGTTTTTCGTAGTCTCCTCAAAACAATTTCCTTCATATCTAGACATCTGGTATACGGTTCTAGAGGTCGATATCTTTAACTTTTTTTCGTCCTAATTCCTAATTTAGTATATAACATATACCGTCTGAAGGGGGAACTATTAAT
The DNA here is from genome assembly GCA_033398695.1 of Orobanche coerulescens. Classification (NCBI taxonomy): domain Eukaryota; kingdom Viridiplantae; phylum Streptophyta; class Magnoliopsida; order Lamiales; family Orobanchaceae; genus Orobanche; species Orobanche coerulescens. The sequence goes on along the minus strand of CM065802.1, from coordinate 117,058,057 downwards.
CTTAGTTTATGTTAGTACATATGATAACTAAACCTAATCAGGGTGCTAATAAATTGATTCATGTATGTCTAAATCTTACCTTCTTTTAAAATACTATCCCCTACCTCTGAGCAAACTATCTTATAAGAAAAATCAGATTTCAAGTAGAAAAGATATATTTGGTTGGTTACCAAAATGTTGACACCTGAACTATTTAATAGATGTAACACATGAACCTTATAAATGGTTACAATACTGTTTTTAGATCCACTTGTCAGCAAGTACACAGCGCAAGGATGTATTTTCTTTCCCGGTTGATCATATCGATATCCATAAGTTGTAAAAAAGGGACCATTGGTAATGAATTTGTAATGAGATAGCATGTGAACTTCCTTTGTAGTGTATCAGCTAACATGTGTATATTGTATAACCTTGTTTTTGTTTTTAGAAAGACCTTAGAATCATGAGAATGAACATGAACAAGCGAGTAAGGTCTGGTGCAAAGGAATTGAGTACATAAAATAACGTGAATGAGTATTTTTCAGTGGTAATGTGAAGTAGGTACAAAGTCAAGTTTTTGTGCTTCCTTAGAGCAACTGTCCCTAGGGCCATGTACTAAAAATAATGGCAATGCAGGTGTGAGGACTTTCAGAAATCAGATATGACACTATGTACATTAAATGTTGATAAGTGCATGCATGATTCTCAAAGCTTAATAATTATTTCTTCGGACAAGAAAGTAAATATATGATCAGCTGGTTACAACTAACTTTATCCTTGTAATCATATTTGTTAAGCTTTAATAATTTCTGCATGTGTTGTTTTATATTGCTAAATTGTTTAGGGACTCCGTCTTTCTTTAAATGTAAAAGGTAATTTCTTATTGCAGTCGACTGAACTCAATGTCATTATAACTAATAAACTGCCTATGGAAATATGATGGCTCTAGTTTTGCATATCGTGGGTAATTTTGGCACTGTTTCTGTTGCGACATTTCTTAAGGAACATTAAGTTGGAAGCATTGGAGGTGCAACTAATCAAGTCTAATAAGCATAGGTATCTTATGGCATGCAAATATTATTCATTCTTAGATTAGTTTCTTTCTTAATATGATATGTAGCCGTTCTGGTTCATTCACGTGTTAATTTGTCTTTGAGAACCTGCTAAAATTAATGGAGTAAGATAGTCATTCAAATGCTTTGTTCTTTTACAGGTTGATGTTACGAAAGTTCTACAAACTGAAGATGTTGAGGCTGGTTGATGATAGGCAAGTTCTACAAACTGAATGTGTTGAGGATGCTAATAAATTGGTTCATGGTGGCAAGGAACACAACCCATCTTACTTGATCGAGAGGGTTATTCAGAAAAAGAAACCAAAGTCAAAGTCCCATGAAGATGACAAAACTCCTTGACTGATCAGCTCATTTTATATCTATGTTAAGTGGCTTATGTAGTTTTTTGTTATATTTTTGGATTCCATTTTAAAAGTACTTAGTTAGCCATTCGATGGTATTTAAGTTTGGTTATGTATTGGAATGGCTTGCGGACAACTAATTTATGTAGTTATTTTGGTTATGTATTTGGATGTTTAATACTTTTTAATGGGAATCTATATTTTTAAAAATCACATGCTGCATTTAGCATTCAAAGTGTTAGTATAGGCCTGCAAAAATATAGCCATTGACTCCATTATATCAATCTTTATATGTTGCCAAAATGACGACATAGTGTAGCATAAATATAAAAGTGTTTAAAAAACAAGTGTAGCCATAACAGTAAAAGTGTTGCTAAAAATTCAAAGTGTTTCACAACTTGGTGTTACGATAGTACCAAAAAGGTGTTACCATAGGTCTACAGCTACAACTTTAATGTTGTTACTAAATAAAAAAGGTGTTGGCATAGATCTACAGTAACACCATTAAGGGTGTAGCCACAGAACCAAAAAGCGTTGGCATAGGAACATATAGCTATACTTCTGGCAGGCATTACCAGAAACCAAAAAGTGTTACCTTAGACTCATATGGTAGCGGCCATTTTTGTAACACGCCGTAGCCTTTTTTTTCCTTTTAGCAACAGTTTTTGGGCTTTAAGCACACTTTTTCAGGTGCTGCTAAATCCCATATATGGCAAAGTGATTCTACAAAGAATCAATCAATTTTTAACCTGAATCAAATCAAATAAAAATCACTAGTTTTTGAAAAACTTCATTTTTATATCTCTATCATTCATCCTACTATTTCCATGGATACATTTATGATAAATAAAATTTCCATATTTTTATATTAATGAATTTGATGACTGGAGAATATGGATGGAAGACCATCTTGCCGCTATGCACGAAGAAATGATCTTTTATAAGAATGACCTATCAAAATTATGAAGGCCAATCCAGCCGATAGAATAGGACAACCTCATGTAGAAAAGATTGAGAAAGAAAGGGCACAATGGACAACCGATGATGGCAAACATGTAAATCTGGACAGAAACGCCAATAATGCGCTATTTGTCACTCTTGAGAAAGGAACATTCTCCAAGGTAAAGAGCTGCAAGACAGACAAAGAAATCTGGGAGAAATTCAAGTTAATTTATGTGGGAACTGAGCTCTCAAAAGAAAACAAGATTTCAAAAATCACTCAGCAATTTGAATCTTTTGAAATAAAATCATCTGAAATACTTGAGGAGCTTGATCTCAGATTTATCCAAAAGTAAAAAAATCTCAAAATATTTAGATCACCCACTGCCCGATGGGACATTAAGACCATATCTATACGTGTGTCTTGTGATTTAAATGACATATATACTTTTGACCTCTTCTCTGACCTCAAAGTTTTTGAGTATGACATTGACAAGAGAGAAAAGATTGAAGAGTCATCTGCAAAGACTATAACACTCGCTGGTGTATCCAACAGGAGACACCGCTCTGCTCCCAGCGCAGCCAAAGTTACATCGAAAGCCGTTGGCAGTGATGATGACATCTTGCCACAAGATGAAATGGCCTTGATAATGCACAAATTTTGGAAATTCATTAAGAAATACGGAAAGGCTCTAAACAGGCCTAAACCCTTCAACAAGGTAATATCTGAATCACCATCACCTGGAGACTTTAGTCTTTGTGATAACTGTAGGAAACCAGGACAATGCAAATAGATAACCTCATCCTAAATCACAGAAGCTTCCCGAAGTTGAGCAACAAGAGAAGGATGAGAAAAGGCGTGTCTGGAGAAATAAACTAATGGAACATAATGGAGAATCAGAAGCCATGCCCACACCTATCAAAACAGAGGAATGACTACAGGTGATCACCGACAGTGACTCCTCTGATGATGACATTGACGATGAGGTAAGCTCAACCTCAGTTAACTCTCTAAATACATCACATACATTTGAAAACATGATGAATGAATTTCGGACCGTGCAAAAATCCCATGAGATGCTTAAACAAGAAAATCTACGGCTCTCTCTTTTAAATCTAGAGCTGAATGATGAAAACAATCTTCTGAAAAACAATTATGAAATATGTCTTTAGATTGCGAAAACAGCAAGATCACTCATAAAAAACTCATGTAAAGTTATCATAAAATTGCAACTGAACTAAATGAGATAAAAACTCATAATGAATGTAAGACAGATGATTATGCTTTATTAGAAGCTAAGATACAGCTTCTAGAGAAAAAAGAAGGAGAACTCGAGACCATCCTCAATTTTTTTGAGAAATCATCAAGAAGGATGGAAGACATCCTAAGCACTGGACAACATGTCCATGACAAATGTGCCTGGGATACGACTCGTTCCCCATCAAAGTCAAAACTAGTATGGTGTTTGTCAAAGGAGTTGAACCCATTCCTGAAACTAAAGAAGCTCCTAAGGTTGCTCCTTTAAACAAAGGAAAGGCTACAACTGACCCTACCCAGAAACTAAAAGATGCCATTCCGTCACCAGGCTTTTATCATAAGCAGCGGAAAACACAGTCCCACATGGGACCTAAATCTACTTAATTTTTCGATTATAGGATATCAAGGAGAAGGACATCTAGTATTTTGACGGCGGATATTCTCGCCACATGACAGGAGATATCACCAAACTAACATATTATATAGAAGGTAGTGGTCCAAATTTGATTTGGTGACAAATCAAAAGGAAGAACAAGAGGGAAAGGAACCCTGCTTTCAGGAAAATTCAAAGTCACCGACGTAGCCTACATAGAAGGACTACAATACAATCTTCTTAGCATTATACAATTATGTGACAAACAGTTCTCGGTCATATTCTATATAGATCACTGTAAGGTGAAGGATATAAAGACCAAACAAATTCTCCTTACACGAATCCGGTCAAGTAACATGTATATTATTGACTGGAAACCCACAAGTACTATAATTCCTTATTTTGTTGCCAAAGCCACTGCAGATCAAAGCTTTTTATGGCACAAAAGAATGTCTCACATCAACTTGAATACCATCAACAAATTAGCTCGACAGGGGGTGGTCAATGTAACACCCCCGAGTTATTCAGGGAATATTACAGCACCGTAATCCCCACCGTAGGACTCACAAGGCTAAACATACGCGGAACTATAAATTTCAACCGATAAGGTATACATACAATGGAACGAAGAACAATACAAAAGGTGTTCAAGACATAACCATTGTATCCACAGACATCACAACACAAATCAATACCTCGGCAAACACAGGCCGGAACATCAAGGAAAAATGGAAAACAATACTCGAGTATTCAATAACCATTTTAATACAACAACACTGAATGGGAACTCAGAACATAACCGGAAGAAGGACACAGTATCACACTTGCCCACCATCTTCATGCCGACCCGATACCTGCCTGTCCACTCTCGTGGAACCTGAAATACATAAAAAGTATTTCCCCCATAAAGGGGTTAGCCGTCGAATAGCTAGTGCAAGTATATCAAGTATGAAACACAATACTCCTCGACAATAAAGTAAACGTAACTGTCAATTCATCAATTCAAGACTAGTATTCCGGAATAACTAAATCTCATAGCATCACATCAATACATATATGAATACCGTGGAACCGCACCAGAGGCTACGGAACCCTCAGAGGACCCGTCGGTCCGTCCCAGAGTGGTTCGTTCATATCATCCATGGAATCGCACCAGAGGCTACGAAACTCTCAGGGGACCCGTCGGCCCGCCCCAGAGTGGATATAAATAATCATGCCATTAATATATCTTACTTTCAAAGTCGAGAACGCACAATCATAAATATATACTTGCCTTTGAGACATCGAGAAATCAAACGGAAAAAGGGTATGAGTTTGGTAGGTCCAAGAACGCGCTTCCGGCACCTAAACGATTCGCAAGGAATATGATAATCAATTACCATATTCAAATTACACTAAGAAACTCCCGAAACCCGTCTACGATTCATGAAAATACACAGATAAACAACTAGAGGTTGGAAAATCGTCCAAACCCTCACAAGTCCCAAAACGGCACAATCCAATCCGTAAAATCGTAGGAAAAGCATGCATACGGGATAGATACATCATAATCTCAAGGTCCTCAAGCTTCAAAACGGATAAATCGGACGAATCTACGAAAAACCCCAAAATTCCCAAAAATAGGGTTCTAAGGATTTTTACCTTGATTCGGACGTTAGGATGGATTAGATGTTGTGAAATCCTTGTTCTCCAACCAAATATGACGATATCTGAAGAAGGACTGCCTTAAATCGCCCCAAATCGCCTCTCCCGAGCTCTCCCGATCGGAACAAGTGGAAATGATGTGAAATGACAAGTGCAGGGGTTGACTGTCCCCTTATATACTGCCCCAGTCTAGCGCATGCTACGCCTCAATATTAACGTGCGCTAACGGGTCACCTGGTAGTCCAGTGGCTACTGTCATAAGACGTTAGCGTGCACTACAAAACATCCCTAGCATGCGCTAACTGGTGTCCTGCCAAAATCTCAGTTCACTGTCTCGGTCCGCTAGCGTGCGTTAATACTGAGCACTAGCGTGCGTTACGCAACACATATAGCATACGCTAGCCGCTGCCTACCGTGCGTTACCTGCTAGTCCAGAAAGTCTAAAACCTCACTGCCTCTGTCGACTCAGTCTATTAGCGCGTGCTACGCTATGGCTTAGCGTGCATTATGTAACAGATTTAGCGTGCGCTAGCCTAAGCCTAGCGTACGCTACCTGATAGTCCAGAACCCTGGCAACCTCGCTGCCTCTGCCGACCAGCCCATTAGCGTGCGCTACGGACGGATGTTAGCGTGCGCTACTAACCACGAATAGCGCGCGCTACTGAACTCCTAACGTGCATTAATCCGCCAGTCCAGAGAGCAGTTCGAGTTACTGGTTCTGACCTGACTGGACCCTTAGCGCGCGCTACGGCTCAAATCTAGCGTGCGCTAATCAAGCAGAATTAGCGTGTGTTAGCCTAGGCCTAGCGTGCGCTATGTCTCTGGCCCAGAACATTTCCGTAAGGTCTAAACAACACGATCGAGACCCAAAACAAGATACGAAACTCAATAACAATATCAACAACATCTCTATGCGTTTACAGAGCGACAAAATAAGGAGAACGGCAAAGTCAAACAGTCAATAAAAGTACGGGTATTACATTCTCCCCCTCTAAAAAGAAGTTTCGTCCCGAAACTTAAGAAATAAAAAGTTCGGGGTAATCCACCCGCATCTTCTCTTCCGTCTCCCAAGTCGCCTCCTCGAATCCATGTCTCGACCATTGCACTTTAATCAATGGAATGGTCTTATGCCGAAGTTGTTTCTCGCGACGCTCAAGGATCTTCACGGGTTTCTCCGGGAAGGTAATATCCTCGGCTACATCAATCTCACTGTAGTCGATAATGTGGATCGGATTCGGTACGTACTTTCTCAGCTGAGACACATGAAAAATACTATGGGCGTGACTCAAAGCTGGAGGCAACGCCAAGCGATAAGCTAAATCTCCAACTCTGTCCAAAATCTCGAAAGGTCCGATATACCTCAGACTAAGTTTCCCCTTTTTCCTGAAGCGGAAAACTCCTCTGGTCGGCGACACCTTGAGCAAGACATGATCCCCCACTTCAAACTCCAAGGATCAACGACGAGTATCAGCATAAGATTTTTGACGACTCTGGGCAGCCAGCAATCGGTCCCGGATAATAGAAATCTTTTCCTTAGTCTCCATCAACATATCCGGTTCCGTTCCCAACTAGCTCAGAAGCCTCGTCCCAACATAATGGCGACCTACATCGCCTACCATAAAGTGCCTCGAATGGTGCCATTTTGATCGACGCATGCCAACTATTATTGTAAGCAAACTCGATCAACGGTAAGTGAAGCTCCCAATCATTACTCCAGTCTAAGGCACAAGCCCGCAACATATCTTCCAACGTCTGAATCGTCCTCTCTGTCTGACCGTCCGACTGAGGATGAAAGGAAGTGCTTAATCTCAACTCAGTACCCAAAGCCTGATGAACGGCCTACCAAAAATGCGATACGAAATGGCCGTCTCGATCCGATAAAATGGTCTTGGGGGCACCGTGCAACCTTACGATCTCAGCAATAAAGGTTCGAGCCAGTCTATCCGGTCCCCAAGTATCCTTAATACCCAAGAAGTGTGCAGACTTGGTCAAACGATCGACAATCACCCAACTCATATTCATTCCGGCCCGAGTTCTCGGCATGCCAGTGATGAAATCCATAGAGATGTCTTCCCACTTCCACTCGGTAATGGGAAGTGGTTTCAACAACCCCGCTGGTCGTTGATGTTCGATCTTGACTTGTTGACACGTCAAGCACCGTAGTACAAACTCTGTAACATCCTTCTTCATGTTATTCCACCAAAAATTGCGCTTCAAATCATTGTACATCTTACTCGTCCCGGGGTGGATTGAGTAAGGCGTAGCATGAGCTTCTCGGAGAATTCTCTGCCTCAACTCTAAATCGTTCGGAACACAAAGTCTACCCTGAAATCTCAGAATACTATCCTCGTGGACCATAAAGCCAGGAGCTTTTCCTTTAATTACATCTTCCTTCAGTTGAGATATCATCGGGTCACTCCACTGCTTCCCTCTGATGTCATCAACCAAGGACGGAGTAATTTCGAGAGTACACAACTGTCCCTGTACTTGTTGAAGCCAAACTTCTATCCCTTGCTCAACTAAATCCTGACGAATTTTCGTCTGAGATGTAAGTACCTCGAGCATTTGAAGAGATGCCATTTTGCAGCTCAAAGCATCCGCAACGACATTGGCTTTTCCGGGGTGGTAAAGAATTTCCAAATCATAATCCTTTATCAACTCCAACCAACGTCTCGGTCTCATATTCAGCTCCTTCTGACTGAAAATATACTTCAGGCTCTTGTGATCAGTATAAATTCGACACGGCGAGCCATACAAATAATGCCGCCAAATCTTGAGTGCGAAGACAATTGCGGCCAATTCTAAGTCGTGAGTAGGATAATTCATCTCATAAGGCTTTAATTGTCATGACGCAAAAGCTATCGTCTTATCATGTTGCATAAGTACACAGCCCAGACCTTGACCCGAAGCATCACTATAAACTGCAAAGCCCTCACTACCATGTGGTAAGGTTAAAATCGGTGCTGAAGTCAGACGTCTCTTCAGTTCTTCGAAGCTCTGCTGTCTCTCATCCGTCCAAATAAACTTTTCGATCTTCTGGAGTAATTTCGTAAGCGGCCGAGCGAGTTTTGAGAACCCCTCGACAAATCGTCGGGAATACCCAGCAAGACCCAAAAAGCTACGGACTTCCTTAACATTTTTAGACGGTGCCCAATCTAGCACTGCCTCAATCTTCTGCGGGTCTACACGAACCCCTTCGGCCGAAATCACATGGCCGACAAAACATAACTTATTCCAACCAAAACTCATATTTCGAGAATTTTGCATAGAGGTGCTCGGTTCTCAAAATGTCTAATACCAAACGCAAGTGTCGGGCATGTTCTTCCTTATCTCGAGAATAGATCAAGATGTCGTCAATAAAGACGACTACACACCTGTCGAGGTACTCGATGAATATCTTATTCATTAACTGCATGAATACTGCAGGTGCATTAGTCAACCCAAAAGGCATAACTACAAATTCATAATGCCCATATCTCGTCTAAAATGCCGTCTTCGGAACGTCGGACTCCCTCACCCTGAGTTGATATAACCCGGATCTTAAATCAATCTTCGAGAAAACTGCGGCCCCTTGGAATTGATCAAAAAGATCATCTATACGAGGTAAAAGATACTTGTTCTTGATGGTTACTTTGTTCAGCTCACGGTAGTCGATGCACAAACGTAATGAACTATCCTTCTTCCTCACGAAAAGAACAGACGCGCCACAAGGCGAAGCGCTCGGTCTGATGTACCCTTTTTCCAGAAGTTCTCCCAGTTGATTCTTCAATTCTTGCATCTCGGAGGGTGCCATACGGTAAGGTGCTTTAGAAATCGGAGCCGCATCTGGCTCTAAGTCCACGGTAAATTCTATCTCGATCTGGCGGTAATCCTGGGAGGTCGTCCGGAAAAACATCGGGATACTCATTAACTGTAACACCCGGTTGTAATTCAGTCATTATCATTCAGTAATTTCATTCGGTAATTATCACTATGTAATTTTTCACTTGTTAATAATCATTCATCCGTGTTCACCGTTCGGAATAACTTCGAGTTGTGTATCGATATGGTTCATTATTTCAACCTTATTCGGGAAACGAAACAAGAGTATTATTTTGATTGTTGTAATTGATTCATTAGTCGATGTTGTAGTTGGAGTTCATGTCATTTCAAATCTCCTCATTTTTCAAATTGTGTTTTGTTGGGCGAACCATGGTAATCATTTCTTGGAACCACCGTTTTGGGGTTTCCGTACTTCCATTTCGTGTTATTGTTTCCAAAATATTGATTCCTATTGCTTTTATTCTCTTCCCGGATCATTTTTCATCTTTTTAGGACCCAAGGGGGGTGTGGGCCACGGCACAAGGAGTGTGCGCCGCGACACACACAGTTTCCAGTTTTGGCCGAGCAGCCTGTATCGTGGGCTACGGCTCATGCCGGTAGGGCCGCGGCACACTGCCGAGTCACTGCCGCGGCACACTCGTCCGGGCCGCGGCACACTCATGTTGCAACTTATCGGCCAAACCGTCTGTACCGGGGGCCGCGGCTCATGCCGACGGGGCCACGGCACACTGCCGAGTCACTGCCGCGGCACACTCGTCCGGGCCGCGGCACGCTGCCGATCACTGGGGGCAGTTTTGGCCCTGTGCCGCGGCACACAGTGCAGTCAGCACTATAATTGCGTTTTTTGAGCGAGATCAACCCATTTTTTCATTTCATCCACCTTGTTCCGAGAGAGAAGGCTTGAGGGAGAGAATTTTCATCATCTATCACTTGAGTGTTTGATTATTCTTCATCTCCTTTCGATCGTGAAGCTCGGATTGTGGATCTAACGCGATTTCATCGGATTAAAGTACTTGGATCTTCAAAGGTAATATTCATCAAACCTCTTGGATTTTAATTTTGTATTGAGATATGATGTATTGGATGTTAAGATCATGTTGTATGAAGTGATATACGCATGATGATGGACATGTTTGATTATTCATTGTATTATTGATGGATTATTCAAGAACGCTTTGAATATTGTGTTGGATTTGGGGGTTTTCGATTAATTGTTGTTGAAATCACGATTTTGGATATTCATAATGGATTATTGATCGTATTGAAGATGTTTTGTTGGTTTGAACCACTTCTTGGGGATTTGATGTTAGTATTATTGAGGTTTGGTTATAAACAATCGAAGTTTGGCCACAAAGTGTTCTATATAATGCCCCAATGAATTTGGTTTAATCGTATCGACGTTTTGAGTTCGTTATATTAGTGTTTGATTCATATATTGAACAGATTGTTGGTAATTGTATTATTCAAGGTTGTTCGAGCGACCGATATCTCAATTAGGACGTTGTTCGTGGAAGGATAATTGTCACTGGTGTTGAGTAAGTTAATTCTTACTCAGTTAAAAGGATATTCATTCCTTTTGTTGTTGTTCATTCATAATCGTAATTCATTCATAAGGTACTAACCGTTTTAAAACTTGTAATTGTCATCTAATTACTTCATTCACGAGGAACGACGGTTCCAATCATTTCATTGAGCTGTTCATTTCACCATCATTTCATCTTGGTGAGTCATTATTCATTTTTGATGTCACTTTTGTTATATCGTGGCATTTCGGGTCATACTGGCGTGCCAGTTGGTATGTGTAGGATTTTCATGTCGGGCACATTTAAGTCGTGTGTTGGTTGTTGGCCTCACATTGGACTGTGCACACGAGTCAATTGCTTCGTGAGACTGATTAGGTACAAGACCACATGTGTATTCGATCGATACTCGTTGGTGGCTTGTGCACGGACACATTTCCATCCCGGACGTAGTGTGGCGCCATTCCTTCAAGCCGTACTGTTAGTTGATTCATATAACATGTTTGATTGCGTATGTTTCGACAGGATTATGTGTATTCAACTCTTGAGGATTGTTGTTCGTAATCGGCCCCGTTGGGGGATATTGTTTTTCAGGTCATGGCAAGGCGAAAGCACGGGGAGAGCACGTTGACGGCGAGGAGTCCCAATGATACTAGAAGGGGGCCCCAGTCTTTTCAGTCATTTATGTTTCCTTCATTTATTCCACTGCAAACATTCCGTTTGAATACTCATTTCACTCAGTGTTGTATATTTTATCTCCATATAAAATATGCATGTATTCTGTATTATCCTAGATGTGTTGTATGAAACTCCTCATCGGAGTAATTATTGTTGTAATGTGGTTCGGTACTACATTTACCCTGTGTAATTCATTCATTTTCATTCGCCTGGTGGGTCCCAGTCGGGGTCCACGGCACTGTAATATCCGCCTAGGTTGGGGTGTTACAGAGTTGGTATCGGAGCGTGGTTTTGAATACTACCTTCCGAGTCATGTCTCATTTGAAATCATCGTCATCAGACTGGTATCATTGGACTTTCGCGTCACGTGTGACCTGTGTAAATTCCGAGCCAATCAGACCAAGAACTGTAAGATTTCTAACGCCATTGTATAATTTCTGGCAATAATCATTCATCCAGAATTCATCAGTTAACAATCCTCAATCATCATTTTCATTTTGACCAGGACGGTCATGTTAACTCATTTATCACTCAATTCATTTCATTACTCAGTTGTTGATCTGGAAGATCATATCATTAATCTTGTTAACTTGTTCAAGATAATCATTTCAAGAATTTCACCAGATAATCATGTCACCTCAATTAATCATTCATGTAATCACTATGCTAGAGCGCGTGTGCTCATTTTCATCATTTCATGGCATAATCATAATGTGATATTCTTGCGAGAGATATAATCATCATGTGACTTTCCTACTTCAGTAAGGAGAGAGCAAGAAGAGGACACGGAGGACGAGGCCGCAGTGCGGGCCGAATCCCGAGAGCTCGTATGAATACACGTGCGAACGCGAGAAATAATGCTAATTCATCGAGTATCGACGCTGCCACTCATTCACCTAGACGTGATCATTCACTATCGGGGAGTCGTACCCGGGGCACAGCTCAGTCAGAAGGTGTTCGGGTTGACCCACTCACTTTTATGCAGGGCATGATGGCCCAAATGACTCAGATGGCACAACTAATGGAGACGATGCATAATTCATCTAATCAAAATCAACAGGCTCCCCCGCCGCCACCTCCGAGGCAAGAGAGGAATGTGAGCAGTATCATCGGGGACATCTCTCGCCAAAAGCCACCTACTTTTGAAGGCTCATCTGAGCCGGCGGATATTGTTCATTGGCTCGAACATTTCGAGAAGTTATTTGCTATGGTAGAGTGTCCCGAAGGACACAAAGTCTCAGTTGCGGCTTACTATCTGGGTAAAAGTGCACATTCTTGGTGGTTGTCGTTGAAGCCCACCGAAGGATCATCTACTTGGGATCAGTTCAAAACTCTCATGATGGAGAGGTATTATCCAGCCCCACTCAGGGAGGCTAAATTGTCGGAATTACTCACTCCCGACCTCTCAGCGGATGACAATGTTCTTGCCATCGCCGAAAAATTTCTGGAACCTTTTCCGTTCGCCTCATCTATCATTCACTCTGAGGCGAACAAGATCAAGTATTTCAGCAAGAGGCTGAAACCTCATATGCGGCTACAGTTGCTTAATCATAATTGCACCACTCTGGCCGAATTCATCGAGAAAGCTCTTACTTACGAGCTTACTGCTAAGGAGATTGCTAAGCAACAACCTTCATCTGCTGGCAAGAAGTCTAAGAACCGTAATCAGTCTGACGGCAGTCAGGCCACTTTCAAGAAACCACATGCGGGCTCTACCTTTTCTGAGCAACCTCCTATCGCGCCTAAACCCGCGGAATCTCAGTCACGAGCGGCAAGTTCGGCCGTCACCTGTTTCAACTGTGAAGAACAGGGTCATTTTAGCACCAAATGTCCGAAACAGACTGTCACATGCCATAACTGTGGAATTGCTGGGCATAGGGCCTGTTTTTGCCAAAGGGACTCTAAACCCACGCCGGCGTCATCTCAGGCCCCAGGACATTCAGCGGTGTAGAATCAGGCCACTCAGTTAGTGTCGTTCACGATGACAGGAGCTAACAAAGGCGGAGCCAAGAGCTATTAGACAGGAGCATCTGGTTCGGGGGCAGGCAAGCCCCGAATTTACGAGATGAAGAAGACCGACGATCCAGAGGCCCGAATGATCTCAGGTACACTCGATATTCTATCTCAACCTGTGTGTACCCTTTTTGATACTGGTGCATCGCATTCATTCATTTCCGAGTCATGTTTGAGTAGACTACGTCTGGGTAGTGCTACTAGTTGTGAACCTTATGTCATTGGTCTACCTGATGGTAGACGAATTATCAGAAATCGTGAGATTCAGAATTGTCCGATTCAGCTTCAGGGCCGTGTATGGCTAGCAGACCTAATCGTGGTAGATTTACTGAGAGACGACGTCATTTTGGGTATTGATTGGATGGATCGTCACGATGCCATCATTAGTGTCCGTAAGCCTATGGTCACTATCATTTCAGACGATGGGGTTGAATGTGTTTTTCAGGGAGGTAATCCCGGCTGTTCTGGTAAGGTCATTAACTTGATGAAAGCAGTGAAATTACTCAGTCAGGGGTGTGTTGGTTATTGGTGCTATATGACCAAAACCGAGAAATCATCAGTAATGTTGACGGATATTCTGGTAGTGAGGGAATATGCCGATGTTTTTCCAGATGAGTTACCTGGTTTGTCTCCACAGAGCGATGTGGAATTCACGATTGAGTTGGAGCCCGGTACGTCCCCGATATCGAAGGCACCGTACCAGATGGCCCCGACCGAAATGCAGGAATTAAAGAACTAACTTGAGGAGTTGTTCGAGAAAGGTTATATCCATCCGAGTGTGTCCCCGTGGGGAGCACCAGTGTTGTTTGTCAAGAAGAAGGATGGTTCGTTCCGCTTGTGTATTGATTACCAGGAATTGAACTGGGTGACGATCAAGAATAAGTATCCTTTACCCCGTATCGATGATCTTTTGGATCAACTTCAGGGAGCTTCAGTATTTTCCAAGATTGACTTAAGATATGGATATCATCAGTTTCGGATTCGAGAGTCGGATATTGCGAGGACGGCGTTTCGAACACGCTATGGTCATTATGAGTTTGTGGTTATGCCGTTTGGATTGACTAATGCACCTATTCATGGAGTTAATGAATCGGGTTTTCATCAACTTTTTGGATCAGTTTGTTGTTGTCTTCATCGATGACATTTTGTTTTATTCTCGTAACCGAGAGGAACATGAGGTTTATCTTCATCAGGTTCTCGACGTGTTAAGACGAGAGCAACTTTATGGAAAGTCTTCCAAGTGTGAGATCTGGATGTCCGAAGTGACTTTTCTCGGGCATGTAATTTCATCAGATGGAGTGCGTGTTGATCCTCAGAAGACGGAGGCTATCCAGGATTAGTTACCTCCGATGAATGTTAAGGAAATCCGAAGCTTTCTCGGATTAGCCGGTTATTATCGGCGGTTTGTGGAAGGATTTTCTAAAATCGCTCAACCCTTGATGAACCTTTTGCGAAAGGATAAGAAATACACGTGGTCCGACGCGTGTCAATGGATTTTTGAGGAACTCAAGAGCCGGTTAATGTCGGCACCTGTACTTTCCTTGCCGCAAGGGACGGAAGGATTTGTGGTTTATAGTGATGCGTCCGGGCAGGGTCTCGGATGTGTGCTCATGCAGAATGGGAAGGTTATTGCCTATGCTTCACGGCAATTGAGACCTTACGAGGTTAATTATCCGAACCCCGACCTGGAGCTAGCAGCCGTGGTTTTCGTGTTGGAAATTTGGCGTCATTACCTTTATGGCGTTACATGTCAGATATTCACCGATCATAAGAGTTTAAAGTATATATTTACTCAGAAGGAGTTAAATATGCGACAGAGACGGTGGTTGGAACTAATCAAAGATTATGATATCGAGATCCTTTACCACCCGGGCAAGGTGAACGTTGTCGCCGACGCCTTGAGTCGTAAGTCCGTTCAGGAGCAGATGCTTGCTCATTTAACAGTTCAAAAGGAGCTTCAGCAGGAATTCCTTAGACCCGAGATCGAGGTCTGGCTTCAGCGAGTACAAGGGCAACTTTGCATGTTAGAGATTTCATCGTCACTTGAGGAGGCAATCAGAGAGAATCAGGGTTCAGACCCATCACTGTTGCGCATCCGTGAGGATGTGGCTCATGGGAAAGCCCCTGGCTTTGTGATCCACGGGGATGGATTTTTGCGTTTTAAGAATCGGTTATGCGTACCGGCGAATGACGAGTTGAAAAACTCGATTTTGAGAGAAGCTCATGCCACCCCTTATTCCGTTCATCCGGGGTCTAGCAAGATGTATAAAGACTTGAAACAAAATTACTGGTGGAGTAATATGAAGCGAGAAGTCGTGGAATTTGTTTCGAGATGCTTAACCTGTCAGCAAGTCAAGATTGAACATCAGCGACCAGCGGGTATGCTGAAACCTCTCCCTATTCCCGAGTGGAAGTGGGGAGACATTTATATGGATTTCATCATGAGTTTGCCGACGAGTCGTCGTGGCATGAACACAATCTGGGTAATTGTGGATCGCTTAACTAAATCAACTCATTTTCTTGAGATTAAGGATACGTAGAGGTCCCGAGAGACTTGCCCAGTTGTTTATCAAAGAGATAGTGAGATTGCACGGTACTCCTAAAAGTATCGTTTCCGATCGTGACGGACGATTCGGGTCTCGTTTTTGGAAATCAGTTCATCGTGCTATGGGAACTCAGCTTAATCTCAGTACAACTTTTCATCCTCAGTCCGACGGACAATCAGAGAGGACTATTCAGACTTTGGAGGACATGTTGAGGGCATGTGTCCTCGATTGGAAAGATGATTGGGAAGCCCAACTACCATTGATCGAGTTCACGTACAATAATAGTTGGCATTCTTCAATTAAGATGGCACCTTACGAGGCCTTGTACGATCGTCGTTGTCGATATCCTTTGTGTTGGGATGACTTATCAGAATCAATCGGCACTGAGCCCGATATGCTTATAGCCGCCCGTGAAAAGGTAGCTTTGATCAGGAGTCGTTTGTTGACCGCTCAGAGTCGACAGAAATCATATGCAGATAATCGTCGCCGACCGTTAGAGTTCGAGACGGGTGATCATGTTTTGGTCAAGGTATCCCCGAGTCGTGGTATCTTCCGTTTTGGGAAGAGGGG
The DNA here is from genome assembly GCA_033398695.1 of Orobanche coerulescens. Classification (NCBI taxonomy): domain Eukaryota; kingdom Viridiplantae; phylum Streptophyta; class Magnoliopsida; order Lamiales; family Orobanchaceae; genus Orobanche; species Orobanche coerulescens. The sequence goes on along the minus strand of CM065802.1, from coordinate 117,041,301 downwards.
AAAGTTGAGTCCGAGATTCATTGGACCGTTTGATATTTTGGATCGAGTAGGCGAGTTAGCTTATCGATTGGCCTTACCTCCGGCGTTGAGCCGAATTCATAATGTGTTTCACGTCTCTCAGTTACGGAAGTATGTTGCCGACCCGAGTCACATACTTCAGTTCGACGAAATCGAGATCGCCGATGATCATTCATATGAGGAGCGTCCTATACGAGTTTTAGAGCGGCGAATCAAACAGTTGAGGAATAAGACGATTCCTTTGGTTAAAATTCGGTGGTCTAGACATGGAGTCGAAGAGGCTACTTGGAAAACCGAAGATAGTTTGAGGGAGAGTTATCCCGAGTTGTTTGACCCTTAGTTTCGGGGACGAAACTCTTTTACATGGGGGTGTATGTAATACCCGGTTGTAATTCAGTCATTATCATTCAGTATTTATCATTCAGTAATTGTCACTCATATTCAATCATTGTATTCATCGTTCAGAGTAATTGTATCGTCATTCATCATCAATCTAATTGGAGAATCGTGCCGTGTTTATCATCATTGTCATCTTTATTGTGGGTTGTGCGTGAAGAGTAGCGCGCGCTACCACTCAGCATTAGCGCACGCTAATGTTACCCTGGCTGCAGTCCATAAGGTACTGGACTGCAGGTGAGTTATAGGTAGCGCACGCTACGAATGGTAAGTAGCGCGCGCTAGTGGGTTGTAGTAGCGCACGCTAATATTTGGTGTAGCGCGCGCTAAGGTCGGATCAGGTTGAGTCCAGTGGCTACTGGACTGCATTTGATTAATTCATAGCGCACACTAGGAGTGGTCTTTAGCGTACGCAAACGGTGTAGTAGCGCACGCTAATTGTTGGTTGTAGCGCATGCTACCGAGATCAGATCAGAGGACAGAAGGTTCTGGACTCCAGTACTGCGCATCAGATAATTCTTTAGCGCACGCTAACATGTTGGGGTTAGCGCACGCTAAGCGTATAGCCGTAGTGCACGCTACAAAAAGGTACGTAACGCGCGCTACTATTTTCGGACAGTGGGTACTGGACGACCCAAAATACCCGTTAGCGCACGCTACGCACAAGGGCTAGCGCACGCTAACCTGAAATGACTATAAACTGGACAATGTAGCCCAGATTTCATCATTTATCATTCCTTCTCTTTCTCTCATCGGATTTGGGCGATTTCGGGCGATTTGGAGAGTATTCTCCGAGGTGTAATCATCAATCATCATCTTCAAGCTCATCATTCGGATTAATCATCATTTCATCATCTTCATCACATCAAATCAAAGGTTTTAATCTCTTGGATCTAGAATTTCGGATTTTGGGTTTTCCTTCCGATTGCTTCATATGAACTTAGATTGTTGTTGGAATATGTTAAATATGGATTATCTACCTTGGATTAATGTATTCCTACGGATTTTATGGCACATATTTCGGATTTCAAGAACTCTTTGGGGGTTGACTTTGATATTTTGGGGGGTTTTCGATTAGATGTTGTCGTTAACTCGAACTATGGATTCCTATGGGATTATTGATATCATTGGAAGTGTTTTGATGGTTTGGAATACTCATCTTGGAGTTGGTTTCGATATATTCGAGTCTGGATATTGTTGTATCGATGTTTGAGTCGGTTATGATCGTATTTGATTCGTGTAATGATCGAATTATTGGTAATTGTGTTATTTAAGGTTGTTTGAGCGACCGACATTTCATTTAGGACGTTGTTCGTGGACGGACATTCTTCATCGGTGCTGTGTAAGTTAATTCTTACTCGGTTAAAAGGATATTCATTCCTTTTGTTGTTGTTCATTCATAATCATAATTCATTCATCATTGTATTAACCATATTGAGATTTGTAATTGCCGAATAATCACTTCATTCACGAGGAACGACGGTTCCAATCATTTCATTGAGTTATCAATCACTTCACTGTTATTTCCATTTCGGTGAGTCATTCTTGAACTTGTCGAATTATTATTCATTGATATTCATTGTGGTCATTCTCATTCATATGACATTCTGGGTTCATATTGCGTGGCCGGGTGCGGATGTGTGGAATTTTTAGTCGAGCACACGATGGTCATGTACTGGGTTCACAGATACATTGGACCGTGCACATGGTAAAGCTTAACTCCGTGAGACTAATTAGGTTCAAGGACGGGTGTGTCCGGTCATTCGCCTTGTACACTTGCACAGAACACTACGGGTGTACTATGATACTCCTCTTCAGCGTAATTCATAATTAAGGATATTTCATAACTTCAGATAAATCATGATTGTGTATTTTCAACCCTTGAGGATTGTTGTTCTGTTTAACTGACCCCATTGGGGGATATTGTTTTTCAGGTCATGGCAAGGCTAAAGCACGGGGAGAACACGGTGACGGCGAGGAGTCCCAGTGATACTAGTAGGGGCCCCGATCTTTGAGTTATTCATGTTGTTGTCCTTTAATTTCCGCTGCAGACTTTCATTTGGATACTCCGTTTCATTCAGTGTGGTGTATTTTACCTTCATATAAAATATACTAGTATTCGGTATTGTCCTGGTGTGTTGTACTTAAACTCCTCCTCGGAGTATTTGGTAATATAATGTGGTTCGGTACTACAATTATATTATTTAATTCATTATTTTCATTCGCCTGGTGGATCCCAGTCGGGGATTCACGGCACTGTAATGTCCGCCTAGTTTGGGGTGTTACAGTCAGTCGTGTCGATCTTTCATTATCCGTGTGTCATTGTTTACTTCGGTGAGTCTTTTGATCCTTATTGGATATGTGATTATTTGAGTTTCGTTGTCATGTTGCATCGAGACATGTCCGGAGTTATATCTGCGTGCCGATTGTTTATTCTGTAGGATTTTTAGCTGGGCACACTATAGTTATGCGTAGATGTTTCCGCATTGAACCGTGCACACGAGACGTAGTTCTTGAGGCTAATTAGGTACATGTCCCATGTATATCCTGGATTCCATATATGGGGTGGACATGTGCACGAACACATTTCTGGATCGGGCGTACTGTGACGTCCATCTTTGAGCCGTATTGTTTGGTCGTTCATAGTCCATGTATGATTGTGTATGTTCGATAGTCGGGATTATTTCTTTGAGATCCATTATTGTTGATCATTTGAAGTGTACCTTGTTGATGGTATTCTCAGTTATTGTTGATCCTTTGTTGATCGTTTGGAGTTTACCTTGTTGAGGGTATTCTCGGTTATTATTGATCCTTTGTTGATCGTGTTTGGAGTTTATCTTGTTGACGGTATTCTCGGTCATTGTTGATCCTTTGTTAGTCGTGTTGGGGTTTACCATGTTGTCGATATTCTCAGTTGATTTATTAGTTGATCTGGTTATTGATTGTATGAGTATTCGGACTATACGTCGATATTTCGGGACTTGTTATCATTATTTTGTAGTAGCTGATTTACAAAAATGTTGTGTTATTAGTTTTATCCAGGTTGAGATTTGACTGTACAATCCGACGGATAGGATTTGGCACAGATGGTTCATTCCACATTTATGAGTTAAGATGATGTTTTAAGGATACATGGTATTGTTTGAATACAGTACAGATGATTGTAGTTGAGTTCATTTCGTCATTTGAGAATGTGAAATGTGGATTATGGTAAAGGATTGTTTTGGTATGGTTTGTCATGGGATGGTAAGGTATGACGGTAAGATTACATTAGTAGTATTCATACTTTGTTATTACATTGGTATGTAATTATTTATGTGATGCGATCGTTATCATTATTGAGTATTGTGGCTGACCCCGTCGTGGGCATTGTTTTAGGTACTCGGAGATCGAGCTAGTAGCGGTCGTGAAGAGATGAGCTTCTTGGGTGATACTAGTTGTGGCATGTTTTTGAGAATAAGGTATTCTTTCTGGTTGTTTTATTCTACTGCGTGTGTATTTTAAAATGGCTTTCCGGTATTTTTACCAACTCATGTATACTTTAAAAACGGCCTCTTGGTATTTTGCGAACTTGGGTTATTTCGTTAATCCGATTTTCTAAATTATTTTATCGGTACGTTTCAGTGGTGGCTTAGCATACGTTTTGGAGACTGTCGAGATTTGGCATTTCGCCTTGTATTTTCAAATAGTATTTGATGACGGTATTTGAGAACTATATTTTGGAAAATATTTGAGCATTTAAAATATTACCGTCATCGGTCTTTTGGGATTTTTAAACGTTTTTGAAATGGTTTTTAGCCTGGTGGGTTCCGGTGCGGGACCCATGGCGCTGTAATATCCCGGATGGTTTTGGGGGTGTTACAAAAGATAGTATCGGAGCTTGGGTTTTGTGAAACCCGGGCGTGTGTGTTATGTGCCTCTACCAGTATGGTAGTAGCGTGGCTTTTGAAAATGATTTCCTGACTTTTGAGTCAAACTGATTTTTGGAGCTTCCAAAATTTTTGAGACCTTTTAAAATTGCTATTTGTGATATTGGTGTGTGTTGGTTGTGTTGAGACTTCGTATGGGAGTCGTGTGCTAGTATCACGGGAGATCATCGGCTTCACGCACCTATAAGTATATCATTTTGGTTATTCGCTTGTGGCGACGATTGATTGTCTTTGTGATGAGTTTGGAAATTTTGGATTGATCTGTTGTTTGTGACAAGATTGCAAGTTTCGAGGACGAAACTTATGTTAAGGGGGATAGTATGTAATACCCGAATTTTCAGTATAAATTTTTCGCATTATTTTATCTGAGATATACTGGATAGCTTGGTGTCTATACAGTATGGATAAAATAAATGGAGAACTGAGACAGTTGCATTTGTGCAATTGATGTGATTGGTTGACAATTATAATTGAGGATATCGTGTATCAGATTGTTTTAATTGTGATGTGATATCGGGTATATCATAGGAGAATATCATTGGAATGAATATATGTATTCTGTATGCCATATGTTCGTATTCTGTATGCCGAGAGATTGGACAAGAATGACTGAATATGGCTAAGTACAACCACATTAGCGCACGCTAGAATGTATGCCTAGCGCACGCTAAGATGTATACTTAGCGCACGCTACGGTGCATACGTAGCGCACGCTAAGAGGTTAGTGTTACGTACGCTAAGGAGGTCCCCTAATGTACGTAAGGTATTCTGGATAAGGTCCGGAAGGTGGCCGACAGGTAGACCCAGGTTGATTATTATATGCACTTAGCGCATGCTAATGGATATTGGTAGCGCACACTAATTTTAGATCGGTCAGCAGGAAATCTTGGCTTTCGGCGAGTGGACCCGGCCACCTTCGACGCTTGTCAGGATAAGGTCAACATATGTTTGTCATGTAGGGCTAGCGCACGCTAAACCATATGGTTAGCACACGCTAATTCCAGATCTGGCAGAGAGAATCCCGGTAATCACGGATGCTTTCAGCATGTGGGGGCACGGGTGTTAGGTGCAGACTGTAGCAAGTCAACTGCGGATAGCGTACGCTAAGGTTAAGGACTTGCATGCGCTAGACAGAATGGTTACGTACGTTAATGCATGAGAACTATGTACGTAAGTTGATGTACGAAGCAAGATAGTAGCCTTTGGGTTGCGATAGCGTACGCTAACAAAGTCAGTTAGCGCATGCTAAATATAAGGTTTAGCGCACGCTAGTAATTTATTTTATAAAAGGAGACAAACGGGTACTGAGAGGCATTTGTCCATTCTCCTTCCTTCAGTCGATAGAGAGAGCCTTGGGAGGTACTAGAAGTTCCTAAACAATCTGAGATGATGATCTTTAACAAGATTAAGATGGAGAGCATGGATTAAGGCCTTGTTCTTGAAGTTACTCATGATTCTTGGAATGAAGTTCAATTGTTCTTCTTGGTTCGTCCATATAAGGTAATTCTCGTATCCCTTTGATAGTGTTCATTTTTAAAGGATTATTACTTGTGAGGGAGCATGTTGGATTATAATGTGATGATGTTATATGAGATTTATTGGAATTGTGATAAGATAATTCAGATGCTAATCATGATTCTTGTGGTGAATTGTGTTGTTCATCTTCTTGAGATAAGTTGGTTAATCCTTCTCCTCATTTTCGGATGTTGATTTTGATATTGATACCTTCTCCATATGATGATAGTTATGATGGTTTTGTTGCGATTCTTGAGGTTATATGAATTGCATGATGAAGAAAGTGATAACATGACGATATGTACATCGGATTATGTCGTTTTGAACGTGATTTCGGATATCTCATGTTCTTGAAGAACTCTTGAATTATATGATATGATGATTATGTATAGGAGGTGATGGTGTTTTGGATATGAATATGGGATATTCATATCTAGAACTAAGTATGTGTTTTGATATAATATTCGTATAAGAATACGAATATGATTTTCGAGTATGGTGATGAGATGAATTTGGAAAGGTTGTGTTTGATCTTGGAGTATGGTTTCCGTTACATTCATATCCGTAGCCGCAAGATGTTAGTTGATGCTTGGAATGCATGCAACTGTACAGCATCAGCGCACGCTAAGCCTATTTGCTACCGCATGCTACGTTATGTGTTTAACGTGCGCTAAGTATGCAGACAGTGCAGTATTTTTGTGTTGTGATTATGAATTCGTGATGGTTTGAAGTAGATTGTTCAAGACTTTGTTTAATCGAGATATTGTGGAACCGTGGGTTTGTTGATCGGTTATTGATTGATAATTATGATTTATCGGATTTCGTCTTGTATTGTAGATATGAGTTCGTACTTGTTTGAGTTGTATTGTTCGGTTTTGTATGTGATCGAGGTATTGTTGAGCCATTGAGTTTGATTGGTTGGTTATACCGGTTATTGATTATTATCGGATGTGTTGTCATTTGATTACTGTATTAGGTCGCGATAATTGATCGTTGATTATGACCGTTCTGTTGCGGTTGAGGCTGAATAGTTTATAGACTGCTTTTGGTCGGGGCTGAGGAGCTCGTAGACGAAGGCAATGGATTTTGGTAACAGCTTCGTGGTATCGTTATCGAACAAGTTTATACTTGTTCAGTTTATAATATTTAATGAATGATTTTGCTTTCATTTTATTTATGGTTCAAATAGAAATGATATTATAAGTGTAAATTGTCGGGATGATGATTTGTTCATGGAAAGGATATTGGCTTCGGCTTTGAGGTAATTTAAGCATTGTTCAGTTATGGGAATAATTAGTATGTTGAGTTGTTGTATATGTTGAGGTTTCCTATAATGAGATTCGTATTGGTTGTTCGATGAGGGATGTTGATCCCAGGACGGTAGTGTTGAGATTGTTGCTCGCATTGGTCATTCTTTGGGGATTGTGATCCCAGGATGTCTGTTTTGGATAATGTCGGTCGTGTCGATCTTTCATTATCCGTGTGTCAATGTTCACTTCGGTGAGTCTTTCGATCCTTATTGGATATGTGATTCTTTGAGTTTTATTGTCATGTTGTATCGTGACATGTCTGGAGTCATATCTGCGTACCGATTGGTTATTGTGTAGGATTTTTAGTTGGGCATACTGTGGTTATGCATGGATGTTTCGGAATTGAACCATGCACACGAGACGTAGTTCGTGAGCCTAATTAGGTACACATCCCACGTATATCCTGGATTCCTTATACGGGGTGGACATGTGCACGGACATATTTCCGGATCGGGCGTACTGTGATGCCCATCTTTGAGCCGTATTTTTAGTCGTTCATAGTCCATATATGATTGGATATGTTCGACGGTTTCCAACTGGTTGTTCATACGCCCGAGGGTATGTTCGACAGTCGGGGTTATTTCGTTGAGATCTATTATTGTTGATCATTTGGAGTTTACCTTGTTGAAGGTATTCTCGGTTATTGTTGATTCTTTGTTGATCGTTTGGAGTTTACCTTGTTGAGGTTACTCTCGGTTATTTTTGATCCTTTGTTGATCGTGTTTGGAGTTTACCTTGTTGATGGTATTCTCGGTCATTGTTGATCCTTTGTTAGTCGTGTTGGGGTTTACCATGTTGTCGATATTCTCAGTTGATTTATCAGTTGATCTTGTTATTGAGCGTATGAGTATTCGGACTGTACGTCGATGTTTCGGGACTTGTTATCATTATTTTGTAGTAGTTGATTTACATATATGTTGTGTGTTATTGGTTTTATCCAGGTTGAGATTTGATTGTGCAATCCGACGGATAGGATTTGGCACAGATGGTTCATTCCACACTTATGAGTTATGATGATGTTTTGAGGATACTTGGTATTGTTTGAATACAGTACAGATGATTGTTGTTGAGTTCAGTTCGTCATTTGAGAATGTGAAATGTGGATTATGGTAAAGGATTGTTTTGGTATGGTTTGTCATGGGATGGTAAGGTATGACGGTAAGATTACATTGGTAGTATTCATACTTTGTTATTACATTGGTATGTAATTATTTATGTGATTGATCGTTAGCATTATTGAGTATTGTGGCTGACCCCGTCGTGGGCTTTGTTTTAGGTACTCGGAGATCGAGCTAGTAGCGGTCGTGAAGAGATGATCTTCCCGGGTGATACTGGTTGTGGCATGTTTTGGAGAATTGAGTATTCTTAAAATGGCTTTCCGGTATTTTTACCAACTCATGTATACTTTCAAAATGGCCTCTTGGTATTTTTACCAACTCATGTAGCTTGAGTTATTTCGTTAAACCTATTTTCCTAAATTATTTTATCGGGACGTTTAAGTGGTGGCTTAGCGTACGTTTTGGAGACTGTCGAGATTTGGCATTTCGCCTTGTATTTTCAAATAGTATTTGATGACGGTATTTGAGAACTATATTTGGAAAATATTTGAGTATTTAAAATATTACCGTGATCGGCCTTTTGGCATTTTTAAATGTTTTTGAAATGGTTTTTAGCCTGGTGGGTTCCGGCGCGGGATCTTCGACGCTGTAATATCCCGGATGGTTTTGGGGGTGTTACAAAATATGGTATCAGAGCTTTGGTTTTGTGAAACCCGGGCGCGTGTGTTATGTGGCTCTACCAGTACGGTAGTAGCGTGGCTTTTGAAAATGATTTTCCTGACTTTTGAGTCAAACCGATTTTTGGAGCTTCCAACATTTTTGAGATCTTTTCAAATTGCTAATTGTGATATTGGTGTGTGTTGGTTGTGTTGAGACTTCGTCTGGGAGTCGTGTGCTAGTATCACGGGAGATCATCGGCTTCACGCACCTGTAAGTATATCATTTTGGTTACTCGCTTGTGGCGACGATTGATTGTCTTTGTGATGAGTTTGGAAATTTTGTATTGATCTGTTGTTTGTGACAGGATTGCAAGTTTCGAGGACGAAACTTATTTTAAGGGGGGGTAGTATATAATACCCGTATTTTTAGTATAAATTTTTCGCGTTATTTTATCTTAGATATTCTGGATAGCTTGGTGTCTATACAGTATGGATAAAATAAATTGAGATCTGAGATAGTTGCATTTGTACAATTGACATGATTGGTTGACAAATATAATTGAGGATATCATGTATTAGATTGTTTTAATTGTGATGTGATATCGGGTATATCATAGGAGAATATCATTGGAATGAATTTATGTATTCTGTATGCCATATGTTCGTATTCTGTATGCCGAGAGATTGGACAAGAATGGATGAATATGGCTAAGTACAACCACGTTAGCGCACGCTACAATGTATGCCTAGCGCATGCTAAGATGTATACTTAGCGCACGCTACGATGCATACGTAGCGCACGCTAAGAGGTTAGAGTTACGTATGCTAAGGAGGACCCCTAACGTACGTAAGGTATGCTGGATAAGGTTCGGAAGGTGGCCGACAGGTAGGCCCAAGTTTATTATTATATGCATGTAGCTCATGCTAATAGATATTGGTAGCGCACGCTAATTTCAGATCGGTCAGCAGGGAATCTTGGCTTTCGGTGAGTGGACCCGACCACCTTCGACGCATGTCAGGATAAGGTCAACGGATGTTTGTCATGTAGGGCTAGCGCATGCTAAACCGTGGTTAGCGCATGCTAATTCCAGTCCTGGCGGAGAGAATACTGATAATCACGGATGCTTTCAGCATCTGGGGGCACGGGTGGTAGGTGCAGACTATAGCAAGTCAACTGCGGATAGCGTACGCTAAGGTTAAGGACTTGCGTGCGCTAGACATAATGGTTACGTACGTTAATGCATGGGAACTACGTACGTAAGTTGATGTACGAATCAAGGAAGTAGCCTTTGGGCTGCGATAGCGCATTAGCGCACGCTAGTAATTTTTTTTATAAAAGGGGACAGACGGGTACTGAGAGGCATTTTGTCCATTCTTCTTCCTTCAGTCAATAGAGAGAGCCTTGGGAGGTACTTGAAGTTTCTAAACACTCTGAGATGATGATCTTTAACAAGATTAAGATGGATAGCATGGATTAAGGCCTTGTTCTTGAAGTTACTCATGATTCTTGGAATGAAGTTCAATTGTTCTTGGTTCGTCCATACAAGGTAATTCTCGTATCCCTTTGATAATGTTCAATTTTAAAGGATTATTAGTTGTGAGGGAGCATGTTGGATTATAATGTGACGATGTTATATGAGATTTATTGGAATTGTGATAAGAGAATTCGGATGTTAATCATGATTCTTGTGGTGAATTGTGTTGTTCATCTTCTTGAGATAAGTTGGTTAATCCTTCTCCTCATTTTGGATGTTGATGTTGTTATTGATACCTTCTTCATATGATGATAGTTATGATGGTTTTGTTGCGATTCTTGAGGTTATATGAATTGCATGATGAAAAAAGTGATATCATGATGATATGTACATCGGATTATGTCGATTTAAATGTGATTTCGAATATTTCATGTTTTTGAAGAACTTTTGAATTATATGATATGATGATTATGTATAGGAGGTGATGGTGCTTTGGATATGAATATGGTATATTCATATGTACAACTAAGTATGTGTTTTGATATAATATTCGTATAAGAATACGAATATGATTTTCGAGTATGGTGATGAGATGAATTTGGAAAGGTTGTTTTTGATCTTGGAGTATGGTTTTCGTTACATTCATATTCGTAGCCGCAAGATGTTAGTCAATGCTTGGAATGCATGCAACTGTACAACATTAGCGGACGCTAAGCTTACTTGCTGGCGCACGCTAACGGGAGCAACTTAGCGCACGCTACGTTATGTGTTTAGCATGCACTAAGTAGGCAGAAAGTGCAGTATTTTCGTGTTGTGATTATGAATTCGTGATGGTTGAATTAGATTGTTCAAGACTGTGTTTAATCGAGATATTGTGGAACCGTGGTTTGTTGATCGGTTATTGATTAATAATTATGATTTATCGGATTTCGGCTTGTATTGTTGATATGAGTTCGTAATTGTTTGAGTTGTATTGTTCGGTTTTGTATGTGATCTAGGTATTGTTGAGTCATTGAGTTTGATTGGTTGGTTATACCGTTTTTAATTATTATCGGATGTGTTGTCGTTTGATTATTGCATTAGTTCGCAATAATTGATCGTTGATTATGACCGTTCTATTGCGGTTGAGGCTGAAGAGTTCATAGATTGCTTTTGGTCGGGGCTGAGGAGCTCGTAGACGAAGGCAATGGATTTTGGTAACAGCTTTGTGGTATCGGTATCGAGGCAAGTTTATACTTGTTCAGTTTATAATATTTAATGAATGATTTTGCTTTCATTTCATTTATAGTTCATATAGCAATGATATTATAAGTGTAAATTGTCGGGATGATGATTTGTTCGTGGAAAGGATATTGTGTCAGGACAGTTACAGTTATCAATTTGACGCATTTCACAAGTATCACGTAAATGTTCGGTCAGTGAGGTTAATAGCGTCTTTTGATTCAGTATGGAATATGGTTAATTATATTTGTGGCATGGTAATACGAAATAGGACTTGTATATAAATTTAAAAATATTCTCAATAATTTATTAACGGTCTGATGGGTTCAGGTCAAATATATTAGATGGATAGGTTCGATGAAACGAAAACGAGGTTTACCTGAAATAGGTTGAAAGGACATTTTTATCCTTAGGTTCAAGCCTAAGCGTTTGGAGTATGAAACGAAATCGGATGGTTATGAAATTTCCAGAAAATTCAGAAATTTCCGGTTTCGGGACTGAAATTTCCAGAAATTACGGTATTGCCCCAAAACTTAAGAAAACCGTTCCGAGGCTTGTAGAGCTATAAATTTAGCTTGGAATTTAACGGAATTTTACGAGATGACTCGTGATGAACTTGGAATTCTAGATTTGTGAAAATTCCATAAAAATTTTGGACTTGGTGCAGAAGTTTGGAATTCTTCCATTTTGACCCCGAAATTATTTTAAAATTACGATTTGGACTATTAAGTTTAGATATCGAACTCCGAATCACTTGAAAATTTATGGACAGCCTATACCGTTTTCTTACAATCACTTGAAACTTTCGGAAGTCGGAAAATGACCTCCCGTCTCACACTATATGGTTCGGCCATAATCATGCACCCCAAGGTGAGTATTTTGTTTGCATGTTTTAAGTTTAAAGTTAGACTAAAAGGATTATTACTAGAAATTATGGAAATGGAAGTAGAAAGTGAGGTTACCTATTTCTTTGCTTGAATTTTCTTCTTCTTCTTCCTCCTTCTTCCTTTTTGGTCCAGCCCTCCCCTCTCTAGACTCTCAAATGCAGATTTTGTGTTGGTGTGTGTGGGAGAAAGTGTGTTGGGTGTAAGTATTAAAAAGGGTGTTTTTTAAGTATGGTTAAGGCATGGGAAATGGGGTAGTAACTATGTCTCTTGCATGAGGAGACACGGGGCTTTAAAAAATGTTGATTCCCTCTCTTTTTCTCCCCATTTGGTCGCCCCAATATGTGTGTGTGTGTTATATTATTTTTTTTGTTGTTAATTTAAGAGTATAATTATAATGGTAAATGATTTAATTAGTTAGGTTGGGCTTTGAATTGTAACTTCAAGTCTTATGATTTTATTAAGTTGGGTTGAGTCCACTAGTGAGTCCACATATAATTAGGTGTTGACAAATAGCCCAATAGGTGAATCAACACACTATTATAAATTTTATTATTTGGTTTATTAAATAAATTACAAAGTTAAATTGTGAAATAAAATAAAATAGATGTAGGTTATATCATCTCATAAAATAACTATTATTAAATTACATCATGATTTAGTATATTGTACATGTGATAATCCATCGAATTTAGGGGGTTTTACATCCTCCCCTCCTTAGAAGAATTTGGTCCCCAAATTCCTACTTGAACAACTCGGGGTAAGATTTCTTCATTTCTTCCTCAGCCTCCCACGTCGCATCTTCCTCTCTGTTCTGATTCGACCAGACGACTTTAACTAGAGGAATTTGCTTCTTTCTCAATTCGGGTACTTGCTGGTCGAGGATCTTGATTGGCTTCTCTTCATAAGACAAGTTATCTTTGATTGACGGAATGTCAGAAGTAAGATTGTGCGTTGGGTCTGGATGATACTTCTTTAATCTCGAGACATGGAAAATGTCGTGCATTCCACACAGATTGGGTGGTAATTCCAACCGGTACGCTAAACGTCCAATCCTTTCTGTGATTTTGAATGGTCCTACATATCGGGGACTCAACTTTCCTCCTTTTCTTGACACTATCAAACCTTTCTGTGGTGTTAATGTAACACCCCCAAAACCTTACGGGAATATTACAGCGCCGTGGGCCCCACATTGGAGCCCACAAGGCTAAAATCATTTTCGCAAATGTTTAAAAATGCCAAAAGGCCCTTTGAAAGTAAACACACACACGCAGCGGATAAAAACACAGTTCAAAGAATACCGAAAGCCATTTTGAAATATACCACGCAGCGGATAAAAACATAATTAAATACATTTGCAGCGAAATTACAAAAACCAGAAAGAACACACAATCCGAACAACCACGCCATAGCCAGTATCACCGGAAAGCTCATCTCTTCACGACCGCTACTGGCTCGAACTTCGAGTACCTAAAAGGTAAAGCCCACGACGGGGTCAGCCATAATACTCAACAATGATAACGATCACATCACAAAAACAATTACATATCAATGTAGTCTACAGAGTAAGAACATTCCCCATGTAATCTTACCGAAATAACCTTACCAACCTGTCACAACCATAACAATCAATTCTTACCTTATCCCACGCCTCGTGTCCTTAAGTAATGAACGAACTCAAAAGTAACCAATTGCATCAGAATCAAACGATACCAAAATTCCCAAACTTATCATATATCAATTATAGAATGATCTGGCCAAGACTAACTCTGTCGGCTGGGTCGCACAATCGAATCCCAATCCTGATAAAACCAATATCACATGGCACACCTGTAATCCAACTGTTCTGAGACAATAGCAAGTCCCGAATATCAATGCAAAACACGAATGTTGACACAGTCAATAATGATAAACAATTAATGCATCACAACGGAAATATCAAAGACATGATATTTCCACACAAGATCGACAAAGGATCAACCAAGAACGAGAATGCCATGGTATGGTAACTCCAACAAGATCAAGGAAGAATCCATAACCGAGAATACCGACGACACGGTAAGGATTAATGAAGAATCAATAACAAGATCAAAAGAATCGACAACCAGAAATACCAACGGTACGATAAACTCAAATGAGAACAATAAAGGGTCAATAACCGAGAATACTGACGACACAGTAAACTCTAGCAAGATCAATAAGGAACAACAAACGGAAATACCAACGATACGGTAAACTCCAATAACATCAATCAAGGACTAATAACCAAGAATACCAACAGTGAGACAACTCCCAAACGGAATCAACAAGGATCAATAACGAACGAGATTACCAATGACAGGGTGAACTCCAAACGAGATTTATAAAGGATCGATATCAATGAGTTGACCATCGATATGGTAACTCCGAATGAGATTAGTAAAGGTTCAACGGCGACAGATACACGAGAGAATAAAATCGTCAACCATATACAAATCATATATACGGGGTTTCAAAGACAACCCGAATATCGAACAGACCCAATTATACATGGATTGTGAACGACCAATCAATAAGACTCAAGATGGACGTCACGATACGCTCGATCCGGACATGTGTCCGTGTACAGGCCAACCACGGGTATTGATCAATACACGTCTGGTCTCGTACCTAATCAGCCTCACGAAGTACGTCTCGTGTGCACGGTTCAGTATGAGGTCGAAACCAACATATGCTACACGTGCCCGTCCCGAAAATCCTACACATGAACGATCAGAACGTATCTGACTCCAGATATGCCACATACAACATGACAATAGATCTCGAAGAAACGCATATCCAATAAGGATCAGAAGATTTTCCAGAGGGAAACAATAACTCAATCATGAAAGACCGACACGACCACAATGTTGTATTCTGTCAGACAGTAGTCCACAGCATGCTCAACAATGCATATAATAATAGCATATAAGCTACCAAGGCAGCAGCCAAGGGTCACGGAAGCATCTACTCAGGAATACTCCGGACAATATCACATAAACTCCCAAGGCAACAGCCGAGGGTCACGGAAGCATCTACTCAGGAATACTACGGACATAGGTGCCATTTAGGTCTTATCCCCTAACACATTTCCATTCGGGTACCATACAGGTTTTATCCCCAACACATCGGCCCCACAGATTACGGCTCAAGAAAGAGCACTTCACAAAACGTAACAAACAATGGTGCACATCCACCGCATGGAATATCAACACACACATGCAATAATGCAACATGATGATTATCATAATCTAACAATATTAATTTACCTCAAGCTGGAGACGTTAACCTTTCCACGACCAACCGCCCTGAACGAATACACGGCTTATCTGACAATCCAAAATGAAGTACAGTCCACAACTAATACCAAACCACCATCCCGAGTTCAACATCGACACGATAACTAAACTTGATATCCAACTTCTCATACAATAGACCAAATTATAATTCACGTTCCCATTTCCATTAGACATCCTTAAAATCATATGCATTATGATTTATCTTACATACCACCATTCCGACAATTCATATATTCCATAATACCATTGCTATATGAATCATAAATGAAATGAAAACGAAATCATTTATTAACATTATGAACTGAGCAAGCATAACTTGCCTTGATACCAATTCGACGAAGCCGCTATCAATCCCGCCGTCTTCGTCTACAAGCTCCGCAGCACAACGGTTAACTTCAACGATCACTAAACGCAACCTAATGCAATAATTAGTTAACGATACGTTCAATAACAATCAACAACTGAAATGATCAACTAATCAAACTCAATGGTTCAACGATATCTTGATCATACGAAACCAACCCATATCAACTCTTAGCAATACGAACACAAGCCGAAATTCGGTGTTGAATAGTCCTAACAATGTCTTCGACATATAGTTCATATAACCGCAAGAATCGTAGCAACAAAACCATAATCATCTTCATACGAATCCTTCTTCAACGATAACATCAAAATCCGAATTCAAGGAGAGGATTATCAACATACCTCTAGAAGATGACATACACAAGTAATCACTTGTTTTGAATAGCACAGTGCGAAGAAATCGACAAAAGGGAAGGGTACCGATTCAACTTCCTTCAAAAGTTCATTCCTAAATCACAATAATATCAATTCAATCACCATCCATGCGAAAACGTATAGAATTTCCCAAGTTCAACTCATTGAGGCATTTCATCGAACACTTTGAAGGCATAATCCAATTCAATCGATTATTCAAAGAAATACTCGAATTTGTTCCACAAAACTTCAAGATTATTGAATGATTACGAGTATACAATCAAGTTCTACCAATAATCTGAATCAAAATGGAGCAAATCGGCCAAAACACCAAGAAACCTCAAGAAC
Organism: Orobanche coerulescens; assembly: GCA_033398695.1. Taxonomy (NCBI): domain Eukaryota; kingdom Viridiplantae; phylum Streptophyta; class Magnoliopsida; order Lamiales; family Orobanchaceae; genus Orobanche; species Orobanche coerulescens. The sequence continues at coordinate 117,024,451 of CM065802.1, read as the reverse complement.
ATCCAAAAACCAAAAGTTCATGTGCTTTTACCTTCGATCCGGGTGGAGGATGATGTTAATCCATGATTCCAACTTCCAAAACATGTTGTTATAAGTTGATTCTACACAAAACCATCAACTTTGCTAAAGAAATCGCAAAAGGGACGGAGAAAAATGGAAAATGATAAGGGTGACTCGGTCCAGGCCTTATATAGGCCGAGACCTGCCGGCCAGTTGCATACGTAACCGGCGGGTCCTTACGTACGTAGCCGGCCGCGGCCTAACCTTATGTCCAGTTTGTTCGGAAGCCTTACGTACGTAACCGGCAGCTCCCTTACGTACGTAATCGGCCATTACGGCCAGAATCGGCCACCGCTACGCACGTAATCGGCGATCCTAGCCCCCGAGTCACCGCCGACCATGCTCGCCATCCCAACGAAGTCACGTCCGGCCATGCTCGGCCATCCAGTCATCTCGGCCACGACTCGGCGCCGCCCGTAACGCACGTAACACTTGTTCCGCTATGCATGTAATACGACGTTGACTTGCCGCGATAATGGTCGTGTTACGCACGTAACACGCCCCGTATAACGCACGTAACACGACGTTGACTCACTGTCAACATCCTCCGCCGAAATTTGTCGACACGGTCCCACTGCCGACCACGACTCGATCGTCTCGATTCCCATGTTACGACGTAATGTCTCGCCATAACGCATTTAACTCTACCAATTTAACGTACGTAAGCTTCAACACATAACGTACGTAATGGCTTCCATACTTAGCCATTTCCAGCAATTCCTGTCCAACGTCTCGACATAACAAATATGAACATACGACATACTGAACACATATACGAAATCCCGAAAGTATTCTCATATGGTACGTCTGGTGCACGATATCCTCAATTACAACTGTCGACCAAGTACGGCAATCATAGAAATACCCATACGGTATATCCGACATCGAAAACACACCAAGCATGTAATATCCTAGAATCAAAATAACCTCGATAGACATACTGGCACAGCTGTCATAGTTTCGAAAATTATCCGCTCATATCGTGTCGGTCCCACTCTGTACAGTACATCCCAGATAAAATAATGCGAAAAATTCATAGTGAAATTATAGGATATTACATATCTACCCACTTAAATAAGTTTCGTCCTCGAAACTCAAAATCCTGTCACAATCAGTATCTCAATCCCGAAATATCTCAAAATCACGATACCATACTCAAATAATCATCATCAAAACTGAAATAACTGAAAGAACACACTTACAGGTCCGTGAAGTCGATGATCTTCCGTGATACCAGCATACGACTCCCATACAAAGTCTCAACACACAGGCATCGCAAATACAATAATTTGAAAATATTTCAAAAATTTTGAAACCTCCAAAATTGGTTTGACTCAAAAGTCAAAAAAATCATTTTCAAAAGTCACGGTACTACCGCACCGGTAGAGCCACATAACACACACGCCCAGGTTTTACGAAACCCAACCTCTGATACCATCTTCTGTAACACCCCCAAAACCTTACGGGAATATTACAGCGCCGTGGGCCCCACATTGGAGCCCACAAGGCTAAAATCATTTTCGCAAATGTTTAAAAATACCAAAAGGCCCTTTGAAAGTAAACACGCACACGCAGCGTATAAAAGCACAGTTCAATGAATACCGAAAGCCATTTTGAAATATACCACGCAGCGGATAAAAACATAATTAAATACATTTGCAGCGAAATTACAAAAACCAGAAAGAACACATAATCCGAACAACCACGCCATAGCCAGTATCACCGGAAAGCTCATCTCTTCACGACCGCTACTAGCTCGAACTCCGAGTACCTAAAAGGTAAAGCCCACGACGGGGTCAGCCATAATACTCAACAATGATAACGATCATATCATAAAAACAATTACATATCAATGTAGTCTCCAGAGTAAGAACATTCCCCATGTAATCTTACCGAAATAACCTTACCAACCTGTCACAACCATAACAATCAATTCTTACCTTATCCCACGCCTCGTGTCCTTAAGTAATGAACGAACTCAAAAGTAACCAATTGCATCAGAATCAAACGATACCAAAATTCCCAAACTTATCATATCTCAATTATAGAATGATCTGGCCAAGACTAACTCTGCCGGCTGGGTCGCACAATCGAATCCCAATCCTGATAAAACCGATATCACATGGCACACCTCTAATCCAACTGTTCCGAGACAATAGCAAGTCCCGAATATCAATGCAAAACACGAATGTTGACACAGTCAATAATGATAAACAATTAATGCATCACAACGGAAATATCAAAGACATGATATTTCCACAAAAGATCGACAAAGGATCAACCACGAACGAGAATGCCATGGTATGGTAACTCCAACAAGATCAACGAAGAATCCATAACCGAGAATACCGACGACACGGTAAGGATTAATGAAGAATCAATAACAAGATCAAAAGAATCGACAACCAGAAATACCAACGGTACGATAAACTCAAATGAGAACAATAAAGGGTCAATAACCGAGAATACTGACGACACAGTAAACTCTAGCAAGATCAATAAGGACCAACAACCGGAAATACCAACGATACGGTAAACTCCAATAACATCAATCAAGGACTAATAACCAAGAATACCAACGGTGAGACATCTCCCAAACGGAATCAACAAGGATCAATAACGAACGAGATTACCAATGACAGGATGAACTCCAAACGAGATTTATAAAGGATCGATATCAATGAGTTGACCATCGATATGGTAACTCCGAACGAGATTAGTAAAGGTTCAACGGCGACAGATACACGAGAGAATAAAATCGTCAACCATATACAGATCATATATACGGGGTTTCAAAGACAACCCGAATATCGAACAGACCCAATTATACATGGACTGTGAACGACCAATCAATAAGACTCAAGATGGACGTCACGATACGCTCGATCCAGACATGTGTCCGTGTACAGGCCAACCACGGGTATGGATCAATACACGTCTGGTCTCGTACCTAATCAGCCTCACGAAGTACGTCTCGTGTGCACGGTTCAGTATGAGGTCGAAACCAACATATGCTACACGTGCCCGTCCCGAAAATCCTACACATGAACGATCAGAACGTATCTGACTCCAGATATGCCACATACAACATGACAACAGATCTCGAAGAAACGCATATCCAACAAGGATCAGAAGATTTTACAGAGGGAAACAATAACTCGATCATGAAAGACCGACACGACCACAATGTCGTATTCTGTCAGACAGTAGTCCACAGCATGCTCAACAATGCATATAATAATAGCATACAAGCTCCCAAGGCAGCAGCCAAGGGTCACGGAAGCATCTACTCAGGAATACTCCGAACAATATCACATAAACTCCCAAGGCAACAGCCGAGGGTCACGGAAGCATCTACTCAGGAATACTCCGTACATAGGTGCCATTTAGGTCTTATCCCCTAACACATTTCCATTCGGGTACCATACAGGTTTTATCCCCAACACATCGGCCCCACAGATTACGGATCAAGAAAGAGCACTTCACAAAACGTAACAAACAATAGTGCACATCCACCGCATGGAATATCAACACACACATGCAATAATGCAACATGATGATTATCATAATCTAAGAATATTAATTTACCTCAAGCTGGAGACGTTAAGCTTTCCATGACCAACCGCCCTGAACGAATACACGGCTTATCCGACAATCCAAAATGAAGTACAATCCTCAACTAATACCAAACCACCATCCCGAGTTCAACATCGACACGATAACTAAACTTGATATCCAACTTCTCATGCAATAGACCAAATTATAATTCACGTTCCCATTTCCATTAGACATCCTCAAAATCATATGCATTATGATTTATCTTACATACCACCATTCCGACAATTCATATATACCATAATACCATTGCTATATGAATCATAAATGAAATGAAAACGAAATCATTTATTAACATTATGAACTGAGCAAGCATAACTTGCCTTGATACCAATTCGACGAAGCCGCTATCAATCCCGCCGTCTTCGTCTACAAGCTCCGCAGCACAACGGTTAACTTCAACGATCACTAAACGCAACCTAATGCAATAATTAGTTAACGATACGTTCAATAACAATCAACAACTGAAATGAACAACTAATCAACCTCAATGGTTCAACGATATCTCGATCATACGAAACCAACCCATATCAACTCTTAGCAATACGAACACAAGCCGAAATTAGGTGTTCAATAGTCCTAACAATGTCTTCGACATATAGTTCATATAACCGCAAGAATCGTAGCAACAAAACCATAATCATCTTCATACGAATCCTTCTTCAACGATAACATCAAAATCCGAATTCAAGGAGAGGATTATCAACATACCTCTAGAAGATGACATACACAAGTAATCACTTGTTTTGATTAGCACGGTGCGAAGAAATCGACAAAAGGGAAGGGTACCGATTCAACTTCCTTCAAAAGTTCATTCCTAAATCACAATAATATCAATTCAATCACCATCCATGCGAAAACGTATAGAATTTCCCAAGTTCAACTCATTGAGGCATTTCATCGAACACTTTGAAGGAATAATCCAATTCAATCGATTATTCAAAGAAATACTCGAATTTGTTCCACAAAACTTCAAGATTATTGAATTATTACGAGTATACAATCAAGTTCTACCAATAATCTGAATCAAAATGGAGCAAATCGGCCAAAACACCAAGAAACCTCAAGAACATCCAAAAACCAAAAGTTCATGTGCTCTTACCTTCGATCCGGGTGGAGGATGATGTTAATCCATGATTCCAACTTCCAAAACATGTTGTTATAAGTTGATTATACTCAAAACCATCAACTTTGCTGAAGAAATCGCAAAAGGGACGGAGAAAAATGGAAAATGATAAGGGTGACTCGGTCCAGGCCTTATATAGGCCGAGACCTGCCGGCCAGTTACGTACGTAACCGGCGGGTTCTTACGTACGTAGCCGGCCGCGGCCTAACCTTCTGTCCAGTTTGTTCGGCACCCTTACGTACGTAACCGGTAGCTCCCTTACGTACTTAATCGGCCATTACGGCCGTAACCGGCCACTGCCTACGTACGTAATCGGCCAGTCCTAGCCCCCAGCGAGTCACTGCCAACCATGCTCGGCCATCCCAACGAGTCACGTCCGGCCATGCTCGGCCATCCAGGTCATCTCGGCCACGACTCGGCCAGTCGCCCCGTAACGTACGTAACACTTGTTCCGTTGCGTACGTAATACGTACGTTGACTTGCTGCAGTACAATGGTCGTGTTTACGTAACACGTCCTGTATAACGTACGTAACACGTACGTTGACTCACCTGTCAACATCCTCCGCCGAAAGTTGTCGACACAGGGTCCCACCTGCCGACCACAACTCGATCGTCTGATTCCCATGTTACGTACGTAATATCTCGGCCATAACGTACGTAACTCTACCAATTTAACGTACGTAAGCTTCAACACATAACGTACGTAATGGCTTCCATACTTAGCCATTTCCAGCAATTCCTGTCCAACGTCTCGACATAACAAATATGAACATACGACATACTAAACACATATACGAAATCCCGAAAGTATTCTCATACGGTACGTCTGATGCATGATATCCTCAATTACAACTGTTGACCAAGTACGACAATCATACAAATACCCATACGGTATATCCGACATCGAAAACACACCAAGAATGTAATATCCTAGAGTCAAAATAACCTCGATAGACATACTGGCACGGCTGTCACGGTTTCCAAAATTATCCGCTCATATCGTGTCGGTCCCACTCTGTACAGTACATCCCAGATAAAATAATGCGAAAAATTCATAGTGAAATTCTAGGATATTACAGTTAACCTCAGGAAGACTTGATCTCCTACTTCAAATTCTAGATCCTTCCGACGTTGATCGGCGTAACTCTTCTATCTGCTTTGCGCTGTGCGGATCCTATCCTTGATTAGTCGTACTTTATCTATGGCTTCCTTCACCAAATCCGTACTCAATACTGAAGGTTCTGTTCGTTGAGTCTTTGGTGTCCAATAGTCATCAACTTCCCAATGGAGTGGGGATCGACACTTCCTCCCATACAGAGCTCATAAGGTGCCATTCCGATTGTCGCTTGGTAACTGTTGTTATATGAGAACTCGTCTAATGGTAGGTGGTGATCCCAATTTCCTTGAAAGTCTAGTACGCAAGCTCGTAACATGTCTTCAAGGGTCTGAATGTTTCACTTAGATTACCCGTCGGTCTGGGGATGTGCACTTGTGCTGAAGCTTAAGGAAGTTCCTAATTCCTTATGAAAGACTTTCCAAAAACGAGATACGAATCTAGGATCTCTGTCCGATACTATGTCCGCGAGCACTCCATGAAGTCGAACGGTTTCTCTAATATAGGTCCGAGCCAGCTTTTGCAAACTATCGTCCTTCCCGATGTTGGGGACATGACATATTGGCTTCGGCTTTGAGGTAATTTAAGCATTGTTCAGTTATAGGAATAATTAGTATGTGGAGTTGTTGTATATGTTGAGGTTTCGTATAATGAGATTCGTATTGGTTGTTCGATGAGGGATGTTGATCCCAGGACGGTTGTGTTGAGATTGTTGCTCGCATTCGTCATTCTGTGGGGATTGTGATCCCAGGATGTCTGTTTTTGATATTGTTGGTCGTGTCGATCTTCCATTATCCGTGTGTCATTGTTCATTCTGGTAAGTCTTTTGATCCTTATTGGATATGTGATTCTTTGAGTTTCGTTGTCATGTTGCATCGTGACATGTCTAGAGTCATATCTGCATGCCGACTGGTTATTGTGTAGGATTTTTAGATGTGCACACTATGGTTATGCGTGGATGTTTCCGCATTGAACCGTGCACATGAAACGTAGTTTGTGAGGCTAATTACGTACATGTCCCACATATATCCTATATTCCGTATACGGGGTGGACATGTGGACGGACACATTTACGGATTGGGCGTACTGTGACGCCCATCTTTGAGCCGTATTGTTTGGTCGTTCATAGTCAATGTATGATTGGATATGTTCGACGGTTTGCGACTGGTTGTTCATATGCCCGAGGGGTATGTTCGACAGTTGGGGTTATTTCTATGAGATCCATTACTGTTGATCATTTGGAGTTTACCTTGTTGATGGTATTCTCAGTTATTGTTGATCCTTTGTTGATCGTTTGGAGTTTACCTTGTTGAGGGTATTCTCGGTTTTTGTTTATCCTTTGTTGATCGTGTTTGGAGTTTACCTTGTTGATGGTATTCTCGGTCATTGTTGATCCTTTGTTAGTCGTGTTGGGGTTTACCATGTTGTCGATATTCTCAGTTGATTTATCAGTTGATCTGGTTATCGACCGTATCAGTATTCGGACTGTACGTCGATGTTTCGGGACTTGTAATCATTATTTTGTAGTAGTTGGTTTACAGATATATTGTGTGTTATTGGTTTTATCCAGGTTGAGATTTGATTGTGCAATCCGACGGATAGGATTTGGCACAGATGGTTCATTCCACACTTATGAGTTATGATGATGTTTTGAGGATACTTGGTATTGTCTGAATACAGTACATATGATTGTTGTTGAGTTCATTTCGTCATTTGAGAATGTTAAATGTGGATTATCGTAAAGGATTGTTTTGGTATGGTTTGTCATGGGATGGTAAGGTATGACGTTAAGATTATATTGATAGTATTCATACTTTGTTATTACATTGGTACGTAATTATTTATGTGATGCGATCATTATCATTATTGAGTATTGTGGCTCACCCCATCGTAGGCTTTGTTTTAGGTACTCGGAGATCGAGCTAGTAGCGGTCGTGAAGAGATGAGCTTCCCGGGTGATTGTAATATCCTAGAATTTCACTATGAATTTTCGCATTATTTTATCCGAGTTGTACTGTACAGAGTGGGACCGACACAGCGTGGATAAATAATTTTGGGAACTGTGACAGTTGTACCAATATATCTATTGCGGTTAATTTTAATTCTAGGATATTACATGCTTGGTGTGTTTTTCGATGTCGGATATACCATATGAGTATTTGTATGATTGCTGTACTTGGTCAACAGTTGTAATTGAGGATATCCTGCATCAGATATATCGTGTGGAAATGTTATCGGAACGAGTATATGTATTGGGTATGTCGCGTGTATGTGTTCGGTATATTGAGACGGAAAACAGGAGCAAAAATGGCCAAGTATGAAAGCCATTACGTACGTTATATGTTGGAGATTACGTACGTAAGTAAACAGGCTTTACGTACGTTGAGGAATGTACATTACGTACGTTAAGAAGGTATTTGGACAGGATCGAGCCGTGGTTGGCAGGTGGGACCCGGTGTCGGCAGATTTTGGCGCAGGATGTGGACAGGCGAGTCAACATCGGCATTACGTACGCTATGCATGGCATATTACGTACGTAATATGGGTTGATACTGTAGCAAGTCAACCGCTACATTACGTACGCTACGGTGATGGTATTACGTACGTAACGCAAGGTGCAAAATAGTACAGTTTACCCTGGATGACGATTACGTACGCTATATAGGACATATAGCGTATGTTAAAGGCCTTACGTACGTTAACGTTGGGACTTAACGTACGTAACGAGATGCACAGTTTATAAAATAAGAACGGGACTTTCATTTCCTCACGTAAGAAAACACATTTCCTCCTCTCCAAATCGCCCCTCTTCACTCTCAAACCCATTTCAGACCCTCATACCCTTATTAAGACTTTGATAAGGATGATTGGAAGCTTGAAACTTAGAGTTCTTGGAGTTTTGGAAGTGTTTGATTGTGTTATTCATCTTCAAAAGGTAAGTTGATGAACTCTACTCCTTGAATTCGGATTTTGATGTTAGTGTTGATGTTCTTCTTCGTATGAAGATGATTATGGTATTGTTGTTACGATTCTTGAGGATATATGAACTATATGTTGAAGGAAGATGATGATATGTTGGTTTTTGTCTTGAATATGTTGACTATGATTATAGAATCATGCTGTTCTTGGTGATCTTGGTAGTATTGCTTCGATTCTTGATGTTAGGAGGATCGTATGTTGGAGAATATGATGATACATGCCTTAGATTATGGATTAGATGATGGTTAGATGTTAGAACACATTGAATTACGTCGTTTTGTTGGCTTCAAACGTGATTATGGATTAATTCATGTTCTTGAAGAATTCTTGAATGATATATGTCCGTAAATTGGAAGGATTACGGTTAATTTTGGTATATGATTATTCATGATGATAGCCGTAATTGTATTCCTATGAATTTGCAAGAATGAGCCATGTTAATCTGAATTTAAGATTTAAGTCAGAACCAAGAATGTTGTAGACGTTGGTAGAACTATTGATTATCGAAATTCGGCTTGTATTCGTATTGTTAAGAGTTGATTTGGTTTGGTTTCGCATGATCGAGATACCGTTGAGTTTGATTGGTTGGTCATATCGGTTATTGATTGTTATTGAACGTATCGTTAATTGATCATTGCATTAGGTTGCGTTTAGTGATCGTTCACTACGCCATAAATGGCCTTCAGCAACACCCAAAAAAGTGTGCTCAAAGGGGTAAAAAGTGTTTCTTAAAGTAAAAAAACATGCTACGGTAACACTTTTTCGAAATTTGATGGTGTTACAAAAACGGCCGCTACCATAGGGGTCTATGCCAACACTTCTTAACTTTATGGTAACACAGGGAAAATGTGTTGCTACAGACCCCAATGCCTACACTTTTTACCTCTATACCAACACCAATAAAAGTGTTACTATAGACCAATGTCAACAGCAATATCTCTCTAGCAACACCCATAAACGTGTTACTGTAGACCAATGGCAACACCACCAATCCCAACTGTAACACCAGCTGTTGAAACACATTTTTGTTTTGGCAACAACCTTTTCCACTATTGTAACATTTATTTTGTGAGCACTTTTTTGTTCGGGTAATAGTTTGAACCATAATAAGACCATTCAAATAAACCATAATCAAATAACCTGTCAAAGTTTTACATAAGCAAGGCTCCATCCAAATAAACCACGACATCGTCATCATTCAACATAAATAAACCAGTCAAAAGCTAACTTAAGTACCATAAAATAACTAACTTAGTACCATTCAAAAGCTAACTTCAGTACCATCGCATTAATACCATCACAATCCGAAAACAATGCGAAAGATAACGTAAATACTAAGAATGACTTAAATCCGGATTCTGGCCAGCCAATTTTTTCATCATCTCTCGAACTTTTTGGTCAAGTTTCTCATCCATCTCTTGTTGAAGTTGAGCCCGAATCTTTGCAGTTAAGTCTAATTAAAGCGTAAAACACCTGTAACCAGAAAGTATCCATCACAAGCAATAAAAGAGAGCACACAAGAATACTTTTTAACCAAAATATATATTATGATAAATGAATTCAAACAAAGTATATCCAAGTTATGAAATAATAATTCAAAATAGACGCACTGAGAAAGCTAATCCAAAATTTAAAGAGATGTAATAGTAACATTTTCAACAAATCTGAACAAAATATAGCAGAAAATCCAACTCGCATATTTTAGTCAAACAACAAATGCTAGAATCTATAGACCGTGCAGTGTTTTGAATCGCTCTAAATAGCGCTCTATCGCGCTTTTGCGCAAAAATTCCACAAAATGCGACATAGTGCGCTGCTACTTGCACTGGATCCTGGTTTGCATACGCTATTGATGCGCTACCATCGAAATTGTGCGATAGTGCAAGTCACCTGCGCTATTTGGGTTTGTATCAGAAAACCCTAATCTTAAATCTGCCACTTTAATAACGGCGCATGAATTAGAAACCCTAGTGTTGCTAGTTCTTTTTTTTCTTAGAAAAGGCAACTGAAACTCTCAACAAGAGCATAATATTGTCACACAAAACCAGGAAATTTAACCAAACTTAACAAACCAACATAGTACAAGATGAGTGAGCAACCGCAAGCAGATCAGGAAATACAAACATGCGACACCGGAAATAGAAAACAACAAAAATAAAAGGAAAAAACAACACAACTGAACATAAAAAAACCACACACATGCCCACATTCAAGTGATCACTTAGACAAGATGATAATTAACCTGAAAGGTGGTCCTAGTCACCCAGAGCTGCTACAGACAGAGCTTGCTCAGTGAAAAGCAACTGACCAAACTTGACAATCAATAAAATTAATCTTCTGTCTTCCAGGTCATTGTACGCAACTTGTAAGCTCTTTTCCTGAAAAGTAACAGTAAGCTTCAAGTAATATCTAGTGAATATCCAGTAGACTAATCATAAGTAATAAATATTTATATATGTATAAATTATATAATTTGACTGATTGTATATAATATATCTATACAACAAAATGGCTTCAGCAATTAGGTTTCATACCAGTCTCGACGGGTCGGGTCTTATACCACTCGGGCCCAAGTCGTGGCCCAATCGACCCAAGTCGTCGACTAGGCGACTGATGTCTTTCTTGGCGGGCGAAATACTTATATCCGGTATTCTGGAGCCAAGTTAGAATTCAATATTCTGTATTCTAATATAAGTGCTTCACGCTATATTTGATATACTTGGATGTTCTGTTTGATCAATAGAACTCATTTCTGTTTGTTTACTCCTGAGAATAGTCTGATGCATTGTGTCTCACAAAGCATAAGTTAATATCCATCCACAAACTGGTTATACTGATTTGATTTCATGTGTTTTTTACTCTAGTTTTCCTTGGAAGTCATTTATGTTAAACAACCACATACTATAGCCTTACTAAACACATGTACTTGTATTTCTTTGTTCCTTTTGATCTTCATGCTCACATTTCTTGAGTTTATTTTGTTTTATTTTGTTTTAATGTTAATGGTATCGATATAATTACTGTTGAAGGACTGAAGGATATTAATTACTTCGCATGACCTTTCTTATTATTATTTTTTTTAACTGACAAGTACTTGGTAAATGAGTTTATTACCTTAAGTTATCTTTCCTTTGGCCAAACAGAAAATGAAGAATCTCGCTAGTTTGGTAGCAGCTGTTCGATAAAGGTGTGATTAATAAAAGTTTCATGCATCAAGGAAAGAACAAGTAATTACTATCGGTAGCAGATTATATCATATTACCCATGAACAGATCTCACCATGTTCTCAGCATTTCAAAAAACCCCAATTTTGATAACATCAGACTACATTTACTAATTACTATCATACCAAAATAACAACCAAAGAAAACAAAAACAAAAACAGTCTAACTAAAAACCCAACAACAAGCATATAAAAAGATATAATCTTTAGCATACCTTGCAATCGCAGGCGGGCGGCCCATGGCGCAGTGCAGACGTGCAGTGGCTGGAGGAGGAAGGGGGCGGGTGGGGCGGCAGCGGCTGGAGGTTGGACTTGGCGGGCAAGAGGCGGGCGGAAACTTTCAGGAGAAGCGGGCGGGCGAGAGGCGGGTGGAAACTTTCAGCCAAAAATGACAATTTTCTCGAAAATTTCATAACAAAAGATAATTTGGTCAATAACATATCCTACAACAATTTGTTTGTTATCACTTGTTGTTGTTGTTGTTGTTGTTGTTGTTGTTGTATTACACATATGACTCAAATTACTAAATCTTTTAATTCGTGCATAATATCTTAATGCGGAATTCTCGTGTTCCATTTCAGGACAAGAGTAGGTCTCCGATGATATGGTCTTACGGATCAAGGATCCCCTAAAATTAATTTCAAAAATAAAGTAAAAGAGATAAAACACTCTAAAAGACCTAAAATACTTATAAAGGAACCACGAAAAACTGAAAAAAATAACTAAAATAATAAATAAATAAATAAATAAGAATAACCCTACATACCTGAAAAACTGTAGAAGAAACTAAAAAAACTAAAAACTGAAAAAAAACCCTAAAAAACTAAGAAAAAAAATAAAAAATGAAACAAAATGCCGACTGTCCACGGGACGGAATAGGATCCGTGTGTCGGTCTTATATAAGTTTTTGCCTGAGGCGATAGTTTCCGAGCTATTTCAAAGCCTGGCAAAGAAGCATCAACCACCCAAAACCCCTTTCTCATTCTCAGAAATCATCTCTTTAGCTTTAAAAGAGAAAAAAAAATCAATTCGGCAAGCATCCATGATCCAAGTAACAGTTATCCAGCTAACAACAAGTAATCCCCAGTAGAAGCATGTTGAAGACCTTTATAATGAAGACCTTTATAATGACAATTTAGGATCAAAATGTCTTCCAAATAAACAAGGCAGCACAAAACAACGCATTTCTTTTTCTGTGAAGAAATATAGAGACCTATTTGCAGCCACAAACATACACGAAAAGACCCACAAAATCCGCAAGCAAAGAGACCTATTTGCAGCCATTAACATACACGAAAATACCCATAATTTCGCAAGCAAAGAGACCATTTTTCAGCCATAAACATACACGAAAAAACCCATAAATTCAGCAACCAAAGAGACTTATTTGCAACCATAAACATACACGAAAAGACCCATAAATTTGACAAACAAATAGACTATTTGCAGCCATAAACATACACGAAAAAACCATAAATTCCGCAAGCAAAGTCACCATTTTGCAGCCATTAACATACACGAAAAAACCCATAAATTCCGCAAGCAAAGAGATCATTTTGCAGCCATAAAGATATAAGAAAAAACCCATAAATTCAGCAAGCAAAGAACTCATATACTCATTGTCTTAGGAGTTTTACAAAAACAAACAACAACAACAACAACAACAACAACAACAACAAAAAAAAAAAAACATAAACAAAAACAACAACAAATCTGCTCCTACAATGCAAGATCATAAAAAGAAAGGAAAATACCGAAAAAAATCAAAAAACCCCCATACACATAATCATGAATTTTATACACATAGAACTCATATACATAAAAGAAAACTAACCAAAACAACAGCAATTCAAATGAATCATGAAAAATAAAAAGATAAAGCATACCTTGTAGATATGGCCGGCTGGAGGTGGTGGTGACGGTAGCGGCTAGAGGTGAATGGCGGCGGACGGAGGTGAGTGAAGGGTTTTATGGGTTTAAAGGGTTTGGATGGTTTGAAGTGTGTGGAAGGCGACTGAATATGTTGCAAGGTTAAGAGGGACTAGGACCTAATCCCCAACTCTGATCTAGCAAGAGGTTACCGCGTCTGAACCACAAAAAACAAAACAAAACAAAACAACCCCATGTCTGACCGGGTAAGAGTCAGGCACGGTTCAGACGTTTTTGCAAAAATAAACACAACCTAAATCTCACCTTCCCATATCTCGTTCCGCCAAAGTTTCGCCGCGCTTCTTTTGCAGCATTCCAGACCTTATCGTCAACAAATATGAAGGGGATCCCACATTTGATGATGGAGTGAGAAAGAGTGAGATGAGGGCAATGGCGATAGGTATTATATCCCTATCATTTTGACCAGAATTTCATTTTTGTCCCTATATTTTTTATTTTTTTCAATTTGATCTCAATCAATTCTAATATTTTTTTTCAGATTTGGTCCAATAAGCCTTTAAATTAAATCAAGTCCTATCATTTTATACTTAATCTTTATGTTAGTTTCATAAAATTTATGTTTTCTTATGAGAATTTAATATTTATATATACTCCTATTTAAATTATAGGATTCGAGAACTAAAGGCTAGATAGGATCTATTCGTAAGCATCAATCATTTTTTATTCAAGTCATCTCAATTTCAGCTTTTAAGTTCTGCAAATATTTTACAAAATATTAGTTTCGTAACGACTTTCAATTTTTATCGGTTTTCCTTATTTTAAAAAAAAATATTCATAAAATACTATTAGAAAAATCGGGCCGTTACAATTTTTACAGGTTTTTTCTTATTTTCCACCTATTTTTTTCTTCCCTTGTAACGCTTTTTTTAAAAATCAACGGTAACACCTAATTTGGTGTTACCATAGATACTATGGCAACACCGGTTACTACCAACTGTAACGATAAAAAAAAGTGTTAGCGTAGATCAATTTAAGGCATCCATGCTAACACTTTTGCTTGTAACAAAGAAATAAACGTTGCTGAAGCCCATTTGTGGTGTAGTGGTTGGTGTTAACCGTTGTACTGCGGATGAGTCGGGGCTGCGGAGCTTGTAGATGAAGACGACTGGACTAGTAACAACTTCATCGTATCAGTATCAAGGCAAGTTATGCTTGTTCGGTTTATAATGTTTAATAAATGGTTTTGCTTTCATTTCATTTATGATTCATATAGCAATGGTATTATGGAATATGAATAGTCGGGATGATGGTATTTATATTATTTTTGGACTAAGATAAATCATAATGTATATGATTTTAAGACGTCTAGAGGAAATGGAGATATGAATTAAATTTGGTCTATTGCATGAGAAGTTGGATATCAAGGTTAGTTATCGTGTCGATATTGAACTCGAGATGGTGGTTTGGTATTTGTTATGGACTCTACTTCATTTTGGATTTTTCGGATAAACCGTGTATTCGTTCAGGGCGGTTGGTCGTGGAAAGGATAGCGTCTCCAGCTTGAGGTAAATTAATATTGTTAGATTATAATAATCATCATGTTGCATTATTGCATGTGTGTGTTGATATTTCATGCGGTAAATGTGCACCATTCTTTGTTACGTTTCGTGATGTGCTCTTTCTTTGACATGTAATCTGTTGGGCCGATGTGTTAGGGGATAAGACCTAAATGGCACCTATGTCCGGAGTATTCCTGAGTAGATGCTTCCGTGACCCTCGGATGCTGCCTTGGGAGTTTATGTGATATTGTCCGGAGTATTCCTGAGTAGATGCTTCCGTAACCCTTGGCTGCTGCCTTGGGAGTTTATGTGCTATTATTATATGCATTGTTGAGCATGCTGTGAACTGTTGTCTGATGAAATACGACATTGTGGTCGTGTCGGTCTTTCATGATCGATTTATTGTTGCCCTCTTGGAAATTCTTCTGATCCTTGTTGGATATGCGTTTCTTCGAGATTGGTTGTCATGTTGTATCGTGGCATATCTGGAGTCAGATATGTTCTGATCGTTTATGTGTAGGATTTTCGGGACGGGCACGTGTAGCATATGTTGGTTTCGACCTCATATTGAACCGTGCACACGAGACGTACTTCGTGAGGCTGATTAGGTACGAGACCAGGCATGTATTGATCAATATCCATGGTTGGATTGTACATGGACACATGTCCGGATCGAGCGTATCGTGGCGTCCATATTGAGTCTTATTGATTGGTCGTTCACAGTCCATGTATAATTGGATCTGTTCGATATTTGGATTGTCTTTGAAATCCCGTTTATATGGTTTGTATATGGTTGACGATTTTGTTCTCTCGTGTACCCGTCGTCGTTGAACCTTTACTAATCTCGTTCGGAGTTACCATATCGATGGTCAACTCATTGATATCGATCCTTTATAAATCTCGTTTGGAGTTCACCCTGTCATTGGTAATCTCGTTCGTTATTGATCCTTATTGATTCCGTTTGAGAGTTCTCATCGTTGGTATTCTTGGTTATTAGTTCTTGATTGTTGTTATTGGAGTTTACCGTGTCGTCGGTATTCTCAATTGTCGATTTCTTATTGGTCTTGTTGGAGTTTATCGTATCGTCGGTATTCTCGGTTATTGATTCTTCATTGATCCTTACCGTGTCGTCGGTATTCTCGGTTATTGATTCTTCGTTGATCCTTACCGTGTCATCGGTATTCTCAGTCGTCGGCCTTTTATTGATCTTGTTGGGATTTGCCGTATTGCCAGTATTTTAGGTTATTGATTCTTCATTGATCTTGTTAGAGTCACCGTGTCGTCGGTATTCTCGGTTATTGATTCTTCATTGATCTTGTTGGAGTTACCACATTATGGTATTCTCATTCGTGGTTGATCCTTTATCGATCTTGTGTGGAAATATCATGTCATTGATATTTCCGTTGTGATGCATTGATTGTTTATCATTATTGATTGTGTAAACATTCATGTTTTGCATTGATATTCGGGAGTTGCTATTGTCTCGGAATAGTTGGATTACAGGTGTGCCATGTGATATCGGTTTTATCAGGATTGGGATTCGATTGTGCGACCCAGCCGGCAAATTCGATCTTGGCCATTGTTCTATACTCGAGATATGTTTATGTTTGGAAATTGTGGTAGTGTTTCGGATACAGTATAGGTGATTGCATTTGAATTCGTTCATTACTTAAGGACGCGGGACGTGGATTATGGTAAGAATTGATTTGATATAGATTGTGATGGATCAGTAAGGTTACACTGGATTTATCCTTGCCTTGTGATTACATTGATATGTATTGTTTTTGTGATGTGATCGTTATCATTGTTGAGTATTATGGCTGACCCCATCGTGGGCTTTATCTTTTAGGTACTCAGAGTTCGAGCTAGCAGCGGTCGTGAAGGGATGAGCTTTCCGGTGATACTGGCTATGGCGTGATTGTTGGGATTGTGTATTCTTTTCTGGTTTTTCTAATTCCGCTGCAAATGTATTTAATTATGTTTTATCCGCTGTGTGTGTATGTTTCTAAATGGCTTTCGGTATTCTTTGAACTGTGTTTTTATCCGCTGCGTGTGTGTGTGTGTACTTTCAAAGGGCCTTTTGAAATTTTTAAACAATTGCGAAAATGATTTTAGCCTTGTGGGTTCCAATATGGGGCCCACGGCGCTGTAATATTCTCGGTCGGTTTTGGGGGTGTTATATTGATACTAGCTGTGGCATGTTTTGGAGAATTGAGTATTCTTTCTGGTTGTTTTATTCTGCTGCGTGTGTATTTTAAAATGGCTTCTTGGTATTTTGCAAACTTGGGTTATTTCGTTAAACCAATTTTCCTAAATTATTTTATTAGTACGTTTAAGTGGTGGCTTAGCGTACGTTTCAGAGATTGTCGAGATTTGGCATTTCGCCTTGTATTTTCAAATAGTATTTGATGATGGTATTTGAGAACTATATTTTGGAAAATATTTGAGTATTTAAAATATTACCGTCATCGGCCTTTTGGCGTTTTTAAACGTTTTTGAAATGGTTTTTAGCCTGGTGGGTTCCGGCGCTGGACCGACGGCGCTGTAATATCCCGGATGGTTTTGGGGGTGCTACAAAAGATGGTATCGGAGCTTGGGTTTTGTGAAACCCGGGCGTGTGTGTTATGTGGCTCTACCAGTACGGTAGTAGCGTGGCTTTTGAAAATGATTTTCTTGACTTTTGAGTCAAACCGATTTTTGGAGCTTCCAAAATTTTTGAGATCTTTTCAAATTGCTATTTGTGATATTGGTGTGGGTTGGTTGTGTTGAGACTTTGTATGGGAGTCGTGCGCTAGTATCATGGGATATCATCGGCTTCACGCACCTGTAAATATATCATTTTGGTTATTCGCTTGTGGCGACGATTGATTGTCTTTGTGATGAGTTTGGAAATTTTTGATTGATCTGTTGTTTGTGACAGGATTCCAAGTTTCGAGGACGAAACTTATTTTAAGGGGGGTAGTATGTAATACCTGGATTTTCAATATAAATTTTTAGCGTTATTTTATCTGAGATATACTGGATAGCTTGGTGTCTATACAGTATAGATAAAATAAATTGAGAACTGAGACAGTTGCATTTGTACAAATGACGTGATTGGTTGACAATTATAATTGAGGATATTGTCTATCAGATTGTTTAAATTGTGATAACGGGTATATCATAGGAGAATATCATTGGAATGAATATATGTATTCTGTATGCCGTATGTTCGTATTTTGTGTGCCGAGAGATTGGACAAGAATGGTTGAATATGTCTAAGTACAACCACGTTAGCACACGCTACAATGTATGCCTAGCGCACGCTAAGATGCATACGTAGCGCACATTGAGGTTAGAGTTACTTACGCTAAGGAGGACCCCTAACATACATAAGGTATTCTGGATAAGGTCCGGAAGGTGGCCGACAGGTAGGCCCAGGTTGATTTTTATATGCACTTAGCGCACGCTAATGGATATTGGTAGCACACGCTAATTTCAGATCGGTCAACAGGGAATCTTGGCTTTCGGAGAGTGGACCCGGCCACCTTCGACGCGTGTCAGGATAAGGTCAACGGATGTTTGTCATGTAGGGCTAGCGCATGCTAAACCGTATGGTTAGCGCACGCTAATTCCAGATCTGGCAGAGAGAATCCCGGTAATTACGGATGCTTTCAGCATGTGGGGGCACGGGTGGTAGGTGCAGACTGTAGCAAGTCAACTGTGGATAGCGTACGCTAAGGTTAAGGACTTGCCTAGACAGAATGGTTACGTACGTTAATGCATGGGAACTACGTATGTAAGTTGATGTACGAAGCAAGACAGTAGCCTTTGGACTGCGATAGCGCACGCTAACAAAGTCAGTTAGCGCACGCTAAGGCTGTAGCGCACGCTAAATATAAGGTTTAGCACACGCTAGTAATATGTTTTATAAAAGGGGACAGACGGGTACTGAGAGGCATTTTGTTCATTCTCCTTCCTTCAGTCGATAGAGAGAGCCTTGAGAGGTACTTGAAGTTCCTAAACACTCTGAGATGATGATCTTTAACAAGATTAAGATGGAGAGCATGGATTAAGGCCTTGTTCTTGAAGTTACTCATGATTCTTGGAATGAAGTTCAATTGTTCTTCTTCTTGGTTCGCCCATACAAGGTAATTCTCGTATCTCTTTGATAGTGTTCGTTTTTAAAGGATTATTACTTGTGAGGGAGCATGTTGGATTATAAGGTGACGATGTTATATGAGATTTATTGGAATTGTGATAAGAGAATTCGGATGTTAATCATGATTCTTGTGGTGAATTGTGTTGTTCATCTTCTTGAGATAAGTTGGTTAATCCTTCTCCTCATTTTCGGATGTTGATGTTGTTATTGATACCTTCTTCATATGATGATAGTTATGATGGTTTTATTGCGATTCTTGAGGTTATATGAATTGCATGATGAAGAAAGTGATAACATGATGATATGTACATCGGATTATGTCGTTTTGAATGTGATTTTGGATATTTCATGTTCTTGAAGAACTCTTGAATTATATGATATGATGATTATGTATAGGAGGTGATGGTGTTTTGGATATGAATATGGGATATTCATATCTAGAACTATGTGTTTTGATATAATATTCATATAAGAATATGAATATGATTTTCGAGTATGTGTTTTGGATCTTGGAGTATGGTTTTCGTTACATTCATATTCGTAGCCGCAAGATGTTAGTCGATGCTTCGAATGCATGCAACTATACAGCATTAGTGCACGCTAAGCTTACTTGCTAGCGCATGCTAACAGGAGCAACTTAGCGCACGCTACGTTATTTGTTTAACATGCGCTAAGTAGGAAGACAGTACAGCATTTTCGTGTTGTGATTATGAATTCGTGATGGTTTGAATTGGATTGTTCAAGACTGTGTTTAGTCGAGATATTGTGGAACCGTGGGTTTGTTGATCGGTTATTGATTGATAATTATGATTTATCGGATTTCAGCTTGTATTGTTGATATGAGTTCGTAATTGTTTGAGTTGTATTGTTCGGTTTTATATGTGATCGAGGTATTGTCGAACCATTGAGTTTGATTGGTTGGTTATACCGGTTATTGATTATTATCGGATGTGTTGTCATTTGATTATTGCATTAGGTCACAATAATTGATCGTTGATTATGACCGTTCTGTTGCAGTTGAGGCTGAAGAGTTCGTAGATTGCTTTTGGTCGGGGCTGAGGAGCTCGTAGACGAAGGCAATCGATTTTGGTAATAGCTTCGTGGTAACGGTATCGAGGCAAGTTTATACTTGTTCAGCTTATAATATTTAATGAATGATTTCACTTTCATTTCAGTTATAGTTCATATAGCAATGATATTATAAGTGTAAATTGTCGGGATGATGATTTGTTTGTGGAAAGGATATTGGCTTCTGCTTTGAGGTAATTT
This sequence comes from Orobanche coerulescens, assembly GCA_033398695.1. Classification (NCBI taxonomy): domain Eukaryota; kingdom Viridiplantae; phylum Streptophyta; class Magnoliopsida; order Lamiales; family Orobanchaceae; genus Orobanche; species Orobanche coerulescens. The sequence goes on along the minus strand of CM065802.1, from coordinate 117,003,474 downwards.
AAGCATTGTTCAGTTATGGGAATAATTAGTATGTTGAGTTGTTGTATATGTTGAGGTTTCGTATAATGAGATTCGTATTGGTTGTTCGATGAGGGATGTTGATCCCAAGATGGTAGTGTTGAGATTGTTACTCTCATTGGTCATTCTTTGGGGATTGTGATCCCAGGATGTCTGTTTTGGATATTGTCGTTCGTGTCGATCTTTCATTATCCGTGTGTCATTGTTCACTTCAGTGAGTCTTTTAATCCTTATTGGATATGTGATTCTTTGAGTTTCGTTGCCATGTTGCATCGTGACATGTCTGGAGTCATATCTGCGTGCCGATTGGTTATTGTGTAAGATTTTTAGCTGGGCACACTATGGTTATGCGTGGATGTTTCCGCATTGAACCGTGCACACGAGACGTAGTTCGAGAGGCTAATTAGGTACATGTCCGACATATATCCTAGATTCCGTATACGGAGTGGACATTTGCACGGACACGTTTCTGGATCGGGCGTACTGTGACGCCCATCTTTGAGCCATATTGTTTGGTCGTTCATAGTCCATGTATTATTGGATATTTTCGACAGTTTGCGACTGGTTGTTCATATGCACGAGGGGTATATTCGACAGTCGGGGTTATTTCTTTAAGATCCATTATTGTTGATCATAAGGAGTTTACCTTGTTGATGGTATTCTCAGTTATTGTTGATCCTTTGTTGATCGTTTGGAGTTTACCTTGTTGAGGGTATTCTCGGTTATTGTTGATCCTTTGATGATCTTGTTTGGAGTTTACCTTGTTGATGGTATTCTCGGTCATTGTTGATCCTTTGTTAGTTGTGTTGGGGTTTACCATGTTGTCGATATTCTCAGTTGATTTATCAGTTGATCTGGTTATTGATCATATGAGTATTCGGACTGTACTTCGATGTTTCAGGACGTGTTATCATTATTTTGTAGTAGTTGATTTACAGATATGTTGTGTGTTATTGGTTTTATCCAGGTTGAGATTTGATTGTGCAATCCGACGGATAAGATTTGGCACAAATGGTTCATTCGACACTTATGAGTTATGATGATGTTTTGAGGATACTTGGTATTGTTGAATACAGTACAGATGATTGTTGTTGAGTTCATTTCGTCATTTGAGAATGTAAAATGTGGATTATGGTAAAGGATTGTTTTGGTATGGTTTGTCATGGGATGGTAAGGTATGAGGGTAAGATTACATTTGTAGTATTCATACTTTGTTATTACATTGGTATGCAATTATTTATGTGATGCGATCGTTATCATTATTGAGTATTGTGGCTGACCCCGTCGTGGGCTTTGTTTTAGGTACTCGGAGATCGAGCTAGTGGCGGTCGTGAAGAGATGAGCTTCCCGGGTGATACTGGTTGTGGCATGTTTTGGAGAATTGAGTATTCTTTCTGGTTGTTTTATTCCGCTGCGTGTGTATTTTAAAATGGCTTTCCGATATTTTTACCAACTCATGTATACATTCAAAACGGCCTCTTAGTATTTTGGAAACTTGGGTTATTTCGTTAAACCGATTTTCCTAAATTATTTTATCGGTACGTTTAAGTGGTGGCTTAGCGTACGTTTTGAAGACTGTCGAGATTTGGCATTTCGCCTTGTATTTTCAAATAGTATTTGATGACGGTATTTGAATACTATATTTTGGAAAATATTTGAGTATTTGAACGTTTAGGGGGTTTTAAACGTTTTTGAAATGGTTTTTAGCCTGGTGGGTTCCGACGCGGGACCCACGGCACTGTAATATCACGGATGGTTTTGGGGGTGTTCTAAAAGATGGTATCGGGGCTTAGGTTTTGTGAAACCCGGGCGTGTGTGTTATGTGGCTCTACCAGTACGGTAGTAGCGTGGCTTTTGAAAATGATTTTCCTGACTTTTGAGTCAAACTGATTTTTGGAGCTTCTAAAATTTTTGAGATATTTTCAAATTACTATTTGTGATATTGGTGTGTGTTGGTTGTGTTGAGACTTCGTATGGGAGTCGTGTGCTAGTATCACGGGATATCATCGGCTTCACGCACCTGTAAGTATATCGTTTTGGTTATTCCCTTGTGGCAATGATTGATTGTCTTTGTGATGAGTTTGGAAATTTTGGATTGATCTGTTGTTTATGACAGGATTGCAAGTTTCGAGGACGAAACTTATTTTAAGGGGGTAATATATAATACCCGGATTTTCAGTATAAATTTTTCGCGTTATTTGATCTGAGATATACTGGATAGCTTGGTGTATATACAGTATGGATAAAATAAATTGATAACTGAGACAGTTACATTTGTACAATTGACGTGATTGGTTGACAATTATAATTGAGGATATCGTGTATCAGATTGTTTTAATTGTGATATCGGGTATATCATATGAGAATATCATTGGAATGAATATATGTATTCTGTATGCCGCATGTTTGTATTCTGTATGCCGAGAGATTGGATAAGAATGGTTGAATATGGCTAAGTACAAAATGTATGCCTAGCGCACGCTAAGATGTATACTTAGCGCACGCTACGGTGCATACGTAGCGCACGCTAAGAGGTTAGAGTAACGTACGCGAAGGAGGACCCCTAACGTGTGTAAGGTATTCTGGATAAGGTCCGGAAGGTGGCCGATAGGTAGGCCCAAATTGATTATTATATGCACTTAACGCACGCTAATGGATATTGGTAGCGCACGCTAATTTCAGATCGGTCAGTAGGGAATCTTGGCTTTCGGCGAGTGGACCCAGCCACCTTCGATGCGTGTCAGGATAAGGTCAACGGATGTTTGTCATGTAGAGCTAGCTTACGCTAAACCGTATGGTTAGTGCACGCTAATTTGAGATCTGGCAGAGAGAATCCCGGTAGTCACGGATGCTTTCAGCATGTAGGGGCACGCGTGGTAGGTGCAGACTGTCGAAAGTCAACTGGGATAGCGTACGCTAAGGTTAAGGACTTGCGTGCGCTAGACAGAATGGTTACGTACGTTAATACATGGGAACTACGTACGTAAGTTGATGTACGAAGCAAGACAGTAGCCTTTGGGCTGCGATAGCGCACGCAAACAAAGTCAGTTAGCGCACGCTAAGGCTGTAGCGCACGCTAAATATAAGGTTTAGCGCATGCTAGTAATTTGTTTTATAAAAGGGGACAGACGGGTACTAAGAAGCATTTTGTCCATTCTCCTTCCTTCAGTCGATAGAGAGATCCTTGGGAGGTACTTGAAGTTCCTAAACACTCTGAGATGATGATCTTTAACAAGATTAAGATGGAGAGCATGTATTAAGGCCTTGTTCTTGAAGTTACTCATGATTCTTGGAATGAAGTTCAATTATTCTTCTTCTTGGTTCGTCCATACAAGGTAATTCTCGTATCCCTTTGATAGTGTTTGTTTTTAAAGGATTATTACTTGTGAGGGAGCATGTTGGAATATAATGTGACGATGTTATATGAGGTTTATTGGAATTGTGATAAGAGAATTCGGATGTTAATCATGATTCTTGTGGTGAATTGTGTTGTTCATCTTCTTGAGATAAGTTAGTTAATCCTTCTCCTCATTTTTGGATGTTGATGTTGTTATTGATACCTTCTTCATATGATGATAGTTATGATGGTTTTGTTGGGATTCTTTAGGTTATATGAATTGCATGATGAAGAAAGTGATAACATAATGATGTACACCGGATTATGTCGTTTTGATCGTGATTTCGGATATTTCATGTTCTTGAAGAACTCTTGAATTATATGATATGATGATTATGTATAGGAGGTGATGGTGTTTTGGATATGAATATGGGATATTCATATCTAGAACTAAGTATGTGTTTTGATATAATATTCGTATTAGAATATGAATATGATTTTCGAGTATGGTGATGAGATGCATTTGGAAAGGTTGTGTTTGATCTTGGAGTATGGTTTTTGTTACATTCATATTTGTAGACGCAAGATGTTAGTCGATGCTTGGAATGCATATAACTATACAACATTAGCGCACGCTAATCTTACTTGCTAACGCACGCTAACGGGAGCAACTTAGCGCACGCTACGTTATGCGTTTAACGTGCGCTAAGTAGGCAGACAGTGCAGTATTTTCATGTTGTGATTATGAATTCGTGATTGTTTGTGTTGGATTGTTCAAGATTGTGTTTAATCGAGATATTGTGGAACCGTGGGTTTGTTGATCGGTTATTGATTGATAATTATGATATATCGGATTTCGGCTTGTATTGTTGATATGAGTTCGTAATTGTTTGAGTTGTATTGTTGGGTTTTGTATGTGATCGAGGTATTATTGAGCCATTGAGTTTGATTGGTTGGTTATACCGGTTATTGATTATTATCGGATGTGTTGTCATTTGATTATTGCATTAGGTCGCGATAATTGATCGTTGATTATGATCGTTGTGTTGCGGTTGAGGCTGAAGAGTTCGTAGATTGCTTTTGGTCGGGGCTGAGCAGCTCGTAGACGAAGGCAATGGATTTTGGTAACAACTTCGTGGTATCGGTATCGAGGCAAGTTTATACTTGTTTAGGTTATAATATTTAATGAATAATTTCGCTTTCATTTCATTTATAGTTCATATAGCAATGATATTATAAGTGTAAATTGTCGGGATGATGATTTGTTCGTGGAAAGGATATTGGCTTCGGCTTTGAGGTAATTTAAGCATTGTTCAGTTATGGGAATAATTAGTATGTTGAGTTGTTGTATATGTTGAGGTTTCGTATAATGAGATTCATATTGGTTGTTCGATGAGGGATGTGGATCCCAGGACGGTAGTGCTGAGATTGTTGCTCGCATTGGTTATTCTTTGGGGATTGTGATCCCAGGATGTCTGTTTTGGATATTGTCGGTCGTGTCGATCTTTCATTACCCGTGTGTCATTGTTCACTCCGGCGAGTCTTTTGATCCTTATTGGATATGTGACTCTTTGAGTTTCGTTGTCACGTTGCATCATGACATGTTTGGAGTCATATCTGCGTGCCGATTGGTTATTGTGTAGGATTTTTAGCTGGGCACACTATGGTTTTGCATGGATGTTTCCGCATTGAACCGTGCACATGAGACGTAGTTCGTGAGGCTAATTAGGTACATGTCCCACGTATATCCTGGATTTCGTATACGGGGTGGACATTTGCACGGACACATTTCTGGATCGGGCGTACTGTGACGCCCATCTTTGAGCCGTATTGTTTGGTCGTTCATAGTCCATGTATGATTGGATATGTTTGACGGTTTGCAACTGGTTGTTCATACGCCCGAGGGGTATGTTCTACAGTCAGGGTTATTTATTTGAGATCCATTATTGTTGATCATTTGGAGTTTACCTTGTTGATGGTATTCTCAGTTATTGTTGATCCTTTGCTGATCGTTTGGAGTTTACCTTGTTGAGGGTATTCTCGGTTATTGTTGATCCTTTGTTGATTGTGTTTGGAGTTTACCTTGCTGATGGTATTCTGGTCATTGTTGATCCTTTGCTAGTCGTATTGGGGTTTACCATGTTGTCGATATTCTCAGTTGATTTATCAGTTGATCTGGTTATTGATCGTATGAGTATTCGAACTGTACGTCCGTGTTTCGGGACTTGTTATCATTATTTTGTAGTAGTTGATCTACAGATATGTTGTGTGTTATTGGTTTTATCCAGGTTGAGATTTAATTGTGCAATCCGACGGATAGGATTTGGCACAGATGGTTCATTCTAAACTTATGAGTTATGATGATGTTTTGAGGATACTTGGTATTGTTTGAATACAGTACAGATGATTGTTGTTGAGTTCATTTCGTCATTTGAGAATGTGAAATGTGGATTATGGTAAAGGATTGTTTTGGTATGATTTGTCATGGGATGGTAAGGTATGACGGTAAGATTACATTGGTATTATTCATACTTTGTTATTACATTGATATGTTATTATTTATGTGATGCGATCGTTATCATTATTGAGTATTGTGGCTGACCCCGCTGTGGGCTTTGTTTTAGATACTCGGAGATCGAGCTAGTAGCGGTCGTAAAGAGATGAGCTTCTCGGGTGATACTGGTTGTGGCATGTTTTGGAGAAATTCTTTCTGGTTGTTTTATTCCGCTGTGTGTGTATTTTAAAATGGCTTTCCGGTATTTTTACCAACTCATGTATACTTTCAAATGGCCTCTTGGTATTTTGCGAACTTGGGTTATTTCGTTAAACCAATTTTCCTAATTATTTTATTGGTATGTTTAAGTGATGGCTTAGCATATGTTTTGGAGACTGTCGAGATTTGGCATTTCGCCTTGTATTTTCAAATAGTATTTGATGACTGAATTTGAGAACTATATTTTGGAAAATATTTGAGTATTCAAAATATTACCGTCATCAGCCTTTTGGCATTTTTAAACGTTTTTGAAATGGTTTTTAGCCTGGTGGGTTCCGGCGCGGGACCCACGGTGCCGTAATATCCCGGATGGTTTTGGAGGTGTTACAGTAATCCTCTATACGTCCATCGGTCCTCCACACAGGAGTAAAAAGTTTATTAAAATCAAGGCCTCAACAACTATATAATTTTAACTAAACCCGCCGCTGTATCGTCCACATGGATAGATACAGCCGACTATAGATTGATCCGTTCACAAAGATTGGTTGTGGGCTTCTTCGAGTTGGTTTTTCTCACATAAATTGAAGCTTTGCCCATGAACTCTATTATTCCCACACAGGACGAAATAGCTTGACTTAGTCCACACAGGGCTAAGGGTCTCAACAGTAGGTTTTTGAAGTATCAGGAATAGAACAGCAGTTGTAGGCATTGCAAGCTTCATTGTAGTTGTGCTCTTATTTGTTGAGGACTTAGATATTTGTTCACTCAAGATATACGGTGTATGCTTGAAAAAATATATTGCTCTTAGATGACAAGCTCAGTGTTCAGTATATCTCTTGTGTATCTTTTTATGAGCATTGTCTTCTTGCTTGGCCTATTTATAACCTTGGACATAGATCCGTTATAAATGTAGCCACTGACCGGTTGGTGAAATTTAGACAGCTCTGATTGGCAGCTTCAGAATGTTTGAATTAAAGATGTTTTGCATTTAATGCTTCAAGCATTCTCTTTGATCTGCATTAAATGCTCTTCTGTCGGTAGTCTCTTCGGCTGCATTAAATGTTGTTCTGTCATCATTGAATGCTACTTTCAACCGGTGAATACTTTATGAATAAATAAAGATTATTTTGCAATGGTTTAAAGTTCAGTCTATGTCCTGTTAGATTTATGTTTTACTTTTTATAAGTAAAACACCTACACTATTGTTTGCTTTTGCCAACGTTTCTTCTTTTGCTGTACTCTGGAGCTTAACTAAAGGATTTATCTTCTTTGGATACTGTATGAAGTTGCACTGCAGGGATAGGCTGTATGGTGCATTTATCAGAATACTTTGGGGTATTATTTTTTACTAAAATTGAGCTTTTGTGTATCAAATACAACTAGCTCTAAATGCTTTGGCCGAAGACTCATGATCTCATTTTCCACTATAGGCATAGAACATCAACCCGTTCACTTATAGGAGAAAGAATCCTATCTTTGTATTTACTATAGACTGCTATTTGCCCATCAAATCACACTTCAAGGTTGACCCCATCACTCGGTGATTGGATTGAACTACTCTAGTGATTAACTTAATGTCACAAGCACTGTAACGAGAATGGTTTGCAAAATGGTTTAAAATACCCTCGGGAGTTTTAATAGAAAACAATTTAGGATTATCAAATCCTTCTCTTTCCAATATCAACAGGGTCACAACCCAAAGGTTTTTGTTTTCGCAAATAGAAAACCACTAACAATTCACAAGGTCAGAACCCATATCATGTGTCCTCGACGGAAATAACATCAACACAACGTAATCACGCACATGCATCGCCTAGGATTGGGACGAAGCCACAAATCCCACTCGAGGCCTCTAAGGACCCTCCCGAGCTGGCCACAATCATAAAACAAATTATACACATGCATCGCCTAGGACCGGGACGAAGCCACAAATCCCACTTGAGGCCTTTAAGGACCCTCCCGAGCTGGCTAGCTAAACAAATCACACACCATATCTCACGGTTGGATCAATCACTTGTTGCATCCTGACCACATGATCATAAGCCATGTGTCACCGTAGATTATCTCAGGCTCTCACGGTTGGATCAATCGCTTGTTACATCCTGACCACATGATCACATGCCATGTGTCACCGTAGACCTTCAACCATATCCACACATTTACACAAATAACATATCACATCAATAATATCCAAGTAATTCACTCAATGGCAACAAACACAATGCACGACGCAAAGGTCAAATCACAACGCACCGATATGAGATAATATATACACATATACATTATCAAAGCACAACGACAACACCAAGTGTATTCATAGTAATTCACGTAACCATCCACGAACACAATGTCCACAAAACTCACGCGTTTTGAAAGAGGTCCTTTAACAAGGCTAACCGAGTCTTTGAAAGTGAAATTCAAACGATCAAATAAACACATGGAGATGATCACTAATTTTTTTTTTTTTTGGAAGAATGTAAAATTATATTCCCACAAAAAACTGTATTACATCAAGTGCATCATTTTTAGCTGATAGTTTTGAAAAAGAAAATTACATAAGAGCTTGATTAAGGATGAGTAAAAAACCAAAATTGGAGACCACCCTCATAACCTTTGTGGAACCGCAGAAGGTAGAGCTTGTTCCTCACAGTTTTGTCAATGAATTTGGTGAGTTGGAGACTTGGTGTAGATGGTTTTCCATGCCTTCGAGTGTTCCGCTCTCGCCACAGACTATGTAAAGAGACTTGGAAAGTGTATCGAAGAACAAATGTGCGGAGTTTGCAGGAAGATGTATCCATTAGGATGGAGAATAAGTCTTCCCAGTTGGAAGTGAAAGCATCTTGAAGAATCCCACATGTTAGAGTTGTCCAGACCTGAGTTGAGTAGGGGCATAAGAAGAACAGATGGTTTCTAGTTTCTAATGCAGCCCCGCAGAACACACATCCGGTTTCGACCCTGACATTCCAACATTGCATCCTGTCACCTGTGCCTAACTGTTACGCTGCGCCAACCAAGAGAGAAAAGCGTATTTGGGAGTAGAGTTAGAGAACCACACCCCTTTATACCATTCACAAATCGGAACAGAAGATCTCATCTGTATCCAAGTATGGTAAGATGAGAAAGTTGCTGTGAATATATCTGCTCGACGTTTCCATAAGCTTCTATCTTGTGCGATGGGGTTTAGGGTCAGGCGAAGCCGATCAATTGAGTCCTCAATACGATTTAGTATCTCCACTCGATGACGGCGTCTGCGATGAGTGGAGATTGCCGATGCTACCGTCGCATGTAGCCCAATTCCCAGGTCAATACATCCTCTCAGCCCTGTGATTTCAAGTAATCGACCTAGAGGAGACCAGCAGTCATACCAAAAAGATGTCTCTGCACCTGAATTAATCTCCATTTGGTGTAATTCATTAGCAAGATGTCGATATTTCAGAATTTTACGCCACATCCAAGATCCAAGACTCGTTTTCTCACTAACCGACCATAGGGAACCATTTTGAATCAAATGCTTTTTTATCCAATTGACCCACAACGATAATTTGGAGCTGAACAATCGCCATATAAGTTTGAGGATACTCACTGTATTTGTTTCGTTGAGAGGTCTTATGCCTAAGCCACCTTCACGCTTTGGTTTGCATACATCCTTCCATGCCACTTTCGCTTTCTTTGTGTTGAGCTCGGGTCCTGACCATAAAAAGCTAGATAGTAGTTTCTCTATCTCTCGGATGCAGTCTTTTGGAAGGCGAAATACCGTCAGCCAGAAGTTGATTAAACTAGATATGACCGTTTTTATAAGTTGTAATCGCCCTGCGAATGATAAGAAGCGGCCTGTCCAGGAGCTAATTCTGTTGCGAATCTTCTCAATAAGTGGTAAGTAATCTGAGGATGTCATACTCTTTGTGAGCAGGGGAAGGCCAAGATAACGAACAGGGAGAGTGCCAGGAGTGAACTGGTACTGAGCAAGGATTTCCTCTCTGATTGGCCGGGTTTGATCTGCGAGAAAAATTGTTGATTTCTCAACACTGATTTTTAAACCTGAAGCACCGGCAAAACGATCAAACGTCTCAACTATTCCTGCAATAGAGTGAGAGCTTCCATCAGAAAAAACCATTATGTCATCAGCAAAACAGAGGTGAGTGAGTTGTAGAGGTTTGCATCGCGGATGGTATTCAATCTTATTTTCTGAGGCCGCCTTATCTAGCATACGGGAGAGGATGTTCATGCAGATTACAAAGAGGTATAGAGACAAGGAGCAGCCTTGCCGGAGCCTGCGTTTGCTTCTAAAGAAACCAGCCAATTCCCCATTGATTTGGACAGAGAAAGAAGCAGATCCAATGCATAGCTCTATCATCCGAATAAAAGGTTCTGGGAGCTCCATAGCATGAAGAATATTGATCAAAAAAGGCCACTGTACCGTGTCGAAAGCTTTGGAGATGTCAATTTGAAGAGCACATCTGCGAGATACCGATTCTTTATGGTAGTCCTTGACCAATTCTGAGGCCAACAACTGATTTTCCATCATGAGTCGGTCTTTGATGAAGGCAGATTGATTTGGAGCAATGGCGGGGGGGAGAATGAGTTGTAGCCTGTTTGCCAAGATCTTGGAAATTACTTTGTAGAACACATTACAGCAGGAAATTGGTCTGTAATCCTTCATATGGTTTGAGTCTTCTTTTTTTGGTATGAGTGCCAGTATCGTTGTATTCATACCTTTAGGCAGAAAACCTTTTGTGAAGAATGATTGAATAGCAATCACAAAATCTTTGTCGATGATTGACCAAGCTGCTTTGAAGAAACCGTCGGGGCCTGGCGATTTGTTACAGGGCATCGAGAGCAATACTTTTTGTATTTCTGTTGCGGACACTTCAGCTAGAAGCAAAGAGCTATCTGATGTGCTACACCTGTAGTCTAGGAAGTCTTGAATTTGATCTACTCTCATTCCTTTGAAATTAGCTGGTTCATGTGTGAGAAAGTCATGGAAGTACTATATAGCCTCTCTCTTGATATCTTCCTGGTTTTTGAAAATCGACCCATCAGACCCCTGAATCTCATGAATTGAATTTATTGCCGACCTTGCCTTCACCGCATTGTGGAAGTACTTGTTATTGTTATCTCCCACCTCTAACCAGTGCAACTTAGATTTCTGTTTCAAGATGTTCTCCTCAATTTCTGCAAGAGTGTCCCAATTTCTATAAGCTAGATTTTCCTCTTCAAGACCAGCAGAGCTAGGATTAGTGAGAGTAGCTTTTTGCAGGTCACAGAGAGTTTGATGCGCTGCAGTTACCTTTTCATGGAGAGCATTCAACTTTGAACGACCTAACTCTTTGAGGATTGGCTTTAGAGATTTTAATTTCTTACCAAAGCGATAAGCTGCCGAAGTGGATAGAAACAGAGGTGTTGTGGTGTCCCAAAAAGCTTTAATTGCAGGCAGAAATTCCGGCATTCTTGTTAAAACATTGCAAAATTTGAACGGGCCTCTTGGTTTTTGCGTTGTATTTCCGAATTTGAAGCGGCAGCGGAGATGATCAGAGCAGCCGCCTGACTCGAAGACGCTATAAGATTGTGGAAATAGCAGGTTCCATGTCTGGTTTACTAAGGCCCGGTCTAGTTTTTTGCAGATTAGACCCTCATTACGTTTGTTAGACCAGGTAAAAAGCGGTCCATGGAAGCTCATGTCTTGTAGGAGGGAATGACTTACTACTGATTGAAAGTCACGCATTCCCGGTGGGAGAGACGGCTCAAGCTCAAAAAGCGAATGTTCTTCTCCTTCTAGAATTTCATTGAAGTCTCCTATAATGATCCACGCTTTGTTGTGAAACATTGGTGTATCGTGATGGTGTTTAAGATCATCCCATAATTCTTTTCTCTCTTCCACAAAATTTGATGCATACACACAAGAAACCAAAATCTCCCCTGTGCAGCCTTTAACCAAAACTGAACAGGTAAGTAACTGGCCACTCATGAAAACCGGTGTTACTCGCACATCACCGTTCCAAACCAACCAAATTCTTCCTAGCCGATTGTATTCATAGTTTGTGATTGAAGACCAACCCTTAAAAACTGATGAGATAATCTGGTTTGCTCTATCTTCCTGAACTCTCGTCTCCAATAGGCAACCAAACTGTAAAGATTCACTTCGTATCCATTACCGTACTATCGAGTGCTTATTTGATTTATTAAATCCACGCATATTCCAAAAGAAACCAGACATTAATGAGTTATTTTGGTGTTACGTTTGTTTGAAGGGTTTGGATTTTGGTCTTTAACCTTTGAAGTAGCAGACTCCGAAAGCATCCTATGAGAGCTTTTTGAAGCGCGAGGAGGCATTTCCCTGAGTGGATTTGTTTGTTCTATCCCAGCTGTATTCTGCTGCGTTGAGGCACCAGTCGCATTCCTGTCTAGCTGTTTAGATTGCTCTGTTGCCTCCATAACTTTTGATTTTTCTTCCAGCTTACTATTGTCTTGTTATATGGCCTGCGCTGTTATATGGCACCGAGTGTTGGGCTGTAAAACAGTGTCACGTTCAAAAGATGAATGTGGCAGAGATGCGTATGCTACGATGGATGTGTGGTCATACAAAAATGGATCGGCTCAGAAATGAGGTGATCAGAGAGAAGGTAAGAGTTGCGTCTATAGAAGACAAGATGATGGAGAATCGATTACGATGGTTTGGTCATGTGAGAAGAAGACCTATTGATGCCCCAGTGAGGAGGCTAGAAAGTTGGGGAGCAAGTAATGTTGTGAAAGGTAGAGGAAGACCCAAGAAAACTTGGATAAAGATGATTGAAAATGATATGCGGTTTCTTGGAATTGGAGAAAGTATGGCGATGGAGAGGCAAATGTGGCGGGAAAGAATACGGATGGTGGATGGAGTCTGATTTTTTTTTTTTAATTCCTATTTTCTTTTATTTCATGTTATCTTTTTTTCTTTTTTTTCTTTTTTTCTTTTTTTTTTTTCATTCATTCTCTTTTTTATTTGCTTTTTTCTCTACTTTTTCCCTCTTTTTTCCCTTTATGTTATTTATGTAACGATTATTGACGGTTTCAAAGTTTGATTCATGTTAGCCGACCCCAAATCATTTTGGGACTAAGGCTTAGATGTTGTTGTTACTATTGTCTTGTTCCTCCTCAACCTGCAGCACTGAATAGCGTGAAGGCGATAGAAGTGTGACTTCACCAAACTTTAAAGGGCTTGTATCCCTGCTTTTACATCCTTTTCCTGGGGATAATGTAGACCAACCTACTTGATCTTGTACAACTTCATTCAATTTTTCAGACAGTGTGGAAACTGCGTTTTGTTGTTCAGGCTCCTGAGATGCAGACGGGGACTCTTTAGCAGGCACTGTTTCTGTTTCAACATTGGTTTGGGCTGGTTTTGATCCACTATCGATTTGGCTTACAGCCACCTCTCCTTCTTCTAGCTCTACCGTTTGGTCTTTAACCGGTGTGGTCTGCTTCATAACACAGACATCCTCTAAATGTCCCCATTTGCCACATCGAGAACATTTAGGTGGCAACCAAGGATATGCAAAATCTACTGTTACGAATTCTTGACCAAGCTTGAATCGGAAGGATTTTGGGGGGCTCCTGGCTAAGATTCACTTCCACAAAAACCTTGGAGATGTCAAAATCTGAGCATTGTTCCGTCTCTGGATGTAGGCGGATAGGATGACCCACCGGACTTGTCAGAAAGCTAATCCCATCCCATGAAAACATCGAGTGAGGAACGTTCTTAACTGTCACCCAAAGTGGCATAGTTTTGATTTCTGGCAGAGCAATGTTCCACATACCTCTTCTGAGAATTCTGGAGCGTGTTGCAGCATCTCGGATTCTAAACTTAACGGACTTGGAATTGTTTTCGAATGCGTCAATACGAATGGACTTGTTTCCCAAAGTCCAGATCTTGTTGACGATGACGTGGATCTTGGCTATGTGTGGGGCGGTGTTGGGGAAGCGACCGATCAGAAAATCTTCCCAAAGAGGGACTTGGTCGGTAACAACTTCCGACGGAACTTCAATAGTGGGGATCCCATCTATGATAGAAACTTCATATTCATACTTTTTCAGAGAGGGCTTGTTTGAAACGATGGCTGCATAGGAAGATGGTTGAGAAGAATCTTGAGAGATGTCCACCGATTCCTTTGGGGGAATCGGAGATTCCGGATCTGTCATGCCGGATCTGTCATGCCAATCACTAATTATCATATCCATAAAACAAGAATTGTATGGACAAGGTACTTGCCTCGAATAACCACAACGCAGAGAATTGATCGAAGTTGGTTGGCACGAACCGACTACGAACTCGCCGACTCCACCGAACGACAACCCGCAACAATAAACTACGAACGACAACAATAACAATGAAAATTAATTTCAAAGTACGACCCAAAGCCGCTGAATTCAAGGAACAAACGACGAAAGTTCAAGGGTTTCCTCCAAAACGGCCAAGAACACGAATTGATCCGAAAAAACATGAAAATGGACTTCCCAACCGAAATATAGATATTCAATCCATAGGGCACGTTTAAAAACATCATTTTACAACAATCGGTTCATCAAAAATGGATGGAAAACAAAATCAAGAACAAATCCCGCAAAAAGTCAACTCGAAGAAAATCAAGAAATATACCTTAATTCGATGAAGAACAATGGATTAAATGATGTTAAACACAAGAATACTACTAAGATTAATCATACCCATCATGGATTAATCAACAATACGGAACGAATCGGACAAAAACGCAAAACCCCCAAAATTTCTCAAAATAGGGTTCTAGGAAATCTCACCTTGATTCGCTGGATCAAAGGATGATATATGATGATCAATCAATGATATGAACTCAAGAACTTCGTGGATTGATTGACAAACATCATGGCTCCAAGATCCCCAAGGCTACAGCCGCGGAAAGGAAAGAGAGAAATGGGAAAAATGACTGAAACTGGACTGCTCGGCCATATTTATACTGGTGCAGCCTAGCGTGCGCTAGGCTGCCGAGCTAGCATGCGCTATCGGCCCTGGCCGCAATCTAGAGACTTCCTGGACTAGACTGCTCGGCCAGGTAGCGTGCGCAACCTTCCGACCGTAGCGCGCGCTACCTGCCGATCGTAGCGTGCGCAGTGTCCGACAGTAGCGTGCGCTACCTGCCGATCAACCCGAGTCCAGAACCTCACTGCCCATACTGTCTCGGCCGACTAGCGCGCGCAGCTAACCGGCCGTAGCGTGCGCTGCCTCCCGGCCATAGCGTTCGCTACCTTCCGGTCGTAGCATGCGCTACGCCAGTTCCTGCCGCACCCGTCCGGCCAGTGCCCGCAACCGTCCGGCCAGTACCCGCAACCGTCCGACCAGTACCCGCAACCGTCCGGCGAGTGCCCGACCACCAGGACTTGACGACTCGATTATCCGAAATCGCACAGAACGAAGATGACAAAATGCTCGTGGGAAACATCATCGATCCGAGATGACATGCTACGAGACAATGATTCACACGCGACCAAATAAACACGAAAATCGATCAAGACAACAAATACGAATGTGGATACCCACAACTTTGGGTAAATTACAAAATGGCCCAAAATGCCCGAAAATCACGATACGTGATCGAATAACCAAACCGAAGTTCACAACACGTCTAACAAAGTTAAACGGACTTACGGGAAACTCGGAACAGTAGTTTCGAACGAGATTCACAAGAATCGAACTCGAGTGCAGAAAAGTCGCTACGAAACACGAAACTCAATAAAACAACACCGAAACGAACTCGGATGATAAAAAGTGTAGAATTAATCATTATCAGAATGATGAAACGGTCCCTAGCGAGTCGTCAAAATGGACTCTCGCTAAAAAGAAGAAAATTACCGGAAATCGAATTTGCGGATATTACATACTACCCTCCTTAAAAGAAGTTTCGTCCGGAAACTTAAAACAAGTAGGGAGAAGCAATATCCCGCTAGGAAAACCCAACGAGATACACAAGAAACACGTAACTTACACCAAACGGCGAAACGTTACAAGCAACGCAAAGGAATATACGGCGTGAAAACGCGCTCCACGACGACCAAAACAATGCCACCGGTAGAAACATAATAAAACCAACAAGTGAGAAGCGTCATCAAACAGATAATACAATCGAGTCAATTATCCGAACAACCACAAAACACTAAGCACCTATTACAAAGAAACACGCACAGTCAAGAAAACAGAAATAAACACACAAACGATCCACAAGGACAATCACAAACAATTCGGACTACGCCGAAATCCTCAAAACCACACTAGGCATCTACGTGTCCTTTCGTAGCAGGGACGCAACCTCAATCCTCCAAATCTCTCAGTTACCGTCTCGCATTGCACGGCTCGGTGACCCATCTGGCCACACCCGAAACAGCAAAATAACAACGAACGACGATTTTTCGCGGTACGAGATCAGGCAACAACAGTCAGACAACCCCAATCGAACAACAACGATCAATCAACAACGACTGAACAACAACGATAGAATAACAACGACCAGATAACAATGATCGAACAACAACGGTCGAAAAATAACTCTGAAGTTCACAATTCAACTCAAGACATTAAAAGAGCTGGTAGAAACTGGAAGATGTTACTTTCGAACAAGGTTCACAAGAATCGAACCGAACTCATAAAAGTCACAATGATAAACAGATCAATCCAAAACAAGGTCACAACCCATTCGAACGATGAAACCGAAAAAGTTCAGAAAGTATCAACGAACAAGAGCGAGTCGATAGACTTGAGAAAGAGGAAATGCAGAAGTCCAAAAATAATACGGGTATTACATTCGACCTCTTATAAAAGAAGGTCGTCCTCGCAACTCCCAACAATGGAAACAAGGCAACAACACAAAAGCAGTCGACGGAAACATTTCCCATGGGCCTTTTAGAGCCGATCCTGATATATGTACTGAAGTTCGCGTCCCGAAAGTCTCGGAACCCAACTCGCAAAACTGGATCCTGTGTCTCTCGGGTCCACACTTGAAACGCGTTACCGACGAAAAGGACAATTGTACGTACATGCCCCGGCACACCACGGTTGAAGCACCTCGGCTCTACGTACCAAATATACAAATGCTAGATACAATGGAACATAACATCACAAAACAACAAACCGGAGATGCCAACTTGGCATACCATATCAACACATACTAAAATAACATCAACCACGACATCGTTCGACGATTACAACGGCCCGAACGATAACTAGCACATAATCACAAAACAGCATGAAACAATCATGCATTTACACAAACGTGTAAACTCAAGTTCCAACAGCTTGCACTGGTGCGATAACACACAAATCATCACAAAGCGACAACATTCAATACTAACATCTCACCTCTCACAGAGGGCTAATCACAACAAATGTGTGGCAAATGACTCGACGTTCACGCTACCGGTTCCATCATACTCGGGAGCAAACATTCTAACGACAATGCGAATATCACATATACATTCCCGGACCGCAAACAGGAATAATAGGTTTTAAAAAAAAAAAAAGAAAACCACCTTTTAAAAACAGTTTGGAAACACCAGTTGATCCTGAGTATCACATTTTCAAAAAGTTGTACAAACACCATTATTGAGACTTTGGAAACCATCTTGCGTTGAACAAAAATGAGACTCTTCTTTTAAATTGAAACTTTCATAAATATTCGACCCTCGGGTCTAAGCAAAGCATTTCTAAATAATTGAAAATATCTCAAAATATTTTGGTCCCCAATTGGAATAATTTGAAATATATCGCGGCACTAGAAATCACTTTGAAAGTACCGTGAGAAAATAATTCATTTTAAAGGTACGTCTCGAAAATACATTAGCAGCGGATAAAATACAGTTCGAAAATACATTAGCAGCGACACCGCTTCTCATATATACGAAATATGAGAGTCACATAAATGCAATCATGAGACTAAAAATCTGCATAAAGATTCCGTCACTTAACACATAATCATACCAGTAACTCGCATCAGACGAGGCACAAACACAAAGAAGGGAGACTTACATCCACAGGTCGCACGAAGATGATGATCGCCCCACGATACTAATCACGACAAACCAACTCAGACGACGCATCACTACACGACTCAGTCAGACAAAATCCGACGAGACAAAACTCAACAGACACCACTTGACCCGACAGCCTAGGTTTCCACAACCTAAGATCCGATACCATTTATGTAACACCCCCAATCCGCTCAGGGATATTACACGCCGTAGAACCTTTCCTCAAGAATCTACCAGGTTGGTAACAACATCGAACATCTCAACAATGCCTTTAAGGCTAAAATGACTCAGTAGACCGATTTGGTCTTTCAACAAATACATACAACTCAAACACATTACATGCCCATGCAGGGGTCGAATACAACACACTCCCGTACAACGGGAAAGAATACTGCAGCGGAAATAAAATACAACTAAACCAATGACATCATACGGATCCTCGTGTGATTAGTATCGTTCATCTTTCATCATCCTTCATGCCGACCATGTGCTATGCTCCAAAACCTGAATGCAATACAGACATCCACCCCCCGAATACTCGGGGGTTAGTAAAACTCCACTGTTTTGCTAGTGCAAGAACAAGTGCAAAAATACGATCCATACAATACAAGTTCCAAGAACATTAATAATCAGGAATCCTCAAAGATTTAAACATAACAAAAATACTTCCCGAGGCAAGAGTTTAGGCAAAGCTTTCCAAATCCGAAAGATCACAAATAACGAGAATGGTTTGCAAAATGGTTTAAAATACCCTTGGGAGTTTTAATAGAAAACAATTTAGGATTATCAAATCCTTCTCTTTCCAAAATCAACAGGGTCACAACCCAAAGGTTTTTGTTTTCGCAAATAGAAAACCACTAACAATTCACAGGGTCAGAACCCATATCACGTGTCCTCGACAGACATAACATCAACACAACGTAATCACGCTCAAGCATCGCCTAGGACTGGGACGAAGCCACAAATCCCACTCGAGGCCTCTAAGGACCCTCCCGAGCTGGCCACAATCATAAAACAAATTACGCACATGCATCGTCTAGGACCAGGACGAAGCCATAAATCCCACTCGAGGCCTCTAAGGACCCTCCCGAGTTGGCTAGCTAAACAAATCACACCATATCTCACGGTTGGATCAATCACTTGTTGCATCCTGACCACATGATCACAATCCATGTGTCACCGTAGATTATCTCAGGCTCTCACGGTTGGATCAATCGCTTGTTACATCCTGACCACATGATCACATGCCATGTGTCACCGTAGACCTTCAACCATATCCACACATTTACACAAATAACATATCACATCAATAATATCCAAGTAATTCGCCCAATGGCAACAAACACAATGCACGACGCAAAGGTCAAATCACAACGCACCAATATGAGATAATATATATACATATACATTATCAAAGCACAACGACAACACCAAGTGTATTCATAGTAATTCACGTAACCATCCACGAACACAATGTCCACAAAACTCACGCGTTTTGAAAGAGGGCCTTTAACATGGCTAACCGAGTCTTTGAAAGTGAAATTCAAACGATCAAATAAACACATGGACACGATCACTAATTATAATATCCATAAAAAAGAATTGTATGGACAAGGTACTTGCCTCGAATAACCACAACGCAGAGAATCGATCGAAGTTGGTTGGCACGAACCGACTACGAACTCGCCGACTCCACCGAACGACAACCCGCAACAATAAACTACGAACGACAACAATAACAATGAAAATTAATTCCAAAGTACGACCCAAAGCCGCTGAATTTAAGGAACAAACGACGAAAGTTCAAGGGTTTCCTCCAAAACGGCCAAGAACACGAATTGATCCGACAAAACATGAAAATGGACTTCCCAACCGAAATATGGATATTCAATCCATAGGGTACGTTTAAAAACATCATTTTACAACAATCGGTTCATCAAAAACGGATGGAAAACGAAATCAAGAACAAATCCCCCAAAAAGTCAACTCGAAGGAAATCAAGAAATATACATTGATTCGACGAAGAACAATAGATTAAATGATGTTAAACAGGAGAATACTACTAAGATTAATCATACCCATCATGGATTAATCAACAATACGGAACAAATCGGACAAAAACGCAAAACCCCCAAAATTTTTCAAAATAGGGTTCTAGGAAACCTCACCTTGATTCGCTGGATCAAAGGATGATATATGATGATCAATCAATTATATGAACTCAATAAATTCGTGTATTGATTGACAAATATCATGGCTCCAAGATACCCAAGGCTACAGCCGCGGAAGAGAAAGAGAGAAATGGGAAAAATGACTGAAACTGGACTGCTCGGCCATATTTAAACTGGTGCAGCCTAGGTGCGCCAGGCTGCCGAGCTAGCATGCGCTATCAGCCCGGGCCGCAATCCAGAGACTTCCTGGACTAGACTGCTCGGCCAGGTAGCGTCTGCGACCTTCCGATCAGAAGCGCGCGCTACACCGGTCATAAGCGTCGCGATGTCCAAGATGGCGTGCGCTACCTGCCGATCAACCCGAGTCCAGAACCTCACTGCCCCTACTATCTCGGCCGACTAGCGCGCGCAGCTAACCGGTTGTAGCGTGTGCTGCCTCCCGGCCATAGCGTGCGCTACCTTCCGGTCATAGCGTGCGCTACGCCCGTTCCTGCCGCACCCATTCGGCCAGTGCCCGCAATCGTCCGGCCAGTACCCGCAACCGTCCGACCAGTACCCGCAACCGTCCGGCAAGTGCCCGACCACCAGGACCCGACGACTCGATTATCCGAAATCGCACGGAACGAACACAACAAAATGCTAATGGGAAACATCATCGATCCGAGATGAAATGCTACGGGACAATGAATCACACGCGACCAAATAAACACGAAAATCGATCAAGACAACAAATACGAATGTGGATACCCACAACTTTGGGTAAATTACAAAAAGGCCCAAAACGCCCGAAAATCACGATACGTGATCGAATAACCAAACCGAAGTTCACAACACGTCTAACAAAGTTAAACGGACTTACGGGAAACTCGAAACAGTAGTTTCGAACGAGATTCACAAGAATCGAACTCGAGTGCAGAAAAGTCGCTAAGAAACACGGAACTCAACAAAACAACACCGAAATGAACTCGGATTATAAAAAGTGTAGAATTAATCATTCTCATAATGATGAAACGGCCCAAGCGAGTCGTCAAAACGGACTCTCGCCAAAAAAAAAAAAGAAAATTACCGGAAATCGAATTTGCGGATATTACATACTACCCTCCTTAAAAGAAGTTTTGTCACGAAACTTAAAACAAGTAGGGAGAAGCAATATCCCGCCAGGAAAACCCAACGAGATACACAAGAAATGTGTAACTTACGCCAAACGGCGAAACGTTACAAGTAACGCAAAGGAATATACGGCGTGAAAAAGCACTCCACGACGACCAACACAACGCCACCGGTAGAAACATAATAAAACCAATAAGTGACAAGCGTCATCAAATAGATAATACAATCGAGTCAATTATCCGAACAACCACAAAACACTAAGCACCTATTACAAGGAAACACGCACAGTCAAGAAAACAGAAATAAATACACAAACGATCCACAAGGACAATCATAAACAATTCGGACTACGCCGAAATCCTCAAAACCACACTAGGCATCTACATGTCCTTTCGGAGCAGGGACGCAACCTCGATCCTCCAAATCTCTGAGTTACCGTCTCGCATTGCATGGCTCGGTGACCCATTTGGCCACACCCGAAACAGCAAAATAACGGTGAACGACGATTTTTCGCGGTACGAGATCAGGCAACAACAGTCAGACAACCCCGATCGAACAACCCTGATCAATCAACAACGACTGAACAACAACGATAGAACAACAACGATCAGATAACAATGATCGAACAACAACGGTCGAAAAATAACTCCGAAGTTCACAATTCAACTCAAGACATTAAAAGAGCTGGTAGAAACTGGAAGATGTTACTTTCGAACAAGGTTCACAAGAATCGAACCGAACTTATAAAAGTCACAACGATAAACAGATCAATCTGAAACAAGGTCACAACCCATTCGAACGATGAAACCGAAAAAGTTCAGAAAGTATCAACGAACACGAGCGAGTCGATAGACTTGAGAAAGAGGAAATGCAGAAGTCCAAAAATAATACGGGTATTACATTCGACCTCTTATAAAAGAAGGTCGTCCCCATAACTCCCAACAACGGAAACAAGGCAACAAGACAAAAGCAGTCGACGGAAACATTTCCCATGGGCTTCTTAGAGCAGATCCTGATATCTGTACTGAAGTTCGAGCCCCGAAAGTCTCAGAACCCAACTCGCAAAACTGGATCCTGTGTCTCTCGCGTCCAAACTTGAAACGCGTTACCGACGAAAAGGACAATTGTACGTACATGCCCCCAGCACACCACGGTCGAAACACCTTGCCTCTACGTACCAAATATACAAATGCTAGATACAATGGAACATAACATCACAAAACAACAAACCGGAGATGCCAACCTGGCATACCATATCAACACATACTAAAATCATATCAACCACGACATCGTTCGACGATTACAATGGGCCCGAACGATAACCAGCACATAATCACAAAACAGCATGAAATAATCATGCATTTACACAAACGTGTAAACTCAAGTTCCAACAGCTTGCACTGGTGCGATAACACACAAATCATCACAAAGCGACAACATTCAATACTAACATCTCACCTCTCACAGAGGGCTAATCACAACAAATGTGTGGCAAATGACTCGACGTTCACGCCACCGGTTCCATCATACTCGGGAGCAAACATTCTAACGACAATGCGAATATCACATATACATTCCCGGACCACAAACAGGAGTGATAGGTTTTTTAAAAAAAAATGAAAACCACCTTTTGAAAAAAGTTTGGAAACACCAGTTGATCCTGAGTATCACATTTTCAAAAAGTTGTATAAACACCATTATTGAGACTTTGGAAACCATCTTGCGTTGAACAAAAATAAGGACACTCTTCTTTTAAATTGAAACTTTCATAAATATTCGACCCGCGGGTCTAAGCAAAGCATTTCTAAATAATTGAAAATATCTCAAAATATTTTGGTCCGCAATTGGAATAATTTGAAATATATTGCGGCACTAGAAAGCACTTTGAAAGTACCGCGAGAAAATAATTCATTTTAATGGTACATCTCGAAATTTATTTTCTAAGATACTCAAGGTTTTCGAAAATCTATTAGGCTAGAATGCCTAAAAACTCACATGATCATTTATCAAACCGTCATAAAACATTCAAGGCCAAAATGCCAAAACTCGATTTCGGGAGTCGCTTTTACGAAGTAAAACTCAGTTTGCAAAATACTGAAAGTCATTTTGAAAGAACTCACGCAGCGGATAAAATACAGTTCAAAAATACATTAGCAGTGACACCGCTCCTCATATATACGAAATATGAGAGTCACATAAACGCAATCATGAGACTAAAAATCTGCATAAAGATTTCGTCACTTAACACATAATCATACCAGTAACTCGCATCAGACGAGGCACAAACACAAAGAAGGGAGACTTACATCCACAGGTCGCACGAAGATGATGATCACCCCACGATACTAATCACGACAAACCAACTCCGACGACGCATCACGACACGACTCAGTCAGACAAAATCCGACGAGACAAAACTCAACAGACACCACTTGACCCGACAGCCTAGGTTTCCACAACCTAAACTCCGATACCATTTATGTAACACCCCCAATCCGCTCAAGGATATTACGAGCCGTAGAACCTTTCCTCAAGGATCTACCAGGCTGGTAACAACATCGCACATCTCAACAATGCCTTTAAGGCTAAAATGACTCAGTAGACCAATTTGGTCTTTCAACAAATACATACAACTCAAACATAATACATGCCCACGCAGGCGTCGAATACAACACACTCCCGTACAATGGGAAAGAATACTGCAGCGGAAATAAAATATAACTAAACCAATGACATTGTGTGATTAGTATCATTTATCTTTCATCATCCTTCATGCCGACCATGTGCTATGCTCCAAAACCTGAATGCAATACAGACTTCCACCCCCCGAATACTCGGGGGTTAGCAAAACTCCACTGTTTTGCTAGTGCAAGAACAAGTGCAAAAATACAATCCATACAATACAAGTTCCAAGAACAATAATAATCAGGAATCCTCAAAGATTTAAACATAACAAAAATACTTCCCGAGGCAAGAGTTTAGGTAAAGCTTTCCAAATCCGAAAGATCACAAATAACGAGAATGGTTTGCAAAATGGTTTAAAATACCCTCGGGAGTTTTAATAGAAAACAATTTAGGATTATCAAATCCTTCTCTTTCCAAAATCAACGGGGTCACAACCCAAAGGTTTTTGTTTTCGCAAATAGAAAACCACTAATAATTCACAGGGTCAGAACCCATATCACGTGTCCTCGATAGACATAACATCAACACAACGTAATCACGCTCAAGCATCGCCTAGGACTGGGACGAAGCCACAAATCCCACTCGAGGCCTCAAAGGACCCTCCCGAGCTGGCCACAATCATAAAACAAATTACGCACATGCATCGTCTAGGACCAGGACGAAGCCACAAATCCCACTCGAGGCCTCTAACCCTCCCGAGTTGGCTAGCTAAACAAATCACACACCATATCTCACGGTTGGATCAATCACTTGTTGCATCCCGACCACATGATCACAAGCCATGTGTCACCGTAGATTATCTCAGGCTCTCACGGTTGGATCAATCGCTTGTTACATCCTGACCACATGATCACATGCCATGTGTCACCGTAGACCTTCAACCATATCCACACATTTACACAAATAACATATCACATCAATAATATACAAGTAATTCAAATGGCAACAAACACAATGCACGACGCAAAGGTCAAATCACAACGCACCAATATGAGATATATATACATATACATTATCAAAGCACAACGACAACACCAAGTGTATTCATAGTAATTCACGTAACCATCCACGAACACAATGTCCACAAAACTCACGCGTTTTGAAAGAGGGCCTTTAACAAGGCTAACTGAGTCTTTGAAAGTGAAAATGAAACGATCAAATAAACACATGGAGACGATCACAAATTATAATATCCATAAAAAAAGAATTGTATGGACAAGGTACTTGCCTCGAATAACCACAACACAGAGAATCGATCGAAGTTGGTTGGCACGAACCGACTACGAACTCGCCGACTCCACCAAACGACAACCCGCAACAATAAACTACGAACGACAACAATAACAATGAAAATTAATTCCAAAGTACGACCCAAAGCCGCTGAATTCATGGAACAAACGACGAAAGTTCAAGGGTTTCCTCCAAAACGGCCAAGAACACGAATTGATCTGACAAAACATGAAAATGGACTTCCCAACCGAAATATGGATATTCAATCCATAGGGTACATTTAAAAACATCATTTTACAACAATCGTTTCATCAAAAACGGATGGAAAACGAAATCAAGAACAAATCCCCCAAAAAGTCAACTCGAAGGAAATCAAGAAATATACCTTGATTCGACGAAGAACAATGGATTAAATGATGTTAAACACAAGAATACTACTAAGATTAATCATACCCATCATGGATTAATCAACAATACGGAACGAATCGGACAAAAACGCAATGATATGAACTCAAGAACTTCGTGGATTGATTGACAAACATCATGGCTCCAAGATCCCCAAGGCTACAGCCGCGGAAGAGAAAGAGAGAAATGGGAAAAATGACTGAAACTGGACTGCTCGGCCATATTTATACTGGTGCAGCCTAGGTGCGCTAGGCTGCCGAGCTAGCATGCGCTATCGGCCCGGGCCGCAATCCAGAGACTTTCTGGACTAGACTGCTCTGCCAGGTAGCGTGCGCAGCCTTCCGACCGTAGCGTGCGCAGTGTCCGACAGTAGCGTGCGCTACCTGCCGATCAACCCGAGTCCAGAACGTCACTGCCCCTACTGTCTCGGCCGACTAGCACTCGCAGCTAACCGACTGTAGCGTGCGCTACGCCAGTTCCCGCCGCACCCATCCGGTCAGTGCCGTCGGCCGTACCATAGCCGTCCGACCGGTACATGGCCGTCCGGCAAGTGCCCGACCACCAGGACTCGACGACTCGATTATCCGAAATCGCACGGAACGAACACGACAAAATTCTCGTGGGAAACATCATCGATCCGAGATAAAATGCTACGGGACAATGAATCACACGCGACCAAATAAACACGAAAATCGATCAAGACAACAAATACGAATGTGGATACCCACAACTTTGGGTAAATTACAAAAAGGCCCGAAACGCCCGAAAATCATGATACGTGATCGAATAACCAAACTGAAGTTCACAACACGTCTAACAAAGTTAAACGGACTTACGGGAAACTCGAAACAGTAGTTTCGAACGAGATTCACAAGAATCGAACTCGAGTGCAGAAAAGTCGCTAAGAAACACGGAACTCAACAAAACAACACCGAAACAAACTCGGATGATAAAACGTGTAGAATTAATCATTCTCAGAAAGATGAAACGGCCCAAGCGAGTCGTCAAAATGGACTCTCGCCAAAAAAAAAAGAAAATTACCAGAAATCGAATTTGCAGATATTACATACTACCCTCCTTAAAAGAAGTTTCGTCCCGAAACTTAAAACAAGTAGGGAGAAGCAATATCCCGCCAGGAAAACCCAACGAGATACACAAGAAATGTGTAACTTATGCCAAACGGCGAAACGTTACAAGTAACGCAAAGGAATATACGGCGTGAAGAAGGACTCCACGACGACCAACACAACGCCACTGGTAGAAACATAATAAAACCAACAAGTGACAAGCGTCATCAAACAGATAATACAATCGAGTCAATTATCCGAACAACCACAAAACACTAAGCACCTATTACAAGGAAACACGCACAGTCAAGAAAACAGAAATAAACACACAAACGATCCACAAGGACAATCACAAACAATTCGGACTACGCCGAAATCCTCAAAACCACACTAGGCATCTATGTGTCCTTTCGGAGCAGGGACGTAACCTTGATCCTCCAAATCTCTCAGTTACTGTCTCGCATTGCACGGCTTGGTGACCCATCTGGCCACACCCGAAACAGCAAAATAACGGTGAACGACGATTTTTCACGGTACGAGATCAGGCAACAACAGTCAGACAACCCCGATCGAACAACAACGATCAATCAACAACGACCGAACAACAACGATAGAACAACAACGATCGAACAACAACGATCAGATAACAATGATCGAACAACAACGGTCGAAAAATAACTCCGAAGTTCACAATTCAACTCAAGACATTAAAAGAGCTGGTAGAAACTGGAAGATGTTACTTTCGAACAAGGTTCACAAGAATCGAACTGAACTCATAAAATTCACAACGATAAACAGATCAATCCGAAACAAGGTCACAACCCATTCGAACGATGAAACCAAAAAAGTTCAGAAAGTATCAACGAACACGAGCGAGTCGATAGACTTGAGAAAGAGGAAATGCAGATGTCCAAAAATAATACGGGTATTACATTCGACCTCTTATAAAAAAAGGTCGTCCCCGCAACTCCCAACAACAGAAACAAGGCAACAAGACAAAAGTAGTCGACGGAAACATTTCCCATGGGCCTCTTAGAGCCGATCCTGATATCTGTACTGAAGTTCGCGCCCCGAAAGTCTCAGAACCCGACTCGCAAAACTGGATCCTGTGTCTCTCGGGTCCAAACTTGAAACGCGTTACCGACGAAAAGGACAATTGTACGTATATGCCCCCGGCACACCACGGTTGAAACACCTCGCCTCTACGTACCAAATATACAAATGCTAGATACAATGGAACATAACATCACAAAACAACAAACTGGAGATGCCAACTTGGCCTACCAAATCAACACATACTAAAATCACATCAACCACGACATCGTTCGACGATTACAACGGCCCGAACGATAACCAGCACATAATCACAAAACAGCATGAAACAATCATGCATTTACACAAACGTGTAAACTCAAGTTCCAACAGCTTGCACTGGTGCGATAACACACAAATCATCGCAAAGCGACAACATTCAATACTAACATCTCACCTCTCACAGAGGGCTAATCACAACAAATGTGTGGAAAATGACTCGACGTTCATGCCACCGGTTCCATCATACTCGGGAGAAAACATTCTAACAACAATGCGAATATCACATATACATTCCCGGACCGCAAACAGGAATGATAGGTTTTTAAAAAAAAAAATTAAAACGACCTTTTGAAAAAAGTTTGGAAACACCAGTTGATCCTGAGTATCACATTTTCAAAAAGTTGTACAAACACCATTATTGAGACTTTGGAAACCATCTTGCGTTAAACAAAAATGAGGACACTCATCTTTTAAATTGAAACTTTCATAAATATTCGACCCTCGGGTCTAAGCAAAGCATTTCTAAATAATTGAAAATATCTCAAAATATTTTGGTCCCCAATTGGAATAATTTGAAATATATTGCGGCCCTAGAAAGCACTTTGAAAGTACCACGAGAAAATAATTTATTTTAAAGGTACGTCTCGAAATTTATTTTCTAAGATACTCAAGGTTTTCGAAAATCTATTAGGCTAGAGTGCCTAAAAACTCCTATGATCATTTATCAAACCGTAATAAAACATTCAAGGCCAAAATGCCAAAACTCGATTTCGGGAGTCGGTTTTACGAAGTAAAACTCAGTTTGCAAAATACTGAAAGTCATTTTGAAAGAACTCACGCAGCGGATAAAATACAGTTCGAAAATACATTAGCAGCGACACCGCTCCTCATATATACGAAATATGAGAGTCACATAAACGCAATCATGAGACTAAAAATCTGCATAAAGATTCCGTCACTTAACACATAATCATACCAGTAACTCGCATCAGACGAGGCACAAACACAAAGAAGGGAGACTTACATCCACAGGTCGCACGAAGATGATGATCACCCCACGATACTAATCACGACAAACCAACTCAGACGACGTATCGCGACACGACTCAGTCAGACAAAATCCGACGAGACAAAACTCAACAGACACCACTTGACCCGACAGCCTAGGTTTCCACAACCTAAGCTCCGATACCATTTATGTAACACCCCCAGTCCGCTCAGGGATATTACACGCCGTAGAACCTTTCCTCAAGGATCTGCCAGGCTGCTAACAACATCGAACATCTCAACAATGCCTTTAAGGCTAAAATGACTCAGTAGACCAATTTGGTCTTTCAACAAATACATACAACTCAAACACATTACATGCCCACGCAGGGGTCGAATACAACACACTCCTGTACAACGGAAAATAATACTGCAGCGGAAATAAAATATAACTAAACCAATGACATCATACGGATCCTCGTGTGATTAGTATCATTTATCTTTCATCATCCTTCATGCCGACCATGTGCTATGCTCCAAAACCTGAATGCAATACAGACATCCACCCTCCGAATACTCGGGGGTTAGCAAAACTCCAATGTTTTGATAGTGCAAGAACAAGTGCAAAAATACGATCCATACAATACAAGTTCAAAGAACAATAATAATAAGAAATCCTCAAAGATTTAAACATAACAAAAATACTTCCCGAGGCAAGAGTTTAGGTAAAGCTTTCCAAATCCGAAAGATCACAAATAACTAGAACGGTTTGCAAAATGGTTTTCAAATACCCTCGGGAGTTTTAATAGAAAACAATTTAGGATTATCAAATCCTTCTCTTTCCAAAATCAACAGGGTCACAACCCAAAGGTTTCTGTTTTCGCAAATAGAAAACCACTAACAATTCACAGGGTCAGAACCCATATCACGTGTCCTCGACGGACATAACATGAACACAACGTAATCACGCACAAGCATCGCCTAGGACTGGGACGAAGCCACAAATCCCACTCGAGGCCTCTAAGGACCCTCCCGAGCTGGCCACAATCATAAAACAAATTACGCACATGCATCGCCTAGGACCGGGACGAAGCCACAAATCCCACTTGAGGCCTCTAAGGACCCTCCCGAGCTGGATAGCTAAACAAATCACACACCATATCTCACGGTTGGATCAATCACTTGTTGCATCCTGACCACATGATCCCAAGCCATGTGTCACCGTAGATTATTTCAGGCTCTCACGGTTGGATCAATCGCTTGTTATATCCTGACCACATGATCACATGCCATGTGTCACCGTAGACCTTCAACCATATCCACACATTTACACAAATAACATATCACATCAATAATATCCAAGTAATTCACTCATTGGCAACAAACATAATGCACGACGCAAAGGTCAAATTACAATGCACCGATATGAGATAATATACATACATATACATTATCAAAGCACAACGACAACACCAGGTGTATTCATAGTAATTCACGTAACCATCCACGAACACAATGTCCACAAAACTCACGCGTTTTGAAAGAGGGCCTTTAACAAGGCTAACCGAGTCTTTGAAAGTGAAATTCAAACGATCAAATAAACACATGGAGACGATCACTAATTATCATATCCATAAAACAAGAATTGTATGGACAAGGTACTTGCCTCGAATAACCACAACGCAGAGAATCGATCGAAGTAGGTTGGCACGAACCGACTACGAACTCGCCGACTCCACCGAATGACATCCCGTAATAATAAACTACGAACGACAACAATAACAATGAAAATTAATTCCAAAGTACGACCCAAAGCCGCTGAATTCAAGGAACAAACGATGAAAGTTCAAGGGTTTCCTCCAAAACGGCCAAGAAAACGAATTGATCCGACAAAACATGAAAATGGACTTCCCAACCGAAATATGGATATTCAATACATAGGGTACGTTTAAAAACATCATTTTACAACAATCGGTTCATCAAAAACGGATGGAAAATGAAATCAAGAACAAATCCCCCAAAAAGTCAACTCGAAGGAAATCAAGAAATATACCTTGATTCGACGAAGAACAATGGATTAAATGATATTAAACATAAAAATACTGCTAAGATTAATCATACCCATCATGGATTAATCAACAATACGGAACGAATCGGACAAAAATGCAAAAACCCCAAAATTTCTTAAAATAGGGTTCTAGGAAATCTCACCTTGATTCGCTGGATCAAAGGATGATATAGGATGATCAATCAATGATATGAACTCAAGAACTTCGTAGATTGATTGACAAACATCATGGCTCCAAGATCCCCAAGGCTACAGCCGCGGAAGAGAAAGATAGAAATGGGAAAAATGATCAAATCGACTGCCGCCATATTTATCTTAGTGCGACTAGCGTGCGCTAGGCTGCCGAGGTAGCATGCGCTATCGGCCCTGGCCGCAATCCAAAGACTTCCTGGACTAGACTGCTCGGCCAGGTAGCGTGCGCAACCTTCCGACCGTAGTGCGTGCTACCTTCCGGTCGTAGCATGCGCAGTGTCCGACAGTAGCGTGCGCTACCTGCCGATCAACCCGAGTCCAGAACCTCACTGCCCCTACTGTCTCGGCCGACTAGCGCGCGCAGCTAACCGGCCGTAGCGTGCGCTGCCTCCCGGCCATAGCATGCGCTACCTTCCGGTCGTAGCGTGCATTACGCCAGTTCCTGCCGCACCCATCCGGCCAGTACCCGCAACCGTCCGACCAGTACCCGCAACCGTTCGGCGAGTGCCCGACCACCAGGACTCGACGACTCGATTATCCGAAATCGCACGGAACGAACACGACAAAATGCTCGTGTGAAACATCATCGATCCGAGATGAAATTCTATGGGACACTAAATCACACGCGACCAAATAAACACGAAAATCGATCAAGACAACAAATACGATTGTGGATACCCACAACTTTGGGTAAATTACAAAATGGCACAAAACGCCCGAAAATCACGATACGTGATCGAATAACCAAACCGAAGTTCACAACACGTCTAACAAAGTTAAATGGACTTACGGGAAACTCGAAACATTAGTTTCGAACGAGATTCACAAGAATCGAACTCGAGTGCAGAAAAGTCGCTAAGAAACACGGAACTCAACAAAAAAACACCGAAACGAACTCGGATGATAAAAAGTACAGAATTAATCATTCTCAGAATGATGAAACGGTACCAAGCGAGTCGTCAAAATGGACTCTCGCCAAAAAAAAGAAAATTACCAGAAATCGAATTTGCGGATATTACAGTTGAGCCTTTGAGCCTATAAATACCAAGTTATTTGGTATCATTCAACACAACAACTACAAGCAAATCACATATTGGTCAGATATCACTATATTCATCTTTGTTGTTGTAATTGTGCTTAATTGATAGTGTTTGAGTGTCCATACATGAAAACCACACACGAGAGGAAACATACGGATTGTAGATTGATTTGGTGTTATTAGGACCGTTGATCCGGCATTACTAGAATCATATCTAAATCCAAGTGAGATTTGTCTAGTACTCATCTAAAGCTAGATAGGTTGCTTCCTTGTCCAATAAAAAAGGAAAATGCTTTATCTTGGACCGACATACAGACAAGAGTGTAATGGTTTATCTCGGACCGATAGAATAAGAGATTGTAACGGTATCCCTCGGACCGTTAGAAGATGAGGCGCAGAGGTTGGTCATAAGCCTAAGGAAAAAGATACGAAGAGAGGACGTAGTCACGTTTGGACGAACCTCTATAAATCACTAGTACAAAAACTGGCTTTTGCATCGCCTCTCTGGCAACGCAGTGACAAGAAACGTGATGCGTAAGCATATTTGGGGTCAATTTTATATTTTTTAAAAAAATTATGCATCGTATACTAAAATATAACTGATACCTAAAGTGTTTGAAAATTTACTAAAAATCTTTTGCATCGAATGGTTTTTAGTAGTCGATACATAATCTCTCAACTTTTAACTTTTTAATATTATATGTATCAAACAGTTATAGGTGTGATGCGTAATGTGCTAATTTTTTTAATATTTCGTGATTATTGAGTATCACATATATTAATAATGTTTGATGTACATCACAGTTTTACTGATGTGTGATGCATGTACACGGACATTAATTATATACGATTATACAGTATACACAGAGACAGACTCTTATCTCTCAATCTCCCCTCATCTATATCGCCTAAACCCTACCTTTATACTTTGCCATCTCCGGCGAACCAAACCCTTTACGAATATCTTCTTTGTGAATGAGGACGGTGAGGAGGTTCGTGGAGGATTTTGGATCTGTCGACGGAGAGACGAAAAGGCTCATTGAATCAGTGATTGGGCATATGTATTCGCCAGATCTGAAGTCGGGTTGGGGATCCATGTTGTTCAGGAGGTTAAGCTTTTGGCGAAGAAGCAAGATCGGGAGTGTTTCGATTCCGCCATCGATGAGCTTGTTCAGCTTGGCATGCAGAGGTAGTTTTCAAGATTTTACGATTCTTATCTTGTTTTTCTTCCTTCAGAGCTTGTTATTATCTGTTATTATCTGTTATTATCTGTTATATATATATATATATATATATATATATATATACTGTGTTTTGGAGGGCCGTTTGGATTCTTGAAAAATGAGCTATTTTAGAAATAAGTTCAGGATTTAGGATCTTTGAAGATTTTTATGAAGAAGCAATTTTTAACACAGCTTCTTACTAAAAATATGAAATATGAACAGATCCATAGATGGATTTATATTTTCTGCTGTTCTTCTGGAAAATAATCCCTGTTATTTCTTTTGATCTTTTAATGCATAATTAGTCACTGCCGAATAAGATTTCTCCTGGATTCCTTCTGTCATATTGATTTGCTGAATTTCTATACGATGCAATGAAATGTACGATCAATTGTGACCTGAAAACTGGAAACTCTAGAATGTGGAACGGAATGTATATGCCTTTTAATATTTTTCTTTTGGCTTAGTCATTAATATCTGCAGGGTGTATATCCGTATATAGATGTTTCTTTCTTTCTTTTTTGAATCTTGGTTTTGTGGTTGATTATTGAAGAGAAATGGCTGCTGAGTCTATATACAAAGAAAGATGTATAGCTGTGGATACATGTCAGTTTCTGGTTCTCCCGAAGATGAGTATGATATCATCAATATGCAGTATACCGAGGAGGGCTTATTAACTGTGGATGAGAATAGAGATGGCCGTGCAGCTGCATTTGGTGATGATATCGCGATAGAGTGTCTTGCAACAGAGTTCAAAAGAGAAGTATTTGTGGTAAGGAAATCTTGTCTTTTTTCTACCCCGTGCTGTGGTTTTGCATATTTAGAGTTGAATATTGTTTAATCATATATGTCACTAGTCTTACATTTACTTTCACAGACTTCCTTCGATCCTTAATAATTATTTGATAGCCTCTGCATAAAGCATGTCTACCATTTACTCCGTGTACTGTGATTGCTTATTTACCTCATCTTTAGATGTTAGAAGCAAAAGAATTGCTAACTAATTATAGTATATATTTGATTCCGTAGAATATTATACGTTCGTCCTCAATCGTTATCATTGTTTTTGTAGCTTAATGCAGTTGGAGATGGTGGGTTGAGCACTTCTTGGCAGTGGGGATGGAAAAGGTCCCAGGAATTTGTGCACATGAGATGCCATCGGACCTTCACATTGAGCAAATAGAGAGCACTTTCTCCATTGTGAAGATCATATTATACTTTGAGGTCTGCATAAGTTGGTAAGAGACGATCTTTTTATTATTTGAATAAGATATCAGTATTCTGTGTTAGTATATCCATTGTTGTCTTTTTCATTATAAGAAAAGTTAACTGTTTATAATTAGAAAAAATATGCCATTGGCAGCACATGCAATTTGAAAATTGTATTTCTGTTGATAGCTGATGTTGTAAAGCGGATCTGTTGGATGCCTAGTAATCAAGTGTGTATATGTATTTTGTAGAGCTGACTATAACTAGAAAGTAAAACAGAAGCAGGTCAATCAATACTAATGGAATAACCAAATCAGCATGTGTAACGGATTCTGAATTTGTCAACGATGAGAAATTAACCTTTTGCTTTTTAGGAGCATCATTAACTATTGAAGCATATGAATTATGGAGTTCATTAGCAGCCTTAGGTACATTTTCTGCATTAACTTTGTTACCTTACCCACGACTGATTCCATTACAACAACAGGTGTTCCATGCATATTACCTTTCTCTTTGTCAATTAAACTTCCAATGTGATCACTAGCAGCCACACTTGACTCCCCAAAACCATGCAATACCTTTGGATCAACACTGAAATTACCAATCGATGTAGGAGTTTCCTGAATGAGAGGAGCAACAACAGGAATATCAGGATCAGCAACTGTTGGGGCAGACACATTCAGCACAGTATTATGACTATCAACCTACTTGAGGCATGAGCAATCATCTAAGGAATATCTACTGGCACCATACTATTAGGAGTAAGTACGTACACTTAATAGGCCGAGGGTAAAAGTTTATTCATAGGCTATTTTTTTTTCTTTTAAATTTCTTCCATAGCTAAAAGTGGTCTATTATGATTTGAAAAAAATTACATGATCAGTGTGTTACATTTCGATCTTTTGACGTTACTTAAATTTTTTTACAGATGTTCAGATCAATTAAATCATACAATGATGGGGATATCAACGAGATTCGAGATGTATGGGCTACATATTTCATAGGCCATTGTTTGTGATCTCATGTTTAAAGCATATATATATGCTTTTTAGGTGATATTTCAAAGTCTTATTAAGTATTTTAAATGTTCTTTCGTTTAGAATTGTAAAGTTCTTTGTTCACAATTTTGTGAAATTTTGGATAGCTAGATCAATGATGAAATGAAAATGTTCCTCCAATTTGGTGATTGCCTATGATTTTTTTGCATTCAATTATTTTTCCTTGTACTTTTCTGGTCAAAAATATACATTAAATAAATATGATGTGAAAACTGCCAAATAAAAAAAAATTATACATTAAAAAAATGCATTAGCCATTAAAAAAGTATCTTATACATCACGCGATGCAGAATCATAATCTTTTACATCAATCTTATTAACAAG
The DNA here is from genome assembly GCA_033398695.1 of Orobanche coerulescens. Taxonomy (NCBI): domain Eukaryota; kingdom Viridiplantae; phylum Streptophyta; class Magnoliopsida; order Lamiales; family Orobanchaceae; genus Orobanche; species Orobanche coerulescens. Next base: position 116,967,297 of record CM065802.1, on the reverse strand, counting down.
TGATACATAACATTACTTTATATATCAAATTTGTTACAAGGTACGATGCTTAAACTGCAAAAACGCATAGGAAAAAAATAATTGCATCGCACATTGAAGAATTGCGATGAATAAAAATAGTCTTATGCATCAAATATCAACTGTATTTGATATATAAAATTGCTTTATGTATCACATTTGTTACAAGACGTGATGCATTAAGTGCACAACAACAGCAAAATTATTGTTTTTTGCATCGCATATACAGAACAACCGATGTATCTGCATGACCTCTCGCAACGAACCTGTAGAAAAAATGCGATACAAAAGCAATCTTCTGCATCGCATCAATGTGCGATGCCTTTGATATGACCTTATGTATCACAAGTTATTGCATCGCACCCTAGTGCGATGTGCAATGGGTTTTCATAACCGTTGCAAAAGCCTGTTTTTGTACTAGTGAATCTTGTATCGTTTACTTTCCACAATTTAAATATGCTACCGCAATGCAAAAGAGTTTGAAAACTCTACTCCGCGATATTATTCACCATTCTAAGTGGGGTGCCAATTTTCCAACAATATCTATAAACATATATATATATATATATAAGATCAAACAACCATTATCAAACAACAATCAGCTTTATACTGTAGATAGAAATGAATCATGATTCAAAATAAATCTACTAATGATTTTGAAGTTAAAACTCGATTTTCTATGTAATTTTCAAAATGAAAGATTTTTCCACCGAAAAAGTTGACTATTTTATTTCCCACTCGTGACTTGCATGATTCCCTTAAATGGTTGTACTTGATCACTCGATTCTTCTTCGACCCAATTTTAGGGAGAATTTCGTCTGCATCATCAAGTATTGTGATAGTTCTCGAAATTAAGTATATTAATCAACAGCCACCAAATAATTCAGATCTGCTCATAATCTATATCACTTATTTAAGCAACACACAATGATTATTCAACAAAAATACATTATCCCAAATAGTGAAGCTCTCTAATTAGTCCATGAGCAAGTATTTAATCGACGACTCCTAGTCTCATCACTCAGGGCATCAAGTTAAAAACTCTTAAAGACTTAATAACTTGAACTAAAAAGGCAAGAAAATGGTGACACAAACAAAATTAGATATTTTTTTTTCTTTTATTTTGGGGGGGGGGGGGGGGGAAAAGAATTTTCATAGAACAATCATTTATTAATTAAGCATGAAAATCAAAAACTCCTCAAATTAAGTAAGAATTTCACTTCTACCTTTCATCAACCGACTAATTTTTCTTATTCTCTCAAGATAATGAATGACTCGATTAAATGCTAATTACAAGGCTTGGCAAAGAAAAATTGAGGCTCAAAACTTTTGAAATATACAATTTTTAACCAGTTAAAACTATTTTAGAAGTCTGTATATAGATAACTTATTGGTGTTATGGCAAGAGCGAAAATAAAAAATAAACAAAACACACACATACACACACACACACATATATATATATATATATATATATAAACACTCAAAATCAACTTTAAAAAATAAAAATCATGCCACACAAAATAGCAAAAATCACCAAACAAAACTAATGAAAATTAATGTAAACAAACAAACCATAGTAAGAAACCAATCACACCAATATCCAAAGCAAATCACAAATAAATAAAACAAATAACCAACATTACTCAAAACAAGACACCCCAAACTTGCGAAACAAATTGCCCTCAATCTTAAAAGAAACAAAAAGCAAGAGAGGAAAATAGGATACTCCCTGATATTCAGCCCTGGGATCCCCCTGGTGTCTCATCGCGGATGTTCAGGTGGTGATGAAGCTTTTTGAAGCATTTCTCCATCCTTATATGGCGATCGATTATCTCGTTTTGACTCGGCATGATTTCCGCATGGGTCGTCTCAACTTCCCAAATCCTTTCAAGCATATCACGCTCAAACATAGTGTAACCCTCCGTATCATCAGTATGGGCTTCTTAATCCTCCTCAGCATCACCAGCATCTCCCTCCGACTCTACTCGTGTCTGCTTACTTCTAGGTTGAGTGCTGCAAATAACAGGGCTTTTCAGAGTGCGATGGTCCCCATGTGTCAAGATATCACCCTCAATCGCAAATTTAGCTCTTTGACTCTTGCAAATTCCCATGATGGTCCATGGTATGACATTTTCTATCTCGCCAGAACCGTTCAGCCGTAGTGGCAGATGGTATTGTAAATGTGGGAGCCTAAATTCTTTTTGATTCCTCGGTGAATAGCATAGAGGCCCCTTATATTGCCCATTAAATTCGTTGTCAAGGTCCATATTGGGTAGATGATTCCGGAAAAGCCCACATACACATGAACCAATCGTAATTAATAAGGTCGGACTTGTTGAAATATTCTATTACATATAATTATAAAAAGGTTTTGATGATGTGTTGTCGATCAAGCCAAAACAACAAAGGATTCAATAGAATGAACCAGTCAGTAAAAGTCACCTGATCAGACCATATGGAAAAGTCACCTGAAGTGTCACCTGAGGAAAAGTCACCTGATCAGGTCCGACGAGAAATAGTCACCTGATCAGCTAACGTACGTAATGCGGATTATATAATGTACGTAATGAGAAAGTCACCTGAATGCAGACGAGTACAGATGACATGAGTTAACATACGCAACATAAGAAGAATAACGTACGCTAAGGCATGGATGCTAACGTACGTAATGAGTTGCACATAATGTACGTAATGAGTTTGAATAAGAATTCAAATTAGGAACCGTTGAAGATGACGTCTTGGAGTAGGTCAGCATGCAACAGATAAGAAGACTAAAGTTAACGTACGTAATAGATATATTGATAATGTACGTAACAGATGCACAGAAGCTACTGGACTGATTTGCACTATACATAACGTATGTAACCTGGAAGAGTTAACGTACATAATAGACATAATGTACGCTACAGAAGAGCTATAACATACGTAAGGAAGGCTGTAGGAGCAAACAGCTAGTTGAGCCTTTGAGCCTATAAATACCAAGTCATTTGGTATCATTCCAGACAACAACTTCAAGTAAATCACATATTGATCAGATATCATTGTATACATCATTGTTGTTGTAATTGTGCTTAATTGATAGTGTTTGAGTGTTTATACACGAAAACAAACACGAGAGAAAAGATACGGATTGTAGATTAATTCGGTGTTATTAGGATTGTTGATCCGACATTGTTAGAATTATATCTAAATCCAAGTGAGGTTTGTCTAGTACCCATCGAAGACTAGATGGGTTGCTTCCTTGTCTGATAGAAAAGGAAAATAGTTTATCTTGGACCGACATAAAGACAAGAGTGAAATGGTTTATCTCGGACCGATAGAAGACGAGATTGTAATGGTATCTCTCGGAACGATAGAAGACGAGGCGCATAGGTTGATCTTAAGCCTAAGGAAAAATATACGAAGAGAGGACGTAGGCACGTTTGGCCGAACCTATATAAATCTTGTGTCATTTATCTTCCGAATTTTAAATACGCTTCCACAAAACAAAAGAGTTTGATAACTTTATTATACTTCACGTAAAATTAAAACGGCGAAGGTATCAATTTTCCAACAATTGGTATCGGAGAGGTATCCATAAAAGTGGATTAACATCTGAGGAGAATAAGATTCGATAATGGGGAAGGGGAGGGCTCGTGATGGTGATGATTCTGTCAGTGATCTAGCCGGAGAGTGTACTGTCCGGCAGCGGACATCCGGTCCGGTTATTTCTGAGCCTATATATCTTATTACTAGACGTGAGTCATCAGGAGAGCCTCATGAGTCTGTGCATACTAATTTGAAGTGCCAGAGTTCTCCGGCACGGGGTCCTCACCAGACTTCATCTTCTCCGGCATGGGATACGATCACTACCTCTCGAATGGGACGGCACGATTGCGGCAATTATGGAATCTAAAGATCTCAATACTCTTGATTTTAGTGCCCTTATTGGTTTGCTAATAAATTATGAGATTGTCCTTAAATCTCGGAATACGAAGCCGAAACTGAAGGAGAGATCTATACTTTAAAAGCTAAGAAGATGTCAAGAAATGAAAAAGCTATCTCGGTTGATGACGATGACGAAAAATCGGCATTTTATGCCAAAAACATCAATAAGTATCAAAACTGATTAAACCGGAGAAGAAGAGACTTTAACTCGCAAGTCCGAAACGAGTCAAATCGGTTCGACAATAATTGTCGAAATTATGGTAATTCCAGCCACTTTGCGAAGAATTGACGTGGCTCGACTTCTAAGAAGGAAGTGCTGATAGCCACCTGGAGTAAAGAGGATGAAGAAGGGGATAATATTCAAAATAATATCGCACTTATGGCAATGAGCTCATTTGACGATAGTAACGACGAAAGCCAGGTAAGTACCTCGTCTCAAGATGAACTTTTTGATGCTTTCGAACAATTACACATGGATTTTCAAAATTCACTAAAAGATAATAAATTCCTTAAAATTAAAAATAAAATTTTGGAAGACGAAATCTCCATTACAAGAAAAAGGGAAATTTATTGAAATCGATCATTCATTATTCCTTTAAAAAGAAAATAAATTAAAAGATGATCTTTTAAAAGTTCAAAATGAACTCAAAAATTTAATGAACAAATTTTTCTCTCGGAAATGAGAAACTTGAAAAATTACTAAATATTCAAAAATTTTCGTTAAATAAACAAGGTTTAGGATTAAAAAATAATGATAAAAATGAATCCTTAAATTTTAAAATATCCCAATTTGGAAAATGTTTAAAAATCGGGCATCACATTACAAATTATAAAAGCCCAAGACGAACAATTAAAATAAAGAAAATATAGATTCCAAAAGGAACCATAATATCAGATATCGTGTATTTACCAAATCAAAAACGACCAAGAGTCAGTTGGATCCCCAAAATTCAAAATTAATTACTTCAAAATAATCTGTATTTAACTCAGGGGGAGTTATTTTTTAAAAGGGGGAGATATTTTTTAGGGGGAGCTTTAACCATTTATTTCCATATTTAATTTCTCATTGATTTTATGATTTTCATGTGCTTCTTGCTAATGACAAAAAGAGGGAGAAGAATGACGAGAAAAATGAAGAAAAGATATAATGGGGGAGAAGAAGAGAAAAAGAGAAGGAATGATGGGGAGAAGAAAACTAACGAGACGGACAAAGACGAAAACTTTGATATGTATATATTTTTGGTATTTTTGCAGGTCTAAATCCCATCGGAGTATTGTTGTTTTGTCTGTAACACCCCCAATCCTATTGGGTTATTACAGTGTCGTGGACCCCACACCAGGAGATCCACCAGGCGAACATGACTAGAATTCAATAAATTAGCTAACAAGGGAGATCACAGTCCCTACTATGATATCCGACACAATATTCTGATAGGGAATTTCGACGACAACGATGGGCCTACATGGCCAAAAATAAAATACAACAACATCCACGAGCATCTGTACATAATGACAATCACTGACAAATTGGAGAACATCCCAACTGACTGACCAACATGAACAACTCGGACTAGTATCGCTCGAATGCCTTGTCGCCATCATCATGCCCCTATGTCTCAACTCTCTCCTCGCAAGCACCTAAAACATGAAAACATGTTCCGCCCCCACGGGGTCAGTCATCCAGATAATGAACATCAAATATATGTATAACATGATATGCATCCAAAGGCAGAATGAAATGGTATAATGATAATAATAATACGAGATGCTCACAAACCAAGGTAAGAACCGAGCATTCGTGAAATACTATGCCCACGGCATACTATTAATACCTGTTCAACAGGTTAGAACATAAGTGCCCAACGGCGAATCACAATCACAGAGTACCACAATGAATTACACGACATTAACCAAACCAGAACTGAATTAAATATGAATCGCAATGAATTCCATGAAGATGAACCCAACCAGAACTGAATTAAATATGAATCACAATGAATTACATGAAGATGAACCAAACCAGAACTGAATTAATTATTAGAGTTGAATGACGAGCATCACAGTATGCCCGAATGAGATGTGTGAGTGCACAAGTAGCCGAGTGTCCGGAATCCCGCATATACACCCGCAACTTGGCTTAATTAGTCTCACGGAGATAGTTTACCGTGTGTATAGTCTAAATGTGTCTGGAGTCCCGCATATACACATGACCATAGTGGAATATCATAGTATGCCCAAATGGGATGTGTGAGTGCACAAGTAGCCGAGTGTCCGGAACCCCGCATATACACCCGCAACTTGGCCTAATTAGTCTCATGGAGGTACTTTACCGTGTGCACAGTCTGAATGTGTCCGGAGTCCCGCATATACACATGACCATAGTGTGCCCGACTAAAAATTCCACACATACGCCACCCGGCGACGAAACACAATCCCGGAAAGTCACAAAAACAAAAGTGACCGAGATTACCGAATTCAGGAGAATGATAGTGTGCTACCTTGAGTCGGCCAACACGATAATGATGATTCACAGATGGGCACTGTCCTCGGCGGTCCCAATTCAAGACCTCAATCACCTTAGAATGATCAATCGATAACAACGACACAACGGATGGGAACTATCCTCGACAGCCCCTATTCAATACCTCGATTGCCTTAGAATGTCCAACCGATAACAATGATGCAGCGGATGATTCAATACCTCGATTGCCTTAGGACGACCAATCGATAACAATGATACAACGAATGATTTAGTACCTCGATTGCCTTAGAACAGCCAATCGATAATAATGATACAATTAATGATTGAGTACCTCAATTTCCTTAGAACGGCCAATCGATAACAATGATACAATGAATGCCTCGGCACCTTTAATCGGTTACCGACGACGAAGATGAGAAATGAATACGTCAATGCCTTCAATCGGCCAAAACAACATCAAGGACAAAACTCCAACATTAATAACAATGATTACAACGACGTATTAGATCGACATCAATATTAACAACAACAATCGATACATCGATACCGCGAACCGGCGATCGACAATAACATTAACAACGAGTATCCCAATGCCTTGAACCGGCCATTAATGAATGATAATAAACATTTGGCATAATTGCCGAAGAGTATCGTATCGAACGATCCCCTAATATCAATGAACTTATGAAGAGACTAAGTCTCGGAATGATACAACACATTCATACACATATATGATAACATTAACTCATTGACTAGTACAAGTATAAAACTTGCCTCAACCGAAGGCCATGAAATCCTTCCACGAGCAACGAACGACGTCCTCCGATAAATACAAGCACTCGAACAACCTTGAATGAAATACAATTCATTCAATAACACAACATCAATCGAAAACAACACAACGACCGAATGAAACTCTTTGCGACATTAATCGAACACTAAATGTTCAAAGTTCCTCAAGAACCTAAGAATCATCAATCGGGTTGAACGAATCGGAGATATGGATATACAATCCATAGAACACGATTAATAATGTTTACTAACATCAACCGATTCATCAAATTCGGACGAACAACGAAAATCAAGAAGAAATCTCGAAAAATCAAATTCTAGGAGATTTCAAGAAATTACTTCGATCCGACGAAGAACAATGATTTGATGTTGATATAATCGATAAGAATCCTCAAAAACGCTTAGAAATCGAGTGGAATCGACCAAAAACTCCAATTCCCGATTTTTCCCGTCGCCAGCCGCCACCCGGGTGAAGAAATGGGTGATATGAAGGTGTGGCCGGTCACTGCCTATATATGGCCGACAGGGTTACGGCCGTAACCGGCAGGGCCTTACGGTCGTAACCGGCATTTGTCAAAATCTACCCAGCGCCTGCCGATCGCTTACGGCCGTAACCGACAGGGCCTTACGGCCGTAACTCGGCACTTACGGCCGTACCCGGCAGGTCCTTACAGCCGTAACCGGCACTCGTCCGAACAAAGGTTCTGCACCAGATGGCCAGAATCGACAGCCCTTATAGCCAGAATCGCATTCGCCCACCATGTTCCGAGCACGTATGGCCGTAATCGGCACCTTACAGCCGTAACTCGGCCAGGCCAGGCCCTGCTCCAAGAAGTGCGGTCGTGACTCGGCGGTGGCCACTCCGACGGCCCGGACGACGCCGAAACCCGAACCTGAATATCAATCGAAGATATGGTTACGAAGTAATCGCAAAGACGAATCCAAGTGCTAAGAGAACACGATTCCGACCACCCGAAGGCTCGAAATTCGACAACGGAAAGTAATTACTCCAAACTTTGGGAAATTACGAAAACGGCCCAAAACGTCCGAAATATACGATACACGATCGAAACGCCAAGACAAATCTCGCAACATGAATAATAACATTAAATAAACTTACAAGAAACTCGAAACAACAATATCAGACGATATTCGCAAGAATCGAACTCAAGTGCGGAAAATCCGTTTAAAAACACGGAACTCAACAAAACGATACCGAAACGAACTCGGATGAGAAAAAGTGCAGAATTAAATATTCTCGGAATGACGAAACGGTCATAACAGAGTCTCTAAGATGGACTTCCGCCAAAAAAGAAAATTACCGGAAAATCAAAATTGCGGATATTACATACTACCCCCCTTAAAAGAAGTTTCGTCCCGAAACTTAAAACAAGTAGGGAGACGCAATATCCCGCCAGGAAAAATCAACGAGATACACGAGAACAAGAATGATCACAATGAATGATAATGAATCGAAATCCAACAAGGATCAAGAATGACTCACTGTGGTGAAATGATAACGTAATGAGTGATAGCTCAAATGAAATGATTGGAACCATTGTTCCCCGTGAAGTGAATGATTAGTTTGATAGTTATAAGTCTCAACGTGATTAATATATGATGAATGGATTATATGAATGAAGGAACGACAAATGAAATGAATGATTATACTATTACCGAGCAAGAATTAACTTGTTCAAAACCTGTGATGAATGTCCTTACCTCTGGCTCTCGAAGCCTGATAGGACCCCTTGAATGAAGCACGGGCTGGAGTAACAAAATCCCTCGAGGCCCGTGAACTCTATCGAGATCTACTGGCATTACAAATCCTGCAGTATTTCTGAATGTGTCCCTGTCTCCCACACAGAAAGCAAACAACGGCCTGCATCGAGCACCGGGTACTGCGATGTCCTATAGTATCACAGTTAAAACAAAAAACAGTCGAACTAGTCTGAGAAGAAACTCTCCCAGCACGAAGACGACTAGAGAATGATCTCTTGGACATCGGAGTCTGATATCCCTCTGACAGCTCTTTCCATATCGAGGCAGGAAAGTCACATGATAATTACAGATCCCGTATGAAGATCACATTATGATTACGAGGCGGAATGATAACAATGAGCATACACGCTCTAACACAATGAATGCATTAATAATGCAATAAAATGATCGTCGACATGACACCGGAATATGATAAGATCGCATGAAAGATCAAGTGAGGTGACATGATTATCTGATGAAATTCCAGAAATGATTATCTTGAACAAGTTAATAGGAGATCTACAAGATCAACAACTGAACCGCGAGATGGACTAGATGATTAATGAATTAACTAAGCAATGAGATTGACTGGCTGATGAATGAATTAACTGAACAATGAGATTGACTGAGTGATGAATGAATTAACTGAACAATGATATTGACTGAGTGATGAATGAATTAACTGAGCAATGAGATTGACTGAGTGATGAATGAATTAATTGAATAGTGAGATTGACTGAGTGATGAATGAATTAACTGAGCAATGAGATTGACTGATGATGAATGAATTAATATGATCGACAAGATAAAATGATGATTGAGGATTATTGACTGATGAATGAGTTGATCTTTCTCGCTTGCATGGTCAAACGTGCTCCAACACAATTAGTCATGAATCAATCGTAACAATAATATCACATATAGGTTTCAACAAAGCATGTATAATTAATGACATAATGAATGTATGAACATAAAGAGAATCGAGTCCTTACACAGGTCATACGAAGCTTCGAGGTCTCACGATACTAGTCTTCACTGATGACGACTCGATGAATGAATGACTCGTGCAGTCGTACAAATTTCACGACTCACAAAACCCGACTGTCCAGATTGTCATAACCTGACAGTCCCACTACTACCGCATTGGTAGAGCCACATAACGCACATATCAGGGTATCTCACAACCCAAAGCTCTGATACCATCTTATGTAACACCCCAAAATCCTATTGGGTTATTACAGTGTCATGGACCCGACGCCAAGATCCACCAGGCGAACATGACTAAAATACAATAAATTAGCTAACAAGGAAGATCACAGTCCCTACTATGATATCCGACATAATATTCCGATAGGGAATTTCAATGACAACGATGGGCCTACATGGCCAAAAATAAAATACAACAACATCTACGAGCATCTGCTCGGGTAATACATAATGACAATGACTGACACACTGGAGAACATCCCAACTGACAGACCAACATGAACAACTCGGACTAGTATCGCTCGAATGCCTCGTCACCATCATCATGCCCCTGTGTCTCAACTCTCTCCGCGCAAGCACCTAAAACATGAAAATATGTTCCGCCCCAATGGGGTCAGTCATCCAGATAATGAACATCAAATACATGTATAACATGATATGCATCCAAAGGCAGAATGAAACGGTACAATGATAATAATAATACGAGATGCTCCAAACCAAGGTAAGAACCGAGCATTCGTGAAATACTATGCCCATGTAATACTATTAATACCTGTTCAATAGGTTAGAACATAAGTGCCCAACGGCGAATCACAATCACAGAGTACCACAATGAATTACACGACATTAACCAAACGAGAACTGAATTAAATATGAATCACAATGAATTCCATGACGATGAACCAAACCAGAACTGAATTAAATATGAATCACAATGAATTACATGAAGATGAACCAAACCAGAACTGAATTAATTATTAGAGTTGAATGACGAGCATCACAGTATGCCCGAATGAGATGTGTGAGTGCACAAGTAGCCGAGTGTCCGGAATCCCGCATATACACCCGCAACTTGGCTTAATTAGTCTCCCGGAGGTACTTTACCGTGTGTATAGTCTAAATGTGTCCGGAGTCCCGCATATACACATGACCATAGTGTAATATCATAGTATGCCCGAATGGGACGTGTGAGTGCACAAGTAGCCGAGTGTCTGGAACCCCGCATATACACCCGCAACTTGGCCTAATTAGTCTCATGGAGGTACTTTACCGTGTGCACAGTCTAAATGTGTCCGGAGTCCCGCATATACACATGACCATAGTGTGCCCGACTAAAAATTCCACACATACGCCACCCGGCCACGAAACACAATCCCGGAAAGTGATAAAAACAAAAGCGACCGAGATTACCGAATTCACGAGAATGATAGTGTGCTGCCTTGAGTCGGCCAACACGATAATGATGACTCACGGATGGGCACCATCCTCGGCGGTCCCAATTCAATACATCGATTACCTTAGAATGATCAATCGATAACAACGACACAACGGATGGGAACTATCCTCGACAGCCCCAATTCAATACCTCAATTGCCTTAGAATGGCCAACCGATAACAATGATGCAGCTGATGATTCAATACCTCGATAGCCTCAGGACGACCAATCGATAACAATGATACAATGAATGATTGAGTACCTCGATTGACTTAGAACGGCCAATTGATAACAATGATACAATGAATGCCTCGGCACCTTTAATTGGTTACCGACGACGAAGATGAGAAATGAATACGTCAATGCCTTCAATCGGCCAAAACAACATCAAGGACAAAACTCCAACATTAATAACAATGATTACAACGACGTCTTAGATCGACATCAATATTAACAACATCAATCGATACATCGATACCGCGAACCGGCGATCGACAATAACATTAATGAGTATCCTAATGCCTTGAACCGACCATTAATGAATGATAATAAACATTTGGCATAATTGCCGAAGAGTATCGTATCGAACGTTCTCCTAATATCAATGAACTTATGAAGAGACGAAGTCTCGGAATGATACAACACATTCAGACACATATATGATAACATTAATCTCATTGACTAGTACAAGTATAAAACTTGCCTTAACCGAAGGCGATGAAATCCTTCTACGAGCAACGAACGGCGTCCTCCGATAAATACAAGTGCTCGAACAACCTTGAATGAAATACAATTCATTCGATAACGTAATATCAATCGAAAACAACACAACGACCGAAAGAAACTCTTTGACACATTTAATCGAACACTAAATGTTTAAAGTTCCTCAAGAACCTAAGAATCATCAATCGGGTTGAACGAATCAGAGATATGGATATACAATCCATATAACACGATTAATAATGTTTACTAACATCAATCGATTCATCAAATTCGGACGAACAGCGAAAATCAAGAAGAAATCTCGAAAAATTAAATTCTATGAGATTTCAAGAAATTACCTCGATCCGACGAAGAACAAATCTTCTGTAACACCCCCAAATCCTATTGGGTTATAACAGTGTTGTGGACTCCACGCCAGGAGATCCACTAGGCGAACATGACTAAAATACAATAAATTAGCTAACAAGGGAGATCAGAGTCCCTACTATGATATCCGACACAATATTCCGATAGGGAATTTTAACGACAATCATGGGCCTACATGGCCAAATATAAAATACAACAACATCCACAAGCATCTGCTCGGGTAATACATAATGACAATGACTGACAAACTGGAGAACATCCTAACTGACTGACCAACATGAACAACTCGGACTTGTATCGCTCGAATTCCTCGTCGCCATCATCATGCCCCTGTGTCTCAACTCTCTCCTCGCAAGCACCTAAAACATGAAAACATGTTCCGCACCCATGGGGTCAGTCATCCAGATAATGAACATCAAAACATGTATAACATGATATGCCTCCAAAGGCAGAATGAAACGGTACAATGATAATAATAATACGAGATGCTCACAAACCAATGTAAGAACCGAGCATTTGTGAAATACTATGCCCACGGCATACTATTAATACCTGTTCAACATGTTAGAACATAAGTGCCCAACGGCGAATCACAATCACAGAGTACCACAATGAATTACACGACATGAACCAAACCAGAACTGAATTAAATATGAATCACAATGAATTCCATGAAGATTAACCAAATCAGAACTGAATTAAATATGAATCACAATGAATTACATGAAGATGAACCAAACTAGAACTGAATTAATTATTAGAGTTGAATGACGAGCATCACAGTATGCCAGAATGAGTTGTGTGAGTGCACAAGTAGCCGAGTGTCCGGAATCCCGCATATACACCGGCAACTTGGCTTAATAGTCTCACGGAGGTACTTTACCGTGTGTATAGTCTAAATGTGTCCGGAGTCCCGCATATACCCATGACTATAGTGGAATATCATAGTATGCCCGAATGGGGTGTGCGAGTACACAAGTAGCCGAGTGTCCGGAACCCCACATATACACCCGCAACTTGGCCTAATTAGTCTCACGGAGGTACTTTACCGTGTGCACAGTCTAAATGTGTCCGGAGTCCCGCATATACACATGACCATAGTGTGCCCGACTAAAAATTCCACAAATACACCACCCGGCCACGAAACACAATCCCGGAAAGTCACAAAAACAAAAGCGACCGAGATTATCGAATTCACGAGAATGATAGTGTGCTGCCTTCAGTCGGCCAACACGATAATGATGACTCACGGATGGGCACCGTCCTCGGCGGTCCCAATTAAATACCTCGATTACCTTAGAATGATCAATCGATAACAATGACACAACGGATGGGAACTATCCTCGACAGCCCCAATTCAATACCTCGATTGCCTTAGAATGGCCAACCGATAACAATGATGCAATGGAAGATTCAATACCTCAATTTCCTTAGGACGACCAATCGATAACAATGATACAACGAATGATTGAGTATCTCGATTGCCATAGAACGGCCAATCGATAACAATGATACAATGAATGATTGAGTACCTCGATTGCCTTAGAACGGCCAATCGATAACAATGATACAATGAATGCCTCAGCACCTTTAATCGGTTACCGACGACGAAGATGAGAAATGAATACGTCATTGCCTTCAATCGGACAAAACAACATCAAGGACAAAACTCCAACATTAATAACAATGATTACAATGAGGTCTTAGACCGACATCAATATTAACAACAACTATCGATACATTGATACCGTAAACCGGCGATCGACAATAACATTAACAACGAGTATCCCAATGCCTTGAACCGGCCATTAATGAATGATAATGAACATTTGGCATAATTGCTGAAGAGTATCGTATCGAACGATCCCCTAATATCAATGAACTTATTAAGAGACTATGTCTCAGAATGATACAACACATTCATACACATATATGATAACATTAATCTCATTGACTAGTATAAGTATAAAACTTGCCTCAACCGAAGGCGATGAAATACTTCCACGAGCAACGAACGACGTCCTCTGATAAATACAAGCGCTCGAATAACCTTGAATGAAATACAATTCATTCAATAACACAATATCAATCAAAAACAACACAACGACCAAAAGAAACTCTTTGAGACATTTAATCGAACACTAAATGTTCAAAGTTCCTCATGAACCGAAGAATCATCAATCGGGTTGAACGAATTAGAGATATGGATATACAATCCATAGAACATGATTAATAATGTTTACTAACATCAACCGATTCATCAAATTCGGACGAACAACGAAAATCAAGAAGAAATCTCGAGAAATCAAATTCTAGGAGATTTCACGAAATTACCTCGATCCGAAGAAGAACAGTGGTTTGATGTTGATATAATCGATAAGAATCCTCAAAAATGCTTAGAAATCGAGTGGAATCGACCAAAAACTCCATTTCCTGATTTTTCCCGTCGCCAGCCGCCACTCGGGTGAAGAAATGGTGTGAAATGAAGGTCTGGCCGGTCACTGCCTATATATGGCCGACAGGGTTACGTCCGTAACCGGCAGGGCCTTACGGCCGTAACCGGCATTCGTTAAAATCCGCCCAGCGCCTGCCGATCGCTTACGGACGTAACTCGGCACTTACAGCCATAACCGGCAGGTCCTTACGGCCGTAACCGGCACTCATCCGAACACTGCCTGGCACCCGTACGGCCGTAACTGACAGCCCTTACGGCTGTAACCGGCATTCTTCCAGCCGTGTCTGCCGAGCACGAACGGCCATAACCGGCACCTTACGGCCGTAACTCGGCGAGGCCAGGCCCTGTTCCAAGAAGTGCGGCCGTGACTCGACCGTGGCCACTCCGACGGCCCGGACGACGCCGAAACCCGAACCTGAATATGAATCGAAGATACGGTTACGAAGTACTCGCAAAGTCGAATCCAAGCGCTAAGAGAACACACGATTCTGACCACCCGAAGGCTCGAAATTCGACAACGGAAAGTAATCACCCCAAACTTTGGGAAATGACGAAAATGACCCAAAACGTCCGAAATACACGATACACGATCGAAACACCAAGCCAAAGCTCGCAACATGAATAATAACATTAAATGAACTTACGAGAAACTCGAAACAACAATTTCAGATGAGATTCGCAAGAATCGAACTCAAGTGCGGAAAAGCCGTTTAAGAACACGGAACTGAACAAAACGATATCGAAACGAACTCGGATGACAAAAAGTCCAGAATTAAATATACTCCGAATGACGAAACAGTCACAACAGAGTCGCTAAGATGGACTTCCGCCAAAAAAATAAAATTACCAGAAAATCGAAATTGCAGATATTACATTGTCATCATCAAAAAGGGGGAGATTTTTGGAATATTTATTCCACACATTCATTTTAGAGGTTTTGATGATAAGTTTCTAAACAAATAAAAACAACAATGAATCAAGAAGAAATCGAATATGCACGAGCTGGACAGAAGGAACGTTGAATTGAAGCAAAAAGATATATAACTTACGTTATACAACAAGGATAACGTACGCTATGGAAACCTAGTTGAAGATACAACATGGACAACATACGCTATGGTGCAAGACCAACGTACGCAATGATCAGAGAGTAACGTACGCAACATATACGTGTTAACATATGCTATGCAACATGTAATTCGAATTTAAATGAAACCAATCTGTTGGATTGATTCTAGAAGCTCAAAAGGCATGAAATGGATATATGACTTTAACATACGCTACGAGGGGACATTAACATACGCTACATGGAAAGACTAACGACGCTATGGATAAACTTAACATACGCTATGTAAGAGACAAAAGCTACTGGCTGAATTAACAAACAGATAACGTACGCTACAGGAAAGTGTTACGTACACTAAAGGTGTTACGTAAGCTATGATGGAAGAATAGCGCACGCTATGAACAGATCAG
Source organism: Orobanche coerulescens (assembly GCA_033398695.1). Lineage (NCBI taxonomy): Eukaryota > Viridiplantae > Streptophyta > Magnoliopsida > Lamiales > Orobanchaceae > Orobanche > Orobanche coerulescens. The sequence goes on along the minus strand of CM065802.1, from coordinate 116,950,872 downwards.
TGACCAATGGCTAGTTTAGGCTTTGAAGCCTATAAATAACATTTCATATGGTATTCATGATATAACAACTTCAAGCAAAGGTTATATACTTCAGATATTATTATCTTCATTATTGTTGTTGTAATCAAGCTTAATTGTAAGAGTTCGACTGTCTAATTCACTCAAAACAAACACGAGAGAAAAGAAAGGATTATAGATTTGATTTGGTGTTACTAGGATCGTGGATTTGGCATTATTAAAATCACAATCTAAATTCAAGTGAGGTTTGTCTAGTACCAATCGAAAGCTAGAAAGATTGATTCCTTATCCGATAGAAAAGGAAAATGGCTTAGCTTGGACCGGCAAAAAGGCAAGAGCATAACGGCATATCCTGGACCGATAGAAGACAAGATTGTAACTGTTTATCTCGAACCGATAGAAGACATGGCGGAAAGGTTTATCTTAAGCCTATAGAAATAGATAACGAGATAGGACGTAGGCATATTTGGCCGAACCTCTATAAATCTTGTGTCGTTTATATTCCGCATTTTAATATGGCTTCCGCAATCGCAAAAGAGTTTAAAAGCTCTACTCCGCACTATTAACCTTCCTTCAAGTGGCGGTACCAAAACCAACAGGGGAGAAATGAAGAAAATTTCTGAAATGGAGTCTGCTACCCTCCTATACGTATTCTGAAACACAACCTCCAATCAAAAGGATAACCCACAACCCCGAAGTCACGTTTCACATGCAAAACATCAAGGTTATGTATGCAACAATGCCTTACATGTAACAACCCAAACTAGGCGGCTATTACAGTGCCGTGGATCCCAAATGGGACCCCACGAGGCGAATGAACAATAATGATTTAAATAATATAACTATAGTACCGAACCACATTATATTACCAATTACTCCGATGAGGAGTTTCAAGTTCAATACACCCAGGAATACAGAATACATATATATCTCATATGAAGATGAAATATACAATACTGAATGAAATGAAAATCCAAACGGAAACTGCAACGGAAAATACATATGAAGAAAACATGAATAACTGAAAGGACTGGGCCCCCCTACTAGTATCACTGGAACTCCTTGCCATCAACGTTCTCTTCCCGTGACTTTGCCTTGCCATTACCCAAAAACAACATCCCCAACTGGGTCAGTTACACAAAACAAGAATCCTCAAGATTTGAACAAATACAATAATCACATGACTTAATTATGAAATGAGGGCTGAAAGAGGGGCATCATAGTACGCCCGAGGTGGGACGTGCAAGTTCACAAGTAGCCGAGTGTCTGGAAACCGCATATACACACGCACTTGGCCTAATTAGTCTCACGGAGGCACGTTACCATGTGCACAGTCTAATGTGTCCGTAAATCCGCATATACGCATGACCATAGTGTGCCCGACTAAAAATTCCACACGTATACCACCCCGAACACAATACGATCCCGGTAGGTCACAAGAAAAAAAGCGAACACAATGAATGATAATGAATAGAAGTCCAACAATGGTCAAGCATGACTCACTGTGGTAAATTAATAACGCAATGAGTGATAGCGCAAATGAAATGATTAGAACCATCGTTCCTCGTGAATTAAATGATTAGTTTGATAATTAAAAGTCTCAACATGATTGATATACTATGAATGAATTATATGTATGAATGAATAACAATGAAAGGAATGATTATCCTTTTAACCGAGCAAGAATTTAATTGCCTCAAATCCGGTGATGAAATGTCCTTCCTCTAACAAACATCCCTAATGGAATTATCGGTCGCTCGAACAACCTTGAATAACACAATTACCAATAACTCGCTTAATAAATGTATCAATTATGATCATAACCAACTCAAGAAGTCGATACAACAAACCCGAACTCTTTGGGGCATTTTAACAAACACGTTGTAAACAATCTTCAATTGTTTACAACTAAACACAATTATATCAATATCAAGCCTCCAATGAGTGGTTCCACCCAACAAAACATCCTCAATACAAATAATAATCCAAAAGGAATACACAAATCTAGATTTCAACGACATCTAATCGAACCACCAATTCCAAAACCCACTTTCAAAGTGTTCTTGAACAATTCCTCAATAATCCAAAGATAGTTCGTAGAAACTCATAATCGTATATATAACTCTTCATATATCATGATTACAACACCCAAAACATCATACTCCATCTCAAAATCGAAATATAAGGTTTTGAAGAAAATACCTCTGAAGATCCAAACTCTTCGATCCGTTGAAATCATGTTTAATCGACCTTCCCAAGCTCCACAATCGAAAATAAGTGATTAGAACACGAACACACAAGTGTTTGGATGATGAAAAATCTCTCTCAAGAACCTCCCTCTCAGAACCAAGTGAAGAAATGAAGATAATGAAGGCAAAACACCCCTCCAAAACTTTAAATACAGCACAGAGTTATGGCCATAACTCTCCCATCTTACGGCCGTAACCAATCTAAGTCAACGGCCTTACGGCCGTAACCAAATTCCCTCATGGGCGTAACTATGCCTCGTCGAAAAACTATCCTATCAAAACTTCTCGACTTACGACCATAACACGACTACCTTTACGACCGTAACTCCCCTTCGTTGACAACACCCAGAACACCAAAAACATTTCTTACGACCGTATACTGTAACACTTACGGCCGTAAGTTGGCTGTGTCAAAAAACATCCTTAAACCAACGTACGCATATTACGGCCGTAGCCTGCCCCTTCTTACAGCCGTATCTCGTCTTCGGCCAAAAAAACACAAAATCACGAACGTATGTTACGGCCGTAATACAAAATAAGTTATGGCCATAACTAACTACTGGAACTACAAATAATACGTCAACTCTGTTTTCACGATACAAATGATTAATGATCCAACATACATAACTTGCATGAGTATGGTAAGTCCAATAACACGCAATAAATGATACTTCCAATACAAAACTACCAATCACAATGAAATGCAGTCGAATGGAAATGAATGATGAATGATTATTCAAGAGTGAAGGTTACTGAGTGACGATTACTGAATGATAATAAATGAATTCATAACCGGGTATTACATTACGTATGTAAATCTACCATGATTATGTACGTAATTTCCTCACGTAGCCTACTACCTCAGTCATTCAGGCATCCTAACGTACATGGCATATATCATGTTGCGTAGGCAACAACACCATAACTTACGTTACGGTCTATCATTATGTACATTAATGTCTTCCCAAGGACAACTTTCTGAACTATCATATATATTAACATACGTTAACTATAAGCATAACATATGCTAATATACACGAGTTATATATGTAATCCATTGGTTACATACATAACATGTGCTGGCAAAAACACGGTACTAAAGTCGGCGCAATGATGCAAATCCTCAGCAAGGTACCAAGACAACGTCGATCCATAATAAAAATAATCATACGTCATAACAGGACATATAATGCGACATTTACATGCGCATAATCACAACAACACATGCGACAACAAGTGGCACTCGACAGATAACATAAAATGATAACACCATATAATACATAACGGAGAGTAGTTCCATTCAATCATCATCGAAAAATATTCAGCACAAAACAACAATTGTTTCCATACAAATGAAAGAAAAAATCTTGGGTATTGCATAGTCTTATTCATAGCAAAAACATAATAACAATTGTTCAAAACTCACAAAAAAGCCATTCGATAAGATTAAATCATAAGTTCTTATGGCTATTGCAAAAACTTTTGCTCCATTGCCGACTCTTTGATCTACTTCCCTTTACTTCAGCTCTCTACTGCTACTCAACCCCAGAATATTTGTACAAATATTAGATTCATATCCAGTATACAATACCCAAGAGTTATAAGTAGATAATTTAACTTCTATAATGAATATGCTTGTGGTAGTCTCACTACCCTTCATACACTTTAGCACTTTTAAGTAAACCTTGAAATTTTCTTCCAATGACCTGGTAATCTGCGACGGTGGCAATTTCTGTAACACCCCCAAAATCCCATTGGGTTCTTACAGTGCCGTGGACCCCACACCAGGAAATCCACCAGGCGAGCACGACTAAAATACATCAATCTGACCAAAAAGGAAATCACAGTCCCTACTATGATATCCGACACAATATTCCGATATGGAATTTCAATGACAACGATGGGCCTAAATGGCCAAAAATAAAAATACAACTTCCACGAGCCTTGCTCGGATAACACAAAATGACAACAACTGACAAACTGGAGAACACTCCAAACTGATTGTCCATCATGAACACCAAAACAACTCAGGACTAGTATCGCTCGAATGCCTCGTCGCCATCATCATGCCCCTGTATCTCAACTCTCTCCTCGCAAACACCTGAAACCTGAGAACATGTTCCGCCCCCACGGGGTCCGTCATCCATATAATGAATATAAAATACATGTACAACATGATATGCATCCAAAAGAAATAACCGAGCATTCGTGAAACACTATCCCACGGCATACGATCAATACCTGCTCAACAGGTTAGAACACAAGTGCCCAACGGCGAATCATCAATATAGAACACAACAACGAATTACCCGTAGGTAAATTAAACCAAAGCTAAAATAGATACAAACCATAATTCCCAATGGCTCCAACAGAAACACCAATACATCACACATAGCCTAGAAAGCCCTCAGCCGAAGCTGTAAAATGTGACCATGGCCTGAAATCCACTCAGCCGAAGCTGCAAATCATCACAATGGCCTGAAGCCAAACATCCCGAAGCTGTATCACATGAGGGGCCGAAGCCCCACAGCACGAAGCTGTATCACAATGAGGGGCCAAAGCCACACAGCCCGAAGCCGTATCACAATAAGGGGCCGAAGCCACACAGCGCGAAGCTGTATCACAATAAGGGGCCGAAGCCACACAGCACGAAGCTGTATCACAATGAGGGGCCGAAGCCACACAGCACGAAGCTGTATCACAATGAGGTCATCCAATGACCGTGACCTGCAGAGTTGCAGGTGCTGGGAAACCAACCGCGAAGGTTCAAGCCCCAGACTTACCCATAATGAGATCACCCAGTGACCGTGACCTACTGAACTGAAGGTGTTGGGAAACCAACCACGAAGGTTCAAGCCCCAAACTTACTCATCGAGCACTAGCCGAGACTAGCCTCCAAAACACAATTAATCACAGACGGCAACGATCAAAAGATTACCGAATTCACAAGAATGATAGTGTGTTGCCTTGAGTCATCTAACACGACAACAATAACTCACGGATGGGCACCGTCCTCGGTGGTCCTAATTCAAATACCTCGATTGCCTTGGAATGGCCTATCGATAACAACGACTCAGTGGATGGGAACTATCCTCGATAGTCCCAATTCAATATCTCGATTGTCTTAGAACGACCAATCGATAACGACGAATCAACAGATGGGAACTATCCTCGACAGTCCCAATTCAATACCTCGTTTATCTTAGAATGACCAATCAATAGCAACAAATCAATGGATGGGAACTATCCTTGACAGTCCCAATTCAATACCTCGATTGTCTTAGAACGACCAATCGATAACAACGACTCAACGGATGCCTCGATACCTTTAATTGGCTACCGACGATGGAAATGATAATCAAATACGTCAATGCCTTCAATCAGCCAATACAACATCAATAGAAAACACCGATATCAATAACAATGATCACAACCATATATCAACAGAACATCAGTCAACAATAACAATCGATACATCGATACCGCGAACTGGATATCGACAACAACGTTAAGAACAAGTATCTCAATGCCTAGAACCGACCATTAACGAATAACAATAACATTTGACATAATTACCGAAGGCTATCATGTCAAACAATCCCCTGATATCAACGAAAATCATGAAGAGACTACGTCTCGAAATGATACAACACATTCATACACATATATGATAACATTAATCTCATTGACCACTACAAGTATAAAACTTGCCTCAAACTGAAGGCGATGAAATCCTCCAACGAACAACGAACGGCGTCCTCAACAATCACAAGCTCTCAAACAACCTTGAATATAATACAATTCATTCAATAACACAATATCAATCAAAAACAACACAAAAGACAACCCCGATTTAATCACGAATCGATCAAAGCACACAAACAAATATCATAGTCTTCAACTATGAATTCTAACATCCTCCAATCAACTCAATGATCAATTATCATGATCATAATGTTCTTAACACTTGTGAAAAACAATTCAACAAGGATTATTAAGAAAAACATCCAATTAATCATCATATAATGATAATATTACCAATATTATCAGTATCACCTCAAGAACATCATCAACACAACAAACATGATGTCTCCACCAATATCAAACAGCAATTTCTCAAGAATTTCAGATTAATCAACAAGATTAACTTAACCATTTCAAGATTATAATAATCATATACATAACTCATCATAATCCTGTATTAAAATGATTATAATATCTCAAGAACACAACCAACAACAATAATCATCTCAAAGCTATGTTAATCATTTAAAAATCTTAACATAACTCTTCCTAGATATGATTATAATCTCCAAGTATTCTTAAACATCAAGAACACAATCAAACTCAAGTCATATCATCATGTTCTTCACCATAAGTTCATAAAAAATATGAAGAATCATACTATCCTCAAACCACCAATCAATACACGAACTAATCGACCACAACATCATCATAATCTCGAGATAAACACAAGATTAGCCAACATACCTCTAGAGGAATGTAGAACAACCTCAAACCCTTCAAGAAACACTACAATCTTCAAGATCCCAAGCTCCAATCCAAGTTAGAAAGCTCCAAAACAAGTTGAAAGGGGTCGGAAATCACTTAGGGATGCAGAGGGATTCTAGGGAGAGAAATAGGAAATGGATCGTGAGAAAATGAAAGACGAAACATGTATTTATAATATGCACAGTACATTATGGTCACTATCCTCCCACCTTAATGTACGTTATGCATATAACGTACGTTATCACCTCTACGTAGCGTACACTACATAGTCCAAAACTCACTTACTCAAAACGGTGTACCCATTATGTACGTTAACCAAAATACGTACGTAACCAACCTCACCATTACATAATTTAACCTCATGGTATAGCGTACGTAATGTGCATTGACCTGCCTATCCCAATCGAACCACGTGAAACCAGCCTAGCCCGGCCGAAAGTCAGATGCAATCTGATACCCATCGTTACGTGTGTAACCCTCTCGGTTTAATGTACGTAATCCTCAGCTCATAGCGTACATAATGTTATAAATATAGGTTACGTTATGGCTAGTATACTTAGCCCAAATCCAAATTCACCAAACAACATCCAAACTGCGAAACAATATCGACGACAAGTATGAATATTTCGATTCATAAGTATCCCAATACAATTTACATTATATCAGTCAAATACAACAATACTTGTACAATTCCAAATGAATACATACAACACAACAGTAAAAACAAAAAAATTACCACCAGATATTACAATTTCCATCTTTGGGAACTTTTTCATTGAAAATCGGCTTAGTTGGGTCTTTAGTCTTGGCAGCTTTTATTTTACCTTTACTCTTGCCTTTGTTCTTGAAGCACTTCCCTTTGCTCACCATCAGCATGTGGCTTGGTTTCTGTTTAATATTTTGCTCACCGTTTTGAGCATCACATGCAGCTCATTAATGGACTTCTCCATCTCTTTCATATTATAGTTCATAATAAACTGACCAAAATTATCAGGTAATGAGTATAGGATCACATCCATGGAGTGCTCCTTAGAAAATGGAAAACTAAGTCTATCAAGATGATCAACATATACTTTACTATCTTGTAAGCATTACAAGGCTTAAAGTTCTCATACATCTTCTACCTAGCGTACTTCGGGAAAGTATCCTTAAGGTGAGCATTAAGATCATAAGCTTCTGTTTCTTCTAGATTCTTCTGAAGTTCTGGACAAATGGTAGCCAACATAAAACACCTGATATCAATGGAATCATCACAATATTCCTTCCATTTGTTCTTAGTTGCTTTATTAGTAGGTTCATTGGGCATATCTTCCTCAATAATGTACAACTTTCATTCTTTCTTGAGAACTATTCTCAGGCCCTGGATCCAATCTAGAAAGTTGCAGCCATTTTGTTTGAGTTTTTCCTTCTCAAGGATGGATCGCATTGAAATGATGGATGTGTTGTGTGATGTCATAATATTATCTACAAATTTAGATATATAGTATTTTAGTCACATTTCTATTTCTCGTAAAATACTTTTGCTTAAACAAAGTAGCCTTAGTTTTACGACATTTGTAATTTTAGTGGGCGAAGAAGCCATTTTGGACAATTCTAAACTCATTGGCATGGTGCTTAGAATTGAGATACTTTAAGTAGATAACTCTTTATCGAATACATCCTATGTAATTCCTAGGTATCGTTTGGCATATCATGTCTATGCGTGTTGTAATTCCATCTTGTGCCTTAAGGTTCAAACCTACTTTAAATCTGTAACTCCCCGAATTTGGCGGATATTACAGTGCCATGGACCGCCAACTGGGACCCAACAGGTGAATGAAATTTAGTGAATTAAATAATATAAATGAAGTACCGAACCACATTATAATACCGATTACTCCGACGGGGAGTTTTAAGTACAACACACCCAGGAAATACAAAATACATGTATATTTCATGTGAAGATAAAATATACAACACTGAATGAAATGAAATCCAAATGGACTGCAGCGGAAAATACACAACAAGAAGACATGAATAAATAAAGAGACTGGGGCCCCCTACTAGTATCACTGGGACTCCTTGCCGCCAACGTTTTCTTCCTGTGCTTTTGCCTTGCCATGACCTAAAAAAAATATCCCCAACGGGGTCAGTTACACAGAACAACAATCCTCAAGAGTTGAACAAAATACAATAATCACATGAATGAATTCAGAAATTGAGTTGAATGATGGGCATCATAGTACGCCCGAATGGAATGTGCAAGTGCACAAGTAGCCGAGTGTCTGGAGTCCCGCATATACACCCGCAACTTGGCCTAATTAGTCTCACGGAGGCACGTTACCATGTGCACAATCTAATGACATCAATGATCCAATAGGAAACCACAACTCAAGGTTACGACAACATCAATCGGAAACCCCCAAAATAACCAAAGTCAAACACCAAGAGTTCTTGAATAATTCCCTAAATATTCATCAAATCCGAAATATACACCAATAAATCCGTAGGAATACATGTATCCAAGTTAGATAATCCATATCTAACATATTCCAACATAATAGCAAACTGACACGAAGATTAGATGATGAATAATCCGAACTAGAAGCTTGAAAATGATGATAGTTGAATGCAGCTCGAAGAACACTTCACGAAATGCCCAAAATCGCCTAAAACCAAATGGAGGAGGAAGAGATAAGATGAAATGACGAAATAGGGCCAAACTGTCCAATATATAGTAAACCCAGTTTAGCGCGCGCTAGCTCCTGTGCTTAGCGTACGCTAGGGGTTGACCGGGTAGTCCAGTACCCGCTGCCTGCATCGATAGCGTGCGCTGCGTACCTTGGTAGTGTGCGCTAATCATCTCTTATTAGCGTGCGTTAACCTTGTGTTAGAGCGCGCTACCTGATGGTGGATGTCCAAAATACTGTAGTCCAGAACCTACTGTCCTCTGGTCTGATTGAGCCTTAACGCGCGCTACCCGATGCTTGGCGTGCGCTATCAGACTAACCCTTGCGTATGCTATACACACTCTTAGCGTGCGCTACGAATTATTCCATCTCAGTCCAGTACCCACTGGACTGTCTGTTCCAATACGCTAGCGCGCGCTGATGGATTTCGATAGCGTGCGCTACAAACACCATTAACGTATGTTATACTCCAATTGTAGCATGCGTTATGAATCTCACTAGTCCAGTCCAGTGCCTTCTGGACTGTCTGCCTGAACCACACTAGCGTGCGCTAATGCTGAGAGATAGCGTGCGCTACCCATACTCAATTAGCACGCGCTAAAGAGAGTACGTAACATGCGCTACTCATCACACACAGCCCACTACAAAGATGACAAAGATGATATTCTCGGCCCAATTCTCCAACCAGGTTGAATGACGAATAATAACTGATACACAATATAAATTACTACGAACGGTGAATACAATGAATGAATATGATTAATGAATGACTAATACTGAGTGAAAATTACTGAGTGACAATATACTGAATGACAATTAATGAAATTACAACCGGGTATTACATACTCCCCCCTTAAAAAGAGTTTCGTCCCCGAAACTAAGGGTCAAACAAATCGGGATAACTCTACCGCATACTATCCTCGGTTTCCCAAGTAGCCTCTTCGACTCCGTGTCTAGACCACTGGATCTTGACCAAAGGAATCGTCTTGTTCTGCAACTGTTTGATTCGCCGCTCTAAGAATCGTACAGGACGCTCCTCGTACATATGATCATCCGCGATCTTGATTTCATCGAACTGAAGTATGTGACTCAGGTCGGCAACATAATTCCGCAACTGAGAGACATGAAACACATTATGAATTCGGCTCAACACCGGAGATAAGGCCAATCGATAAGCCAGACTGCCTACTCGATCCAGAATCTTAAACGGTCCAATGAATCTCGGACTCAACTTTCCCCGCTTCCCGAAATGGAAGATACCTCGACTCGGGGATACCTTGACCAAAACGTGGTCACCTGCCTCGAACTCTAATGGTCGACGACGATTATCTGCATATGACTTTTGTCGACTCTGAGCGGTCAACAAACGACTCCTGATCAAAGCTACCTTCCTGCGGGTGGCTATAATCATATCGGGCTCGGTGCCGATTGATACTGAAAAGTATCCCAACACAAATGAGATCGACAACAACGACCGTAAAAGGCTTCGTAAGCTGCCATCTTAATCGAAGCATGCCAACTGTTATTGTACGTGAACTCAATCAATGGTAGTAGGGCTTCCCAATCGTCTTTCCAATTGAGAACACATGCCCTCAACATGTCTAACATCTGAATAGTCCTCTATGATTGTCCGTCAGACTGAGGATGAAAATCCGTGCTGAGATTAAGCTGAGTTCCCATAGCACGATGAACAGATTTCCAAAAATGTGACACGAATCTCCCGTCATGATCATAAACGATACTCTTAGGAGTACCGTGCAATCTCACTACTTCTTTAATGAATAACTGGGTAAGTCTCTCAAGACCCCACGTATCCTTAATCTTGAGAAAATGAGCTGACTTAGTTAAACGGTCCACAATTACCCAAATTGTATTCATGACCCGCCGACTTGTCGGCAAATTCATGATGTAATCCATTGAAATATCCTCCCACTTCCATTCCGGAATAAAGAGCGGTTTCAGCATACCCACCGGTCGCTGATATTCTATCTTGACTTGCTGACAGGTTAAACATCTCAAAACAAATTCTGCGACTTCTCGCTTCATACTACTCAACCAGTAATTTTATTTCAAGTCTTTGTACATCTTGCTATACCCCGGATGAATGGAATAAGGGGTTGCATGAGCTTCTCTCAAAATCGAGTTTTTCAACGCGGCATCCGCCGGTACGCCTAACCGGTTCTTAAACCGCAAAAGTCCATCCTGTTGGACCACGAATCCAGGGGCTTTCCCCTTAGCCACATCATCTCGAATGCGCAATAAAAATGGGTCTGAACCCTGACTCGTTCTGATCGCCTCTTCCAGTGGTGATGATATCTCTAGCATGAAATGTTGCCCTTGCACTCGCTGTAACCAGACCTCGATCTCGGGTCTTAGAAATTCGTATTGAAGCTCCTTCTGAATGGTTAAACGAGCAACAATTTGCTCTTGAGCGGACTTACGACTCAAGGCATCAGCGACAACGTTTGCCTTTCCTGGGTGGTATAGTATATCGATATCATAATCTTTGATTAGTTCCAAACACCGTCTCTGCCGCATATTTAACTCCTTCTGAGTAAATATATACTTCAAACTCTTATGATCGGTAAAAATCTGACAGGTGACGCCATAAAGATAATGACGCCAAATCTTCAACGCGAATACCATGGCTGCCAGCTCCAGGTCATGGGTAGGATAATTGACCTCGTAAGGTCTCAGTTGCCGTGAAGCATAGGCAATAACTTTCCCGTTTTGCATTAGTACACATCCAAGACCATGTCCGGACGCGTCACTATAAACCACGAATCCTTCCGTCCCTTGTGGCAAGGAAAGGACAGGTGATGAAATTAAACGGCTCTTGAGTTCCTCAAAACTCTGCTGACACGCGTCAGACCACGTGTATTTCTTATCCTTCTGCAAAAGGTTCGTCATAGGTTGAGCGATTTTAGTAAATCCTTCCATAAATCGCCGATAATAGCCTGCTAATCCGAGAAAGCTTCGGATTTCCTTAACATTATTCGGAGGTTGCCGATCTTGGATAGCCTCTGTCTTCTGAGGGTCGATACCTACCCCGTCTTATGAAATCACATGTCCGAGAAACGTCACTTCGGACATCCAGAACACACATTTGGAAAATTTTCCATAGAGTTGCTCTCGTCTCAATACGTCAAGGACCTGATGAAGGTGAAATTCGTGCTCCTCTCGGTCACGAGAATAAATCAAAATGTCATCAATGAAGACAACCACGAACCGATCCAAATATTTGATAAAAATTCGATTCATTAACTCCATGAATACTGCAGGTGCATTAGTTAACCCAAACGGCATTACCACAATCTAGTAATGACCATAGCGTGTTCAAAACACCATTCTAGCGATATCCTACTCTCGAATTCACAGATGATGATACCCAGATCTTAAAATGATTTTGGAAAATACTGAAGCTCCCTGAAGTTGATCCAAAAGATCATCGATGCGGGGTAGGAGATATTTATTCTTGATCGTCACCCTGTTCAATTCTCGATAATCAATGCACAAGTGAAAAGAACCATCCTTCTTCTTGAAAACTAATACTGGTGCTCCCCACCAAGATGCACTCGGTCGGATATAACCCTTCTCGGTCAAATCCTCCAGTTGATTCTTCAATTCTTGCATTTCATTCAGGGCCATCCGATATGGGGCTTTTGATATTGGAGATGTACCAGGCTCCAACTCAATCATGAATTCCACATCTCTCTGTGGAGGCAAACCAGGTAGCTCGTCTAGAAATACATCGGCGTATTCCCTCACTACCGGAATGTCCGCTAATGACACTGATGATTTCTCGGTCTTGGTTATATAGCACCAATAACCAACACACCCCTGATTGAGTAATCTCACTGCTTTCATCATATTGATAACTTTTCCAGAACGGCTGAGGTTACCCCCCTGAAATACACACTCAACCCCATCGTCTGAAATGATAGTGACCATACGCTTACGAACACTAAGGATGGCATCATGACGATCCATCCAATCAATACCCAAATAACATTGTCTTTGGGTAAATCTACTATGATCAGGTCTGCCAACCAGACACGGCCATTAATCTGAATCGGACAATTCCTAATCTCACGATCTCCGATAATTCTTCTACCGTAAGGTAGACAAATGATATAAGGTTCACAACTAGTAGCACTATCCAGGTGAAGTCTACTCAAGCATGACTCAGAAATGAATGAATGCGATGCACCAGTATCAAAAAGGGTACACACAGGTTCAGATAGAATTTCGAGTATACTTGAGATCATTTGGGCCTCTGGATCGTCGGCTCTCTTCATCTCATAAATTCGGGGCTTGCTAGTCCCCGCACCGGATGCTCCTGTCTGATAGCTGTGGGCTCCGCCTTTATTTGCTCCCATCCTTTTAAATGACACTGACTGAGTATCCTGATTCTGAATAGCTGACTGCTTCGGGGCCTGAGATGTCACCGAATTAGGCCTGGAGTCTCTTCAGCAGAAACGGGCCTTATGCCCAGCAACCCCACGCCAAAAATACCAACAAGTCTTCTCCTACGAGAAACTCATAAATGACATACATAACTGATAATCACAACATGATATCACAACATACACATGGTAATTCCGACGATCCAGCGTTCACTGCCTAGAACCCACGATGATCCCGTCAGACCAACCCGTGGTGGAAAACCCATCCGATGATCCAGCGCATGCTAGCATAGATCCCCCGATGATCCCGTTGGACCAACACGAGGTGGACATACAACAACGACATACATGTACGACAAAATGTATAACATCAATACATAAAACAAATAAGGTACTTGCCTCGATTCGAATGTTATATTTATTCTACATAGTGTTTTATTGCTTTGTTGGTTTGGTTAGAATATTGTTTGTTGTTCGGTTGGTTTATTGGTTCTGTTGATGGTGTGTTGCGTTTGCTGTTTGTATGCTTTTCTTTTGTGTTGTATTGATAGAATGGTATTTTATTTTGGTGATGATAGAAAGGGGTCAAAAAACGGTGTTGTGTTGTTTTGTTTTTGTGCTTGGTTGAGTGTTCTGCTTCTGCTGTCAAAAATATTGTGTGTTCTGCTTATGCTGTCAAAAAAAAGGAAGGGGCATTAGCGTCACATATGTGACGCTGAAAGGTAGTTACGGTGTCACATACGCTAAAGATGGAAATTGCATATAAAACATAGCATAGTGGGCGGCATGGGAATCGAACACACGCTGGTTCGGAGAAAATGTGTGGGCTTTACCCACTGAGCTATGTTTTGATTAATGAATATATTACATTATATTTATTTATACCCATACTAGATTTCGTACTTTTATTTAATTTATTTTTCAAATTAAATCAATTTTTCCATAATATTTAACCATAAATATATATACTGTAATTTAACTTCTCAGTGTAAATAAATTTCTTACACTATAATTATTAAATATAATTTTAAATTCATTATTTATAGTATTTAATATTTCAATCAATATATGTTTGTACATTTAAAATAGATTTAGCATATATAAATATATTTAATTTAATATGGTTAATATAAATATACGTCGTATAAATATATGTTATACATATAAATATATGCTGTAATTTAAAAAAAAATCAACTATGACTTATTGGCGTCACATATGTGACGCTAAAGCCTTAGTCTTTGGCGTTGCAAATGTGAACCCATTACGGTAATAAATTATAAAAATAAATTTTACACAATGGCGTCACACCTGTGACGCCAATGATCTTAAAAGCTGATCTGTTTTTTCTCTTTACGTTGGCGTCACTTAGGTGATGCCTTTTTGTTTTATTATTCGACGGCTTTTTTCTTTAGCTTCACATTTACATGTGAAGCTATTGTGGTGAATCTAATGGGGATGATTTTTAGTAGTGTAAGTCAATAGTTATACCTTAAACAAATTACACTCTTCAACTAGGACGGAAGGATATAACCTAAAAGTCTTTGTTTCATTAAACACTTTATCTTATAAGTAATAAAAAATTCAACTAATAATCAAATGAACCATGCTGTCACGTGGTGGAGTTTGAGCACTCGAAAGCTCTTCGGACCCGTGTGGCACTAGACTAGAGTCGCCTCGATCTCTAGAAAGTAAGCCTAACTCACTCGGTTGCTAAGTATGTAAGAAGGGGTTTTAACATTTGGGAGTTGAGAGAAACACTTAACTATTTAACAAACACTTTTACAAGTATAAGAATGTTGAGTCTTGAGGGTTGGTTGCAAATGAACCACCCGCTTACCTATTTATACAACTCCTACGCCCTAGAATCTTCTATCTCCACCTCCACATTTGGAGGCCTCTAGAACATCCTACAAATTAATAATTCTAGAATATATCTCTAGAATCATCCACACTTGTCTTACATACAAGAGTTACAAACACATTTCTAGACTTTTCTACAAGTCCCTAAGTATCTTCACCCTTCTAGGAGGTTGCTAGAAGGCTCTTCCTCCATCCGGGTGCCCCGGCCCTTCTCAGCCCGCATTAGCCCGTCCCGGACCGCATTAGCCCGTCCATCTAGGTCCGTCTCTGCCACGTTCCAGACTCTTCCCGAACCTCCTGGACCATGCTGGTCCGCTTCTAGCTGCTCCCGGTCGAGTCTTCCCTGCTGAGTGACTCCTTAGCTTTTCAATGTCTACTGCCCCTGTAATATCTGGAATTTCTACTACTGTTGTTTGAGATTATTTTATCCGAGTTATATTGTACAGTGTGGAATCTGTATAGTATGGATAAAATAAATAAAGGAGTGAGATGTCAGTATTGGTACAATTGTCGTATCTGGTCGATAATTGCATTTGAGGATATCGTGTATCAGGTTATCGTACTTTCGATATAGAGTATATCGTATAAGAATATTATTGGATCCAGTATATGTATTCAGTATGCGTGTATGTGTATCCGGTATGTCGAGATGGACAGGAACAATTAGATTTTTGGCTAAGTATAGAGCCTTAACGTACGTTAAGATATTGATTTAACTTATGCTAAGTTGATACGTGTTACGTACGTTATGCATAAGGCATTACGTACGTAACGAGAGAATCAGGCAAGTCCGAGTCGTGGTCGGCAGGTGGGCCCGGTATCGGCAACGGATGTGGACAGCTGAGTCACCGTACGTATTATGTACGTTATACAGGGTGTATTACGTACGGAATATGAGCTTTTATGTAGCAAGTCAATGTACGTATTACGTACGTTATGAAGAAATTGTTACGTACGTAAGCATGTTAACAAAACAGGTCAGTTAGTTCTGCGATGAGGTTACGTACGCTATGTGGGACGAGTAGCATACGCTAAAGAGCATTACGTACGTTAATGGTGAAGCATAACGTACGTAATGAGTTATGCAGTTTATAAAATGAAGTTCGTTATTTCATTTCACTTCAGCACCTCACTTCCTTTTTTGTCTCCAAACACTGAGAGAGAGAGTTTTCTCTCCTAAGTCGGTTTTGAGCTCGAGGACTTGGATTTGAGGCTTGGATATGGAGCTATGGTTGATTCTTGAAGTAATTGCTAGTGTTTTTCATCTTGTAAGAGATAAGTTGGATAATCCTCCCTTTCATTTTGGATTTTTGATGCTGTTATTGATGAATGATTCGTATGAAGATGATTAAGGGCTTGTTGTTACGATTCTTGAGGATATATGAGGTGTTTGTTGAAGGAAGATGATGATATGTTGGTTTATGTCTTGAATATGTTAATTATGATTATGAAATCATAGAGTTCTTGATGTTCTTGGTATTGTTGTTGCGATTTTTGACGTTAGGAAGATGGTATGTTGAAGAACATGACGATATACACCTTGAATTATGATTAGGGATTGTTTAGATGTTAGAAAACATCGGATTACATTGTTTTAATGGCTATGAACAAGGTTTTGAATCATTTAGTGTTCTTGAGGAACCCCTTGACGAAATTATCATAGCAAGACGATCGTATGTTGAATTATCGGTATTTTTAGAGATCGAATGTTCGTTGATTGTAGTGGTAGAATTCGTATGTTCTTGATGAAATACGAATCGTGATATCAATTTGGAATCCGAAAAGATTGTGATTGATCACCAAATATGATTTCCTTTACATTCGTATCCATAATCATATTTTGGTCATAAATTCGTAATTGTTTGAGTTGAATTGTTCGGACTTGTGTTTAATTGAGATATTGTGAAATCATTGGGTTTGTTGATCGGTTATATTGATCGTTAATATCGATTAGATGATTTTGGTTCGTATTTTGGATATGAGTTCGTAGCGGTTTGGGTTATACTATTTGGTTTTATATATGATCGAAGTGTCGTTGAACCGTTGTGATTGATTGGTTGGATATGTCGGTTATTGATTGTTATTGAACTTGTTGTGCATCGAATTATGGTAATAGGTTGAGATTATTGATCGGTGATTAGAACCTCGCTTGCGGTTGTGATCGGGAACGTTCGTGAATCGCTTTGGCCGGGAGCCGAGGAGCTTGTAATCGACGACGAGAAATTTGTAACGGCTTCATCATCGTCGTATCAGTATCGAGCAAGTTATTACTTGCTCAGTTATAATATTTAATGAATGGTTTCGGTTTCATTTCGTTTATAATGCATATAACGATGATTATTATTGTGAACTCTGGGTATTTGGATTGTATATCGTTCTTCCGATTCTGGGATGTAAATCATAATGTATATGCTTTATCTCAGTTATTGGTATGTTCGGGTATCGAGGTTACATTACGATAAAAACAAGGATATGAGTATCTATAGTCCATGGTATGTTTGGATCGCCGAGCATCGAGGATAATCGTCGTTGATGATTTGACATTGAGATATCTCCTGAAGGATTCGGGACAGTAGCTTAGTTTGATTCGGTTTAGTACTGATGATGTTGATCATGCAGGATGTCATTTATGTTGCCGAACATGAGGTCGTCCTAGTTGTTTATCATAGTGTTGTTTCATGTTTTGATTCATATGTTGTTCATGTTGATGAACATATTGATTTGCATATGTGTATGCATAATTGCATTGTTATGTTGTAAATGATCCGAAGGGATCATGAGGATCTATGCTGAGGGCGCTGGATCGGATGTCCACCATGCGTTGGTTCGACGGGATCATCATAGGGATCTATGCTGAGGGCGCTGGATCGTTGGATAGGTTTTCCACCATGCGTTGGTCCGACGGGATCATCATGGGGATCTATGCTGAGGGCGCTAGATCGTTGGATTACCCAGTGTTGTGTTGATGGAATCATGTGGATTCGCATCATTGATTTTATCATGTGTTGCTGTGCATATGTGTATTGTTGGTTATCCACCTCATGTTGATCTAGTAGGATCATCTTGGGATCTATGCTAAGGGCGCTGGATCACGGGATTTCCATGGAGTATACACTGTTGTTATTGTTTTGAGCATATTGACGTTGTCATATGAGTATGCATTTGTAGGTCTTGTGTTAGGACCGTGCCCGTATGTTGCATTGATCTGATCTCGGATTAGACTGACATGATTGTCGTGGTATTGTGCATCTCGAGGTATGTTCCATATTTCCCTTGGTATTTCTTTGTGATGGACAATTGGTTTTCGTGTCGAGATGTGATGATGTTATCCGACGGATTTGGGTTGGACAGAGTTAGTAGATTTCGTAACAGTGAGTTATGATGATGTTTTGAGAACCTTGAGTATTGTGCGAGATGTGAATTTTGGTAAAGTTATGACGATAAGATTACATTGGTCGTATTCTTATTTTGTACTCTCATTCGTATGTAGTTATTAATGCGATGTGACAGTTATCATTGTTGGATATTATGGCTGACACCATCGTGGGCTTTTCTTTTTAGGTTCTTGAGATATCGAGCTTGTAGCGGTCGTGCAGAGATGAGCTTCCCGGAGGATACTGGCTAGGGCATGTAATTGTGTATTGAGTTCCATGATCAGTTGTTGTATTCCGCTGCTAGAGTATTTTTAATTGTTTGTCTTTTCCGTTGCGTGAGTATTTTTAAATAAGCCTTTCGGTATCTGGTAACTTGGGTTACTTTGGTATTTTCGGGCCTTGTGGTTTCAAATGAGATTTCACGACGGTTTTGATAAATGAGTTTTATAGAGTTTTCGAATGTTTTACATAAATAATATCGCCATTAGCCTCTTGGGCGTTTGTAAATGTTTGCGAAAATGTCCTTCGGCCTTGTGGGTTCCATCTCGGGGCCCATGGCGCTGTAATATTCCTGGATGGCTTTGGGGGTGTTACAGAATATGGTATCAGAGCTTAGGTTGAGAAAACCTAGGCATTCGGGTCGAGTTGGGTCGTGTTTTTTTCGCATCATTCGAGTTGTCGATTGACAAATATTAGAGCCGTGAGTTTTTGTTGTTCACTCAGGCTTGTGCATTATGTGATTTACCAATGTCGTACTGGGGTTGTCGTAAACTTTTCCAAATGGTATTAACGTATTTCTTCAGATTGAAATGTGTCATGTTCTCGAGTTGAACTGGTTTTGCAAAATACATGTTTTGAAAATATCTGTGTCGAGTATTTTCTTGAGTGGAGACATGTGCCAGTATCACGGGGAATCGTCGGCTTCACGATCTGTAAGTATTTGGATTTTCGAATTTCATTGAGATTTACTGCCGTTCTAAATTGATATGCTTTGAGATTCGGACGAATATTATGTGTTATGTTATGAGATAACAGAACACAGTAGTTGGGACAGGATTGATGATCTTGAAAAGTTATGATTTTGGAAATTGGTTAAATTTTGGAACGTAGTTGTGCATTTGGGAGAAATGTTGGGGATGGTTGAGAAGAACATGTAGTCATGTTAATTCATATATGAATTGTTTTGAGCATTTGAAAATGATACTTTTTAAAATGAACTTTTCACTAATGTTTTACGAAAAATGGTTTTAGGCCAAGACCCAAGTGATTTTAAAATAGTTTTACAACTCAGGACTTGGGGTCCGAAAAGGGTTTTCTACTTTTTAAAACTTCTTGTACGGAATGAGATGCGGGCTGAGACCCTAATGTTTCAAAAGTCTTTTCTATTTTCTAAAACTCCCGAGATTTGTAAAATGCTTCACCAATCATTTATCTATTTTCTTACTTTTTTCGGGGTTTTAGTTTACTTATTCAAATAAAACTTCTCGGGAAGTCTTTCGTTGTGCTGATTTGTTTCAATGTTTTATCATAGCATGGTTGAGGTGATCCAGAATGGGATAATGGTCGACGTTGCCAGCCATGTGAGGAAAAAGGAGTTTTAACGGAATTTATATATATTGAGATTTTGGAACTCTATCGTGTGGTTTTCCCGATGGAATATCAGTGGATATTGGTGACAAGCCGAATTAGTATACAGGAGTATGGATGTGGCCAATCATTTGCATAATTTTCATTTTAAAACTTCGAAATCATGTGGATTCGAAGGAAACTGTTATCGAATACTTGGTATTGCGAGCCAGAATAACTTTTCGAAAATTGATTTTGTGGTCTTACCAAAATTTATGTTTTGAGCTTTGAAATTTTTGAAAGAACTTTCGAAAATTTGTCTTCTTGACGAGACTATATGATTTCAAACTGGTTTTGAAAATATGATTGATATACATACGCATTTAGAGCATAATGCATATCATGGTGAAGTTATGAGTGTGACTAACGAACTGGATAATACATCAGTATGGTACGATGAATAGAGATACGAACTTCAGTATGGTAGTTTGGTTATCCAGGGATGATCAGTTGATTGATCGGATAAGAAGAATATGCTGCGTATTGTAGATTCAGGTACAGAATGTGATTTTGGAACTTTGGATTTTGTGAAACCAGGACATATGTGCTATGTGATTCCATTGGTATGGTAGTAGTATGATTTTACCATAGTGATTTTTTAATGATTCCTTAGTAAGTGTATAATTGAAGGTGGTGACCCCTGGATGATTGCTTTGGATATTGATTGGTCATTCCCACTCCATGTATGATTTGGTATGTTTGTCGGTTTGCGATTGGTTGTTCGTATGCCGAGGGGTATGTTCCGCAATAGGGTATGATTATTGAGATCCACTGTATGTGATCGGCGTGTCGTTTTGAGAACTTTATTCATTTGTATATCAATTTCTGTAGTTCTATGTTGATCGTGTTGGAGCTTACCGTGTGAAGGTATTCTCGATTATCGTTGATCGTTCGTTGGTCGTATTGGAGTTTATCATGTTGATGATATTCTCGACTGAGTTTTGACCTCTGGTTGGTCATATTAGATTTTATCATGTTGATGATATTCTCGATTTTGTTTTGACCTCTATTTGGTCATATTGGAATTTATCATGTCGATGATAAATTCGGTTGACTTATTGGTTGATCATTGTTGGTGATCATCTGAGCGTTCGGATTTTGTGTCGGTATTTCGGGATTCGTGTCGTTGTTTTGGGCAGTTGTTTCGCAGATGTATTGTTCTTATTCGTCTTATCGGAATTGGGACTTGATTATGTAATCAGACAGTATTTAATTCGGCCAGATTGTTTCATCCGAAGATGATATATTTTTGTTGAGACTCAAGGAATTGTGATTGTAAGCGTATTGAGACTGTACAGTGAGATCGCTTGCTAGTATCTCAGGAGACCGTCGACCTACGTATTTGTAAGTATGCTCTTTTGGTTATTCTGTAATGATAATGATTGATCGTTGTCGTGATGGTTTTGGGACATTTTGGTTGAACCTTATGTTTGTTTATTTTTTTGACGGATTGCAAGTTTCGAGGCCGAAACTTATTTTAAGTGGTGCAAAATGTAATATCCAGAATTTCTACTACTGTTGGTTTAGATTATTTTATCCGAGTTATATTATACAGCGTGGAATCTGTACAGTATGGATAAAATAAATAAAGGACTGAGATGTTTGTATTGGTACAATTGTCGTATCTGGTCGACAATTGCATTTGATGATATCGTGTATCAAGTTATCGTACTTTCGATATGGAGTATATCGTATAAGAATATTATTGGATACAGTATATGTATTCAGTATGCATGTATGCGTATCCGGTATGTTGAGATGGACAGGAACAATTGGATTTTTGGCTAAGTATAGAGCCTTAACGTACGTTAAGATTTTGATTTAACTTACGCTAAGTTGGTACGTGTTACGTACGTTATGCATAAGGCATTACGTACGTAACGAGAGAATCAGGCAAGTCTGAGTCATGGTCGGCAGGTGGGCCCGGTGTCGGCAACAGATGTGGACAGCTGAGTCAACGTACGTATTACGTACGCTATATAGGGTGTATTACATACGGAATACGTGCTTTTACTGTAGCAAGTCAACGTATGTATTACGTACGTTATGAAGAAATTGTTATGTACGTAAGCATGTTAACAAAACATGTCAGTTAGTTCTGCGATGAGGTTACGTACGCTATGTGGGACGAGTAGCATACGCTAAAGAGCATTACGTACGTTAATGGTGAAGCATAATGTACGTAATGAGTTATGCAGTTTATAAAATGAAGTTCGTTATTTCATTTCACTTCAGCACCTCACTTTGTTTTTTGTCTCCAAACACTGAGAGAGAGAGAGTTTTCTCTCCTAAGTCGGTTTTGAGCTCGAGGACTTGGATTTGAGGATTGGATATGGAGCTATGGTTGATTCTTGAAGTAATTGCTAGTGTTTTTCATCTTCTAAGAAGTAAGTTGGATAATCCTCCCTTTCAGTTTGGATTTTTGATGCTGTTATTGATGAATGATTCGTATGAAGATGATTAAGGGCTTGTTGTTACGATTCTTGAGTATATATGAGGTGTTTGTTGAAGGAAGATGATGATATGTTGGTTTATGTCTTGAATATGTTAATTATGATTATGAAATCATAGAGTTCTTGATGTTCTTGGTATTGTTATTGCGATTTTTGACGTTAGGAAGATGGTATGTTGAAGAACATGACGATATACACCTTGAATTATGATTAGGGATTGTTTAGATGTTAGAAAACATCGGATTACGTTGTTTTAATGGCTATGCACAAGGTTTTGAATCATTTAGTGTTCTTGAGGAACTCCTTGATGAAATTATCATAGCAAGACGATCGTATGTTGAATTATCGGTATTTTTAGATATGAGATCGAATGTTCGTTGATTGTAGTGGTATAATTCGTATGTTCTTGATGAAATACGAATCATGATATCAATTTGGAATCCGAAAAGATTGTGATTGATCACCAAATATGATTTCCTTTACATTCGTATCCATAATCATATTTTGGTCATAAATTCGTAATTGTTTGAGTTGAATTGTTCGGACTTGTGTCTAATCGAGATATTGTGAAATCGTTGGGTTTTTTGATTGGTTATATTGATCGTTAATATCGATTAGATGATTTTGGTTCGTATTGTGGATATGAGTTCGTAACGGTTTGGGTTATACTATTTGGTTTTGTATATGATCGAAGTGTCGTTGAACCGTTGCGATTGATTGGTTGGATATGTCGGTTATTGATTGTTATTGAACTTGTTGTGCATCGAATTATGGTAATAGGTTGAGATTATTGAACGGTGATTAGAACCTCGCTTGCGGTCGTGATCGGGAACGTTCGTGAATTGCTTTGGCCGGGAGCCGAGGAGCTTGTAATCGACGACGAGAAATTTGTAGGGGCTTCATCATCGTCGTATCAGTATCGAACAAGTTATTACTTGCTCAGTTATAATATTTAATGAATGGTTTCGGTTTCATTTCGTTTATAATGCATATAGTGATGATTATTATTGTCAACTCTAGGGATTCAAGAAAAATACCTAGATCCTGCAAAGAACAATAGATTAGATTATGTTATAGTCACCTAGGATACTCCAAAACACCTTTGGATGGAAGAAAATCAGCCAAGATGCGAACCCTAGTCGCCACGTCTCAAACTCGCGGAGGAAGAAGAAGAAATGAAGAAAAATGCAGATTCTAGACTAGTGTCCAATATTTATGCTGGACACAATTAGCGAGCGCTAATCATTAAGGTTAGCATGCGCTATCGCGGCACTGAACAAAAATCCTGACCAAAAATACACTGTTAGCGTGCGCTAACCCCAAGTATTAGCGTGTGCTAACGAGAACTTCAGACCCAGTCCAGTAGATCCTGGACTGCTCTGAACTGCCAGGTAGCATGCTCTATCCTCCCCTTAGCGTGCGCTACCAATGCACTCTAGCGCGCACTATGATGTTAAATAGCGTGCGCCGATCAACATCTGAACCCAGTCCAGTGGCCTTTGGACTGTTTCTGCACCACCCGTTAGCGCGCGCTAACTACAACACTTAGCGTGCGCTAACTACGGAACCTTAGCGCGCGCTAGCCGCAAGGCGTAGCATGCACTAATGACTCAGACAGATAGCAACAGAACATCTCAGAAATGGGTATGTCGACAGATACCCACAACTTTGGGAAATTACAAAATGGCCCAAAATGCCCGAAACTCTCGATACGTTATCGAATAACCAAACCGAAGTTCACAACACATCTAACAAAGTTAA
Organism: Orobanche coerulescens; assembly: GCA_033398695.1. NCBI lineage: Eukaryota > Viridiplantae > Streptophyta > Magnoliopsida > Lamiales > Orobanchaceae > Orobanche > Orobanche coerulescens. The sequence goes on along the minus strand of CM065802.1, from coordinate 116,925,941 downwards.
ACGGACTTACGGAAAACTCAAAACAACAGTTTCGGACGAGATTCGCAAGAATCGAACTCAAGTGCGGAAAAGTCACTAAGAAGCACGGAACTCAACAAAACGACACCGAACGAACTCGGATGTCAAAAAGTGCAGAATTAATCATTCTCAGAATGAATAAACGGTCACAAGTGAGTCATCAAAACGGACTCTCGACGAAAAAATAAAATTACCGGAAATCAAATTTGCGGATATTACAATTACGACCTATCTAGATCGAGCGGTCTTTGGAGGCTACCATCGAGGCGCTAAAAAAAGATAACGAGGAGATGAAGGATAGAGAGGAGATGAAGAAGTCAAAGGAGAATATGGAGTCCAAATTTTCAAAGATGAGTAAACTCATGTTGAGATTACTCAAAGGTAAGAAGAAGGTAGATACCTCATCATCTCGGGCGAACGATGAGGATGATGACTCCAATGACTTTGATGAGGATGAGTTGATGCGATCAATATCTGACGAGTAACATGTTATATTTATGGTTTGATGATCATATTGTTCTATTTTGCGTATATTGTGATTTTGATTTTTATAAAATGTTATATTTATTCTACACAGTGTTTTATTTCTTTGTTGGTTTGGTTAGAATATTGTTTGTAGTTCGGTTGGTTTATTGGTTCGGTTGATGGTGTGTTGCGTTTACTGTTTGTATGCTTTTCTTTTGTGTTGTATTGATAGAATGGTATTTTATTTTGGTGATGATAGAAAGGGGTCAAAAAAACGGTGTTGTGTTGTTTTGTTTTTGTGTTTGGTTGAGTGTTCTGCTTCTGCTGTCAAAAATATTGTGTGTTCTGCTTTTGCTGTCAAAAAGAAAGGAAGGGGCATTAGCGTCACATATGTGACGCTGAAAGGTAGTTACGGCGTCACATACGCTAAAGATAGAAATTGCATATAAAACATAGCATAGTGGGCGGCATGGGAATCGAACACACGCTGGTTCGAAGAAAATGTGTGGGCTTTACCCACTGAGCTATGTTTTGATTAATGAATATATTACATTATATTTATTTATACCCATACTAGATTTCGTACTTTTATTTAATTTATTTTTCAAATTAAATCAATTTTTCCATAATATTTAACCATAAATATATATACTGTAATTTAACTTCTCAGTGTAAATAAATTTCTTACACTATAATTATTAAATATAATTTTAAATTCATTATTTATAGTATTTAATATTTCAATCAATATAAGTTTGTACATTTAAAATAGATTTAGCATATATAAATATATTTAATTTAATATGGTTAATATAAATATACGTCGTATAAATATATGTTATACATATAAATATATGCTGTAATTTAAAAAAAAATCAACTATGACTTATTGGCGTCACATATGTGACGCTAAAGCCTTAGTCTTTGGCGTCGCAAATGTGAACCCATTATGGTAATAAATTAGAAAAATAAATTTTACACAATGGCGTCACACCTGTGACGCCAATGATCTTAAAAGCTGGTCTGTTTTTTCTCTTTACATTGGCGTCACTTAGGTGATGCCTTTTTGTTTAATTATTCGACGGCTTTTTTCTTTAGCTTCACATTTACATGTGAAGCTATTGTGGTGAAACTAATGGGGATGATTTTTAGTAGTGTAAGTCAATAGCTATACCTTAAACAAATTACACTCTTCAACTAGGACGGAAGGATATAACCTAAAAGTCTTTGTTTCATTAAACACTTTATCTTATAAGTAATAAAAAAATCATCTAATAATCAAATGAACCATGCTGTCACGGGGTGGAATTTGAGCACTCGAAAGCTCTTCGGACCCGTGTGGCACTAGACTAGAGTCGCCTCGATCTCTAGCAAGTAAGCCTAACTCACTCGGTTGCTAAGTATGTAAGAAGGGGTTTTAACATTTGGGAGTTGAGAGAAACACTTCACTATTTAACAAACACTTTTACAAGTACAAGAATGTTGGGTCTTGAGGGTTGGTTGCAAATGAACCACCCCCTTACCTATTTATACAACTCCTAGGCCCTAGAATCTTCTATCTCCACCTCCACATTTGGAGGCCTCTAGAACATCCTACAAATTAATAATTCTAGAATATATCTCTAGAATCATCCACACTCGTCTTACATACAAGACTTACAAACACATTTCTAGACTTTTCTACAAGTCCCTAAGTATCTTCACCCTTCTAGGAGGTTGCTAGAAGGCTCTTCCTACATCCGGGTGCCCCGGCCCGTCTCAGCCCGCATTAGCCCGTCCCGGACCGCATTGGCCCATCCATCTAGGTCCGTCTCTGCCACATTCCAGACTCTTCCCGAACCTCCAGGACCATGCTGGTCCGCTTCTAGCTGCTCCCGGTCGAGTCTTTCCTGCTGAGTGACTCCTTAGCTTTTCAATGTCTACTGCCCCTGTAATATCCGGAATTTCTACTACTGTTGTTTGAGATTATTTTATCCGAGTTATATTGTACAACGTGGAATCTGTACAGTATGGATAAAATAAATAAAGGACTGAGATGTCAGTATCGGTACAATTGTCGTATCTGGTCGACAATTGCATTTGAGGATATCGTGTATCAGGTTATCGTACTTTCGATATGGAGTATATCGTATAAGAATATTATTGGATCCAGTATATGTACTCAGTATGCGTGTATGCGTATCCGGTATGTCGAGATGGACAGGAACAATAGGATTTTTGGCTAAGTATAGAGCCTTAACGTACGTTAAGATATTGATTTAACTTATGCTAAGTTGATACGTGTTACGTACGTTATGCATAAGGCATTACGTACGTAACGAGAGAATCAGGCAAGTCCGAGTCGTGGTCGGCAGGTGGGCCCGATATCGGCAACGGATGTGGACAGCTGAGTCAACGTACGTATTATGTATGTTATACAGGGTGTATTATGTACGGAATACGAACTTTTACTGTAGCAAGTCAACGTACGTATTACGTACATTATGAAAAAATTGTTACGTATGTAAGCATGTTAACAAAATAGGTCAGTTAGTTCTGCGATGAGGTTACGTACACTATGTGGGACGAGTAGCATACGCTAAAGAGCATTACGTACGTTAATGGTGAAGCATAACGTACATAATGAGTTATGCAGTTTATAAAATGAAGTTCGTTATTTCATTTCACTTCAGCACCTCACTTCGTTTTTTGTCTCCAAACACTGAGAGAGAGTTTTCTCTCCTAAGTCGGTTTTGAGCTCGAGGACTTGGATTTGAGGCTTGGATATGGAGCTATGGTTGATTCTTGAAGCAATTGCTAGTGTTTTTCATCTTCTAAGAGGTAAGTTGGATAATCCTCCCTTTCATTTTGGATTTTTGATGCTGTTATTGATGAATGATTCGTATGAAGATGATTAAGGGCTTGTTGTTACGATTCTTGAGGATATATGAGGTGTTTGTTGAAGGAAGATGATGATATGTTGGTTTATGTCTTGAATATGTTAATTATGATTATGAAATCATAGAGTTCTTGATGTTCTTGGTATTGTTGTTGCGATTTTTGACGTTAGGAAGATGGTATGTTGAAGAACATGACGATATACACCTTCCTTCAACAAGAACATCAGATTTTTGACGTTAGGAATATGGTATGATTAGGGATTGTTTAGATGTTAGAAAACATCAGATTACGTTGTTTTAATGGCTATGAACAAGGTTTTGAATCATTTAGTGTTCTTGAGGAACTCCTTGACGAAATTATCATAACAAGACGATCGTATGTTGAATTATTGGTATTTTTGTAGTGGTAGAATTCGTATGTTCTTGATGAAATACGAATCATGATATGAATTTGGAATCCGAAAAGATTGTGATTGATCACCAAATATGATTTCCTTTACATTCGTATCCATAATCATATTTTGGTCATAAATTCGTAATTGTTTGAGTTGAATTGTTCGGACTTGTGTCTAATCGAGATATTGTGAAATCATTGGGTTTGTTGATCGGTTATATTGATCGTTAATATCGATTAGATGATTTTGGTTCGTATTATGGATATGAGTTCGTAACGGTTTGGGTTATACTATTTGGTTTTGTATATGATCGAAGTGTCGTTGAACCGTTGTGATTGATTGGTTGGATATGTCGGTTATAGATTGTTATTGAACTTGTTGTACATCGAATTATGGTATAATATAGAATTTATCTCACGTCGTACGAATGTCTAACAATTCGATTTACGGCCAAAAGCTCATAAAATGTAATCTGCCTGAACTGCTTAGCGCACGCTAAGTACTCTGTCTAGCATGCGTTAAGTCTGCTCGATAGCGCACGCAAACAACAAAGCCTAGCGTACGCTAACTATGCATGGTCAGTACTTCACTGATCAGCCGACTGACTCGTCTGATGGCCTAATGTACGTTACGTACCAAATGTAGCGTACGTTAACTCATGCTCGATAGCGCACGTTAATCTACATAGCTTAGCGTGCGCTAACTGTGCATGGCAGTTTACTACAGGGCAGTAGACTGATCTCAACATGATCAAACCAATGAAATCTTCAGTGTTAATTCCTGTTACCTCCATGAATATCATGTTTATACGGTTATGAATGATCCTACACATAACAACAATTTTGGATTCAAGAATATGTATACTATTATGAAACCATATTCCATTTCGATCACAATTCTTCATGCGCTAATTCGGAAGGCTTATCGGTCGATTTCAACACCTTTATCTCAATAAAAAACTATCATTCTGTAGTTTGATTAACATTCCATCTTTACAAGATAAATCCTTCCATGATCAATCCTTTAGATTCGTATAATAATAATGATGTTAAAGTCAAGTCAAAGATTGCTATGAATACACCTACTAGATTCGGATTACCAATGATAGAAGCTTTCTCTACTTATTCATTGTAATAAGATTCAAATCATGATGTTCATAATCAATGTACTTAAGGCATAATTATCTCAATATTCCAAACATGAAGTGGTTTGGATAATTCACCCAAGAAACTCAATATTTTGCTAGCATGATCATCTCATTCTCCATAACACGAATCTAGAGTTGGTGATAGAATCAACATACCTTAATATGACGAAATCACTGAACTTTGAAGGTAGAATCTGACTCCAGTTGGTTATATGCCACTCCAAGGTGCTACTTCTCTTCAATGATCAATCACAAGAAGTATTCAATGTCCAATGATCAACTGGATGTGTTATAAGTGTGTCTAAGGAAGATGATATGCTCTCTGGTCTCTCAAAAACGAAAGGTGAAAGAAGGAAATGAGAATAAAATGGAGTGCTGGCCCATATATAAACTTTCTGTACAAAAGCAGATTAGTGCACGCTACCTACACATCCTTAACGCGCGCTAATAAGAGTTGACTCCAAAATTATCCCGGTTCGTCCGCGGGAATCTTATCCGGTCCTACGTCCGGCTGGCACATGTGCTAGCCGCCCAGCTCAATAATTGAGTGCCTAGCGCACACAACTCCTACATACGTAGCGTGCGCTAGTAGTAGCCGATAGCGCGCGTTAAGCTACATTCTTAGCGTGCGCTATCACGAGTTTGCATGAGAAATTTTGCATGTTGATATACTTATGTACAAAGTTACCAACGAAAGAAATATCATACTCTAATAATTAAGATCACAAATCCGAATAATACAGGGTTCGAATACAGATGAAATACACAATAATAAATCCGGATATTACATACTCTCCTACTAAAAAGGAGTTTCGTCCCGAAACTCAAGACGAAAATAACTCGGGATATTTGGACTTCATGCCATCTTCCGTTTCCCATGTGGCTTCTTCCACTCCGTGACGTGACCATTGAACTTTGACCAAAACAATGGGTTTGTTCCTCAACTGCTTAACTCGCCTCTCGAGTATCTTGACCGGTCTTTCTTCAAACGTCCCATCCTGAGTGACTTCGATTTCGCCGTAATCAATGACATGACTAGGATCCGGTATGTATCTTCGTAACTGGGATACGTGGAACACGTTATGAACATGGCCCAATGACGGCGGTAATGCCAACCTGTATGCCAACTCTCCAACTCTCTCAAGGATCTCGAATGGTCCGATATATCTCGGACTCAGTTTTTCTTTCCTTCCAAAACGGAAGATCCCCGAGTAGGAGAAACCTTTAAAAGTACGTGGTCTCCAGTACTGAACTCCAAAGGGCGACGGCGTATGTCTGCATAAGATTTTTGCCGACTCTGGGCGGTCAACAGCCTTTCACGAATCAAGGCTATCTTCTCTCGAGTCTGTACGATCAACTATGGTTTTGTCCCGATCAAGTCTGATGAATCGTCCCAACATAAGGGCGATCTACATCTCCTTCCGTATAATGCCTCAAACGGTGCCATCTTAATGGAAGCATGCCAACTATTGTTGTAGGTAAATTCAATCAACGGTAGATGAACTTCCCAATCAGTTGACCAATCTAAGGCACAAGCCCTCAGCATATCTTCCACCGTTTGAATAGTCCTCTCGGATTGTCCATCGATCATGGGTGATAAGTCTTTGAAGTTCAATTCGGTTCCCAAGGCCTTATGAACTGCTTTCCAAAAGTGAGACACAAAACGGCTGTCTCGATCAGAAACAATGGTCTTCGGCGTACCATGCATTCAAACTATCTCCGAAATAAATACTCGTGCCAACCTCTCTGGTCCCCACGTGTCCTTAATGCCTAGAAAATGAGCTAATTTGGTTAGACGATCAACTATCACCCAAATCATGTTCATTCCTGTCTTGGTTTTCGGCATCCTAGTGATAAAGTCCATCGATATGTCCTCCCACTTCCATTCAGGAATCGGGAGTGGCTTCAACATCCCGGCAGGTCGTTGATGCTCGATCTTAACCTGCTGACAAGTCAAGCATTTCGAGACATACTCCGCTACCTCTTTCTTCATGTTGCCCCACCAAAAGTTCTGTTTCAGGTCCTTATACATCTTACTGGTTCCCGGGTGGATAGAATAGTGCGTGCTGTGGGCTTCCTTCATAATCGTCTATTTCAGAACATTGATATTAGGAACGCAGAGTCGGTTCTGAAATCTCAAAACTCCATCATCATGAATTAGGAATCCGGGGGCCTTTACCTTGATCACTTCATCACGTAACCGAATCATCAGAGGATCATCTGCCTGTCTAGATTTGATTTCTTCGGTTAATGATGAAGTTATTTCCTTCACGCACAGTTGTCCTTGGAATCTCTGTAACCACACTTCAATTCGTTCTCGAATCATCTCTCGCTGAAGGCTAAGTTCGGAGGTCAGAGTCTCCAGCATCTGAATAGAAACAGGCTTGTGGCTGAGTGCATCAGCCACTACATTCGCTTTGCCTGGATGATACAAAATCTCCAGGTCATAGTCCTTAATTAGTTCTAACCATATTCTTTGCCGCATGTTCAACTCTTTCTGACTGAAGATGTACTTGAGACTCTTGTGATCCGTAAAGATCTGACAGCGAGTCCCGTACAGATAATGCCTCCAGATTTTGAAAGCAAAAATCACTGCTGCCAGCTCCAAATCGTGCGTTGGGTAATTCACTTCTTAAGGTTTCAGCTGACGCGACGCATAAGCGATCACCTTATCATTCTGCATCAATACGCATCCGAGCCCTTGGTTCGAAGCATCACTGTAAACTATAAATCCTCCAGTTCCCTGTGGAAGTGATAGAATCGGCGCCGTCGTCAATCTATTCTTCAATTCATCAAAGCTAATCTGACACAACTCGTTCCACTCAAACTTTTGAGTTTTCTACAGGAGTCGAGTAAGTGGGCGGGAAATTTTGGAAAACCCTTCCACGAACCGACGATAATACCCAGCAAGTCCTAAGAAACTTCGGACTTCTTTCACGTTCTTTGGAGGCTTCCAATCCAAAACCGCTTCAATCTTATGAGGATCTACTTGGGCTCCTTCAGCTGATACCACATGACCGAGTAACATTACTTCCTTTAGCCAGAATTCACACTTATAGAGTTTGGCGTACAATTGCTCGCTTCTTAAAAGTTCTAATACAATCCGCAAATGTTGTGCATGCTCTTCTGGGTTCTTAGAATACACTAGAATGTCATCAATGAACACGACCACAAATTTATCCAAATATTCGATGAACACTCGGTTCATCAATTGCATGAATACAGCAGGTGCATTAGTGACACCAAACGGCATAACTACAAACTCATAGTGTCCGTAACGAGTTCTGAACGCTGATTTCGGAACATCAGATTCCTTAATCCTCAGCTGATGATATCCTGATCTCAGATCGATTTTAGAAAATACTGTTGCTCCTTGCAATTGGTCAAACAGATCATCTATCTGTGGTAACGGATACTTGTTCTTAATCGTCATTTTATTCAGCTCTCGATAGTTAATACACAGTCGAAGCGATCCATCCTTCTTCCGAAAAAAGAACTGGCGCTCCCCAAGGCGAAATGCTTGGCTGGATATAGCCTTTGTCCAGTAACTCCTCTAGCTGATTCTTCAGTTCGTACATCTCAGTAGGTGCCATACGATACGGCGCCTTAGAAATTGGTGTAGCTCTGGGTTCCAGTTCAATGGTAAATTCTACATCCCTTCGTGGAGGTGGTCCAGGTAACTCATCAGGAAATACATCTGGAAATTCGTTCACAACAGGAATGGATGAAAGTTCCACAATTTCGTCTTCTTTTTTCATTGCATAGCACCAGTATCCGGTGCAGCCCTGTTTCAACAATTTGAAAGCTTTCATCGCTTTGATCAACTTTCCTAGGCTTCCCAGTTTCCATCCCTCAAACAGTATTTCAGAACCATCGTCAGCGATCAGCGAGATATTCCTCCTTAGGTAGTTTACAATTGCTCCATATCGATTAAGCCAATCGTCTCCGAGTATCAGGTCATCTCCGTGCATTTCTATCACAATCAAATTTGAGAGCCACTCTCTGCCTCCAAATGATATAGGGAAATTTCTGGTTTCAAAGTTCCCGACAATCCTCTCTCCACTCGGTAAACCAACAACATAAGGTTCACAAGTATGAAAACCAGAAATATTCAAACAATTTACACAAGACAAGGATATAAAAGAATGCATAACTCCTGTATCGAATAAAACGCTAACTGGCTGGGAAAGGATCTGGACAGTACCTGATGCGACAGCAGCATCCTGATCGTCTGTTCTCCTCATCTCGTACATACGTGGGGGAACAGATCCGGCACTCGATGTACCCTTTCGGTCCCACTGTCCTATGCCTCGCCCGCGGCCAAAATTATGAGGCATCTGAACACTTTGCTGCGTCTGTTGGATACTGGCTTCCTTCTGGACTGGCTGTGGTGTACGGGCTCTAAAAGACTTTGCAGCCTCTTCACAGAACACTGCACGATGTCCCTCTCGATCACAATCAAAACAAGTCATGGCAGGTAGGGGGCAATTCCGTCGATAGTGCCCCATCTGGGCACAGCTAAAGCATTTCCTGGTAACATCAGTCATGGTTGATGTTGCTCTGAAGTTCTTTCCGCTCCTAACTGGGTGCGGAGGTTTCTTGAAAGAATGAAAAGATGATTGGGCCTTGCGGGGCCCGCTGCTCTTGTGCTCTGTAAAAGTACCAGAGACTTTCTGCTTCTTAGATTCCGTAAATTTCTCCATAGCTGCTTCCTTGATCTCATACGCCAATGCCTTATCCTGGTATTGACGGAGTGTGGTACATTCAAAACCGGACATGTACCTCTCTATTTCTGGTTTCATCCTCATATCAAAATGGTTCATCATTTCTGCATCTGTTCTGACTAGATGTCGAACAAATGCCAACTGCTGGTTAAACGTCTTAATTGCCTGAGATACTGGCACATGTGAAGGCTGAGCGGAGAAAAACTCCTGAACCTTGGCTTCCCTCACAGGACGAGGGCAGTACTGAGCTTCCATCATTAATTTAAACTCTGTCCAATCAGCATCATGGTCTACAGGCCGGATGGCTTCCCACCATTCGAACGCTTCCCCTATCAGAAAGTATTGAGCGATAGAGGCTCTCCGGTCATCTGGGCAGTTAATTCCGGCAAAGATTTTCTCCAGTTCCTTCAACCAATGGTCCCAGGTGGGAGTCTCAGAAATACCGTCGAATTTGGGTGGTTGCATCTTCGCCACCTCTTGCAGCCACCGGTCACCTCGATTTCCCATGTCTGGGATCCCTTGCTGTCTCTCTCCCTGCTGTAGTCCCACCGCCACTTGCATTCGGTCCACGACCTGGGCGAACTGAGTCATCTGGTTCACCACTTGACGAAGGATCTCTGGTACAGCAGGTTCTGGTTCGTTATTGATAGATCGTTGTGGCTCACCTGAGCTATGACTGGCTTGATTTGAAGGCGACGCTTCCCTTTCTGCATTCCTTCATATGTGTCCGCGACCGAGACCACGTCCACGTCCGCCTCTCAACATACTGTAAGCATAAATACTCAATATACCGGAAACAATACCATTCAAATGCTCAAGTACAAAGGAATATAACATGTAAAAGATGAGATAGAGTTTAGGAACTTACAACCACCACCTGCACGAAGACGTAGGCAGTACAGTGATGTTATTCGCGGCCGGTTACCTCAAAAGACATCAATGACCCCTATTTTAACCCAATGGCCAAGATATCCATAATCTTAGCTCCGATACCATATTCTGTAACACCCCCGATATATTCAGGAATATTACAGCACCTAAATCCTTTACATAAGGATTTACAAGGCTGAAGAATTGAACAGACATTAATAGGTACTAACGAATGGAAATAACGGAATTAAGATACAACAGTTCTGACCAAATACTGAAAAATAAATGTTCAACAGAAACTTATTAATACATCGCCAAATTCAAATTCATCATAAACAATTTCGTACTCGAATACTTATTGAAATAACCAATAAACAACAGAGAAATAAACCCGGCCGGAACATCACTCTGCACCCTCGTCGTCATGCAGCTCCAGTGGTTGTTTTACCGCTCTCCTGGATCCTGAACATAAACAAAATGTTCACCCCCGAAGGGGTTAGCACAACGATGCTAGTACAAGTACCACAACATATTATTCATATCTCACGAAGAATGTAAACGGCAAAAATACCAACAAGTCTTCTCCTACGAGAAACTCATAAATGACATACATAACTGATAATCACAACATGATATCACAACATACAAATGGTAATTCCGACGATCCATCGTTCACTGCCTAGAACACACGATGATCCCGTCAGACCAACCCTTGGTGGAAAAGCCCGTCCGATGATCCAGGGCACGCTAGCATAGATCCCCCGATGATCCCGTCGGAACAACACGAAGTGGACATACAACAACGACATACATGTGCGACAATATGTATAACATCAATACATAAAACAAATAAGGTACTTGCCTCGATTCAAAGACAAGAACAATACTTCCACGAAAACGAACACTCGAAGGTCTCCCCCCTCAATCAATCACGTAACAAGCTCGAACCTTAACAAAAGAAATAATATAGAATTTATCTCACGTTGTACGAATGTCTGTTCAATTCTTCAGCCTTGTAAATCCTTATGTAAAGGATTTACGGCGCTGTAATATTCCTGAATATATCGGGGGTGTTACAATTAGAACCCAACCTTCTGAAATACAAACACAACCTCGCAAGTCTAGTATAATTTCTCAAATACCTGAGAGGTATGGCTATCTGCATCAAGAGGAACTAGGTGTCCATGAGATGACAGAAAGTAGTCAAGAGAATGATCCTTCTACATACGACCAAGCGATGGTAGACGTTGACTCCACCATGTGGCAAGAAGCTATGGAAGCTGAGATAGACTCAATGCATGCTAATCAGGTCTGGACTTTAGTAGATTGTCCTAAAGGCATAGTGCCTATTGGAAACAAATGGATCTATAAGAGAAAGACTGATGGAGATGGCAAGGTTGATACCTATAAGGCCAGGCTTGTGGCAAAGGGTTATTCCCAAAGAGAAGGAATCGATTACTTCGAGACCTTCTCGCCTGTAGCTATGATTAAGTCTATTCACATGATGCTTGCCATAGCATCCCACTTAGATTATGAAATATGGCAAATGGATGTGAAAACGGCATTCCTAAATGGATTCCTCGAGGAGGAGATTTACATGGAATAGCCTAAGGGTTTCATATCTCAAACCAATATTCATAAAGTATGTAAACTTCAGCGTGCCATTTATGGACTGAAGCAAGCTTCACGGAGTTGGAATCTTCATTTTAACGAGACAGTCAAAGAGTTTGATTTTGTCCAAAACGAAGAAGAGCCCTGTATTTACAAGAAGGTTAGTGGGAGCAAAATTGCATTCCTAATACTATATGTAGATGACATTCTACTTATAGGAAACGACGTAGGAATGCTCAGTTCTGTGAAAGCTTGGCTTTCTAAAGAGTACTCAATGAAAGACTTGGGAGAAGCTACCTATATTCTGGGTATTCGTCTCTACCGGGATAGAGCGAAAAGAATGTTAGGTCTTTCCCAAGCCCTCTATATAGAAAAGATCCTGAAGCGATTTAGAATGGAAGATTCTAAAAGAGGGTTCCTTCCTATGCAACATGGTGCAGAACTTTCCCTAGAGATGTGTCCTCAAAGTGAGGAAGACAGAAAGGAAATGAGTAAGGTGCCCTATGCTTCAGCAGTAGCCTCATGTATGCTATGATTTGCACTAGACCGGACATTACCTATGCTGTTAGCGTAGTAAGTCGGTTTCAGTCAAATCCAGGGCAGGAACATTGGACTGCTGTAAAGAACATTCTTAAGTACCTAAGGAGGACTAAAGACTTGGTTCTTACATTCGGCAGTGGAGAACTAAGAGTGATGGGTTATACAGACTCAGATTTTTCGGGGGACATGGATGCTCAGATGTCCACATCAGGATATATCTTTACTCTGAATGGTGGGGCAGTTTCTTGGAGAAGTGCCAAGCAAAGTTCGACTGCTATCTCTACATGTCAAGCCGACATCAGTGACCACGGAGGTCGCTAAAGAAGATTTTTGGATAAAGAAGTTTACCGAGGAACTTCAAGTGGTTCCTAACGCAGAGAAGCCCGTGACACTGTTTTGTGACAACGACGGAGAGTCATTGCAGGCTAAGGAGCCTAGGGCTCACCACAACACCAAACATATTGCGAGAAAATATCATTTTGTTAGAGAAATGGTTCGGGATGGGAATGTTTTACTGCAGAGAGTAGACACAGCAAATAACGTTGCCGATCCGCTTACCAAGCCACTATCTCAGAAGGTCTTAGTGAGACATCTGGAGAGTATGGGTATTAGATATCATAGTTTTTGGCATTGAGTGCAAGTGGGATATTGTTAGGAATATGCCCTCGAATGCCACTGAGGGGATGAGAGAGTAGGGGCATTGTACTTGTAATTATGGAATAATTATTAAAAAGGCAATACGATTCATTCACTATTTATTGTATTTCAATTGCATTCTTGACTTGGTAAACATTGAAGTGAAGTCCATGTAAATAAATCGAACATTCCATTCTCGTTATGGGATAAGAGAAAATGCACTGGAAGTGTTTAACGTTTATTTACATAAATCATTCGCAAGTCAATAAACTTAAAATGGGCATTAAGTTTTAATAAGACTTGTATAACTGGTGCTAGGACGTGTGCACGTCTTGATAGCATAGTTATAAGTATATTAGTGGGACCAGTATACTCGAACATGACTCATACTCAATTCAGTCACACGGTATTCACTCTCGGAGAGTCGATGACGAATCGAAAGGTTGTGATAGTATACGTGGACCTTTGACTTGAGGGTTCAGTAGAAGATGTGCCTGTGACGTTTAGTTTATCATTAGAGTAGTTAGACTCATTTGCTTAATTGCTGAGTCGACCTCGAAGTGCGGACTATACGGGCAGGTAGCAGTCTTTATTGTATGCCAAGAGAGGATTCTATATCCTATTAGTGAGCAGGCGAATGTCCTATACGGTTAATGGCAAATAAGATCATAAGTCTTTGGCCAAAGCGTTCTGATATAGTCGTATTAGATACATTATTAATCAGTCGGTCTTGATTTGCATTAACACATGTATAGAGTCTAGTCAACAGTAGGGTTTGACTTTACCGTGACCCGAAGACTTGACCGGGACATCTGATGAAGGGTCTATACGTATATAGTATTCACGACATAATGGTTCTGGAATGATCCCTTCATTCGTTGTCAGTCGGGGTTTACAGTGCGGCCCGCTAGGCTGGCTAAGTGCTGCCCGCACTCATTGGTTCCTCCCAATGCCGGCTGAGACGGACCTATGGAGTCGCGCATTAGGAACGTTGACGGATACATATGAATTTATTATCTCTCTATTAATATTAGATATTGGATATCTGATTATGATTTATTGGATAAATCAGATAGCGGTCTTATGAATTAAAATAAGTTACCGGGTAATTAATTTAATTCATAAATTATATTTCTTAGAGAATTATATTTGTATTTGATATAATTAATTATTTAATATAAATAAATTGATGATTAAATGGAGTGTATTACACGTGATGGTCGGCTTCAGACACTTAGTGCTGAAATGGCCCTGTTCTCCACAATTGTAACAGGTTATGGCCAAACTGGCCACTCGAGACTGAGATTCCGTAGGTTTAGGTGCCACAGGAGGTCGCTCAGAAAGAGTAGGGCCCGCACGAGGCTTTTTTAAGGTTGCATGACTGCCTTCGGACTGATTACGATCCTTTGATTTCTTGCCACAAGATGAAGTTTGATGGTTAGCAATTTCCTTAGTAGTAAGCTCATAAGTAAGAGCTTTCTCAATGAATTCGGCCAGAGTGGTGCAATGATGATTAAGCAGCTGCATCCGCATACGAGGTTTCAACCTCTTACTGAAATACTTGATCTTATCCGCCTCGGAGTGGATAATGGATGAGGCGAATGGAAGTAGCTCCGGGAACTTCTTGGCGATGGCGAGAACATCATCTTCCATGGAGGGGTCGGGAGTGACTAACTCCTACAATTTGGCCTCTCTGAGTGGGGCCGGATAATATCTTTCCATCATGAGGGTCTTGAACTGGTCCCACGTACAAGATCCGTCAGTGGGCTTTAGAGATAGCCACCAAGAGTGAGCGCTCTTACCTAGATAGTAAGTTGCGACTGAAACTTTGTGCCCTTTGGGACACTCCACAATAGCAAACAACTTATCAAAATGCTCAAGCCAGTGAACAATATCCACCGGCTCAGACGAGCCCTCAAAAGTAGGTGGTTTCTGGCAAGAGATGTCGCTAATAATACTGCTCACACTCCTCTCTTGCCTCTGAGGTGGAGGCAGAGGAGCCTGCTGATTCTGAGTGGTTAAGTTCTGCATGGTCTCCATCAGACTTGCATCTGAGTCATTTGGGCCATCATGCCCTACATAAAAACGAGTGGATCAACCGGGACACCTTCTGATTGAGCTGTGTCCCGTGGACGACTCCTTGACAGTGAAGGATTATTTCCATGTGAATGAGTGGCAGCGTCGCTGCTCGATGAATTAGCATTATTCCTTGCGTTCGCGCATGTATTCACACGATCTCCCGGGTTTCGGCCCGCACCGCGGTGTAACACCCCACACTAGGCGGATATTACAGTGCCGTGAATCCCCGACTGGGACCCACCAGGCAAATGAAAATGATGATTTAAATAATATAATTGTAGTACCGAACCACATTATATTACCAATTACTCCGATGAGGAGTTTAAGTACAACACACCAGGACTAAACCGAATACTAGTATATTTTATATGGAGATAAAATACACCACCCTGAACAATTAAACATCTCAAACGGAATTTTCAGCGGAAAATACAAATGACGGAATAACTGAAATGACTGAAATGACTGAAACAAACGAAATGACTGGGGCCCCCTACTAGTATCACTGGGACTCCTCGCCGTCAACATGCTCTTCCCGTGCCTTTGCCTTGCCGTGACCTGAAAACAAAATCCCCCAACGGGGTCAGTTACACAGAACAACAATCCTCAAGGGTTGAAATTACACAATCATGAATTAACTGAAGTTATGAAATATCCTTAGTTATGAATTACGCTGAAGAGGAGTATCATAGTACGCCCGTAATGTTCTGTGCAAGTGTACAAGACGAATGACCGGACACACCCGTCCTTGTACCTAATTAGTCTCACGGAGGTAAGCGTTACCGTATGCACGGTCCAATGTATCGGTGAACCCAAAACATGACCATCGTGTGCCCAACTAAAAATTCCACACAGCCACACCCGGCCACGCAATATGAACCCAGAAGGTCACATGAACGAGAATGACCACAATGAATATCAATGAATAATAATTAGACTAGGCCAAGATGACTCACCGAGATGAAAGTAATAGTGACGTGATTGATAACCCAATGAAATGATTTGGAACCGTCGTTCCTCGTGAATGAAATGATTATTCGACAATTACAAGTCTCAAAATGATTAATATTATGATGAATGAATTATGATTATGAGCAATCAACAACAAAAGGAATGAGTATCCTTTTAACCGAGTAAGAGTTAACTTACACAACACCGATGAAGAATGTCCGTCCACGAACAACGTCCTAAATGAAATGTTGGTCGCTCGAACAATCTTGAATAACAATAATTACCAACAACCGATCAATACACGTGTCAAGCAACAAAACAGGACCAACCCAATAGTCGATACAACGAGAATCAAACTCATAGGGGCATTCTAGCGAATACGTAACCAACCACACAATTTCGGAAATATCCAATCCCAAATTAATCGAAACCAACACCAAAATGAGTACTACAAACCATCAAAACACTTCCAATGATATCAATAATCCCATAGGATTCCACAATTCAAGTTTACAACAACAACAATCGAAAAATCCCCAAATTAACCGAAGTCAACCCCAAGGGTTCTTGAAATAATTCCGAAAATAGCCATTAAATCCGTAGGAATATATTTATCCAAGGTAGATAATCCATATCTAACATATTCCAATAATAATCCAAGATTACACGAAGAAATCGGAAAGGAAAAACCCAAAAAATC
The DNA here is from genome assembly GCA_033398695.1 of Orobanche coerulescens. Classification (NCBI taxonomy): domain Eukaryota; kingdom Viridiplantae; phylum Streptophyta; class Magnoliopsida; order Lamiales; family Orobanchaceae; genus Orobanche; species Orobanche coerulescens. The sequence goes on along the minus strand of CM065802.1, from coordinate 116,908,926 downwards.
CGAAATTCTAGATCCAAGAGATTAATACCTTTGATTTGATGTTAGGGAGATGATGAAGTGATGATAATCCAACTCAAAGACTTAAAGATGATGATAGATGATAGCAGCTCGAAGAGAACTCTCCAAGATGCCCAAAATCGCCCGAAACCGATGAGGGGATGAGAAAGAATGATAAATGATGAACTCAGGCTAACTGTCCAATATATAGCCACTCCAGGTTAGCGTGCGCTAGCCCTTATGCGTAGCGTGCGCTAACGGGTAATTTGGGTAGTCCAGTACCCACTGTCCGAAAACGGTAGCGCGCGCTACGTACCTTTTTGTAGCATGCGCTACGGCCATACCACTAGCGTGCGTTAAAACCCATTGTTAGCGTGCACTAATGAATTATTTGATGCCCAGTACAGGAATCCAGAAACTGTCTATACTCTGATCTGACCTCGGTAGCGTGCGCTACAACCAATATTTAGCGTGCGCTATAATATCGATTGCGTACGTTAAAAACAACTCATAGCGTGCGCTATGAATTAATACAGTGCAGTCCAGTAGCCTCTGGACTCAACCTGATCCGTCCTTAGCGTGCGCTACACCACATATTAGTGTGCGCTACTACAACCCACTAGCGCGCGCTACTTACCACTCGTAGCGTGCGCTACATGTAACTCACCTGCAGTACAGTACCTTCTGGACTGCAGCCAGGGTAACATTAGCGTGCGCTAATGCTGAGTGGTAGCGTGCGCTACCTGTACTCAATTAGCGTACGCTAAAAAGAGTACGTAGCGTGCGGTACTCCTCACGCACAGCCCACAACGAAATGACAATGATGATAAACACGGCACGAAACTCCAATTAGATTAGTGATGAATGACGATTGATACACGATACAATTACGCTGAATGATGAATACCATGATTGAATATGAGTGACAAATGATCATTACTGAGTGAAATTACTGAATGACAATTACTGAATGATAAATACTGAATGATTATAACTGAATTACAACCGGGTATTACATACACCCCCCCTTAAAAGAGTTTCGTCCCCGAAACTAAGGGTCAAACAACTCGGGATAACTCTCCCGCATACTATCCTCGGTTTCCCAAGTAGCCTCTTCGACTCCGTGTCCAGACCACTGAATTTTAACCAAAGGAATCGTCTTAATCCTCAACTGTTTGATTCGCCGCTCTAAAACTCGTATAGGACGCTCCTCATATGAATGATCGTCGGCGATCTCGATTTCATCGAACTGAAGTATGTGACTCGGGTCGGCAACATACTTCCGCAACTGAGAGACATGAAACACATTATGAATTCGGCTCAACACCGGAGGTAAAGCTAATCGATAAGCTAACTCGCCCACTCGATCCAAAATCTCAAACGGTCCAATGAATCTCCGACTCAACTTCCCCCTCTTCCCAAAACGGAAGATACCACGACTCGGGGATACCTTGACGAACACGTGGTCACCTGCCTCGAACTCTAATGGTCGACGACGGTTATCTGCATATGATTTCTGTCGACTCTGAGCGGTCAAAAAACGACTCCTGATCAAAGCTACCTTCTCACGGGCGGCTATAAGCATATCGGGCTCGGTGCTGATTGATTCTGATAGGTCGTCCCAATACAATGGAGATCGACAACGACGACCATACAAGGCCTCGTAATGTGTCATCTTGATCGAAGCATGCCAACTATTATTATACGTGAACTCGATCAATGGTAGTTGGGCTTCCCAATCGTCTTTCCAATCGAGGACGCACGCCCTTAACATGTCCTCTAATGTCTGAATGGTTCTCTCTGATTGTCCGTCGGACTGAGGATGAAAAGAGGTACTGAGATTAAGCTGGGTTCCCATAGCACGATGAACTGATTTCCAAAAATGCGACACAAACCGTCCGTCACGATCGGAAACGATACTTTTAGGAGTACCGTGAAGTCTCACTATCTCTTTGATGAACAGTTGAGCAAGTCTCTCGGGACCCCACGTCTCCTTGATCTCAAGGAAATGAGCTGATTTAGTTAAGCGGTCCACGATCAGCCAGATCGTATTCATGCCATGATGACTCGTCGGCAAACTCGTGATGAAATCCATAGAAATGTCTTCCCACTTCCATTCGGGAATAGGAAGAGGTTTCAGCATACCCGCCGGTCGCTGATGTTCAATCTTGACTTGTTGACAGGTTAAGCATCTCGAAACAAATTCTGCGACTTCTCGCTTCATATTACTCCACCAGTAAATTTGTTTCAAGTCCTTGTACATCTTCTTGGACCGGATGAACGAGAATAAGGGGTAGCATGAGCTTCTATCAAAATCGAGTTTTTCAACTCGTCATTCGCGGTACGCACAACCGATTCTTAAACCTCAAAAGTCCATCCTCGTGGACCACAAATCCAGGGGCTTTCCCGAGTCACATCCTCACGGATTCGCAACAATGAAGGGTCGAACTGCGATTCTCTCGGATTGCCTCCTCGAGTGACGATGAAATCTCTAACATACAAAGTCGTCTCGAACTCGCTGAGCGACCTCGATCTCGGGTCTAAGGAATTCCTGCTTTGAAGCTCCTACAATCGTTAAACGAGCAAGCATCTGCTCCTGAACAGACTTACGACTCAAGGCGTCGGCGACAACGTTCGCCTTGCCCGGGTGGTAAAGGATCTCAATATCATAATCTTTGATTAATTCCAACCACCGTCTCTGTCGCATATTTAACTCCTTCTGAGTAAATATATACTTTAAACTCTTATGATCGGTGAATATCTGACAGGTAACGCCATAAAGGTAATGACGCCAAATCTTTAAAGCGAACACCACAGCTGCTAGCTCCAGGTCGTGGGTCGGATAATTAACCTCATAAGGTCTCAACTACCGTGAAGCATATGCAATAACCTTTCCATTCTGCATGAGCACACATCCGAGACCCTGTCCGGACGCATCACTATAGACCACAAATCCTTCCGTCCCCTGCGGCAAGGAAAGTACAGGTGCTGACATTAACCGGCTCTTGAGTTCCTCAAAACTCCATTGACACGCGTCGGACCACGTGTATTTCTTATCCTTCCGCAAAAGGTTCGTTGAGGGTTGAGCGATTCTAGAAAATCCCTCTACGAAGCGCCGATAATAACCCGCTAATCCGAGAAAACTTCGGATTTCCTTAATATTCTTCAGAGGTAACCAATCTCGGATAGCCTCCGTCTTCTGAGGATCGACACGAACTCCGTCTGATGAAATTACGTGTTCGAGAAACGTCACTTCGGACATCCAGAACTCACATTTGGAAAACTTCCCAAAAAGTTGTTCTCATCTCAACACGTCGAGCACTTGATGAAGGTGAAACTCGTGTTCCTCCCGATCACGAGAATAAATCAAAATGTCATCGATGAAGACAACAACAAAATGATCCAAAAAGTCGATGAAAACCCGATTCATTAACTCCATGAATACCGCAGGTGCGTTAGTCAATCCGAACGGCATAACCACAAACTCATAATGACCATAGCGTGTTCGAAACACCGTCCTCGCGATGTCCGACTCTCGGATCCGCAACTGATGATATCCAGATCTTAAGTCGATCTTGGAAAATACTGAAGCTCCCTGAAGTTGATCTAAAAGATCATCGATACGGGGTAAGGGATACTTATTCTTGATCGTCACCCTGTTCAACTCCCGATAATCAATACATAAGCGAAATGAACCATCCTTCTTCTTGACAAACAACACTGGTGCTCTCCACGGGGACGCACTCGGTCGAATATAACCCTTCTCGAACAACTCCTCAAGTTGGTTCTTTAATTCCTGCATTTCGGTCGGGGCCATCCGGTACGGTGCCTTCGATATCGGGGACGTACCGGGCTCCAACTCAATTGTGAATTCCACATCCCTCTGTGGAGGCAAACCAGGTAACTCGTCTGGAAAAACATCGGCATATTCCCTCACTACCGGAATATCCGTCAACATTAGTGATGACTTCTCGGTTTTGGCCATATAGCACCAATAACCGACACATCCCTGATTGAGTAATCTTACTCCTTTCATCAGATTAATGACCTTACCAGAACAGCCGGGATTACCTCCTTGAAACACACATTCAACCCCATCGTCAGAAATGATAGTGATCATACGCTTACGGACACTAATGATGGCATCATGACGATCCATCCAATCAATACCCAAGATGACGTCGTCCCTCGGCAAATCTACTACGATCAGGTCCACTGGCCATACACGACCATGAAGCTGAATTGGACAATGCTGAATCTCACAATTACCGATAATTCGTCTACCATCAGGTAGGCCAATGACATAAGTCTCACAACTAGTAGCACTACCCAGACGTAGTTTACTCAAACATGACTCGGAAATGAATGAATGCGATGCACCAGTATCAAAAAGGGTACACACAGGTTGAGATAGAATATCGAGTGTACCTGAGATCATTCGGGCCTCTGGATCATCGGTCTTCTTCATCTCATAAATCCGGGGCTTGCTAGTCCCGGCACCGGACGCTCCCGTCTGATGGCTATAGGCTCCACCTTTAGTCGCCCCTGTCGTTTTAAACGATGCTGATTGAGTGGCCTGATTCTGAACCGATGACTGCTTAGGGGCTTGAGATGACGTTTGAGTAGGTTTGGAGTCCCTACGGAAAAAACGGGCCTTGTGCCCAGCAATCCCACAATTATGACACGTGATAGTCTGTCTCGGACACTTGGTACTGAGATGACCAAGATCCCCACAGTTAAAACAGGTGATGGCCAAACTGGCCGCTCGAGACTGAGATTCTGCGGGTTTAGACGACACAGGAGGTCGCTCAGAAGAAGCAGAGCCCGCACGGGGTTTCTTGAAGGTTGTCTGACCGCCTTCAGACTGATTACGATTCTTCGATTTCTTGCTAGCAGACCAAGGTTGCTGCTTAGCAATTTCCTTAGCAGTAAGCTCATAAGTGAGAGCTTTCTCGATGAATTCGGCCAACGAGGTGCAATTATGATTAAGCAACTGAAGTCTCATACGGGGTTTCAGCCTCTTGCTGAAATATTTGATTTTATCCGCCTCTGAATGAATGATGGATGAGGCGAACGGAAGAAGTTCCTTAAATTTCTCGGCAATGGCGAGAACATCCTCGTCTGCTGAGGGGTCGGGGGTGAGTAATTCTGACAGCTTAGCCTCTCTGAATGGGTCCGGATAATACCTCTCCATCATGAGAGTCTTGAACTGATCCCAAGTACATGATCCTTCGGTGGGCTTCAACGACAACCACCAAGAATGTGCGCTCTTACCCAGGTAGTAAGCCGCAACAAAAACTTTGTGTCCTTCGGGACACTCTACCATTGCAAACAACTTCTCGAAATGCTCGAGCCAATGAATGATATCCGCCGGCTCAGACGAGCCCTCAAAAGTAGGTGGCCTCTGGCGAGAGATATCGCCGATGATATTACTTACATTCCTCTCTTGCCTCTGAGGTGGCGGCGGAGGATCCTGTTGATTTTGATTGACGGAGTTATGCATCATCTCCATCAGCTGTGCCATCTGGGTCATTTGGGCCATCATGCCCTGCATGAAAGCGAGTGGGTCAACCCGGACACCTTCTGACTAAGCCGTGTCCCGGGTACGACTCCCCGATAGTGAATGATCGCGTCCAGGTGAATGAGTGGCAGCGTCGCTGCTCGATGAATTAGCATTATTCCTCGCGTTTGCACGTGTATTCACACGAGCTCTCGGGATTCGGCCCGCTCCACGGCCTCGTCCTCCACGTCCTCTTCTTGCCCTCTCCATACTGAAGTAGGAAACTCACATGATGATTATATTTCCCGCATAAATATCACGTTATGATTATGACATGAGATGATGAAAATGTGCTTACGCGCTCTAACACAGTGGTTACATGAATGATTAATTGACGTGACATGATTATCTGATGAAATTACTGAAATGATTATCTTGAACAGGTTAACATGATTAATTATTCGATCTTCCTGATCAACAACTGAACAATGAAATGAATTGAGTTATTAACGAGTTGACATGACCGTCCTGGTCAAATGAAATTGATGGTTGAGGATTGTTAACTGATGAATTATGAATGAATGATTAATGCCAGAAATTATACCATGGCATTAGAAATCTTACAGTTCTTGGTCTGATTGGCTCGGCATTTGCACAGGTCACACGTGACGCGAAAGTCCAATGATACTAGTCCGATGACGATGATTTCAAATGAGACATGACTTGGAGGGTAGTATTCAAAACCACTCTCCGATACCAACTCTGTAACACCCCACACTAGGCGGATATTACAGTGCCGTGAATCCCCGACTGGGATCCACCAGGCAAATGAAAATGATGATTTAAATAATATAATTGTAGTACCGAACCACATTATATTACCAATTACTCCGATGAGGAGTTTAAGTACAACACACCAGGACTAAACCGAATACTAGTATATTTTATATGGAGATAAAATACACCACCCTGAACAATTAAACATCTCAAACGGAATTTGCAGCGGAAAATACAAATGACGGAATAACTGAAATGACTGAAACAAACGAAATGACTGGGGCCCCCTACTAGTATCACTGGGACTCCTCGCCGTCAACATGCTCTTCCCGTGCCTTTGCCTTGCCGTGACCTGAAAACAAAATCCCCCAACGGGGTCAGTTACACAGAACAACAATCCTCAAGGTTTGAAATTACACAATCATGAATTAACTGAAGTTATGAAATATCCTTAGTTATGAATTACGCTGAAGAGGAGTATTATAGTACGCCCGCAATGTTCTGTGCAAGTGTACAAGACGAATGACCGGACACACCCGTCCTTGTACCTAATTAGTCTCACGGAGGTAAGCGTTACCGTGTGCACGGTCCAATGTATCGGTGAACCCAAAACATGACCATCGTGTGCCCGACTAAAAATTCCACACAGCCACACCCGGCCACGCAATATGAACCCAGAAGGTCACATGAACGAGAATGACCACAATGAATATCAATGAATAATAATTAGACAAGGCCAAGATGACTCACCGAGATGAAAGTAATAGTGACGTGATTGATAACCCAATGAAATGATTTGGAACCGTCATTCCTCATGAATGAAATGATTATTCGACAATTACAAGTCTCAAAATGATTAATATTATGATGAATGAATTATGATTATGAGCAATCAACAACAAAAGGAATGAGTATCCTTTTAACCGACTAAGAGTTAACTTACACAACACCGATGAAGAATGTCCGTCCACGAACAACGTCCTAAATGAAATGTCGGTCGCTCGAACAACCTTGAATAACAATAATTACCAACAACCGATCAATACACGTGTCAAGCAACAAAACACGACCAACCCAATAGTCGATACAACGATAATCGAACTCATAGGGGCATTCTAGCGAATACGTAACCAACCACACAATTTCGGAAATATCCAATCCCGAATTAATTGAAACCAACACCAAAATGAGTACTACAAACCATCAAAACACTTCCAATGATATCAATAATCCCATAGGATTCCACAATTCAAGTTTACAACAACAATCGGAAAATCCCCAAATTAACCGAAGTCAACCCCAAGGGTTCTTGAAATAATTCCGAAAATAGCCATTAAATCCGTAGGAATATATTTATCCAAGGTAGATAATCCATATCTAACATATTCCAATAATAATCCAAGCTTACACGAAGAAATCGGAAAGGAAAAACCCAAAAAATCCGAAATTCTAGATCCAAGAGATTAATACCTTTGATTTGATGTTAGGGAGATGATGAAGTGATGATAATCCAACTCAAAGACTTGAAGATGATGATAGATGATAGCAGCTCGAAGAGAACTCTCCAAGATGCCCAAAATCGCCCGAAACCGATGAGGGGATGAGAAAGAATGATAAATGACGAACTCAGGCTAACTGTCCAATATATAGCCACTCCAGGTTAACGTACGCTAGCCCTTATGCGTAGCGTGCGCTAACGGGTAATTTGGGTAGTCCAGTACCCACTGTCCGAAAACGGTAGCGCGCGCTACGTACCTTTTTGTAGCATGCGCTATAGCCATACCACTAGCGTGCGTTAAAACCCATTGCTAGCGTGCGCTAACGAATTATTTGATGCCCAGTACAGGAATCCAGAAACTGTCTGTCCTCTGATCTGACCTCGGTAGCGTGCGCTACAACCAATATTTAGCGTGCGCTATAATATCGATTGCGTACGCTAAAAACAACTCATAGCGTGCGCTATGAATTAATACAGTGCAGTCCAGTAGCCTTTGGACTCAACCTGATCCGTCCTTAGCGCGCGCTACACCACATATTAGCGTGCGCTATTACAACCCACTAGCGCGCGCTGCGATTTTGACAGAAAATGCCGCGTTTCTGAGCCGTTTTGGAGCCGGTTCTCGACCTAATCACACGGACGCGTTTTGGAGGCTGAGGAGAATTATAAATAAGGGTTTAAGGTCATAAAAGGAGGGGATTATCGTCGAAGGATCGATCATCATCAAGGAAGAGAAGCAGAAACCACCAAGAGCAGAGAGCGGAAGCCAGAAGAACGGAGGAGTCCGAGTTCTTCATCTGCGTTTGATCTCAATGCTTTCTTTTATGATTTCTGTATTTTTATTCTTTAGCATGTCAGGCTAAAATCCTGTTCTAGGATTTTGATGAAACCGAAGTTTTGATGAATTAACTTTAGATTATTAATTCAATTCCCGTTTTTATTTAGTTTTCCCAATTGTTCTTAATGCTTTCAATTGTGTGGCCTATAATTGAATTGTTTTAATTACGTAACTCGAATCGGGAGAGGAGAGTTGGTGAGGAATAAAATTGGTGAGAATCGTTTTATCTTATGAGATAGGAATATACTCATAGGAACTACGTGGCTTTTTGGAGATTTCGTACTTTTTGCCTATTGTCAAATTAATTCACCTAGGAATAGAGTGTATTATTCGCCTTTAGAAAAATCTATTGACCTCGGGAGAGGCGGTAGAGTATTTTAGCAATCTTCGCCTTCAATAAATTGGGAAATCATTAAATTCATATAATCGAGAGTAAATTCGGATAAACCGACGTGGAATCACAATCCTAGATTGATTCCATATTTGATCTTCTTCCCTTGCATAATCGATTTTTCTAATCTTTGCTTTTGTTAGTTTTCCTTAATTATTACTTGCAACTAAAATTTCGACAGTTCAGATAAAATTAGAATACGAATAAATCGATAATTAGTAATTTAGTCCTCGTGGGAACGATATCTGACTTATCACTTTATTACTTATCTATGATAACGTGCACTTGCGTTAAACGAAATCCGCAACAAGTTTTTGGCGCCGTTGCCGGGGATTGATTTTTCGCTAATATCATTACCAAGTGACTCTAATTTTAATTTGAAGTTTTTTTTGTTTCTTTAGTTTTTATATTTTCATCATGTTTTCCTTTGATTATAGTGACCCTTGGCATTTCATAAATTTCGATGTTCTTAATAATTTTCTTAATAGGGTTAGTCAGCCCCCTCCCCCGAAACAAAAGACCATGTTTGAACAATGTGTAGATGCTCTCGAAAATCCTGATAGTACCCCTCTTGAGCGAGAACGTGCACGTCGTGGTCTTGAGATTCACTATGGTTATTTTCCAGCTCATAGATTTAGTAGTAAAGTTGAGGGGGAGGTTGAGAAGAAAGACATGTTAAGTTTTAGGGTCGATCCCCCAGCACCTCATAATTACATAAAGTGTGATGATCTTGTAGAAGAAGTTACCATTGATGATGTTTCTAAAGAAATTTCATTAAATTGTCATCAAACTTCGACTAATAAGGTGAACACTTTTGTGCCAAAAATTTTATTAACGGTGTCACGCATAATTTTTCCTAAATCCATAATGGGAGAGATTGACCCCATTACTTTTGATTTTGTTGAGGCTGATTCTTTGAGTTCTAATGAGGTTGTTCATGATATGTCTTTATTATCTACCCATTCGAACTCTGCCTATTTTTTCGTGCCTTATAATTATTATATTCTTCCATCATTTTTTGGTTGTCCGCATAATTATTCTCACTCATTACTTTTGGCAACCAGGCATGAACCAAAACCTCCCTTGTGGAATAAGAGGCTTATAGATTGCAAGAAGGGGATATTTGGCAATCTTCCTAGAAAGAAGCCACGTTAATCTTTTTATTTGCCACGTCGTGCTCAAGACGTAAAATAGAGCGCTTGATGGGAGGCAACCCATCATTTTTACTTGCTTTCTAGTTAGTTGTTTTTATTTGATTTTTCGTTATTAATTTTTTCCTTTGTTTTGTTATTTCGTTTGGATTCGTGTATTCTTGTGGCCCTGATTTCTCTAATATTTTTTAACCCCAATGAGTTATTATTCTTCATATTCTAGTCTTTCTTGACTTAATGTCTATTGTTATTTCATGTCTAGAGACTAAGTTTGGGGGTCCCTCGTGATGTTGAGCATTATTTGAAGTATGGATTGACCGATGTTTCCACTCAGATATGTGCTGGCGTTCAAGAAGACATTTGGAATAAGATTCACTTTTCCTTATCTCTTTTATTTTCACATGAGTTTTATTGTAGATGATTTTATGTGTAGTGGAATAAATCGAAGCATGCGATATCTCTTAATTTTTCTTGGTTATAAATTGTGATTTCATCATTGCTTCTTTTTTCGTGAATTTTTCGTTCTTCCGTGTGTAAAACTGATGTTACGATACTGATTTCTCTTGGAAGAAACGGTTGAGTTTTAGTCGAGTTGTAGTCAGCGATATTTGTTTCTGTTGAGCATTCATTTAGGTCCGAATTTTCGTTTTTGTAGAAATCTTAGCAGATAAGAGAGGAGACATACGTGTTTTCAAATCGTCGTCTCTACATTTGGTTAAATTTTTCAGTTAGCTAGTCGTCCAGTAACATAAGTCTTGTGGGCACTTAAATTGAGTTTAGAGTCGGACAGTTTTTCCCAAGAAAAAGTAGAGATATTATATGTTCTATGATGGGAAGTCTAGTAACCGGGGGTATTCACGTGACCCGTTGTTTACTCTCGCGTAAAATGACAACCCTGAATAGACTAATGATTTAGAAATATCGCATTACCGATGATGGGAAGCCTAGTAACCGGGGGTATTTACGTGACCCGTTGTTTACTCTCGCGTAAAACAGCAACCTTGACATGCGGGAATTGCTATTCGAGTTTTTTCTCCGCTGTAGAGGAGGACTTAGTAATGAGAAGCATCCATGTGCGCCATGAGTGTCTTTTACGTCAAACGGTTCCCTAATACATGAGAATGGAAATCCACCCTAGGATTATCCCGATGAAACATCCCGAGATCCGAACCTAGTGGTTAACTCGAATCTTTATTATGATCATACATAAGGGAATGTTGTCTGAGGTTTAATTTTGACGATGAAACTCTTGAATTTATGCCATTAGACTGTGGGACTGGGCGAGTTGGCTTGTTTATTTTTAACCCTTCATATTGACGGTCGGTTAAATTCACGCTTGTTAATCTTTGAGCTTGATTTTCTTCATGAACGATTGGTTAGGACTGAAAATGACTACTTTTTGGAATCAGTGTCCGTGGATGTGACTCACTATTACGATACTTGTATCATTCTTTGAGATTTTCAGGGTAATATTGATTAAGTTGAGCACTACGGACTTGCATGATTATTCACGATACTTTTTGTTTGAAATTAATTTTTGCTTGAGGACAAGCAAAGGCTCAAGTTTGGGGGTATTTATTAGGCGTATTTTTATACGCTTATTTATCATTAGTTTATATCCATTTTGAGCCTAAAAATGCATAAATGAGATTTTAATGCACTATTATTATATGTTTTGCAGGAAATTGGAGTCCGGAAGCTCGAACGACGAAAAACAGGCGAAAACGGCAATTTTTGGCCTGGAGCCGCGGCACAAGGAGAGTGGGCCGCGGCACACGCACGACACACAAAGGCACCAAGCGAACTGTACTGTGAGCCGCGGCACAGCTTATGTGAGCCGCGGCCCAGGAAGGAAATAAGACGCCCAGGCATCTCGCTGAGCAGTAGGGGTCGCGGCACAGATTAAGTTAGTCGCGGCCCACGGGGCGGTTTTGCTGAATCTTCCGCGTTTCTGGGCCGTTTTTGGAGCCTGTTCCCAACCTAATTCCCGGACGCATTTTGGAGGCTGAGGATAGTTATAAATAGGGGTTTAAGGGCTGAAGACATCATCATCAAATCGAAGGAAGACATCGCGGGACGGGACAGAAGAACACAAGGATAGGAGATTTGTGGGCGACGACATGACCACGAATCCCTTACGTTTTTTCTTAATTTTTCTGCATCTTCTTTTCTAGATCTGTTTGAGTAGGATTGTGATTGTAGCCGATTACATGACGGTTTGATTTATTTATTTTTATTTCAATTTACTCGTTATTCGTATTGAGTTGGATTCTTCTTACTGTTCTTAATGCTTTTTAATTGTCTGGCCAATAGTTGAATTGTTTTGAATGTCTTTATAGATTCGGGAGATGAAATTTAGGCATAGTTCTTGTGAGAGGAATCATAATTTTAGTGAGATAGGAATATACTCATGGGAATTGTGAAGCCTATTTATTGTGGGAATTCTTGAACTGTTTTAGCTATTAATTATCTAATTCGAATAGGGATATAACGAGTTAATAATTCTTAGTATTTTCTATCGACCTTGGGAAAGGCTTTAGAATAATTTAGGAATTCCTGGCTTACAATCAATTGAATAAAGGTGAATTGAATTGAATAAAAATCATTCCTGATTGTTTGAGATGAAAATCATAATCCTACACCCTTATTATTATTATTCTTATTATTACTATTATTATTTTCTATTTATTTTTCTGCAATTAGTTTAGAAATTAATTCGATATAATTGTTCTTCAAATAAAATTACGAGTCGACTATATTTTGGTACTTAGTAAAATCAGTCCTTGAGGGAACGATATCTTACTTATCACTTTATTACTTGTTGACACCGTGCACTTGCGGCATAGTGTGAGGGATTTCCTCACAACAAGTTTTTGGCGCAAGTGCACGGTGTCAACAAGTAATAAAGTGATAAGTAAGATATCGTTCCTTCGAGGACTGATTTCACTAAGTACCAAAATATAGTCAACTCACAATTTTATTTGAAGAACAATTATATGGAATTTATATCTAAACTAATTACAGAAAAATAAATAGAGAATAATAATAGTAATACTAAAACTAATAATAATAATAATAAGGGTGTAGGATTATGATTTTCACCTCAAACAATCAGGAATGATTTTTTTATTCAATTCAATTTACCTTTATTCAATTGATTATAAGCCAGGAATTCCTAAATTATTCTAAAGCCTTTCCCAAGGTCGATAGAAAATACTAATAATTATTAACTCGATATATCCCTATTCGAATTAGATAATTAATAGCTAAAACAGTTCAAGAATTCCCACAATAAATAGGCTTCACAATTCCCATGAGTATATTCCTATCTCACGAAAATTATGATTCGTCTCACAAGAACTATGCCTAAATTTCATCTCCCGAATCCATAAAGATATTCAAAACAATTCAACTGTTGGCCAGACAATTAAAAAGCATTAAGAACAGTAAGAAGAATCCAATTCAATAGAATAACGAATGAATTGAAATAATAATAAATAAATCAAACCGTCACGTAATCGGCTAAAATCACAATCCTATTTGAATAGATCTAGAAACTAAGATGCGGAAAAGAAAAACCGTAAGAGATCCGTGGTCTTGTCGTCGCCCACAAATCTCTTCGTTTCTGCTCCTCTGTTGTCTCTGCCCTATCTGTCAATCGATCCTCCGATTTGATGATCCAATCCCCCCTCTTTTTATGACCTTCAATCCCTATTTATAACTTTCCTCAACCTCCAAAACGCGTCCGTGTGATTAGGTCAAGAACAGGCTCCAAAACGGCGAAAAAACGCGGAAGGCTCAGCAAAACCGCCCTGTGGGCCGCAGCTCACTTAATCTGTGCCGTGGCCCCTGACTTTCAGCGAGTTGCCTGGGCGCGACATTTTCCTTCTGGGCCGCGGCTCAGCATCCTTGTGCCGCGGCTCAGGGTACAGTTGGTTCGGCACTTTCAGGTCACCTTCGTGTGCCGCGGCCCGCTTTCCTTGTGCCGCGGCCCCCGGCACCAAAATTTTCCGTTTTCACCCGTTTCTCGTTGTTCGAGCTCCCGGACTCCAATTTCCTGCAAAACATAAAAAGATAGAGCATTAAAAGCTCATTTATACTGATTTAGGCTCAAAATGGATATAAACTAATGGTAAATAAGCGCATAAAAATACGCCTAACACTATGCCGTGCACTTGCGACACCGTGCACTTTATTACTTATTGACACCGTGCACTTGCGGCATAGTGTGAGGGATTTCCTCACAACAAGTTTTTTGACACCGTGCACTTGCGACACCGTGCAATCGTTTATCTCGTTGGTCCTTATTGTCACTTCGGTGAGTTTCTTGATCCTTAATTGGATATGTGATTTATTGAATTCGTTGTCCTGTTGTATCGTGACATATATAGAATCATATCTGCGTTCCGATTGGTTATTGTGTAGGAGTTTTAGCCAGGTACATATATAGTCATACGCCAATGTTTCCGTATTGGACTGTGCACACGAGACGTAGTTCGTGAGGCTAATTAGGTACATTGTCACACGTGTATTCTGGATTCCGTATATAGGCTGGATATGTGTATGGACACATTTCCGGATCTGGTGTACCGTGTTGTCCATATCGAGCCATATTGTTTGGTCGTTCGTAGCCCATGTATGAATAGATATGTTCGACGGTTTGTGACTGATTGTTCATACGCCCGAGGGTTATGTTCAATAGTCGGGATGTTTCCTTGAGATCTAGTATATGTGAATTGTATAATGTCTTGAGAATTATTATCATGTATATTTGACCATGTGGTTTGGGCGAAATACTTGTGTTGTATTTTAGGTCGAGGAAAAGGCAAGGCACGAGAAGAGCATGGTGACGACGAAGGGTTCAAAGGATACTACTTCGAGGGCCCAAGTCTTTTGTTGTTCGATAATGTTAAAAATCGTGTAATGTTATTTTTACGCTTCATTTAAACTATTGACCAACTATATTGTTATTTGAAGTATATTCCATCCCCATATGGTTTATACTTGTATTTGGATCCTGTGTACTTTAAGGCCATTGGCCATACTATTTATAAACTCCTAATCGGAGTAATAACTATTTATTGTGGTTCGGTATCACAAGGTAATATATATATTTAATCTATATTTTGTTATCGTCTGGTGGGTCCCAGTGTGGGGTCCACGGCACTATAATAGCCGCCTTTTGGGATGTTACAGTGCTTGTGACATTAAGTTAATCACTAGAGTAGTTCGATCCAATCACCGACTGATGGGGTCAACCTCGAAGTGTGATTTGATGGGAAAATAACAATCTCTACTAAATACGAAGATAGGATTCTTTCTCCTATAAGTGAACGGGTTGATGTTCTATGCCTACAGTGGCAAATGAGATCATAAGTCTTTGGCTAAAGCATTTAGAGCTAGTTGTATTTGATACACAAAAGCTCAATTATAGGAAAAATTAATACCCCAAAGTATTCTGATAAATGCAACATACAGCCTCTCCCTGCAGTGCAACTTCATACAGTATCCAAAGAACAAAAATTCTACAGTTAAGCTCCGGAGTACAGCAAAAGAAGAAACGTTGGCTAAAGCAAACAATACTGTAGGTATTTTACTTATAAAATGTAAAACATAAATCTAACAGGACATAGACTGAACTTTAAACCATTGCGAAATAATCTTTTTTATTCATAAAGTATTCACGGGTTTAAAATAGCATTTAATGCTGACAGAACAACATTTAATGCAGCCGAAGAGACTACCGACAGAAGAGCATTTAATGCGGATCAAAGAGAATGCTTGAAGCATTAAATGCAAAATATCTTTAATTCAGACATTATGAAGCTGCCAATCAGAGCTGTCTAAATCTCACCAACCGGTCAGTGGCTACATTTATAACGGATCTATCTCCAAGGTTATAAATAGGCCAAGCAAGAATACCTTGCTCACAAAAAGATACACAAGAGTTATATTGAACACTGAGCTTATCATCTAAGAGCAATATATTTTTTCAAGCATACACCGTATATCTTCAGTGAACAAATATCTAAGTCCTCAACAAATAAGAGCACAACTACAATGAAGCTTGCAAAGCCTACAACTGTTGTTCTATTCGTGATACTTTAAAAACCTACTGTTGAGACCCTTAGCCCTTTGTGGACTAAGTCAAGCTATTTTTTCCTGTGTGGGAAGAATAGATTTCAAGGGCGAAGCTTCAATTTGTGTGAGAAAAACCAACTCGGAGAAGCCCACAGCCAATCTGTGTGAACGGATCAATCTATAGTCGGCTGTATCAATCCATGTAGACGATACAACGACGAGTTTAGTTAAAATTATATAGTTTTTGAGGCCTTGATTTTAATAAATCTTTTACTCCTGTGTGGTGGACCGGTGGACGTAGAGAGGATTACCTCGAACCATATTAAAGTGTGTGTTATTTCTTTCTGTCCTTATTATTTTCCTACTATGTGTGATTGGTATACTTGTTTTGAAAACCCTGTAACCACCAAGCTACAGGAGATTGTCTAGTTGATATACTTACAACAACTTCATGTAAGAGTTCTACTACTCAAGTTTAAACTTCATTAAAAGATTACAGCTTATTCAATCCATCTTCTAAGCTGTACAATAATATATTGTGGCCAACAAGTGGTATCATAGCGGTAGATTCACTACACCATATCTGGGCTTTCACGATACTTTTCTCGGTGTTACCAGCAAAAGTGTTGCCTTACATGCCTTAAAATTAATCTAAGGCAATACTTTTTTTTGGCATTACCATTTATATCTATCATGTTACCATATATATGAATCGTTATCTATGGTAACTCTAGAATAAGTGTCACCGTTGATCATTAAAAAATTGTTACTAAAACCAAAAAATAGGCGGATCCAAGTAAAAAAAATAAAAAATTTAGGCAGGCTTCATGAGCGGGTCAATAATTGTGCAAAAACTGATCAAAAACACTTTATTCTCTATTATTGTCAACTCTCATGTAATATCCTAGAATTTCACTATGAATTTTTCGCATTATTTTATCTGGGATGTACTGTACAGAGTGGGACCGACACGATATGAGTGGATAATTTTGGAAACCATGACAGTCGTGCCAGTATGTCTATCGAGGGTATTTTGATTCTAGGATATTACATGCTTGTTGTGTTTTCGATGTCGGATATACCGTATGAGTATTTGTTTGATTTCCGTACTTGGTCGACAGTTGTAATTGAGGATATCGTGCATCAGACGTACCGTATGAGAATACTTTCGGGATTTCGTATATGTGTTCAGTATGTCGTATGTTCATATTTGTTATGTCGAGACGTTGGACAGGAATTGCTGGAAACGGCTAAGTATGGATCTATTAACGTACGTTAAGACTTTGAGATAACGTACGCTAAGTGGTACGTGTTACGTACGTTAAGCGTAAGGTATTACGTACGTAACAAGAGGAATCAGACAGTTGGGCCCGGTGTCGGGCTTTTCGGCGCGGATGTGACAGTGAGTCAACGGATGGAGTTACGACGTTATACGGGGTGTATTACGACGTAATACGAGTATAATCAGAGCAAGTCAACGTACGTATTACGTACGCAACGGAACAAGTGTTACGTACGTTACGGGGCGACTGGCCGAGTCGTAGCTGAGATGACCTGGATGGCCGAGCATGGCCGGACGTGACTCGTTGGGATGGCGGAGCATGGTCGGCAGTGACTCGCTGGGGGCTAGGACTGGCCGATTACGTACGTAGGCAGTGGCCGGTTACGGCCGTAATGGCCGATTACGTACGTAAGGGAGCTGCCGGTTACGTACGGCGGTGCCGAACGAATCGAGAAGGTTAGGCCGCGGCCGCCACGCACGTAAGGACCCTCCTTACGCACGTAATCGGCAGGTCTCGGCCTATATAAGGCCTGGACCGAGTCACCCTTATCATTTTCCATTTTTCTCCGTCCCTTTTGCGATTTCTTCAGCAAATATGATGGTTTTGAGTAGAATAAACTTATAACAACATGTTTTGGAAGTTGTAATCATGGATTAACATCATCCTCCACCCGGATCGAAGGTAAGAACACATGAACTTTTGGTGTTTGGATGTTCTTGAAGTTTCTTGGTGTTTTGGCGATTTGCTCCATTTTGATTCAGATTATTGGTAGAACTTGATTGTATACTCGTAATCATTCAATACTCTTGAAGTTTTGTGGAACAAATTCGAGTATTTCTTCGTTAAAATGATTAAATTGGATTATGCCTTCAAAGTGTTCGATGAAATGCCTCAATGAGTTGAACTTGGGAAATTCTATAATTTTTCGTATGAATGGTGATTGAATTGATATTATTGTGATTTAGGAATGAACTTTTGAAGGAAGTTGAATCGGTACCCTTCCCTTTTGTCGATTTCTTCGCACCGTGCTATTCAAAACAAGTGATTACTTGTGTATGTCATCTTCTAGAGGTATGTTGATAATCCTCTCATTGAATTCGGATTTTGATGTTATCGTTGAAGAAGGATTCGTATGAAGATGATTATGGTTTTGTTGTTACGATTCTTGCGGTTATATGAACTATATGTTGAAGACATTGTTTGGATTATTGAACACCGAATTTCGACTTGTGTCCGTATTGTTAAGAGTTGATATGGGTTGGTTTCATATGATCGAGATATCATTGAACCATCGAGTTTGATTAGTTGGTCATTTCGGTTGTTGATTGTTATTGAACGTATCGTTAATCGATTATTGCATTAGGTTGCGTTTAGTGATCGTTGAAGTTAACCGTTGTGCTGCGGAGCTTGTAGACGAAGACGGCGGGATTGATGGTGGCTTCATCGTATGGGTATCCAGGCAAGTTATGCTTGCTCAGTTCATAATGTTAATAAATGATTTCGTTTTCATTTCATTTATGATTCATATAGCAATGGTATTATGGAATATATGAATTGTCGGAATGGTGGTATGTAATATAAATCATAATGTATATGATTTTAAGGATGTCTAGTGGAAATGGGAACGTGAATTGTAATTTGGTCTATTTCATGAGAAGTTGGATATCAAGGTTAGTTATCGTGTCGATGTTGAAATTGGGATGGTGGTTTGGTATTAGTTATGGACTGTACTTCATTTTGGATTGTCGGATAAACCGTGTATTCGTTCAGGGCGGTTGGTCGTGGAAAGGTTGGCGTCTCCAGATTGAGGTAAATTAATATTGTTAGATTATGATAATCATCATGTTGCATTATTGCATGTGTGTGTTGATATTTCATGCGGTGAGTGTGCACCATTGTATGTTACGTTTTGTAATGTGCTCTTCCTGTGAGCAGTGATCTGGTGGGCCGATGTGTTAGGGGATAAGACCTATATGGCACCTATGTTCCGGGGTATTCTTGTGTGGATACTTTCGTGACCCTTGGTTGCAACCTTGGGGTATTTTGTGATTGCATGAACTGTGTTAGGGGATAAGACCTATATGGCACCTATGTTCCGGGGTATTCCTGTGAGATGCTTCCGTGACCCTTGGCTGCTGCCTTGGGGTTTATGTGTTAACATTATATGCATTGTTGAGCATGATGTGGACTGTTGTCTGATGGAAATACGACATTGTGGTCGTGTCGGTCTTTCATGATCGAGTTATTGTTGCTCTTTTGGGAAGTCTTCTGATCCTTGATGGATATGCGATTCTTTGAGATTTTTTGTCATGTTGTATCGTGGCATATCTGGAGTCAGATACGTTCTGATCGTTCATGTGTAGGATTTTCGGGACGGGCACGTGTAGCATATGTTGGTTTCGACCTCATATTGAACCGTGCACACGAGACGTACTTCGTGAGGCTGATTAGGTACGAGACCAGACGTGTATTGATCAATACCCGTGGTTGGCTTGTACACGAACACATGTCCGGATCGAGCGTATCGTGACGTCCATCTTGAGTCTTATTGCTTGGTCGTTCACAGTCCTTGTATAATTGGATCTGTTCGATATTCGGGTTGTCTTTGAAATCCCATATATATGATTTGTATATGGTTGACGATCTTATTCTCTCATGTACCTGTCCCCGTTGATCCTTTTATGATCTCGTTTGGAGTTACCTTATCGATGGTTAACTTGTTTGTTACCGATCCTTTATTAATCTCGTTTGGAGTTTCCCCTGTCATTTGTAATCTCGTTCGTTATTGATCCTTATTGATTCCATTTAGGAGTTTGCCTTACCGTTGGTATTCTCGGTTGTTGATCCCTTATTATTCCTATTGGAGTTTACCGTGTCGTCGGTGTTTTCAGTTGTCGATTTCTTATTGCTCTTGTTGGAGTTTACCGTATCGTTGGTATTCCCAGTTGTTGGTCCTTATTGATCTTGCTAGAGTTTACTGTGTCGTCAGTATTCTCGGTTGTTGACCCTTTATTGATCTTATTTGAGTTTATCGTACCGTTGGTATTTCTGGTTGTCGACTCTTATTGACCTTGTTAGAGTTTACCGTGTCGTTGGTATTCTCGGTTATTGATTCTTCATTGATCCTTACCGTGTCGTCGGTATTCTCGGTTATTGATTCTTCCTTGATCCTTACCGTGTCGTCGGTATTCTCGGTTATTGATTCTTCATCGATCTTGTTGGAGTTACCACATCATGGTATTCTTGTTCGTGGTTGATCCTTTGTCGATCTTGTGTGGAAATATCATGTCATTGATATTTTCGTTGTGATGCATTAATTGTTTATCATTATTGATTGTGTCAACATTCATGCTTTGTATTGATATCCGCGACTTGCCATTATTTCGGGACAGTTGATTTGCAGATGTATCGTGTGATATCAGTTCCTATCAGTATTGGGTTCCGATTGTGCGACCCAGTCGACAGAATCGAACTTGGCCAGATTATTCTATACTCGAGATATGTTTATGATTGGAAATCTTGGTAGTGTTTCGGATACGGTACAGGTGATTACATTTGAATTCGTTCATACTTAAGGACACGAGGCATGGGATATGGTAAGAATTGATTGTTATGGTTGTGACAGGTTGGTAAGGTTACTTCGGTGAGATCATATTGGAATTATTCTTACCTTGTAATTACATTGATATGTAATTGTTTTTGTGATGTGATCGTTATCATTGTTGAGTATTATGGCTGACCCCGTCGTGGGCTTTATCTTTTAGGTACTCGGAGTTCGAGCGAGTAGCGGTCGTGAAGGGATGAGCTTTCCGGTGATACTGGCTATGGCGTAGTTGTTGGGATTCGAGTGTTCTTTCTGGTTTTTATAATTCCGCTGCAAATGTATTTAATTATGTTTTATCCGCCGTGTGTATGTTTCTAAATGGCTTTTCGGTATTCTTTGAACTGTGTTTTTATCCGCTGTGTGTGTGTACTTTCAAAAGGGCCTTTTGGCATTTTTAACGTTTGCGAAAATGATTTTAGCCTTGTGGGTTCCAATATGGGGCCCACGGCGCTGTAATATTCCCGTATGATTTTGAGGGTGTTATAGAAAATGGTATCGGAGCTTGGGTTTCATAAAACCCGGGCGTGTGTGTTATGTGGCTCTACCGGTGCGGTAGTAGCGTGACTTTTGAAAATGATTTTCTGACTTTTGAGTCAAACTGATTTTGGAGGTTTCAAAATTTTTGAAATATTTTCAAATTGTTGTAATTGCGATGCCGGTGTGTTGTTAGTGTGTTGAGACTTTGTATGGGAGTCGTATGCTGGTATCACGGAAGATCATCGACTTCACGGACCTGTAAGTATGTTCTTTCAGTTATTTCAATTTTGATGATGATTATTTGAGCATGGTGTCGTGATTTTGAGATATTTCGGGATTGAGATACTGATTATGACAGGTGTTGAGTTTCGAGGACGAAACTTATTTAAGTGGGTGTATATGTAATATCCTAGAATTTCACTATGAATTTTTCGCATTATTTTATCTGGGATGTACTGTACAGAGTGGGACCGACACGATATGAGTGGATAATTTTGGAAACCATGACAGTCGTGCCAGTATGTCTATCGAGGGTATTTTGATTCTAGGATATTACATGCTTGTTGTGTTTTCGATGTCGGATATACCGTATGAGTATTTGTTTGATTTCCGTACTTGGTCGACAGTTGTAATTGAGGATATCGTGCATCAGACGTACCGTATGAGAATACTTTCGGGATTTCGTATATGTGTTCAGTATGTCGTATGTTCATATTTGTTATGTCGAGACGTTGGACAGGAATTGCTGGAAACGGCTAAGTATGGATCTATTAACGTACGTTAAGACTTTGAGATAACGTACGCTAAGTGGTACGTGTTACGTACGTTAAGCGTAAGGTATTACGTACGTAACAAGAGGAATCGCATAGTTGGGCCTTGTCGGCGGCTTTCGGCGCGGATGTGGACAGTGAGTCAACGGATGGAGTTACGACGTTATACAGGTGTATTACGACGTAATACGAGTATAAGATCAGAGCAAGTCAACGTACGTATTACGTACGCAACGGAACAAGTGTTACGTACGTTACGGGGCGACTGGCCGAGTCGTGGCCGAGATGACCTGGATGGCCGAGCATGGCCGGACGTGACTCGTTGGGATGGCGGAGCATGGTCGGCAGTGACTCGCTGGGGGCTTGGACTGGCCGATTACATACGTAGGCGATGGCGATTCTACCGTAATGGCCGATTACGACGTAGGGAGCCGCAGTTACGACGTAAGGGTGCCGAACGAATCGACGAAGGTTAGGCCGCGGCCGGCTACGTGCGTAAGGACCCGCCGGTTACGTACGTAATCGCCGGCAGGTCTCGGCCTATATAAGGCTGGACCGAGTCACCCTTATCATTTTCCATTTTTCTCCGTCCCTTTGCGATTTCTTCAAAGAAATATGATGGTTTTGAGTAGAATCAACTTATAACAACATGTTTTGGAAGTTGGAATCATGGATTAACATCATCCTCCACCCGGATCGAAGGTAAGAACACATGAACTTTTGGTTTTTGGATGTTCTTGAAGTTTCTTGGTGTTTTGGCCGATTTGCTCCATTTTGATTGATTATTGGTAGAACTTGATTGTATACTCGTAATCATTCAATACTCTTGAAGTTTTGTGGAACAAATTCGAGTATTTCTTCGTTAAAATGATTAAATTGGATTATGCCTTCAAAGTGTTCGATGAAATGCCTCAATGAGTTGAACTTGTGAAATTCTAAAATATTTTGTATGAATGGTGATTGAATTGATATTATTGTGATTTAGGAATGAACTTTTGAAGGAAGTTGAATCGGTACCCTTCCCTTTTGTCGATTTCTTCGCACCGTGCTATTCAAAACAAGTGATTACTTGTGTATGTCATCTTCTAGAGGTATGTTGATAATCCTCTCATTGAATTCGGATTTTGATGTTATCGTTGAAGAAGGATTCGTATGAAGATGATTATGGTTTTGTTGTTACGATTCTTGCGGTTATATGAACTATATGTTGAAGACATTGTTTGGATTATTGAACACCGAATTTCGACTTGTGTCCGTATTGTTAAGAGTTGATATGGGTTGGTTTCATATGATCGAGATATCATTGAACCATCGAGTTTGATTAGTTGGTCATTTCGGTTGTTGATTGTTATTGAACGTATCGTTAATCGATTATTGCATTAGGTTGCGTTTAGTGATCGTTGAAGTTAACCGTTGTGCTGCGGAGCTTGTAGACGAAGACGGCGGGATTGATGGTGGCTTCATCGTATGGGTATCCAGGCAAGTTATGCTTGCTCAGTTCATAATGTTAATAAATGATTTCATTTTCATTTCATTTATGATTCATATAGCAATGGTATTATGGAATATATGAATTGTCGGAATGGTGGTATGTAATATAAATCATAATGTATATGATTTTAAGGATGTCTAGTGGAAATGGGAACGTGAATTGTAATTTGGTCTATTGCATGAGAAGTTGGATATCAAGGTTAGTTATCGTGTCAATGTTGAAATTGGGATGGTGGTTTGGTATTGGTTATGGACTGTACTTCATTTTGGATTGTCGGATAAACCGTGTATTCGTTCAGGGCGGTTGGTCGTGGAAAGGTTGGCGTCTCCAGCTTGAGGTAAATTAATATTGTTAGATTATGATAATCATCATGTTGCATTATTGCATGTGTGTGTTGATATTTCATGCGGTGAGTGTGCACCATTGTATGTTACGTTTTGTAATGTGCTCTTCCTGTGAGCAGTGATCTGGTGGGCCGATGTGTTAGGGGATAAGACCTATATGGCACCTATGTTCCGGGGTATTCTTGTGTGGATACTTTCGTGACCCTTGGTTGCAACCTTGGGGTATTTTGTGATTGCATGAACTGTGTTAGGGGATAAGACCTATATGGCACCTATGTTCCGGGGTATTCCTGTGAGATGCTTCCGTGACCCTTGGCTGCTGCCTTGGGGTTTATGTGTTAACATTATATGCATTGTTGAGCATGATGTGGACTGTTGTCTGATGGAAATACGACATTGTGGTCGTGTCGGTCTTTCATGATCGAGTTATTGTTGCTCTTTTGGGAAGTCTTCTGATCCTTGATGGATATGCGATTCTTTGAGATTTTTTGTCATGTTGTATCGTGGCATATCTGGAGTCAGATACGTTCTGATCGTTCATGTGTAGGATTTTCGGGACGGGCACATGTAGCATATGTTGGTTTCGACCTCATATTGAACCGTGCACACGAGACGTACTTCGTGAGGCTGATTAGGTACGAGACCACACGTGTATTGATCAATACCCGTGGTTGGCTTGTACACGAACACATGTCCGGATCGAGCGTATCGTGACGTCCATCTTGAGTCTTATTGCTTGGTCGTTCACAGTCCATGTATAATTGGATCTGTTCGATATTCGGGTTGTCTTTGAAATCCCATATATATGATTTGTATATGGTTGACGATCTTATTCTCTCGTGTACCTGTCCCCGTTGATCCTTTTATGATCTCGTTTGGAGTTACCTTATCGATGGTTAACTTGTTTGTTACCGATCCTTTATTAATCTCGTTTGGAGTTTCCCCTGTCATTTGTAATCTCGTTCGTTATTGATCCTTATTGATTCCATTTGGGAGTTTGCCTTACCGTTGGTATTCTCGGTTGTTGATCCCTTATTATTCCTATTGGAGTTTACCGTGTCGTCGGTGTTTTCAGTTGTCGATTTCTTATTGCTCTTGTTGGAGTTTACCGTATCGTTGGTATTCCCAGTTGTTGGTCCTTATTGATCTTGCTAGAGTTTACTGTGTCGTCAGTATTCTCGGTTGTTGACCCTTTATTGATCTTATTTGAGTTTATCGTACCGTTGGTATTTCTGGTTGTCGACTCTTATTGGCCTTGTTAGAGTTTACCGTGTCGTTGGTATTCTCGGTTATTGATTCTTCATTAATCCTTACCGTGTCGTCGGTATTCTCAGTTATTGATTCTTCCTTGATCCTTACCGCGTCGTCGGTATTCTCGGTTATTGACTCTTCATCGATCTTGTTGGAGTTACCACATCATGGTATTCTTGTTCGTGGTTGATCCTTTGTCGATCTTGTGTGGAAATATCATGTCATTGATATTTTCGTTGTGATGCATTAATTGTTTATCATTATTGATTGTGTCAACATTCATGCTTTGTATTGATATCCGCGACTTGCCATTATTTCGGGACAGTTGATTTGCAGATGTATCGTGTGATATCAGTTCCTATTGATTATGACCCGATTTAATCGAACTTGGCCGATTATTCTATACTCGAGATATGTTTATGATTGGAAATCTTGGTAGTGTTTCGGATACGATGTGTGATTACATTTGAATTCGTTCATACTTAAGGACACGAGGCATGGGATATGGTAAGAATTGATTGTTATGGTTGTGACAGGTTGGTAAGGTTACTTCGGTGAGATCATATTGGAATTATTCTTACCTTGTAATTACATTGATATGTAATTGTTTTTGTGATGTGATCGTTATCATTGTTGAGTATTATGGCTGACCCGTCGTGGCTTTATCTTTTAGGTACTCGGAGTTCGAGCGAGTAGCGGTCGTGAAGGGATGAGCTTTCCGGTGATACTGGCTATGGCGTAGTTGTTGGGATTCGAGTGTTCTTTCTGGTTTTTATAATTCCGCTGCAAATGTATTTAATTATGTTTTATCCGCCGTGTGTATGTTTCTAAATGGCTTTTCGGTATTCTTTGAACTGTGTTTTTATCCGCTGTGTGTGTGTGTACTTTCAAAAGGGCCTTTTGGCATTTTTAACGTTTGCGAAAATGATTTTAGCCTTGTGGGTTCCAATATGGGGCCCACGGCGCTGTAATATTCCCGTATGATTTTGAGGGTGTTACAGAAAATGGTATCGGAGCTTGGGTTTTATAAAACCCGGGCGTGTGTGTTATGTGGCTCTACCGGTGCGGTAGTAGCGTGACTTTTAAAAATGATTTTCTGACTTTTGAGTCAAACTGATTTTGGAGGTTTCAAAATTTTTGAAATATTTTCAAATTGTTGTAATTGCGATGCCGGTGTGTTGTTAGTGTGTTGAGACTTTGTATGGGAGTCGTATGCTGGTATCACGGAAGATCATCGACTTCACGGACCTGTAAGTATGTTCTTTCAGTTATTTCAATTTTGATGATGATTATTTGAGCATGGTGTCGTGATTTTGAGATATTTCGGGATTGAGATACTGATTATGACAGGTGTTGAGTTTCGAGGACGAAACTTATTTAAGTGGGTGTATATGTAATATCCTAGAATTTCACTATGAATTTTTCGCATTATTTTATCTGGGATGTACTATACAGAGTGGGACCGACACGATATGAGTGGATAATTTTGGAAACCATGACAGTCGTGCCAGTATGTCTATCGAGGGTATTTTGATTTTAGGATATTACATGCTTGTTGTGTTTTCGATGTCGGATATACCGTATGAGTATTTGTTTGATTTCCGTACTTGGTCGACAGTTGTAATTGAGGATATCGTGCATCAGACGTACCGTATGAGAATACTTTCGGGATTTCGTATATGTGTTCAGTATGTCGTATGTTCATATTTGTTATGTCGAGACGTTGGACAGGAATTGCTGGAAACGGCTAAGTATGGATCTATTAACATACGTTAAGACTTTGAGATAACGTACGCTAAGTGGTACGTGTTACGTACGTTAAGCGTAAGGTATTACGTACGTAACAAGAGGAATCAGACAGTTGGGCCCGGTGTCGGCAGCTTTCGGCGCGGATGTGGACAGGTGAGTCAACGGATGGAGTTACGTACGTTATACAGGGTGTATTACGTACGTAATACGAGTATAGTATTGTAGCAAGTCAACGTACGTATTACGTACGCAACGGAACAAGTGTTACGTACGTTACGGGGCGACTGGCCGAGTCGTGGCCGAGATGACCTGGATGGCCGAGCATGGCCGGACGTGACTCGTTGGGATGGCGGAGCATGGTCGGCAGTGACTCGCTGGGGGCTTGGACTGGCCGATTACATACGTAGGCAGTGGCCGGTTACGGCCGTAATGGCCGATTACGTACGTAGGGGAGCTGCAGGTTACGTACGTAAGGGTGCCGAACGAACTGGACAGAAGGTTAGGCCGCGGCCGGCTACGTACGTAAGGACCCGCCGGTTACGTACGTAACTGGCCGGCAGGTCTCGGCCTATATAAGGCCTGGACCGAGTCACCCTTATCATTTTCCATTTTTCTCCGTCCCTTTTGCGATTTCTTCAGCAAATATGATGGTTTTGAGTAGAATCAACTTATAACAACATGTTTTGGAAGTTGGAATCATGGATTAACATCATCCTCCACCCGGATCGAAGGTAAGAACACATGAACTTTTGGTTTTTGGATGTTCTTGAAGTTTCTTGGTGTTTTGGCCGATTTGCTCCATTTTGATTCAGATTATTGGTAGAACTTGATTGTATACTCGTAATCATTCAATACTCTTGAAGTTTTGTGGAACAAATTCGAGTATTTCTTCGTTAAAATGATTAAATTGGATTATGCCTTCAAAGTGTTCGATGAAATGCCTCAATGAGTTGAACTTGGGAAATTCTATAATTTTTCGTATGAATGGTGATTGAATTGATATTATTGTGATTTAGGAATGAACTTTTGAAGGAAGTTGAATCGGTACCCTTCCCTTTTGTCGATTTCTTCGCACCGTGCTATTCAAAACAAGTGATTACTTGTGTATGTCATCTTCTAGAGGTATGTTGATAATCCTCTCATTGAATTCGGATTTTGATGTTATCGTTGAAGAAGGATTCGTATGAAGATGATTATGGTTTTGTTGTTACGATTCTTGCGGTTATATGAACTATATGTTGAAGACATTGTTTGGATTATTGAACACCGAATTTCGACTTGTGTCCGTATTGTTAAGAGTTGATATGGGTTGGTTTCATATGATCGAGATATCATTGAACCATCGAGTTTGATTAGTTGGTCATTTCGGTTGTTGATTGTTATTGAACGTATCGTTAATCGATTATTGCATTAGGTTGCGTTTAGTGATCGTTGAAGTTAACCGTTGTGCTGCGGAGCTTGTAGACGAAGACGGCGGGATTGATGGTTATGCTTGCTCAGTTCATAATGTTAATAAATGATTTCGTTTTCATTTTATTTATGATTCATATAGCAATGGTATTATGGAATATATGAATTGTTGGAATGGTGGTATGTAAGATAAATCATAATGTATATGATTTTAAGGATGTCTAGTGGAAATGGGAACGTGAATTGTAATTTGGTCTATTGCATGAGAAGTTGGATATCAAGGTTAGTTATCGTGTCGATGTTGAAATTGGGATGGTGGTTTGGTATTATTTATGGACTGTACTTCATTTTGGATTGTCGGATAAACCGTGTATTCGTTCAGGGCGGTTGGTCGTGGAAAGGTTGGCGTCTCCAGCTTGAGGTAAATTAATATTGTTAGATTATGATAATCATCATGTTGCATTATTGCATGTGTGTGTTGATATTTCATGCGGTGAGTGTGCACCATTGTATGTTACGTTTTGTAATGTGCTCTTCCTGTGAGCAGTGATATGGTGGGCCGATGTGTTAGGGGATAAGACCTATATGGCACCTATGTTCCGGGGTATTCTTGTGTGGATACTTTCGTGACCCTTGGTTGCGACCTTGGGGTATTTTGTGATTGCATGAACTGTGTTAGGGGATAAGACCTATATGGCACCTATGTTCCGGGGTATTCCTGTGAGATGCTTCCGTGACCCTTGGCTGCTGCCTTGGGGTTTATGTGTTAACATTATATGCATTGTTGAGCATGATGTGGACTGTTGTCTGATGGAAATACGACATTGTGGTCGTGTCGGTCTTTCATGATCGAGTTATTGTTGCTCTTTTGGGAAGTCTTCTGATCCTTGATGGATATGCGATTCTTTGAGATTTGTTGTCATGTTGTATCGTGGCATATCTGGAGTCAGATACGTTCTGATCGTTCATGTGTAGGATTTTCGGGACGGGCACGTGTAGCATATGTTGGTTTCGACCTCATATTGAACCGTGCACACGAGACGTACTTCGTGAGGCTGATTAGGTACGAGACCAGACGTGTATTGATCAATACCCGTGGTTGGCTTGTACACGAACACATGTCCGGATCGAGCGTATCGTGACGTCCATCTTGAGTCTTATTGCTTGGTCGTTCACAGTCCATGTATAATTGGATCTGTTCGATATTCGGGTTGTCTTTGAAATCCCATATATATGATTTGTATATGGTTGACGATTTTATTCTCTCGTGTATCTGGCCCCGTTGATCCTTTTATGATCTCGTTTGGAGTTACCTTATCGATGGTTAACTTGTTTGTTACCGATCCTTTATTAATCTCGTTTGGAGTTTCCCCTGTCATTTGTAATCTCTTTCGTTATTGATCCTTATTGATTCCATTTGGGAGTTTGCCTTACCGTTGGTATTCTCGGTTGTTGATCCCTTATTATTCCTATTGGAGTTTACCGTGTCGTCGGTGTTTTCAGTTGTCGATTTCTTATTGCTCTTGTTGGAGTTTACCGTATCGTTGGTATTCCCAGTTGTTGGTCCTTATTGATCTTGCTAGAGTTTACTGTGTCGTCAGTATTCTCGGTTGTTGACCCTTTATTGATCTTATTTGAGTTTATCGTACCGTTGGTATTTCTGGTTGTCGACTCTTATTGACCTTGTTAGAGTTTACCGTGTCGTTGGTATTCTCGGTTATTGATTCTTCATTGATCCTTACCGTGTCGTCGGTATTCTCGGTTATTGATTCTTCCTTGATCCTTACCGTGTCGTCGGTATTCTCGGTTATTGATTCTTCATCGATCTTGTTGGAGTTACCACATCATGGTATTCTTGTTCGTGGTTGATCCTTTGTCGATCTTGTGTGGAAATATCATGTCATTGATATTTTCGTTGTGATGCATTAATTGTTTATCATTATTGATTGTGTCAACATTCATGCTTTGTATTGATATCCGGGACTTGCCATTGTTTCGGGACAGTTGATTTACAGATGTATCGTGTGATATCAGTTCCTATCAGTATTGGGTTCCGATTGTGCGACCCAGCCGATAGAATCGAACTTGGCCAGATTATTCTATACTCGAGATATGTTTATGATTGGAAATCTTGGTAGTGTTTCGGATACAGTACATGTGATTACATTTGAATTCGTTCATACTTAAGGACACGAGGCATGGGATATGGTAAGAATTGATTGTTATGGTTGTGACAGGTTGGTAAGGTTACTTCGGTGAGATCATATTGGAATTATTCTTACCTTGTAATTACATTGATATGTAATTGTTTTTGTGATGTGATCGTTATCATTGTTGAGTATTATGGCTGACCCCGTCGTGGGCTTTATCTTTTAGGTACTCGGAGTTCGAGCGAGTAGCGGTCGTGAAGGGATGAGCTTTCTGGTGATACTGGCTATGGCGTAGTTGTTGGGATTCGAGTGTTCTTTCTGGTTTTTATAATTCCGCTGCAAATGTATTTATTTATGTTTTATCCGCCGTGTGTATGTTTCTAAATGGCTTTTCGGTATTCTTTGAACTGTGTTTTTATCCGCTGTGTGTGTGTGTGTGTACTTTCAAAAGGGCCTTTTGGCATTTTTAACGTTTGCGAAAATGATTTTAGCCTTGTGGGTTCCAATATGGGGCCCACGGCGCTGTAATATTCCCGTATGATTTTGGGGGTGTTACATCTCACCCGACTCAACTCTCTCTCTCTCTCTCTCTCTCTCTCTCTCTCTCTCTCTCTCTCTCTCTCTCTCCAAAAACCGCGAGAAACTACAGGTGTTTTATTGAGCAATTAGGGTTCTTCACGGGTCTATTAGGGTTCTTCATGATCTCTACAGATTCTTCACGAGTCTACATGGGTCTCTACTCAGCAATTAGCAATTAGGGCTTCTATACGGGTTTCAATTGGGGCTTCCACTCACGGGTATAAACCCTATTCTTATAGTTTTTGTATATGGGTTTCAATTTGGATATGGTTTTTAGTATTTATACGGGTTTCAATTGGGGTTTTTGTGTTATCTGAATTGCATGCATAGTTTGAGAGAGAGATACATAGTTGACATAGTTGTTCTGAGTATTGCTAGTTTGAGAGAGAGATAGAGAGAGAGATATAGTTATCTGGATATGGTTTTTTTGTTTTGCTAATTTTTTGTTTGTGTAATTTTTATGTGGAATATGTGTATTTTTGTGTAATATGTGGAATATGTGTAATTTTTTGTAATTTTAAGCTGAGTAATTTTATGTAATTTTTATATGGAATATCACTCTGTTTGTGAAATAGATGTGTGAAATATTAATGTGTAATATATGGAATATGTGTAATTTTGTGTAATATGTGGAATATGTATTTTTTGAAGAATTCATGAATATGTATTTGCTGTATTTGAGAATTTTATTCTTGTTTTCATCTTAAAAGTAAGGATTTAGCTTTGCCTTACATGTTAGATTTCAGAGTTCTGTTTTTATTAGTCTGTTGTATGCTCCTGCATGCTGCCACGTCTTATGCCTTTGCAATGTTTCTAGGTACTCCTAATTCAAGGGGTAAATTTTAGTTACCAAGTGTATGTCTCAATCTTTTAAAGAAATGGAACGGAAGGCGCGACACAAGATGAGTTAGAAAATTTCTTCTCGTAGCTAGTCCCAGCACATATTCATGTTTACTACCTTCATATGTTTCTTTGTATTATAGTATCACACTGATGGACCCGAGAATGCTCTTTAATGAGTATTGATTGTTTATTGACTTCTTAAAAGTACCGCAAATCACTGACATTCTGAGCTTTTATTATTTTTCAGGAATCACTCATATTATGTCAATTGTGTGAGGTTTTCTCCAGATGGCATGAAATTCATCACTCTGAGCTCAGAGAAAAAGGGTATCTTATATGACGCAAAAACTGCAGATAAACTTGGGGAGTTGTCTATTGAAGATGGCCACAAAGGTAGCATATATGTTGTTAGCTGGAGTCCTGACAATAAACAAGTAAGTCTTGTGTTTGAGATACTAATGAAAAATGATAAACAGCCAGTCAACCACTGTTTCGAAATTGATGCCTAAGAATAATTTCCATGCAAATTGTTGATGCAAATTTCTTTCCCACACATTCACATTGTTGTGCATGGGGACACTTTTTTAGCATCCTTACAAATTCTTTCACTACTAAGATGTAAATTCACATTGAATTATCAATGCCAGTGCTTAAGTTTCACTACTAAGATGTCTGCACTACTAGAATACCATTTATTGTGGGGCACAACATATGTATTTTCCCTCATCCCTTCCCTCTTATTCATGTCATTTTTGCTGTTGTGTATGACCTTTAGGTGCTAACACATTTATGATTTATGCTTGGCACATTTGAAAGTGGACATTCTTGTTGCGATACACGATATCGGGCATCCGATAAGAGTTAAGATGAAGGGAATATAGAATGATTGTACACTTTTTTACATGAGTTTTCCAGAATACCTTTAAGCTGGAGTACTAACTTAAGATATGTCAATCGATAACGATACAACGGATGGGAAATTTCTTCTACAGTCCCAATTCAATACCTCGATTATGTTAGAATGGCCAATCGATAACAACGATACAACGGATGGGAAATGTCCTCGACAATCCCAATTCAATACCTCGATTACCTTAGAACGACCAATCGATAACAAAGATACAACAGATGGAAAATGTCCTCGACAATCCCAATTCAATACATCGATTAGCTTAGAACGGTCAATCGATAACAA
Organism: Orobanche coerulescens; assembly: GCA_033398695.1. NCBI lineage: Eukaryota > Viridiplantae > Streptophyta > Magnoliopsida > Lamiales > Orobanchaceae > Orobanche > Orobanche coerulescens. The sequence goes on along the minus strand of CM065802.1, from coordinate 116,875,546 downwards.
CGACTCAATGGATGGGAAATGTCCTCGACAATCCTAATTTAATACATCGATTACCTTAGAACGGTCAATCGATAACAACGATACAATGGATGTCTTGGCACCTTTAATCGGTTACCAATAACGAAGATGATAATCGAATACGTCAATGCCTTCAATCGGCCAATACAACATCAATAACGAAGCACCAATATCAATAACAATGATCACAACTATGTATTAAATCGACATCAATATCAACAACAATAATCGATACATCGATACCGCGAACCGGCTATCGACAACAATATTACCAACAAGTATCGCAATGCCTTGAACAGGCCATTTATGAAAAATAATAACATTTGGATTAATTTGCCGAAGGGTCTCGTATCACTACGCCATAAATGGCCTTCGGCAACCACATAACTGTGTTACCTTAGACCCAATTTTCTGTTGCCATAGACCCAAAATGAGCAAAGGTAACATTTTAGCTAAGTTGCTCTATGAGCAGTAGCCTTTGGACTCAAAGGCACATGCTCAAAGGCAACATGTGGATCATCCTAAGCTAACATAAGATAATTTGTTACCTAAAAACCCTACAGCAACATCATATTCGTGTTGCAATAGACTTTATAGCTTTGTAAAATATATAGCCAATTTATTGGGTTCCACATGTGGGGCCCACAGCCGGTCCCACCAGTGGGACCCACTTAGTTGTTGGGATTCGGTGCCTAAAACGAAGGCCCAGCGGAAGCGGTAAAACGAAAATTAATTCGATCCGAATCCCTACGAGGATCGATCGAGCTACGTATATACGAATATCAAAAACGAAAAGCAAGAGTCGTAAGAAACTAACCCTCGAAGTCCGTTGATTAAATGGTAACCTTCTCTTGAGCTATTCCCCAAGCTTTAGTTTGATCTCTACGAGTTCAATCCGCTCCAAGCCCTTGAACGATCCAACGCCGAAAGCACCGCGTCTCTACATGCCACGCGCCGGAAAAACGAACGGAATGACAACACCTTGCTATCCTACGAGGATACGGCTAGAGCTAGGTGATGAAGCTTGTTATAGATATTAATATCACTCTAAGTGTATGAATATCTATCTCTCTCAATATTTCCTCACAAAATATCTCTAAGAAGTTGTGAAGAAGATGAATGAAGAAGATGAATAATGAAGATGATGAAGAAGACTTCTATCTCTCTCTCCTCTTCAACCTCACGTTGGAAATGGAATCAAGTAAGTGGGAGAGTTTGTCAAAGACATCATCTTATATTATTTCCACCCTCATGTTTATAACTCATGTAACATGAAGTCTTGTCCCACCAAGTCATTATCATCACTTAATAAATGGAAGAAAAGACAATGGGAAAGTGGGTGGAAGCATAATGGGGCAGCTATCATGAAAAACGAATGAGTTCGGTTCGTTTCGGACTCACGTGAGTCCAAACAGATAAACTCGATTACATTAGATGTATTTGTGTCGATTAATTAATCCAATTAATTAAACATATCAAACACAAAATAACATAATTAATTTCTCCAAGAAATAATTATATTCATGAATTAAATTAATCACCCAGTGATTTATTTAATCCATTAAGCCGTAAATCAATTTATCCGATAAATCGATTTAAACATCGATGTCCCAAATTTAGATATCCAATATCGATATTCATAATGAGAGAATTAGCTCAATTCATTCCATCGTCAATCTAATGCGCGACTCGGTAGGTCCGTCTCGATCGGCAATGGGAGGAACCAAGAGTAGTAGCACCACCTAGCGGCTGGTGGCACCTGCACCCCGACTAGAACGAATGATTGGGATCATTCAAGAACCATTACATCGTGAATACCGGTATACGTATAAACCCTTCTTTCAAATGTCGATCAAGTTATAGGGTCACGGTCGATCAAACCTATACATGCTTGACGCTATGCATGCGTTAATGCAAATCGAGATCATCGGTATCGTGTATCTAATACAACTAGCTCCAATGCTTTGGCCAAAGACTTATGATCTCATCGCAATAACCGCATAGGACATATAACCCGCTCACTAACGGGAGAAAGAATTCTATCTTGGTATTGATGGGACTGCTACTTGCCGTTAAGATGCACGTCGAGGTTGACCCCGCCTTAGGTTTACGAGGTCGAACTACTCTAATGAAAATCTTGACGTCACAAGCACATCCTACTAAATCCTCAAGTCGAAGGTTCACGAATACCTATCACAACCTTTCGATTCCGTCATTGGTGTCCGGTGAAATCATGTGACGAATCGAGGGTGAGTCGGTTCGAGTATACTAATCCAATTAGCATACCTATAACGTGTGCTCCCACTAACCATTAGTGTTCGACAGGCACTCTCCTTGTCAAAGAACACGTCATACAAGTCTTCACATAAACTTAACGCCCAGTCAAGTTTCATCGACTTGCGAACGATTAAGTATTTGAGCTATAACCTTTCCGGTGCCGACCCCTTATCGATAAGGAGTGGAACGTTTTGCTCTCAAATACACGGACTAGTTTCTATATGTTTATTTACGAGTTAGGAATGCCAGTAACTACTAGTAAATAAAGAAACATTCATTTGCCTTATATAAATGGTTTACATAATTACAAGTACAATGCCCTCTCTCAACAACCTCTGAGTGGCATTCGAGGGCATACTCCTAACAATCTCCCACTTGCACTCAATGCCACACACTATGGTATCTAATACCCATGTTCTCTAGATGACGCTACAAGCTAGTCTGAGAAAGTGGCTTGGTCAGTGGATCGGCGACGTTGTCGGCCGAGTCTACTCTGTGCAGTAAAATGTATCCCTTGCGAACAAATTCTCTTACGAGATGATACTTCCTCTCAATATGTGTGGTGCTGTTGTGAAACCTCGGCTCCTTGGCCTGCGCTACAGCTCCGTCGTTGTCGCAGTACAGCGGAATAGGCAGCTCAGCACATGGTATCATTTGAAGTTCTCCTAGAAACTTCTTAATCCAGAACCCTTCCTTGGAAGCCTCCGAGGCTTCTTGATACTCAGCCTGACAGGTGGAATCAGCAGTCGCGCTTTGCTTGGCACTACGCCAAGATACTGCTCCTCCATTAAGAGTAAATATTGTTAGGAGTATGCCCTCGAATGCCACTCAGAGGATGTTGAGTGAGGGCATTGTACTTGTTATTATGTAAATCATCAATATAAGGCAATGAATGTTTCTTTATTTACTGGTAGTTACTGGCATTCCTAACTCGTAAATAAATATATAGAAACTAGTCCGTGTATTTGAGAGCAAAACGTTCCACTCCTTATTGGATAAGGGGGTCGGCACTGTAAAGGTTATAGCTCAATTACTTAATCGTTCGCAAGTCGATGAAACTTGACTGGGCGTTAAGTTTATGTGAAGACTTGTATGACGTGTTCTTTGACAAGGAGAGTGCCTGTCGAACACTAATGGTTAGTGGGAGCACACGTTCTAGGTATGCTAAAAGGATTAGTATGCTCGTACCGTCTCATCCTCGATTCGTCACGATTTCACTCGGACACCAATGACGGAATCGAAAGGTTGTGATAGGTATTCGTGAACCTTCGACTTGAGGATTTAGTAGGGATGTGCTTGTGACGTCAAGATTTTCATTAGAGTAGTTCGACCCTGTAAACCGGAAGGCGGGGGTCAACCTCAACGTGCATCTTGACGGGCAAGTAGCAGGTCCTACTGAATACCAAGATAGAATTCTTTCTCCTGTTAGTGAACGGGTTATATGTCCTATGTGGTTATTGGCAGATGAGATCATAAGTCTTTGGCCAAAGCATTGGAGCTAGTTGTATTAGATACACGACAACTCGATGATCTCGATTTGCATTAACACATGCATAACGTCAAGTACAGATAGGGTTTCACTGACCGTGACCCTATAACTTGATCGGGAGATTTGAAAGAAGGGTTTATACGTTTACTGGTATTCACGACAGAATGGTTCTTGAATGATCCCAATCATTCGTTCTCGATTGGGTAATGCAGTAGCCGCCAGGCTGGCTAGGTGGTGCTACTACTCTTTGGTTCCTCCCATTGCTGACTGAGACGGACCTACCGAGTCGCGCAATAGGATTGACGACGGAATAAATAAAGCTAATTCTCTCATTATGAATATTAGATATTGGATATCTAATTTTGGAACATTGGATGTTTAAATCGATTTATTGGATAAATTGATTTACGGCCTAATGAATTAAATAAATTACTGGGTGATTAATTTAATTCATGAATATAATTATTTATTGGAGAAATTATGTTATTTTGTATTTGATATGTTTAATTAATTGGATTAATTAAACGACATAAATACATCGGAACGGAATAGGAGTTTATCTGTTTGGACTCACGGGAGTCCGAAACGAACCGAACTCGACCGTTTTCTAGCATGGGCCAACCCCCCACTTATTACCATGTGTGTGTATTGACTTGTCCCCATCATGGTTTTGGAATCTCATGTGATTGAGGGGACAAGTATCATATACATTATATGGGGAATCAAATCATGATATATGTATTTGTTTTCATGTGGGTTGAATAAGAATATATAGAAGACTTTGATCTCTCATCCTTACAACACTTCTTGGCATTTACGTATCATTGAGTTTGAGAGAGAGAGAGAAAATTGTTTTCTCTTTAGTCATCTTCTTCTTCAACCTTGTTCTTGTTTTTCTTAGAGAAAAATATCAAGACATAAAGAGAGAGTAAGATTAAAACACTTAGAGTGTAGTAATCTTTACATATATAGCTTCATCACCTAGCTCTAGCCGTATCCTCGGAGGATAGCAAGGTGTTGTCATTCCGTTCGTTTCTCCGGCGCGTGGCAAGTAGAGACGCGGTGCTTTCGGCGTTGGATCGTTCAAGAGCTTGGGGAATAGCTCAAGAGAAGGTTACCATTTAATCAACGGACTTCGAGGGTTAGTTTCTTACGACTCTTGCTTTTCGTTTATATATTCGTATATACGTAGCTCGATCGATCCTCGTAGGAGTCGATCGAATTAATTTTCGTTTTACCGCTTCATTGGGCGCCCGTTTTAGGCACCGAATCCCAAAAGTGGTATCGAAGCGTAGGTCTTGCGATCGTATATACGATATTGGCATTTGGAATGCTTGATTAGATGGAGAATGATTTGGAATCATTTTAGTCATAATCGTGGTATATTTTTTTACGTTCGTTGTAGTTATATTTTTCGTAAGTTTATGTCTAAATATAAATCTTAATTTCTTGGAAATATGATTTATATTGAAGATATGAATGTTGATAAATATTGATATTGATATCCGGTTAAAATCGAGCTCAGAATCGTCGTCGGACGATTTTTCTGGACAAAGGGCAAAGTTCTTTGCCAGGTGACTCGGCCGTGTGCGTGACACGGGCCGTGTCGGCGATCCCGAGCCGCCGGCAGTGCAGACCCGACCGTGTCGAGACACGGGCCGTGCAGCCGTAGGCTGAGCGTGACTCGGCCATGCCAGCCGCCGGCCAAGGGTGCCGGCGATGACTCGGCCATGGCAGCCCATTTCGCCGGCTCGATTTTTCGTGTATTCTTGAAAATTAATCTCCCGCATGTTAAATTGGATTTAATATGATTAAAATGATTTATGGTACTTCATTTTATAAGGGAAATTTGATTAATTGGAATATTTATGGTCGACCGAATTATTTTGAACGTTATCATATTACCGATTATGTGAATCGATTGGATCGGTTCGTATTGTTGATTGGATCAATGTATCTCTACGCTTTCCATTTATTTAGTATTTATTGAATGAATGCTTTTGAATGGGGATGTGGTTCGTGGACTTAGTTTTTGAATCGTTCGTTTTATTCGATTGGGTTGTAAAGGCCGTTTTGAGCCTATTTATTTTACTAGAAAAATTTGTATCTAGGATGCAATTTTCAATGTAAAATTTATATGTAATGACGAAGACCGGAGGAAGATCCATTTCGAGAAGACGAAGATTCAAGACGAAGACTTGTAATTAGATTACGGAGTTTTTGTTTTCTAGGAACGGTCCATGAACCACATGTTGGTAGCAACTAGGTTGTGATTGGTTGTTTCATATTGTATGAATGCCACAAACGCGCTTAAAGCGATTAATGTGCAAAGTGTAACGTTAATCGCGATAATTCTCCACAACAAATAATTAAGTTTATAAGGTTTCAAGTTTTCCTTCCCTCCATCGAGTTTTCGGAAATTGAAATCCAAACCGGATGTGCTATGCTTCCGAGTTATCGGGGTAGTCGTTCGGGAGGACGGATAAATTACCGGAGCGCATTGGATGCCTTCGGTTGGAGCAAATTTTATCCTAGAAACCCGATAGGTTGCTAGGATAAGATTCATTGTGAAACCGATTTGCGTCGATGGTATAAACTTAACTTGTTCACGAACCATAGAAACCGTATAGGTTGAGGGGAGTGAACAAGGGGAAAAAGAAGATCGAATCATCCATTAGATGGGTTGGTGTTGGACACCACTTTATGAATATTAATAGACTAGAAACCGTTGGTTGCCCTCTATTAAGATTTATAAAGAACTCGATCACCACTATGAAGTAGAGACGATACTTCCGGATTTCACATGGGAGTGTGTTATTCCGATAAAAATAGTGGGAGCCGGGTAACAAGAATAGAAAGGACCTTAATTCTATACTCGGATCATAATATAACAAGTCACTAATTAATCTATACTTAATGCGGACATAACTCAATATGACAATGAATCCACTCGCAATTCTACTCGAAAAGAACACCTTAATGGGACCTAACTTTGTGGATTGGCTCCGCAATCTTATGATTGTCCTCGGTATAGAGGCCTTTGGGATACGTCTTGGAGACGGACATTCCGGCGCCTCCTATGCGGACTCGAGCCAATCGGGAAGAGATTGAAAACCACGAAAAGTGGGTTAAGGATGACGTGAAAGTCCGTGCTTATATGATGGCTTCCATGTCTAATGAGCTTCAGAGAGCTCATGAGAAAATGACTTCGCTGGCGATTCTATCTCACTTAACCGAGCTTTATGGTGAGCACAAGAATCGCTAGATATGAGCTATCCAAGCAACTGTTCGGTGCAAGGATGAAGGAAGGTGAGAAGGTGGGGGAACACGTCCTCAAAATGATATCCATGATCGAGAGATTGGAGGCTCTTGATTTTAAAATGGATACTTCTCTCCAAACCGACCTTATCCTACAGTCTCTCCCGATTCCTTCTCACGATTTGTTATGAACTTCAATCGCAATGAGATTGCATGTAATTTAGCCGGGCTAATGAACAAACTTGTGACCGCTCGGTCTCGGATGAAGACTCCACGGATGAAGGAGTACGCTCTTGTGATTTCTTACGGACCTCGGAGGTCTAAGAATAAGAAGAAAAAGACCAAGAAGCGGTGGACCACAAGCTAAGGACCTTAAGGGTAAGGGCAAGGCCCAATGGTTCGAAGAACAAGAAGAAAAATGATACTTGTCTCAAGTGCGGTGAGTGGGCCTTTGGGCTAGAGACTGTCCGATTCTTCATGGCACTTCGTGCAGAACTTTTAGTTTTGGAAACAAATTGTTCGCTCTTGTATTTTCTACTTCTGAATCGGATTGGTGCTAGTTCTCATATTTGTACCGTGAATCGGAATGCGGAACAAAGTAGGAAGCTTGGAGTGGAGAAGTTATGATCACAGTCGGAAGCGGGCATAGTGTCGAGGCGACCGACATAGGATCACTTCTTTTGGGTTTAGAATCCGGCTTTGTTTTGACTTTAGAAGATGTACTTGTTTTGCCCAAGGGGCACAAAAACATTGTATCCATTCCGGTCATGGACCGAAAAGGCTTTTCATTTTTCATTGGTGATGGTTCCTGCAAAATTTATTTTAGAAATAAACTAGTGGGTACTGCTACATTGTTGAATGGATTGTATCATCTAAATCTCAGCAACAAAGTAGTTGTGAATACTATGACTAGAAAACGTGGTAGGGATGAAACCAATCAAGTTTTAAAATGGCATCTTAGACTTGGTCATGTTGGTCAGACCAAGGTTTACAAGATGGAAAAAGATGGACTTATGGGTCCATTGGGATCGGATCCCTTTCCTACTTGTGAATCTTGCCTTAAAGGCAAAATGACTAAGTCCCCCTTCACAGGGACTTTTGAAAGAGCCGCTGATAAACTGGGATTAATCCATACTGACGTTTGTGGTGCTTTGGAAGCAGCACGTGACGGATATCAATATTTCATTACGTTTACAGATGATCATACTAGGTATGGTTATGTATACCTAATGAAACATAAATCCGAGGCTTTTGAGAAATTCCAGGAATTCAAGGCCCTAGTCGAGAAACAAACTGGTAATCATATCAAAGCACTTCGGTCGGACCGAGGTGGCGAGTATATGAGTACGGAGTTTGACGAGTTCCTTAAGGAACATGGAATAGTTTCACAACTAACACCTCCAGGTACTCCTCAGTTAAATGGTGTGTCAGAAAGAAGGAACCGGACCCTGTTGAACATGGTCCGTTCCATCTTGAGCTATCTTGACTTGCCGATTTACGTGGGGGTATGCACTCTGATCGCCGCGTATATCTTGAACAGATGTCCTTCCAAATCCGTTCCTAAAACTCCACATGAGATGTGGGAGGGAAGGAAACCAAGTCTTAATCATATTAGGATTTGGGGATGTCCCGCCTATGTCAAGAAGACTAAGGTGGAAAAGTTGGAAGCTAGGTCTGCGAAGGGACGTTTCATTGGATTCCCGTCTGGGATGATGGGATATCTATTCTACATGCCCGAAGATTGAAGGATCATTGTTGCTTTACAAGCACACTTCCTGGAAGATGAGTTCATTCAGGAAGGCGGAGCAGGTAGAAGTATTTCTTTAGAAGAATACAATGAAACTCCTCGAGAGACACTGTGCAAGCTGGAACCGAACTTTCTGAAACACAAGTACAACCACCTCGTAGGTCTAGTAGGGTGTCTCATTTACCTGAGAGGTATGGGCTTGTGCACTTGGAGGAGCTGGGTCTCCATGAGGTTCCAAGTGATAGCCAAGAGACCGACCCGACGACCTATGACCAAGCGATGGTGGATGTAGACTCATGAAATGGCGTGAAGCTATGGAAGCCGAGATAGACTCGATGCATGTCAATCAGTCTGGACTCTAGTAGACCGCCCCAAGGGCATAGTGCCTATTGGGAACAAGTGGATCTACAAGAGAAAGACCGATGGTGATGGCAAGGTTGACGCCTATAAGGCCAGGCTAGTGGCAAAGGGTTATACCTGAAGGAAGGGATCGATTACCACGATACCTTCTCGCCCGTAGCCATGATCAAGTCTATTCGCATGATGCTTGCTATAGCTGCCTACCATGATTATGAGATATGGCAAATGGACGTAAAGACGGCTTTCCTTAATGGATTCCTCGAGGAGGAAATCTATATGGAGCAGCCTAAAGGCTTTGTATCCGAAGTCGATATTCGAAAGTGTGCAAGCTTCAGCGTTCCATTTATGGATCAAGCAAGCGTCGCGTAGTTGGAATCTTCGTTTTGACGAGGCAGTCAAAGAGTTTGACTTCGTGCAAAATGAAGAGGAACCTTGTGTATACAAGAGGGTTAGTGGGAGCAAGATCGCATTCTTAGTACTATATGTAGATGACATTCTACTAATAGGAAATGATGTGGGAATGCTCAGTTCTGTGAAAGCTTGGCTTTCAAGTAATTTCTCCATGAAAGACTTGGGAGAAGCTACCTATATTCTTGGTATTCGACTCTACCGGGATAGAGCGAAGAGAACAATAGGTCTTTCCCAAGCCCTCTATATAGACAAAATCTTAAAGCGATTTAAGATGGATGATTCTAAAAGAGGGTTCCTACCGATGCGACATGGAATAAAACTCACCTTGAAGATGTGTCCTCAAAGTGAGGAACAACGAAAGGAAATGAGTAATATACCATATGCTTCGGCCGTGGGTAGCCTTATGTATGCTATGTTGTGTACAAGACCTGACATCGCGCATGCTGTAAGCGTGGTGAGTAGGTTTCAGGCAAACCCAGGTAGGGAACATTGACTGCCAGTAAGAACGTTCTCAAGTACTTGAGAAGGACTAGATATATGGTTACGATGTATGGTGGTGGAGAATCGATGTGGTGGGATTCACCGATTCGGACTTCCAAGGACCGAAGGACGACTCGATGTCCACTTCGCTACATATTTACTCTTAATGGAGGAGCGATTCTTGGCGTAGTGCCAAGCAAAGCGCGATCGCGATTCCACTGTCAGCCGAGTATCAAGCGGCCTCGGAGGCTTCCAAGGAAGGGTTACGGATTAAGATGTTTCGGGAGAACTTCAAGTGATACCATGTGCCGAGCCGCCTGTCTACTGCATCGCGACAACGACGGAGCTGTAGCGCAGCCAAGGAGCCGAGGTTTCACAACAAAGACCAAACATATTGAGAGGAAGTATCATCTCGTAAGAGAATTTGTTCGCAAGGGATACATTGTCTTGCCGCAGAGTAGACTCGGCCGACAACGTCGCCGATCCACCGACTAAGCCACTTTCTCGACTAGCTTGGAGCGTCATCCGAGAATATGGGTATTAGATACCATAGTGTGTGGCATTGAGTGCTAGTGGGAGATTGTTAGGAGTATGCCCTCGAATGCCACTCAGAGGATGTTGAGTGAGGGCATTGTACTTGTTATTATGTAAATCATCAATATAAGGCAATGAATGTTTCTTTATTTACCGGTAGTTACCGCATTCCTAACTCGTAAATAAACATATAGAAACTAGTCCGTGTATTTGAGAGCAAACGTTCCACTCCTTATTGGATAAGGGGTCGCACCGGAAAGGTTATAGCTCAATTACTTAATCGTCGCAAGTCGATGAAACTTGGTAGGCGTTAAGTTTATGTGAAGACTTGTATGACGTGTTCTTTGACAAGGAGAGTGCCTGTAGAACACTAATGGTTAGTGGGAGCACACGTTATAGGTATGCTAATTGGATTAGTATACTCGAACCGACTCACCCTCGATTCGTCACACGATTTCACTCGGATACCAATGACGGAATCGAAAGGTTGTGATAGGTATTCGTGAACCTTCGACTTGAGGATTTAGTAGGGATGTGCTTGTGACGTCAAGATTTTCATTAGAGTAGTTCGACCCCGTAAACCGGAAGGCGGGGTCAACCTCAACGTGCATCTTGACGGCAAGTAGCAGTCCTCGAATACCAAGATAGAATTCTTTCTCCCGTTAGTGAACGGGTTATATGTCCTATGTGGTTATGCGATGAGATCATAAGTCTTTGGCCAAAGCATTGGAGCTAGTTGTATTAGATACACGATACTCGATGATCTCGATTTGCATTAACACATGCATAGCGTCAAGTACGATAGGTTTGATCGACCGTGACCCTATAACTTGATCGGGACATTTGAAAGAAGGGTTTATACGTTCTTGGTATTCACGAGAATGGTTCTTGAATGATCCCAATCATTCGTTCTCGGTTAAGTGCAGTGTAGGCCGCCAGTGGCTAGGTGGTGCTACTACTCTTTGGTTCCTCCCATTCTTGATCGAGACGGACCTACCGAGTCGCGCAATAGGATTGACGACGGAATAAATAAAGCTAATTCTCTCATTATGAATATTAGATATTGGATATCTAATTTTGGAACATTGGATGTTTAAATCGATTTATTGGATAAATTGATTTACGGCTAATGAATTAAATAAATTCTTCGGGTGATTAATTTAATTCATGAATATAATTATTTCTTGGAGAAATTAATTATGTTATTTTGTATTTGATATGTTTAATTAATTGGATTAATTAAACGACATAAATACATCGGAACGGAATAGGAGTTTATCTGTTTGACTCACGGAGTCCGAAACGAACCGAACTCGACCGCTTTTCTAGCATGGGCCAACCCCCACTTATTACCATGTGTGTGTATTGACTTGTCCCCATCATGGTTTTGGAATCTCATGTGATTGAGGGGACAAGTATCATATACATTATATGGGGAATCAAATCATGATATATGTATTTGTTTTCATGTGGGTTGAATAAGAATATATAGAAGACTTTGATCTCTCATCCTTACAACACTTCTTGGCATTTACGTATCATTGAGTTTGAGAGAGAGAGAGAAAATTGCTTTCTCTTTAGTCATCTTCTTCTTCAACCTTGTTCTTGTTTTTCTTAGAGAAAAATATCAAGACATAAAGAGAGAGTAAGATTAAAACACTTAGAGTGTAGTAATCTTTACATATATAGCTTCATCACCTAGCTCTAGCCGTATCCTCGGAGGATAGCAAGGTGTTGTCATTCCGTTCGTTTCTCCGGCGCGTGGCAAGTAGAGATGCGGTGCTTTCGGCGGTGGAGCGTTCAAGAGCTTCGGGAATAGCTCAAGAGAAGGTTACCATTTAATCAACGGACTTCGAGGGTTAGTTTCTTACGACTCTTGCTTTTCGTTTATATATTCGTATATACGTAGCTCGATCGATCCTCGTAGGGATTCGGATCGAATTAATTTTCGTTTTACCGCTTCCGCTGGGCCTTCGTTTTAGGCACCGAATCCCAACAAATATGTAGCCAGAAGTGGACATCGAGTCGTCCTTCAGTCCTTGGAAGTCCGAATAAGTGAATCCCACCACATCCAAATCTCCACCGCCATACATAAGAACCATATCTCTCGTTCTTCTCAAGTACTTGAGAACGTTCTTTACAGCAGTCCAATGTTCCCTACCTGGGTTTGCCTGAAACCTACTCACCACGCTTACAGCATGCGCGATGTCAGGTCTTGTACACAACATAGCATACATAAGGCTACCCACGGCCGAAGCATATGGTATATTACTCATTTCCTTGCGTTGTTCCTCACTTTGAGGACACATCTTCAAGGTGAGTTTTATTCCATGTTGCATCGGTAGGAACCCTCTTTTAGAATCATCCATCTTAAATCGCTTTAAGATCTTATCTATATAGAGGGCTTGGGAAAGGCCTATTGTTCTCTTCGCTCTATCCCGGTAGAGCCGAATACCAAGAATATAGGTTGCTTCTCCCAAGTCTTTCATGGAGAAATTACTCGAAAGCCAAGCTTTCACAGAACTGAGCATTCCCACATCATTTCCTATTAGTAGAATGTCATCTACATATAGTACTAAGAATGCGATCTTGCTCCCACTAACCTTCTTGTATACACAAGGTTCCTCTTCATTTTGCACGAAGTCAAACTCTTTGACCGCCTCGTCAAAACGAAGGTTCCAACTACGCGACGCTTGCTTCAGTCCATAAATGGAACACTGAAGCTTGCACACTTTCTGAATATCGACTTCAGACACAAAACCTTTAGGCTGCTCCATATAGATTTCCTCCTCGAGGAATCCATTAAGGAAAGCCGTCTTTACGTCCATTTTCCATATCTCATAATCGTGGTAGGCAGCTATAGCAAGCATCATGCGAATAGACTTGATCATGGCTACGGGCGAGAAGGTATCGTGGTAATCGATCCCTTCCTTCTGGGTATAACCCTTTGCCACAAGCCTGGCCTTATAAGCGTCAACCTTGCCATCACCATCAGTCTTTCTCTTGTAGATCCACTTGTTCCCAATAGGCACTATGCCCTTGGGGCGGTCTACTAGAGTCCAGACCTGATTGACATGCATCGAGTCTATCTCAGCTTCCATAGCTTCACGCCATTTCGCGGAGTCTACATCCACCATCGCTTGGTCATAGGTTGTTGGGTCGGTCTCTTGGCTATCACTTGGAACCTTATGGAGACCCAGCTCCTCCAAGTGCACAAGCCCATACCTCTCAGGTAAATGAGACACCCTACTAGACCTACGAGGTGGTTGTACTTGTGTTTCAGAAAGTTCGGTTCCAGTTTCTTGCACAGGTGTCTCTCGAGGAGTTTCATTGTATTCTTCTAAAGAAATACTTCTACCTGCTCCGCCTTCCTGAATGAACTCATCTTCCAGGAAGTGTGCTTGTAAAGCAACAATGATCCTTCGATCTTCGGGCATGTAGAATAGATATCCCATCGTCCCAGACGGGAATCCTATGAAACGTCCCTTCGCAGACCTAGCTTCCAACTTTTCCACCTTAGTCTTCTTGACATAGGCGGGACATCCCCAAATCCTAATGTGATTAAGACTTGGTTTCCTTCCTTCCCACATCTCATGTGGAGTTTTAGGAATGGATTTGGAAGGACATATGTTCAAGATATACGCGGCAGTCAGGAGTGCATACCCCTACAGGTAAATCGGCAAGTCAGTATAGCCCAGCATGGAACGGACCATGTTCAACAGGGTCCGGTTCCTTCTTTCTGACACACCATTTAACTGAGGAGTACCTGGAGGTGTTAGTTGTGAAACTATTCCATGTTCCTTAAGGAACTCGTCAAACTCCGTACTCATATACTCGCCACCTCGGTCCGACCGAAGTGCTTTGATATGATTACCAGTTTCTTTCTCGACCAGGGCCTTGAATTCCTGGAATTTCTCAAAGGCCTCGGATTTATGTTTCATTAAGTATACATAACCATACCTAGTATGATCATCTGTAAACGTAATGAAATATTTATATCCGTCACGTGTCGCTTCTAAAGCACCACATACGTCGGTATGGATTAATCCCGATTTATTAGCGGCTCTTTCAAAAGTCCTGTGAAGGGGACTTAGTCATTTTGCCTTTAAGGCAAGATTCACAAGTAGGAAAGGGATCCGATCCCAATGGACCCATAAGTCCATCTTTTCCATCTTGTAAACCTTGGTCCGACCAATATGACCAAGTCTAAGATGCCATTTCAAAACTTGATTGGTTTCATCCCTACCACGTTTTCTAGTCATAGTATTCACAACTACTTTGTTGCCGAGATTTAGATGATACAATCCATTCAACAATGTAGCAAGTACCCACTAGTTTATTTCTAAAATAAATTTTGCAGAACCATCACCAATGAAAAATGAAAAGCCTTTTCGGTCCATGACCGAATGGATACAATGTTTTGTGCCCCTTGGGCAAAACAAGTACATCTTCTAAAGTCAAAACAAAGCGATTCTAAACCCAAAAGAAGTGATCCTATGTCGGTCGCCTCGACACTATGCCCGCTTCCGACCGTGATCATAACTTCTCCACTCCAAGCTTCCTACTTTGTTCCAGATCCCGATTCACGGTACAAATATGAGAACTAGCACGTAATCCAAGATTCAGAAGTAGAAAATACGATGGCGAACAATTTGTTTCCAAAACTAAAAGTTCTCAGACCAAGTGCCATGAAGAATCGGACAGTCTCTAGCCCAAAGGGCCCACTCACCGCACTTGAGACAAGCATCCTTCTTCTTCTTGTTCTTTGGAACCATCGGGGCCTTGCCCTTTCCCTTAAGGTCCTTAGCTTGTGGTCCACTCCGCTTCTTGGTCCTTTTCTTCTTATTCTTAGACTTCCGAAGTCCGAAGAAATCACAAGTGCGAACTCCTTCATCCGCGGGTCTTCATCCGAGACCGAGCGGTCACCAGCTTGTTCATTAGCCCGGCTAAATTACATGCAATCTCATTGCGATTGAAGTTCATAACAAGCGTGAGAAGGAATCAGGGAGAGACTGTAGGATAAGGTCGGTTTGGAGAGAAGTATCCATTTTAAAATCAAGAGCCTCCAATCTCTCGATCATGGATATCATTTTGAGGACGTGTTCCCAACTTTCTCACCTTCCTTCATCCTTGCACCGAACATTTGCTTGGATATCTCATATCTAGCGCTTGTGGTCACCATAAAGCTCGGTTAAGTGAGATAGAATCGCCAGCGAAGTCATTTTCTCATGAGCTCTCTGAAGCTCATTAGACATGGAAGCCATCATATAAGCACGGACTTTCACGTCATCCTTAACCCACTTTTCGTGGTTTTCTATCTCTTCCCGATTGGCTCGAGTCCGAATAGGAGGCGCCGGAATGTCCGTCTCCAAGACGTTTCCCAGTGCCTCTATACCGAGGACAATCATCGGATTGCGGAGCCAATCCACAAAGTTAGGTCCCATTAAGGTGTTCTTTTCGAGTAGAATTGCGAGTGGATTCATTGTCATATTGAGATTTGTCTGCATTAAGTATAGCAGTTAATTAGTGACTCATTCAATTATGTTACGAGTATAGAATTTAAGGTCTTTTCTATTCTTGTTACCCGGCTCCCACTATTTTTATCGGAATAACACACTCCCATGTGATATCCGAAGTATCGTCGCTCTACTTCATAGTGGTGATCGAGTTCTTTATAAATCTTAATAGAGGGCAACCGAACAGGTTTCTAGTCTATTAATTTTCATAAAGTGGTGTCCAACACCAACCCATCTAATGGATGATTCGATCTTCTTTTTCCCCTTGTTCACTCCCCTCAACCTATACGATTTCTATGGTTCGTGAACAAGTTAAGTTTATACCATCGACGCAAATCCGCCACAATTGAATCTTATCCGCAACCTATCGTGTTTCTAGGGATAAAATTTGCTCCAACCGAAGGCATCCAATGCGCCTCGGTAATTTATCCGTCCTCCCGAACGACTACCCCGATAACTCGGAAGCATAGCACATCCGGTTTGGATTTCAATTTCGAAAACTCGATGGAGGGAAGGAAAACCTTGAAACCTTATAAACTTAATTATTTATAGTGGGAGAATTTTCGCGATTAACGTTACACTTTGCACATTAATCATATTAGCGCGTTTGAGGCATTCATACAATATGAAAAACCATTCACAACCTAGTTGCTACCAACATGTGGTTCATGGACTGCCTAGAAAACAAAAACTTCGTAATCTAATTACAAGTCTTCATCTTGAATCTTCGTCTTCTCGAAATGGATCTTCCTCCGGTCTTCGTCATTACATATAAATTTTACATCGAAAATTGCATCCTAGATACAAACATTTCTAGTAAAATAAATAGGCTCAAAACGGCCTTTACAACCCAATCGAATAAAACGAACGATTCAAATCTAAGTCCACGAACCACATCCCCATTCAAAAAGCATTCATCCAATAAATACTATATAAATGGAAAGCGTAGAGATACATTGATCCAATCAACAATATGAACCAATCCAATCGATTCACACAATCGGTAATTTGATAACGTTCAAAATAATTCGGTCGACCATAAATATTCCAATTAATCAAATTTCCCTTATAAAATGAAATACCATAAATCATTTTAATCATATTAAATCCAATTTAACATGCGAGATTAATTTTCAAGAATACACGAAAAATCGAGCCGGGTGAAAACGGGCCAACATGACCGAGTCACCTCGGCGGCCTCA
Source organism: Orobanche coerulescens (assembly GCA_033398695.1). NCBI lineage: Eukaryota > Viridiplantae > Streptophyta > Magnoliopsida > Lamiales > Orobanchaceae > Orobanche > Orobanche coerulescens. Next base: position 116,858,254 of record CM065802.1, on the reverse strand, counting down.
CCGGCGATCACGCTGGCTTGGCCGAGTCACGCTCGGAAGAATCCGGCCAGGACACGACCGAGTCCTAGAACACGGTCGGGTCGCCTGGCAGTGACTTGGTAGACTGCCGGACACGACCGTGTCATCCAGGACACGGTCGAGTCACTTTCGGCACACGCCCGTGTCTCGACACGATCGGGTCTCTGCAAAGGGCCTGGCCACACTACCGGACACGACCGTGTCACCCAGGACACGGTCGAGTCATTCTCGGCCAAAATACCCTTTTTGTCCAAAAAGTCGTCCGACGACTATTCGGGGCTAGATTTTGGACCGGATATCCAATATCAATATTTTACGACTTTCATATCTTCAATATAAATCATATTTCCCAGAAATTTAAGATTTATATTTAGACATAAACTTACGAAAAATACAATTATTACGAACGAAAAACATATACCACGATTATGACTAAAATGATTCCAAATCATTCACCATCTAATCGAGCATTCCAAATGCCAATATCGTATATACGATCGCAAGACCTACGCTCCGATACCACTGTTGAGATTCGGTGCCTAAAACGAAGGCCCAGCGGAAGCGGTAAAACGAAAATTAATTCGATCCGAATCCCTACGAGGATCGATCGAGCTACGTATATACGAATATCAAAAACGAAAAGCAAGAGTCGTAAGAAACTAACCCTCGAAGTCCGTTGATTAAATGGTAACCTTCTCTTGAGCTATTCCCCAAGCTTTAGTTTGATCTCTACGAGTTCAATCCGCTCCAAGCCCTTGAACGATCCAACGCCGAAAGCACCGCGTCTCTACTTGCCACGCGCCGGAAAAACGAACGGAATGACAACACCTTGCTATCCTCCGAGGATACGGCTAGAGCTAGGTGATGAAGCTTGTTATAGATATTAATATCACTCTAAGTGTATGAATATCTATCTCTCTCAATATTTCCTCACAAAATATCTCTAAGAAGTTGTGAAGAAGATGAATGAAGAAGATGAATAATGAAGATGATGAAGAAGACTTCAATCTCTCTCTCCTCTTCAACCTCACGTTGGAAATGGAATCAAGTAAGTGGGAGAGTTTGTCAAAGACATCATCTTATATTATTTCCACCCTCATGTTTACAACTCATGTAACATGAAGTCTTGTCCCACCAAGTCATTATCATCACTTAATAAATGGAAGAAAAGACAATGGGAAAGTGGGTGGAAGCATAATGGGGCGGCTATCATGAAAACGAATGAGTTCGGTTCGTTTCGACTCCCGTGAGTCCAAACAGATAAACTCCGATTCTGTTCCGATGTATTTGTGTCGATTAATTAATCCAATTAATTAAACATATCAAACACAAAATAACATAATTAATTTCTCCAAGAAATAATTATATTCATGAATTAAATTAAACACCCAGTGATATATTTAATCCATTAAGCCGTAAATCAATTTATCCGATAAATCGATTTAAACATCCAATGTCCCAAATTTAGATATCCAATATCCAATATTCATAATGAGAGAATTAGCTCAATTCATTCCGTCGTCAATCCTAATGCGCGACTCGGTAGGTCCGTCTCGCCAAAGAATGGGAGGAACCAAAGAGTAGTAGCACCACCTAGCCAGCCTGGTGGCCTACATTACCCCGACTAAGAACGAATGATTGGGATCATTCAAGAACCATTCTGTCGTGAATACCAGTATACGTATAAACCCTTCTTTCAAATGTCCCGATCAAGTTATAGGGTCACGGTCAGTCAAACCCTATCTGTACTTGACGCTATGCATGCGTTAATGCAAATCGAGATCATCGAGTCGCCGTGTATCTAATACAACTAGCTCCAATGCTTTGGCCAAAGACTTATGATCTCATCCGCCAATAACCGCATAGGACATATAACCCGCTCACTAACGGGAGAAAGAATTCTATCTTGGTATTCAAGAGGACTGCTACTTGCCCGTTAAGATGCACGTCGAGGTTGACCCCGCCTTCCGGTTTAGGTGGTCGAACTACTCTAATGAAAATCTTGACGTCACAAGCACATCCCTACTAAATCCTCAAGTTGAAGGTTCACGAATACCTATCACAACCTTTCGATTCCGTCATTGACTGTCCCAGAGTGAAATCCATGTGACGAATCGAGGGTGAGTCGGTTCGAGTACACTAATCCAATTAGCATACCTATAACGTGTGCTCCCACTAACCATTAGTGTTCGACATGCACTCTCCATGTCAAAGAACACGTCATACAAGTCTTCACATAAACTTAACGCCCAGTCAAGTTTCATCGACTTGCGAACGATTAAGTATTTGAGCTATAACCTTTCCAGTGCCGACCCCCTTATCCAATAAGGAGTGGAACGTTTTGCTCTCAAATACACGGACTAGTTTCTATATGTTTATTTACGAGTTAGGAATGCCAGTAACTACCAGTAAATAAAGAAACATTCATTTGCCTTATATAAATGGTTTACATAATTACAAGTACAATGCCCTCTCTCAACAACCTCTGAGTGGCATTCGAGGGCAACCTCTCTCAATTTATTGGGTTCCACATGTGGGGCCCACAGCCGGTCCCACCAGTGGGACCCACTTAGTGGGATCAACTGATGGAGCTCATATGTGGGACCCACTTTTTCTGGGCCTGTTAGTAGGACCCACTTTGTGGGGCCCACGGGTGGGGCCACAAATGTTCAGTAATTTTCAGTCTATTACAACACCTGTATTACCAATTGCAACACACTAGGTGTTACAGGTGTTACCAATAAAAAACATTTGCAACATATATATAGTACCTAAAGTAACACCATCATTTTAACAAAATAAAAATGTAAATTTTAAGTTTATCATTTACCATTAAAAAACCAACAAACCAATTAACAGAAACCAACTACATCATCCAACTACATAATCCCATCATAAAAAAACAAATACATCCAATTACAAAACCAACCAACTACATATATACAAGTACTAGAAGAAAATAACTTGGTCATTTTTAACCAATTATATCAGTGGACGTCTAAGACTAATATACAAAAAGACTCTAAGAAACTATTCTGCGGAACACTTATTCAATTAGCCAAGGATTAGCCAATTTGCCTGAGTTGGTGTCCATTCACAAACTTCACCTTCTTTGAACGAGAGAGCTGCAGAATGAAACAAGAAAGAAGAGTCAATAATTAGTGATTGTTACTAAGCTTCCAAATAGGCAGCCTGTTAACAACTATCAGAAAACTAAGTTACTTTTTGAAATCAAATCAAAACTCATTTTGGTGAAAAAAAAATCCAATTGGGGAGAAAATCTCATTAAAATTAGAGAGCAAACATAGCTCATATTGTCTTTCACTATTCAGGCATGAATTGTAAGCAAGAGGCATATAAAACCAAACAAAGTTCAAATTTACCAATGCTTTACTTGTCGGGCTACCTACTCGAGCACTTTCCCCAATATAATCAATGCCATTAAGCCAATGTTGGTGAAATCCCACTGCCACCATCTCAGTACGCGAAAAAAACTGATGACCAACATCAATACCTGCCATAACCCAATGCATCAGTGACACAGAAGTGCATTCATAGATTCTGTAAATATGTGGTGAAAATATCTAACTTAATCACAAGAAATGGATTATGTGTTAAGATAATTTACTCAAAATACATAGAAAATAAAACTTTACAATAACAATTAAGATTTTCAAATTATTATTCCGCCAAAAAAAGCAAGTCCACATTGTCAAAACCTCCAACCTGGAATGGAGCCAAATCTCTTTTCAAGATATAAAATAGCTCCAGTATTCTTCATCTGCCATTTCAATAGCTAACAATAAGTCATATATTAATCAGTAGAAGATAATCAAATAAGATATAAGAGCGATGCGGCAAGAAGACAATTAAAATAATTTAAACAGTTCAGTACAAGTATATGCAGTCATGATTGTACCCGACAAGCATATCTGTCAAAATGCCAGTAAATAACGGAATAGCAACATGATTCTAAATATGACAGTTATAATAACAGTTAATTCAAACATTCAAAACTCTAAGTGTGAACAATAATGTAAGAACCACTATTAGTAACACTTAAGTCATTATTAGTTAATTCAAACATTCAAAAACTCTAAGTGTGAACAAAAATGTAAGAACCATCTAGGTCTGACAATGTCATTTCAGAAATTGAGTCACTGCACGTGTGTAATATCCGGGGATAATTTTTTCGTGTTACTGTTGATTTGTACGTATCCATTTGGAATTGTACAAGTGTTGTTGTTTTGGATTAATACAATGTATATTGTATTGGAATATTCCGGGATCGAAATATTTATACTTGTCGTCGGGTTGGTTTCGTCATTTGAATGTTGGTGGGAGAGTTTGGATTTTTTTTAGCTAAGTTCATAGCTTTAGCGTACGCTAAGGGTGTAGCCTTACGTACGCTAGCGTGTGGCCATTACGTACGTTATGCCTATAAGGTAACGTACGTAATGCTTGGTAGGTGGTAGGAAACTTCCTTGTAATTAACTTTCGGCCGGTGGGTCCCGAGCATCTTCCGATCGGATCTCACTATTGCAGTCAACGACCCTTACGTACGTTAAGAGGTGAGCTCTACGTACGTAATGCAGGTCTTGTTAACGTACGTAATAAGTTCTTGTTTACGTACGTTAAGGCCTTCATATTTTAGTCCAGTTAGTTCTGGATTTTTCATTACGTACGTTAATGTCATGGCATAGCGCATGTAATGTCTCTTACGTACGTTAACCGTAGTGTATAACGTACGTAATGAGTTTGTCAGTCTATTTATGTTGACTTCGTATTTCATTTCCTCACAAACCAAAACACAATTTCTCTCCCTAGAATCGTCCGTTTGGACTTGTTATTGATGTTTAGCACCTTCCAACTCGATCTTGATCATCCTAGCTTGGATTGAAGCTTGAAGTTGGAAGCTTGTTGGTGCTCCTTTGGTGTTTGGAGGTTTATTCTTGTTCTTCTTTGGTAAGCTCCCTCAATCTCTTGTTCTTCAAGTGATTTTCAAGTTTTTGTTGTTGTTTTCTTCGGGTATTGTTTGATTAATGGAGTATATCATGATTCTTTATGGTTTTGATAAACTTTTGATGAAGAACATAATAGTATCACTTGAGTTGGATTATGTTCTTGATGTTTTAGATTGTTTGGAGGTTTTTAATCATGTCTAGGAAGGATTATGTTAAGATTGTTATATGATTAACATAGTCTTGAGATGATTTTTGTTGTTGGTGGTGTTCTTGAAAGATTTTAACCATTTTAGTAAGGATTTATGATAATTTAAGGGGTGATTATCATAATTTGGAAATGGTTGAGTGAATCGTGTTGTTTAATCCGAATTCATGATGTATTGATGAAGGATTTTTGTTTCAAACATCATGATTATTGAGTTGATGATGTTCTTGGGGTGATAATTATAATATTGATAATATTATCATTGTAGGAGGATCAATTTGATGATATTGGTGATATTATCATTTTGAGATGATTGTTTTGATGATTGTTCTTAAGTGAATCATGTTGTATGGATTTCACAAGTGTTAAGTGTTGGGAATAGTGCCCTAGGACATTCGATGTGCCTAGATTTGTAATTGTCACATTTAAATAAAGTTATTTGATATCATTTATTTCTCGTTGATTATTATAATGTGTGCATGTTTTAATATTATAATAATCGAATAATAGTTATTCACGAATAATAAGATTATTCAAATGTCCCTGGTAAAATCGCGTTGAGTAGAGACTCAAGTGATTAATATACTAGTATAAGTTTGATTGATAATCATCGGATGATTATGCGTATGGTACGGATCAATCTTATCGGTATTGGTTGGAGAACTAATACTGGACCGACCCGCATTGAGATCACTGCATGGAAATGTCATAAGTGAATCTCAATGCAGTATGTCAATAAATCCTTGAACCTGAGATTATCATAGAGTCCAACATGATAACTGCTATGCCTTGACGTAATCCAACGTCATCTGAAACATGGTGATCATAAAGGTTAGCGATCGGGATTAGTGGGAGTCATGTAGAGGGCAATGTATAATCAAGATGGGGATTTGTCCCTCTCTTAAGTGAGAGAGATATTCATTGGGCCCCTCGATAAGTAGGATCGAAGGAAATGCATGGCCATGCTCAAATGAAGAGTCATTTGATTCAATGCCTACTTAAGATCGAGAAAGCATTTGAACATAAATAAGTATGACAGACTCCATGACTTAGTTCAAATATGATATCGCGTGACAAAGGGATTTGACACGTTAAAAGGTTTAATGGACTATTAACTTATATTATTTGGGTAATCATAATGTCTTGCTAGAGGCCGCTTATGATTTATTATTTAATAAGGTATTAAATAATTGCCAACATAATATAAGCCTTTTGGGTCACACATACGACAATTATAGACAAGTAGGAATAAATATCAATCGGGAATAATAAATATAATATTGGATATTATATTTATAAGGAGATTAAATAATAAGTAATATATATAATATTGGATATTATATATATTGTATTATTTAATAAGTTGAGGGGCAACTAAGCAAATACTAGATTATTGAATCTAGGGTTTACTTAGTATATATATATAAGGTCTTGGACAAGGAGTTGTAATGAGAATACAAGACCTAAAAATCGGCCCTTCAAGGAGAAGAAAATCGGCCATCTACATCATATTGTAGGAGAACGGAGTCGGTCGTCTCTCTTCCCTTAGTTGATCTTGATCAATAGTACAATCCTTCTAGTAAGGAATTTGTGTTGTACTATTTATCAATATTATTCGTAAGGATCTAGCAATCCGGCTTGTGGAATTGTTCGTGTGTGGATCACCAAAAGAGGAAGGAGATATTCATCTACTTCTAGTCCGGATCTAGAATTGTTCAATCGGATTAAGGTAATTCGATTAACTCTTTTATTAAACAATTAAATTACTGCATGAGATCCTAAATTGGGTTTTCACATTTATTGTTCCGCTGCGTTTTTACTCCGATTATTTTGTATTCGATACATAGAAAACCCAACAGTGGTATCGGAGCCAACTTGCATGTAATTTAATTGTTTGTGTAAAACATATTTATGTGTAAATTATGTTCTTGATTATGTTTATAAAATATGGATTTTATAAAATAATTTTTCTGGTTTAATTTGATTAAATCGGATCGTCAAAAATAATTTTCTGGACTGTTTTTCGCATAAACTGCTGTCCAGAATCGCTCGAACAAGATAAATGATTCGGCGGTCGGGCGATTCGGGTCCGGTCGGGTCGGGCCTGGACCCGCTGGTTGTATTAATTAGCAAAATTCATTTTGCATCACCAGGGTTCGAACCACAGTGGTCCAGTGCCGCCTTGCTACTTACCAAGTGCGTTGCAATTTTGTTTTGGAATTTTTCTCACGGATGTTTTATTAAAGGCAGGAAACTGCTTTAATATTGAAAAATTAATTCCGCAAAACACGGATTCGAACCCGAGTCCATTGCCTTGAAATCCGGCGCTTTACCATCTCTACTGAATCTGCTTTTGGTAATTTCAAATAATCCTTTTCTTATAAGCCCTTTAATATAAAAGTAAATTTGGAAATAATAGTTGCAAAATGTTGCAATCGCAACCGCCGGTTTCGAACCCGGCAAACCCGTGCCCAGATCGCGGTGGCGCCATCTCGGCAGAGTCGCTTTTGTTCATGTAATGACTCAAATTTTAATTATTGTCGATTGTCGATAAATTGATTATTTAGTATATTACATGCTTTATTAATTATTTGATAATTATTAATGGTATGTGTGTGGTGTATGGCATGACCATAAATTGACCAATGTGATTGGATAATTTAATTTCTTATGGGTTGGTTTTACGGCGCTTGTCGCTTAATTATAATTGGTTTTACGGCTGCGAGTCGTCTATTTAAATTGTTTATTATTTTACGGCTGCGTGTCGTTTGTACTTCTTGTAATTTAATTTATTAGTGTAGTATTAAATTTCATTAATGTAATGAAGACAAGAAGGACGAGATAGATGGACTCGAGGAGCAAATTGATCGCGTATGACGTCCAAGGAGTTGGAAGATCAATGAAGACCATATTTAACCCTTTAGATGACCTTTGTGATTTTCATGTTGGCTCATGAAAATCACGTTAGATTATGGTCATGCTATACACGGTCCTATGCTTTATTGTCATGTGATGCGATGTATGTTTAAATTTATGCATGTATGTGATGCTATGTATGTTTAGATGTATGTTAGCAAACATAGACATTAACATAGGATAAAAATCCTCGTTAAAATTTTAATGCCGTTCATTTGTAAAACACCTATCAAGACTTCGATCATCATGAGTGGGTCATGCCAAAGTGGGCACTCGGATTATCTTAGTAAGGTAGGATAGGTAATGGTGATACCTATACGTTTAATGAATTTGGAAATCAAAATAGTTTTGAACCTTAAGGCATAAGATGGGATTATAACATGCTTGGGCATACGATGCCAAATCCCATGATATAATCTAAGAGTTACATATGATGTAATCGATAAAGAGTTATCCACCTAAAGTAGTTCAATTCTAGGCGTCATGCCAAAGCCGAGTTTAGATTGTACGAAATGGGATCTTAGCCCACTAAAATTACAAATGTTGTAAATTGAGGGTACTTTGTTTTAGTGGGAGTATTTTTCGAGAAATAAAATAATGTGACTAAATATTTTGCATATTGAATTTTGTAGAATGGCATCAAACAACACATCCACCATTTCACTGCGATCCGTCCTTGAGAAGGACAAGCTGAAAGAAAATGGCAGCAACTATCTGGATTGGATCCGGAGCCTGAGAATAGTTCTCAAGCAAGAAAGAAAGCTGTATGTTCTTGAGGAAGAAATTCCCGATGAGCCAGCTGACAATGCAAATAAAGCAACAAAAGACAAATGGAAGAAACATTGTGATGATTCCATTGATGTCGGTTGTCTTATGTTGGCCACCATTTGTCCTGAACTTCAGAAGATTCTGGTGGAAATGGATGCTTATGAGCTAAATGCTCACCTCAAGGAAACTTTCTCGAAGCATGCTAGGCAAGAGAGGTATGAGACCTTTCAAGCCTTGTATGCTTGCAAGATGGTTGAGGGGACATCTGTCAGTGCTCACGTGCTCAAGATGAAAGGATATATTGATCATCTTGAAAGGCTTGGTTTTCCACTTTCTAAGGAGCACTCCACGGATGTGATCCTAAACTCATTGCCCGAAAGTTTCGGTCAGTTCATTATGAACTATAATATGAATGAGATGGAGAAGTCCATTGCTGAGCAGCATGTGAATCATAAAACGGCTGATAAGAATAATAAGAAGAAACCAAACCATGTGTTGATGGTCAGCAAAGGGAAATCCTTTAAGAACAAAGGCAAGGGCAAGGGTAAGGCAAAAGTTGCCAAATCTAAAGACCCTACTAGGCCGGGTTTCAAGGCTAAAGCTCCCAAAGATGGAAATTGCCATCATTGCAATAAACCAGGACACTGGAAAAGAAATTGCAAGATTTACTTGGAAGAGCTAAAGCGTACCAAGGGCAGTGAGACTGCCACAGGTATATTTGTTATAGAAGTTAACTTATCTACCTCTAACTCCTGGGTATTAGATACTGGATGTGGATCTCACATTTGTACAAATGTGCAGGGGTTGAGAAGCAGTAGAGAACTGAAGAAAGGGGAAGTAGATCTAAGAGTTGGCAATGGAGCAAGAGTTGCTGCACTAGCCGTAGGAACTTATGATCTAGTTTTGCCCAATGGGCTTTTGTTAGTTTTGAACAATTGCTATTATGTTCCTGCTATGAATAGGAATATTATTTCAGTTTCTACATTAGATTGTGAAGGTTCTGATTTTCTTATTAAGAATAAGATCATTCGTATTTTCTTTGATGACTTGCTTTATGGTACTGCAAAGTTATACACTGGCCTTTACAATATTGATCTAGATGAGTCCGACACTTTGGAAGTCTATAACATTGCATCCAAGAAACCTAAGCTCAATGATTCTAATCCGACTTACTTATGGCATTGTCGACTTGGTCACATAAACGAGAAACGCATTTCTAAACTCCATAATGATGGACTTTTAGACTCTTTTGACTATAAATCATATGGGACATGCGAATCTTGTTTATCGGGCAAGATGACGAAGAATCCTTTCACCGGTCATGGAGAAAGGGCTAGTGATCTATTAGGCCTAATACATACTGATGTATGCGGACCTCTTAGCACTCATGCCAGAGGCGGATACCAATACTTCATTACATTCACCGATGATTTTAGCCGATATGGATATGTTTATCTTATGAAGTATAAACATGAATCTTTTGAAATGTTCAAAATATTCCGTAATGAAGTACGTAATCAACTTGGCAAGACAATTAAAGCCCTTCGATCGGATCGAGGTGGGGAATACTTGAGCCAAGAATTCGATGATCATCTTAGGAGTTGTGGAATTGTTTCGCAACTTACTCCTCCCAAGACACCTCAGCATAACGGAGTGTCCGAGAGGAGGAATCGAACTTTATTAGATATGGTTCGATCCATGATGAGTCGAACAGAGCTTCCATTATCATTTTGGGGGCCACGCCTTAGAAACAGCAGCATTCACCCTTAACCGTGTTCCATCTAAAGCAGTTGAAAAGACACCATTTGAGAAATGGACTGGTAAAAGACCAAACTTGTCTTTTCTAAAGATGCGGGGTTGCGAAGCGTTCGTAAGGCGCCAAGTGTTTGACAACCGGCAGCCAGATACGAAAGATGTTTATTTGTGGGATATCCTAAGGAAACTAAAGGATATTACTTTTACAAACCCGCAGAGAACAAAGTGTTTGTTGCTCGAAATCCGTATTCTTAGAAAGGGAATTTATTTCCAAAAGAGACAGTGGGAGAAGAGTAATTCTCGAGGAAACTCGAGAACCACAAGAAGACATCGCTTCACCGATGGAAACCGAACAAGCTCAACAAACGGTTGAAGAGCCCATTCAAAGTACACAAGTCCCACGCAGATCCGATAGGATGCGACATGAACTGAGAGATATGGTTATCTCGTAACAGGATGATGATGCATCGCTCATAGATGATGAGCCTAGTACCTATACGTGAGCCGCCAGACGAGTCCGAGGAATGGCTAGAAGCCATGAAGTCCGAGATGCAATCCATGTATGACAATCAAGTTTGGAACTTGATAGATCCACTGAGGGTGTTAAAACCATTGGGTGCAAATGGGTCTATAAAAAGAAGAAAGACATGGATGATAATCGCAAGCCTATAAAGCTAGACTAGTGGCAAAAGGTTATAGGCAGATTCATGGTGTTGACTATGATGAGACCTTTTCGCGGTAGTCATGCTTAAATCAATTAGAATTTTATTTGCCATTGCCGCATACTATGATTATGAAATATGGCAAATGGATGTCAAAACAGCATTCCTTAATGGAAACTTACTCGAGGATGTGTATATGACACAACCTCGAAGGTTTTGTTCATCCGTAAAATTCTAAAAAGGTTTGCAAGCTTCAAAGATCCATTTATGGGTTGAAGCAGCTTCTGAGCTGGAATCTTCATTTTGATGAAATCACAAAGAGTTTGGGTTCATTCAAATGAAGATGAACCTTGTGTGTACAAGAAGGTTAGTGGGAGAATAGTTGTTTTCTTAGTCTTATATGTAGATGACATATTACTCATTGGAAATGACATTCCCACCTTGCATACCAAGACTTGGTTGGGAAGTTGTTTCTCAATGAAAGACTTAGAAGAAGTCGCTTACATTCTTGGGATAAAGATCTATAGAGATAGATCAAAGAGATTGATTGTCCGAGTCAAAGTACATACATTAATAAAATATTGAAGAGGTTCAATATGCAAGACTCCAAGAGAGGACTCTTGCCAATGTCACATGGCATTCATCCGAGTGAGACTCGAGTCCTAAGACTCTGATGAGCGAGCCCGTATGAGCAAGATACCATACGCCGGCTATTGGATCGATCATATATGCCATGATTTGTACTCGACTGATGTATCGTTTGCTCTTAGTATGACAAGTCGATACCAATCGAATCCAGTGAAAGTCATCGATAAAGTGAAAACCATCCTAAAGTACTTGAGAAGAACTAAGGATGATTTCCTAGTTTATGGAGGGTGGGAAACGAAATGGGTCAGTAAGAGGTTACGCGATGCAAGTTTCAAGCAGACAGAGACGATTTCAAATCGCAAATCGGTTATGTGTTTGTATTGAATGGAGGTGCCGTGAGTTGGAAGAGTTCCAAGCAAAGCACGGTTCTTGATTCTCAGGAGTGAGTACACTGGCAAAGATCGGATGCGGCTAAGGAAGCCGTATGGATCAAGAAGTTCGTTACCGAACTAGGAGTGGTGCCAACCATCCGTGGTCCCATAAGCCTTTATTGTGACAATAATGGTGCTATTGCACAAGCTAAGGAGCCTAGGTCCCATCATAATTCCAAACATATACTCGTAAAATATCACCTAGTCGAGAGATCGTCGGACGAGGAGATATTACAATATGCAAAGTAGCAAGAAGAGAATGTTGCAGATCCACTTACCAAGCCTCTCTCACAAGGAAAGCATGTTGAGCATGCTAGAGCGATAGGACTAAAAGTCATGTATGAATGGTCCTAGTGCAAGTGGGAGATTGTTGGGAATAGTGCCCTAGGACATTCGATGTGCCTAGATTTGTAATTGTCACATTTAAATAAAGTTATTTGATATCATTTATTTCTCGTTGATTATTATAATGTGTGCATGTTTTAATATTATAATAATCGAATAATAGTTATTCACGAATAATAAGATTATTCAAATGTCCCCGGTAAAATCGCGTTGAGTAGAGACTCAAGTGATTAATATACTAGTATAAGTTTGATTGATAATCATCGGATGATTATGCGTATGGTACGGATCAATCTTATGGGTATTGGTTGGAGAACTAATCTTGGACCGACCCGCATTGAGATCACCGCATGGAAATGTCATAAGTGAATCTCAATACGGATGTCAATAAATCCTTGAACCCGAGATTATCATAGAGTCCAACATGATAATCATGCTATGCCTTGACGTAATCCAACGTCATCTGAAACATGGTGATCATAAAGGTTAGCGATCGGGATTAGTGGGAGTCATGTAGAGGGCAATGAATAATCAAGATGGGGATTTGTCCCTCTCTTAAGTGAGAGAGATATCTGCTGGCCCTCGATAAGTAGGATCAAGGAAATGCATGGCCATGCTCAAATGAAGAGTCATTTGATTCAATCATCTACTTAAGATCGAGAAAGCATTTGAACATAAATAAGTATGACAGACTCCATGACTTAGTTCAAATATGATATCGCGTGACAAAGGGATTTGACACGTTAAAAGGTTTAATGGACTATTAACTTATATTATTTGGGTAATCATAATGTCTTGCTAGAGGCCGCTTATGATTTATTATTTAATAAGGTATTAAATAATTGCCAACATAATATAAGCCTTTTGGGGCCACACATACGACAATTATAGACAAGTAGGAATAAATATCAATCGGGAATAATAAATATAATATTGGATATTATATTTATAAGGAGATTAAATAATAAGTAATATATATAATATTGATATTATATATATTGTATTATTTAATAAGTTGAGGGGCAACTAAGCAAATACTAGATTATTGAATCTAGGGTTTACTTAGTATATATATATAAGGTCTTGGACAAGGAGTTGTAATGAGAATACAAGACCTAAAAATCGGCCCTTCAAGGAGAAGAAAAATCGGCCATCTACATCATATTGTAGGAGAACGGAGTCGGTCGTCTCTCTTCCCTTAGTTGATCTTGATCAATAGTACAATCCTTCTAGTAAGGAATTTGTGTTGTACTATTTATCAATATTATTCGTAAGGATCTAGCAATCCGGCTTGTGGAATTGTTCGTGTGTGGATCACCAAAAGAGGAAGGAGATATTCATCTACTTCTAGTCCGGATCTAGAATTGTTCAATCGGATTAAGGTAATTCGATTAACTCTTTTATTAAACAATTAAATTACTGCATGAGATCCTAAATTGGGTTTTCACATTTATTGTTCCGCTGCGTTTTTACTCCGATTATTTTGTATTCGATACATAGAAAACCCAACATTAAGAACGTGATGATCATGTTAATTGATCATCGAGGTGTTGGAGAATGTTAGAATTCATAGTGAGAACTATGATATTCATTCGTGCAGTGTGATCGATTCGTGTTTGAATCAGGCTTTGTCCTTGTCGTTGTTTTTCTATTGATTTTGTATTTTTGAATGAATTGTTTTCATTCAAGGTTGTTCGAGTGTTTGTGATCGTCGGGAGGCATCGTTCGTCGTTTCGTGCCAGGACGTTGATCGTGGAAGCACTTTCTCGCCTTCGGTATGAGGCAAGTTTTATACTTGTACTGGTCAATGAGATTAATGTTATCATATATGTGTATGAATATATTATATCATTTCGAGACTTAGTCTCTTCGTGATTTGTTGATATTCGGGAATTGTTTGATGCAATACCCTTCGGTGATTATGCCAGATGTGATTGTTATTCGTTAACGGCCGAATTAAGGCATTGAGATTCTTGTTGTCGATAGCCGGTTCGTGGCATCGATGTATCGATTATTATTGTTGACGATATCGTTCTGAGGCATCGTTGAATCGTTATTATCGAATTGGAACTGTTGCTATGATGTTGCATTGGCCGATTGAAGGCATTTGATATATTCGTTTATCGTATCTGTTTCGGTGGTCGGTTTAAGACGCCGGGACATCTATTCTACCGTATCATTGGTTATCGATTAACCGTTCTAAGGTAATCGATGCATTTAATTGGGATTACCGAAGATAATTCCCATCCGTTGTAGCATTGTTTATCGATTGACCGTTCTAAGGTAATCGATGTATTTAATTGGGATTATCGAAGATAATTCCCATCCGTTGTATCATTGGTTATCGATTAACCGTTCTAAGGTAATCGATGTATTGAATTGGGATTATCGAAGATAATTACCATCCGTTGTATCATTGGTTATCGATTAACCGTTCTAAGGTAATCGATGTATTTAATTGGGATTATCGAAGATAATTCCCATCCGTTGTGTCACCATTATCGATTGACCGTTCTAAGGTAATCGATGTATTGAATTGGGACGGTCAAGGATAGTTCCACCCGTTGAGTTGTTGTGAATTGGCCACTCCAAGGCAGTCGAGGTATTTAAATTGGGACCGCCATGGATGGTGCCCATCCATGAGTTGTTGTTGTCGTGTTGGCCGACTCAAGGCAGCACGCTATTATTCTTGTGAATTTGGTAATCTTGGGATCGTTACTGTTGTGATTAATTATGTTTTGGAGGCTAGTCTCGGCTAGTGCTCGATGGGTAAGCTTAGGGCTTGAACCTTCGTGGTTGGTTTCTCAACACCTATAGTTCAGTAGGTCACGGTCATGTTAATGATCTCATTATGGGTAAGTCTGGGGCTTGAACCCTCGCGGTTGGTTTCCCAGCACCTGCAATTCAGCAGGTCACGGTCATTGGATGACCTCATTGTGATACGGCTTCGTGCCGTGGCTTCGGCCCTCATTGTGATACGGCTTCGTTCCGTGGCTTCGGCCCTCATTGTGATACGGCTTCGTGTCGTGGCTTCGGCCCTCATTGTGATACGGTTTCGTTCCGTGGCTTCGGCCCTCATTGTGATACGGCTTCGTGCCGTGGCTTCGACCCTCATTGTGATACGGCTTCCTGCCGTGGCTTCAGCCCTCATTGATACAGCTTCGGGCTGTTTTGGCTTCAGGCTATTGTGGTGATTGACAGCTTCGGCTGAGTGACATTCAGGGTATTATGATGATAAACAGCTTCGAGCTGTTCGGCTGTTAGGCCATTGTGATGTATCGGTATTCCTGTTAGAGCCTTCGCGCATTGTCATTCGTATCTATTTCAGTGTTTGGCTTGGGTTACCTTTGGGTGATGTATTGTTGTGTTCTGTATTGATGATTCGTCGTTGCGCACTTGTGTTCTAACCTGTTGAGCAGGTATTGATCATATGCCGTGGGCATAGTATTCCACGAATGCTCGATTCTTACTTTGGTTTGTGAGCATCTCGTATTACCATTACTATACTATTCATTCTGCCCTTTGGATGCATATCATGTTTTACATGTATTTGATAATTATTATCTGGATGACTGACCCCGTGGGGGCGGAACATGTTTTCATGTTTTAGGTGTTTGCGAGGAGAGAGTTGAGACACAGGGGCATGACGTTGCGACGAGGCATTCGAGCGATACTAGTCCGAGATGTTTTGGTGTTCATGTCAGTCAGACAGTTGGAGTACTCCAGTTTTGTTCAGTCGTTGTCATTTTGTATCATCCGAGCTAGGCTCGTTTATTTAGGCCATGTAGGCCCACTATTGTCATTGAAATTCCATATCGGAATATTATGTTCGATGTCAGTGTAGGAATTGTGATTCCCCTTTTTGGCCAGTTTGTTGTATTTTAGTCATGTTCGCCTGGTGGATCTCCTGGTGTGGGGTCCACGGCACTGTAATGACCCAATGGGATTTGGGGGTGTTACAACGTGAGAACCACTTCTTCTTAAAATGAAACAGAGATCTTAAATACATGCCTCTGTTATAGCCTTCAGATCAGGTCGCTTGGCAGGATTTTTAGGATGTTCTTCAGCGGTTTCCTTTTTCTACACATGTTATCGATCAGAAGTTAGGTTTGCTATTATTCTGAAAACTGAATTAATATGGATATAATAAAAAACAAAATAGCAAGTCCAGCCATAAGAGCTGCTGCTGCATTTCCAGCATTGTTTTCCTCGATAAAGCTGATTGTCGAGTTGATGAACAGTAAGGAAACAATACCGACGAAATCCTGCCAATCCGGAGGCCTCCCACCTCTATTTGCTAGGGCTATAGCCATTAAAGCAGCAGCTTCCATAACCCACGACAAGGGGTTCCACATAAAGCCTAAAAACTTGAGAATCTTGCTTTCCTGATATGAAAAATTTATACATCTCAAGACATCTACCAATAAATGATTTCATCTCTTAAAGTATGATATGGAGGCAGAATAGCAAAGATGATTACAGGCCTTTTTCTCTTCCAATTTGTTCGGACCGAAGATTCTCAGCATGTTCTCTCCTTCGTCGGATGTGAGACCTTCTCTTGTACATTTCAACTGCTCAAACACTTCATCAACAGGATCCTTTCCTGTTAAATTTTTGGAGCTTAAATTGTTATTTGAATACAACACTTACGCAACCATAAGAAAACAAATTTAACAGTTAAACTAATTTAACAAATTGTTAAACCCTAACGTACGCCAATCAGTTAAACTACACTATGCATGCAAGCCCTGTGTAACATACTCAACCGAGAAAATGTTTGACATCCGGAACCGAACTCATGGAGACCATGTAATTTTCATGCATGAGGTGATGGTACATGACACTATTTAAAAGAGAGCAAATTAATTTAATCAAATGATCTAAATTAAACTTTCATAACTATGATGTAACAAAATTTTTAGCAGGCAACAACTTATATTCTAGTACTCCAGCCACTTTCTGAATACAGCCACAATCACCTTTTTGGACTGAACAAAAAGTTAAAAAGCTCAAAGGATTTTTAAAAAATAAGTATTTATAAATACATTTAACTTTAAAATATTCTTTTTATCTCATCAAGTTATTTTCTATATATTTTTACTAGTATTTATATTTGTCAATACTTCTTTTACTATTCACATATGTTAATTTTTAATATGTTGTGTTTCATATTTTTATATTAATTTCTAATAATTTGTTTCAGAAACAATATTATTATTAGTTTTAATAATAATGAAGTAAAATGAAAAATAATAAAAAATAACAAAAAAAAATGGGAAAAAACAGGAAAGACAAAAAGCAAGGATGGCCCCTAAAGATAGGAAATATAATATTTATCACTTATCCGACTGACGACTGTGAATTGTTATTGTTGACAGAGAAAGAATAAAAAAAAGGACGATTATCTGAAAGAAATAAAAACAGATAAAAATAAAAACAAGATAAATTACGCAGTATGGACGAATGACGATGGATCATATGATGTTATCACCATATCATATAAAATTAAATAAGAAAAAATATAGTCAAACATAATTAAACTAATAAAAAATATGTACTTTATAACATATATAAATATACAAATCAAAGCAAAGTCCCAATCAAATCTCATGCAGTATTTGAAATTCAGTACAGTATACCAACTTCTCAAGAATGTCCTGCAGGTGCAGATCGGAGTATGAATGGTGAAATGGGGAAATTACACACAAACACGCACAAGTGTGTGTTCGTCTCTCTATGTGTGTTTGAGTAACATATGGGTGGAGAAAATCACCAAACACAACCCATGAACCAAAAACTTACAAAAAAAATACATATATACGGATACAACTATTGAGAGAGAGAGAGAGAGGGAAGGAAGGAAAACAAAAATCCTCTCAGCATGCATGTTCATTAATTCGCACCAAAGTAGCATATATTGTCGCACCCATTTCCTTTTTTTTTTTCAAAGAAAAATAATAATCAAGAAATACGAAAATACAGACCATTGTGGGAAAACCTTAAACAACCAATCATCAAAATGGAAGAGGTGTGATACATGCAAACCTTTGATGATGAGGCCATTTTCATGATTCTCTCTCTATCAGCTTTTTATTTTGCAGACCTATCACTTTCTTCCTATAATTTCAAGATGAAGGGACACAAAGAGTGTTAGTTTTCTTTGAAAACAAACACCCTTGAACATAAAACAAAGCACTGATTTAGTGAGGGAAACTGAAAGTCATTATGAGATTATGTCTGTAGAAACTAGAAAGACATCAAAGAATGTACTAAATCAATTAAAAGAGATTATGCTCAAGAGAATGTACTAATAAAACTTCTGCAGAGAATTTTCTCTACCATATTAAACAAGTCGACAAAACGAACTCAAGAGATTCATCCTTATATGGTTCAGTTGTTATCAACAAGATTGTTCTCATATTATTAGTGTGGGATAATTTGGACAACAAAAGTATCTAAAAACTGAATTCAAGCACATCTCAGAGTAGAAGGCTCCAGAGCAGAAGGTTAACTGTACGCACAGTATATTGTAATGCATCTCAGAGTACAAAATTATCAATTCTTGTTTCCTTGTTAACACCACATCTCTGAGCAGAAGGTTCCAGAGCAGAGAGTGTTGGAGAGTCAGAAAAAAAAAAATAGTTCCAAATTTCCATATAATTAATCACACATGGCTCTTTTCTATTGAACAATTGACAGTTCTGAAATTCTATCATACCATACCCTTTTCTTAAGAAAAATAACGATAATGTCACAACTGAAAAATACAGTACATACCATTTTTCCCATGTAATATACCATGATCTGCAACCTGAAAAAACAACATAAGCATGGCCCCTTTAGTAGAGTGCTTCTTGTATCAATCGGAAATTGGCGAGAGAAGTATGAATTATGGGAAAAACCACATTAATCAAATTATAGGAGTGTGATGATCTGACAATAATAACTGGTTTACCTGCAAGTCTGTCAAGCCTCTTGTCGGATCCATGGCAAAGAACTCTAAAACATATTTACATAATTAGACTATTGTTAATTTTCCGTGAGCAGTTCGTTGCCGCTGCAGGCGCACATCACGGCCAGGATCTCTGCCGTCGTTTTCTTTTGGATTTTCCGCGGGTCGTGTGTGTGTGTGTGTCATATTTTGCAAAAAAAAAAAATTGTCTTCGGCCGACGACCGAAAGAAGTTTAGGGAGAGGGAGAAGAGGACAGAGATGGAGGCGAGAGGTAGAGAAGTGAGAAGTGAGAAGTGAGCGGCCGATCGGTGATAGGGTTTATATACCCAGTGTTTTGTGTGTTTTGTGTGAAGATCAATTAAGTCTCTTATTTCTACATTTATTCAATTTCACCCCATACATCTTTTAATTGTTACAATCAACGCCCAATCAGGTTTATAATTCCTTCCATTTCACTATAACTTTAAGCAGCATCATTTTATTTAGGTGGGAATTTTCGCTATCACTTTAGTTGCTTTAATTGGACTGCTATGTGATATTCTATTTACGTTTTAAATTTAGGATATATGTTGTAAAATTTGAGGAAAATCTTGATTCGAAATATTAATTTATAAATTTATTTCCGCCGCAATTATTACCTCTTATCTATGTCATGTCGTTGCCTTAATTAATGGGCATTTATTTTAGTCAGCGTAGCGACTCGACATTATTTTTATTAAAATTTGTTATTATATGTAGACATTAAATTTGTTATTTTAATTATTTTGTAATTATTTATAGTTATTACAAGCTTTTAATTTTTAATAATTTTTTTAATTATTTAAATCAAAATTTATTAATTTTCAAATACTAATTTATTTTAAAACCTTTTCAATTTACATTTATTAAAAATATTTTATTATTTATAAAAAATATATATAATTCATTATTTGATACAATATTTTTTATAAAAATAGATTAAATGTTTTATTAAAATTAATTATTTTTAAAGTTAAAAATTTATTAAATCATTAATTTTATATAAAATTCAAAATTTTGTTTATTAATACTCTAAGGTAACACATCTCATGGTGTTAGTGAGAGTTACACTTTTTATAGCTAGAGTAACATATATTTCAGGATTTGATAACACCATAACCTGAACGTTGTGGTAGGTCCAAAATTTCATAGCTATGGTAACATCCAAGAAGGTAACACCCCCCCAAGTGTTGTAGAAAGCCATCTATGGCGTAGTGTATCAAACATAGTTAGCCAAAAATCCAAACTCTCCAAGTAACATCCAAACGACGAAACAATACCGACGACAAGCACAAATATTTCGATCCCGAAATATCCTAATATAATATACATTGTATCAATCCAAAACAACAACACTTGTACAATTCCAAACGAATACGTACAACTCAACAGTGAAATGAAAAAAATTTACCCCCGGATATTACATACCCCCCCCCCCCTAAAAGAGTTTCGTCCCCGAAACTCAGGGTGCACAATTCGGGGTACGAACTATCCATCAGGATCTGAAAACAACATCTTCAGGAATACTCCTCAATACGAACAACTTCGTCTAACTAACTGGGCCAACCCCTCGGGTCCCCGCATCTCCCCTGCCTGAACACGGCGAAAACCAAGTGATAAAAACACTCAACCCAATGCGAGATCAGTCGATTCATGACTCCTCCGCCAGAGACGAGCCAGAAAGTCGTACCACCCGCATGACTCGTAACACCGGCGTACATACCCTTCGTGAGCCGCCCATTGAACATATCTACAATCATCGGTGTACACTTCCCCGTTCTCGTCGGCATCGGACGCCCATGCAAACACTGACTCACGCCACGCAAAGATAATAACAACACAGCCATAGTCTTCCGGACCATATCAATCGCACGCCCAAGTCCTCACGACTTGGCATCTCGAAACACAATGAACAATTACCCAGATTATCACAAAATCTTGAGTACAATACCAAAAGGAAAGAAAAACACATCAACGACTTCAAATCTCAAGATTCTTAGAAGCTATCATTACAAGATAGATCAATAATAAATGTTTCACAACCACAATACTACAATGCAGATTAAGTTCAACATTAATCCGAAAACAAGGAAGATACAAATCAAGGTTACATCTCAAATGTACCCGAAATCAACCTCCTCCAGATCATCAAGCTCCTAGATCTCATCAACTCGAGGAAGACCCAAATCCGAACTCACTGCTCCTCCTCGGCTATCCTTTCCTCTGGCTCCAGAAGCCCGATAGGACCCCTTGGATGAAGTACGGACTGGAGTAACAAAATCTCTAGAGGCCCGTGAGCTCTCTCGAGACCTACTGGTACTAGAACTCCTTCAGTATTTCTGAAGGTGTCCCTGCCTCCCACACAGAAAACAAGCAATAGTCTGCATCGAGCACCGGGTACTGTGATGTCCTATTGTATCACAGTTATAACAAACAACGGTCGAACCCGTTGCTTGAGAAGAAGATGCTTTCCCAGCACGAAAACATCTTGAAACTGACCTCTTGGATGTCGGAGCCCGATGTCCCTCTGAACGAACCGGGATCCTAGTCCTCTCACCAGAAGAAACTGAAGGGTGCCTCCGAGCAAGCTCCTTGATCAAAAGCTCTGCTACAAGAGCCTTCTCGATGAATTCACCAAGTGAGTTACAATTATGGTTGAACAACTGCATCCTCAAATACGGGTTTAGCCTCTTGCTAAAATACTTTATCTTATCCGCTTTAGTACGGATAACAGATGAAGCAAACTGAAGAAGTCCCTGAACTTTTCAGTAATAACAATAATACCCTCGTCCTCGACGGATTTGGGGTTCAAAACCTCTGACAGCTTGGCTTCATGAAGTGGAGATGGATAATACCTCTCTAATATGAGAGTCTTGAACTCGCTCCAAACAAAATCACGATCGGTGGGTTTCACAGAAAGCCACCAAGAATAAGCGCCCTTACTGAGATAGTAAGCCGCGATTGCCACCTTACTCTCCTCCGGACACTGAACCAGGTCGAAGAGTTTATCGAAATGTTCAAGCTAATGAACAAAGTCAGCTAATTCCGACGAACCCTCAATAATAGGCGGCCTCTGGCGAGAAAGAGTCGACATGTCCACTCTCAGTCTGATCGACCTCTCGAGTATGACGTCCCGAAGGAGAATCGGTCGCGTAGGTAGCACTACCGGCCGAACTCTGATCCATCTCGGCATTCGCACGCACATAAACATGAGGTTCTGAGTTTCGGCCAGCTCTGTAGCCTCTAGCCCCTCTGCCACGTCCTCGGATTCCTCTTTCCATACTGAAAGAATAATGTTCGATCATGAACAAAGCTCAAATACGCCTCAACGGCCAATCCAGAATGCCAAGTCAATAGCCAAACACGAGTATGCATACTCAACAGATAAACATTAACCTCTAACATGCTAATCATAGACAATACAGAGCCCACACGCTCCAAAACAAATAATCATGAATGTATGAACACAAATGCTACATACAAGTTTCAACAAAACATGTGTAATCAATGACATAATGAATGTATGAACATAAAAGAGAATCGAGTCCTTACATAGGTCATACGAAGCTTCGAGGTCTTGCGATACAAGTCTTCAGTGACGACGACTCGATGAAAGAAAGACTCATACAATCGCCCAACTATCACGACTCACAAATCCCGACTGTCCAGATTGTCGTAACCTGACAGCCCCACTACTACCGCGTCGGTAGAGACACATAACTCACATATTAGGATATCTCACAACCCAGCTCTGATACCATCTTCTGTAACGCCCCCAAATCCCATTGGGTCATTACAGTGCTGTGGACCCCATACCAGGAGATCCACCAGGCGAACACGACCAAAATACAACAAACTGAGCAAAAGGGGGATTACAGTCCCTACCATGACATCCGACATAATATTCCGATACGGAATTTCAATGACAAAAGTGGGACTACATGGCCAAAATAAAAATACAACAACATCCACGAGCCTTGCTCAGTTAATACAAAATGACAACAACTGAACAAAAATGGAGTACTGCAAACTGTCTGACTGATATGAACACCAAAACATCTCGGACTAGTATCGCTCGAGTGCCTCGTCGCCAACGTCATGCCCCTGTGTCTCAACTCTCTCCTCGCAAACACCTAAAACATGAAAACATGTTCCGCCCCCACGGGGTCAGTCATCCAGATAACAAATATCAAATACATGCACAACATGATATGCATCCAAAGGCAGAATAAATGCTACAACAATGGCAATACGAGATGCTCACAAACCAAGGTAAGAACCGAGCATTCATGAAATACTATGCCCACAGCATACGATCAATACCTGCTCAACAGGTTAGAACAAAAGTGCCCAACGGCGAATCATCAATATAGAACACAACAATGAAATTGCCCGAAGGTAAACCAAACCAACGCTGACTAGATACAAATCATAGTGCCTGAAGGCTCCAACAGAAATACCAAAATATCACAATGGCCTGAAATCCCTCAGCCGGAGCTGCCACAATATCACAATGGTTTAAAAACCACTCAGCCGAAGCTGCCAATCATCACAATAGCCTGAAATCCGAACAGCCCGAAGCTGTATATCATCACAATACGTATCTCAAAGAAACAAACTCGACTGTCGAACATACACCTCGGCCTATGAACAACCAGTCGCAAATCGTCGGACATATCCAACATGGACTATGAACGACCAAAATAATAAGGCTCAAGAGGGACATCACAATATGCCCGATCCGAAAATGTGTTCGTGCACATATCCACCCCATATACGGAATCCAGAATATACGTGGGACAATGTACCTAATTAGCCTCACGAACGACGTGTCGTGTGCACATTCCAATATGGAAACATCCACGCATGACCATCGTGTGCCTGGCTAAAAATCCTACACATAACTAATCGGCACGCAAATATGATTCCAGCTATCTCACGATGCAACATGACAATGAAACTCAAATACGGATCAAAAGACTCACCAAAGTGAACGATGTCACACGGATAATGAAAGATCGACACGACCAACAATATCCAAAACAACCATCCTGTGATCACAATCCCTAAGGACCGATTAACACGATCAATAATCACAACACAACAAACCTGGAATCCTCAACCATCAACGATCACAAAATTACCGAGTTCACAAGAATGATAGTGTGCTGCCTTGAGTCGGCCAACACGACAACAATAACTCACGGATGGGCACCATCCTCGGCGGTCCCAATTCAATACCTCGATTTCCTTAGAATGGCCAATCGATAATGATACAATGGATGGAAAATGTCTTCAACAGTCCCAATTCAATACCTCGATTACCTTAGAACGGCCAATCGATAACAACGATACAACGGATGGAAAATGTCCTCGACAATCCCAATTCAATACATCGATTAACATAGAATGGCCAATCAATAACAAAGACTCAACGGATGGGAAATGTTCTCGACAATCCCAATTCAATACATCGATTACCTTAGAACGGTCAATCGATAACAACGATACAACGGATGTCTCGGCACCTTTAATTGGTTACCAATAACGAAGATGATAATCGAATACGTCAATGCCTTCAATCGGCAACACAACATCAATAACGAAGCACCAATATCAATAACAATGATCACAACTACGTCTTAAATCGACATCAATATCAACAACAACAATAATGGATACATCGATACCGCGAACCGGCTATCGACAACAATATTACCAACAAGTATCGCAATGCCTTGAACCAGCCATTTACGAACAACAATAACATTTGGCATAATTTGCCGAAGGGTCTCGTATCAAACAATCCCTTGATATCTACAAAATCATAAAGAGACCAAGTCTTGAAATGATACACACATTCATACACATATATGATAACATTAATCTCATTGACTAGTACAAGTATAAAAGTTGCCTCAAACCGAAGGTGAGAATGTCCTTCCGCAAACAACATCCTTCCACGAAATGACAAACGGCGTCCTCCGATGATCACAAGCACTCGAACAACCTTGAATGAAATACGATTCATTCAATAACACAAAATCAATGTAAAACAACACCAAAACAATCCCGATTCAACCCCGAATCGGTTAAACTCCACCAACGAATATCATAGTTCTCAACTCTGAATTCTAACATCCTCTAACACCTCAATGATCGATTAACATGATCATTACGTTCTTAACACTTGTGAAATCAATTCAACAAGAGGCACTTAAGAACAATCATCAAAACAAATATCTCAATATGATAATATCACTAATAACATCATCAATACCCCAAGAACATCATCATCTCAACAATCATGATGTCTAAACAATAATCAATCAATAATTCATCATGAATTCGGATTAATCAACAAGGTTAAATCAACCATTTCAAGATTATGATGATCATTACATAATTCATCATAATTCCTTACTAAAATGGTGAAAACCTCCCCAAGAAACACAACCAACAACACTAATCACATCAAGACTATGTTAATCATATAACAATGTTAACATAATCCTTCCTAGACTTGATTATAACCTCCAAACATTCTAAAACATCAAGAACAACTCCTCCTCAAGACAAAATCATCATGTTCTTCATCACAAGTTATAAAAACTCATCAAGAATCATGATATAATCCAACAATCAATCAATACCCAAAGAAAACAACAACAACATCCTCATCATACTCGGAAATTACTTGAAGAACAAGAGATCAAAAGAACTTACCAATGAAGAACAAGAAGAACTCTCCAAATCAACAAAGGAGCACCAACAAGTTTCCAACTTCAAGCTTCAATCCAAGCTAAGATGATCAAAATCGTGTTGGAAGAGGATAAATATGAAGAACAAGTCCAGAGGGATGGTTCTAGGGAGAGAAAGTCGATAATGGTTCGTGAAGAAATGAAAAACAAACCCAAGATATATAACCTGACAATCATATTACGTACGTTATACACAAAGCATAGCATACGTAAGGAACATTACGTACGCTATATCAATAGCTTAACGTACGTAATGCTAGTCCAGAACTGATTGACCAAAAATATGAAGGCCTTAACGTACGTAAACAATAATCATTTACGTACATTAACAAGCTACATGAATAACGTACGTAAAGCTCACATCCTAACGTACGTAAAGCGCCCGTTGACTACAATAGTAGATCGGATCAAAAATACTCGGGACCCACCGTCCGAAAGATAACCACGAGGAAGGTTCCCTCCACCTACCTCTCATTATGTATAACTCAACAGTGAAACAAAAAAATACCCCCAGATATTACAATATGTAGCCGTTCTGGTTCATTCACGTGTTAATTTGTCTTTGAGAACCTGCTAAAATTAATGGCGTAAGATAGACTTTCAAATGCTTTGTTCTTTTATAGATTGATGTTACTGAAGGTGTTGAGGATGCTAATAAATTGGTTCATGGTGGCAAGAAACACAACCCATCTTATTTGATCGAGAGGGTTATTCGGAAAAAGAAACCAAAGTCAAAGTCCCATGAAGATGACAAAACTCCTTGACTGATCAGCTCATTTTATATCTATCTTAAGTAGCTTATGTAGTTTTTTGTTATATTTTTGGATTGCATTTTAAAAGTACTTAGTTAGCCATTCGATGGTATTTAAGTTTGGTTATGTATTGGAATGGCTTGCGGACATCCAATTTATGTAGTTATTTTGGTTATGTATTTGGATGTTTAATACTTTTGAATGGGAATCTATATTTTTAAAAATCACATGCTGCATTTAGCATTCAAAGTGTTAGTATAGGCCTGCAAAAATATAGCCATTGACTCCATTATATTAATCTTTATGTATTGTCAAAAGAACGACGTAGTGTAGCCATAAATATAAAAGTGTTTAGAAACAAGTGTAGCCATAACAGTAAAAGTGTTGCTAAAAAATCAAAGTGTTACATAACTTGGTGTTACGATAGTACCAAAAAAGGTGTTACCATAGGTCTAGAGCTACAACTTTAATGTTGTTACTAAATAAAAAAGGTGTTGGCATAGGTCTACAGTAACACCATTCAGGTTGTAGACACAGAACCAAAAAGTGTTGGCATTGGAACCTATAGCTATACTTCTGGCCGGCGTTACCAGAAACCAAGAAAGTGTTACCTTAAACCCATATGGTAGCGGCCATTTTTGTAACACGCCGTAGCCTTTTTTTTTTTGCTTTTAGCAACAGTTTTTGGGCTTTAAGCACACTTTTTCAGGTGCGGCTGAATCCCATATATGGCGAAGTGATTCTACAAAGAATCAATCAATTTTTAACCTGAATCAGATCAAATAAAAATCACTAGCTTTTAAAAAACTTCATTTTTATATCTCTATCATTCATCCTACTATTGCCATGGATACATCTATGATAAATAAAGTTTCCATATTTTTATATTAATGAATTTGATGACTGGAGAATATGGAGGAAACCCATCTTGCCGCTATGCACGAAGAAATGACCTTTTATAAGAAGGACCTATCAAAATTATGAATGCCAATCCAGCCGACAGAATAGGACAAACTCATGTAGAAATGCTTGAGAAAGAAAGGGCACAATGGACAACCGATGATGGCAAACATGTAAATCTAGACAGAAATGCCAATAATGCGCTATTTGTCACTCTTGAGAAAGGCACATTCTCCAAGGTAAAGAGCTGCAAGACAGACAAAGAAATCTAGGAGAAATTCAAGTTAATTTATGTGGGAATTGAGCTCTCAAAAGAAAACAAGATTTCAAAACTCACTGAGCAATTTGAATCTTTTGAAATAAAATCATCTGAACTACTTGAGGAACTTGATCTCAGATTTACCCAAAAGTAAAAAAATTTCAAAATATTTAGATCACCCACTGCCCGATGGGACATTAAGACCACATCTATGCGTGTGTCTTGTAATTTAAATGACATATATACTTTTGACCTCTTCTCTGACCTCAATGCTTTTGAGTACGATATTGACAAGAGAGAAAAGATTGAAGAGTCACCAGCAAAGACTATAGCACTCGCTGGTGTATCCCACAGGAGACACCACTCTGCTCCTAGCGCAGCCAAAGCCACATCGAAATCCATTGACAGTGATGATGACATCCTGTCACAAGATGAAATGGCCTTGCTAATGCAAAAAATTTCGGAAATGCATTAAGAAATACGGAAGGGCTCTAAACAGGCCTAAACCCTTCAACAAGGTAATATCTGAATCACCATCACCTGGAGACTCTAATCTTTGTTATAACTGCAGGAAACCAGGACACTGCAAGTAGATGTCCTCATCCTAAAGCACAGAAGCTTCCCGAAGTTGAGCAACAAGAGAAGGATGAGAAAAGACGTGTCTAGAGAAATAAACTAATGGAACTGATTGGGTAATCAGAAGCGACGCCCACACCTATCAAAACAGAGGAATGCCTGCAGGTGATCACCGACAGTGTCTCCTCTGATGATGAAATCAATGATAAAGCCTACATGTGCTTTATGGCCAAGGAAGAGGATGATGATGACATTGACGATGAGGTAAGCTCAACCTCAATTAACTCTCTAAATGCATCACATACATTTGAAAACACGATGAATGAATTTCGGACCATGCAAAAAGCCCATGAGATGCTTAAACAAGAAAATCTACGGCTCTCGCTTTCAAATCTAGAGCTGAATGATGAAAATGATCTCCTGAAAAACAATTATGAAAATATGTCTTTAGATTACGAAAACAGCAAGATCACTCATAAAAAACTCATGGAAAGTGATAATAAAATTGCAACTGAACTAAATGAGATAAAAACTCATAATGAATGCAAGACAGATGATTCTGCTTTATTAGAAGCTAAGATACAACTTCTAGAGAAAAAAAAAGGAGAACTCGAGACCATCCTCAAATTTTTTGAGAAATCATCAAGAAGGATAAAATACATCCTAAGCGCTGGACAACATGTACATGACAAATGTGGCTGGGATACGACTCGTTCCCTATCAAAGTCAAAATTACTATGGTGTTTGTCAAAGGAGTGGAACCCATTCCTAAAATTAAAAAGCTCCTAAGGTTGCTCCTTTAAACAAAGTAAAGGCTACAACTGACCCTTCCCAGAAACTAAAAGCTGCTATTCCGCCACTAGGCTTTTATCATAAGCAGCGGAAAACACAGTCCCACAGGGGACCTAAATCTACTTAATTTTTCGATTACAGGATATCAAGGAGAAGGACATCTGGTATTTTGACAGTGGATATTCTCGCCACATGACAGGAGATATCACCAAACTAACAGATTATGTAGAAGGTAGTGGTCCAAATTTGATTTGGTGACAAATCAAAAGGAAGAAAAAGAGGGAAAGGAACCCTGGTTGCAGGAAAATTCAAAGTCACCGACGTATCCTACATAGAAGGACTACAATACAATCTTTTTAGCATTATACAGTTCTGTGACAAACAGTTCTCGGTCAAATTCTATATAGATCACTGTAAGGTGAAGGATATAAAGACCAAACAAATTCTCCTTACACGAAGCCGCTCGGGTAACATGTATATTATTGACTGGAGACCCACAAGTACTATGATTCCTTATTTTGTTGCCAATGTAACACCCCCAATCCGCTCAGGGATATTACACGCCGTATAACCTTTCCTCAAGGATCTACCAGGCTGGTAACAACATCGAACATCTCAACAATGCCTTTCAGGCTAAAATGACTCAGTAGACCGATTTGGTCTTTCAATTAATACATACAACTCAATCTCAATACATGCCCACGCAGGGGTCAAATACAAAATACTCCCGTACAACGGGAAAAATAATGCAGCGGAAATAACGTACAACTGAACCAATACAGCAATAGACGGGTCCTCATGTGATTAATATCGATCATCTTTCATCACCCTTCATGCCTCTATGCTCCCCAAAACCTGAATGCAATACAGACATTCACCCCCCGATTACTCGGGGGTTAGCAAAATTCCACTATTTTGCTAGTGCAAGTACAAAGTGCAAAAATACGAGTCATACAATTCAAGTTCCAAGAATAATAATAACCAGGAATTCTCCAAGATTCAAACATAACAGAAAGTACTTCTCGAGGCAAGTGTTTGAGTAAGACTTTCCAAAATTGAAAGATCACAAATCAAGGGAAACGATTTATAAAATGGTTTAAAATGCCACCGAGAGTTTTAATAGAAAACAATTTAGGATTATCAAACCCTTCTCTTTCCAAAATCAACAGGGGTCACAGCCCAGAGGTTTTGTTTCCGCAAATAGAAAACCAACAACAATTCACAAGGTCAAAACCCACGTCACGTGTCCTCGACGGACATAAAATCAACACAAGAAAATCAACAAAGATACGTAAATCTGGGTCACATGAATACAACGCCCACTCGTGAATCCATGGCTATACCATTGAATTCCCTTGAGGCCTCGTCGGACCCTCCCGAGGTGAGCAAAATACATTCACAAATCATATACACACCAACTCGTGAATCCAGGGCTATACCATTGGAGTGAGCAAAAAGCGTTCATAAATAGTATACACACCAACTCGCGAATCCAGGGCTATACCATTGGATTTCCCTCGAGGCCTCGCCGGACCCTCCGAGTGAGCAGAAAGCGTTCACAAATAATATACACACCAACTCGTGAATCCAGGGCTATACCATTAGATTTCTCTCTAGGCCTCGCCGGACCCTCCCAAGTGAGCAGAATGCGTTCACACAGTTAACATGTCACACCAAGGATATTCAAACAATTCATCCAAATGCAACAAACACAAAGCACGACATAATCGTCAAATCACAACGTACCGATATGAGATAATATCTGTATATATATATATATATTATCAAAACACAACAACACCAAGTGTATTCATTGGGTTCACTTAACCATTCACGAGACACAACATTCACAACACACACGCGTTTTGAAAGTGAGCCTTTGATGAGGCTAAACCGAATCTTTTGAACGTTTATTTCAACCAATCAAACAAACATACCAAGACAATCACCAATCATCATATTCACAAAACAAGAGATGTATGGATAATGTACTTGCCTCGAATAACCAAAACGCAAAGAATCGACCGAAATAGGTTGGAACGAACCGACTACGAACCCGCCGACTCCACCGAACGCCAACTCGTGACAATAAACTACGAAGGACAATAATTCTATAGCACGACCTGAAGCCGCTGAATTGAAGGAACGAACAAAAAAAGTTCAAGGGTTTCCCCCAAAATGGCCAAGAACACGAAGATACGATTACAATGAGAACAAAAACAATGGAAATCCCACCAAACTATCGAAGGGAAACTCATTGGGACATTTTATCGAACACTCAACGTTCGATAACTCCCAAGAACACTCGAATCACCAATCGAGTTGAAGAAACTCGAAATACGGATATACAACCCATAGAACACGATTAATAATGTTCAACAACATCAACCGAGTCATAAAATCTGGACGAACAATGAAAATCAAGAAGAAATCCCGAAAGTCAAATTCTAGGAGATTTTAAGAAATTACCTCGATCCGACGAAGAACAAGGATTAGATGATGATATAATCGACAAGAATCTTCCAAAACGCCTAGAAATCGAGTGGAATCGACCAAAAACTCCACTCCCTGACTTCTCCCGTCGCTAGTCGCCACCCGGGTGAAGAAATGGGGTAAAAATGAGGTCTGGCCCTTCACAGGCCTATATATGACCGACAGTGCCTTACGGCCGTAACTCGGTCAACTGCCGATAGCGCACGCAATGGCCGAAGCCTTGCGTACGCAACGATCGAACCTTACGGCCGTAATCGGCATAGCCTTACGGCCGTAACCGAACATCCCAGGCCACTGAATGAAATCTGTCGAATCACTACGGCCATAACCGGCCAGCGCTTAGCGGCCATAATAAACCTTACGGCCATAACCTGATGAACCTTACGGCCGTAACCGAGTCCTCCCAGGCCAGGGCGTGTGGATGCCTTACGGCCGTAATCGGCTAGGCCTTACGGCTGTAATCGGCCCAGCCAGCCCTCCGACTGCCCGGCTCGATACTCGAGGACGTCTCGATCACGCGAACGCACCGGCTATGATCCAGAACAATAACGAACAGGCTACGAAACACAACGTACCACAGTACAAGCATGCGATTCTAAAGACGCGGACGACAACAGTCCGTTCTACCGAAGAAAATTTAATGAAACCGGAATGAAGGTCTCGGGTATTACATTACCATAACGCGCGCTAACCAATAAGTGTAGCGTGCGCTAGCGACTCAGAAGGAGAACAACAATATTCTCATAAATGGGTACGACGAGGGATACCCACAACTTTGGCAAATTACAAAATGGTCCCAAAAGTCCGAAAAATCACGATACGAAAACGGTTAATCAAACCGAAGCTCACAACACGTATGACAACGTTAAATGAACTTACGGGAAACCCAAAACGATAGTTTCGAACGAGATTCCCAAGAATCAAACTCAAGTGCGGAATAGTCGCCTAATAACACGGAACTCAACAAAACGACACCAAAACAAACTCGGTCGTCCAAAAGTGCAGAACTAAATACTCTCAGAATGACGAAACGGTCATGATAGAGTCATCAAAACGGACTCCCGCCGAAAAAAATGAATTTTACCGAATATTGAAATCGCGGATATTACATACTACCCTCCTTAAAAGAAGTTTCGTCCCGAAACTTAAAATAAGTAGGGGGGCAACATCCCACCAGGAAGAACTCAACGAGATACACACGAACCGAAAATATATCGATCCGAAACAAGGTCACAACCCGTTCGAACGATGACAACCGAGATACCAAACAAGTTCAAAAAGTATCAACGAACACGAGCAAGTCGATAGAATTGAGAGAGAGAAATTGCAGAAGTCAAAAATAATATGGGCATTACATTCGACCTCTTATAAGAGAAATGTCGTCCCCGCAACTCACAACAACGGTAGCAAGGTAACAACACAAAAAAGCAACCGACAAAAACATCTCCCATGGGCCTCTCAGAGCCGATCCTGATATCTGTGCTGAAGCGCGGACTCCAGAAGTCTCGGTAACCAATTCGCAAAACTGGATTTTGTGTCCCTCGAGTCCACACTTTTAATCTGCTACTGGCGTGGAAGGACAATTTGCACGTACATGCCCCAGCACATAGTCGAATCGCCTCGGCATACCGAAAATACAACTGCTAGGTACAATGGAATATAACATCGCAAAACAACATATCAGAGATACCAATTCCACACAACATATCAACGTAAGGTAGCCCACATACACAGAATCGTAGCAACACCGACATACATTCGGCGATTCAACGGCCCGAATGATAACCAACACACAATCACAAAACATTATGAAACAATCACAGATGTACACAATCATAAACCTAAGCTCTAACAGCTCGCACAGGTGCGATAGCACGCAAATCACCACGAAATGACAACATTAAAGATCAACATCACACCTCTCACTGAGGGCTAATACAATAATTGCGTGGCGAACGACTCAACACTCACACCACCAATTCAATCACAACTCGGGGTTAACACCCTAACGAAAGTACGAACATTATACATATATTCCCGGACCGCAAAGAGGAACGATAGGTTTTTAAAAACGAAACTGCCTTTTGAAAACAATTTGGAAACACCAGTTGATCTTGAGTATCACATTTTCAAAAAGTTGGACAAACATCATTGCCGAGACTTTGAAAACCATCTTGCGTTTGATAAAACGAGGACACTTTCCTTTTAGTGAAAAACTTTCAGAAATATTCGACTCTCGGGTCTAAGCCAAGCATTTCTAAATAATTGAAAATGTCTCAAAATATTTTGGTCCTCGACTGGAATAATTTTGAATCGTAGTGTGGCACCTTGCTAGTACCGCGAGAAAATAATTTATTTTAAAAAGTACGTCTCGAAATTAGTTTTTTAAGATACTCAAGGTTTTCAAAAATCCAGTATGCCAGAATGCCCAAACTCACACGTATCGACATTCACTTACATACATCATAATATGCGCATCAACTCGTTTAAAACCAAGACAACACCTGTCTTTTACCGAAAACAAACAGTCAAATATTACAGTCAAAAGGACATAAATAACGACAACACTCCTCATATAAACGAAACATGAGAGTCACATAAACGCGTCACGAAACCAAGAATCTGCATAAAGATTTAGTCACTTAACACATAATCATACCAGTAACTCGCATCAGATGAGGCACAATCACAAAAAAGGGAGACTTACATCCACAGGTCGCACGAAGATGATGATCGCCCCACGATACTAATCACGACCGACAAACTCAGACGACGCATCGCGACACGACTCACTCAGACAAAATCCGACGAGACAAAAACTCAACAGACACCACTAAACCCGACAGCCTAGGTTTCCATAACCTTGCTCCGATACCATTTATGTAAGACCCCTAATCCGCTCAGGGATATTACATGCCATAGAACCTTTCCTCAAGGATCTACTAGGCTGGTAACAACATCGAACATCTCAACAATGCCTTTAAGGCTAAAATGACTTAGTATACCGATTTGGTCTTTCAATTAATACATACAACTCAATATCAATATATGCCCACGCAGGGCTCAAATATAAAATACTCCCATATAACGGGAAAGATATTACAGCGGAAATAACGTACAACTGAACCAATACAGCAATAGACGGGTCCTCATGTGATTAGTATCGATCATCTTTCATCACCCTTTATGCCGACCCTGTGCTATGCTCCCCAAAACCTGAATGCAATACAGACATCCAACCCCGATTACTCGGGGGTTAGCAAAATTCCACTATTTTGCCAGTGCAAGTACAAAGTGCAAAAATACGAGTCATACAATTCAAGTTCCAAGAATAATAATAACCAGTAATTCTCCAAGATTCAAACATAACATAAAGTACTTCTCGAGGCAAGAGTTTGAGTAAGACTTTCCAAAATTGAAATATCACAAATCAAGGGAAACGATTTATAAAATGGTTTAAAATGCCACCGAGAGTTTTAATAGAAAACAATTTAGGATTATCAAACCCTTCTCTTTCCAAAATCAACAGCGGTCATAGCCCAGAGGTTTTGTTTCCGCAAATAGAAAACCAACAACAATTCACAAGGTCAAAACCCACGTCACGTGTCCTCCACGGACATAAAATCAACACAACAAAATCACCCAAGATACGCAAATCTTGGTCACATGAATACAACGCCCACTCGTGAATCCAGGGCTAAACCATTGGATTCCCTTGAGGCCTCGTTGGAGCCTCCCTAGGTGAGCAAAATACATTCACAAATCATATATACACATCAACTCGTGAATCCAGAGCTATACCATTAGATTTTCCTCGAGGCCTCGCCGGACCCTCCCGAGTGAGCAAAAAGCGTTCACAAATAGTATACATACCAACTCGCGAATCCAGGGCCATACCATTGGATTTCCCTCGAGGCCTCGCCGGACCCTCCCGAGTGAGCAGAATGCGTTCACAAATAATATACACACCACCTCGTGAATCCAGGACTATACCATTGGATTTCCCTCGAGGCCTCGCCGGACCCTCCCGAGTGAGCATAATGCGTTCACAAAATTAACATTTCACACCAAGGATATTCAAACAATTAATCCAAAGGCAACAAATATAAAGCACGACATAATCGTCAAATCACAACGTACCGAAATGAGATAATATATGTATATATATATATATATATATATATTATCAAAACACAACAACAACACCAAGTTTATTCATTGGGTTCACTTAACCATTCACGAGACACAACATTCACAACACACACGCGTTTTGAAAGTGAGCCTTTGACGAGGCTAAACCGAATCTTTTGAAAGTTTATTTCAACCAATCAAACAAACATACCAAGACAATCACCAATCATCATATTCAAAAAACAAGAGATGTATGGACAAGGTAGTTGCCTCGAATAACCACAACGCGAAGAATCGATCAAAGTAGGTTGGCACGAACCGACTACGAACCCACCAACTCCACCGAACGCCAACTCGCGACAATAAACTATGAAGGATAATAACAACAATGAAAATGAATTCTATAGCACGACCTGAAGCCGCTGAATTGAAGGAACGAACGACAAAAGTTCAAGGGTTTCCCCCAAAATGGCCAAGAACACGAAGATACGATTACAATGAGAATCAAGGTCGAAAGGAACGGAAATCCCACCAAACTATCGAAGGGAAACTCATTGGGACATTTAATCAAACACTCAACGTTCGATAACTCCCAAGAACACTCGAATCACCAATCGAGTTGAACAAACTCGAAATACGGATATACAACCCATAGAACACGATTAATAATGTTCAATAATATAAACCAATTTATCAAATTCGGACGAACAATGAAAATCAAGAAGAAATCCTGAAAGTCAAATTCTACGAGATTTCAAAAAATTACCTCGATCCGAAGAAGAGCAAGGATTAGATGATGATATAATCGACAAGAATCTTCCAAAACGCTTAGAAATACAGTGGAACCGACCAAAAACTCAACTCCTCGACTTATCCAGTCGCCAGCCGTCACTCGGGTGAAGAAATGGGGTAAAAATAAGGTTTGGCCCGTCACAGGCCTATATATGGCCGGCAGTGTTACGGCCGTAACTCAATCAACTACCGATAGCGCACGCAATGGCTGAAGCCTTGCGTACGCAACGATCGAACCTTATGGCCGTAATCGGCATAGCCTTACGGCCGTAATCAAACATCCCAAGCCACTGAATGAAATCTACCGAATCACTACGGCTGTAACCGGCCAGCGCTTAGCGGCTGTAACAAGCCTTACGGCCATAACCTAATGGACCTTACGGCCATAACCGAGTCCTCCCAGGCCAGGGCGTGCGGACGCCTTATTGCCGTAATCGGCCAGGCCTTACGGCCGTAATCGGCCCAGCCAGCCCTCCGACTGCCTGGCTCGATACTCGACGATGTCTCGATCACGCGAACGCACCGGCTATGATTCAAAACAATAACGAACAGGCTACGAAACTCAACGTACTACAGTACAAGCATGCGATTCCAAAGACGCGGACGACAACAGTCTGTTCTACCGAAGAAAATTCAATGAAACCGAAATGAAGGTCTCGGGTATTACATTACCATAATGCGCGCTAACCAATAAGTGTAGCATGCGCTAGCTACTCAGAAGGACAGCAACAGTATTCTCGGAAATGGGTACAACGACGGATACCCACAACTTTGGGAAATTACAAAACGGTCCCAAAAGACTGAAAAATCACGATACGACAATGGTTAATCAAACTGAAGCTCACAACACGTATGAAAACGTTAAATGAACTTATGGGAAACCCGAAACGACAGTTTCGAACGAGATTTGCAAGAATCAAACTCAAGCGCGGAAAAGTCGCCTAAGAACACGGAACTCAACAAAACGACATCGAAACGAACTCGGACATCAAAAAGTGCAAAACTAAATACTATCATAATAACGAAACGGTCATGAGCGAGTCGTCAAAATGGACTCCCGCCGAAAAAAAAGAATTTTACCGAAAATTGAAATCGCGGATATTACAGCCAAAGCCACTGCAGATCAAAGCTTGTTATGGCACAAAAGGATGTCACACATCAACATCAATACCATCAACAAATTAGCTCGACAAGGGGTGGTCAAAGGCTTGCCCGATGTTTCATTTCACAAGAACAGTGTTTGCGGACCCTATCAGGAAGGCAAACAAGTCAAGACGTCTTTGAAGATCAAATCTTATCTGTCAACCCACAGGGTCCTGGACTTGCTACATATGGATCTTTATGGCCCTGTAGACTCTGTCAGCCTAGGGGATAAGAAATATTGACTTGTCATTGTTGATGATTCTTCCCGGTACTCTTGGACTAGGGCTGTAAACAAGCCGAACAGTATCAAACCTTCACTTAGTCCGGCTCGAATCGAACTTATTCAAACCTCAGGTTCAATTCGGCTCGAAAGGGCCGAGCATTTATTTTTGTTATTCGGCTTGAGTTTGAAGGGTTTTTTAGTATTAACAATCGACTCAATTCGGTTCCAATTTTTCGAATAGTTCGAACGCGTTTAGCTCGTGTTAGACAAAATCTACAATATTATTCAATTTTCTCATAAATCAAGAAATAGGCTTGAGCTTAATGGATCTGGAATTCTGGACTAGTGTATAATTAATATAAATAAGTATTATATATATATATATATATATATATATATATATATAGTATTCCCAAAAAAAACAAGACAGTCGATCTGAACATGTTCGAGCTATTTGGCTCGGTTTGCCGAATAGCCAGAAAAAAACATTCGGCTCGGCTCGTTGATCACCGAATCGAATATCAAACCGAACTATTTCGAGCCAAATATGCCGAATCGAATCGAACTCTTACGTTTGTTCACAGCCCTATCTTGGACATCTTCCTAAGAAAGAGAAAACCACAAAGCTGCCGAAAAAAGCTTCAAAATGAGAAAAGACTGAGTATTTTATCTATTCGTACCGACAGAGGCATAGAGTACCCAAACAGCTTTATAGAGCAATAATGTGCAGACAATAGCATACATCATGAATACTAAGTAACCCGCACTCCTCAACAAAATTGTGTTGTCGAGCTAAAGAACAGGAGGCTGAAGGAAGCAACAAGAACTATGTTAGCTGCAAGCAAGTTACCACAATGTTTTTGGGTAGAAGCAACAAATACAGCATGCCATACACAAAACCGTTGTATCATCAACAAACACCACAACAAAATTGCATATGAGGTATGGAATAAAAAAACTCCAATGGTTGCGTATATTTTATATTTTTAGATGCAGGTATTATGTTCTTAACAATGAAAAGGATCAACATAAGACCTTCAATGAAAAATAAGATGAAGGTATATTCATTGGCTACTCCTTTGTCAGCAAGGCATTTAGGGGATTCAACAAAACGAAACTGACAATAGAGGAGTTAGTCCATGTAGTCTTTCATGAACCCATTGACCCCATAAGAATAGAAATACTAACCCAAGGAATTCAGATGTTATCTCTTGAGGTATTTCCACATACATAGGAAGAACCTATTGTAAATCTAGAAATCAATACCGCTGTTGTAAGAACAAAAGAAGTAGTGAAGCTACAGCTCAACAGGACACAACAAGGGATGCTGAACTAGAACCCGACAGGAGGTGGTTAAGAGATCACCCTCATGAGTTAATAATTGGTGATATTGATGCTGGTGTGTTAAGCAGAATAAGAATATAGAGTACACAAGGAATTATACTCTGTAGATAAGAGGATACAAAATCTAGTTCTAAACAGTCTTCTTTGCCTGTATGGAAATCCCAAGGTGAACTAGGAGACTTTCCATGTGCATTCTAGCTATATTCTTAGCAAAATCTTAACGTGTTTCGACCAATGAGGCTCTTAATAATTCTCACTGGATCACTTCTATGGAAGAAGAGCTCAATGGTTTGGAAAAAAATTAATGTTTGGTACATAGTCCCTAGACCATTAAGCCGTCACAAGAACCAAATGGGTATTTTGAAATAAAAAGGATGAAATAGATTTTTTCTTTGGACATCAGTTTGGCATTTCAAGATTTTAACACGACCTCATAGTTTATTAGCGAACCAAACAACGGCGCTAAAATCAAGTGTGTTGAGATATTTCGACTCCATGATAGACGTGACCGTCCCTCCTATTCACAAGGTAGTGATCGTAATATTTTCTTCACTTTTTCAATACGTGATAATGGTTTTCCAAAACAATCTAGTCCATTTGTGATGATCAAAAATCGGTCGAGCATATTTGTTATGGACTGGTAATTCTTCATCATAAATAATTTATAGTCCTGGAGAAGCATATTGATCTTCATCTCCTTGATTTGATTCGTTCCTTCGTGAGTTACCTCTAGCATTTTCCACACGAGGAAATCCGATTGGTTCTTCCAGATCTAAATCACAATAAAGCAATTGTGTTGCTTTGCTATGGTGATGATCGTTTTCCAATCTGCATCATCATATTCTTCGAATCTTTTGACAGACCCGTCGAATTTCGTAGGAATTTTTTGGACCAGGGCATATTACCTTCCAAAGTTTGATATCATAGGCTCGAATGAACATTGACATCTTTTTCTTCCATGTCATGAAATTTGATCCATCAAAGAATGGAGGTCGGTTTAAGGCATTCCACTAGGGCATAATGAAGGGCCATTGGATCTTTTTCTCCATGGATGTTAACCCGATGATAAGATATACCTGCTCCGATACCAATTGTAGGGTTTGGTACCGCCACAAGAAGGGGGGTTTGTTGGGATAAACGTTCCTGTTTTGTTAATTGCCAACATACAGCATAGTAGTCTCAAAGAAGTCAGAATACTATCAAGTATGGAATCTGTTTGAGATCATCATACAGCCCCAACATACAGCAAAGAGATCTTCGACAGTCCATCCTACAAAGCATACAGGCTTAAGGTGTTTTACTTAGGGAAAGTAAAATACGTCCAACATGAGTTAATATAAAAAGTCTTCAAACCGTTGTGAGATAAACATTGTTTATTCATAAAATATTCACAGTTAAATCAGCATTTATTGCTAATAGGGCAGCATTTAATGCAGCTGGAGAGAAACAAGTCTGAACGTTCTTAAGAGCATTTAATGCAAAGACATAAATGATGTCTGAAGTATTAAATGCGGTCTGCTTTAATTCAAACATTCAGCAGCTGCCAATCAAAAGTCAGGCGTAAACATCTCACCAACCAGCAACGACTTCATTTATAACAGATGCATTTCCAAGGATATAAATACCCCCAAGCTAGAGGACTTACAAACACGAACACGAACAAGCTATTCATAATCGCAAAAGCTCTGACAGTTTACTTTGACCCTAGAAATTACAAAGAAGTATATTTCGTGAGCATATATCAGTATCCAAGTGAATAAATATACAAGTCCTCAACGCAAGCAGCACATCATACAACGATTTTTTCATCCGTGATAAAGCTGCTGTTTGAGAAGTGTCCTACCCTTATCGTTGAGATTATCATTAGCCCTGTGTGGACTAAGTAACCTTGCGTATTCCGACCTGTGTGGGAAGAATAGCATTGAAGATGAATCTTCGATCTATGTTAGAAAAAGCAAGTCGATAAAGAGCTCAAGCCAATCTGTGTGAACGGCCCAAAGCTGCTGTACCTATATCAATCTGTGTGAATGATACAGAGACAGGTTTAGTTAAAGTCACGTAGTTGTGTACGTAGTGATTTTAATAAACTATTTACTCTTGTGTGGAGGACCAGTGGACGTAGAGGGGTTTATCTGGAACCACTTTAAACTGTGTGTTATTTACATTCAGTATTTACTGTTTTCATTTTACTGTGATTTGATAGTATACATTGTAAAAACCCTGTACGCACTAAGCAAACAGGAGAATACCTAGTTGTTGTATTTACAGCAACTCACACAATAAACTTCTGCTACGCAACCTAACTTTGAAAATCGTATAGCTTACTGTGCGTCTGTATTCTAAGTTGTATATTGTATACTTAGTGGCCAACAAGTGGTATCTGAGAGGTTGATTTTAAAAAGAATCAGTCGATTTTTAACTGAGTCAGATCCACAAATCACTAGTTTTTGAAAATCATATCACATTTTCATCATCTTGCCTATTTCTCAAATAAATAGCTCTATGATAAATAAGGTTGCTATGTTCTCTATTAACGAGTTTGATGACTGGAGAATTAGGATGGAGGCTCATCTTGCAGCCATGCATGAGGAGATGACATTCGTCATCCAAGAAGGTCCAATAAAGAAAATTAAGGTTAATTATGCCGCAAGGATAGAAGGACAACCTTACGCTGAAATGCTCGAGAAAGAGCGTGAGCAATGGACAGTAGATGATCGTAAGCATGCGAACCTCGATAATGTAGGCACATTCTTAAAGGTAAAGAGCTGTAAGACAGCTTAGGAAATCTGGGAGAAGCTCAGGCTGATTTTCGAGGTCACTGAGCTCTCAAAAGAAAATAAAATTTCCAAACTTACTCAGCAATTTGAATATTTTGAAATGATATCTTCTGAAACGCTTGAGGAATTGACCTCAAATTCACTGGCATTGTCGGTGAACTTGAAGAATTTTAATAAAGTGTATACCTAAAAGGAGAAAATTTTAAAAATCTTTAGAGCCCTCCCTGCCCGATGGGATATTAAGACTACATATATGCGTGTATCCTGTAACCTTAATGATATTTCTACTTTTGACCTCTTCTCTGACCTCAAAGCTTTTGAGTATGATATTGATATGAGAGAAAAGGCCGAAGAGTCACCTGTCAAGACTACAACACTGGCCGTTGTACCTGACATGAGACATAGCTCTGCACCCAGCACATCCAAATCCTCACACAAGACCGCTGACAACGATGATGACATCATGTCACAAGATGAAATGGCCCTGCTCATGCCCAAATTCAGAAAGTTCATCAAACAGTCTGGAAAGACTCCATACAAGCCCAAGCCTTTTCATAAGGTAGCTCAGAAACTCCCTCGTCTGGTGATTCTAACTTATGCTATACCTTTAGGAAACCCGGACATTATGCAAATAAGTGTTCACATCCGAAAGTGCAAAAGTTGCCAGACGCTGAGCAACAAGAAAAGGATGAAAAAAGATGTGTTTGAAAAAACAAGCTCAAGGCACTGATTGGTGAATCACAAGCCTTGCCCGCATCCAACAAAACCGAGGACTGCCTTCAGGCTGTCACTGACAGTGACTCGTCCAATGATGAGAATGAAGATAAAGCATATATGTACTTTATGGCCAAAGAAATACAGGACGATGAGGATAGTTATGATGAAGTAAGCTCAAATTCAGTTACTCTCGCAAA
This sequence comes from Orobanche coerulescens, assembly GCA_033398695.1. NCBI lineage: Eukaryota > Viridiplantae > Streptophyta > Magnoliopsida > Lamiales > Orobanchaceae > Orobanche > Orobanche coerulescens. Next base: position 116,814,774 of record CM065802.1, on the reverse strand, counting down.
TGCATCGCATACCTTTGAAAACATGATGAATGAATTCAAAACCATTTAAAAGGCCTATGAGACTTTAAAATGAGAAAACGAGACTTTAAAATGAGAAAACGTAGAACTTCAAATTTCAAACTTAGAGCTGAAAGATGAAAATGACTTGCTGAAAAATAATTACGAAAACATGTCTATTGATTTTGAAAACGACAAGGTCACATTGGAAAACTCATGGAAAGCAATCATCAACTTTTCATGATATAAATAAGGCTAACTCTCGTAATGAGAGCATGAAAAATGATTTTACTTTACTCGAAGCCAAAGTTAAAACTCTCGAGAAGCGAGAAGGAGAATTAGAGACCATCCTGAAATCATTCGAGAAATCTTATAAATGGATGGACGAAATTCTAAGCATTGGGCAACATGCTCATGATAAAAGTGGCTTAGAGTATAACTCATTCTACAATAAGGGAAAAACTAGTTCGGTATTCATCAGGGGTGTGGAATCCATTCCCGTACCTGAAGAAATTCCAAGCCCTACAAAGGCTACAGCTACCCCTCGTACAGCGAAGGCTACAATTCCGCCACCAAGGTGATATCACAGATAGCGGAATCCTCAACCTCCTAGACCTGTAAAGCATGATCAACAGCATGCTCCCCGAGCATATCAAAAGCGCCAAAAGTCATTCCGAAAGAATGATGTATCTAAGTATCAAAGGCACTGGAGACCCAGAAGGCAACTGTAAGGTCTAAAAAAATGGCTCCACCTTCGAGACGGCAATCGTACTGGAATAATAATAATAATAATAAACCTAGATTTTACATGCATATAATCAAGGTTACAGCAACTACGTGCCTGCCCCATGTAGACATCGCAAAACTGGACCAAAAGTAACTTAGAGTAAATCAATTGTTGTTAGGCAAATATGGGTACCAAAAGGCACTAACATACATGGACCCAAAAATCAAAGGGGACCTAAATCTACTTAAATTCTGTGCTTACAGGATATCAAGGAAAATGATATCTGGTACTTTGACAGTGGATGTTCTGGGCACATGACAGGAGATATCAGCAAGCTGTCAGATTATCTAGAAGGTCACAGTCCAGAGGTGCGCTTCGGTGATAAGTCCAAATGAAGAACAAGATAGAAGGGAACCCTACTTTTATGAAAGTTCAAAGTCACCAACGTAGCCTATGTTCAAGGCCTACAGTACAATCTACTTAGTATTAGCCAATTCTGTGACAAACAATTCTCGGTGAAATTCTATATATACCACTATAGAGTGAAGGACATCAAGACCAATGAAGTTGTTCTCATATGAAGCAGGTCATGTAATATGTATATTGCTGATTGGAAGCCTACGAGCTCCACTATTTCGTGTTTTTCTTGCCAAAGGCACTACAGATCAAAGCTGGCTACGGCACAAGAGGATGTCTCACATCAACTTCAAGACAATCAACAAACTCGCCAGACAGGGAATGGTTAGAGGCTTTCCCGATGTGTTATTCCATAAAGACATTGTCTGTGGACCCTGTCAGAAAGGCAAACAAGTCAAAACCACCCTGAAAAGCAAATCATACCTATCCACCAATAGGGTTCTGGATATGCTACACATGGACGTCTACGACCCTGTAGACCTTGTAATTTTGGGAGGTAAGAAATAGTGTCCCGTTATTGTTGACGATTATTCCAAGTATGCTTGGACAATCTTTCTAAGCAAGAAGAAAGAAACCACAACAAAGTTGCCAGAAGACCTGAGAAAGCTTCAGAATGAGAAAGGGTTGAGTATCGTGTCCATTCGTTCTGGCAAAGGTACTGAATTCACAAATCACGTTATATAGCCATACTATTTGGACAATGGAATACAACACAAATACTCAGTTTCCTGGACTCCTCGACAAAATGGTGTTGCCGAGCGAAAGAATAGGACACTCAAGGAAGCTACAAGAACCATGATCGCCGCAAGCAAGTTTCCACAGTGGTTCTAGGGCGAAGCAACAAATACAACGTTGTATACACAAAACCGCTGTATCATCAACAAGCATCACAACAAAATTGCCTGTGGGGTGTGGAATAATAAAACTCCATTAGTTTCGTATTTTCACATCTTTGGGTGCCGGTGTTTTGTTCTGAATAATGGTAAAGATCAACTCAAGACCTTTGACGAGAAGTCAGATGAAGGGATATTCGTAGGATACTCCTCTATGAGCAAAGCTTTCAGAATCTTTAACAAATGGAAGATGACAATCGAGGAATCTGTTCATGTAGCATTCGATGAACCTCATTTTGATCCTACAGGAGTAGAAGACTTGACCCATAATATCTGAACACTTTCCATTGATGACCCATACATGAGCACTTACGTGTAAATTAGTGCTGACGAAGCTGGAAATCCAGTTGATCAATCACTCTATAAGAAGCTTATTGGCTCACTCGTGAACCTAACGGCTAGCAGGACCGATATCCAGTTTGCTATAGGAGTGTGTGCTCTATATCAAGTAGAACCTAAGGAGTCAATTATACTTTAACCAAAGTAATCGAGTTCCCACGTAGCTTGTTCCTGACCATGGTGACTCCATAATACTTTAACCAATGGAATCGACTTATTCCTCTGTTCTTGAACCTTCTGGTCTAAAATAGCTTCAGGCCTTTCTTCATAACTCATATTGTGACTAAGAACTATGACACTTAGATGAATCACAAGCTTGGGAGCAAATACATAATTCCTCAACTGAGAAACATGGAAAACGTTGTGAACATTCCCAAGACTAGGTGGCAAAGCCAACCTATAAGCAACTAGGCCGATCCTCTCGAGAATATCATATGGCCCTATAAAATGTGGCCTAAGCTTGCCTTTAACGCCAAACCTGATTATTCCTTTATAAGGGGAAACCTTGAGGAAAACCTTATCCCTACTTTCGAAATGCAATTCAGTTCGGCGTGTATCAGCGTATGACTTCTGTTGAGTCTGGGCCTCTTGTATTATCCGTCGTATCTTGCGGATAATCTCAATCATCTTGTTGACTGTGTCTGGCCCTAAAATAGTTATCTCACCCACTTCATCCCAATAAAGTGGTGATCTGCATTTTCTGCCGTATAAGGCTTCATAAGGCGCCATACCTATCGTTGCCTGATGACTGCTGTTGTAAGAAAATTCGATTAACGGCAAAACATGCTCTTAATTTCCATCTTGATCCAACACTACAGTTCTCAACATGTCTTCTAGTTTTTGAATTGTCCTTTCCGATTGTCCATCAGTCTGTGGGTGGAAAGCGGTACTAAAATTCAGGTGCGTACCCAATTCCTTCTGTAGTCTCGTCCAAAATCTAGAGGTAAATTTTGGATCTCGATCTGATGTGATTGATATCGGCATTCCGTGTAAATTTACAATTTCATGGACATATAACTGTGTCAACCGCTCAGATCCATAAGTGATCGGGATTGGCAAAAAGTGAGCTGATTTTGTGAGTCTGTCTACTATAACCCATATAGCAGTGTTTCCTCGTGTGGTCCTTGGAAAACTTTATAGCTATTCCTTCCCACTTCTATTTTGTAATGGTCAATGGCTGTAACTTCCCATAAGGTCGTTAGTGTAGTGCTTTCACTTGCTGACAAGCCAAACACTGCTCGACAAATGAAGCTACATACCGTTTCATACCGTCCCACCAGAAATTTCTCTTCAGGTCTTGGTACATTCTGGTACTTCCTGGGTGAGCGGTGTAGGGATGTAATATCCTAGAATTTCACTATAAATTTTTCGCATTATTTTATCTGGGATGTACTGTACAGAGTGGGACCGACACGATATGAGTGGATAATTTTGGAAACCATGACAGTCGTGCCAATATGTCATTGAGGTTATTTTGATTCTAGGATATTACATGCTTGGTGTGTTTTCGATATCGGATATATCGTATGAGTATTTGTATGATTGCCGTACTTGGTCGACAGTTGTATTCGAGGTATCGTGCATCAGAAGTATTGTATGAGAATGATATCGGAACGAGCATATGTATTCAGTATGTCGCGTGTACGTATTCAGTATATTGAGATGTCAGACAGGGGTAGAAATGGCTAAGTATGAAAGCCATTACGTACGCTATGTAAGGAGTCTTACGTACGTAAGCAAGCAGGATTAACGTACGTTAAGGAATGTACATTACGTACGTTAAGAAGGGATTCAGACAGGATCGAGCCGTGGTCGGCAGGTGGGACCTAGTGTCACCGCCGCACAGGATGTGGACAAAGCGAGTCAACTTCGGCATTACGTATGCTATGCATGGCATATTACGACGTAATATGGGTTGATACCGTAGCAAGTCAACCGCTACATTACGACGCTATGGTGATGGTATTACGTACGTAACGCAAGGTGCAAAATAGTACAGATTACCGGATGACGATTACGACGCTATATAGGACATATAGCGACGTTAAAGGCCTTACGACGTTAACTTTGGGACTTAACGTACGTAACGAGATGCACAGTTTATAAAATAAGAACGGGACTTTCATTTCCTCACGTAAGAAAACACATTTCCTCCTCCCCAAATCGTCCCTCTTCACTCTCAAACCCATTTCAGACCCTCATACCCTTGTTAAGACTTTGATAAGGATGATCGGAAGCTTGAAACTTGGAGTTCTTGGAGTTTTGGAAGTGTTTGATTATGTTATTCATCTTCAAAAGGTATGTTGATGAACTCTACTCCTTGAATTCGGATTTTGATGTTAGTGTTGATGTTCTTCGTTGTATGAAGATGATTATAGTATTGTTGTTACGATTCATGAGGATATATGAACTATATGTTGAAGGAAGATGATGATATGTTGGTTTTTATCTTGAATATGTTGACTATGATTATAGAACAATGTTGTTCTTGGTGATCTTGGTAGTATTGCTTCGATTCTTGATGTTAGGAGGATCGTATATTGGAGAATATGATGATACATGCCTTGGAGTATGGATTAGATTATGGTTAGATGTTAGAACACATTGAATTACGTCGTTTTGTTGGCTTCAAACGTGATTATGGATTAGTTCATGTTCTTGAAGAATTCATGAATGATATATGTCCGTAAATTGGAAGAATTACGGTTAATTTTGGTATATGATTATTCATGATGATAGCCGTAATTGTATTCTTATGAATTTGCAAGAATGAGCCATGTTAATCCGAATTTAAGATTGAAGTCGGAACCAAGAATGTTGTAGACGTTGATAGAACTATTGATTATCGAAGTTCGGCTTGTATTCGTATTGATAAGAGTTGATATGGTTTGATTTCGCATTTATCGAGATACCGTTGAGTTTGATTGGTTGATTATACCGGTTGTTGATTGTTATCGAACGTATCGTTAATTGATTATTGCATTAGGTTGCGTTTAGTGATCGTTGATGTTAACCGTTGCGATGCGGTTGAGGGTGGAGAATGCATGAATCGTCTTGGTCGGGGCTGAGGAGCTTGTAGATGAAGACGGTGGGATCGATAGCGGCTTCGTCGAATTGGTATCAAGGCAGGTTATGCTTACTCAGTTCATAATGTTAATAAATTATTTCGTTTTCATTTCATTTATGATTCATATAGCAATGGTATCATGGAATATGAAGTATCGGGATGATGGTATGTATATATGTTTGGACTAAGGTAAATCATAATGTATATGATTTTAAGACGTTTAGAGGGAATGGAAACATGAAATACATTTGGTCTATTGTATGAGAAGTTAGATTTCAAGATCAGTTATTATGCCAATATTGAGCTCGAGATGGTGATTTGGTGTTAGTAATGGATTGTACTTCATTTGGATTATTCGGATACCGTATATTCGTTCAGGGATTTTGGTGGTGGAAAGGTAGCGTCTCCAGCTTGAGGTAAATTATATTGTTGGATTATGATAATCATCTTGTTGCATTATTGCATGTGTGTGTTGATATTTCATGCGGTGAGTGTGCATCATTGTTTGTTACGTTTTGTGATGTGCTCTTTCTTTGAGATGCAATCTGTTGGGCCGATGTGTTAGGCTATAAGACCTATATGGCACCTATGTTCCGGGGTATTCCTGTGTGGATACTTTCGTGGCCCTTGGTTGCGACCTTGGGGTATTTTGTGATTGCATGAACTATGTTAGGGGATAAGACCTATATGGCACCTATGTTCCGGGGTATTCCTGTGAGATGCTTCCGTGACCCTTGGCTGCTGCCTTGGGATTTATGTGTTAATATTATATGCATTGTTGACCATGATGTGGACTGTTGTCTGATGGAAATACGACATTGTGGTCGTGTCGATCTTTCATGATCGAGTTACTTTTGCCCTTTTGGGAAGTCTTATGATCCTTGGTGGATATGTGTTTCTTCGAGATTGTTGTCATGTTGTATCATGGCATATCTGGAGTCAGATACGTCCTGATCGTTCATGTGTAGGATTTTCGGGACAGGCACGTGTAGCATGTGTTGGTTTCGACCTCATATTGAACCGTGCACACGAGACGTACTTCATGAGGCTGATTAGGTACGAGACCAGACGAGTATCTGATCAATACCCGTGGTTGGCTTGTACACGGACACATGTCCGGATCGAGCGTATCGTGACGTCCATCTTGAGTCTTACTGATTGGTCGTTCACAGTCCATGTATAATTGGATCTGTTCGATATTCGGGTTGTCTTTGAAATCCCGTATATATTATTTGTATATGGTTGACGATTTGATTCTCTCATGTATCTGTCGCCATTGAACCTTTATTAATCTCGTTCGGAGTTACCATATCGATGGTCAACTCATTTGACATCGATTCTTTATTAATCTCATTGGAGTTCACCCTGTCATTGGTAATCTCGTTCGTTATTGATCCTTATTGATTCCGTTTGGGAGTTGTCCCACCGTTGGTATTCTTAGTTATTAGTCCTTGATTAAAGTTATTGGAGTTTACCGTGTCGTTGGTATTCCCGATTGTCGATTCCTTATTGCTCTTGTTGGATTTTACCGTATCGTTGGTATTCTCGGTTGTTGGTTCTTATTGATCTTGCTAAAGTTTACTGTGTCGTCAGTATTCTCGGTTGTTGACCCTTTATTGATCTATTGGAGTTTATCGTACCGTTGGTTGTCGACTCTTATTGGTCTTGTTGAGTTCATCGTCGCCGGTATTCTCGGCTATTGATTCTTCGTTGATCCTTACCGTGTGGTCGGTATTCTCGGTTGTCCACCTTTTATTGATCTTGTTGGGATTTGCCGTATTGCCGGTATTCTCGGTTATTTATTCTTCATTGATCTTGTTGGAGTTACCACATCATGGCATTCTCCTTCGTGGTTGATCCTTCGTCGATCTTGTGTGGAAATATCATGTCATTGATATTTTCGTTGTGATGCATTAATTGTTTATCATTATTGATTGTGTAAACATTCATGTTTTGTACTGATATTCGGGACTTGCTATTGTTTCGAAACAGTTGGATTACAGGTGTGCCATGTGATATCGGTTTTATCAGGATTGGGATCCGATTGTGCGACCCATCCGATAGAGTTAGTCTTGGCCAGATCATTCTATAATTCAGATATGACAAGTTTGGGAATTTTGTATCGTTTCGGTTACAGTACATGTGGTTACTCTTGAATTCATACATCATTTAAGGACACGAGGCGTGGGTTACGGTAAGAATTGATTTGTTACGGATTGTGAGAGGTCGGTAAGGCTACTTCGGTAAAATACATGGGGAATGTTCTTACTCTGTAGATTACATTGATATGTATTTGTTTTGTGATGTGATCATTATCATTGTTGAATATTATGGCTGACCCCGTCGTGGGCTTTATCTTTTAGGTACTCGGAGTTCGAGCTAGTAGCGGTCGTGAAGGGATGAGCTTTCCGGTGATACTGGCTATGGCGTGGTTGTTGGGATTCGCGTGTTCTTTCTAGTTTTTGTAATTCCGCTGCAAATGTATTTAATTATGTTTTTATCCGCTGCGTGGTATGTTTCTAAATGGCTTTTCGGTATTCTTTGAACTGTGTTTTTTATCCGTTGTGTGTGTGTGTACTTTCAAAAGGGCCTTTTGGCATTTTTAAACATTTGCGAAAATGATTTTAGCCTTGTGGGTTCCAATGTGGGGCCCACGACGCTGTAATATTCCCAGTCGGTTTGGGGGTGTTACAGAATATGGTATCAGAGCTTGGATTTCATAAAACCCGGGCGTGTGTGTTATGTGGCTCTACCGGTGCGGTAGTAGCGTGACTTTTGAAAATGATTTTCTGACTTTTGTGTCAAACCAATTTTGGAGGTTTCAAAATTTTTGAAATATTTTCAAATTGCTGTATTTGCGATGCCGGTGCGTTGTTAGTTTGTTGAGACTTTGTATGGGAGTCGTATGCTGGTATCAGGGAAGATCATCGACTTCACGGACCTGTAAGTATGTTCTTTTAGTTATTTCAGTTTTGATGATGATTATTGAGTATGGTGTCGTGAGTTTGAGATATTTCGGGATTGAGATACTGATTATGGCAGGTGTTAAGTTTCGAGGACGAAACTTATTTAAGTGGGTGTATATGTAATATCCTAGAATTTCACTATGAATTTTTCGCATTATTTTATCTGGGATGTACTGTACAGAGTGGGACCGACACGATATGAGTGGATAATTTTGGAAACCGTGACAGTCGTGCCAATATGTCATCGAGGTTATTTTGATTCTAGGATATTACATGCTTGGTGTGTTTTCGATATCGGATATATCGTATGAGTATTTGTATGATTGCCGTACTTGGTCGACAGTTGTATTCGAGGTATCGTGCATCAGAAGTATTGTATGAGAATGATATCGGAACGAGCATATGTATTCAGTATGTCGCGTGTACGTATTCAGTATATTGAGATGTCAGACAGGGGTAGAAATGGCTAAGTATGAAAGCCATTACGTACGCTATGTAAGGAGTCTTACGTACGTAGTTAAGCAGGTGATTAACGACGTTAAGGAATGTACATTACGACGTTAAGAAGGGATTCAGACAGGATCGAGCCGTGGTCGGCGGTGGGACCTAGTGTCACCGCCGCGAAGGATGTGGACAGGCGAGTCAACTTCGGCATTACGTACGCTATGCATGGCATATTACGTACGTAATATGGGTTGATACTGTAGCAAGTCAACTGCTACATTACGTACGCTATGGTGATGGTATTACGTATGTAATGCAAGGTGCAAAATAGTATAGATTACCCTGGATGACGATTACGTACGCTATATAGGACATATAGCGTACGTTAAAGGCCTTACGTACGTTAACTTTGGGACTTAACGTACGAAACGAGATGCACAGTTTATAAAATAAGAACGGGACTTTCATTTCCTCACGTAAGAAAACACATTTCCTCCTCCCCAAATCGTCCCTCTTCACTCTCAAACCCATTTCAGACCCTCATACCCTTGTTAAGACTTTGATAAGGATGATCGGAAGCTTGAAACTTGGAGTTCTTGGAGTTTTGGAAGTGTTTGATTATGTTATTCATCTTCAAAAGGTATGTTGATGAACTCTACTCCTTGAATTCGGATTTTGATGTTAGTGTTGATGTTCTTCGTCGTATGAAGATGATTATAGTATTGTTGTTACGATTCTTGAGGATATATGAACTATATGTTGAAGGAAGATGATGATATGTTGGTTTTTGTCTTGAATATGTTGACTATGATTATAGAACCATGTTGTTCTTGGTGATCATGGTAGTATTGCTTCGATTCTTGATGTTAGGAGGATCGTATATTGGAGAATATGATGATACATGCCTTGGAGTATGGATTAGATTATGTTTAGATGTTAGAACACATTGAATTACGTCGTTTTGTTGGCTTCAAACGTGATTATGGATTAGTTCATGTTCATGAAGAATTCTTGAATGATATATGTCCGTAAATTGGAAGAATTACGGTTAATTTTGGTATATGATTATTCATGATGATAGCCGTAATTGTATTCCTATTAATTTGCAAGAATGAGCCATGTTAATCCGAATTTAAGATTGAAGTCGGAACCAAGAATGTTGTAGACGTTGATAGAACTATTGAATATCGAAGTTCGGCTTGTATTCGTATTGATAAGAGTTGATATGGTTTGATTTCGTACGATCGAGATACCGTTGAGTTTGATTGGTTGATTATACCGGTTGTTGATTGTTATCGAACGTATCGTTAATTGATTATTGCATTAGGTTGCGTTTAGTGATCGTTGATGTTAACCGTTGCGATGCGGTTGAGGGTGGAGAATGCATGAATCGTCTTGGTCGGGGCTGAGGAGCTTGTAGATGAAGACGGTGGGATCGATAGCGGCTTCGTCGAATTGGTATCAAGGCAAGTTATGCTTACTCAGTTCATAATGTTAATAAATGATTTCGTTTTCATTTCATTTATGATTCATATAGCAATGGTATCATGGAATATGAAGTATCGGGATGATGGTATGTATATATGTTTGGACTAAGGTAAATCATAATGTATATGATTTTAAGACGTTTAGAGGGAATGGAAACATGAAATACATTTGGTCTATTGTATGAGAAGTTAGATTTCAAGATCAGTTATTATGCCAATATTGAGCTCGAGATGGTGATTTGGTGTTAGTAATGGATTGTACTTCATTTGGATTATTCGGACACCGTATATTCGTTCAGGGATTTTGGTTGTGGAAAGGTAGCGTCTCCAGCTTGAGGTAAATTATATTGTTGGATTATGATAATCATCTTGTTGCATTATTGCATGTGTGTGTTCATATTTGTAACGCCCGGTTTCTTTTTTTTTCGGTACGTTAATTATTTTCATGGTATTTAATTATTTTAAATGATGGGCTTAATTAATTAGCCAAGTTAGATTAAATTACAAGTTTTGGGCTAAGTTAATTGATAGATTTAATTATATTGGGCTAGTAAGAAATGAGTTTTGAGCCTAGCCCATTAGTGTAGTCATTAGGCTTTGTCCTAATATGAATTATAAAAATATCACAAACCCTAACCTCCTCCTCTCTCCCTCATTTTTTTCGGCCGATCTCCCATCTCTCCCATCTCTCTCTCTCATTTTTCTCTTCCCAAAGCCACAATCATCTTCTCCTTCATTTCCTTGTTGGTGTAACAAGCTTAGGTAAGATCTTTTAAGGTGTTCTAATCTTTTCTTTTGATTTATATTCAATTAATTGTTTTAAGTGTTGATTATCATCTAGAAATTTCATCACCACCTCCTATACATGGTGTATGATGAGTCTAGATGATCATATTATGTAAAAGATCTATATGATTCATAAAAATCATCAAGTTGTAACTTGTGTGAAAAAAAGAAGATAGATCTTATGGTTTTAACCAAAGTTGTTATTGTTATAAGTTGTATGTTATCATCATCTCTAGATTATATCTACACCCTATACATGGTGTATGATGGATTTAGATGATTATATAAAATACAAGGTCTAAATGAACCATGGGAATCACCAAGTTTTATTTAGGTGATAAAATGTGATAGATCTTGTGAATGGTTATAATTCTTGTTAATTATTATTTTGATTCTCAACACATCCATATCAATATGTTTAGATCTAAGTATACAACTTTATAGCATCTTCTAAGATGTGTATATAGATGTTTGTGTATTTGAAAGATCAAGGAACCCTTAAGAAAGGGGAAAATTGTGGTTTGTCATATATTATGTTGATTTGATTCTTTTCCTTGTGACTAAATGAAATACCAATGACCCCTAGCCCTTATTAGTGCCACCATGTTCATAGGGGACTGAATTTGGGTGATAAACACATCTAGGAATGTGTTTCAAAAGGGAGAGGAATGGATTGGTTAAAAAGATTAAGGGTTGGCTACGATTCTGTTTCCATCAGATTTGTAGTCATCTTACAAAAATCATAACTTGAATTCTATAACTCAAACGGATCTCAAACCTGTGCCAAAAGTTTACAAATTGTGTTGGGTAACTTTCTTATGCAGGTCACTCTCACTAATTAGGACTTTATCCATGGGCAAGAACGGCACCTTTGCTGGTAGGTCTGATCCGGGTCTGATCTGATAGGTCAACTTGTTTTATTCGTTTCTAGGGCTTGGGAAATGATCTAATGGGATTCCAAGTTCCCACATGTGTGTTATGACCTAAAGTTGTGATCTGGAGTTTATGGGATGTTATCTCCAAGTATTTCTTGGTCATATTGAGTTCACACTCCAGATCAGTTTTCTGTCATCAGCTTTTAAGGGTTTTGTAATTAGTCATGTTGTGAATTTCGTATCTAGAGTTTGGGAAACCCTTTTTGGTCGATTCCAACTCTGAGACTTTGGTATTTATGTCTATTATTTCTATGATTTTTAGTTTGGACAATGTCTATCCACAAGTTGGGTAGAATTGGCCAACACTACTAATTCCTATGATTTGGGACTGCACTGCGATGTCTTTTTAAAAGCATCATAATAAATTCATATTTTGGAGTTAGAGTGAGTTCTTTACTGTTTTAAAAAGGGGAAAGACTCTAGTTTCTTAGAAAAATTTAATATTGATATGTTAATACTTAGGAAAATTAAGTAAATCCATCTTTAACAGCGGGCCTGTTTTTAGACCTTGCTGTCCAGATTTTTGTTAAGTCTTTAAGCTTCATCTTTGGGTATATCCTAACTCCTAGTTTATAATAGGTGAAGTTTTGGAATTTGCTCAAGTGTGGTAGCCAGTTTTGATTTAGCAACCTCCCTTAAGTATTCAAGGTGAGTTCTCTCACTCCATTGTCTCAATATTTATGATTGCTAGGTTAGCACGTGAGTGTTAAATTATTATTATGGTATGATAATGTGGATGCATGCTTAAATTGTTAATCATACATGTGCACTGTATGTTTAATGTTGAGGGGATCATAGCAATTATCCGGCTTTTGTCCGGTGCGCGTGGTTAGGTATAATTACTCCAATACCCTCCGGGATGTGAGGTGAGGGTAAGATTAACCCAATACTCTTCGGTTTGTGAGATGCGGGTAACCTACTAGCCTCCTTATAAGCCTTGATTTGTTCTTGGCTTATGTTTAAATGTTATAATCGTATATTTTAATCTAGGTCTAGTGATTGTGGATATTGGTATAATGTTGTGTTTGAATTCACTAAGCTTTGTGCTTACGGTTTACTTAACATTTTTCAGGTATTACGATTAAGGAGGCTAGGGACTGACGGGAGCATTCGTGACACACTGCTATTTATTTTACGTCAATGAACATTTTAGTACTTCCGCTTTTGACATTTCTATATTAGAAAGTTTTACTTATGTTGTTTTCTTTAGAAGTTTGATAACTTGATTGCCATTATTGGCTTATTAAATTAAATAAATGAAGTTCCTTTATGAATTGGTGTCAAACTTTATACTATTTCGGTAAAAAAAAAAAAAAAAAAAATAAATAAATAAATAAATAAATTTTGGGTGTTACAAGTTGGTATCAGAGCCTTTCATTTGAGTGAACTAGGCCTTCTTAGGGATGTCTAGACTCAAATTTAAAATATTTTATTTCTCTTGTACAAAGTTTCTTAATAGCTAGCGGTGAAGATGTCACGGTACTGGCCACATTACCCAAGTAAGTTTTATTTACTAATTGAGTTTAAATTTTATTACTTATCAAACACAATAGTATGCTCCATTTATGACATATCCCAAAGACTAGCCTAGGAGGATAATTATATACCTTTAGTGCTACTATCTACCATGTGAGAATTTAGGCCTTTTAGATCTACCATGAGTGTGAATTAAATCACATACCTAGAGCAAGTCAAATTTTGAAACTAGACTCAAACCGAAATTGGAACTTCTATATTGAATAATAGAAGGGCCCCTACTATTCAATATATTGGAGCCGGTTTTGGGGACGGGGCAAGGTTGAAAAGTTTTCAAGCAGCGAGTGTTTTCGATCTCTTAGACATGCATAGGTTGAATCGCTTTTTTTCTTTTCTTATCAATTTTAGATGGCTCCCGCTCGCCTCAATGCAATTCAAATAGCTCAAGTTAGGGAACTCGTTCGAGGAGTTCAATAATGCCTTTAACGAGATCATTCCGAATGTCACGGCTAACATCATTGATCAAGTTCGTGCTCGCTAGATGAGCGTATGGCGATGCACCTCCGCCCGGGGAGGGCCCCGATCCTCCTGCTCGTGATTTAATGTACTACTACGAAGTTCGGCAAGTGCACCACCTCATTGGGATGGGGAGGACGATCCAAGAGCGCCTAAGCACCGGTTATCCGACGTGGAGGGCGCCTTTATGACTATAGGGTGCCTGCACTACTTTAGAGTGTTGGTAGCAAAGAACCAAATGAGGAAGCGGTAAGACATGGTGGAACACCACCACGGGAAGAATGATCAAGAAGTGTAAGGGCGATTACTTGGGCCTGGTTGTGGAGTGGTTCGAGGCACGGTATGTGCCTAGGGTGGAGCAACAAAGAATGATGCAGGAGTTCATGGCGTTTCAATGCACCACCGAGTCTCATAGTGATCCGAACGCCAAGTTCATGGAGATGCTTTCTTTGTCCTACTTTTGCCGGAGATGAAGCATGGCTTGTTAGTCGGTACATCTCGATTTTACGTACCGACATCCGGGAATTTGTGAGCATGCAAGACTTTACGACCTTGGGTGCAACATGGGGGCACTGAAGAGAGAGATTGAGCCGCAAACTCAATCTAAGAGGAAATCGAGAGCACTTTTTCTAAAACTTCTAATGAGGCTCATAAGAAGACAAAGTTCGGGATAAACCAAGATATGAATACAAGCCATCTCATGGGTGGTGATCGACCCCCAATGGTGTGTTATAACCGTAAGAAGGAAGGGCATCACTGGAAGAATTGCAAGGCTCCAAAAGCCATTACATCCCCTGTGTTACTACCATCTGCAAATGGTACCAGCTTGTTACAATTGCCAAGAGAAGGGGCACAAGAAACTGATTGCCCAAAGTCAAGAAGTATGGGAATGCAAATCCCAATACCGCTTCGACCTCTAACGGACCAACTATGTTGACACGAGGACGTGTCCACCAGCTTACGAGGGAGGAGCTCGCGAAGCCTGCGACAGAAAGGTAAACATCTCTTCCTTATCTTTCATTTTATGCTATGCCATAGAGTAATTGTTTTATTTCTTAAATATTATGAATCGTGCACTTATCTGTTAGATTCTCACCGCCGCCGTTATGTTTGATTCTCGCGCTACTCACTCCTTCGTGTCACGCACGCTCATAAATCGTTGGGGCGTGGTGTCGGGAAACTAGCACGTCCCATGGTTATCGAAGTTGCCGACAATCGAACTATCTTCGTATCGATGTTTATCGGGGTTGTACCCTTGAATTTTCGGGAGTTGAATTCCCATTGATCTTATCCCTATTGCTATGAGGGAACTTTGCGTTATTGTGGGTATGGATTGGCTCGATGCATTCGATGCGTAAATTCTTTGTCGCAAGAGACAAGTTCGTGTTCAAAACCCTAGGGGTGGAGAACTTATTATTCAAGGAGATATTCCCATTTGGATATTGCTTCTTGTACCTCCGCTATTGCACTCGATAATGTTCCAGCTTGTTTCCGACTTTGGTGACGTCTTTCCCGAGGAACTCCCGGTTTGCCACCTATTAGGCAAGTGGAGTTTCGCATTGATTTAGTACTGGCGCTGTTCCGATCGCCAAATCTCCTTATCGCTTGGCGCCATCCGAGATGAAAGAGCTTCAAGATCAGTTACAGGAGCTTAGTGATAAGGGGTTTATACGGCCAAGTTTCTCGCCGTGGGTGCTCCTATACTTTTCGCGAAAAGAAGGACGGTTCTCAAAGAATGTGCATAGATTATCGGAGTTGAATAAACTCACGATAAAGAACCGTTATCCTTTACCTCGTATCGACGATCTTTTCGACCAACTCCAAGGAGCGTCTTGGTTTTCCAAGATTGATTTGCGTTCGGTTATCATGATGCGAGTTCGTGGATCGTGACATTGAGAAAACGGCGTTTCGAACCCGATACGGACACTTTGAATTTGTGGTGATGCCTTTCGGACTCACTAATGCACCACGCTTTTATGGATCTTATGAATCGGGTGTGGTCCGATGCTCGACCGCTCGGTCATTGTGTTTATCGATTTATATTTTGGTCTATTCTAAGACTGTGGAGGAGCATGAAAAGCACATTCGGGAACTTCTAGAGACACTACGGAGAACGGCTTTATGCTAAATTTTCTAAGTGTGAATTTTGGTTAGAAGAGGTTCAATTCTTGGGCCACGTGGTGAACAAGGAAGGTATCAAGGTCGATCCGGCCAAGATTGATGCGGTTAAGAAATGGGAAGCTCCTAAATCGCCTTGAGATTCGTAGTTTCTGGTTTGGCCGGTTACTATCGTAGGTTTATTGAAAATTTCTCAAAGATTGCTCTACCTCTTACGCGATTGACCAAGAAGTCGGAGAAATTTGTTTGGGGTCCGAACAACGGTTTGCATTTGAAGATCTTAAGACGCGGTTGTGTAATGCCCCGGTTTTGACTTTACCGGAAGGAGTGGAGGACATGGTAGTGTACTGCGACGCATCCCTCCTGGGTTTTGGTGCTGTGTTGATGCAACGGGGTAAGGTGATAGCTTATGCGTCTCGCCAGCTAAAACCTCACGAAAGGAACTACCCCACTCATGACCTGGAATTAGGAGCTGTTGTTTTTGCTCTCAAGATATGGAGGCACTACCTTTACGGGGTTAAGTGTATCATTTACACTGACCATAAAAGTTTGAAGTACCTTTTCGATCAGCGGGATTTGAATATGAGGCAGGTTAGATGGTTAGATGTGGTGAAAGATTACGACTGTGAGATTCACTACCACCCCGGTAAAGCTAATGTGGTAGCTGACGCACTCAGTCGTAAGCAATCTGTCGAACCGATTCGAGCTAAATGTCTTCGGATGACTATGGAGACATCATTATTGGGTATGATTCGAGATGCTCAAGATGTGGCGACTCAAGAGGGGAACCCAAATCGTGAAAGGATTGTGAATGAGTTACCTAAGATGGAGCGAGATGGGCGTGGATTACTAACTCGTTATGGTAGGGTTTGGGTTCCATTTACTGGTGGGAACCGGAAAACTCTTATGGAAGAAGCTCACAGGTCCAAGTTTTCTATTCATCCGGGTGCTACAAAAATGTACCTAGATCTTCGTGAGGGTTATTGGTGGCACGGGATGAAGAATGATGTGGCTCGATATGTAGAAGAATGCCTAACATGCCGGAAGGTCAAAGCCGAACACCAGAAACCTCATGGGAAATTGCAACCTTTGGAGATTCCTGAGTGGAAATGGGAGCACTTAACCATGGACTTTATTACGAAACTTCCTAAGACTGGAAGGGGAGCGGATACGATATGGGTAGTTGTGGATCGATTGACGAAGAGTGCTCATTTCCTGGCCATCAAGGAAAGTTTTTCAAAAATCCGAGCTTTTGTTCGGGAGATAGTTTCATTACACGGGGTGCCCGTATCTATTGTCTCTGATCGAGATACTCGATTCACCTCTCGATTTTGGCGAAATTTCAAGAAGAATTGGGTACCCGATGCATTTCAAGATCGCTGCTCCATCCGCAAACCGATGGGCGAGTGAGCGGACGATACAGACTTTGGAGGACATGCTTCGGGCATGTGCAATTGATTTTGGAGGCGCTTGGGATGATCATCTTCATTTAGCCGAAGTTTTCATATAACAACAGCTTATCATTCAAGCATCGACATGCCCCGTATGAAGCAATCGTATGGTAGGAAGTGTAGAACCCGGTGTGTTGGGGTGAGGTTGACAGAGGGTGCTCGTGAGCACCGATATTGTTTTGCACCACGGAAAAAATCAAAATGATCGTGGATCATTTGGTCACCGCTAGGAGTCGTCAAGAGTTATGCGTATAAGCGGCGCTCCGATCTTGAGTTTCGGTTGGGGATCATGTGTTATTAAAGGTCTCCCCTTGGAAGGGTGTGATTAGGTTCCGCAAGCGTGGGAAGCCGGGACCTCGGTTTATTGACCTTATAAGATCATAGCTCGCGTTGGTAAGGTAGCGTACTCACTGGAGCTGCCCGACGAGCTTAGTTTGATTCATAACACCTTCCACGTGTCTCCTTGAGGAAGTGCATTGTTGACGATACCGCCGTGGTACCTCCGGGAAGACATCCAAATTGACGAACGGCTCAACTATGTTGAGAAACCTATCGCGGTTGTTGATCGAAAGTCAAAGACCCTTCTGAGCGGTAAGACTGCTTTATTCTGTTAAGGTTCGGTGGCAAGATAGGAAGGGATCCGAGTGTACATGGGAACTCAAGACGAGATGAGGGCGCATTATCCCGAGTTATTCAGAGGGACTGACTTCGAGGCCGAAGTCCCTTCTTAGTAGGGGAGAGTTGTAACGCCCGGTTTCTTTTTTTTTCGGTACGTTAATTATTTTCATGGTATTTAATTATTTTAAATGATGGGCTTAATTAATTAGCCAAGTTAGATTAAATTACAAGTTTTGGGCTAAGTTAATTGATAGATTTAATTATATTGGGCTAGTAAGAAATGAGTTTTGAGCCTAGCCCATTAGTGTAGTCATTAGGCTTTGTCCTAATATGAATTATAAAAATATCACAAACCCTAACCTCCTCCTCTCTCCCTCATTTTTTCGGCCGATCTCCCATCTCTCCCATCTCTCTCTCATTTTTCTCTTCCCAAAGCCACAATCATCTTCTCCTTCATTTCCTTGTTGGTGTAACAAGCTTAGGTAAGATCTTTTAAGGTGTTCTGATCTTTTCTTTTGATTTATATTCAATTAATTGTTTTAAGTGCTGATTATCATCTAGAAATTTCATCACCACCTCCTATACATGGTGTATGATGAGTCTAGATGATCATATTATGTAAAAGATCTATATGATTCATAAAAATCATCAAGTTGTAACTTGTGTGATTTAAAGAAGATAGATCTTATAGTTTTAACCAAAGTTGTTATTGTTATAAGTTGTATGTTATCATCATCTCTAGATTATATCTACACCCTATACATGGTGTATGATGGATTTAGATGATTATATAAAATACAAGGTCTAAATGAACCATGGGAATCACCAAGTTTTATTTAGGTGATAAAATGTGATAGATCTTGTGAATGGTTATAATTCTTGTTAATTATTATTTTGATTCTCAACACATCCATATCAATATGTTTAGATCTAAGTATACAACTTTATAGCATCTTCTAAGATGTGTATATAGATGTTTGTGTATTTGAAAGATCAAGGAACCCTTAAGAAAGGGGAAAATTGTGGTTTGTCATATATTATGTTGATTTGATTCTTTTCCTTGTGACTAAATGAAATACCAATGACCTCTAGCCCTTTTAGTGCCACCATGTTCATAGGGGACTGAATTTGGGTGATAAACACATCTAGGAATGTGTTTCAAAAGGAGAGGACGGGAGTGGTTAAAAAGATTAAGGGTTGGCTACGATTCTGTTTCCATCAGATTTGTAGTCATCTTACAAAAATCATAACTTGAATTATATAACTCAAACGGATCTCAAACCTGTTCCAAAAGTTTACAAATTGTGTTGGGTAACTTTCTTATGAAGGTCACTCTCACTAATTAGGACTTTATCCATGGGCAAGAACGGCACCTTTGCTGGTAGGTCTGATCCGGGTCTGATCTGATAGGTCAACTTGTTTTATTCGTTTCTAGGGCTTGGGAAATGATCTAATGGGATTCCAAGTTCCCACATGTGTGTTATGACCTAAAGTTGTGATCTGGAGTTTATGGGATGTTATCTCCAAGTATTTCTTGGTCATATTGAGTTCACACTCCAGATCAGTTTTCTGTCATCAGCTTTTAAGGGTTTTGTAATTAGTCATGTTGTGAATTTTGTATCTAGAGTTTGGGAAACCCTTTTTGGTCGATTCCAACTCTGAGACTTTGGTATTTATGTCTATTATTTCTGTGATTTTTAGTTTGGACAATGTCTATCCACAAGTTGGGTAGAATTGGCCAACACTACTGATTCCTATGATTTGGGACTGCACTGCGATGTCTTTTTAAAAGCATCATAATAAATTCATATTTTGGAGTTAGAGTGAGTTCTTTACTGTTTTAAAAAGGGGAAAGACTCTAGTTTCTTAGAAAAATTTAATATTGATATGTTAATACTTAGGAAAATTAAGTAAATCCATCTTTAACAGCGGACCTGTTTTTAGACCTTGCTGTCCAGATTTTTGTTAAGTCTTTAAGCTTCATCTTTGGGTATATCCTAACTCCTAGTTTATAATAGGTGAAGTTTTGGCATTTGCTCAAGTGTGGTAGCCAGCTTTTGATTTAGCAACCTCCCTTAAGTATTCAAGGTGAGTTCTCTCACTCCATTGTCTCAATATTTATGATTGCTAGGTTAGCACGTGAGTGTTAAATTATTATTATGGTATGATAATGTGGATGCATGCTTAAATTGTTAATCATACATGTGCACGGTATGTTTATTGTTGAGGGACTCATAGCAATTATCCGGCTTTTGTCCGGTGCGCGTGGTTAGGTATAATTACTCCAATACCCTCCGGGATGTGAGGTGAGGGTAAGATTAACCCAATACTCTTCGGTTTGTGAGATGCGGGTAACCTACTAGCCCTCCTTATAAGCCTTGATTTGTTCTTGGCTTATGTTTAAATGTTATAACTGTATATTTTAATCTAGGTCTAGTGATTGTGGATATTGGTATAATGTTGTGTTTGAATTCACTAAGCTTTGTGCTTACGGTTTACTTAACATTTTCCAGGTATTACGATTAAGGAGGCTAGGGACTGACGGGAGCATTCGTGACACACTGCTATTTATTTTACGTCAATGAACATTTTAGTACTTCCGCTTTTGACATTTCTATATTAGAAAGTTTTACTTATGTTGTTTTCTTTAGAAGTTTGATAACTTGATTGCCATTATTGGCTTATTAAATTAAATAAATGAAGTTCCTTTATGAATTGGTGTCAAACTTTATACTATTTCGGTAAAAAAATAAAAATAAATAAATAAATAAATAAATAAATAAATTTTGGGTGTTACAATATTTCATGCGGTGAGTGTGCATCATTGTTTGTTACGTTTTGTGATGTGCTCTTTCTTTGAGATGCAATATGTTGGGCCGATGTGTTAGAGGATAAGAACTATATGGCACCTATGTTCCGGGGTATTCCTGTGTGGATACTTTCGTGGCCCTTGGTTGCGACCTTGGGCTATTTTGTGATTGCATGAACTGTGTTAGGGGATAAGACCTATATGGCACCTATGTTCCGGGGTATTCATGTGAGATGCTTCCGTGACCCTTGGCTGCTGCCTTGGGGTTTATGTGTTAATATTATATGCATTGTTGACCATGATGTGGACTGTTGTCTGATGGAAATACGACATTGTGGTCGTGTCGATCTTTCATGATCGAGTTACTTTTGCCCTTTTGGGAAGTCTTCTGATCCTTGGTGGATATGTGTTTCTTCGAGATTGTTGTCATGTTGTATCGTGGCATATGTGGAGTCAGATACGTTCTGATCGTTCATGTGTAGGATTTTCGGGACGGGCACGTGTAGCATGTGTTGGTTTCGACCTCATCTTGAACCGTGCACACGAGACGTAATTCGTGAGGCTGATTAGGTACAAGACCAGACGAGTATCTGATCAATACCCGTGGTTGGCTTGTACACGGACACATGTCCGGATCGAGCGTATCGTGACGTCCATCTTGAGTCTTACTGATTGGTCGTTCACAGTCCATGTATAATTGGATCTGTTCGATATTCGGGTTGTCTTTGAAATCCCGTATATATTATTTGTATATGGTTGACGATTTTATTCTCTCATGTATCTGTCGCCATTGAACCTTTATTAATCTCGTTCGGAGTTACCATATCGATGGTCAACTCATTTGACATCGATTCTTTATTAATCTCGTTGGAGTTCACCCTGTCATTGGTAATCTCGTTCGTTATTGATCCTTATTGATTCCGTTTGGGAGTTGTCCCACCGTTGGTATTCTTAGTTATTAGTCCTTGATTAAAGTTATTGGAGTTTACCGTGTCGTTGGTATTCTCGATTGTCGATTCCTTATTGCTCTTGTTGGAGTTTATCGTATCGTTGGTATTCTCGGTTGTTGGTCCTTATTGATCTTGCTAGAGTTTCGTGGTCGCCGTGATTCTCGGTTGTTGACCCTTTATTGATCTATTGGAGTTTATCGTACCGTTGGTTGTCGACTATTATTGGTCTTGTTGGAGTTTACCGTGTCGTCGGTATTCTCGGCTATTGATTCTTCGTTGATCCTTACCGTGTCGTCGGTATTCTCGGTTGTCCACCTTTTATTGATCTTGTTGGGATTTGCCGTATTGCCGGTATTCTCGGTTATTTATTCTTCATTGATCTTGTTGGAGTTACCACATCATGGCATTCTCCTTCGTGGTTGATCCTTTGTCGATCTTGTGTGGAAATATCATGTCATTGATATTTTCGTTGTGATGCATTAATTGTTTATCATTATTAATTGTGTAAACATTCATGTTTTGTATTAATATTCGGGACTTGCTATTATCTCGGAACAGTTGGATTACAGGTGTGCCATGTGATATCGGTTTTATCAGGATTGGGATCCGATTGTGCGACCCAGCCGATAGAGTTAGTCTTGGCCAGATCATTCTATAATTGAGATATGACAAGTTTGGGAATTTTGTATCGTTTCGGTTACAGTACAGGTGGTTACTCTTGAATTCATACATCATTTAAGGACACGAGGCGTGGGTTACGGTAAGAATTGATTTGTTACGGATTGTGAGAGGTCGGTAAGGCTACTTCGGTAAAATACATGGGGAATGTTCTTACTCTGTAGATTACATTGATATGTATTTGTTTTGTGATGTGATCGTTATCATTGTTGAGTATTATGGCTGACCCCGTCGTGGGCTTTATCTTTTAGGTACTCGGAGTTCGAGCTAGTAGCGGTCGTGAAGGGATGAGCTTTCCGGTGATACTGGCTATGGCGTGGTTGTTGGGATTCGCGTATTCTTTCTGGTTTTTGTAATTCTGCTGCAAATGTATTTAATTATGTTTTTATCCGCTGCGTGGTATGTTTCTAAATGGCTTTTCGGTATTCTTTGAACTGTGTTTTTTATCCGCTGTGTGTGTGTGTACTTTCAAAAGGGCCTTTTGGCATTTTTAAACATTTGCGAAAATGATTTTAGCCTTGTGGGTTCCAATGTGGGGCCCACGGCGCTGTAATATTCCCATTCGGTTTGGGGGTGTTACAAGGGAGTATCATGAGCTTCACTCATAATTTCATTCTTTAACTCCTCATCATGTGGAACACATGTTCTCTCATAGAACATAATTGCGTTATCAGCCTCTTCGTGGTAACTTCCTAAGTTATCGGATCTAATTCTTATACGTAGTTTCTCGAATGCTTCATCTCTCCTCTGTGCATTCACTATCCGTCCTCTCAAATCAGGTGTCGTCACTAACGTCGCGACACGACCCATTATCATTTCCGGTGGATGAACCACCTCTAAGCTCATTCCTTCAAAATCTTGGATTACATCCCCTTATGTGGTAAGTAGGTATCATAACTGTGATTGACTCTTACGACTCAAGGCATCTGCTACTACACTAGCCTTGTCGGGGTGATAGTTAATACCACAATCATAATACTTTAGCAATTCGAGCCATCTCCCCTATCTCATGCTTAAGTCCCTCTGCTCGAAAATGTACTTTAAACTCTTGTGATGAGTAATAATTTCACACCTTACTCTATAAAGGAGATGTCTCCATATCTTTAATGAGTGCACAACTGCGGCTAGTTCCAAATCATGCGTGGGATAGTTCACCTCTTGCGGCCTAAGTTATCTTGACACGTAAGCTATCACTTTCCCATCTTGCATCAATGCACAACCTAGACCATTCTTAGAAGCATCAGTGTAAACCACATACTTCCTTTTCGCTTCTAATGCTGCTAAAACTGGCGCAGTAGTCAATCTTCCCTCGAGTTCATGAAAACTCTCATCACATTCATCCATCCATAAATACTTAATTCCTTTCCGCAATAGTTGTGTTATTGGTCTAGCAATCTTGGATAATCCTTCGATGAACCTTCGGTAGTACCCAGCTAGACCCAAGAAACTCCTAATCTTATTAGGGTTGGTTTGTGACTTCCAGTCACGTACTGCTTCCACTTTAGCTGGGTCCACCTTAATACCATATGCTGAAATAATATGCCCAAGAAACATTACTTCTTTCAACCAAAATTCGCACTTACTGAATTTAGCAAAGAGTTTATCCATTCTTAGTGTTTCTAACACTATTCAGAGATGTTCTTCATGCTCTTTCTCGTTTCTAGAGTAGATGAGAATGTCGTATATGAACACCAAGACAAACTTATCCAAGTACGGGTGGAACACTATGTTCATAAGATCCATGAATACTGCAAGAGCATTAGTTAATCCGAATGGCATGACTATAAACTCAAAGTGTCCATATATTGTTTGGAATGCTGTCTTGGGTATATCTTCCGGTCCAATCTTCAACTGGTGATACCCAGACCTAAGGTCTATCTTAGACAACACAGTTGTTCCCTTGAGTTGGTCAAACAAGTCATCTATCCTTGTCAAGGGATACTTGTTCTTGAGTGTGAGCTTGTTCAGCTCCCTGTAATCTATACACATTCTCAGCGTAGCATTCCTTCTTCTTCACAAAAAGGACAGGTGCTCCCCATGGAGAAACACTCGGCCTGATGAAACCTAAATCCAATAGATCTTGCAATTGGATCTTGAGCTCTTGCAGTTCCTTTGGTGCCATTCTGTATGGTGCTTTCGACCTTGGGGCTGACCCTGGTGTAACACCCCCAAAACCATCCAGGGATATTATAGCGATGTGGGCCCGCGCCGGAACCCACAAGGCTAATAATCATTTTCACAATCGTTTCAAACAAAGCCAAAGAGGCAAAGACGGTAAAATATTTTACGAAAAATTTAATGTTTTCCAAAATATAGTTTTCAATTACCGTCATAAAATACAATTTAGTATTCAAGGCCAAAAATGCCAAAACTCGATAGCTTCAAAATGAACGTTAAGTCACCACTTACACGTACCGATAAGATTGTTTGAGGAAAAAGGTTTCACGAATTAAACTAAATTTACAAAATACCCAAAAGGCCATTTTAAAGTTATACACGTGTTGGTAAAATACCGAAAAGCCATTTTAAAATACACACGCAGCGGACATAGACATAGTTAAAAAAACATTTGATGAAATGACCATCCATAGCAATCTATATCAAATCAATCCTTGCCATAATCCACATTTCGCATTCTCAAATGATGAAATGAACGTAACTACAACCATCTGTATTATATTCAAACAATACCAGGAATTGTCAAAACATCATCATAACTCATAAGTGTGGAATAATCCATCCGTGCCAAATCTTGTCAGTCGGATCGCACAATCAAATACCAATCCTCATAAGAACCAAATATACACAATACATTTGTAGATCAATGACAACAAAATCCCGAAACATCAACACAAAGTCTGAACGCTCATACAATCAATAACCATGATCAACCAAAATACCAACCGAGAATATCATCAACATGATAAACTCTAATACGACCAATCAAAGGTCAAAACACAACCGAGAATATCATCAACTTGATTAACTCAAAACAAGACCAACGGAGAACCACAGTGACAGATATTAGAGAGAATAAAATTCACAAAACGACATACAAATCACATATAATGGAGCTCAAGGAAACAAACCCGACTGTCGAACATACCCCTCGGGCGTATGAACAACCAATCACAAACCATCGAACATACCCAATCATACATGGAGTATGAACGACCACTCATTATGGCTCAAGATGGACATCATAGTACGCCCGATCCGGAAATGTGTCCGTGCACAAGCCACCAACGAGTATCGATCGAATACATGTGTGTTCTTGTACCTAATCAGTCTCACGAAGTACGTCTCGTGTGCACAGCTCAATGTGAAGGTAATGAACCTACACATGACTATACATGCTCGCCCTGGAAATGCTACACATAACCAATCGGCACGCAGATATGACTCCAGATATGTCACGATGCAACATGACAATGAAACTCAAGGAAAACACATATCCAATAAGGATCAAAAGACTCACCAAAGTGAACAACGACACACGTATAATGAAAGATCGACACGACAAACAATATCCAAAGCAACCATCCTGGGATGACCATCTCCAAAGAATGATCAACACGATCAACAATCTCAACTCAACGAAATAATCATCCCTCAACGATCGATCAACACAACCATCAATACCAAACAATGGTCCTGGGGATCAACATCCCTCAACGAACAGCCAATACGAATCTCATTATATGAAGCCTCAACATGCAACATATACAACAATTCAACATAATAATTACCCTCATAACTAAACAATACTTAAATTACCTCAAAGTCGAAGACAATATCCTTTCCACGAACAAACATCCCTGAACGAATATACATTATTCAAATAATCGTGAATGAGGTACAGTCCATTAATATCAACAAACCACCATCCCGACATCAATGTCGACACGATAAACTATCCTCGATATACGACATTCCATATCACAGACCAAAGATAACTCACATCTCCGTCTTCACCAAACATATTTAAATCATATACATTATGTTTTAATCCAAACCAACGCACAATATACAAACCATCATCCCGACAATTTACATTTATAATATCATTGCTATATGAATTATAAATGAAATGAAATCAAAATCATTGACTGTCCCAGAGTGAACTCCATGTGACGAATCGAGGCTGAGTCAGTTCGAGTATACTATTCTCATTAGCATACCTATAACGTGTGCTCCCACCAACTGTTAGTGATGACAGGCACTCTACAAGTCAAAGAACACGTTATACAAGTCTTCACGTAAACTTAACGCCCAGTCAAGTTTCATCGACTTGCGAATGATTAAGTATTTGAGCCATAAACCTTTCCAGTGCCGATCCCCTTATCCAATAAGGAGCGGAATGATTTGCTCTCAAATATAAGGGCTATTTTCTGTACATATATTCATGAGTCAATAATACCAATGACTTTCAGTAAATAAAGAAACATTCAATTGCCTTCTGATAATAATTTACATAACACAAGTATGATGCCCTCACTCTAACATCCTATGGGTGGCGTTCTAGGACATACTCCGAACAATCTCCCACTTGCACGCAATGCCACACACTATGGTATCTAATATCCATGTTCTCTAGATGACACTCCAAGCTAATCTGAGTAACTGGCTTGGTCAGTAGATCAGCGACATTATCGGTTGAGTCTACTCTATGAAGTAGAATGTATCCTTTGCGAACAAATTATCTTATGAGATGATACTTCCTCTCAATGTATTTTGTACTGTTGTGAAACCTCGGCTCCTTAGCCTGTGCTACAGCTCCGTCGTTGTCGAAGAAAAGCGAATAGGCAGCTCAGCACACGGTGTCACTTGAAGTTCGCCCAGAAACTTCTTAATCGAAAACCCTTCCTTAGAAGCCTCCGATGCTGCTTGATACTCATCCGGACAGGTGGAATCAGCAGTTGCGCTTTGTTTGGCACTACGCCAAGATACTACTCCTCTTTTAAGAGTAAATATGTAGCTAGAAGTAGACATTGCATCATCTTTCTGTCCTTGGAAGTCTGAATCAGTGAAGCCCATCACATTCAGTTCTACACCACCATATATAAGAACTAGATCTCTAGTCCTTCGCAAGTACTTGAGAATGTTCTTTAAGGCAGTCCAAAAATGTTCCCTACCTGGGTTTACCTGAAAACTACATACCACGCTCACAGCGTGCGCAATGTGAGGTCTCGTACACTATTGCATACATAAGGCTACCCATGGACGAAGCATATGGTATATTACTCATTTCCTTCCGTTTTTCCTCACTTTGAGGACACATCTTCGAGGAGAGTTTTATTCCATGTCGCATCTGTAGGAACCCTCTTTTAGAATCATCCATCTTAAATCGCTTTAAGATCTTATCTATATAGAGGGATTGGGAAAGACCTATCTCTTCGCTCTATCCCGGTAGAGCCGAATACCAAGAATATAGGTAGCTTCTCCCAAGTCTTTCATGGAGAAGTTACTCAAAAGCCAAGCTTTTACAGAACTGAGCATTCCCACATCATTTCCTATTAGTAGAATGTCATCTACATATAGTACTAGGAATGCAATCTTGCTCCCACTAACCCTGTTGTACACACAAGGTTTCTCTTCATTTTGCAAGAAGTCAAACTCTTTGACTGCCTCATCAAAACGAAGGTTCAAACTATGCGAAGCTTGCTTCAGTCCATAAATGGAACGCTGAAGCTTGCACACCTTATGAATATCTACCTCGGACACAAAGCCTTTAGGCTGCTCCATTATATTTCCTCCTCGACGAATCCATTAAGGAAAGCCGTATTTACGTCCATATGCCATATCTCATAATCGTGGTAGGCAGCTATAGCAAGCATCATGCGAATAGACTTGATCATAGCTACGGGCGAGAAGGTATCGTGGTAATCGATCCCTTCTTTATGGGCATAGCCCTTTGCCACAAGCCTGGCCTTATAGGTGTCAACCTTGCCATCCCTATCAGTCTTTCTCTTGTAGATCCACTTGTTCCTAATAGGTACTATGCCCTTGGGGAGGTCTACTAGAGTCCACACCTGATTGACATGCATCGAGTCTATCCCAGCTTCCATAGCTTCACGCCATTTCGCGGAGTCTACATCCACCATCGCTTGGTCATAAGTCGTTGGGTCGGTCTCTTGGTTATAACCTGGAACCTCATGGAGACCCAGCTCCTCCAAGTGCATAAAATCATACCTCTCAGGTAAATGAGACACCCTACTAGACCTACGATGTGGTTGTACTTGTGTTTCAGAAAGTTCGGTTCCGTTTTCTTGTACAGGTGTCTCTTGAGGAGTTTCATTGTATTCTTCCAAAGAAATAATTCTACCTGCTCTGCCTTCATGAATGAACTCATCTTCCAGGAAGTGTGCTTGCAAAGCAACAATAATGTTTTGATCTTCGGGCATGTAGAATAGATAACCCATCGTCCCATATGGGAATCCAATCATGGACCTAGCTTCCAACTTTTCCACCTTAGTCTTCTTGACATAGGCGGGACATCCCCAAATCCTAATATGATTAAGACTTGGTTTCCTACCCTCCCACATCTCATACGGAGTCTTAGGAATGGATTTGTAAGGACATCTATTCAATATATAAGCAGTAGTAAGGAGCGCATAACCCCATAGGTAAATCGGTAAGTCGGTGTAGCTAAGCATGGAACGAACCATGTCCAACAAGGTTCGGTTCCTTCTTTCCGGTACACCATTTAACTAAGGAGTTTCTGGAGGTGTGAGTTGTGACACTATTAAATATTCCTTAAGGAACTCGTCAAACTCTGAACTCATATACTTTCCACCTCGGTCTGACCGAAATACTTTGATATGATTACCAGTTTGTTTTTCATATAGGGCCTTAAATTCCTGGAATTTTCAAAGGCCTCAGATTTGTGTTTCATTAAGTACACATAACCATACCTAGTATGATCATCCGTGAATGTAATGAAAAACTGATATCCATCACGTGATGCTTCCAAAGCACTACCTACGTCGGTATGGACTAATCCAAGTTTATCAGCGGCTCTTTCAAAAGTCTCTGTGAAGGGGAACTTAGTCATTTTGCCTTTAAGGAAAGATTCACAAGCTAGAAAATGATCCGATCCCAATGGACCCATAAATCCATCCTTTTCATTTTGTAAACCTTGGTCTGACCAACATGACCAAGTCTAAGATGCTATTTCAAAACTTGATTAGTATCATCCCTACCACGCTTTCTAGTCATAGTGTTCACAATGACTTTGTTGGTTATGTTAGATGATATAGTCCATTTAACAATGTGGCAGTGCCTACTAATTTATTACGAAAATAAATTTTACAAGAACCATCACCAATGAAAAATGAAAAGCCTTTCTGATCCATGACCATAATGGATACGATGTTCTTATGCCCCTTGGGCAATACAAGTACATCATCTAAAGTTAAAACAAAGCCGGATTTCAAACCCAAAAGAAGTGATCCTTTATCGGTTGCTTCGACACTATGTCCGCTTCCTACAGTAATCATCACTTCCCCAGCTCCAAGTTTCCTACTTTGTTCCAAATCCTGATTCATGGTACAAATGTGAGAACTAGCACCTGAATCTAGTATCCAATAAGTAGAAAATACAGTAGCAGAACAATTTATTTCCAAAACTAAAAGTTCTGTACCTGAAGCGCCATGAAGGATCGGACAGTCTCTTGCCCAGTGGCCCAACTCACTGCATTTGAGACATTCGTCTGACTTCACCTTCTTGCTCTTAGGAACCATCTGGGCCTTGCCCTTACCTATAAAGTCCTTGATTCGTGGACCCATCTGCTTCTTGGTCTTTTTCTTCTTATTCTTGAGAAATCACAAGAGCAGAGTCCTTCATCCGCAGAGTCTTCATCTGAGACTGAGTGGTTATAAGTTTGTTCATCAACCCTGCTAAATTGCAGGCAATCTCATTGCAGTGGAAGTTCATAACAAACTGTGAGAAGGAATCAGGAAGAGACTGCAGGATAAGGTCGGTCTGGAGAGAAGCATGCATCCAAAAATCAAGAGCCACCAATCTCTCGATCATATAGATCATTTTGAGGACGTAACTTTCTCACCTTCCTTCATCCTGGCACTGAACAGTTGCTTGGATAACTCATATCTAGCAGTTCGACTGTGCTCACCATAAAGCTCGGTTAAGTGAGATAAAATCTGCCTAGCAGAAGTCATTTTCTCATGAGCTCTCTGAAGCTCATTAGACATAGATTCCATCATATATCCACGGACTCTAATGTCATCCTTAACCCACTTTTTGCAGTTTTGAACATCTTCCTGACTGGCCCTGGTCCGCACCGGAGCTGCTGGAATGTTCGCCTCCAAGACGTATCCCAGCGCCTCCATACTGAGGACTATCATCACGTTGCGAAGCCAATCCACAAAGTTAGGCCCGTTTAAGGTGTTCTTTTCAAGTAGAATTGTAAACGGGTTCATAGTCATTTTGAGAGTTGATATTTTGTTTGTCTGCATTAAGTACGACAGATTGATTAGTGACTCTTTCAATTATGATACGAGTTTAGAATTAAGGTCTTTTCTATTCTTTTAACCCAGCTCCCACTACTTTTATCGAAATAACACACTCCCTTGTGAAATCCGGAAGTATTTGTTTGCATTACTTCATAGTGGTGATCGAGTTCTTTATAAATTTTAATAGAGGGCCACCGAACATGTTCCTAATCTATCAATCTTGATAAAGTGGTGTCCAACATAAACCCATCTAATGGATTATTCGAACTTATTTTTCCCCTTTTTCACTCCCCTCAACCTATACGGTTTCTATAGTTCATGAACAAATTAAGTTTACACCATCGACGCTTATCAGTTTCGCAATTGAATCTTATCCGGCAACCTAACATGTTTCTAGGGATAAAATTTGCTCCAACTGAAGGCATCCAATGCACTCTAGGAATTTATCGACCCTACCCGAATCACTACCCCGATAACTCGGAAGCATAACACATCCGGTTTGGATTTCAATTTTCCAAGAGCTCGACAGAGGGAAGGAAAAACCTTGAAACCTTTTAAACTTAATATTTTGACGTGGAAGAATTTTCGCGATTAATGTTACACTTTGCACATTAATTCATTTAAGCGCGTTTGTAGCATTCATTCCATATGAACAAAACATACACAACCTAGTTGCTACCAACATGTAGTTCATGGACCGTTCCTAGAACAAAACATCGTAATCTAATTACATGTCTTCAGTCTTGAACCTTCGTCTTCTTGAACGGGTCTTCCTCCGGTCTTCGTCATTGTATATAAATTTTACATTAAAATTGCATTCTAAATACATATTTCTCTAGTAAAATAAATAGGCTCAAAACAGCATTTACAACTCAACCGAAAACAATCGATTCAAAACTAAGTCCATGAAATACATCACCATTCACAAGCATTCATCCAATAAGCACTAATAAAATGGAAAAACGTTCATTCATAATTCGGTTAATCAAAACCATTCCAACAAATCAAGTTGCCCACTTTAAAATGAAATACCATATTCTATTTTAATCAAATTATATCCAATATAAGATGCAGGAGATTAATTTTTATGAAAAGGACGGAAAAATGAGCCCGGACAGTGCTAGGATAGTGCCCGGATCGTGATCGGAGCACACTGGATCGCGATCCAAAGTCCAGACCGTGATCCCAAGAGGGCAAACCGCACGGCAGTACCATTTTGGCCTAGCCAAAATCAGCATTGCTCTCGGTTCCATCCAATGGCAATCCGAGGCTTGATATTCGACCGAATATCCGATATCAATATTTTTCGACTTTCATATCTTCAATATGAAGCATATTTCCAAGAATACAAGATTTATATTTTTGATATGAATTTACGAAAAAACGCAACTACAACGAACAAACAAACATATACAATGATTAAACATTTATGATTCCAAATCATAAATCATTCAACCAAGCATTCCAAATAATAATATCGTATATAAGATCGCAAGACCTCACTCTGATACCACTGTTGGGATTCGCACACCAAAAATTAAGGGCGCATCGGAAGCGAGAAACAAGAAGTTTAACACCCAATCCCTCAAGAGGATCGATTCAAGCTATGTATATATGAATATAAAACGAACAAAGAGGAAGATATGATATCATACTCTTGTATTCCATTGATTTAAATCGTTGAGAAGATGATGTCCCTTACGAATCCAATCCACAACAAGCTCTTGGATGATCCAAATCCGAAATCACCGCGTCTCTAATTGCCACGCGCCAGAGAAATGATCGGAACGACTTTCACTTTGTTGTACTCTTAGGACACGGCTAGAACAAAGTGATAGGAGATTTTAATATTATATATAACACTCTAAGCGTGTATATATATATATATATATATATTTCCTCTCTCTTTTTCTCTCATTTTTTCTCTAAGAAAAATTTGAAGATGATGTGATTGAAGAATGAAGAAGACAACTAAAGTCGCTCTCTCTCTCTATTTCAATGAGAATGAACCGTATAGTGCCAATAAAAGAGGGGGGGAAGACTTTTATTAACATGTCTTCACATTCATTCACCTAAACTTGTCCCCTTAACAATAAACATCTAATATTTATTAATACATCACAAGATGCCTTTGATTTAAAAAATCAAAAGTCTTCCACCATGAAAGATGGAAGAAACAACATCTTGTCAAGATATGTGGGGGGGGGGATATTTAAAGATTTAGGGAGTTTGGTTCGTTTCGAACTCCCGCAAGTCCAATCCAATAAACTCCATTCCATCTCGATGTATTTATATCAATCAATTAATACAATTAATCAATTATATCAAATACAATATATAATTCATTTATCTAAGAAATAATTATACATGTGAATCAAATTAACACCTAGTAATTTATTTAATTCATTAGGCTATAAATTAATTTATCTAATAAATTAATTTAGACATCTAACGAGATCAATTAGCTCTTGTGTATCTAATACAACTAGCTCCAATGCTTTGGGCAAAGACTTATGATCTAATCTGCCAATAACTGCATAGGACATATACTTGTTCACTGACAGGAGAAAGAATCCTATCTTGGTATTTAGTAGAACCTCCTACTTACCCGTCAAGATGCATGTTGAGGTTGACCCCCACCTTTCGGTTTTTTGGGTCGAACTACTCTAGTGAAAATCTCAACGTCACATGCACATACCTACTAAATCCTCAACTCGAAGGTTCACGAATACCTATCATAACCTTTCGATTCCGTCATTGACTGTCCCGGAGTGAATTCCGTGTGATGAATCGAGGGTGAGTCGGCTCCAGTATACTAATCTCATTAGCATACATATAACGTGTGCTGCCACTAACTGTTAGTGATGACAAGCACTCTACAAGTCAAAGAACACGTTATACAAGTCTTCACATAAACTTAACGCCCAGTCAAGTTTCATCGACTTGCGAACGATTAAGTATTTGAGCCACAAACCTTTCCAGTGCCGATCCCCTTATCTAATAAGTAAGGGAATGTTTTGCTATCAAATATAAGGACTAGTTTCTGTATACGAGTCAGGAATACCAATGACTTTCACTAAATAAAGAAACATTCAATTGGCTTCTGATAATAATTTACATAACAACAAGTACGATGCTCTCACGCTAACGTCCTATGAGTGGCATTGGAGGGCATACTCCTAACAAGAATAAAAGTCTCGGTCCTCATGTCCCTGTGGCAAGGTGCTGAGGTCCCTGCCTCCATGTCTAACCCATCCTGAGCATGAGGATAGCAGCAAGAACCACATGGCTGGGTAGAGGTGTAGCTGGCCTCTCTAGCAAAGCTCCCCTAGCATATGGTCGATACACGCAAGCTCCAGGGGGTGGTGCACGGTGCTGGAGGTACTGATAGGTGATCCGAATAGCAAAGGCCACAAAATCTCCAGACGGTACTAAAGTGGGCTCACACAAAAAGATAAAGTAATATGAGACTGCAGCAGCCCACTCCTTCCACTCGATCGGAAGGAGATCGATAAGGCGCTGAATTCCCTCGTAGTCTGAGACACCATGAGGAGGACCTAGGCACCAGGTCGCCTCGAGGTCTGCCATGCATTGGGCTATGGTGGCACACGTGCCTCGATACATGCTGCGGAAAGCCTCCACAAGGTCGCACGGTGTCTGCCTTCTCCTCATTGACTTCTGCGGCGGCGTATTCGTGGTCGCCATCCTCTGAAGAATGTATACGAATAATACATCAACGTCTCAACATAATAGAACAACTCTACTAAAGGGTTCTCAGAAGAAGAATATAATCTCATCCATTCTGTCACGTCCCCTTATCCCTAAGGATGGCACATCCAGGGCGTGACTTGGGGTAGGAATTAAGAAACAGTTAAGAGAGGGGGAAACATAAGTTTCATAAGGATTAGGGGTGAATTTCCACCAATAACCTATCAAGGCATCATGAAGGGGAATCAATCCCATGGGAATGGCTTAGAATTCATGGTGAGAATACATGGCAATGATAATAGCCATGAAGTTTAGGAAAGGCTTCATAGTACATTACAAACGATGCGACTTAGAAAATAAAATCAGAAAGAGTGTTTACAGCGGAAAAACATGGTTGGTTATATATATGAAGATATGTAACCAGGGATTAGTATCGTTTGTAGACAAAAGACTTCCACTCAACACCCTCTGTCACATCCCCTGCTCAACCTGCACATTTTAAAATATATACAGGGCTGAGTACAACGTACTCCGTGAACATATTGCCAAAACATAAAACATGATTTCATATTTATCATCATGCATATAAGAGGTAACACATGAGGTTTTAAGAATATCCCATGTTTACTAAATCATTCCATTTCATTGCATATATCATCAAATTCACCATATCTATAATTTACGCCGGGGAAGCTGGCCACCTCCTCTGAATGTTATAGATCGGCCACTCCGAAAATAGCTCACAATCCCGAGTACTGTGTACACTAACCCTAGCCAACGACCTTTGAGTAGCTCAGGATCTGATCATTTTATAGGTTGACAAGCCAACAGTGATAGGTTCATAAGAATCCACATAAAAGTTTTTATGAATCATAATCATTGAACATAACTTGCTACTAAAACCTTTCATCAAAATAGAGCAAAGCTCAAATCATTTTTGTATAGAAAGCCCACATAATTATTTCGTGTAGAAAGCCCACATAATCATTTCGTGTAGAAAGCCCACATAATCATTTCATGTAGAAAACCCACATAATCATTTCGTGTAGAAAGCCCACCATATTTATTTTTTTATAGAAAGCCAACCTGGACAAGTAATAACGCAAGCAAAAATGATTCTCGATCAAGCTTAATGAAGTCTAACGGACAACGGACTCGATCTACATGTTTGGACTTTAGAGTTTGCATTCGACTTAAGTTTAATAATGAAAGCTATGATTTTATTAGAGAACCTAACTGACCATATAACAAATAAAGATACTAACAACGGTAACCGACACTTGATTCCGTTACACATTCTTTGGTTCGAAAACCATCATCAAATACTTAACATAGTAAAAAACATAATGTGCACAACAGCTTGAAAGAATTAGAATTATGTAATCGCACCCTAAGAAATAGACCGTGTATCTTATATTACTGGAAATCCACTGAAGTATAGTTTCATGTCCATTTTACGGATCTCAAAAATATTAACCGTGGAGAAAGTTATGGCCGTTTTGATGAAGTGTATCTAAACTGCCAATTTCCGGCGAAAATTGGGAAAAACGTCATATTAATATAGAGCTGGTTTCTAGCAACGAAAATCCTAAACATATAAACTCTAGTCATGAAAATCATACTTATAAGACATACAAGCATGCTTCTCGACACTATGAACTCCATGTTATAATCTTTTCTTTTGAAAAATGACTACTAACTCATTTTTATTTTCCAACATTAAACATTAAAACACCATTAACATCAAGTATCATCAACATCAAATATCACCAACATCAAACAACACATTTAATCTATGCTCATATTGATAATCAAAGGTTTGGTTCTAATATGCATATGACCTAAACATGATTTTAAAATCCTCAATACATAACATGCTCTTTAACTACATCAACTTTAATATTTAACGTACTTTCAACTTCATAAATCTAACCTCACGTCTTTATTTTCAAATAAATTTCTAAAACATTTTGAAAAAATCTAGTAAAAACATATTATGTACTCCTTTCATACATCATCACAATTATCAAGTTACTTTTGAACTTATATCAAGACATCAAGAACTAGGCATGATTCTTCCTTACTGTCAAAATACCAAACATCACTAGTAGTAAAGTTATCATATGTAACACACATAAAGTGTTATATAAATGCTCTAAAATGTTACTATAGCTCATAGGTAACACTTTTGTAGGTGATACTCCTGCCCCTGCTCCCTATGCTCTTAGGTAACACTTTTGACCATTTTTGATAACATTTTAACAAGGGTTCTATTAACTAATTTTATGTAGCACTTTATAGTTATATTTTGTAGCACTTCCAAAGTGTTCTCCAAATTCTATAGGTAAAACTATTTTACTATTTAGTAACATTTTCTAATATATTTAAGAACATTATTTGTAATGCCCAGATAATTATCGTGTATTTTTCCTGTATTCGAACTTGTGATATTCGATTATATGGTATTATTAATCGAAGTGTGGCTTTCCATATTCGTATCCCTGCGTTTTGTATTTCCAAACATTCTTGCATGCATGCTTCTGCACGTCATAACGTGCGCTAGGTGATAAGCATAATGTACGCTACGTATGGAAGATAACGTACGTTATAGTGGTGGCATAACGTACGTAAGCTTCAGTCAATTCGAGATCAGGCAAAGGTCGGCGTGTGGGGGCCGGTGAAGATTCGTGGATATGCTCCGAGTGAACCTGGACGGCTTTCCAGCTAAGCAAGTCAACAGGTCTTAACATACGTTAGGTTGGATAGTTAACGTACGCTAAGTACACGGTGTTACGTACGTAAACTACTCTGACAACGTACGTAAATGAAGCTAGAATCGAGTCAGTGAGCTATGGCCAGACGTTAACGTATACTAAGGCTTGAGAATAGCGTACGCTAAGGTTTTTACGTACGTAATGGAATGTAGATAACGTACGTAATGGTTAGAGTTCTATTTATAGCCCTCAACCTCCATTTCATTTCCTCCTCACTCCTTGGCCGATTTTTGCAATCTGAGAACTCCACAGCTGTAACACCCCAAATTAGGCGGATATTACAGTGCCGTGGACCCCCGACTGGGACCCACTAGGCGAATGAAAATGAATGAATTACACAGGGTAAATGTAGTACCGAACCACATTACAACAATAATTACTCCGATGAGGAGTTTCATACAACACACCCAGGATAATACAGAATACATGTATATTTTATATGGAGATAAAATATACAACACTGAGTGAAATGAGTATTCAAACGGAATGTCTGCAGCGGAATAAATGAAGGAAACATAAATGACTGAAAAGACTGGGGACCCCTTCTAGTATCATTGGGACTCCTCGCCGTCAACGTGCTCTCCCCGTGCTTTCGCCTTGCCATGACCTGAAAAACAAAATCCCCCAACGAGGTCAGTTAAACAGAACAACAATCCTCAAGAGTTGAATACACATAATCCTGTCGAAACATACGCAATCAAACATGCTATATGAATCAACTCACAGTACGGCTCGAAGGAATGGTGCCACACTACGTCCGGGATGGAAATATGTCCGTGCACAAGCCACCAACGAGTATCGATCGAATACACGTGTGGTCTTGTACCTAATCAGTCTCACGAAGCAATCGACTCGTGTGCACAGTCCAATGTGAGGCCAACAACCAACACACGACTTAAATGTGCCCGACATGAAAATCCTACACATACCAATCGCACGCCAAGATGACTGGAATGCCACGATATAACAAAAGTGACATCGAAAATGAATAATGACTCACCAAGATGAAATGATGGTGAAATGAATGATAGCTCAATGAAATGATTGGAACCGTCGTTCCTCGTGAATGAAGTAATTAGGTGACAATTACATGTTTTAAAACGGTTAGTACCTTATGAATGAATTACGATTATGAATGAACAACAACAAAAGGAATGAATATCCTTTTAACTGAGTAAGAATTAATTTACACAACACTGGTGACAATTATCCTTCCACGAACAACGTCCTAATTGAGATATCGGTCGCTCGAACAACCTTGAATAATATAATTACCAACAATCCATTCAATATACGAATCAAACACGAATATAACGAACTCAAAACGTCGATACGATTAAACCAAGTTCATTGGGGCATTATATCGAACACTTTGTGGCCAAACTTCGATTGTTTATAACCAAACCTCAATAATACCAACATCAAATCCCCAAGAAGTGTTTCAAACCAACAAAACATCTTCAATACGATCAATAATCCATTATGAATATCCAAAATCGTGATTTCAACAACAACTAATCGAAAACCCCAAATCCAACACAATATTCAAAGTGTTCTTGAATAATCCTTCAATAATCCAATGAATAATCAAACATGTCCATAATCATGCGTATATCACTTCATACAATACGATCTTAACATCCAAAACATCATATCTCAATAGAAAATCGAAATCCAAGAGGTTTGATGAATATTACCTTTGAAGATACAAGTACTTTAATCCGATGAAATCGCGTTAGATCCACAATCCGAGCTTCACAACCGAATGAAACACATTATAAATTTGGCTCAACGCCGGAGGTAAGGCCAAACGATAAGCTAGCTCGCCTACTCATTCCAAAATCTCAAACGGTCCAATAAATCTTGGACTCAACTTTCCCCGCTTCCCGAAATGGAAGATACCTCAACTCGGGGATACCTTGACCAACACGTGGTCACCTGTCTCGAACTCTAATGGCCGGCGACGATTGTCTACATAAGATTTCTGTCGACTCTGAGCGGTCAACAAACGACTCCTGATCAAAGCTACCTTCTCACGGACGGCTATAAGCATATCGGGCTAAGTGCCGATTGATTCGGATAGGTCTTCCCAACACAAAGGAGATCGACAAAGATGACCGTATAAGGCCTCGTAAGGTGCTATCTTAATCGAAGCATGCCAACTATTATTATACGTGAACTCAATCAATGGTAGTTGGGCTTCCCAATCGTCTTTCCAATCGAGGACGCATGCCCTCAACATGTCCTCTAATGTCTGAATAGTTCTCTCTGATTGTCCGTCGGACTGAGGGTGAAAAGATGTGCTGAAATTAAGCTGAGTTCCCATGGCACGATGAACTGATTTCCAAAAATGAGACACGAATCGCCCGTCATGATCAAAAACGATACTCTTAGGAGTACCGTGCAGTCTCACTACCTCTTTGATGAACAGCTGGGCAAGTCTCTCGGGACCCCACGTATCCTTAATCTCAAGGAAATGAGCTGATTAGTTAAGCGGTCCACAATCACCCAGATCGTATTCATGCCACGATGACTCGTTGGCAAACTCGTGATGAAATCCATAGAAATGTCTTCCCACTTCCACTCTGGAATAGGGAGAGGTTTCAGTATACCCGCCGGTCGCTGATGTTCAATCTTGACTTGTTGACAGGTTAAGCATCTCGAAACAAATTTTGCGACTTCTCGCTTCATATTACTCCACCAGTAATTTTGTTTCAAGTCCTTGTACATCTTGCTAGACCCCGGATGAACAGAATAAGGGGTAGCATGAGCTTCTCCCAAAATCGAGTTTTTCAACTCGTCATTCGCCGGTACGCATAACCGATTCTTAAAACCCAAAAATCCATCCTTGTGGATCACAAAGCCAGGGGCTTTCCCCTAGGACACATCCTCACGGATGCGCAACAGTGATGGGTCTGAACCCTGATTCTCTGTGATTGCCTCCTCAAGTGACGATGAAATCTTTAACATGTAAAGTTGCCCTTGTACTCGCTGAAGCCAGACCTTGATCTCAGGTCTAAGGAATTCCTGCTGAAGCTCCTTCTGAACTATTAAATGAGCAAGCATCTGCTCCTGAACGGACTTAAGACTCAAGGCATCGGCGACAACGTTCGCCTTGCCCGGGTGGTAAAGGATCTCGATATCGTAATCTTTGATTAGTTCCAACCACCGTCTCTGTCGCATATTTAACTCCTTCTGAGTAAATATATACTTTAAACTCTTATAATCTATGAATATCTGACAAGTAACGCCATAAAGGTAATGACGCCAGATTTTCAAAGCGAACACCACGGCTGCTAGCTCCAGGTCATGGGTCGGATAATTAACCTTGTAAGGTCTCAATTGCCATGAAGCATAGGCAATAACCTTCCCATTCTGCATGAGCACACATCCGAGACCCTGTCTGGACGCATCACTATAAACCACAAATCCTTCCGTCCCTTGCGGCAAGGAAAGTACAGGTGCTGACATTAACCGGCTCTTGAGTTCCTCAAAACTCCATTGACACGCGTCGGACCACGTGTATTTCTTATCCTTTCGCAAAAGGTTCGTCAAGGGTTGAGCGATTTTAGAAAATCCTTCCAAAAACCGCCGATAATAACCGGCTAATCCGAGAAAGCTTCGGATTTCCTTAACATTCTTCGGAGGTAACCAATCTTGGATAACCTCTATCTTCTGAGGATCAACACGCACTCCATCTGATGAAATTACATGTCCGATAAAAGTCACTTCGGACATCCAGAACTCACATTTGGAAAACTTTCCATAAAGTTGCTCTCATCTTAACACGTCGAGAACCTAATGAAGATGAACCTCGTGTTCCTCTCGGTTACGAGAATAAATCAAAATGTCATCGATGAAGACAACAACAAACTGATCCAAAAAGTCGATGAAAACCCGATCATTAAATCTATGAATACCGCAGGTGCATTAGTCAATCCAAATGGCATAACCACCAACTCATAATGACCATAGCGTGTTCAAAACACCGTCCTCGCGATATCCGACTCTCGAATCCGCAACTGATGATATCCAGATCTTAAGTCGATCTTGGAAAATACTGAAGCTCCCTGAAGTTGATCCAAAAGATCATTGATACGGGGTAAAGGATACTTATTCTTGATCGTCACCCGGTTCAATTCCCGGTAATCAATACACAAGCGGAACGAACCATCCTTCTTCTTGACAAACAACACTGGTGCTCCCCACGGGGACGCACTCGGACGGATATAACCTTTCTCGAACAACTCCTCAAGTTGGTTCCTTAATTCCTGCATTTCGGTCGGGGCCATCCGGTACGGTTCCTTCGATATTGGGGACGTACCAGGCTCCAACTCAATCATGAATTCCACATCTCTCTGTGGAGGCAAACCGGGTAACTCGTCTGGAAAACATCGGCATATTCCCTCACTACTGGAATATCCGTCAACATTACTGATGATTTCTCGGTTTTGGTCATATAGCACCAATAACCAACACACCCGTGATTGAGTAATTTCACTGCTTTCATCAAGTTAATGACCTTACCAGAACAGCCGGGATTACCTCCCTGAAAAACACATTCAACCCCATCATCTGAAATGA
Source organism: Orobanche coerulescens (assembly GCA_033398695.1). NCBI lineage: Eukaryota > Viridiplantae > Streptophyta > Magnoliopsida > Lamiales > Orobanchaceae > Orobanche > Orobanche coerulescens. Next base: position 116,772,563 of record CM065802.1, on the reverse strand, counting down.
TAGTGACCATACGCTTACGGACACTGATGATGGCATCGTTACGATCCATCCAATCAATACCCAAAATGACTTCGTCTCTTGGTAAATCTACCACGATTAGGTCTGCTAGCCATACACGGCCCTGAAGCTGAATCGGACAATTCTGAATCTCACGATTTTCGATAATTCGTCTACCATCAGGTAGACCAATGACATATGGCTCACAACTAGTAGCACTACCTACATGTAGTCTACTCAAACATGACTCGGAAATGAATGAATGTGATGAACCAGTATAAAAAAGGGTACACACAGGTTGAGATAGAATATCGAGTGTACCTGAGATCATTCGGGCCTATGGATCGTCGGTCTTCTTCATCTCGTAAATTCGGGGCTTTCCGGCCCCCGAACCAGACGCTCCCGTCTGATAGCTCTTGGCTCCGCCTGTGTTAGCTCCTGTCGTCTTGAAAGACGCTGACTGAGTGGCCTAATTCTGCACCACTGAATGTCCTGGGTCCTGAGATGACGCCGGAGTGGGTTTAGAGTCCCTTCGGCAAAAACGGGCCCTATGCCCAGCAATTCCACAGTTATGGCACGTGATAGTCTGTTTCGGACATTTGGTGCTGAAATGACCCTGTTCTTCACAGTTGAAATAGGTGACAGCCGAACTGGCCACTCGTGACTGAGATTCCACGGGTTTAGGCGCCATAGGAGGTCGCTCAAAAAAGGTAGAGCCCGCACGTGGTTTCTTGAAAGTGGTCTGACTGCCGTTAGACTGATTACGGTTCTTAGACTTCTTGCCAGCAGATAAAGGTTGTTGCTTAGCAATCTCGTTAGCAGTAAGCTCGTAAGTAAGAGCTTTCTCGATGAATTCGGCCAGAGTGGTACAATTAGGATTAAGCAACTGTATTATTCAGATTTGTGATCTTAATTATTGGAGTATGATATTTCTTTCGTTGGTAACTTTGTACATAAGTATATCAACATGCAAAATTTCTCATGCAAACTCGTGATAGCACACGCTAAGAATGTAGCTTAACACACGCTATCGGCTACTACTAGCGCACGCTACATATGTAGGAGTTGCGTGCGCTAGGCACTCAATTATTGAGCTGGGTGGCTAGCACATGCGCCAGCCGGACGTAGGACCGGATAAGATTCCCGCAGACGAACCGGGACAATTTTGGAGTCAACTCTTATTAGCGCGCGCTAAGGATGTGTAGGTAGCGTGCGCTAATCTGCTTTTGTACAGAAAGTTTATATATGGGCCAGCACTCCATTTTATTCTCATTTCCTTCGTTCACCTTTCGTTTTTGAGAGACTAGAGAGCATATCATCTTCCTTAGACACACTTATAACACATCCACTTGATCATTGGACATTGAATACTTCTTGTGATTGATCATTGAAGAGAAGTAGCACCTTGGAGTGGCATATAACCAACCGGAGTCAGATTCTAACTTTAGAGTTCAGTGATTTCGTCATATTAAGGTATGTTGATTCTATCACCAACTCTAGATTCGTGTTATGGAGAATGAGATGATCATGATAGCAAAATATTGAGTTTCTTGGGTGAATTATCCAAACCACTTCATGTTTGGAATATCGAGATAATTATGCCTTAAGTACCTTGATTATGAACATCATGATTCGAATCTTATTATAATGAATAAGTAGAGGAAGCTTCTATCATTGGTAATCCGAATCTAGTAGGTGTATTCATAGCAATCTTGGACTTGACTTTAACATCATTATTGTTATACGAATCTAAAGGATTGATCATGGACGGATTTATCTTGTAAAGATGGAATGTTAATCAAACTACAGAATGATAGTTTTTGATTGAGATAAAGGTGTTGAAATCGGCCGATAAGCCTTCCGAATTATCGCATGAAGAATTGTGATCGAAATGGAATATGGTTTCATAATAGTATACATATTCTTGAATCCAAAGTTGTTGTTATCTGTAGGATCATTCATAACCGTATAAACATGATATTCATGGAGGTAACATGAATTAACACTGAAGATTTCATTGGTTTGATCATGTTGAGATCAGTCTACTGCCCTGTAGTAAACTGCCATGCACAGTTAGCGCACGCTAAGCTATGTAAATTAACGTGCGCTATCGATCATGAGTTAACGTACGCTACGTTTGGTACGTAACGTACGTTAGGCCATCAGACGAGTCAGTCGGCTGATCAGTGAAGTACTGACCATGCATAGTTAGCGTACGCTAGGCTTTGTTGTTTGCGTGCGCTATCGAGCAGACTTAACGCACGCTACACAGAGTACTTAGCGTGCGCTAAGCAGTTCAGGAAGATTACATTTTATGAGCTTTTGGCCGTAAATCGAATTGTTAGACATTCGTACGACGTGAGATAAATTCTATATTATTTCTTTTGTTAAGGTTCGAGCTTGTTACGTGATTGATTGAGGGGGGCGACCTTCGAGTGTTCGTTTTCGTGGAAGTATTGTTCTTGTCTTCGAATCGAGGCAAGTACCTTATTTGTTTTATGTATTAATGTTGTACATATTGTCGTACATGTATGTCGTTGTTGTATGTCCACCTCGTGTTGGTCCGACGGGATCATCGGGGGATCTATGCTAGCGTGCGCTGGATCATCGGATGGGTTTTTCCACCACGGGTTGGTCTGACGGGATCATCGTGGGTTCTAGGCAGTGAACGCTGGATCGTCGGAATTACCATGTGTATGTTGTGATATCATGTTGTGATTATCAGTTATGTATGTCATTTATGAGTTTCTCGTAGGAGAAGACTTGTTGGTATTTTTGTCGTTTACATTCTTCGTGAGATATGAATAATATGTTGTGGTACTTGTACTAGCATCGTTGTGATAACCCCTTCGGGGGTGAACATTTTGTTTATGTTCAGGATCCAGGAGAGCGGGAAAACAACCACTGGAGCTGCATGACAACGAGGGTGCAGAGTGATGTTCCGGCCGGGTTTATTTGTCTGTTGTTTATTGGTTATTTCAATAAGTACTCGAGTACGAAGTCGATTATGATGAATTTGAATTTGGCGATGTATTAATAAGTTTCTGTTGAACATTAGTATTTTCAGTATTTGGTCAGAACTGTTGTATCTTAATTCCATTATTTCCATTCGTTAGTACCTCTTAATATCTGTTCAATTCTCCAGCCTTGTAAATCCTTATGTAAAGAATTTACGGCGCTGTAATATTCCTGAATATATCGGGGGTGTTACAAAATATGGTATCGGAGCTAAGATTATGGATATCTTGGCAATTGGGTTAAAATAGGGGTCATTGATGTCTTTTGAGGTAACCGGCCGCGAATAACATCACTGTACTGCCTATGTCTTTGTGCGGGCGGTGGTTGTAAGTTCCTAAACTCTATCTCATCTTTTACAAGTTATATTCCTTTGTACTTGAGCATTTGAATGGTATTGTTTCCGGTATATTGAGTATTTATGCTTACAGTATGTTGAGAGGCCGACGTGGATGTGGTCGCGGTCGCGGACGCGGACGAAGGAATGCAGAAAGGGAAGCGTCGCCTTCAAATCAAGCCAGTCATAGCTCAGGCGAGCCACAACGATCTATCAATAACGAACCGGAACCTGCTGTACCAGAGATCCATCGTCAAGTGGTGAACCAGATGGCACAGTTCGCCCAATCCGTGGACCGAATGCAAGTGGCGGTGGGACTACAGCAGGGAGAGAGACAGCAAGGGATCGCAGACATGGGAAATCGAGGTGACCGGTGGCTGCAAGAGGTGGTGAAGATGCAACCACCCAAATTCGACGGTATTTCTAAGACTCCCACCTGGGACTATTGGTTGAAGGAACTGGAGAAAATCTTTACCGTAATTAACTGCCCAGACGACCAGAGAGCCTCTATCGCTCAATACTTTCTGATAGGGGAAGCGTCCGAATGGTGGGAAGCCGTCCGGCGTGTAGACCATGATGCTGATTGGACAGAGTTTAAATTAATGATGGAAGCTCAGTACTGCCCTCGTCCTGTGAGGGAAGCTAAGGTTCGGGAGTTTTTCTCTGCTCAGCCTTCAGATGTGCCAGTATCTCAGGCAATTAAGACGTTTAACCAGCATGTGGCATTTGTTCGATATCTGGTCAGAACAGATGCAGAAATGATGATCCATTTTGATATGAGGATGAAACCAGAAATCCAGAGGTACATATCCGGTTTTGAATGTACTACACTCCGTCAATACCAGGATAAGGCGTTGGCGTATGAGATCAAGGAAGCAGCTATGGAGAAATTTACGGAATCCAAGAAGCAGAAAGTCTCTGGTACTTCTACAGAGCACAAGAGTAGCGGGCCCCGCAAGGCCCAGTCATCTTTTCATTCTTTCAAGAAACCTCCGGACCCAGTTAGGAGCGGAAAGAACTTCGGAGCAACATCAACCATGACTGATGTTACCAGGAAATGCTTTAACTGTGCCCAGACGGGGCACTATCGATGGAATTGCCCCCTACCTGCTGTGACTTGTTTTGATTGTAGTCGAGAGGGACATCGTGCGGTGTTTTGTGAAGAGGCTGTAAAGTCTTTTAGAGCCCGTACACCACAATACCCGTAAGGAAGCCGATTCAACAGACGCAGCAAAGTGTTCAGATGCCTCAGAATTTTGGCCACGGGCGAGGCACAGGACAGTGGGACCGAAAGGGTACATCGAGTGCCGGATCTGTTCCCCCATGTCTGTACGAGATAAGGAGAATAGACGATCAGGATGCTGCTGTTGCATCAGGTACTGTGCAGATCCTTTCCCAGCCAGTTAGCGTTTTATTCGACACAGGAGCTACGCATTCTTTTATATCATTATCTTGTGTAAATCGTTTGAATATTTCTGGTTTTCATACTTGTGAACCTTATGTTGTTGGTTTACCGAGTGGAGAGAGGATTGTCGGGAACTTAGAAACCAGAAATTTCCCTGTATCATTTTGAGGCAGAGAGTGGCTCTCAAATTTGATTGTGATAGAAATGCAAGGAGACGACCTGATACTCGGAGACGATTGGCTTAATCGATATGGAGCAATTGTAAACTACCGAAGGAGGAATATCTCGCTGATCGCTGACGATGGTTCCGAAATACTGTTTGAGGGATGGAAACCAGGAATGTCAGGAAAGTTGATCAAAGAGATGAAAGCTGCCAAATTGTTGAAACAGGGCTGCACCGTATAGTGGTGCTATGCAATGAAAAAAGAAGACGAAATTATGGAACTTATATCCATTCCTGTTGTGAACGAATTTCCAGATGTATTTCCTGATGAGTTACCTGGACTACCTCCACGAAGGGATGTAGAATTTACCATTGAACTGGAACCCGGAGCTACACCAATTTCTAAGGCGCCGTATCGTATGGCACCTACTGAGATGTACGAACTGAAGAAGCAGCTAGAGGAGTTACTGGACAAAGGCTATATCCAGCCAAGCGTTTCGCCTTGGGGAGCGCCAGTTCTTTTTGTTCGGAAGAAGGATAGATCGCTTCGACTGTGTATTGACTATCGAGAGCTGAATAAAATGACGATTAAGAACAAGTATCCATTACCACGGATTGATGATCTGTTTGACCAATTGCAAGGAGCAACAGTATTTTCTAAAATCGATCTGAGATCAGGATATCATCAGCTGAGGATTAAGGAATCTGATGTTCAAATCGCTCGTAACTCGTTACGGACACTATGAGTTTGTAGTTATGCCGTTTGGTGTCACTAATGCACCTGCTGTATTCATGCAATTGATGAACCGAGTGTTCATCGAATATTTGGATAAATTTGTGGTCGTGTTCATTGATGACATTCTAGTGTATTCTAAGAACCCAGAAGAGCATGCACAGCATTTGCGGATTGTATTAGAACTTTTAACAAGCGAGCAACTGTACGCCAAACTCTCTAAGTGTGAATTCTGGCTAAAGGAAGTAATGTTCCTCGGTCATGTGGTATCAGCTGAAGGAGTCCGAGTAGATCCTCAGAAGATTGAAGTGGTTTTGGATTGGAAGCCTCCAAAGAACGTGAAAGAAGTCCGAAGTTTCTTAGGACTTGCTGGGTATTATCGTCGGTTCGTGGAAGGGTTTTCCAAAATTTCCCGCCCACTTACTCGACTCCTGCAGAAAACTTAAAAGTTTGAGTGGAACGAGTTGTGTCAGATTAGCTTTGATGAATTGAAGAAGAGATTGACGACGGCGCCGATTCTATCACTTCCACAGGGAACTGGAGGATTTATAGTTTACAGTGATGCTTCGAGCCAAGGGCTCGGATGCGTATTGCTGCAGAATGATATGGTGAACGCTTATGCGTCGCGACAGCTAAAACCTTATGAAGTGAATTACCCAACGCACGATTTGGAGCTGGCAGCAGTGATTTTTGCTTTGAAAATCTGGAGGCATTATCTATATGGGACTCGCTGTCAGATCTTTACGGATCACAAGAGTCTCAAATACATCTTCAGTCAGAAAGAGTTGAACATGCGGCAAAGAAGATGGTTAGAACTAATTAAGGACTATGACTTGGAGATTTTGTATCATCCGGGCAAAGCGAATGTAGTGGCTGATGCACTCAGCTGCAAGCCTATTTCTATTCAGATGCTGGAGACTCTGACCTCCGAACTTAGCCTTCAGCGAGAGATGATTCGAGAAGGAATTGAAGTGTGGTTAAAAAGAGTCCAAGGACAACTGTGTGTGATGGAAATAACTTCATCATTAACCGAAGAAATCAAATCTAGACAGGCAGATGATCCTCTGATGATTCGGTTTTGTGATGAAGTGATCAAGGGAAAGGCCCCCGGATTCCTAATTCATGATGATGGAGTTTTGAGATTTCAGAACCGACTCTGCGTTCCTAATATCGATGTTTTGAAACAGACGATTATGAAGAAAGCCCACAGCACGCCCAATTCTATCCACCTGGGCACCATTAAGATGTATAAGGACCTGAAATAGAACTTTTGGTGGGGCAACATGAAGAAAGAGGTAGCGGAGTATGTCTCGAAATGCTTGACTTGTCAGCAGGTTAAGATCAAGCATCAACGACCTGCCGGGATGTTGAAGCCGCTCCCGATTCCTGAATGGAAATGGGAGGACATATCGATGGACTTTATCACTAGGATGCCGAGAACCAAGAAAGGAATGAACATGATTTGGGTGATAGTTGATCGTCTAACCAAATCAGCTCATTTTCTAGGCATTAAGGACACGTGGGGACCAGAGAGGTTGGCACGAGTATTTATTTCGGAGATAGTTCGATTGCATGGTACGCCGAAGACCATTGGTTCAGATCGAGACGGTCGTTTTGTGTCTCACTTTTGGAAAGCAGTTCATAAGGCCTTGGGAACCAAATTGAACTTCAGCACAGCTTATCACCCACAAACGGATGGACAATTCGAGAGGACTATTCAAACGGTGGAAGATATGCTGAGGGCTTTGCGCCTTAGATTGGTCAACTGATTAGGAAGTGCATCTACAGTTGATTGAATTTACCTACAACAATAGTTGGCATGCTTCCATTAAGATGGCACCGTTTGAGGCATTATACGGAAGGAGATGTAGATCGCCCCTATGTTGGGACGATTCATCAGACTTGATCGGGACAGAACCAGAGTTGATCGTACGGACTCGAGAGAAGATAGTCTTGATTCGTGAAAGGCTGTTGACTGCCCAGAGTCGGCAGAAATCTTATGTAGACGTTCGTCGTCGCCCTTTGGAGTTCAGTACTGGAGACCACGTACTTTTAAAGGTTTCTCCTACTCGGGGGATCTTCCATTTTGGAAGGAAAGGAAAACTCAGTCCGATATATATCGCACCATTCGAGATCCTTGAGAGAGTTGGAGAGTTGGCATACAGGACGCATTACCGCCGTCATTGGGCCATGTTCATAACGTGTTCCACGTATCCCAGTTACGAAGATACATACCGGATCCTAGTCATGTCATTGATTTCAGCGAAATTGAAGTCACTCAGGATGGGACGTTTGAAGAAAGACCGGCCAAGATACTCGAGAGTAGAGTTAAGCAGTTGAGGAACAAACCCATCGTTTTGGTCAAAGTTCAATGGTCACGTCACGGAGTGGAAGAAGCCACGGGAAACGGAAGATGGCATGAAGTCCAGATATCCCGAGTTATTTTCGTCTTGAGTTTCGGGACAAAACTCCTTTTTAGTAGGAGAGTATGTAATATCCGGATTTATTATTGTGTATTTCACCTGTATTCGAACCCTGTATTATTCGGATTTGTGATCTTAATTATTCGAGTATGATATTTCTTTCGTTGGTAACTTTGTACATAAGTATATCAACATGCAAAATTTCTCATGCAAACTCGTGATAGCGCACACTGAGAATGTATCTTAACGCGCGCTATCGGCTACTACTAGCGCATGCTACGTATGTAGGAGTTACGTGCGCTAGGCACTCAATTATTGAGCTGGGCGGCTAGCACATGCGCCAGCCGGACGTAGGACCGGATAAGATTCCCGCGGACGAACCGGGACAATTTTGGAGTCAACTCTTATTAGCGCGCGCTAAGGATGTGTAGGTAGCATGCGCTAATCTGCTTTTGTACAGAAAGTTTATATATCGGCCAGCACTCCATTTTATTCTCATTTTCTTCGTTCACCTTTTGTTTTTGAGAGACCAGAGAGCATATCATCTTCCTTAGACACACTTATAACACATCCACTTGATCATTGGACATTGAATACTTCTTGTGATTGATCATTGAAGAGAAGTAGCACCTTCGAGTGGCATATAACCAACCGGAGTCAGATTCTACCTTTAGAGTTCAATGATTTCGTCATATTAAGGTATGTTGATTCTATCACCAACTCTAGATTCGTGTTATGGAGAATGAGATGATCATGATAGCAAAATATTGCGTTTCTTGGGTGAATTATCCAAACCACTTCATGTTTGGAATATCGAGATAATTATGCCTTAAGTACCTTGATTATGAACATCATGATTCGAATCTTATTACAATGAATAAGTAGAGGAAGCTTCTATCATTGGTAATCCGAATCTAGTAGGTGTATTCATAGCAATCTTGGACTTGACTTTAACATCATTATTGTTATACGAATCTAAAGGATTGATCATGGAAGGATTTATCTTGTAAAGATGGAATGTTAATCAAACTACAGAATGATAGTTTTTGATTGAGATAAAGGTGTTGAAATCGACCGATAAGCCTTCTGAATTATCGCATGAAGAATTGTGATCGAAATGGAATATGGTTTCATAATAGTATACATATTCTTGAATCCAAAGTTGTTGTTATCTGTAGGATCATTCATAACTGTATAAACATGATATTCATGGAGGTAACATGAATTTACACTGAATATTTCATTGGTTTGATCATGTTGAGATCAGTTTACTGCCCTGTAGTAAACTGCCATGCACAGTTAGCGCACGCTAAGCTATGTAGATTAACGTGCGCTATCGAGCATGAGTTAACGTATGCTACGTTTGGTACGTAACGTACGTTAGGCCACCAGACGAGTCAGTCGGCTGATTAGTGAAGTACTGACCATGCATAGTTAGCGTACGCTAGGCTTTGTTGTTTGCGTGCGCTATTGAGCAGACTTAACGCACGCTACACAGAGTACTTAGCGTACGCTAAGCAGTTCAGGTACATTACATTTTATAAGCTTTTGGCCGTAAATTGAATTGTTAGACATTCGTACAATGTGAGATAAATTCTATATTATTTCTTTTGTTAAGGTTCGAGTTTGTTACATGATTGATTGAGGGGGGCGACCTTTGAGTGTTCGTTTTCGTGGAAGTATTGTTCTTGTCTTCGAATCGAGGCAAGTACCTTATTTGTTTTATGTATTGATGTTATACATATTGTCGTACATGTATGTCGTTGTTGTATGTCCACCTCGTGTTGGTCCGACGGGATCAACGGGGGATCTATGCTAGCGTGCGCTGGATCATCGGACGGGTTTTTCCACCACGGGTTGGTCTGACGGTATCATCATGGGTTCTAGGTAGTGAACGCTGGATCGTCGGAATTATGATGTGTATGTTGTGATATCATGTTGTGATTATCAGTTATGTATGTCATTTATGAGTTTCTCGTAGGAGAAGACTTGTTGGTATTTTTGTCGTTTACATTCTTCGTGAGATATGAATAATATGTTGTGGTACTTGTACTAGCATCGTTGTGCTAAAAACACACTAGTTAAGATTTCATTATGAGTCCGTGGCCCATGTTTTAAAACGTTATCCAAACAATCATTGTTATACGATCACTGTTCCACAATCACTGTTCGTACACATCATGTACCGAACTTCGGAGGCCTCGACGGACCCTACCTGGACTACACACGTTGTTCGTACACATCATGTACCGAACTCCAGAGGCCTTTCTTCAAAAACATGGGTTCATGCCAAAATACCTTGATTCGGACGAAGAACAAGGATTAGATGATGATAATAATCATGATTCAAGCTTCCCAACTGATGTACTACTGATTTCCGATTAAAACCTTCGATTTCCGTGGAATATTCGTGAAGAAGGAAGAAGAAAAGTGAAGAATGGGCTAAAAAACCGTCGGCATGCCTTATATAGGCGGCCTGCCGACCGCCTTACATACGTAATCGGCCATGGCTGAACGCTCTGCCCAAAACTGCCGATAGTGTTACGTATGTTACCGGACAGGAGCTTACGTACGTAACATGCCTTACGACCGTAACTGCCGGCCTATTACGACCGTAGTTGAACATACCTGGGAAACTGCCCAACCCGTGCGGGAGGCTTACGGCCGTAATCAACAAGACGTTGCGGCCGTAACCGGCCATGTCTTGCGGCCGTAACGGGCACTGCATTGCGGCCGTAACTCGGCCAGACCCTACGATTGGGATTCGATCGTTCCGACAGTCCAGTTAGGTGTTCGACAACGTTTCGGTCATACTAACGCACCGGCTAAGATTCAAAGCAATAACGAGCAAATTACGAAACAAAACATACCACACCACACGCTCACACTTAGTCAAAGAAACGTACGGGACGACAATTCTCGCTCGTCAAACACTACAACAGAGTATATCAACCCGTTCCTAACAGAAAAATGAATTCCATATAATCATAATGGCACGAAATAACTGACACCAACCAACACATAGTTCAAGGCAACTGAAATAAAAATCTCGTATATTACATTATAAATTTAATATGTATGGTGATGATTTGTTTTGTTATGTATCACTGTGATGACCTTGTTTTAAGTTTCTGTATGGTTGCTGAACCTACGGAGATGTGACAGTGGACCATGGGGTCATGAAATTTCGTAATTTATTATGTGTCGTTGTGTTTTGTTATGTATCACAAAACATACCATACCACACCGTTCAGAATGTAATACTCGAGATTTTTATTTCGGTTGCCTTGAACTATGTGTCGGTTGGTGTCGGTTATTTTTTGCTGTTATGATTATATGGAATTCGTTTTTCTGTTAGGAACGGGTTGATATACTCTGTTGTAGTGTTTGACGAGCGAGACTTGTCATCCCGTACGTTTCTTTGACTAAATGTGAGCATTAGTGTGATTTGCTCATTATTGCTTTGAATCTTAGCCGGTGCGTTAGTGTGACCGAAATATCGTTGAGCAATAGGCACTCTTCTCTCATCGGGACAAGCTATGGCATCAAATGTTCTGTCCAACTGGAAGACCCAGTTCTCCCAACCTAACGAGTCCGAAGAACCTACAAAACAGGGCGGGTGCATTCTCATCACACCTCGTAACCACTTACTAGCTCCATTATCCCCATCTGGGATCCCATCCCGGTGTATGGTCTGATTCATATGTGCCAACTGGTCAACCACCTGACGAATGATGGTGGCGGCGCCAATGTCAGCATTTTCCCCAATCGATTGCCTATACTCACACGATTGGTTATCCCGACCACCTGTACTGAGCTCATTGGCGTTCGACAACGAGCGGGTCGCCCTCGCATGTTTCTGATTTCGGCCCCTACCTCGGCCGCGACCCCTCAACATACTGAACGGACCACCATACAGAATAACATAACAAAATAATCATCACCAAACCAACATAAGACAATAAACAGTAGTATAATACAATATTCACTCCAAGTCATTACATGAGTACACGAACTAACACTGCAATAATAGAACTTAATTCAAAATTAATTCGCACGGTCACACCCACAGAGAGGTACGACCTATTCTAAAACAAACACAGTCAAACCCGCATACATATCATTGGGGCCAAACCCTTGTAATATTCTTTAAAAATAAAGTTTTTCCGAGGTATTTGTTCAAATGATGATATTTTAAAATTCAGGAGTTGAAAGATTTTGGTGAAATCAAATTTTGAGAACACTATTAATACCTCGTCGTTTAGTCAAAACCATGAATCCATTATCACAACTGTTCTGTTTGAAATTATTTGTCAAAGCAACACGTTGGAACTTCAATCTTCTCGATAAACGATATCATCAAAATGACCTTATCAATATATATATATATATATATATGTATATATATATCATTATCACTGGTAACGACATGCAAGACAACCACATGTTACTACGCCAACCATCACAAATAACAATGCACATGATAATCTGCGGCCCTACCCCTCGGCACTGACTCCCCAAAGGTTTCGCCAAACCAATCCCGGGTGGAAAACCTCTTTTATCGGCACTCAACATATCTACAGATTAACTACCACATTCGTATAATGACATGGAATAGCACGATCAAATCATACTATGTGACAACACTTATGTATAAAACCAAAAATATTCTAGTAAGGATGGAAACAATCAACAACACAGCAACAATACCATACAGGGTAACTAACCGAATGCGTCATTACTGACACAATGGTTAAAATTCACAGTCGTCACTGGCGGACCATACGACTATGTTTACTGAAATCAATTGATTGGTAGAGGGCGCAGATACAACTATAGCAACAAGGTTATTACTGTGACAGTCAAGAGCTACGGCCGTAACAATATATAGTTTACGGCCGTAACAACTATGAGCTTACGGCCGTAATGGTGAACATCTTACGGCCATAATAACTAGCTGCAGGACAATAGAATTGTCCCAGCAGCCCCGACATGGATCCGACGATTAGGGTTCGACTCCTAACAAAGTATTACAACATTTAGAAAACACTGCAACATTATACGGCGAGCATAACAACATAACAAACTTGTCGCAACTACTTAGCCCCAACACACAATCACATAATGCTTAAAATTCCGAAAACCAAGGTCGTTTGCAAAACAGAAATTTTCCAGAATCCTTTCGATTGTAATAAAAATGACGGTAGTATTTTGCAATGTCCGAAGTATTTTAAAACACATATTCTAAATACCGACTGATGGTGCTAATTGAAAATACATGACCAACTTGTTACAATTCAACCGATTTCAAAATCCACACAAACTGCTGTTTAACCGCACCATCAAAATATTTTCAAAAATTTTGATTTCCACAAAAAATGATCAAACCAGTAGAGTCTTTCAGGAAAAACGTTTTCAAACCTATCCGCAGCGGGCATAATTACAACAATCCAAAATAGTCGAACTTAGAACCACGTGCCCAAACGGCAAACGGGATCACCAATTCAATCAAATGCATCTAATGGGCATCAAGTTAAACATACAACGAAACCATCTATCTGAGTCTCTCACAAACTCTACTGTCGGTACCTTTTTTGGAACGATCAAAGTTTACAACTTTTACATTATACCACCCCACATGGTGGTTCAAAGTCAAAACATCAATACGTCCAGTTTTATACACATACAGTGTATCACAAGTATCGAATACAAACTCCATTACACAACACCGTGCAAATAACATTATGCACCACAAATATCGCACATAAATGAAATCATGAACACAGATATTATGCATAAAAGAGGAGACTTACGTCCATAGGCCGCATGGAGATGACGGTTGCCCACGATACTAATCTCATCCGACAACATATCCGACACGCTGTGACTATGCACAACTCAACTTGTCACCCGACAATTCGAATGACGAGACAACACATTAATCGACAAATCACGACTCGACTTGACCCGACAGTCTAGGTTTCTGCAACATAAGCTCTGATACCATAAATGTAACACCCCCAAAACCATATGGGAATATTACACGCCGTAATCTTTACCACGAGGATCTACCAGGTTAATCATCACAAAACGACTAAGTGTGTGTGCCCGACTGGGGCATACAATACAATGATACGGACCATTAAGGTCAATTATAAACAACTACACAGACCGATGAGGTCGTACAACTGACGTAAACATAAAAACACAACTCTATACAATGAACACCCACGCAGGGGTAAAGACACAAAACAGCAGAAAGCGGAATACGACTCTGACGATAACTCATACAACTCAACTCCCAACTATCGATTAGTATCGTAGCCCGTCACTTCCTGTGCCGATCCTGAGACTGCTCCCCGAAACTGCAAGCACCTGGACACAAAACAGACATCCACCCACCGATTACTCGGGGGTTAGCAAAATTCCACTATTTTGCTAGTGCAAGTATAATACGATACGAAATGCAACAAGTAAATAGCAACCACGAATTTACCACGGAAATCAACTATCAAAATGTTCCCGATAAGGTTTAGAATTTCGAACTCAAGTAAGCAATATTTGAAAAGGAACTCATTAGCTCGGGGGTTTTTAAAGTAGAAATTCTTTTGGACCTCAAGTCCCGATTTACAAAACCTTTTTAAAAATGTTAGGGCCTCAGCCCGATTCTCATTTCAAAACACACTAGTTAAGATTTCGTTATGAGTCCGTGACCCATGTTTTAAAACGTTATCCAAAAAATCACTTTATACGATCACTGTTCGACAATCACTGTTCGTACACATCATGTACCGAACTCCGGAGGCCTCGACGGACCCTACCTGGACTACACACGTTGTTCGTACACATCATGTATCGAACTCCAGAGGCCTCAACGGACCCTACCCGGACTACACACGTTGTTCGTACATATCATGTACCGAACTCCAGAGGCCTCGACGGACCCTACCCGGACTACATATACTGTTCGTACACATCATGTGCCGAACACACGCATTGACACGTCACAACTCATATTGATCAACTCACACATCACCACATGCAACACACATAATTAACAATACGTCACCTCAATCAACAATAACACCATAATACATATTAAGGTATGTAATCAAACCGATATAAATATCATCATCATCACGAACACTTAACCATGATCAATCACGCAAGACATAAATCATAGGATTAACACAACCAACACAATTTCCACGACATTAGCCAGGTGAGGATATCATCACTATCATCAACCGTTCATGATTATAAAATCACATGAAACATATTCACGAAGGTAAATCGAATCATCATAAACCTAGCACGAAGTCTCTATTCACAACTCGTATAGCAAGATACTTGCCTCATTAACCGCTATCGAACACCCCGACGAACACGGCTCCTCTGATAGACCTCGAACACCTACAATCCTCCGGGCAAAAACAACGGAATTACGATTACTACGAGAATCAAACCCAAAAACAACGGAAATCCTAGTAAACTATCGAAGGAGACTCATTGGGACAATTAATCAAACATTAAATATTTAAGACCCTCCAAGAACAAAGAAATCACCCCTTGAGTCGAACGAATCAAAGATATGAGTATCCAATCCATAGAACATGTCCAAAACAACGTTTATACAACAATTAATTGATCAAAAACGGATTGGAATCGAAATCAAAAGGAAAATCCCCAAAATCTTCAAAAACATGGGTTCAAGCCAAAATACCTCGATTCGGACGAAGAACAAGGATTAGATGATGATAATAATCATGATTCAAGCTTCCCAACTGATGTACTACTGATTTCCGATCAAAACCTTCGGTTTCCGTCGAATATTCGCGAAGAAGGAAGAAGAAAAGTGAAGAATGGCCCAAAAACCAGTCGGCAGGCCTTATATAGGCGGCCTGCCGACCGCCTTACGTACGTAATCGGCCATGGCTTACGGCCGTAACCGTCCATGGCTGAACCCTCTACCCAAAACTGCCGACAGTGTTACGTACGTTACTGGCCAGGGGCTTACATACGTAACAGGCCTTACGGCCGTAACTGCCGTCCTATTACGACCGAAGTTGAACATACCTGGGAAACTGCCCAACCCGTGCGGGAGACTTATGGCCGTAATCGACAAGACATTGCGGCCGTAACCGGCCATGTCTTGTGGCCGTAACAGGCACTGCATTGCGGCCGTAACTCGGCCAGGTCCTACGGTCGGGACTCGATCGTTCCGACAGTCTGGTTAGGTGTTCGACAACATTTCGGTCATACTAACGCACTAGCTAAGATTCAAAGCAATAACGAGCAAATTACGAAACAAAACATATCACACCACACGCTCATATTTAGTTAAAGAAACATACGGGATGACAAGTCTTGTTCGTCAAACACTACAACAGAGTATATCAACCCTTTCCTAACAGAAAAAAGAATTCCATATAATCATAATGGCATGAAATAACCGACACCAACAGACACATAGTTCAAGGCGACCGAAATAAAAATCTCGGGTATTACAAATCTAGGAGAAATATTCTTTCTATTATAACCTCTAAACATCTCCTCAGCAATAAAGACAATTTGGAACAAATCTCTACCTAGCACAAAAGCATTTTGGCAAGAATCAATCAAATCAGGTAACATACTTTTTAATCTATTTGCTAACACCTTTGTAATAAACTTGTAGACCAAATTACAACAAGCAATAGGTCTAAAGTCCACCAAAGAAGAAGCATTGATAGATTTAGGAAGAAGACAGACAGAAGTAGAGTTTATCTGTTTAAGAATTCTCCAAATTACCTGAAACTCCGTCACAGCAGCACAAACCAAATCATCGGTGATTAACCAGCTCTTCTTAAAGAAACAGGCATTAAAGCCATCTGGTCTAGGACTTTTAAAGTCAGTCATAGCAAAAACAAATTTTTATCTCTGAATTCTCAATAGGACTTTTTAAAAGCATATTCATATCATTATTGACCAAAAATCCAATAGAGAAAACTGATTCATCAGCCTGCATGACCTGCACTTCAGTACCAAACAAAGAATTATAGAAATTAAGAATGTTAGAGACAATTGCAGTTCTATTATTCAGAAGATGTCCATTCTCATCACTAAGCAAAAGGATACTATTCTTCTTCCTTCTATATTTCACTTGGTTGAAAAATAGCCTGCTACAAGTATCACCTTCCTCAAGCTAGTTAGATTTAGCTTTTTGCTTAAGTTGCTTCAGGTATAATAACCGATCATTCATATAATCCTCCTTCAATCTATACATTTACTATTTCACAGTACTTTCGTGAGGATCCCTTAAATTTCTTTCCTATAACTCATTCAGATCTCTTAGCTTGTCCTGAACCTTCATCTCCATATTTTGAAATTTTCTGCTATTCAATTCCTTCAAATAACCTTTGATAGATTTCAACTTCTGCACAAGTTGGATCATGAAGCAACCAGTAATATCTTGACTCCAAACATGAGTAACAATATCCAAGAACTCCTTATCCTCAGCCTAAATATTTTTGAATTTGAAAGGGATACTATGTTTGTGGTCAGTTTTGAAAATTCTAGTAATACTAGCAGCATGGTCTGAAACCCCAAGAGGGAGAAAAAGAACCACAATGTCATGAAGAGTAGTAAACCAATGATTATTCACCAAAACCTTATCCAACTTACAATAAGTATGTGAATTGTTCCAAGTATATACGGGACCTACAAATCTATGGTCAATCAGACCAGTGTTATCCAACAGCTCCCTTAGCTAAGAACTGGCTCCAATATGGGAAGTACTCTCACTTCACTTCTCAGAATTATCAAGCACGGTATTGAAGTCCCCAGCAACCATCCATGGTTTATCCACATCCTTAGCAATATGACAAAGATCCTTCCACAAGTGAGCTCTCAAATCTGGAGTATTATGAGCATATACAAAAGTAGTATAGCCAATCCACTTCAGATCTTTAGTCTGAATCTTGCAATGCAAAAGCTGATCAGTTTTCTGAATGATGTCTAAAGTAACCAAATCATTTTTCCAAACTATCATAATTATGCAATTTTTACTCATCAAAAAATTACTCTCAACATTCCATTCTTGCTATAAATTTTTAACTACTTTAGTAAAACCATCTTGATTCAACCTAGTTTCCAGAACAACACCTATACTACAATTATTGGTAACTAAAAGATTTCTAAAAGGAACCTGCTTAAGGGTATTATTCATTCCCCTTAAGTTCCACACACATATGTTAAGGCAGCTATCCATTTGGGGCAACGGGAGCCTTTGACCTCAACACTCTCTGGGTGCCACCACCTTGATTTCCCACAAGACTTATCCTATTTTCTTTATTGGTTCTCTTTCCTCCATTAACCACCTGCCAACCATCATCACCATTTTTTCCTTGAGAACTGTCCTGCA
Source organism: Orobanche coerulescens (assembly GCA_033398695.1). Taxonomy (NCBI): domain Eukaryota; kingdom Viridiplantae; phylum Streptophyta; class Magnoliopsida; order Lamiales; family Orobanchaceae; genus Orobanche; species Orobanche coerulescens. Next base: position 116,754,088 of record CM065802.1, on the reverse strand, counting down.
TATTACCAACAAGGGGAGAACTAGCCATATTTCTATGGGCATTTGTAGAAACATTCTGAAGACCACTTCTAGAAGGAATAGAAGAAGATCCTCCAGCATGTTCTGAGGAGTGAACTTTTCTGATCTCACCATTCCCATCTTTTTTAGTTTCACCCTTATTAGTAGCAGTAGGAGGAGTACATGATCCAAAGCTGCCTTTACTCATACCAGTAACTGGACCATAGCTTAGAACATCAACAGAGCCTACAGTAGTAATATGAACCTGAGGTTCCTTTACAGAAGTATCACCCTGAACCTACTTTCCCCTAGATTGAGTAGTTCCATTCCCTTTCTGTCCATCTTCAGTTCTAGGTGCCCACACAGTTTTCTCACTTTTGCAATTTTTGACATTATGACCAACTTTATAGCAATTAAGGCACTGGTGTGGTCTAACCTCATAAAACACCGTCTGATCAATCCTTCAACCATCATGCCCTTTTAGAGTAACCTTATTTACTAATTTAACACCAAACTTCAGTTCAACAAGAACCTTAGCATAATCCAATCTCTCTTTGCTTGCAGTTATTTTATCAATATATCAGGGTTTACCAATAACACTAGCAATTTTACCAATCAGAGGAGGGGACCAAAACTGTAAATCTAGAGCGGGTAACTGAATCCAGATAGGGAAAACATCTAGGGAGGAAGGATCAAGTTTCATACCTTGCTTCCATCTTCGCAGAACAAGTGGATATGCTCCCTTAACCATCCACGGTCCACCCCCACATATATCTAGCATATGTTCATCACTATCAAATCTGAAGACAAAAACTCCACGATATACAACATGAATAGAAGGTTGAGCGCTCCATCTACTATTTACATACCTCTGCATCGCCTCAAACGGTAGTTGAAAGCCAATCACATCTCCAATCAACGCAAACTGCCAGTAATTGATGTTTTCCTGAAGTTCGTTAGAAGTGAACTCAATTACCTCTCTATCAACTGGCGGGATAAAAGGGACCTCCACACCATTATCAACTCTATGATTCCCTCCTAATACTTCATTAAACCTCTTAGAAATCTTCCACTGTGGTACTCCAATATTCTTTTGGTGTTGGTTATGAGAATCAACCCCATAAACTCCAGGATTGTGCCCTACCGATCCAGGCTCAGCATCGAAATCAAAATCCTCATCCACAACGTTTGACTCTTCCTCACATTTCTCAACAACATCGATTTCCTCCCTAACTTGATGAACGAGGTCATTTCGCCTCTTCGCCATTATAGGCAATGGCGAAGGAAAGAGAAAAACCTAGAAAAATGGTTCTTTCACACAGTCGATGGTGAAATCGCCCCTAGTGAGAGCAGAGAAATTTGATATTTTTTAAAAAAAAAAACTTGTATAATAATAATAAAAGTGTTTTGCAAGTAAACATATCCTAAGTAATTAGTTGTAATATTTTTTTTACTTTTACTTGGTGGGTCAAGTTCATAAACAAACCCTCGGATTATCCCCCATCAATTGTCGTTCCCCTTGAAGTGATACACACAAACATAGCCGTTCTCCTTCAATTGGTGTGAGGTTTACTGAATCAATTGCTGCTTCAATTGAATCAATTACTGCCGTTGGGTTTTTGGTTTTTTCAATTGCCACCGGCTGCATCATCTTCACCGACCTCGTGACTATTACAAAGGCATTCTTGTCCTCGATTATCTTCTCTCCAAATCGTGGGTCATTATCTGGTTCGTAATTCCTCATCTGAATTCAATATATATATATATATATATATATATATATATATATATATATGTATATATATATATAGGAAATAGATCATATGAAAACTAATTAGCTTGTGAAATTTAGAAACTTTTATAGGCCATTGATATTAGTGATCTAACGACTCTAGATGAGTAAAATTATATGCATTTATGTATTTTTTTTTTTGCATTATTTGTTGCATATACTAGCGACCAGCTTGATGCAACAAATAATAACAAATATGCAATGAAATTACTTAATAATGCAATTGGTTTGTAGATTTCACCATTAAGGGTGTTTCCACTAAAGTCAATCCATATATATATATATATATATATATATATATATATATGTGTTTGATTGTTTGATCCTCTGTGTGTGATTTTTATTTGATTTGATTACCTGCTTGAGTTATGACGTGGGATGTCTTTGTTGTGTATGTGGGATATTGTTGAGTTTTAGATGTGTTCACAGAGGTTTTGTTTTTTTCCATGGCCTTGTTCACAGAGTTTGGGGCCTGTCCTGCTAAGACTATTCATAACCCTTTTTTTACAATGGGTACTTTACGTGATGCCAGATGGTATACTTATTGAAGGCCAGATGGTATACCTATTAAAGGATGATGGGAGAGAGAGAAATTGAATGGTTGATTATACTATTCAATACGATTTGGAAATACAACAAGATGCCACTGACATGGAGGAAAAGCACTTTAGTCCCTTTATATAAGAACAAAGACGATGTCCAAGAGTGCTCTAATTATCGGGGGATTAAGTAGTTGAGTCATACCATGAAATTATGGGAACGAGTGATTGAGCAACATCTTAGAAAGTGTGTGGAGATATCAGAAACAAATTTGGATTTATGCCTGGGAGATCAACCGTGGAAGCAATATTTCTGATGATACAGATGATGGAACACTATCTTGATAAGAATAAAGGCTTGCATATGGTTTTTATTGATTTAGAAAAGGCTTATGATAAGGTACCGAGAGAGGTACTTTTGTCGGCATTAGGAAAAAAGAGCATGTCTAAAAAATATATTGACATCATTAGAGACAAGTATGAATGAGCTAGTACAAGTGTATGTACTACCGTGGGAAAGACTGAGGAATTCCCTATTATGATTGGGGTGCATCAAGGCTCGGCTCTTAGTCCTTTCCTCTTTGCCATAGTCATGGACGAATTGACAAGGTCAATTCAGGACGATATTCCTTGGTGCATGATGTTTGCAGAAGATATAGTATTGGTTGATGAAACGAATGACGTAGTTGAAAGAAAGTTGGAACTCTGGAGAAATACGCTCGAAACTCGTGGTTTTAGGCTGAGTAGAAGTAAGACTGAATATTTGGAGTGTATCTTCAGTGGAAATGGAAGTAGAGAGGCGGTTACAATCACTTTTGTTGGGAATGTTATACGAGGATCAGAGTTTTGTCGTTATCTTGGGTCTATTCTTCAAAAGGATAGAGAATTAGACGGTGACGTGGCCCATAGGATTAAGGCGGGATGGTTTTTTTTTTTTTTAAATAATATTATAATAAAACAAAAAAGGATAGGGGGCCTATTCCCTTACAAAACCAATTTCTACTGTTATTCAGGGGGCCAAATCCCTAACATGACCAATACTAACAAAAAGAAAATTAGGAAATACAAAGAAATCCCGATTACAACATAGAAACCCATTAGTTCAGGTTTTTCTTCTCCTTGACTTTTTTCTTTTTATTTTTGCTCACGACTTCAATGTAACCCTCAACCTCTTCGGATGTACCAATGATTTCATTTTGTGGACCTATTGCTCGATCATTTGCCTCGAAATCTTCTTCCACGTTTATAATTTCTTTTTCTGGTTCCCATGCTCGATCATTTTCCTCGGAACATTCTTCCATGTTGTTGGCGGGTAAAATTTCATATGATTGAAAGATATCATCTCTAATCTTTTGAACAATCGACCGCTCGAGCATTAGACGAAGCTTGCGAAAGTGGGGTCACTGATTCGATCGAAAAACTGAGTCTTCATCGAACTCCGGGGGTAACTCAAGGCTGGACTGGCTAGGCGGTCTGAATAGATCGGTTGCTGTACGACCATTTCATAAGAGGCGGGCTGCATTTTGGGCTTGGTGACATTCTCCAATTGAGGTGAGATTGAATATGATCGGAGCTTTGGGAGTTCCAGCAAAGTGTTGGGGGCGACTTCCTTGCTGTCCAAGCCGTCAACCGTAAGGGGCTGCTGCGGAGTGCCCTGGATAGTGTCGACTTTAGACGTGCCACCCACAAACATTTCAGTCTTTGAGCCGAGGGCAGTCCCAAAAGGGGCTGGGATATCTTGGACTTGGTCCCTCACGGACAGTGGGACTTGTTCTATCACGGACACGGAGTTTCGGACATTATGAGCAGGCTGATGTGCAGATTTAGCGGGCACCTTGTTTGTGTTAACCACTACTGCAGTGAGTTTTGAGGAGGCTACATCCGTGGGCTGATTCAGCTTTAAACAAGCAGGTGTGTCTTGTGTAACACCCCAAACTAGGCGGATATTACAGGGACTCCTCGCCGTCAACATGCTATTCCCGTGCTTTTGCCTTGCCATGACCTAAAAACAAAATCCCCAAACGGGGTCAGTTACACAGAACAACAATCCTCAAGAGTTGAATAAACACAATCATATATATATATGTTGTATAAACCACAAGTTCGATCAAAAATGAATCGGTTAGATTATAACCCAATCTTGTTGAAAACATACGCAATCAAACATGCTGTATGAATCAACTAACAGTACGGCTCAAAGGGTGGCGCCGCACTACGCCCGAGATTGAAATGTGTCCGTGCACAAGCCACCAACGAGTATCGATCGAATACACGTGTGGTCTTGTACCTAATCAGTCTCACGAAGTGATCTTCTCGTGTGCACAGTCCAATGTGAGGCCAACAACCAACACACGACTTAATATGTGCCCAACATGAAAATCCTACACATACCAACCGGCACGCCAGTATGACCCGGAATGCCACGAGATAACAAAGTGACATCGAAATCAATAATGACTCACCGAGATGAAATGATAGTGAAATGAATGACAACTCAATGAAATGATTGGAACCGTCGTTCCTTGTGACTGAAGTGATTAATTGACAATGACAAGTATTGATACGGTTAATACAATGATGAATGAGTTATGATTATGAATGAACAACAACAAAAGGAATGAATATCCTTTTAACCGAGTAAGAATTAACTTACACAACACCGGTGACAATTATCCTTCCACGAACAACGTCCTAATTGAGATATCGGTAGCTCGAACAACCTTGAATAACACAATTACCAACAATCCGTTCAACATACGAATCAAACACGAATATAACGAACTCAAAACGTCGATACGACTAAACCAAGTTCATTGGGGCATTATCTCGAATACTTTGTGGCCAAACTTCGATTGTTTAAAATCAAACTTCAATAATACCAACATCAAATCCCCAAGAAGTGTTTCAAACCAACAAAACATCTTCAATACGATCAATAATCCAATATGAATATTCAAATTCGTGATTACAACAACGATTAATCGAAAACCCCCAAATCCAACTCAATATTCAAAGTGTTCTTGAATAATCCTTCAATAATCCAATGAATAATCAAACATATTCATAATCATGCGTATATCACTTCATACAACATGATCTTAACATCCAAAACATCATATCTCAATACAAAATCGAAATCCAAGATGTTGAAGAAATTGCCTCTTGAAGATCCAAGCACTTTGATCCGAAGAACACGCGTTAGATCGATTATCCGGGCTTCACGATCGAAAGGAGATGAAGAAAATCCAACACTCAAGTGATAGATGATGGCAAGTCTCCTCCCTCAAGCCCTCTCTCTCGGATAGGTTGAAGAAATGAGAAAAAATGAGTTGAATCTCACAAAAATCGCAATTATAGTGCAGACTGCACTGTGTGCCGCGGCCCGGCCGAAGTGTGTCGCGGCACAGGGCCAAAATCCGGTGATCGGCGGCGGCAGGCCGCGGCCTGCATTTAATGTGCCGCGGCGTGACTCGGCGATGTGCCGCGCCCCGTGCATGCAGGTTGGGCCGATATTGCAACACGAGTGTGCCGCGCCCGGACGGGTGTGCTGGCGGTGACTGGCAAAGTGTGCCGCGGCCCCGGCATGAGCCACGCCCCACAGACAGTGCTCGGCAGACCGAAAATGTGTGTGCCGCGGCGCACACTCCTTGTGCCGCGGCCCACACCCCCTTAGGTCCTAAAATGAAGAAAAATGACCCGGGAAGGGAAAAAAAGCAATAAGAATCAATATTTGGGAAACAATAACATGAAATGGAAGTGCGGAAACCCCAAAACGGTGGTTCCAAGCAATGATTACAAGGGTTCGTCCAACAAAAACACGATTTGAACAATGAAGAGATTTGAAATGACATGAACTCCAACGACAACATGAACTAATGAATCAATTACAACAATCAAGATAATACTCATGTTTCGTTTCCCGAATAAGGTTGAAGCAATGAACAATATCGATACACAACTCGAAGTTATTCCGAACGGTGAACACGGATGAATGATTATTATCAAGTGAAAAATTAAATAGTGACAATTACCGAATGAAATTACTGAATGATAATGACTGAATTACAACCGGGTATTACATCGTGACCGAGGTGCTTACAATGAGTACAGAACTTGGGCATCGTTTCATACTCCACAGCTTGAAACGACTTTTGACCATCAAGTATAATTGGAACTTGAGTTGAAAGTGGTTTTGTAAGTTCTATCTCGATACACACCCGAGGAGTAGATGGTCGTGTGAGATCAGCTGTGGCACTATCAATTCGTAGAGGTTTACCAATGCTTGACGCGATAGTAAAAAGACTTCGCCTATCAAATAAATGGATGGGAAGATACGGAAATTTTACCCAAACTGGAGCGAACGGGGCTTCTTCTTGCGGTTTAAAATTTGGAGTCCATTTGAAAATTCTCATAGGAAATCCGGCCATGTACAAAACTTGACGGCTAAATAACCGCGTGTAATCTTCCTCGCACGACAGGCGTAAAAGAACATGTTTATACTCAAGGAGTGAGACCGCAAAACCACTTTTTAGATTGAACTCCGCCAACTTTATCTTAAGAGTTTTCATAGATGGGAATCCATGGGAAAATTTCCCAATAAGCGTAAACTCGAACGGGGTAGCAAGCTCCTTAATTTCTGCAGCCGAGAACAGGATCGTTTTCTGCCCATCAATTTCACGAATCTGCCCGAAGTTCTCATGTGTACCATCGTCGTGAAAACTCCTGTTCTGGACACACTTATTAGCAGCAGTGTTTGCGCCCGGGGCAGCATTAAAATGGAAGAGCGCAACATGGTTATTATGTTATCAAGGCGTACCTTACAGATTAAAGGGAAAATTTTAACGAACAGCAATTAGGCCTGCACTTTTATATGGCACTGAATGTTGGGCTGTAAAGCATAGTCATGTGCATAAGATGAATGTCGCGGAAATGCATATGCTAAGATGGATGTGTGGACATACGAGAAAGTATCAACATAGAAACGATTTGATTAGGAAAGAAGTACGAGTGGCCCTTATAGAGGATAAGCTATTGGAGAATCGGTTAAGATGGTTCGCATATGTGTGACGAAGGCCGATTGATGCACCGGTGTGGAGGCTTGAAGAATGGGGAGCGCATAGGCCGGTGATGGGTAGAGGAAGACCTAAATAGACATGGATAAGAGTGATTGAGAATGATATGAGGTTTCTTGGGATTGGATAAGTTATGGCATTGAATAGGACGACGTGGAGGGAGAGAATTCGGGTGGTTGATTATGTTTGAGTTTTTTTTTTACGTACTAAACTTTCCACCTATCACTTTTGCCTTTTCATAGGACTGTTTTATTGGAGACGACTTGACATTTTCAGAGATTGATTCATGTTAGCCAACCCAAAGCATATTGGGACTAAGGCTCTGATGTTGTTGTTGTTGGGTACTTTACGTGATGGTCTAGTTGGTTAGTTCGGAAGTCTAACTCTAATCATAAAACATGATTTTTTAAACAATACATATTAAACTTTATTTTGGAAATGACTTGTATTGAGAAGTCGAAATTTTGAGAACTTCATAACTGAACCATCTGCATCCAGATGAATTTTTTGTAGGAACCTCTACATCTTCTGGTATTTCATAACTACCCTTTGTAGTATCATCATTTTCACCTTTATTTGCTAAGTTACTGCTTTCTTCTCCAAGAAAATTTTCTGAAATTGTTGAATCCGAACTCGAGTTAGATCCTGGAGTTCCTGGTGAAGACCTGCTTGGTAGGTTCATGACCCATTGCACCACCGAAATTTCTCTGATTCATGGACATGTGGACTTACTTTACTAACTCCTCGAAGTAGAGGCCAACCAGGCCTCTGCTGAACAAAGTCCACAGAAGTAGAAATTGAACTCATTGATTTCTTGTGCATGTCAAAAGAACAAACTTCCTCATGTTTTCTCCAACCACTATCCTCTATCAATCTGTCGGGTATCTCAGATTCATCAAATTCAGACCCTCTATCTTTACAAGATGGGGTTTCACTCAAATGAAAACTTGGCCTAGGATCACCATTGCCAGGTACTTTGCAAGTTGAGAACCTTCTGAATATAGCTTTCCTATTATGGATTGCCATCACTTCGGTAGTTAAAGGCAGTTTCCTCGCACAGTACTTAGCAAGAGAAGTATACAACAACAACAACATCTAAGCCTTAGTCCCAAAATGATTTGGGGTCGGCTAACATGAATCAAACTTTGAAACCGTCAATAATCATTACATAAATAACATAAAAGGAAAAAAGAGGGAAAAAGTAGAGAAAAAAGCAAATAAAAAAAGAGTGAATGAAAAAAATAAAAAAGATAACATGAAATAAAAGAAAATAGGAATTAAAAAAAAAGGAATCAGACTCCATCCACCATCAATATTCTTTCCCGCCACATTTGCCTCTCCATCGCCATACTTTCTCCATAGCAAGAGAAGTATAACTCCTGCAAATTTCATTGTTAAAACAAAGTACGAATAAGAGAACATCAAATGGCTTAGTGGTTAGGGAGCCTTCCAGAGACATAGAGGTCCTCGGTTCGATTCTCATTGTAAGGGAAGGGGGTGGGGGGATTTTTTTAAAAAAAAGAAGTACGAATAATATCTACGAACAAAATTTGCAAGGCAAAAACCCTTCTAGCTCTTCTTACCCCGTAGTATGAGGCTTATTGATCCCCACAATTAAAGTCTTGGCAGCTAGATTGAACTTGTGACGCAGCACTTCATAGCACTTTTTGGGAAGCGGTATACAAATAGGTTACTTATATAAAATTTTTTAGAACAAATGTTATGCAAGTAATTATGTAGCTGAATAAAATAAAAGAAAATAAAATCAAAAATACTAAAATAGCGCTTAAGTTGGAAGCGCTATGCTAGTATACACTTACATAATGTTTCCAAAAAGCGTTATAGAAGGTTACATTTTTTAAGTAATATTATTTATTTTTTAAATATTTTTCAAATAATCTGTAACTCTTAGTAATGTTTATATATTTCTTGTCTAATTTTCTTAATTGAATATTAGGTTCTGATGGTGTCAATTTTTGGGTTCAGTTTACGATGGATCATAATTGGATAAAATCTCTTCGGTTGTCAGAAGAATACAAGATTGGTGTGAAACATTTTTGTAATCATGCGATCAAACATGCTAAGGACATTAGGTTCATCTTATGTCCGTGTCAGGAATGTTTGAATATTATGGAAGCTAATGGTCCGGCTAAGTTGTATGAACACTTAATGTCCGTGTCAGAAATATTTTGATTGTTACGATTATTACGCCTTTAACATTATCCACTCCCTTAGAATCTCAACTAAGTCAATAACAGCACATTATGTTTACAGATGATGAACATTACTTATTCATTTTTTGGACAGAAAATTACTTATTCAATTGCAGCACATTATCTTTACAGATGATGAACATTACTTATTCATTTTTTGGACTGAAGGGCCCAACATAAAAGGAACAACACTAGATTAATGAATTCGTTTTTTTGTTCCAAAAAATAATAAACTCTATCCTATTCTTCTATGCAAAACGACATAAACCGAAGTAGTTGCTATGCAGTTCTCTGTGGGGGAAGAGAAGGAGAGAGCGCTATTGTAGCCCAATTTTCTCTCCTCTTTCGTAAGTACACTACTATTATGTACCGTTCCTTTTTCCTATTTTTATTTCCTTTGGTCATCAGAACAGGGAGGCAAGGCAAAAATGTTATGAGGGTCTTGATGACGACCCAAATGCGTGAAGGAACCCCGGTAAGGGATCATGTTCTAAAGATGATTTCTTATTTAAACAAACTTGATATCTTAGGGGCTACTATCGATGTGGAAATGCAGGCCGATATCATCCTAGGCAGCTTACCTAGGAGCTTTGAGCAGTTTGGCCTAAACTACATACCTTGGCGGAATTGCTAGCAGAGCTTCAAGCTGCAGAAGGTCTCTTCAGGCAAGGGTATCAAGTTCTTGCGGGAACTGGTGTTTCGACTTCTAAACCAAAGTGGGGGAAGAAGAAGAAACAAGTTGGCCAGAAGCAAGTGACATCTCTGAAGGTAAAGAGTAAAGCTCCTCATATGAGGCAAACAAAAAGCCAAAGGGAAAGTGCTACAAGTACGGTCAGAAAGGACATTTCAAAGCAGATTGTCCTGCTCTTAAGAAAGGTATATCTCGTGCACTAGTAGTCAAAACATGTTTGACATCTTGTTCTTCCACTTCGTGTATAGTTGATTCAGGCTCCACTGATCATGTTTGCTTTGAATCGCATGGTTTTCAGATAATCAAGCAGCTTAGTGCGGGAGAGATCACCATCAACTGGGGCAATTATTCCAGGCTTATAGCTGTTGCAGTGGAAGTCGTGCAGTTGAAGATTAACGATAAAATATTAGTCCCGAATTCAAGAATGAATTTGATTTCGGTTTCTAAATTAAGTTGTGATGGTTATTCAGTTTCTTTTGATGGTGATGCTATTATTAGAAGAAATAGTGAACATATTTGCAAAGGTATTTATATTGATAGATTGTATGTTATTAATACTCCACAAACTCCCTTGTAGAAACATAAACCGCTTAACTCTCTATCTAAACCTAAAAACAGAAAAGAACCTTAGAGAATAAACCAAACATATCTGTGGCACTTACGGTTAGGTCATGTAAACCTTAGGAGGATTCAAAGATTGGTAGAAGATGGTCCATTGGATGACCTCCAAGTTGAGTCCTTCCAATTTGTGAATCCTATCTGGAAGGCAAAATGACCAAGAGGGTTTTTAGACCAAGGAAAACTATGCTCAGAATGTATTAGAATTGGTTTATATGGATGTATATGGTCCAATTAATATCCAGGCTAGGGGTGGTTTTGAATACTTCATCACATTTATAGATGATTATTCGAGATATAGATACATCTATTTGATGCGATGTAAGTCTGAAGCCTTTGACAAGTTCAGAGATTTCAAGGTTGAAACGGAGAAGCGTCATGGAAAGAGTTTCAAGTCACTACGATCTGATCATGGTGGTGAATACCTAAGTGGAGAGTTTTTTGATTTCTTGGCAAATGAGGGGATTTCTTCCCAGCTCACTGCGCTGGGAACTCCACAACAAAATAGTGTTGCTGAGAGAAGAAACAAAATTCTTTTAGAAATGGACAGGTCAATGATGAGTTATTAGGATTTACCTATTTCGTTATGGGGATACGCATTGGAAACAGCGGCGTACATTCTAAATCTGGTGCCTTCGAAATCAGTTCTAAAAACACCAATAGAACCGTGGAGTGGGCGAAAGCCCAGTCTAGGACATGTTTGCATTTGGAGTACTCCAGCATATATGCTGAATAAGGAAGCTGATAACTTGGCATATCATATAAAGGTACGAGTGTTTGTAGGATATCCTAAGAGAACGAAGGGTGGCTTGTTCTAGAGTCTCCAGGATCAGAAGTTCATGATTAGCACAAATGCCTGATTCGTAGAAGAGGATTATATGATTAGTCAGAAGCCCATGAGCGAAATAATTCTAGAAGAGTTGAGGGGCGAGACTCCATCTATACCACTCGTACGAGCGCCAACTAACACTGCACCACGTATCGATTTTGAGACTTTTACACCAGCTCAGGATTTGCCTCGTCATAGTGGGAGGGTTGTTTGTCAACCGAAACGAATTCATAGACATGGGACAGTCTTCAGACTTAATTCCAGGCGAATATGAATCAGATCCGTAGACTTATAAGGAGGCAATCTAATATAAAGATGCTGATTTTTGGCAAGTAGCAATTGAATCAGAAATGGGATCTATGGATTCCAATCAAGTGTGGGAGCTAGTAGAACTATCTTATGGGGTGCAATCTATTGGCAGTAAGTGGGTATAAAGTGAAATAAAGGAGGTGACGGGAAGGTTGAAACCTTTAAAGCGAGGCTTGTGGCGAAAGGTTACACTCAGAAAGAGGGTATAATTATGATGAAACCTTTTTGCCGGTAGCCATGCTTAAGTCAATTCAGATTCTTTTAGCTATAGCTGCACATTTGGATCTGGAGATTTGGCAAATGGATGTCAAGACTGTTGGGATTCGGTGCCAAAAACGAAGTCCCAACGGAAGCGGTAAAATGAAAATTAATTCGATCCGAATCCCTACGAGGATCGATCAAGCTACGTATATAAGAATATAAAAACGAAAGCACAAGAGATGTAAGAAATTCACCCTTGTAGTCCGTTGATTAAATGGATTCCTTCTCTTGAGCTATTCCCCAAGCTTTAAACGAATTCTCTACGATCTAAAGCGCTCCAACCACTCGAATGATCCAACGTCGAAAATACAACGCCTCTACTTGCCACACGCCGGAGAAACGAATGGAATGACGATCACCTTGCTATCCTCCAAGGATACGGCTAGAGCTAGGTGATGAAGCTATTGATTTGTGATTACAACACTCTAAGTGTATAACTCACTTACTCTCAATGAATCTCTCAATTTTCTCCAAGAACGCTTAAGATGATATGAAGAAGATGATGAAGACAATTGGGAAAAATGGTTTCTCTCTCTCTCTCTCTCTCTCTCTCTCTCTCTCTCTCTCTCTCTCTCTCTCTCTCTCTCTCTCTCTCTCTCTCTCTCTCTATCTCTCTTTCACGTTGGAATGTCATGTGTGGAGAGTTTGTTAAAGACATCATCTTATATTATTTCCACCCTCATGTGAACAACTCATGTCAAATGAAGTCTTGTCCCACCAAGTCATTATCATTTATTTAAGAATGAAACAAAAGACAAGGGGAAGATAGGTGGAAAGAGAGGGGGCGGTCAAGATGAAAATCGGACGAGTTCGATTCATTTCGGCCTCTCGAGAGTCCAAACAGATAAACTCCGATTCTGTTTCGATGTATTTATATCGATTAATTAATCCAATTAATTAATCATATCAAATACATAACAACATAATTAATTTCTCCAAGAAATAATTATATCCATGAATTAAATCAATTACCGGTAATATATTTAATTCATTAGGCCATAAATTAATTTATCCAATAAATCAATTTTAACATCCAATGTCCCAAATTTAGATATCCAATATCTAATATTCATAATGAGAGAATTAGCTTGATTCATTCCGTCGTCAATCCTATTGCACGACTCGGTAGGTCCGTCTCAGTCAGCAATGGGAGGAACCAAAGAGTAGTAGCACCACCTAGCCAGCCTGGCGGCCTACACTGTACCCCAACTGAGAATGAATGATTGAGATCATTCATGAACCATTCTGTCGTGAATACCAGTATAGGTATAAACCCTTCTTTCAAATGTCTCGATCAAGTTATAGGGTCACGGTCAGTCAAAACCTATATGTACTTGACGATATGCATGCGTTAATGCAAATCGAGATCACTGAGCTCTCGTGTATCCAATACAACTAGCTCCAATGCTTTGGCCAAAGACTTATGATCTCATCTGCCAATAACCGCATAGGACATATAACCCGCTCACTAACGGGAGAAAGAATTCTATCTTGGTATTCAGTAGGACCTGCTACTTGCCCGTCAAGATGCACGTCGAGGTTGACCCCCACCTCCCGGTTTATAGGGTCGAACTTCTCTAATGAAAATCTTGACGTCACAAGCACATCCCTACTAAATCCTCAAGTCGAAGGTTCACGAATACCTATCACAACCTTTCGATTCCGTCATTGACTGTCTCAGAGTGAAATCCGTGTGACGAATCGAGGGTGAGTCAGTTCGAGTATACTAATCCAATTAGCATACCTATAACGTGTGCTTCCACTAACCATTAGTGTTCGATAGGCACTCTCCATGTCAAAGAACACGTCATACAAGTCTTCATATAAACTTAATGCCCAATCAAGTTTCATCGACTTGCGAATGATTAAGTATTTGAGCTATAAACCTTTCCAGTGCCGACCCCCTTATCCAATAAGGAGTGGAACGTTTTGCTCTCAAATACACGGACTAGTTTCTATATATATATTTACGAGTTAGGAATACCAGTAACTACCAGTAAATAAAGAAACATCTATTGCCTTATGATAATGAATTACATAATAACAAGTACAATGCCCTCACTCAACATCCTCTGAGTGGCATTCGAGGGCATACTCCTAACAATCTCCCACTTGCACTCAATGCCACACACTATGGTATCTAATACCCATGTTCTCCAGATGACGCTCCAAGCTAGTCTGAGAAAGTGGCTTGGTCAGTGGATCAGCGAGTTGTCGGCCGAGTCTACTCTGTGCAGCACAATGTATACCTTGCGAACAAATTCTCTTACGAGATGATACTTCCTCTCAATATGTTTGGTGTTGTTGTGAAACCTCGGCTCCTTGGCCTGCGCTACAGCTCCGTCGTTGTCGCAAAGAGTGAACAGTACTTCAAAGACATGGTATCACTTGAAGTTTTCCCAGAAACTTCTTAATCCAGAACCCTTCCTTGGAAGCCTCCGAGGATGCTTTATACTCAGCCTGACAGGTGGAATCAGCAGTCGCACTTTGCTTGGCGCTACGCCAAGATACTGCTCCTCCATTAAGAGTAAATATGTAGCCAGAAGTAGACACCGTGTCGTCCTTCTGTCCCTGGAAGTCCGAATCAGTGACTCCCACCACATCCAATTATCCACCGCCATACATAAGAAACCATGTCTCTAGTCCTTCTTAAGTACTTGAAAACGTTCTTTACGGCAGTCCAATGTTCCTTACCTGGGTTTGCCTGAAACCTACTCACCATGCTTACAGCATGCGCAATGTCAGGTCTCGTACACAACATAGCATACATAAGGCTACCCACGGCCGAGGCATATGGTATATCACTCATTTCCCTTCGTTGTTCCTCACTTTGAGGACATATCTTCAAGGAGAGTTTTATTCCATGTCGCATCGGTAGGAACTCTCTTTTAGAATCATCCATCTTAAATCGATTTAAGATTTTATCTATATAGAGGGCTTGGGAAAGACCTATTGTTCTCTTCGCTCTATCCGGGAGAGTCGAATTCCAAGAATATAGGTTGCTTCTCCCAAGTCTTTCATGGAGAAATTACTCGAAAGCCAAGCTTTCATAGAACTGAGCATTCCCACATCATTTCCTATTAGTAGAATGTCATCCACATATAGTACTAAGAATGCGATCTTGCTCCCACTAACCCTCTTGTATACACAAGGTTCCTCTTTATTTTGCACGAAGTCAAACTCTTTGACCGCCTCGTCAAAACGAAGGTTCCAACTACGCGATGCTTGCTTCAGTCCATAGATGGAACGTTGAAGCTTGCACACTTTCTGAATATTGACTTCGGACACAAAGCCTTTAGGCTGCTCTATATAGATTTCCTCCTCGAGGAATCCATTAAGGAAAGCCGTATTTACGTCCATTTGCCATATCTCATAATCGTGGTAGGCAGTTATAGCAAGCATCATGCGAATAGACTTGATCATGGCTACGGGCGAAAAGGTATCGTGGTAATCGATCCTTTCTTTTTGGGTATAACCCTTTGACACAAGCCTGGCCTTATAGGTGTAAACCTTGCCATCACCATCAGTCTTTCTCTTATAGATCCACTTGTTCCCAATAGGCACTATGCCCTTGGGGCGGTCTACTAGAGTCCAGACCTGATTGACATGCATCGAGTCTATATTAGTTTCCATAGCTTCATGCCATTTCGCGGAGTCTACATCCACCATCGCTTGGTCATAGGTTGTTGGGTCGGTCTCTTGGCTATCACTTGGAACCTCATGGAGACCCATCTCCTCCAAGTGCACAAGCCCATACCTCTCAGGTAAATTAGACACCCTACTAGACCTACCAGGTGGTTGTTCTTGTGTTTCAGAAGGTTCGGTTCCAGTTTCTTGCATAGGTGTCTCCTGAGGAGTTTCATTGTATTCTTCTAAAGAAATACTTCTACCTGCTCCGCCTTCCTGAATGAACTCATCTTCCAGGAAGTGTGCTTGTAAAGCAATAACGATCTTTCGATCTTCGGGCATGTAGAATAGATACCCCATCGTCCCAGACGGGAATCCAGTGAAACGTCCCTTCGGGGACCTCGGTTCCAACTTTTCCACCTTCGGTGTTAGTTGTGAAACTATTCCATGTTCCTTAAGGAACTCGTCAAACTCCATACTCATATACTCGCCACCTCGGTCCGACCGAAGTGCTTTGATATGATTACCAGTTTGTTTCTCTACTAGGGCCTTGAATTCCTGTAATTTCTCAAAGTCCTCGGATTTATGTTTCATTATGTATATATAACCATACCTAGTATGATCATCTGTAAACGTAATGAAATATTGATATCCGTCATGTGCTGCTTCCAAAGCACCACATACATCGGTATAGATTAATCTCAGTTTATCAGTGGCTCTTTCAAAAGTCGTTGTGAAGGGGGACTTAGTCATTTTTCCTTTAAGGCAAGATTCACAAGTAGGAAAGGGATCCGATCCCAATGGACCCATAAGTCCATCTTTTTCCATCTTGTAAACCTTGGTCTGACCAACATGACCAAGTCTAAGATGCCATTTTAAAACTTAATTGGTTTCATCCCTACCATGTTTTCTAGTCATAGTATTCACAACTATTTTGTTGCTGAGATTTAGATGATACAATCCATTTAACAATGTAGCAGTACCAACTAGTTTATTTCTGAAATAAATTTTGCAGGAACCATCGCCAATGAAAAATGAAAAGCCTTTTCGGTCCATGACCGAAATTGATACAATGTTTTGTGCCCCTTGGGCAAAACAAGTACATCTTCTAAAGTCAAAACAAAGCCGGATTCTAAATCCAAAAGAAGTGATCCTATGTCGGTCGCCTCGACACTATGCCCGCTTCCGACTGTGATCATAACTTCTCCAGCTCCAAGCTTCCTACTTTGTTCCAGATCCTGATTCACGGTACAAATATGAGAACTAGCACCAGAATCCACTATCCAGGAAGTAGAAAATACAATAGCAAAACAATTTGTTTCCAAAACTAAAAGTTTTGTACCTGAAGTGCCATGAAGAATCGGATAGTCTCTAGCCCAGTGGCCCATCTCATTGCACCTGAGACAAGCATCCTTCTTCTTCTTATTCTTCGGAATCGTCGAGGCCTTGCCCTTGCCCTTGAAGTCCTTGACATGTGGTCTAGTCTGCTTCTTGGTCTTTTTCTTTTTGTTCCTAGACCTGCGAGGTCCAGAAGAAATCACAAGAGCAGACTCCTTCATCCGCGGAGTCTTCATCTGAGACTGAGCGGTCACAAGTTTGTTCATTAGCCCAGCTAAATTACATGCAATTGTTAGGCGTATTTTTATACGCTTATTTATCATTATTTTATATTCATTTGAAGTGTAAATCTGCATAAATGAGCTTTTAATGCACTATTCTTTTATGTTTTGCAGGAAATTGGAGTCCGGAAGCTCGAATGACGAAAAAAGGGCGAAAACGGCAATTTTTGGCCTGGGGCCGCGACACAAGGAAAGCGAGCCGCGACACACGCAGGTGACCAGCAAGCGCTGAACCAACTGTACCGGGGGCCGCGGCACGTTGATGCTGAGCCGTGGCCCGTGAATAAAAACGGGCGCCCAGGTATAGGCACTGAAGGCTAGGGGCCGCGGCACACACTTACTGAGTCGCGGCCCACGGGGCGGCTTTGATGTGTTGGCCGCGGTTCTGGGCTTTTTTTGGAGCCTGTTCCCAATCTAATTCCCGGACGCGTTTTGGAGGCTAAGAATAGCTATAAATAAACATTGAAGGTCAGAAAAAGAGGATCATCATCGAGGAATCGATCAATTGGATTGAAGAACACAAGAATCCGGGGAGAGCGGAAACGAAGAGATTTGTGGGCGACGACAAGACCACGGATCCCTTACGGTTTTTCTGAATTTTTCCGCATCTTATTTTCTAGATCTGTTTGAGTAGGATTGTGATTGTAGCCGATTACATGACGTGTTGATTTACTTATTTTTATTTTAATTCACTCGTTATTCATATTGAGTTGGATTTTTCTCATTGTTTTTAATGCCTTTTAATTATCTGGCCAACAGTTGAATTGATTTGAATGTCTTTATGGATTCGGGAGATGAAATTTAGGCATAGTTCTTGTGAGAAAAATCATGATTTTCGTGAGATAGGGATATACTCATGGAAATTGTGAAGCCTGTTTATTATGGGGATTCATGAACTGTTTTAGATATTAATTATCTAATTCGAATAGGAATATATCGAGTTAATATTTCTATCGACCTTGGGAGAGGCTTTAGAATAATTTAGGAATTCCTGGCTTACAATCAATTGAATAAAAGTAAATTGAATTAAATAAAAAATCACTCCTGATTGTTTGAGGTGAAAATCATAATCCTACGCCCTTATTATTATTATTATTATTAATTTTATTATTACTACTATTATTTTCTATTTATTTTTCTGCAATTAGTTTAGAAATAAATTCTATATAATTGTTCTTCAAATAAAATTACGAGTTGACTATATTGTGGTACTTAGTGAAATCAGTCCTCGTGGGAACGATATCTTACCTATCACTTTATTACTTGTTGACACCGTGCACTTGCGGCATAGTGTGAGGGATTTCCTCACAACAAGTTTTTGGCGCCGTTGCCGGGGACTGATTTTTCGCTAATATCATTACCAAGCGACTCTAATTTTAATTTGAAGTTTCTTTTCTTTAGCCTCTATATTTTTATTTTTTTTCATTATGTTTTCCTTTGATTATTGTGACCCTTGGCATTTCATAAATTTCGATGATCTTAACAATTTGCCTAATAGGGTCAGTCAGCCCTCTCCCCCGAAACAAAAGACCATGCTTGAACAATGTGTAGACGCTCTAAAAAATCCTGATAGTACCCCTCTTGAGCGAGAATGTGCAAGTCGTGGTCTGGAGATTCACTATGGTTATTTTCCAGCTCATTGCTTTAGTAGTGAAGTAGAGGGGGAAGTTGAGAAGAAAGACATGCCGAGTTTTAGGGTCGATCCCCCAGCACCTGATAATTACATAAAGTGTGATGAGTTTGTAGAAGAAGTTACCATTGATGATGTTTCCCAAGAAATTTCATTAATTTGTCATCAAACTTCGAATAATAAGGTGAACACTTTTGTGCCTAAAATTTTATTAACGGTGTCACGCATAATTTTTCCTAAATCCTTATTTGGAGAGATTGGCTCCATTACTTTTGATTTTATTGAGGTTGATTCTTTGAGTTCTAATGAGGTTATTCATCATATGTCTTTATTATTTACCCATTCGAACTCTGCTTATTTTTTCATACATTATAATTATTATATTCTTCCATTATTTTTTGGTTGTCCGCATAATTATTCTTACTCATTATTTTTGGCAACCAGGCATGAACCAAAGCCTCCCTTGTGGAATAAGAGGCTTATAGATTGCAAGAAGGGTGTATTTGGCAATCTCCCTAGAAAGAAGCCACGTTAATTTTTTATTTGCCACGTCATGCTCAAGACGTAAAATATAGCGCTTGATGGGAGGCAACCCATCATTTTTACTTGCTTTCTAGTTAGTTGTTTTTATTTGATTTTTCGTTAATAATTTGTTTTTTCTTTGTTTTGTTATTTCGTTCGGATTCGTGTATTCTTGTTGGCCCTTAATTCTCTAATATTATATAACCCCAATGAGTTATTACCCTTCATATTCTAGTCTTTTTTGACTTAATGTCTGTAGTTATTTCATGACTACAGACTAAGTTTGGGGGTCCCTGGTGACGTTGGGCATTATTTGAAGTATGGATTGACAGAAGATTCCACTCAGACATGTGCTGGCGTTCAAGAAGACATTTGGAATAAGATTCACTTTTCCTTATCTCTTTTATTTTCACATGAGTTTTATTGTTGATAATTTTATGTGTAGTGGAATAAATTGAAGCATGCGATATTTTCTTAATTTTTCTTGATTATAAATTGCGATTTCATCATTGCTTTATTTTTCTTGCATGCTATTGTTGGTTTTCGCCAAAAACGTGATTTTTTCGTGAATTTTTCGTGCTTCCGTGTGTAAAACTTATGTTACGAAACTGATTTCTTTTTGAAGAAACGGTTGACTTTTGGTCGAGTTGCAGTCAGCGATATCTGTTTCCGTTGAGTATTCATTTAGGTCCGAAATTTTTTCATTTTTGTAGAAATCTTAGCAGATAAGAGAGGAGACATACGTGTTTTCAAATCGCTGTCTATACGTTTGGTTACACTTTTCGCGCAGCTAGTCGTCCAGTAACATGAGTCTTGTGGGCACTTAAATTGAGTTTAGAGTTTACATGTTCTATGATGGGAAGTCTAGTAACCGGGGGTATTCACGTGACCCGTTGTTTACTCTCGTGTAAAACGACAACCCTGAATAGACTAATGGTTTAGAAATATTGCATTTGCCGATGATGGGAAGCCTAGTAACCGGGGGTATTCACGCGACCCGTTGTTTACTTCCGCGTAAAACAGCAACCTTGAATCGGACGTGCGGGAATAGCTATTCGAGTTTTTTCTCCGCTGTAGAGGGGGACTTAGTAACTAGAAGCATCCATGTGCCCCATGAGTGTCTTTTACGTCAAACGGTTCCCCAATACATGAGAATGGAAATCCACCCTAGGATTATCCCGATGAAACATCCCGAGATCCGAACCTAGTGGTTAACTCAAATCTTTATTATGATCATACATAAGGGAATGCTGTCCGAGGAGTAATTTTGACGATGAAACTCTTAAATTTTGCCACTAGACTGTGGGACTGGGCGAGTTGGCTTGTTTACTCTAACCCTTCGTATTGACAATCGGTTAAATTCATGCCTGTTAATCTTTGAGCTTGATTTTCCTCATGAACGATCGATCAGCACTAAAAATGGTTACTTTGTGGAATCAGTGTCCTTGATGTGACTCACTATTACGATACTCGTATTATTCTTTGAGATTTTCAGGGTAGTATTGATTAAGTTGAGCACTATGGATTTGCACGATTATTCACGATAATTTTTGTTTGAAATTAATTTTTTCTTGAGGACAAGCAAAGGCTCAAGTTTGGGGGCATTTGTTAGGCGTATTTTTATACGCTTATTTATTATTATTATTTTATATTCATTTGAAGTGTAAATCTGCATAAATGAGCTTTTAATGCACCATTCTTTTATGTTTTGCAGGAAATTAGAGTCCGGAAGCTAGAACGACGAAAAGCGGTAACGGCAATTTTGGCACAGGGCGCGGCCAAGAAAAGCGAGCGCGGCACACGCAGTGACCAAAGAAGCCGAACCAATCGTACACAGGGCCGCGGCACGTTGATGCTGAGCCGCGGCCCGTGAAGAAAAACGCGCGCTCAGGTATAGGCGCTGAAGGCTAGGGGCCGCGGCACACACTTACTGAGCCGCGGCCCACGGGGCGGCTTTGATGTGTTGGCCGCGGTTCTGGGCCGTTTTTGGAGCCTGTTCCCAACCTAATTCCCGGACGCGTTTTGGAGGCTAAGGATAGATATAAATAAACATTTAAGGTCAGGAAAAGAGGATCATCATCGAGGAATCGATCAATTGGATTGAAGAACACAAGAATCCGGGGAAAGCGGAAACGAAGAGATTTGTGGGCGACGACAAGACCACGGATCCCTTACGGTTTTTCTGAATTTTTCCGCATCTTATTTTCTAGATCTGTTTGAATAGGATTGTGATTGTAACCGATTACATGACGGTTTGATTTACTTATTTTTATTTCAATTCACTCGTTATTCGTATTGAGTTGGATTTTTCTCATTGTTTTTAATGCCTTTTAATTGTCTGACCAACAGTTGAATTGATTTGAATGTCTTTATGGATTCGGGAGATGAAATTTAGGCATAGTTCTTGTGAGAAAAATCATGATTTTCGTGAGATAGGGATATACTCATGGGAATTGTGAAGCCTGTTTATTATGGGGATTCATGAACTGTTTTAGGTATAAATTATCTAATTCGAATAGGAATATATCGAGTTAATAATTATTAGTATTTTCTATCTACCTTGGGAGAGGCTTTAGAATAATTTAGGAATTCCTGGTTTGCAATCAATTGAATAAAAGTAAATTGAATTAAATAAAAAATCACTCCTAATTGTTTGAGGTGAAAATCATAATCCTACGCCCTTATTATTATTATTAATTTTATTATTACTACTATTATTTTTTATTTATTTTTCTGCAATTAGTTTAGAAATAAATTCTATATAATTGTTCTTCAAATAAAATTACGAGTTGACTATATTTTGGTACTTAGTGAAATCAGTTCTCGTGGGAACGATATCTTACTTATCACTTTATTACTTGTTGACACCATGCACTTGCGGCATAGTGTGAGGGATTTCCTCACAACAGCAATCTCATTACAGTTGAAGTTCATAACAAACTGTGAGAAGGAATCAGGGAGAGAGTGTAGGATAAGGTCGGTTTGGAGAGAAGTATCCATTTTAAAATCAAGAGCCTCCAATCTCTCGATCATGGATATCATTTTGAGGACATGTTCCCCAAACTTCTCACCTTCCTTCATCCTTGCACCGAACAGTTGCTTGGATATCTCATATCTAGCAGTTCTGCTGTGCTCACCATAAAGTTCGGTTAAGTGAGATAGAATCTGCCTAGCAAAAGTCATTTTCTCATGAGCTCTCTGAAGCTCATTTAACATAGAAGCCATCATGTATGCACAGACTTCTATGTCATCCTTAACCCACTTTTCGTGGTTTTCAATCTCTTCCTGATTGGCTCTGGTCCGCACAGGAGGCGCCGGAATGTCCGTCTCCAAGATGTATCCCAGTGCCTCTATACTGAGGACAATCATCAGATTACGGAGCCAGTCCACAAAGTTAGGTCCAATCAAGGTGTTCTTTTCGAGTAGAATTGCCAGTGGATTCATTGTCATATTGAGAGTTATGTCTGGATTAAGTATAACAGATTAATTAGTGACTTGTTTAATTGTTATCTGAGTATAGAATTAAGGTCTTTTCTATTCTTGTTACCCAGCTCCCACTATTTTTATCGGAATAACACACTCCCCTGTGAAATTCGGAAGTATCGTCGCACTACTTCATAGTGATGATCGAGTTCTTTATAAATCTTAATAGAGGGCAACCGAACAGGTTTCTAGTCTATTAATTTTCATAAAGTGGTGTCCAACACCAACCCATATAATGGATGATTCGATCTTCTTTTTCCCCTTGTTCATTCCCCTCAACCTATACGATTTCTATAGTTCGTGGACAAGTTAAATTTATACTTCACAATTGAATCTTATCTGGAAACCTATCAGGTTTCTACGGATAAAATTTGCTCCAACCGAAGGCATCCAATGCGCTCCCGGTAATTTATCCTTCCTCCCCGAACGACTACCCCGATAACTCGAAAGCATAGCACATCCGGTTTGGATTTCAATTTCCCGAAAGCTCGATGGAGGGAAGGAAAACCTTGAAACCTTATAAACTTAATAATTTTTTGTGGGAGAATTTTCCCGATTAATGTTACACTTTGCACATTAATCATTTAAGCGTGTTTGTGGCATTCATACAATATGAAACAACCATTCACAACCTAGTTGCTATCAACATGTGGTTCATGGACCGTTCCTAGAAAACAAAAACTCCGTAATCTAATTACAAGTCTTCATCTTGAATCTTCGTCTTCTCGAAACGGATCTTCCTCCGGTATTCGTCATTACATATAAATTTTACATTGAAAATTACATCCTAGATACAAATATTTCTAGTAAAATAAATAGGCTCAAAACGGCCTTTACAACCCAATCGAATAAAACGAACGATTCAAAACTAAGTCCACGAACCACATCCCCATTCAAAAGCATTCATCCAATAAATACTATGTAAATGGTAAGCGTAGAGATACATTGATCCAATCAACAAAACGAACCGATCCAATCGATTCACACAATCAATAATATGAAAATGTTAAAAATAATTCGGTCGATCACAAGTATTCCAATACTTAAATTTTCCTTATAAAATAAAATACCATATATCATTTTAATCATATTAAATCCAATTTAAATGTGGGAAATCAATTTTTAGGAATACACGAAGAGAACAAGCCCGAAATGGGTCCGAAAGGGGCTGGACCGCGCCCGAAACATCACCAGGCAGCAAGCAGGGCTGTCCAGCAGCCCTGGGCCGTGTGCCAAAAACGAAGGCCCAGCGGAAGCGGTAAAACGAAAATTAATTCGATCCGAATCCCTACAAGGATCGATCGAGCTACGTATATACGAATATAAAAACGAAAACACAAGATATGTAAGAAACTCACCCTTGTAGTCAGTTGATTAAATGGATTCCTTCTCTTGAGCTATTCCCCAAGCTTTAAATGAATTCCCTACGATCCAAAGTGCTCCAAGCACTCGAATGATCCAACGTCAAAAATACAACGCCTCTACTTGCCACGCGCCGGAGAAATGAACGGGATGATGATCACCTTGCTATCCTCTAAGGATACGGTTAGATCTAGGTGATGAAGCTATTGATTTGTGATTACAACACTCTAAGTGCATAACTCACTTACTCTCAATGAATCTCTCAATTTTCTCCAAGAACACTTAAGATGATATGAAGAAGATGATGAAGACAATTAAGAAAAATGTTTTTTCTATCTCTCTCTCTCTCTCTATCTCTCTTTCACGTTGGAATGTCATGTGTGGAGAGTTTGTCAAAGACATCATCTTATATTATTTCCACCCTCATGTGAACAACTCATGTCACATGAAGTCTTCTCCCACCAAGTCAATATCATTAATTTAAGAATGAAACAAAAGACAAGGGGAAGATAGGTGGAAAGAGAGGGGGCAGCCAAGATGAAAATCGGACTCCCGAGAGTCCAAACAGATAAACTCCGATTCTGTTTCGATGTATTTATATCGATTAATTAATCCAATTAATTAATCATATCAAATACATAACAACATAATTAATTTCTCCAAGAAATAATTATATCCATGATGTAAATCAATTACCCAGTAATATATTTAATTCATTAGGCCATAATTTAATTTAAACATCCAATGTCCCAAATTTAGATATTCAGTATCTAATATTCATAATGAGATAATTAGCTTGATTCATTCCGTCGTCAATCCTATTGCAAGACTCGGTAGGTCCGTCTCAGTCAGCAATGGGAGGAACCAAAGAGTTGTAACACCACCTAGCCAGCCTAGCGGCCTACACTGTACCCCAACTGAGAAGGAATGATTGGGATCATTCAAGAACCATCCTGTCGTTAATACCAGTATACGTATAGACCCTTCTTTCAAATGTCCCAATAAAGTTATAGGGTCACGGTCAGTCAAACCCTATCTGTACTTGACGCAATGCATGCATTAATTCAAATCGAGATCATTGAGCTCTCGTGTATCCAATACAACTAGCTCCAATGCTTTGGCCAAAGAATTATGATCTCATCTGCCAATAACCGCATAGGACATATAACCCACTCACTAACGGGAGAAAGAATTCTATCTTGGTATTCAATAGGACCTGCTACTTACCCTTCAAGATGTACGTCAAGGTTGACCCCCACCTCCCGGTTTATAGGTTCGAACTACTCTAATGAAAATCTTGACGTCATAAGCACATCCCTACTAAATCCTCAAGTTGAAGGTTCACGAATACCTATCACAACCTTTCGATTCCGTCATTGACTATCCCAGAGTGAAATCCGTGTGGCGATTCGAGGGTGAGTCGGTTCGAGTATACTAATCTAATTAGCATACCTATAATGTGTGCTCCCACTAACCATTAGTGTTCGACAGGCACTCTCCATGTCAAAGAACACATCATATAAGTCTTCACATAAACTTAACGCCCAGTCAAGTTTCATCGACTTGCGAACGATTAAGTATTTAAGCTATAAACCTTTCCAGTGCCGACCCCCTTATCTAATAAGAAGTGGAACGTTTTGCTCTCAAATACACGGACTAGTTTCTCTCTCTCTCTCTCTCTCTCTCTCTCTCTCTCTCTCTCTCTCTATATATATATATATATATATATATATATATATATATATATATATATATATATATATATATATTTACGAGTTAGGAATGCCAGTAACTACCAGTAAATGAAGAAACATCCATTACCTTATGATAATGTATTAAATAATAACAAGTACAATGCCCTCACTCAACATCCTCTGAGTGGCATTCGAGGGCATACTCCTAACAAAGACTACATTCTTGAATGGAAGCATAGAAAATAAAATCTACATGCGCCAACAGAGGGATTCATTGTTGAAGGAGAAGAGCACTTAGTGTGCAAGCTTAATAGATCCATTTATGAACTTAAGCAAGCATCTAGATCTTGGAACACTCGATATGACGAGGTTGTCCAATCATATGGATTCGTCCAATGTCCGAGTGAGAGTTGTGTGTATACGAAATGCGATGGAAACGTGTTGGTATTTCATGTACTGTACGTAGATGATATCCTTCTGATTGGAAACAACATGAAGGAATTGTCGAACGTATATGGCTGTCTGAGCAGTTCGATGTGAAGGATTTAGGAGAAACAGGACACATACTTGGGATTAGGATCTTTCGTGATCGGAATAAAAGGATGTGCTTATCTCAGGCATCTTATATCGATACAATGCTAAAGCGGTTTAGCATGGAGAATTCTAAGAAAGGTTTTCTACCTTATAGACATGGAATTCAACTATCTAAGGATATGTGTCCCAAGACACAAAAGGAGATAGATAACATGAAGCTGATTCCTTATGCATCAGCTGTGAGAATCCTCATGTATGCTATGCTTTGCACTAAACCAGATATCGGTCATGCCGTAGGCATGGATGCTAGATCTCAGTCGAACACGGGACTAGGACATTGGATTGCTATCAAGCACATAGTTGAGTACTTGATAAGGACTATGGAGTATATGCTAGTATATCAGTCAGACGACCTGTGTCCAGTGGGTTATACTGACTCGGATTTTTCTTCAGACAAAGATAAGTCCAAGTATACTTTAGGTTATGTGTTTTGCCTGGGAGGTGAAGTCATTAGTTGGAGAAGTGTGAAGCAGAAATGCATCTTGGACTCTACCATGGAAGTCGAATACATGGCAGACTCTGAGGCAACCAAAGAGGCGGTATGGCTCAAGTACTTCCTGCATGACTTAGATGTGATTCCCGATTTTCCAAATGGTATTACACTTTGTTGTGATAATACCGGTGCAGTCGCAAATTCAAGAGAACCACGAGCCCACAATGAAAATAAACATATCAACTGCAAGTACCATATTATACGACACTTCGCAAAGAAAAGAGACGTATTTATAGCTAGGGCTACATCGGAAGATAATATTGCTGATCCTTTCACGAAAGGCCTACCCTCAAAAGTTTTTGAAAGGAATGTGGAAGGAATGGGATTACGGTGTATGGCAACATTGCTTTGAATATAAGTGGGACAAATGAGAGACTATGTAATAGAGTAGTATACTTAAAGCATGCTTTGAGTATAAGTGGGAGATTTTTAGGGTTGTATAATGCAAAGCATACTTTATGCTTGTATTACCTTATTTCCCTGTAACTACCTATGACAATATTAATTACATTTAATCACATGTTTTGCATATTTATTCACATTATGGTTATGCAAATGAAATGTCTAATTATTTTATATTGTAGGTACTGTGATTTGTTGGTATCACACGGAAGATCACATTATCGGTGCCTTATAAAATAATACAAGAATTCACAACCTATATAATTCTAGACAAATTATGTGAAAGGTTGTAATGTATGCTTGAGATTAGTTGGTCTTGACTATTAACATGCATTAGCGTATTTGTATATGTTGAACTAGATCGAAGTGAGATAGTGTCTTCGGTACTGATCGTAAATCTCGGATGATTGTTTCTTAATTTTAAGTATATAATATTTAATTGTGTATTTATAATATTTATTGCTTTCATTTATCATGGGTGAGAGTCAAAATGATTGACTCAATAAGCTTCGTATCTTGGACAATAATGTTATTTATATGACAATTATTATTCTGACTAGAATCGTATCGTAGATGATGTCTACTTGAGGAGCTCGATAATGATTATTATATTAAACTCCGCTGGTGGATTTAATTCCGATATAATAATAAGGGTCGAGTGGTACTACTCTTGGATAAGAAATTACTTAATTAAAGCTGTCAGTAGCTTAAATTAATTAATGGACATTCGATATCTTAAACATGGAAAATAATATATTTAAATAAGGAGCCCGATTTCATAAATTGGGATTTTAGTAAGAAGTGCAATATTAACTCTTTAGTGGACTGAGTTGATATTTAATAGACTCAATATATTGGGAAAGGGACTAATATGGAAATTTGAGGTCTATTAGGAGTCCTAACCCTAATCCTCCTTAAGATCCCTAGAGTAGTTCAAAGCCTATAAATAGGAATTACATGAGGTTCGACCGTGACATAATATTTGAGGCTTGAGAGATCGATTTTTTCTTCTTCTATTTAATTGGAGAATCGGGCCGAGGCCCTAACGTTTTTGAAAAGGTTTTGTAAATCGGGACTTAAGGTCCAAAAGAATTTCTACTTTAAAAACCCCCGAGTTAATGAGTTCCTTTTCAAATATTGCTTACTTGAGTTCGAAATTCTAAAACTTCTCGGGGACATTTTGATAGTTGATTTTTCGTGGTAAATTCGTGGTTGCTATTTACTTGTTGCATTTCGTATCGTATTATACTTGCACTAGAAAAATAGTGGAATTTTGCTAACCCCCAAGTAATCGGGGGTGGATGTCTGTTTTGTGTCCAGGTGTTTGCAGGTTCGGGGAGAAGTCTCAAGATCGGCACAGGAAGTGACAGTTGAATGAGTTATCGTTAGAGTCATATTCCGCTTTCCGCTGTTTTGTGTCTTTACCCCTGCGTGGATGTTCATTGTATAGAGTTGTGTTTTTATGTTTACGTCAGTTGTATGACCTCATCGGTATGTGTAGTTGTTTATAATTGACCTTAACTGTCCATATCATTGTATTGTATGTCCCGGTTGGGCACACACACTTGGTCATTTTGTGATGATTAGCCTGGTAAATCATCGTGGTAAGGATCTACGGCGTGTAATATTCCCATATGGTTTTGGGGTATTACAAGATGCATGCTGAACATTGATCTTAGGAAAGCTTATGATACTATTAACTGGAATTTTCTGAAATTTGTACTTGTGGGCTTTGGTTTTGATAGTTGGTTCATCCATCTCGTTATGACCTGTGTTTCTACATCAAAGTTTTCTTTTTGTGTTAACGGTGTTCTTGAAGGGGATATGCCTGGCAGACAGGGTTTGAGGCAGGGAGACCCTCTTTCTCCTTACATGTTTGTTCTTTGCATGGAGTATATGAATATAATGTTGTAATATCCGCATTTTTCTTTTCCTTGTATTTTTATTTTTGATGTATTTCTCGGTCGTAGTGACCCTCGTGTATCTTACAGTGTATCTTTTCTGTCATCTCTT
Organism: Orobanche coerulescens; assembly: GCA_033398695.1. Lineage (NCBI taxonomy): Eukaryota > Viridiplantae > Streptophyta > Magnoliopsida > Lamiales > Orobanchaceae > Orobanche > Orobanche coerulescens. The sequence goes on along the minus strand of CM065802.1, from coordinate 116,724,328 downwards.
GGTCTGAATTCTCGTTATTGTAATACGGAACCGCTGCTTCGGGGTTGCCGTGTATCCATTCTATGTTTCGATGCATCTTGCGATGTTCCGTTTATTGTCTCGTTCGCATTCCGGTGTTTTGGAACGTTCATACTTCGTACCTAGCGCATGCTATTTTTTCTACATAGCGCGCGCTAGGGGTTCCTTAGTAGCGCACGCTACGTTTGTTTCGTAGCGCGCGCTAGCGGGTTAGCCCTGGGAGTGGCAGTGCTGTTTTTCCAGCCTTCTGGACTAGCGTATTAGTGTACTCTACGTAGACTAGTGCACGCTAATGTCGAGAGGCTAGCGCACGCTGATGATGCCCGGTAGCGTGCGCTAGCGTGAGTGTCCAGTACTGGACAGTTTACTACTGAACCCGGTCAGGTGCCAGTTAGCGCACGCTACGCTTGTATGGTAGCGCACGCTAACGGATCAAGTGAGTTACGACAGCTTTGTCACCGACTCGATCGATGCCAGTAGCGACGCTATTGGTCGATAGCGTGCGCTACCGATAGGTTATTAGTGCACGCTACATTTGGAGTAGCGCACGCTAACGGCCAGAAGTCTGGCTACTGGACTGGACGCTAACTATTTTGGGCTGTAATTTTACCCCGTTAGCGCACGCTAACCTTGAGGATTAGCGCACGCTAACACTCCCTGGCTATATAAACCAGGGAGTTGACCCAGATGAACACATCATTTTCATTTCTTCTCTCCCCGCGACGCAGAACCATCCCAGGCGATTTCCGAGAGATTCTTCCCTTCGATTATTTCAGGCATCCTCTACCTTGAGTTTTTGAAGTAGATTAACAACACCTACTTGTGTTCTTCATCATCAATCCAAGGTAAATCTCTTAGAACCCTACTTTTGGGCGATTTGGGGGTTTTGGGATTTTCTTCCGATCCGTTCCGTTTTGTTGGTGGATTCATAATGAATATGATTAAACTTGTTAATATCATTAGTTTCCCTACGGATTCATGGTATATTTTCATGGTTTTGCGGAATCGAGAGGGTTTGGTTGTGATCCGCCCTCGTTGTTATTTTTGTACGAATATACATGAATCGTAGGCGGGTTTTCGGGTGTATTCCATTTCCGTATTCGTCTAGAGTTGGTTGTAATTATGTTCTTCGTATCGTTAGGTTTGGTTCCGTTGATTCCTAGTGTTCGTCGGTGATTATCCTTTCCGTTCGTTGCGTCGTCAATTATTCAAGGCAAGTATTTTTGGAAACCTTTATGCTTAACGTGAAATGGTAATGTATATTGTGTGTGATTTGCTCACCTCGGGAGGGTCCGACGGGATCACGGAGGGAATCTATGGCTTCGTCCTGGATTCATGAGTTTGTTTCGCTAGCCAACTCGGGAGGGTCCTTAGAGGCCTCGAGTGGGATTCGTGGCTTCGTCCCGGTCCTAGGTGACGTGTGGTGCTTGATTTGTTTTATGAATGTGGCCAGCTCGGGAGGGTCCTTAGAGGCCTCGAGTGGGATTCGTGGCTTCGTCCCGGTCCTAGGAAAATTAATTGTGACTGTTTGTTTCCGGAAAAGACATGTCTAGTTTTGGTTTTTGAAATGATATTGGTGCATGTACTATGAAATGTGTAAGCGATTGGTTTGCCTTGATTACTTGTACTAGCGTAATTGCTAACCCCTTTGGGGACCCGTTTTGGGGAAATTCTTGTTATGGATTTCAAGTTATAATTATCCGGACGAGCGAGCACCGGGACAGTACGAGGATGTTGGCCAGGGTCGTTGACATGTGCATTTGGGTCTTCTTATTTCTTTTGTTCATTTCGATTTGGTTGTTTCCACAGTTATAAACTTATAGATTGTACTCGCGAGTACTTAGGCTTTTCATTTCAAACTCCGTATTGTATTACTTTAAAATTGTTACATTGTCGGTTGATACTTATTTCGCCGGTTGCTCCGGGTGTATCTTTTATGTCATATCATTTAAATGTGTGTCCACGCTAACCGAGATGGTTAGTCGAGTGGAGTTTCCTTGTTTGTAGCCTGGTGGGTCCCATGTAGGGGTCCACGGCGCTGTAATATACTCCGAATATCTCGGGGTGTTACAAATGTCACATAAGGCTGTTTCAAATCAGCCTTGTTTTAAATATCATCCCAAAATGTAGCAAAATTGATCTAACACATCTGTGTTTTGCAGATGATTTGTTACTCTTTTGCAGGGGAGATACGAATTCTTTACAGGTGTTGAAACAAGCCATGGAAAAATTCTCACAAATGTCAGGCTTGCAGATAAATCAAGCCAAGAGTTCAATTTTTCTTGTTGGAGTCTCTAGTGATGCAAAAGCAGAGTTGCTCAGAGTGTGGAATTTTGTGGAAGGCTCTTTCTCAGTGAGGTATCTTGGGATTCCTCTAAGTCCAAAGAAACTGAGATTTCATGACTATGACCCTCTGATAAATAAGATGACTGCGAAGAGTCAAGGTTGGGCTTCAAAATAGTTGAGCTATGCTCGAAGACTGTTATTAATCAAATCTGTGTTGAGTAGTATTCAGAGGTTTTGGTGCCATGTATTCCCTATCCCTGTTAGGGTTGTCAAGAAAATGGAACAATTATGTAGGAACTTTCTCTCGCGTGGACAGGAAAATGGAAAAAGAAATCTGATTGCTTGGAATCAGGTCTGTCAGGATTTGGAGCATGGAGGGTTAAATATGAAGGAGGTTCTTAGCTGGAATCATTCACTTTTGAGTGCCCATGTTATCAACTTGGGTAATGCTTATGCCCTTGCTACTATTTGGTCCAGCTGGGTGAAGCACTATAAGCTAAGGGATATTCGCATTTGGTATGTGGAGGTTAAACAATCTCATTCTCCTTGGTGGAAAAAAATTCTGCTTCTTAGGGACAATTTGAAGGAAAAGTTTCCTGGGTGTAATAGTCAGATTCTTCTTGCCAAAGGACCCAAGACTGCGGTGAGGAATTGCTATGAGTCATTCCATAAATCTTGCCCTGAAGTTCGTTGGAGTGAACAAGTTTGGAATACTGTTTCTAGTCCTAGGGTTGCTTTCATTAACTGGCTGGTAGTACATAAAAGAATTGCCACTAAAGACATACTTTTGAGGTTCAATATATTGTGCAGGATGCTACTTGTTTATTGTGTAATCTGTCTGCTGAATCTGTTAACTATCTTTTCTTCAAGTGGGCCCTTTCTCAACAGGTTATTGTGAAAGTGATGGGCCTTGTTGATTTTAGAAGGGTTGACTACTCCTTAGATAGTTGGTTAATTTTATTTTGCTGGTCACAACACAAGAATTTTGTTGCATATAGGATTAGAGCTGCCATGTTTGGTATTACTTTAGCTGGTATTTGGAAATTAAGAAATGTTAAATGTTTTGAGAATAAAGCTATTCCTATTGATGTTTTGTGTAAAGAACTGACTGGAGATTTTAAGATACGCTTGAAGTATAAATTTAGGAATAGAATGAATAGATTTGTGCGTAGTGTTACACGCCATATAGATAATTTTCTGATTCTTTCCTGAATAAGGTTTTACTAATGTTTGTTAGGAAAGGTTGGATTCTCTTCTGTGTGCAGGTTTAGTTTTGGAAGAGACTACTTCTTCTGCTGCTTAAAGGCTGTTCTCTGATTCTTCACTTCCCACTTCCCACTTCCCCCTGAAAAGAGCTGGATCAATGTGAAGCACTATCATATTAGCAGCTCGATTATCCCCCTGCTGACCAACACAAACATGCTGGATTATGGCTTAGAGAGTACGGTCACGTGTTCACCTAGTGTCGGAATGAAGTGGGCTATATCTGTTTATATCAAACTCAATGAGTTTAGTTTGTTTGCACTTTGTGTAAGGCTTTTAGGCAAGTCATAGACCTAGTCTAGAGCTTGCTAATTCCTTAGGTCATGATAGGCATTGATCTTCATTTCGATTTGTTTAGAATTTGTTCTGGACTTGAGGTTCTCCTCGGATTTATCCCTTGTATATGGTTGTACTCTTTTCAGGTTTCTTTATGAAATTTGATTTCGTACGAAAAAAATTAAGTATCTGAGCATTACTTAAAATACATTAACTACCATAGCCATTCCAGAAACGTAAACAAGATTTAAATAAAATATTCGAAAATAAAGAAATAAAAAAATATTACTTAAAGTACGTAACCTTATACAACATATCTGAAAAACGTTGTGGAAGTGCACTTTACAGCTTTCTGCTTAAATGCTATCTTAGTACTTTTGATTTTATTTTGTTTTTATTTTATTGTGCGAAATATTAACTTCCATAGCATTTTTTTCTAGGAAGCGCCATATAAGTGACATACTTGCACAGCGCTTACTAGAAAGTGCTATACAAGTACTGTCTCCTAAGTTCAAATTTGTAGTAGTGAATATTACGAACCTTCTTAGTTCCACAATTCTATATTCTGTAATACCCTGTTTGGATTCACCAAACCCAAAAGAGTCCATTTGATATTGCTTAATTTAAAAAATAATCAGTTTTTTATAAATATTTAAACGATAGATGAAAAAGATAGTATTTTTTAAAATTTACGAATCACTTACAGCAGATTTTGAAAGTAGCATTAGGGTTGCTTTTATTAGCTATTTTCATAAAAATACTTGAAATTTAAAATAATACTCCCTATTTTCCACAAACTACTTACCCCTTGTTGAAGAAAAAATAATTGAGACAATAAAGTAGGGCAAAAGGTGTGTATTCTCATTAATAACATCCCCTTAAATAGAGAGAGATTACATACAAGCAGACCTAATCCTACCCTAACTAGGAAAGCCCATAAATAACAGAATTAGGCACACATTAGGTATCATTACTTTAACACCCCCTTGTGCCTAGTCTACAAGCGCATGTCATGTTGCCTCGTTAAAACCTCATCAAGCAAAAACCCAGCGGGAAAATATCTTGATCATAGGAAAAATAGTACAACATCTAGACACATCAAGTTTAGACTTCGTCCTTTGAATCTATCCCTTCATACGATCGTTACATTTAATCATAGCGCTACTAAGGTGACCATTCCATCGATCCATAAGATCGTACATCTTGTTACCTCGTTAAAAACCTTTACAAGTGATAAAAACCATGTGGGAAAAATAATCGTTGGAAGAAAAATAGTATAACATATGATGTGGAGGTAAGACTCCCCCTTAAGTATACATCTTCCCCTGATTTGTACATCAATCAAGTAGTCGTTGCCTCATTAAAAACTTCGTCAAGTAACGAAACTCAATGGGAGAAAATGAACATTGGTTAAAGTAAAGAGTACAACACATGTGATTAAGTTTCTTTATAAATCACCATTTCTTTGTGATCTTTACATCAATCTCGGAAGTTGGAAAAATCTACAGCTACTCCTAGTGCTTACATTCATATATCGTTGCCTCGTTAAAAACCTTTCCAAGTAACAAAACCCAGTAGGAAAAATAAACCTTGGTCTAAGGAAAAGAGTGAAACCTATGTAAGTATGTTTCTTTATATCCCACATATTTCTCGTTATGATCATTCCATCAATTAAGTGAATTACAAGTTACATCATGTTCAAATATTTAAGTATGCTCATCAGAGGTAGTACCTAACCACTAGTTCCTCATAACTGTAGAATGATAGTTCTTAATCATGTACATTCACGAACTGATTCATGTAAAGAAATAATCTTGTCGTGATCCTAGGAGGTAGCCAAAAGGGTTTACGTGGTTGATTTCCAAAACATAAGCAACTTATACCAATGCATACTTTGTGGTAGTTGCTTCAGCATCAACATTTACCTTAGTATTTGCCTTTTCAAAAGAACCTTCCTTTGCCTGCTTGTAGGGAAAGAATAATCCTAAGTAAATGGTTTATTTTTTAAGTATGAGAAGATATTCTCGATACCATTCCATTGATGCTGCGTTGATGCTGAACTAAATCTAGTCACTGAATTAACTGAGGAGTGATAGCAGGCCTTGTACATCAAGCCAAGTACAATAATGCGCTATTGCACTCAAGTAGGGAATTTCAGCTCCCAAAGCTCTTCGTCACTTTATTTGAGATGAAATGGATCTTTCCTTTGCATCCAATGTTCGACATATCATGGGAGTGCTAATCGGGTGTCCCTTGTCCATGTTAAAGTGCCTGAAAATCTTCTGGACATAGGCAGATCGGTGGAATGAATTCCACAAACTCGATGTTCTATGTAAATGCCTCGACTGAACCGAGTTCTCCTAAGATATTTCATATCAAACTCAGGTTTCCAGTATCCGATGGTTTCTCTTATTTCATCAAGAGATATATGTTCATGTCATCGATATACATTGTGATGATCGTGAATTCGGAACTTATTTGTGAAGACCTAGGGACATATTTCAGCGTTCTTATATCCCTTCCCAATCAAGTAGTCACTTACACGGTTATACCACGTCCTTAGGGATTGCTTCAAAGCTATAAAGTTGAGCGTTTCAATATAATTGCAAAATGCACTCCATGGTCTAGAGTCACTTGAGATTTGGGTAATAAAATGACATTGGGCACTTCCATATATATCTCCGTATCTAGATCCCCATAGAGATACGCAATCACCACATCCATTGGCTGCATTTCCAGTCCCTCAGAAATTACTACGCTAATCAAATAGCGGAACGTATAAGTGGGGGTACCTTTCCTCGTAATCAATTCCAGGGCATTGTGAGAAGCATTACTTCCTGAACCTTGTACATTAAGACTCTATTATTATCACTATGATTTACGTCAAAGGCTCAGTTATGTCCTTCAGGCTTTACATTTGGTTAGGTTAGCACTACCTACACCAAATACCTATCTCTTTATCAAAGAATCTCTTTATCATGTTGATTTCATCCAACTGATCGAGGTTCGACATCATCGTACATTATGATTCATGACATGTCATTAAAGTGGGTGGTTGATCAGGCCACACCCTTATAATTTCATCGAGATTCCTGATTTTATGAATCATATATTTGGGGTGCCCCTCTTGTCACGACTCATGGACATAATAAAATCAAGCATGATCTCATGAAAGGAGTTCATTTAGGGTTAATATGTAAATTAGTGCCATAATATACCTCTTCCTTGGGTGAGTATTTAATCCAACCATGAGGCTCCCACCCCTTCCTTTGCAGGGAGCCACGGCCTCAACCACACCTCCATCAAGTGCAGTTGCATCACACGGTGCATTGGTGATATGCCCCTTATATGGGACTTCTAACCTTACAGGCACATTTGCAGCCGTAATGTGAGATCTTGTCACTTGAACGAAATTAGTAAATGTATCAGGCATCGAATCTGCTACATCCTGAAGATGTGATAAGGAAGGTGAGCCCTTATATGTTATCTTGGAAGTTCTGCAGCATTTTGAGTGGACAGAAGAGCGATATTTGACCAACATGTCGTAGAATCCACCAAAACCACAAGATACATAAATGGTCCGCTTATTAGGTGGATGGGTCCACAATATCTCCTTATATTCGGTGTAAGAATGGAATGCTTGCTTTTGTTTCTTTAGCGTAGGAAGGTCTCGCTACTACTTTGGCTGAAGAGGAGGCTTTGCAAAACTGTTTGGTGCATATTTGATATGCATCAAGTTCTTTATATGGCATAACATGATTAACATCAACATTGTTCTTTATGTCGAGTTGTTGCCACCTTTTCACTCGAAAAGAAATGATCTTCGTTCAAGTTCTTTAGTGTATGGATCATCATACTTCGACCAGGATGACTTAGTCTGTCGTGCCAAAGCCTATATGAGTCTATGTCCCAATGTACATCACTGATGACAATATAGGATTTTGAAAACCTAATAGTAGTGAGGTACATCCAGTAGATCGAATCATCAATTTTCTAAAATGCGTATACGTCCATATTCATTAAAATTAATAAAAGAAACTCTATTCCATTCTCACAGTGGGTTTCAACATGGAGACAATTGCTATGTTTATTATTGAAGATAAGTAAGGTTCGAAGGGCTCTAGGTGCATACAGAGCATCGGTAACTTGAAAGACTGTCATTTAGGCATCAAGAATGAGGCACTACCTCGCCCTTTTGATGATTTGGGAGGACCCAATCATCATTTTTACCAAAGTTTGGTAGGCAACTTATTCGATGAATAGAAGCCTAATTCTAAAAACAATCAAGTTCTCCTTTATTTATTCCTTAGAAGATAGCGAAATTTCAAACCATAAGCATTAACGCAATATTCAGTACTTCGAAATAAAGCTAATAATCTAACGTAAGTAATATTAATATCTTGTTCATGAAACAACATTGCATCATACCATTATTGAAAAGAAAAAACCAACCCAGTCATCTTGAGACAACTATACCAATTGTAAATGAGAAAGTAAACATAATACTAAGATCCAGTCTATAAACTGTGACTCGTATGACTCAATACAATCATTGGTGACTGTGAAATTGATATAGGGGGACTTGTCTAGATCATATTCCTCCATATAGTGAGTTTTTTTTCTTCGGACTCTCTACATTTCTTGTGGTGAGATGCGACTTGCTTGCTCGTATGGTAGTTCTTGTACCGTGTCCAGTATCTCCACAACGATAGCATGGTTCATCGCCAACTTGAGCCTTAGGGGTAATAGGATGGGTGGGTGCTTTTTTATTTTCTTGGATAGTAGAGCTTGGAGCACCAAGTCTTCTCATTACATGGGAGGAACACTCACGTCCTCGACCACGTCCTCGACCACTGAGCCCTTTACCGTGTTGTGGTTTGGGGTTGCCATGACCAGTCCCTTGTATATTGGGGTTCTTCCACCATTTACTTTGCCATAATTAGCCTCGGGAATTTTCTTTGTCCCAACGGGCATGGCATTGTTGCTCACTAGAACTTCATTATGCCTCTCAGCCACTTGTAGTAGGTTGCTGAGCTTATTGAAGATAGTGATGGGTTTGTTGTCATACTCCAGCCTATACTGGTTTGCTAGTATAAGGGACGGAGTAGGGAAGGTGGAAAGTGTTTTCAGAATCATATCATCTTCTGTGATGTCCTTCCTACAGAAATTAAGGCGTGCCTTGAGATGGAGCATATCTTTGTTGTAATCATTGATCCGTTTATAATCAAGCAACCAGATTTCATTCCACTGCGCGATCAACTTTGGGAGCAAAGTATTGTGAATGTTTCCAAATCCACCCTTAAGGGCATCACACAGTTCTTTGGGGGATTTCAACGGTAGATATTCCATCTCATGCTTGGGTAGATGTGTCGCCTAAGAAACATAGTGCACTAGCTTTGATTTTGTCAGATGCACCTTGTTGGGATAAAAATTCTTATTTTGATAATTGCCAACATACAGCAAGTAGTCTCAAAGAAGTCAGAATACTGTCAAGTATGGAAGCTATTTGAACTCACCATACATCCCCAACATACAAGAGTTCTTAGACAGTCTATCCTACAGAGCTTTCTTCATACAGCAAAGAGACGTAATATGTTGGATACAGCATACAGGCTGAAGGTGTTTTACTTAGGAAAAGTAAAACACATCCAACATGACTGAATATAAAAACGATTTAAATTGTTGTGAGATAAACATTGTATATTCATAAAATATTTACGGTTAAAGCAGCATTTATTGCTAGGACAGCATTTAATACAGCTGGAGAGAGACAAGTCTTAACGCTCTGAAGATCATTTAATGTAAAGACGGATAGGATGTTTGAAGCATTAAATGCGATCTGCTTTAATTCAAACATTCAGCAGCCGCCAATCAAGAGTCAGACGTCAACATCTCACCAACCAGTAACAGCTTCATTTATAATAGATACATTTCCAAGGTTATAAATACCCCCAAGCTAGAGGACTCAATGACACAAATTATTCATTATCACGAAAGTTCTGACAGATTACTTTGACATTCTAGCAATTACAAAGAAGTATGTTTCGTGAGCATACAGCAGTATCCAAGCGAAGAAATATACAAATCCTCAATGCAAATAGTACAGCATACAGGGATTGTTCATCTGTGATAAAGCTGCTGTTTGAGAAGTGTTCTACCCTTACCGTTAAGATTATCATTAGCCCCGTGTGGACTAGGGATTCTTACGTATTCCGACATATATGGGAAGAATAACATTGAAGAAAATTATTTGATCTGTGTGAGAAGAAGTGAGTCGAAAAAGAGCTCAAGCCAATCTGTGTGAATGGCCCAAAGCTATAGTCTTTGTATCAATCTGTGTGAACGATACAGAGAAAGGTTTAGTTAAAGCCACGTAGTTTTGATACGTAGTGATTTTAATAAACTCTTTACTCCTATGTGGAAGACCAGAGGATGTAAATGTGTTTACCTCGAACCACTTTAAACTGTGTGTTACTTACATTCAGTATTTACTATTTTCGTTCTACTGTGATTTGATAGTATACATTGTAAAACCCTGTACGCGCCAAGAAAATAGGAGAACACCCTGCTGCTATATTTACAGCAACTCACTTAGTCTTCCACTGCGCATTCGAAAATTGTACAACTTATTTTACTCTAACTGTCTAAGTTATTTATTGTATACTTAGTGACCAACAAGTGGTAGCGGAGCGGTTGATTCTAAAAAGAATCAGTCGATTTTAAACTGGGTCAGATCCACAAATCACTAATTTTTGGAAACCTTATCGTATTTCATCATCTTTTCTCTTTATCAAATGGATACCTATATGATAAACAAGGTTTATATGTTCTCTATTAACGGGTTTGATGACTGGAGAATTAGAATGGAGGCTCATCTTGTTGCCATGCACGAGGAGATGATATTCGTCATCCAAGAAGGTCCATTAAAGATAATGAAGGTTAATTCTGCCGCAAGAATAGAGGGACAACCTCATGCTGAAATGCTTGAGAAGGAGCGAGAGAAATGGACAACTGACGATCGCAAGCATGCGAACCTCGACAATGTAGCTAAGAATACGCTATTTGTCACTCTCGACAAAGGTACATTCTCAAAGGTAAAGAGTTGTAAGACAGCTAAGAAAATTTGGGAGAAACTCAAGCTGATTTGCGAGGGTACTGAGCTCTCGAAAGAAAACAAAATTTCCAAACTTACTCAGCAATTTGAATCTTTTGAAATGAAATATTCCGAAATGCTTGAGGAGATTGACCTAATATTTACTGGCATTGTCGGTGAACTTGAAATATTGGGTAAAGTGTATACCCAAGAGGAGAAAATTTTAAAAATCTTTAGATCACTCCCTGCCTGATGGGACATTAAGACTAAAGCTATGCGTGTATTCTATAATCTTAATGATATTTTTATTTTTGACCTCTTCTCTGAAGCTGAGCAACAAGAAAAGGACGAAAGAAGACGTGTCTGGAAAAACAAGCTCAAGGCCATGATTGGTGAATCAGAAGCCTCGCCAGCGTCCAACAAGACCTAGGAGTGCTTTAAAGCTGTCACTGACAGTGACTCCTCCGACGATGAGATCGAAGATAAAGCATACATGTGCTTTATTGCCAAAGAAATACAGGACGATGAGGAATGCGATGACGAAGTAAGCTCAACTTCAATTATTACTGTAAATGCATCACATACATGATGAATGAATTTAAAAACATCCAAAAGGCCCATGAGACTTTAAAATGATAAAACATACAGCTCAAAATTTCAAACTTAGAGCTGAAAATGAAAATGACGTGCTGAAGAATAATTATGAAAACATGCCTATTGATTGCAAAAATAGCAAGATCGCATTGGAAAAACTCATGGAAAGTAATCATTAACTTGCCCACGATCTAAATCAGACCAAATCTCATAAAGAGAGCAAGATAAATAAATTTGCTTTACTCGAAGCCAAAGTAAGAACTCTCGAGAAGCGAGAAGGAGAATTAGAGGCCATCCTGAAATCTTTCGAAAAATCCTCTAAACGGATGGAAGAAATTCTAAGCACTGGGCAACATGCTCATGATAAAAGTGGCTTAGGTTATAAATCATTCTCCAACAAGGAAAAAACTAGTACAGTATTCGTCAGGGGTGTGGAACCCATTCCTGTACCTGAAGAGACTACAAGTCCCCCAAAGGCTACAACTGCCCCTCATACAGCGAAGGCTACGATTCCGGCACCTAGCTCATATCACAGACAGCGGAAACCTCAGCCTCCTGGACCTGTAAGACGTGATCAAAAGCGCCATAATCCATTCAGAAAGAAGGCTGTATCTAAGTATCAAAGGAAAGCACCACAGTACTTTGTGCAGTGCGCCTAGATATTGGATACAGGAGCCTTGTTATCCATCTAGAAAGCAGGTCGCCGTGCAGTATCATCAACAACTCTGGGAATCCAACTAGAGAACCAGAAGACAAGCTGTAAGGTCTAATAAAATGGCTCCACATCCGAGACGGCAATTGTACTGGAATAATAACCCTAGATTTTACATGCATGATTATCGAAGTTACAGCGACTACGTGCCTGCCCCACGTAGACATCACAAAGCTGGACCAAAAGTAACCTACAACAAACCAATTGATGTTAGGAATATTTGGGTACCAAGAGGCACTAACATACATGGACCCAACAATCAAAGGGGGCCTAAATCTACTTAAATTTTGTGCTTACAGGATATCAAGGAAAAGTACATCTGATACTTTGACAGGGGATGTTCTAGGCACATGATAGGAGATATCAGCAAGCTGTCAGGTTATGTAGAAGGTCACGGTCCAAAGGTGCGCTTCACTGACAAGTCCAAAGGAAGAACGAGAGGAAAGGGAACCCTGCTTGTAGGAAAGTTCAAAGTCACCAATGTAGCCTATGTTGAAGGCCTACAGTATAATCTACTTAGTATCAGCCAGTTCTATGACAAACAGTTCTCGGTGAAATTCTATATAGACCACTGTAGAGTGAAGGACATTAAGACCAAAGAAGTTGTTCTCAAAGGAAGTAGGTCAGGTAATACGTATATTGCTGACTGGAAGCCTACGAGTTCCACTATTCCTTGTTTTGTTGCCAAAGGCACTGCAGATCAAAGCTAGCTATGGTACAAGAGGATGTCTCACATCAACTTCAAGACAATCAACAAACTCGCCAGACAGGGAATGGTTAAAGGCTTGCCCGATGTGTCATTCCATAAAGATAGTGTCTACGGACCCTGTCAGAAAGCCAAACAAGGCAAAACTACCTTGAAAATCAAATCATGCCAATCCACCCACAGGGTTCTGGATTTACTACACATGGACTTCTACGGCCCTGTAGACCCTGTAAGTTTGGGAGGTAATAAATATTGTCTCGTTATTATTGATGATTACTCCAGGTATTCTTGGACAATCTTTCTGAGCAAGAAGACAGAAACTACAACAAAGTTGCCAGAGCACCTGAAAAAGCTTCAGAATAAGAAAGGGTTGAGTATCGTGTCCATTTGTTCCGATAGAGGTACTGAATACACAAATCGCTTTATAGAGCAATATTGTTCGGACAATTGAATACAGCACGAATACTCATCATCCCAGACTCCTCAACAAAATGGTGTTGCCGAGCGAAAGAATAGGACGCTCAAGGAAGCTACAAGAACTATGATTGCCGCAAGCAAGTTGCCGCAGCGGTTCTGGGGCAAAGCAACAAATACAGCGTGCTACACATAAAATCGTTGTATCATCAACAAGCATCACAACAAAACTGCCTATGAGGTATGGAATAATAAAACTCCATTAGTTTCGCACTTTCACAGCTTTAGATGCCGGTGTTATGTTCTGAATAATGGGAAAGATCAACTCAAAACCTTCGACAAAAAGTCGTACGAAGGAATATTTGTAGGATATTCCTATGTCAGCAAAGCTTTCAGGATCTTTAACAAAAGGACGCTGACAATTGAGGAATTTGTCCATGTAGTGTTCAATGAACCTCATTTCGATCCTACAGGAGTAGAAGACTTAACCCAGAATATCTGAAAACTCTCCATTAATGACCCTAAAAATCCAATAGAACATGTCGTAGATTTAGAAATCAATCCCGTAGCTGTAAGATCAGAAGTAGTTGAAGCCAATGTTGTACAAGCTGAAGCTAAAACTACAACACCTTGAGATATAGTACGGGATGCCAAATTAGAACCTGACAGGATATGGTTGAGAGATCACCCACATGAGTTAATTATAGATGATATTGATGCTGGTGTATCTACCCGAAGAAGAACATAGAGTATATAAGGAACTGTACTATGTGCACAAGAAGAATCCAATTATGAGAAATCTCCATTTCCTGTATGGAAATCTCAAGCTGAACTGAGGAGACTGACTATGTGTACACTAGCGGTATTCTTAGCTCAATTCGAACCTGTTTCTGCCAATGAAGCTTTGAATAATTCTCACTGGATCACTTCTATGGATGAAGAGCTTAATGGTTTCAAAAGAAACAATGTATGGTATCTAGTACCCAGGCCAAAACATCAAGCTATAATTGGAACCAAATGAATAAGAAAGATGAGAATGGACTTTTTATTAGGAACAAATTTCATCTAGTCGCACAAGGCTACAGATAAGAAGAAGGCATAGACTACGATTAGACATTTGCCCCTGTAGCTAGACTAGAAGCCATCAGTGTATTCCTAGATTTTACCGCTCACAAGAGCTTCATAGTATGTCAAATGGACGTTAAGAGTGCATTCCTGAATGGAGACCTCGCCGAAGAAGTCTATGTTAGGGTTTGTCAACACTGAAGGTGGAGAACTAGTATACAGACTACGTGATACGAATTACGTAATAAGATGAACGTAAATTCGCCGGAAAATGCAGCGGATATATTTTGTTACCTCACAACACTCGTATATGTGTAACACTCGTAAGATATAACCGAAAGTAGGGCAATTCGGCTTACATAAACAAGAACAATATGAATGATTTATCAAACTAGACCTATAGTTTGATAAGATAATCTTTTCTCAAGACCTATTGAGAATCGATTCGATTAAAACTCGAAAACGCGTCGAATTATAACCAAGGTTTCGATGAAAAGCATTCACCAAGAAAACACAAGTATATTCTTATTTATTCAACATACAATATCCAAAATGAAAGCATCAACAAGACTACTTATAGCATGGTAGTCTTCTTAGCAACTAAGGAATCAAACAAGATCATATGATCTTGAAATGAAAAACAAAACACAAGATAAAATACAAGGGAATCAAATCAAAGGGAGGGGGAATCACACAACAAAATGAATATAAGACACCCCACATAACATGCAAGTCTAATCATGACATGTGAGGGGAAGAAAAACACCAAAAAATAAAAAAAATCAGCAATAATGGCATTTCTTTGATCTGCCGGACACGGCCGTGCCGATCGGCACGGTCGCAGCGCGCATCTGGCCGCGAGGACTCGACCGTGTCGCACAGCACGGTCGGGTTGGTCGGACAGGGAATTACACTATCCGGAAGAGTGTGACTCGGCCGTGTCGCCCGGCAGTCGGGTTGTGTCGGCACGCGGGCCGTGTCGGACGACACGGTCGGGTTCGGTAAGCGGCGATATTTCATTATCCAGACACCTCGGCACGAGCCGTGTCGGATGACACGGCGGATTCGCTCAGCGTGATCGGCGATTCCGGCAATGATCGGCGATTCGGCAGTGGTGGTCGGCGATGATCGGCGATTCGGCAGTGGTGAATTTTCCGGCGGTGGTGATTTTTCGGATTCGTCCATTTTCCGGTCGATTGTCGACCTTCCGGCATAGCATGACACGGGCCGTGTTATATGACACGGCTGAGACCGAGACTCCACGTCTTATGTCCGTTTTCTCGCCTAAATACGTAGTAGCCCGTGCATGGCGTGTAGTAAGGTCATTTATATCGATCCTTACTTCGTCTTCTTCGTTCATATCAAATGATTCCGTATCATCTCCTCCTCCTTTAAAAGGAATTGTCCTCAATTCCGAAATTCCGTCATCATCGATGTAAGGTGAGAGGTCCCCAACATTAAAGGTTGCATGAATCCCATAATCTCCCGGAAGTTCTAATTTTTAAGCGTTGTCGTTCACTTTCGCGATTACTTTAAACGGTCCCTCCGCTCGTGGCATTAATTTGTTCTTACGTTTATTTGGAAATCGCTCTTTTCTTAAATGCAACCAAACCTAATCACCAACTTCGAACAATCTCGGCCTTCTTTGTTTGTTCGACTTTCTTTTGTAAGCCTCGTTTATTTCCTTGATTCGATTACGTACTTGCTCGTGTAATTTCATCATCGATTTCAATTTTGATTCCGCATCCTTGTGCACTAACTCGTCACTTGGCAGTGGAATTAGATCTAACGGCATGTACGGGTTTAGTCCGTAAACTACTTCGAACGGAGAGTGTGCCGTGGCATGAGTAGGAGAACGATTATAAGCGAACTCCGCATGTGCAAGTTTTAAGTCCCAATCCTTCTGGGTCTTGATCACAAGACCACGTAGTAATGTGCCCAACGTTCGATTGGTCACTTCGGTTTGACCGTCCGTTTGTGGATGATGTGACGTGCTAAATAGTAGTTTGGTTCCCACCTTTCTCCACAAGGTGTTCCAAAAATAACTAAGGAATTTTGAGTCGATCCGAAACAATCGTTTTGGAACCCCATGCAATAACGATTTCTGGAAATACAAATCGGCGACGTTACTCGCGTCGTCTGTCTTGTGGCAAGCCACAAAGTGAGCCATCTTCGAAAATCGGTCTACGATAACCATAATAGCATCTCTCCCTCGTTGAGTACGAGGCAAAGCAACAATAAAATCCATTGAGACATCTTCCCACGGTCTTTCCGGAATCGGCAAAGGCATGTATGCTCCCGGTTTGAATGAGCTTTTAGCAATATGGCATGTCACACACTTATTAATTATGTCGTGTACATTCACTTGCATCTTCGGCCAATGAAAATGCTCTTTAAGGACCTCCAACGTTTTGGCGAACCAAAATGACCGGCCAAGCCTCCACCGTGAGCTTCCCGAACTAATAATTCCCGAATCGGGTGTTTGGGTAAACATAGGCGATTCCCTTTGAAAAGGAATCCTTCTTGCAACGTAAACTCTCCAAACGGACCGGATTTACACCGAATGAAAACCTCACCAAAATCCACATCCCCATCATAATACTCCTTCAATGCTTCGAACCCAAGCAACCGAATGTCAAGAGTAGAGAGCAAGGCATACCGTCTAGACAAAGCATCCGCCACAACGTTGCTCTTGCCATCTTTGTACTTCGATGAAAAGTGGAATGATTGCAAGAATTCCACCCATTTAGCATGTCTCGGACTCAACTTTAGTTGGTCGTTGATATATTTCAAGGACTCATGATCCGAATGTAGGATGAAATATTTCGGCCGAAGGTAATTGCTCCAATGATCAAGAGCTCTCACAATGGCATAGAACTCCTTGTCATAAGTACAATAGTTGAGTCGAGCCCCACCCAATTTCTCCGAAAAGTAGGCAATTGGTCGCCTCCCTTGGACGAGGACCGCCCCAATACCCACTCCACTTGCGTCACATTCTACCTCGAAAGGTTTGGAAAAGTCGGGTAAATCCAAGATAGGTGCTTCACACTATTCGCCTTCAATTTTTCAAACGCCCCTTGGGCAGCCCCGTTCTACATAAACGGTCCCTTTTTCAAGCATTCCGTTATCGGACTAGAAATGGTACTAAAGTCTCGTATGAACCTCCGATAAAATGAAGCAAGTCCGTGAAAGGATCGGACTTCCGTGATGGTTTTAGGCGTAGGCCAAGATTTAATCGCCTCGATCTTGGTTTGATCAACCGACACTCCTTCTTTAGAAACGATGTAGCCAAGAAAGGCTACACTCTCGACTAGAAACGAACACTTCTCCTTTTTCCCATAAAGTTTTTGATCCCTAAGGATCTCAAAGACTTTCCTCAAGTGCCCGGTATGCTCTTGCAATGATCGACTATAAATTAAGATGTCGTCCAAGTATACGACGACAAATTTTCCCAAAAATGGCTTAAGTACCTCATTCATTAATCGCATGAAAGTACTTGGAGCATTTGTAAGGCCAAAGGGCATGACGAGCCATTCATATAATCCATGTTTTGTCTTGAAAGCCGTTTTCCATTCATCTCCTTCCCGCATGCGAATTTGATGATAGCCGCTTCTCAAATCAACCTTCGAAAAAATCACCGAACCATGCAACTCGTCCAACATATCATCAAGTCTCGGAATTGGGAACCGATATTTGATGGTTATGTTGTTCACGGCTCTACTATCTATACACATCCGCCATGACCCATCCTTCTTTGGAACAAGTAAAACCGGAACCGCACAAGTGCTCAAACTTTCTCGAACGTACCCGCGGTTCATTAGTTCCTCGATTTGCTTTTGCAACTCATTTGTCTCCTCGGGGTTACATCGATAGGCGGCCTTGTTAGGGAGTGATGCACCCGGTACAAGGTCGACTTGGTGTTCAATCCCACGTAAGGGTGGCAAACCCGGCGGTAAGTCTTCCGGGAAGACATCCGCAAATTCTTGTAGCAAGGTATCGATATCTCTCTTGCCTTGCACAATCACGTCAACATCTCGTGTTTCTTTAATCATCAATAAATACACACGCTCGCCATCGTCAATAGCGTGTCTCACCTCTTTCTCACTAGCAAACATGTTAAGCTTTGGTTTCTCCATTTGATTAGAACTCATCGATCGAATGGCTTGGGGTGCCATCGGTTTAAGCACAATCTTCTTGCCTTTATCTCATAATTCATATTCGTTACTCCTTCCTCGATGCAAAACATCTCGGTCGAACATCCATGGTCGTCCCAAAAGTACGTGGCATGCGTCCATCGGGAGTACGTCACATAACACATCGTCTCCATATGATCCCATGGTTAAGTTGACCCGTACTTGTCTCGTCACCTTCACTTTGCTTCCATCATCGAGCCAATGTAAAGCATACGGTCTCGGGTGAGCCGTAGTAGTTAGCCCGAGCTTGGTGACCATCTCGTTTGATGCTACATTCGTGCAACTCCCTCCGTCTATTATCAAGCTACACCACTTTTCTCCGACTTTGCATTTGGAATGAAAGATTTGGTCTCTTTGCTCCATATCACTTGGAACGATTTTGGTATGTAGTGCTCGAAGCACTAGAGTAGTATCATATTCCGGAGCATCATAAGTCTCGCAATCCTCATTCTCTTCCTCGGCCTCCATGTTAAATACGTCACCAAGGCCTTCCTTCTCGTCCTCGACCAAAAGTTCGTCTCGGACCGCAAGAGCTTCTCTTAGTGTCACCACCCGTTTGTTCGGACATGCATTTTGGTAATGGCCGAATCCTTGACACTTGAAACATCGTACCTTCGCCAAACTTGTTTCTTTGGGTACGTAGGGAGTCTTAGGTGCCGTGACAGGGACATGACTTGGTGTGGTGCTTTTAGCACCCGAACTCGAACCGGCACTTGCATTCCCGAATTTGGAAGGAAATTCGGGTCTTGAAAACTTCAATTTATTTTGGGCTTCTATCTTTATGCATAGTCCACATAAAGTATCGAAATCTTCATATGGATATAACTCCACCGTGTTGGCTATGTTTTTATTTAAGCCACGTAAAAAACGGGACATCTTTTATTCTTCGTTTTCTTCTAGTTCTCCCATCAAGACCAAACTTTCGAACTCTTCAATATATTCACCGACACTTAGTTTGCCTTGCATGAAGTCGGAAATCTTCCGGTATAAGGTTAACCGGTGTGATGATGGCACATACCTCTTACGAAGTTTTCTTTTTAAAGAATCCCACGAACGGATTTTTGCTTTTCCCTCCCGAGTTCTTCGCGTCTTTACTCCTTCGAACCAAAGAGAAGCACCCTTCCCTAACTTGAGAATTGCATATTTGCAACGTTTCTCGTCGTTAAGGTCTTTGAATTCGAACATGCGTTCAATTTTCCGTTCCCACTCCAAATAAGCTTCGGGATCGGTACCTCCAACGAACTCCGGAAGTTCGTTTACTTTAAACTCATCCGCATGGTGTATTTGACGTGCGTTATCCCCGCGTCTTGCTTGCATACGTGGTTCCGGTAGACCGCTTAGTGCGTCCCGGAGTTTCATCAAGAAATCGGGATCGGAGAAATCCATAACAAGAATCAAGAGATAGTTTTGAACAAGAAATCTTCAATAAAATTGCCAAGGAAATAGCCTTGGGCTCCGATGCCACTAATGATACGAATTACGTAATAAGATGAACGTAAATTCGTCGGAAAATGCAGCGGATATATTTTGTTACCTCACAACACTCGTATATGTGTAACACTCGTAAGATATAACCGAAAGTAGGGCAATTCGGCTTACATAAACAAGAACAATATGAATGATTTATCAAACTAGACCTATAGTTTGATAAGATAATCTTTTCTCAAGACCTATTGAGAATCGATTCGATTAAAACTCGAAAACGCGTCGAATTATAACCAAGGTTTCGATGAAAAGCATTCACCAAGAAAACACAAGTGTATTCTTATTTCTTCAACATACAATATCCAAAATGAAAGCATCAACAAGACTACTTATAGCATGGTAGTCTTCTTAGCAACTAAGGAATCAAGCAAGATCACATGATCTTGAAATGAAAAACAAAACACAAGATAAAATACAAGGGAATCAAATCAAAAGGAGGGGGAATCACACAACAAAATGAATATAAGACACCCCACATAACATGCAAGTCTAATCATGACATGTGAGGGGAATAAAAACAACAAAAAATAAAAAAAATCAGCAATAATGGCATTTCTTTGAGTCTGGACACGGCCGTGCCCGATCGGCCGGTCGCGGCGCGCATCGGCGGCGAGGACTCGGCCGTGTCGCACAGCACGGTCGGGTTGGTCGGACAGCGGGAATTGCACTATCAGGAAGAGTGTGACTCGGCCGTGTCGCCTGGCACGGTCGGGTTGTGTCGGCACGGGCCGTGTCGGACGACACGGTCGGGTTCGGTCGGCAGCGAGATTTCATTATCCAGGACACCTCGGCACGGGCCGTGTCGGATGACACGGCGGATTCGCTCAGCGTGATCGGCGATTCCGGCGAGCAATGATCGGCGATTCCGTGGTGGTGGTGGCGATGATCGGCCAGTTCCGGCAGGTGGTGAATTTTCCGGCCGGTGGTGATTTTTCCGGCAGTTCGTCCATTTTCCGGTCGATTGTCGACTTTCCGGCATAGCATGACACGGGCCGTGTTATATGACACGGCTGAGACCGAGACTCCACGTCTTATGTCCGTTTTCTCGCCTAAATACGTAGTAGCCCGTGCATGGCGTGTAGTAAGGTCATTTATATCGATCCTTACTTCGTCTTCTTCGTTCATATCAAATGATTCCGTATCACTACGGAAAGCTCTGTATAGACTTAATCAAGCGCCAAGAGCATGGTACGAAACCATGTCCCTGTACCTTACTAATAATGGATTTGAGAAAGGTGCGGTGGAGAAGACTCTATTTATGATACAGGAAGGAGATTACATGTTAATGGTGCAAATATATATCGATGATATTATATTCGGTTCTACTAACCTTGCTTTATGTCAAAAGTTCTCTCATATCATGCAAAGTTAATTTGAAATGAGTATGATGAGGGAACTTAGTTATTTCCTAGGATTGCAGGTGAAGCAATTGCCTACAATAATCTTTATCAACCAGGAGAAATACAGCAAGGATCTGCTCAACAAATTTGGGATGAACAACTCCAAATCCTCGTCAACCCCCATGTGTACTTCCGTGCAAATTAGTACTGACGAAGCTAGAAAGTCAGTTGATCAATCACTCTACAGGAAAATTATTGTCTCACTCATGTACCTAACGGCTAGCAGGCCCGATATCCAGTTTGTTGTAGGAGTGTGTGCTCGGTATCAAGTAACACATAAGAAGTCACACTTCACGATAGCCAAATGAATCCTTAAGGTTTCCAAGACTGTGCCTACAGTACCTGCAGCGGTTACTGTAGAAGCCACCCTTGTTCCTATCGCTGATCCTATCCCACATGGAGCAACCCCTATGAAAGAAACAGTTGCTGCACAAGCAGCAGATCCCGAGCCTATGGCGGCTATGATGGAAGAACAACTGTTTGCCAAGCTGGAGGGCTCTAGCGAGTCGACTGCCCCCTCGGAGCCAAAAGCCGCAACTTCTGAGAGGGTACCCACACCTGTACATTATCCCTCTCCCCACAGGGTACCATCCCCTGTTAGGGATCCCTCTCCAAAACAGGATCCCATACCTGTTGAGGATCCCATCCGCACTGTAGACATAACTACCGTACGGAGTCCCTCCCCATCTTAAATAATAAATAATACCCTCCTTCAGGTACAAATTGAGCAAGCGTACGAACGCTTCAAAATATGGAAGTCCTACAGGGTCGCCCCATACGACACCCTGTAAAATTGGGCTGACTGGAAGGAAGGGGAATTATTCGATCTGGAGGTCACGGACACCCACAACGTTGAAGTCTTGATCCTTCGGGAGGATCACTTTTCCTATGAGCTCATTTCTGACTACTTCAAGGCGAAAGAAAAGTCTAGACTGAAAGGGAAATCGCAGTCTGTTGACAAAGCTCCCTCACCAAGCCATCACTCTGACCCTGACTCGGATACTGACGATGATTCCTTACAGGCAGGTCTGCGGATAAGCCGTGAAGAGGCCAGGGAAGGTGAGATGGCCAATCACCAAAACCACCCGGGTCAGGGGACATCTGACAGACAACAGTCCACTCCCCCGCATCAGAAAGCTGCCAAAGATCAACATCAGGAGGAATCAGTCCCTCCTGTCACTGCTGAAGAGCAAGCAGCACCTAAACAGGAAGCTCAGCCTGTCCCGCAACAAGAAGATGCTGCCCGCACCATCCGCCACGAGAAACCAGTCCCTCTTCCAGATCATGCGGAAGCTGAGAGTCGGCAGGAGGATGCAGTCCCTCCTGTACCTCCGACTACTGAACAACAAGCTGAACAGGAGGAATCAGTCCCTCGTGTCCCCAAGACTGATCATGCTGCACCTTCTTCTGAAGCGCCTGCTGCCGAAGAGCCGGCTCAAGATGCTCTTGCATCTTCTATCTCTGTGAGCTCCAAATCAGATTCCGATGATGGTTTCCTACCGGATAACAGACCACGGCGTCCTTGTCACCATGTGGTTCTCCGTCAACTTGAAGAACCAGAGGATTCCAATATCATGCACCCTGTCTCCCCGTGCACCGAAGCCCGCATCGAGCAACTCTATGCCATCGGATGACAGACAATGTTCCTACAAGATGCCGTAAAATCACTGTATGACATCGGGAAAGAACTCGATTGGATATGAGAAACTGCCCAAGATGAGCTCCCCAAACTGAAGTCTGCAATCAACGATGTTGAGGATGCGTTTCGCCTAATGCCTAATGCATTGTGGCCAGCGCTCAATCAGCTCAAGCAGTATCAAGAGAAAATCCTTCGACATGAACAAGAAAAGCTCAGGATTATCAAGGCCAGGACAGTTGCTGCCCTTCACCATACCAGTACCAGGCTGACAAACCATGATCATAAGATAGACGATATGTCTCTGGTGCTCGGTACTTTAGTTGAGAAAATCAATACTCTGACGACCAAACAGGATGAGACTATGAAGCTTCTACAGGAGATTCATACCAAGGTATTAGACATTGATGATGCCAAAAAGGGGGAAGAAGCCGGAGAGGCTGGCCGTCGATGGAGACTAGAGAGAAAAAGAGAGATGGAAGCAGCGCTGGAAGATAGTGTTGCTGCTGTTATTGGTAGACTGGCCTCACCTGGGTCTAGTCAAGCTTAAATAGGATACAGGGTTTTTGGTTCTCGACCTAAGTCCCAAGATCCCAACTTTCCTTGGAAGAACAATGTGCGAAAGCCGTCTGAGATAGTACTACCCACTGACCGACAGCCTTCAGCCGATGATCTGAAGAACTGGAAGAATAATGAATTGGTGAGATACTTCTGTAGCTTATCAGGGAGTCTGTCCTGTTCAACAAATTCAAGACGCAGCAGGATGCCGCAAATGAGTTCTCGAGGCTGTTCGCGGAGTGAAATCTCCCTCTGCAAATACTGATGAAATCCAGGCATTAAAAAGGTGAACGGGTCACCTACTCTGAAGACTGGATACATGCCATTGATAAATCCTCGGAAAGAAGAAGCATTTATCGGGATCGAGGTAGTGACTCACTAGTCAATTGGTGGAAATGGATCGTAAATGATCCTGACAGAAGACCTTGGAGACATTCTCAGTATAGGAGTTAGCCTGTATGTCTTTTTCGCTGTATTATTTCTTCTAAGTAGCTTACCAATACAGTATGTATTATTTGTTTTGCATGCCTATCAAGACTTGTAACTTTTCCCTGATTGTCAATAAAATTTATCTCTTGATATATTACAGCTCGTAATCTAAGCTTACTGCTTTACTGTTTATTTACGAAGCTTTTGAAATATTTGAACAAGTATAAACTTGTTAAGTCTTAAAGCTGTAAGAACTTGTCTGTGAATAGTTTATATGTTAAGTTGTATTCAACATAGACCACACTGTAAGATTGTGCCTATGCGCCAATCATAAGTTCAGTCGTAGTACACAGTCATGTAG
Organism: Orobanche coerulescens; assembly: GCA_033398695.1. Classification (NCBI taxonomy): domain Eukaryota; kingdom Viridiplantae; phylum Streptophyta; class Magnoliopsida; order Lamiales; family Orobanchaceae; genus Orobanche; species Orobanche coerulescens. The sequence goes on along the minus strand of CM065802.1, from coordinate 116,699,839 downwards.
GATTTTTTATTCCTGTTAACTTGCCTGCGAGCAGTTCTTATTTCTATACTAAATATTGGAGATCAGATCAATCAGACAGAAGACTCGAAGATAGCCTCTCTGGATACAAATGAAGAGATATAGAAAGAGAGTTTTGGCATTATCAAAAGGAGAAATTGTTGGGATAAACATTCCTATTTTGATAATTGCCAACATACAGCAAGTAGTCTCAAAGAAGTCAGAATATTGTCAAGTATAGAAGCTATTGGAGCTCGTCATACAGCCCCAACATACAACAAAGAGTTATTCTACAGTCCATCCTACAGAGCCTTCTTCATACAGCCAAGGGACGTAATATGTTGAATACAGCATATAGGCTGAAGGTGTTTTACTTAGGAAAAGTAAAACACATCCAACATGACTGAATATAAAAAGGCTTTAAACCGTTGTGAGATAAATATTATTTATTCATAAAGTATTCACGGTTAAAGCAGCATTTATTACTGATAGGACAACATTTAATGCAGCTGGAGAGAGTCAAGTCTGAACGCTCTGAAAAGCATTTAATACAAAGACAGAAAGGATGTCTGAAGCATTAAATGCGATCAGCTTTGATTCAAACATTCAGCAGCCGCCAATCAAGAGTTAGACGTAAACACCTCACCAACCATCAACGAATTCATTTATAACGGATACATTTCCAAGGTTATAGATACCCCCAAGCTAGAGGACTCAATGACACAAGTTATTAATTATCTCGAAAGCTCTGACATTCTAGCGATTACAAAGAAGTATATTTCGTGAGCATACAGTAGTATCCAAGCGAAGAAATATACAAGTCCTCAATGCAAACAGCACAACATACAGCGATTGTTCATCTGTGATAAAGCTGCTGTTTGAGAAGTGTTCTACCCTTACCGTTGAGATTATCATTAGCCCTGTGTGGACTAAGGATTCTTACGTATTCCGACCTGTGTAGGAAGAATAACATTGAAGACGAAGCTTTGATCTGTGTGAGAAGAAAAGAATCGAAAAAGAGCTCAAGCCAATCTGTGTGAACGGCCCAAAGCTATAGTCTTTATATCAATCTGTGTGAACGATACAGAGAAAGGTTTAGTTAAAGTCACGTAGTTGTGTACGTAGTGATTTTAATAAACTCTTTACTCCTGTGTGGAGGACCAGTGGACATAGAGGGGTTTACCTCGAACCACTTTAAACTATGTGTTACTTACTTTCAGTATCAACCGTTTTCATTATACATTGTAAAACCCTGTACCCACCAAGCAAACAGGAGAACACCCAGTTGCTGTATTTACAGCAACTCACTTAGTCTTCCGCTACGCATTCGAAAATCGTACAGATTATTGTACTCTAACTTTCTAAGCTGTTTACTGTATACTTAGTGACCAACACACCTGCGGTATCAAAGATTGTGGCACTATAGTCCTTAGCAACAAATATGGGCTCGACGTCGGAGACCCATCTATGGTACTCAAAACATTTTGAGTCCAAGTTGTCAAATTTGTGACGAGTTGGATCATCCATCTTGGTACAGAAATAGGGGAAATGAGGTTTCACAGTTTACCATTAGTACGTTCCATGATAAAATTTTAATAATGGGAGCGTATTATTTTTCAGAACCAAGATATGGTCAAAATTACTTTCATTGCTTTTGGGGATTACGAGTGAAATTACTTCATCATGGTTCTATTTGATATAGGTAGTAGAAATAAGTCTCATAAGTTCTACTAATAATGAAACCTGAATTGCATGTCATATCTATAAATGCATGCAAGAAATACACACACACACACACACACACACACACATATATATATATATATATATATATATATATATATGTGTGTGTGTGGATATATATTTATATATATATAGACATTTAATCCTAAAAATATATCTACATACATAATATACAATCCAGTAGGTTTCTTATGTTGCAATATAAATTAGTTCACGTGTATTACTTTTAATTTAATTTGCTGTGCGGGAAGGAGGGCGCACCGATCTGGGTTGAGAAGATTCGATCTAGTGTGAAGGTCGGGTGTGGCCGATCGATCTGGTGCGGGGGTGCGGCTGAAGGTGGGGGGCGAGCGGCGTGTTGCTCGCGAGGAAGACGACGACGGGTTTAGGGTTTCCGAGCCAATGAGGGTTGGGCTCTTACGGCGGCATGGCTCGCCGTTGGTTTATAGGCGCTGGTTTGATGTGTGATTTATTGAGGAAAAATTGCTTTTTTTTTTTCAGTTTTCATGTGTTGCTAATTCGGGCTCAAAGGTTAATCCGGGCTAGGTGGTTTTCTCCATGAATTACGGGCTTGCACCATGATCTCAGAGTCGAGCGCGATGTAGTGAAAAGAGAGCGATTCGAATGACTATCGTGTACTTGTAGAGGAGGCCCTGCTTCTTCTTGAAAAAGTACCGAACATATGGGTAATAGTTTAAGATGTGCAGAAGGTGATGAAGAGCGATTTGGCGGTGTGGAAGATTAGAGATGACGAGTCGAAAATTAGGGTTCCAGAAAAAATTCGATTTTTCTGTTTTTTTTTTTTGGAATTTATAGAAATCGGACGATTTTTTTTCTTGCTCAATTGGGAGACTACGTGTTGATAACGTGTTGAAGGGAAAATAAATAAACTTGGGCAAAATGTGTGTATTCTCATTAATAACATCTCTTTAAATAGGGAGAGATTACATCCAAACAAGCATAATCATTCCCTAACTAGGAATGCCTATAAATAACAGACTTAGACACAAATTAAGTATTATTACTTTAACACCCCTTTGTTTTCAGCACAAATTTTAAGAAATTGGTTGAGTGTGTTACGATTGGAATAAGAGTTCCACTTTTCTTGTAATAAAATTCCAAAAATTTACTAATATTACATCCTTAAGTTATATTTTTTTCCACTTTAAGTGCCAAGTATATTACTTTATTTATTTTATTTTATAGACCATGTCAAAATTGATCTTTCAATTTTTCTCCTCTCACTAGATAGGTATTCCGCTTTCAGAATTTGTTCCCTACTTAAAAATATCTAAAACTTATGAAATTTTATTACGTTGTGCAACTTTATGCCGTTGACATTCTCTAAAAGTTTCAAGTTTGTTGAGCATGTATTTTATTTGATTTGATTTTTATAGTACTTGAGTGCAGAAATTAAAATTTATATATCTCAATTTATAAAATTATAAATATATATTTACAGTTGTTAAAAAATTCTGATTTTTGTATATGTATTTCATATACATGTCATTTGTCTTATTGTAAAATTTCAAAGAGAAACATCTTTAACTTTTTAAGTTATTAAGGGTTTTCTAGTGTTGCACTGGATTTTCATTCCAGTAAATCCGATTTTAAAATTCAAAATCCATAGTTATTCTTCTTAAGAATTTTCATACTATAGTATGACACACACACGCAAGTTTATGTACTATAATGAAATTTCTTGTGGTTCATAAATTAAAAATTATTTATTCACTACTGCACAGTGAATCAATACCTGTAAATTCACTACTACATTCAAAATTTTCTAAAATCTCTACCAAACCTAAATTACAAAGTTCCTCCCAATTTTCAAATATATATATATATATATATATATATATATATATATATATATATATATATAGTTGCACGTTCTATGCAGTACCAATATTAGATGCAGTACTTTAATGTACTAATTTATGCATGAGTTTTGTACTAATTATGCATGAAATGGGAATCAATTTTTTAATACCAAAGCATAAAATTGATAAGTTCTATATCCTCATTCATAAAACTCTAAGTTTTTGGTACCATTTTGATTAAAAAGACTAAAATATCCTCTCTTTTGTTGTATTGTTGACTTCTCACTTTTTATTTATTTATTTAATTTAAACTACTTTTCTTCTCTTTTTTCTATTTTACTTTCCTCCTCCGATCGATATTAATATCCAACAACCAAAATTTAACTACAAACATATACATCAAAACAACACAACTATTTTATTTTTGACAAAGGGTCTCTCAAAAAATCTTATAGAAATCACAAGATTGTTCGAAAATAAAAGTTGACGTTGAAATAGGACTTCATTTGTCGTGCTTCTGAGTTCATAAAGAAGGTATGCATCAGTATTTGAACGATGAAAAAAAAATCCAGATCTGTTCTTACGGACACGATCGCTGCACACGATGGGAAGCCACTGCGTGCAACGATCGTGTGCAACGATCGTGCGCAACGACCTTAACATCGTGCGCAACACTAACGTGTACACGATCGTTTAACACGATCGTCTACAATCGTGTGCAGCGATCGTGTTCATGGACAGAAACTTGCACACGATCACTGCACACGGTAGTATACGACCGTGTGCATCGGTCGTGTCCAAGGCAGACCGTTTTATAATATTGTTCGCTCATTTTTCTGAATAGTTATTCATCTTTTTGTAATCAGATGTCGTGCAAGCGTATTTTGATACATCACGGTGGTCATTGGGAGCGATCGACATATGTAGACGGGGACTCCTTTTTTGTCTATATCGACACGAGCAAAGTTAGTCGTGCAAATCTCGTGGGGTTTATCAGAGAGGGTTTGGGTGGTCCAAATGAGTCCGATTACAAATTATGGTACTTGACACACATGGCCAAGGGAAACAAAGTAAAAGTCCTATTATGGGGCGATACCGAGATACTTCGATTACTAGTAGAATACAAGGAGGATCCTGAGGTCTATGTTGAGAACAGCAGCTCCTCCACTCCCGAGGTTAATATGGGATGTAGCAGCTCGAGAGTAGAGCCCGGCAACATAAATTATGACATGCCTTCCAAAGAGTATCAATATGAGAAAGATGAGGAAGACGAGGAAGATGAGGAGGTGCATACATCCGAAGATGAAGATTATTGTAAAGACTTGCTTGAGTCACTATCTGCGGAATTTCTTGCTTGGGTTCGCCAACCGGCCCAAATGGATAGGATTATGAGTCGTCGGAACTTCTCATCCGACCATCAATCTGCGAGCGATCATGAGCATCTACAATCAATGCGTAACTGGATCATTCCATTTCCGGACCCCGGTAGTGCCGGGACTTTGGGTTGGGTCGAGCCTCCACCTAAGCACGGCTAGAGGTGGGGTCCACCTTTCGTTCGAAGACAGAGTTGAGGATAACTGTAGGAATGTATCATTTGGAAAACATGCTACAATGTATCACTGATCGTTCCGCCGATAAACGTATAGTGTTTGTCTGTAAGAGTGGGCGAAAAAATTGTCAGTTTAGGTTGTGTGCTATTGAGGGTGCAACTATTTGGAGAATTACTAAGTTGACATTGGAGCACAGCTGTCACCCTGATTTGAACCGTGCTGCCGCACGATCGGCCACTTCTGAGGTTGCCGCCCATTATTTTGCTAAAAGATTGACCGGTGAGGGGGTCACTTTGAGGCCAAAGGAGATGATTGCAGAGATGTGTAGGGAGTACGGCATTGACATGCTATACAATTTTGCTCTCCGGACGAGGAATATAGCGATAGAGAATACATATGGCGGCTTTGATGAGTCGTATCAGAGTCTCCCATCTTATCTGTATTTGTTAAAACAGCGTAATCCAGGGACAATTTATGATTTGCAGACGACTCGTGAGGGAGTGTTTTGCCACATGTTCGTTGCACTCGGACAGAGTATTAGGGCATTTGATACGTGCCTTCGACCGGTGATTATAGTTGATGGGACCCACCTGAAGGGAAGGAATAAAGGAACTCTATTTGCGGCCGTCACATTTGACGGGAACAAGCAAGTATTTCCTCTTGTTGTTGGTCTCGGTCCGATAGAGAACGACGAGTCATGGACTTATTTTCTGTATAACCTGTGCAGATGCTATAATCCGGTGGAAGATATACTGATTGTGAGTGACCAACATAAGAGCATTCAGAATGTTGTTCAAGTCGTCTATCCGAATGCATTCCACGGGTTGTGATATCACCATCTTGCAAAAAATCTGACCTCCTACCGTGCGCATGCTCTAGGACTCTTTAGAACTGCTGCCTACACGCATCGAGAAGAAGTTTTTGAAAACTACTTTTCGAAACTACATATCGAAAGCCCTAATGGGGCTCACAGGCGCCTTTCTGAAATTGGGCCAGAGAGGTGGGCTAGGTCGAAGTGTCCGGTACGACGCTATAACTTCTTGACATCCAATGCTGTTGAATGCTTTAATAATCGTATGTTGTGGGCGAGGCGTTTACCTGTTTGCTCGTTACTTGAGATATTTCGCCTAATTTTGGAGAATTGGTTTGATGAGAAGCGGGGAGAAGCTACATCAAGAGACCATGAGTTGACAATGCACACTTTTGAAAAGCTTTCTAACTCTGTGCAAGCCAGTCCGACTCTTACCGTTCGAGCTACCACCCCACTTGTTTATAAAGTCGAAGAAAACAAAGTTTCTTATGAGGTCGACCTTCGAACATGGACATGTTGTTGTCGTGAGTTTGATTTGGATCAGATTCCATGTCGTCATGCCGTTGCCGCTATAAGGTAATTGTCTATGCTGTTGTGTGCACATGGTCATGACCATTCAATGTTTTTGTCTATGCAGTCATGTACACGGTCATGGCAGAATGCTTACGATCGTAACCCACGATGGGCACGATCGTAACCCAATGGGCACAATCGTAACCCACGATGGGCACGATCGTAACCCACGATGGGCACGATCGTAACCCACGATGGGCACGATCGTAACCCAATGGGCACGATCGTAACCCACAATGGGCACGATCGTAACCCACGATGGGCACGATCGTATCCCCACGATCGGCACGATCGTAACTCCACGATCGCCATGATCGTAACCCACGATCGTCGTGATCGTAACCTATGATGGGACACGATCGGCATGATCATAACCCACGATCGACACGATCGGCACGATCGTGTTTTGCTATCGTGTGGAAAACAGGGCAGGTCTGGATTTATCCTACACCTCATCAATATCAAAAATACATTATCCTATACAACATCCTTGACATAATTGCTTATTGTAACAGGCGCGCCGGCAATGGTTTGTCCGTGTATGATTTTGTTAGTCGTTATTTCAAGCAACAAGGCCTTAGAGAGGCTTATAAGGAGCATATTAGTCCCATCCCACATCCTGCTGAGTGGAATGTCCCACCGGAGATCTCATCCATCGTTTGCGTACCTCCAGAGGGGGTACGACAAGCCAGCCGACCAAGGATGAGTCGCGCATGGTCCGCTGTTGAAAATTTGCCCGCAGGTGGACGGCCTCAGGTGTGTGGTAGGTGTAAAGGAACCGGCCACAATAAAAAATCGTGCAAAGCATTCATTCCCATAGGTGGTGTGGATTTGAATATCCCTGAAGAAACTCAAGGAATCGATGAACAAACGAGGCAAAGGCGCCGGCAGAAGAAGAGGTGTAGCATTTGTCGTAATGATGACCATGACATAAGGGGATGTCCATACTGTGAAACTTAAATTGCTTATGTATTTTTATATTTTGTGACTTACTAGCAACAATCATGTGCTGATATTTTGATCCTCGATGGACCATGTATTGATTCAGTATTCTGATTATTAGTTGAAATGCATAATTTTATGTCTATTTTCTTTACCTTTGAATTGAAATTTAAGTGTTCAGTTATGTAAAGCAAATAAAGGTGATTATGGAGCCAAACATTAACCATAACAAAGTAGCTCACTTCAAAGAGCAATAGTTTACAGCAAAGGAATATCCAAAGCATATAACTTTACAAAACAAAATTTAATCACCATCACACAAAAATATCTAATAATAACATAAAAAAACAATCACTTGGATCCCTTTTCCCTCGTCTGCTGCTGTATCGTTAGTCTTGTATCACATCTTCATGAACTTCCTCTTCTAAAATAACTTCTTTGCTTTTCTTCTCAGAAATATCCAAATCATTATCATCATCACCATCTAGTATGACTGGAGTGCTCGCAGTGTTTTTAAATAGGCCCTGTTTCATGGAACACATTAATTTGCAATGATAGTCACTACACATACAACAAAATCAAAAAACTTACTCTGAGCATTGAGTATATTCCTCTCGGCCTAGTTCTGTATGGTGGGTTGGGGGGAGGTATCCTCCTTCTTCTTTTTGGTGGTGGTGCTTCGATTCCTCCTAAATCGCTTTCTCGTAATCGGCCGCTCATTTCGCATATTTGATTTTAATGGATTTTAACTGATGTTAATTAATTAGGGTTTGTAGTGAAAATGGGGGCTACGGTACATGTACTTCACTCTCAGTCAATGAAGATGGGCTTATATTGAAAAGGGGGGGACCGACCCACGATGGGATTTTATAATAAAATAATTTGATGTTGACCTTTGCAGTAAACACAATTGTGCACACGATCGCCGCGATCGTGTGTTCCAATCGTGTGACACGTTGGCAACCAGGTGCCACGTTGTCTTTGGTGTCAAATTGGCATTGTATCCACGTATGTACACGATCGTGTATACGGTCGTGTCCACGATGGAACACACGATTGTATGCACAAGAACATCAAGAATTTTCACCAATTTCTCAAATTACTCGTCAATTTAGGTGTTGTTACTTATATATTAATAATTATTTGTTAATGATATACTTATTTAAAAAGTTATTGATTGAATTAACATAATATATTGCATATCATGTGTCGTCTATCTGTTCTCAGTGTATTAGTTCGTACGGATAAGTTCAATCATCTGGATGAAATGTCTCATATACTAATTTAGGTATTGTTACTTATATATTAACAATTATTTGTTAACGATACACTTATTTAAAATGTTATTGATTGAATTAACATAATATATTGCATATCATGTGTCGTTTATCTGTTCTCAGTGTATAAGTTAAATGCGGATAAGTTCAATCATCTGGATGAAATATCTCATATACTAATTTAGGTGTTGTTACTTATATATTAACAATTATTTGTTAACGATACACTTATTTAAAAAGTTATTGATTGAATTAACATAATATATTCCATATCATGTGTCGTCTATCTATTCTCAGTGTATTAGTTCGTACGGATAAGTTCAATCATTTGGATGAAATATCTCATATACTAATGAATTACAATGAAATGACAAATAGGAGTTTGTATAAGAAACTATATAGTAATTAATGTTTGAACAAGTTATGTTTGAATCACAAAACATCATTCTAGATAACACAATAAATCAAATTTGCAAAAATACCAAAAGTTCATATGCACACGATCATGTACACGGTCGTGTCCATGATCAAACACACGATCGTGTGCACAAGAACATCAAAACATTTCACCAATTTCTCAAATTACTCGTCAATTTAGGTGTTGTTACTTATATATTAACAATTATTTGTTAACGATACACTTATTTAAAAAGTTATTGATTGAATTAACACAATATATTGCTTATCTTGTGTCGTCTATCTGTTCTCAGTGTATTAGTTCGTACGGATAAGTTCAATCATCTGGATGAAATATCTCATATACTAATGAATTACAACGAAATGACAAATATGAGTTTGTATAAGAAGCTATATAGTAATTAATGTTTGAACAAGCGATATTTGAATCACAAAACATCATTCTAGATAATACAATAAATCAAATTTGCAAAAATACCTAAAGTTCATATGCACACGATCGTATACACGGTCGTGTCCACGATGGAACACACGATCGTGTGCACAAGAACATCAAAACATTTCACCAATTTCTCAAATTACTCGTCAATTTAGGTATTGTTACTTATATATTAACAATTATTTGTTAACGATACACTTATTTAAAAAGTTATTGATTGAATTAACATAATATATTGCATATCATGTGTCGTCTATCTGTTCTCAGTGTATTAGTTCGTACGGATAAGTTCAATCATCTGGATGAAATATCTCATATACTAATTTAGGTGTTGTTACTTATATATTAACAATTATTTGTTAATCATACACTTATTTAAAAAGTTATTGATTGAATTAACTTAATATATTGCATATCATGTGTCGTCTATCTGTTCTCAGTGTATTAGTTCGTACGGATAAGTTCAATCATCTGGATGAAATATCTCATATACTAATGAATTACAACGAAATGATAAATAGGAGTTTGTATAAGAAGCTATATAGTAATTAATGTTACAAAACATCATTCTAGATAACACAATAAATCAAATTGGCAAAAATACCAAAAGTTCGTATGCACACGACCGTGTACACGGTCGTGCCCACGATTAGTCACACGATCATGTGCACGGCCGTGCCCACAATGGTACTCACGGTCGTGTGCACACGGTCATGTCAGCCATCGTGCGCACACGACAGCATCAACCCATGACCGTGGGTAGGTTGCACACGATCGTAACACACGATGGCCATGATCGTGTGAATCCATCGTGTGTAACACAGAGCTAAAACATAAAGATTTAACAACACAACACGATCGTGACCCACGATGGTCACGATCGTGTTCATCCATCGTGTGTAACACAGAGCCAAAACATAAAGATTTATCAACACTGACACATTCATATTGCCAAAACTGTCTAAATACAACATAAATATTTAACAACACACCATAAACCATTCTACAAGTCTAAAGACAACATAAAGATTTTAGCAGCCAAACCATATCGATATTTCTTAATATATTTTTCATTAAGTTCCTTGATTTGGTGCCTTGCTCCTGGGTTTGCAGAGACGAGTCGATCCAAGTACATGCACGCGAAGGGGCCACAACTGCGATTGTCGTTTTGTATGAACTGTAGCTCTCGTGGCATAATTATGAAACTCATCTCCGTGTCATACTTCTTCTTCGATTGGTTGTTCAGCCAATACCCGGATTGAGCTAGCACACGAGGTATCAGACGCATAATCAGTCGCAGTTGGTTGAATCGGTATCGACCATCTTCGTGGTGGTGTGACAAGGAATCGTACAACTCCACGGTCCATGTTATGATGTCAATCTTGATAGTCACCCAGTGGCTCTGGTCGAGGCAACAAATGGCAATGATCTGTTGAAACAAAATATGTAAATAAGATCGTCACATCAAACATAGCGAATCATTTATAAATAGCGAATCATTTATAAATATAAATTTCAAATGGCAACAAATCGTCAATTATTTATAAATATAAATTTCAAACTTACTTCGTTGCAATTTAACCATGGAACCACATGTGGTGTATCAAGACCTGTCATGTAGTCCTCGATGCATTTAGGAATTTTCCAATCCTTGTAAACCGGCTTCCCCGTCACCTTGATACCAAGTAGATCATCCGGATGCAGTCTTGCAAACGCGTTGGCCAAAACTAACTACAAAAAGCCAAACCACAAAATTAAAAAAAAAAATCCATATCACACCAATGATAGACAAGCGAGTAGGTTATAGAACTTACGTAAAATAGGGAGCCGGCAAGAACAGTGCCAACTCTACCGACACCAACACTACAGACTCCCCTCCAAAGCCTCGCTCGAGTCGCAAGCACATAACAGTCTATCACCTCGGCATCAAAGTCTTCACGGCTAGACTCTATCCGGTCAAATAACGCCTGGGTGAGAGCATGCCCAGTCTCCAAACACCGGACAATAGAATCACGTGGCTGCTCCCTCCTAAACTGTAGGTACAACTTCTTCAGAGCCTTGCTATCTCTTGGAGGCGCAACCACAAAAGGCTCCCGAAGAGCAGAAGATGGTCGACTCACTCGCGGTGGAAGACTACGCTCACCCAAATGCTGCGTTCCGGCACTCTCACCATCTTCATCACCCTCAGCATCCCTCTCACAACTATAACGATCAGAGAGTTGTACAATCGGCTGCTCGATCTCAAAAACTGGCTGCTCGATCTGAAATGGAGGCTGCTACTCAGGACCACCACCCTCACTTCAAAACATCGCACTATAATGATGCTCGTCCTGAAACCAGTCGAACATCGTCCCATACTGCTGAAACGGTGCCTCAAATGGCTCATACTGATGCTCGTAATCAAGGGGCTGCTGAGTCCGCTCAACAGAATGATGAATCTGAGAATGGTGACTGTGTTGGACCTCAGAATGGTGGGTAGGCGGACGCTGAGAATGGTGACTCGGCTGACGCTGAGAATGGTGACTCGACTGACGCTGAGAATGATGACTAGGCTGACGCTGAGAATGGTGACTGTGGGCTGCGCCAGAGACTGAGTGACGTGGAGGGTCAGGAATCCTCCGCTGGGCGCTGCTAACAGATGCAGAATGACGAGGCCTATCATGGCTCCCAGCTGAGTAGTGCATCGGGCTCCTAGAACGTCTATGCACAGGTCCGAAGAAATCCACGATCCCAGAAAGCACCCGGCGAGAAACTCGAGCAATAAATCCGGACTCAGAATCGTCATACAAGATCGCCTTCAAACGGCGATCGAAGTACTCATCCCTGCTCGTGTCCTGGGTGTGGTCCGGACACGGAAGTCCGTGGACACAACACACCCTCTCTGGATGCCTCTCCCGGTCCGATGTCTCTGCACCGTCTACTGGTGGGGTACTCTGCCGGCATCGTTTCGACACTTTATGTGCCGACTCATATGTAATCAATTTTCCAGCAGCCTTCTTCAACCTATCCATAACTTTCTTCCTCGAGATCGGCGTGTAATGCCCGGATAAATGGTGTATTTACCTTTTACTCGACCTTGTATGATCTTGACTTCATGATGTTATAAATCGTAGATTGGTTTTCCGTATTTGTGCCCTTATGTTTTTATATATCTTCAACATTGCATGCATGATTCTGCACGTACTTACGTATGTTAACAGGCGTCCATAACGTACGCTAAGGATGCAGTATTACGTACGTTATCTGATGTTCTTAACGTACGTAAGCTAAGTCAACTTGGGATCGGATAAGGGTCGGCGTGTGGGGGCCGAGGAAGGGGCCGGGGTAGATTCGTGTGATTTCTGCGTGAACCTGGACATAGGTGTTACGTACGCTATGGTGCATGTTTTACGTACGTTAAGTACATGGATATTACGTACGTAAATCCCGTGTGATTACGTACGTAAGAAAATGGCGAAATCAGGCAGTGAGGTCTGGTCAGACGATTACGTACGCTAAGGCTTGGGTATAACGTACGTTAAGTTTGTTACGTACGTAAGGGTAATCGCATAACGTACGTAATGCCCAGGAATCTATTTATAGAACCCGACCCTCACTTCATTTCCCACTTTTGCTTTGGCCGATTTTTGTGCTCTTGAGACTATCCTTCACCTCATATCCCTCATATCATCATCTACCTCCGATTTTTGGAAGCCTAGACCGTGTGAGTTGGTGATCAAGCTTCCGGTGAAGAGTTTATTGAAGATTTTCTTTATTCTTACATCTCTTAAGGTATGTTACGATTCACCAAGCTAGAGTTTACATTCGTAGCTATACTTTGAGCTTATTTTGGAAATCATTGGACTAGTTAATGATCTTTTGAGTCCAGCACCATATTTTGGAGTTTAGAACCCGATTATACCTTATCTTTCTTCCGTTATTTAGAGTATTGATTTAGCCTCGGTGGATGAAAACCTTAACATGTAGCATCCTTAATTCGTGGGAGTAATAAGCATGATTTCCGCTAGATTTTCTGAACCCTTTTTATGTTCCATTGGAGTAATTCATGTATGTTAGAAGAATTTGTTGTGACAATGTCCTCCATGTTCTTGAGGTAATATATATATCGACCAGGTACTTGAACTTAAACCGAATCACCGTAGTGTCATTTTCCTTGCGTAATATTTGAGCATGCTTGTCGTCTTGAGTAATATTGGGGGTAGAATCATCATAGCCGATCACATGAGGATTTGGTATTCATTTCCTTAATTAAAACACGAAACCTTCAATACCTTGTAAAACAGTGAACTTTTAAACTACGGTACTTCACATTCGGAATGATCGTTCAGCCCTCATGTAGTGCCTTATCGTTTCCGGTTCAGTTCTTACCTAGTGTTCTAACCGTGAACCAACCTTACATCACTACCTTACGATTTTAATATAAGTATTCGGTGATCGTACGCTAGTATCGAATGGTGTGTTAAGTTCCTTGTATCTCTTTTTGAACAAGGTCCGAGCCTTGCATAGGGGTCGATCGTGGGGCGGTGACATACGGACGCGTGACGTTTGTTGGAGTATTTCATTCTTGCCATTTTCGAGGCAAGTATCATTTGTTGAGTTGATTTATATTGGAACTTCGATCATGCATATGGTTTTGTTCATGTTGTCAAATATGAGATTTATTTCTGTAAATTCTCGTGGTATTCGTTGTTAATCGTTCGTATTGATGAAAATATTGAAATGCATATATGTATGCATAATTGATTGGTTTATGGTATAAATGATCCGAGGGGGTCATGAGGATCTATGTTGAGGGCGCTGGATCGAGTGTCCACCATGCGTTGGTCCGACGGGATCATCATGGGGATCTATACCAAGGGCGCTGGATCGCTGGATTACCCTGTATTGTGTTGATGGAATCGTGAGGATTCACATCGTTGGATTCCGATGACGAAAGTCCGTTTTGCATGATTTATGATTCACTGATGATTTCTGTATTATGATACTTGTACTAGCATTGTTTTGCTAACCCCTTCAGGGGTGGACATTGTTTTGATGTTCAGGTAGCCGAGGAGCGGGGAAGCAACCACAGTACCGACAGGACGATGAAATGGCTCAGTGATGTGGTCGAAGTTTATTGTTTTTGGGATTTGTCTTCTTGGTTCACCGTAGTACTCGAGTACGTGTGTTTTAATAATGTCATGTTCGATATGGTTGTAAAAGTTAACTCTTTGGCTCAGTTGAATAAGTTCTATGTTTTGAACTTCAGTTGTACAGTTGGATTATATTTACTTTTCTTTTAATTAGCCTTGTAAATTCTTACTTAAAGGGTTTATGGCGCTGTAATTATTCCGAATATCTCGGGGTGTTACAGAATATGGTATCAGAGCTACGATTCATGGATATCTTGGCAGTCGGGTTAGTTGGGTCTGTTTACGTTATTTGATTATTGGTCATTTATAACATCACTGCTGAGCCAGCATCGTCGTGTGGACCGTGGTTGTAAGTTTCCTAATCTCAAAAAAAACTACTATTGTATTTAATTCATGTCTTGTGAACATTGCTGGACTTTCTTTTAGAAAGTTTGCCCTGGATATTGAGTATTTGTGTTTACAGTATGTTGAGAGGAGGTCGTGGATGCGGACGTGGTCGTGGACGCGGACGTGGGAATGCGAGACAGGAAGATTCGGTGTCTACTCCAGAAATATCTGCTAGTCGAACCGATTCCAATTCTGGAGGACAGCAAGGATCAGCAAATAATAATGCAGATCCTAATGTGCCGGGAGTGCTTCAGCAGGTGGTTGCTCAGATAAACCAGTTCGCTCAAGTTGTTGATCACATGCAGACGGCGGTGGGACATCAGCATAACGTGGATAATCGGGGAGACAAATGGCTTACCGAGGTGGTCAAATTGCACCCTCCGAAATTTGACGGTTCTGCTGAGACGTTTTCTTGGGATCACTGGCTGAAAGAGTTGGAAAAGATTTTTGCGGGGATTAGCTGTCCCAACGACAGAAAGGTTCCAGTCGCCTAGTATCTTCTGACGGGGGAGGCTTTCGATTGGTGGGAGGCTATTCGACCTGAGGAGCATAATGTTGACTAGACAGAGTTCAAATTAATGATGGAAGCGCAGTATTGTCCTCGCCCAGTTAGGGAGGCCCGAGTCCGGGAATTTTTCTCCCCATAAAATTCAGAAGCATCTGTGACAGACGTGATTAAGACTTTTAATCACCAGTTGACTTATGTGCGCCACTTGGTCAGGACCGAGGCAGAGAGGATTTTTCATTTTGACATGCGAATGAAGCCGGAAATTCGGTATATGCGGATTTGAATGTACCGATTCTGACGAGTATCAGGACAAAGCTCTGGCCTATGATATGAAAGAGGTAGCAGTAGAAAAATCAACGGAAGCAAAGAGGCAGAAAGTGTCTGGCAACTTCACGGGGAATAAGAGTAGTGGGCCTCGCAGGGGTCAGTCCTCTTTTCATTCACCCAGGAGGCCTCCGCATCCTTCTCGAGGTGGAAAGAAGTTCCGGGCAGCACCAACTGTTTCAGACGCAGGGAAGAAATGTTATAACTGTGGCAAAGCGGGGCATGTTCGACGTGACTGTTTCGCGCTGCTTGTGACTGTTCGAGTGTGGACAGGAAGGGCATCGCGCAACATTCTGTGGGAATGCGACTCGATCTTTTGGTACTCGCACTCCTGTACCGGTTCCGAAGGACACGAGTGTAAACCAGACGCAACAAAGTGGGTTCTAGCAGCAGAATGCTGGGAAAAGAGAGGCATCCAGTGCTGGGTCCGTTCCTCCGCGTATTTACGAGATGAAGAAGTCAGACGATCAGAACACGGCTGTTGCATCAGGTACGATTCAGATCCTTTTTCAACCAGTTAGTGTCTTATTCGATTCAGGAGCTACGCATTCTTTCATATCTTTGAACTGTGTTAATCGTTTGAAAATCTCGTGCTTGTATGATTGTGAACCTTATGTTGTGGGATTACCGAGCGGAGAGAAACTTGTGGGAACCCTAGAAACTAGAGATTTTCCAGTGACTAGAGGAGGGAGAGATTGGCTATCAAATCTTATTATAGTCGACATCCTTGGCGACGATTTGATTCTCGGAGATGATTGGCTCAATCGTTATGGAGCTATTTTGAATTACCGAAAGAGAGTCATTTCTATCATTTCCGATGACGGGTCTGAACATTTATTTAAGGGGTGGAGACTGGGAAGCTCAGGAAAATTAATCAAAGCGATGAAAGCAGCGAGATTGCTGAAGCAGGGTTGTTACGGATATTGGTGTTATGCCATGAAGAAAAAAGAAGGAGTAGAGCTCTCATCTATTCCAGTTGTGAATGAATTCTCAGATGTATTCCGTGACGAACTACCTGGGTTACCTCCGCAGAGAGAAGTGGAGTTCACTATCGAACTAGAGCCTGTAGCCGCTCCTATTTCCAGAGCACCATACCGCATGGCGCCAACCGAGATGTATGAACTAAAGAAGCAACTAGAAGAATTATTGCAGAAGGGTTACATTCAACCTAGCGTTTCTCCTTGGGGAGCACCCGTTCTCTTTGTCCGGAAGAAAGATGGATCCCTCCGATTATGTATTGAGTACAGAGAATTGAACAAAGTGACGATCAAGAACAAGTATCCTATACTTCGGATCGACGACTTATTTGATCAACTGCAAGGGGCAAGGGTATTCTCAAAGATTGATTTGCGATCAGGATACCATCAGTTGAGAATTGAGAAATCGGATATACCAAAGTCTGCTTTCAGGTCCCGGTACGGGCAATATGAATTTGTAGTGATGCCATTTGGACTTACCAATGCTCCTGCGGTGTTCATGCAATTGATGAATCGGGTATTCTTAGAATACTTGGATAAATTTGTGGTCGTCTTCATTGATGACATCTTGATATACTCGAGAGACACAGAGGAGCATGCTGAGCATTTGCGCGTGATTTTGAGCATCTTGAGGAAGGAACAGCTATATGCAAAGCTTTCCAAATGCGAGTTCTGGCTTAGGGAAGTAACTTTCCTTGGGCATGTGATATCAGCTGACGGAGTTCAGGTGGACCCGAAGAAAGTCGAAGCAATCTTGGAATGGGAAGCTCCTAATAACGTGAAAGAAGTCCGGAGTTTCTTAGGACTTGCCGGATATTATCGCCGTTTTGTTGAGGGATTTTCCAAAATTGCTCGTCCGCTCACTCAGCTGTTACAGAAAACTCAAAAGTTCACGTGGGGTGAGAAATGCCAGACTGGTTTTGATGAACTTAAGAAGAGACTGACGACAGCACCTATATTAGCGTTACCAGATGGGACGGATGGTTTCTTGGTTTACAGCGATGCTTCAAATCGAGTGCAGGATGTGTGTTGATGCAGAGGATAAGGTGATCGCCTATGCTTCTCGGCGGTGGCAACCGTATGAAGTTAATTACCCGACTCATGATCCGGAGCTAGCAGTGTGGTTTTTGCTCAAAATTTGGCGACATTACTTATACGGCACTCGTTGTCGAGATCTTCACCGATCACAAGAGCCTCAAATATATTTTGATCGAAGGAATTAAATATGAGGCGAGAGAAGGTGGTGGAATAGATCAAGGATTACGATTAGGAAATCCTATATCATCCAGGCAAAGCAAACGTGGTAGCCGATGCACTAAGCCGAAAACTGTTTCTCTTGAGTATTGGAAGCGTTTACATCCCAAACCAACATTCAACGAGAGCTAATCCGTGAAGGAATTGAAGTGTGGTCGCAAGGAGTCCAAGGGCAATTGTGCGTGATGGAACTAACTTCGTCATTGGTTGAAGAAGTCAAATCTAAGCAGTTGGATGACTCTCTGATTCTTCGATTGTGTGACGAAGTGAACAAAGGGAAAGCCCCAGGATTCGTGGTACAAGATGATGGAGTTCTGAGATTTCAGAGTCGACTTTGCGTTCCCAATGATGATGATCTGAGACAGACAATTCTGAAAGAAGCTCACAGCGCGCCCTATTCTATTCACCCGGGCAGTAGCAAAATGTATAAGGATCTAAAACAAAACTTCTGGTGGGGAAACATGAAGAAAGACGTAGCAGAGTACGTTTCGAAGTGTTTGACTTGTCAACAGGTTAAGTTTTAACATCATTGACCTGCCGGAATGTTAAAACCGCTTCCGATTCCTGAGTGGAAGTGGGAGGATATCTCGATGGATTTCATCACCAATATGCCAAGGACCAAGACGGGAATGAACATGATTTGGGTTATAGTTGATCGACTAACCAAGTCGGCTCATTTCCTAGGAATTAAAGACACTTGGGGACCCGAGAGATTGGTGCGAGTATTTATTGCAGAGATAGTCAGATTGCATGGGACGCCGAAGACCATTATTTCGGATCGAGATGGCCGTTTCGTGTCGCACTTCTGGAAGGCAGTTCACAGGGCTTTGGGGACCGAGCTAAACTTTAGCACGGCTTATCATCCTCAGACGGACGGTCAGTCCGAAAGGACTATACAAACAGTAGAAGACATGCTTAGAGCTTGTGCTTTGGATTGGTCAAATGATTGGGAAGTCCATTTGCCATTGATTGAATTCACCTACAATAATAGTTGGCATGCTTCTATTAAGATGGCACCGTTTGAAGCTTTGACGGGAGAAGATGTCGATCACCCCTGTGCTGGGATGATTCTTCGGACATGATCGGGACGGAACCGAAATTAATAATTCAGACTCAAGATAAGATAGCTTTGATTCGGGAAAGACTGTTGACTGCCCAGAGTCGACAGAAGTCTTATGCAGATGTACGTCGTCGCCCTCTAGAGTTCGACATTGGAGACCACGTACTATTGAAGGTGTCTCCTACACGAGGGATTTTCCGTTTTGGGAGGAAAGGCAAGCTAAGTCCGAGATATATCGGACCATTTGAGATCCTCGAGAGAGTTGGGGATTTAGCATACAGGTTGGCCTTACCGCCATCGTTGAGTCACGTTCACAGTGTGTTTCATGTATTCCAATTACGGAAGTATGTACCAGATCCCAATCATATTATTGATTTCGACGAGATCGAGATAGCTAATGATGGCACCTTCAAAGAGAGACCAATCAAGATACTCGAGAGTCGAGTCAAGCAGTTGAGGAATAAACCGATCTCCTTGGTAAAAGTTCAGTGGTCTCGACATGGATTCGAAGAAGCAACTTGGGAGACGGAGGAGAGTATGAAGTCGAGATACC
Source organism: Orobanche coerulescens (assembly GCA_033398695.1). NCBI lineage: Eukaryota > Viridiplantae > Streptophyta > Magnoliopsida > Lamiales > Orobanchaceae > Orobanche > Orobanche coerulescens. Next base: position 116,680,072 of record CM065802.1, on the reverse strand, counting down.
CGAAATTATTTTCGTTTTAAGTTTCGGGCCGAAACTTCTTTTTAGAGGGGTAGTATGTAATGCCCGGATAAATGGTGTATTTACCTTGTACTCGACCTTATATGATCTTGACTTCATGATGTTATAAATCGTAGATTGGTTTCCCGTATTTGTGCCCTTATGTTTTTATATATCTTCAACATTGCATGCATGATTCTGCACGTACTTACGTACGTTAACAGGCGTCCATAACGTACGCTAAGGATGCAGTATTACGTACGTTATCTGATGTTCTTAACGTACGTAAGCTAAGTGAACTTGGGATCGGATAAGGGTCGGCGTGTGGGGGCCGAGGAAGGGGCCGGGGTAGATTCGTGTGATTTATGCGTGAACCTGGACATAGGTGTTACGTACACTATGGTGCATGTTTTACGTACGTTAAGTACATGGATATTACGTACGTAAATCCCGTGTGATTACATACGTAAGAAAATGGCGAAATCAGGCACTGAGGTCTGGTCAGACGATTACGTACGCTAAGGCTTGGGTATAACGTACGTTAAGTTTGTTACGTACGTAAGGGTAATCGCATAACGTACGTAATGCCCAGGAATCTATTTATAGAACCCGACCCTCACTTCATTTCCCACTTTTGCTTTGGCCGATTTTTGTGCTCTTGAGACTATCCTTCACCTCATATCCCTCATATCATCATCTACCTCCGATTTTTGGAAGCCTAGACCGTGTGAGTTGGTGATCAAGCTTCCGGTGAAGAGTTTATTGAAGATTTTCTTTATTCTTACATCTCTTAAGGTATGTTACGATTCACCAAGCTAGAGTTTACATTCGTAGCTATACTTTGAGCTTATTTTGGAAATCATTGGACTAGTTAATGATATTTTGAGTCCAGCACCATATTTTGGAGTTTAGAACCCGATTATACCTTGTCTTTCTTCCGTTATTTAGAGTATTGATTTAGCCTCGGTGGATGAAAACCTTAACATGTAGCATCCTTAATTCGTGGGAGTAATAAGCATGATTTCCGCTAGATTTTCTGAACCCTTTTTATGTTCCATTGGAGTAATTCATGTATGTTAGAAGAATTTGTTGTGACAATGTCCTCCATGTTCTTGAGGTAATATATATCGACCAGGTCCTTGAACTTAAACCGAATCACCGTAGTATCGTTTTCCTTGCGTAATATTTGAGCATGCTTGTCGTCTTGAGTAATATTGGGGGTAGAATCATCATAGCCGATCACATGAGGATTTGGTATTCATTTCCTTAATTAAAACACGAAACCTTCAATACCTTGTAAAACAGTGAACTTTTAAACTACGGTACTTCACATTCGAAATGATCGTTCAGCCCTCATGTAGTGCCTTATCGTTTCCGGTTCAGTTCTTACCTAGTGTTCTAACCGTGAACCAACCTTACGTCACTACCTTACGATTTTAATATAAGTATTCGGTGATTGTACGCTAGTATCAAATGGTGTGTTAAGTTCCTTGTATCTCTTTTTGAACAAGGTCCGAGCCTTGCATAGGGGTCGATCGTGGGGCGGTGACATAGGGACACGTGACGTTTGTTGGAGTATTTCATTCTTGCCATTTTCGAGGCAAGTATCATTTGTTGAGTTGATTTATATTGGAATTTCGACCATGCATATGGTTTTGTTCATGTTGTCAAATATGAGATTTATTTCTGTAAATTCTCGTGGTATTCATTGTTAATCGTTCGTATTGATGAAAATATTGAAATGCATATATGTATGCATAATTGATTGGTTTATGGTATAAATGATCCGAGGGGGTCATGAGGATCTATGCTGAGGGCGCTGGATCGAGTGTCCACCATGCGTTGGTCCGACGGGATCATCATGGGGATCTATGCTGAGGGCGCTGGATCGCTGGACGGATTTTTCACCATGCGTTGGTCCGATGGGATCATCATGGGGATCTATACCAAGTATTTGGATCATTTGGATTACCCTGTATTGTGTTGATGGAATCGTGAGGATTCACATCGTTGGATTCCGATGACGGAAGTCCATTTTGCATGATTTATGATTCACTGATGATTTCTGTATTATGATACTTGTACTAGCATTGTTTTGCTAACCCCTTCGGGGTGGACATTGTTTTGATGTTCAGGTAGTTGAGGAGCGGGGAAGCAACCACAGTACCGACAGGACGATGAAATGGCTCAGTGATGTGGTCGATGTTTATTGTTTTTGGGATTTGTCTTCTTGGTTCACCTTAGTACGTGTGTTTTAATAATGTCATGTTCGATATGGTTGTAAAAGTTAACTCTTTGGATCAGTTGAATAAGTTCTATGTTTTGAACTTCAGTTGTACAGTTGGATTATATTTACTTTTCTTTTAATTAGCCTTGTAAATCCTTACTTAAAGGGTTTACGGCGCTGTAATTATTCCGAATATCTCGGGGTGTTACACGGCGCAGGCTCATCCTCCTTATTCTTCACAGCTATTCTTACAGGCTTAATGAACTTAACGTCATATGGCGAGTGTAACACCCCCAAAACCTTACGGGAGTATTACACGCCGTGGGCCCCGCACCGGAACCCACCAGGCTAAAAACCAATTACAAAAATGCCCAAAAAGGCCGATGACGGTAGTATTTTCCAAAACTCACAAAATCATTTGAAAACACCAACTACCGTCAAGATAATCAAGGCCAAAAACTCGGTTAAGGGAATCGGTTTTTGAAATCAAACTCAGTTGGCATAAAGCCGAAAGCCATTTGAAAGAACTCACCCAGCGGATAGAAATACAGTCCACGATACATATACATCAATAATGATATACACAACAAAATACACGATTCCCCAACAATATGCCATAGCCAGTATCGTCCGGAATCCTCGCCTCACGACCGCAACCATCAAAGTCCTCAATACCTGAAAAACAAGTCCCACAACAAGGTCAGCAATAATGTCCGACAAATAACCGCAAGTACATAAACATAAATATTCACATGCCATGCATCATGAGAATAATAACCTCAACGATAACCTTACCACCTCCGGTAATCCAACGATTCTCGTCAAAATCCCAATATCACGATAATACCATAAAAATCCCAGTATCACAACAATACCATATAATACCTCAATACCGAATACTTTCTCGTACATAATCCTCTATGTATGATTACCATAAAATATACCTCTATCCGGACGTCCTTCCGAAATGTATACCATAGACCAAGAATATCCAAAATGACATCAACAATATCCGAATACTACAATCTTCCCAAGATTGTCCAAGTATCTCAACAATCATCAACTGTGCATTCTAATCCTTTTAGAACATCACTGAACATTCGTCAATATGCAATACAACATAAAATACTTATGAAATGTAAATGGAATTACTCATCAAAACATTACAACCGAACAAGTAAACACTTGCCTGGATACCAACATGACAAAACCAACACCGAACTCATCGCCCTCGTCTACGAGCTCTTCAGCCCCGACTGGACAGAATCTACGGCCTTTCACCGCGGCAAAATGATTATATTGGTTAATCAACCTAGAACAATAATCATATCAATAATCAAACCAACTTGGTAACAATGATCATAACATATTCAATCTGGAATTCAACCTCATATCAAGATTCATCTCATCTAAATCAACCACTATCACCACTATGATTTAGAATATCATCTTAAATCGGTTAAACGAATTATCAAATCATCATAGTCATCATATGGCCTCAAGAACATCAAGAACTCTATGATTCATAATCATAATCATCATAATCAAGGCATTTGATCATCAATTCATTATCTTCCCTTAACAAAATTCTCGTAAATACCAAGAATCATCACAACAATATCAATTCAACCATCATTCATACGAAAACGTGTAGAATTTTCCAAGTTCTACTCATTGAGACATTTCATCGAACACTTTGAAGGCATAGTCCAATTCAATCGATTATTCAAAGGAATACTCGAATTTGTTCCACAAAACTTCAAGGTTAATGAATGATTACGAGTTTACAACAAAGTTCCATCAATAATCTGAATCAAAACGAATCAAATCGGCCAAAACACCAAGAAACCTCAAGAACATCCAAAAACCAAAAGTTTAGGTGTTCTTACCTTCGATCCGGGTGGAGATGATGTTAATCCATGAATAAAACTTCCAAAACATGTTGTTACATGATGATCTTACTCAAATCCATCCACTTTTGCTGAAGGAATCGCGAAAAACGAAGAAGAATGAAAAATGCCCAAGATGACTCGGTCCAGGCCTTATATAGGCCGAGCCCTGCCGGCACCTTACGTACGTAACCGGCAGGTGCTTACGTACGTAGCCGGCCGTGGCCTACCCTACTGCCCAGTTTGGCCGACATCCTTACGTACGTAACCGGCAGCTGCTTACGTACGTAACGGTCCCTTACGGCCGTAACCGGTCGGTACCTTACGTACGTTATCGTCCAGTCCTAGCCCCCAGCGAGTCACTGCCGACCGCGATCGGCCATCCATGCGAGTCACTGCCGACCATGATCGGCCATCCCAGCGAGTCACTGCCGACCATGCTCGGCCACTACAGGTCCTCTCGGCCACGACTCGGCCAGCCGCCCCGTAACGTACGTAACACTTATTCCGTTGCGTACGTAATACGTACGTTGACTTGCTACAGTATTATACTCGTATTACGTACGTAATACACCCTGTATAACGTACGTAAATCCATCCGTTGACTCACCTGTCCACATCTACGCCGAAAGCCGCCGACCACGGGCCCCAATTGTCCGATTCCTCTTGTTACGTACGTTATGTACACTATATAACGTACGTAAGCTAACACATTTTACGTACGTAAGCTCCAAGTCTTAACGTACGTAATGGCTTTTATACTTAGCCAAAAATTCAACTGTTCCTGTCCGACGTCACGACATACTAAATACGAACATACGGCAAAATCTATACATATACTCAAGTCAATAACATTATCAAACGTTCACAACGTCCTCGAGCATAATTAACCATCCATGATATCCAATATATAAACGAAAAATATATCCAAAAAATCGGGGTATTACACTCTACCCCCCTTAAAAATAAGTTTCGTCCTCGAAACTTGCAATCACTCGCACAAACAACATTTCAACGGAAAATCCAAAATCACCAAGATAACCAAGAATTATCGAATAATCCGAACAACATACTTACAGGTCAGTGAAGACGAAGATCTCCCGTGATACTAGCATATGACACTATTTCAAAAATCTCGACACAACAAGAATGCCAAAACAGGAATAATCACAATTTGAAAACGATTGGTCTCCGCCAAGACCACACCAAGTTTAGAGCACTGTCGAGTTTTGTGGGATCCGTGACGCTGTGTCTCCTCACCTAAAGCGCATGAGCCGCTCCTTGTCACATGCACGTATCACCGGCGTTCCACTCCACATCGAAAGCCGCACATTGCACGTGCCTTGCACCGGCGTTCACTTCCCGATTGGAGCCGCACATTGCACATGACCACGGCACCGGCGTTCAATCCCTGCCTCGTCGGTCTCGGAAACACCAACAATCCCCAAACCCACACATCACCACGACCGTACTCAGAAAATCACACAGAACCAAAACAACACAGTCCAAAATAGCCAGAAATCCAGATACACAAAAATCACGCAACTACCACACTGGTAGAGCCACATAACACACATGCCCGGTTATCACAAAACCATGGGCTCTGATACCATATTTGTAACACCCCCAAAACCTTACGGGAGTATTACACGCCGTGGGCCCCGCGCCGGAACCCACCAGGCTAAAAACCAATTACAAAAATGCCCAAAAAGGCCGATGACGGTAGTATTTTCCAAAACTCACAAAATCATTTCAAAACACCAACTACCGTCAAGATAATCAAGGCCAAAAACTCGGTTAAGGGAATCGGTTTTTGAAATCAAACTCAGTTGGCATAAAGCCGAAAGCCATTTGAAAGAACTCACCCAGCGGATAGAAATACAGTCCACGATACATATACATCAATAATGATATACACAACAAAATACACGATTCCCCAATAATATGCCATAGCCAGTATCGTCCGGAATCCTCGCCTCACGACCGCCACCATCAAAGTCCTCAATACCTGAAAAACAAGTCCCACAACGGGGTCAGCAATAATGTCCGACAAATAACCGCAAGTACATAAACATAAATATTCACATGCCATGCATCATGAGAATAATAACCTCAACGATAACCTTACCACCTCCGGTAATCCAACGATTCTCGTCAAAATCCCAATATCACGATAATACCATAAAAATCCCAGTATCACAACAATACCATATAATACCTCAATACCGAATACTTTCTCGAACATAATCCTCTATGTATGATTACCATAAAATATACCTCTATCCGGACGTCCTTCCGAAATGTATACCATAGACCAAGAATATCCAAAATGACATCAACAATATCCGAATACTACAATCTTCCCAAGATTGTCCAAGTATCTCAACAATCATCAACTGTGCATTCTAATCCTTTTAGAACATCACTGAACATTCGTCAATATGCAATACAACATAAAATACTTATGAAATGTAAATGGAATTACTCATCAAAACATTACAACCGAACAAGTAAACACTTGCCTGGATACCAACATGACAAAACCAACACCGAACTCATCGCCCTCGTCTACGAGCTCTTGACCATTTGACGGAATCTATGGCCTTTCACCGCGGCAAAATGATTATACCTATTGGTTAATCAACCTAGAACAATAATCATATCAATAATCAAACCAACTTGGTAACAATGATCATAACATATTCAATCCGGAATTCAACCTCATATCAAGATTCATCTCATCTAAAAAAACCACTATCATCACTATGATTTAGAATATCATCTTAAATCGGTTAAACGAATTATCAAATCATCATAGTCATCATATGGCCTCAAGAACATCAAGAACTCTATGATTCCATAATCATAATCATCATAATCAAGGCATTTGATCATCAATTCATTATCTTCCCTTAATAAAATTCTCGTAAATACCAAGAATCATCACAACAATATCAATTCAACCATCATTCATACGAAAACGTGTAGAATTTTCCAAGTTCTACTCATTGAGACATTTCATCGAACACTTTGAAGGCATAGTCCAATTCAATCGATTATTCAAAGGAATACTCGAATTTGTTCCACAAAACTTCAAGGTTAATGAATGATTACGAGTTTACAACAAAGTTCCATCAATAATCTGAATCAAAACGAATCAAATCGGCCAAAACACCAAGAAACCTCAAGAACATCCAAAAACCAGAAGTTTAGGTGTTCTTACCTTCGATCCGGGTGGAGATGATGTTAATCCATGAATAAAACTTCCAAAACATGTTGTTACATGATGATCTTACTCAAATCCATCCACTTTTGCTGAAGGAATCGCGAAAAACGAAGAAGAATGAAAAATGCCCAAGATGACTCGGTCCAGGCCTTATATAGGCCGAGCCCTGCTGGCACCTTATGTACGTAACCGGCAGGTGCTTACGTACGTAGCCGGCCGTGGCCTACCCTACTGCCCAGTTTGGCCGACATCCTTACGTACGTATCGGCGGTGCCACGTGCGTAACGGTCCCTTCTACGGTACATGGCAGGTCGGTAGCTTACGACGTTATCGGCCGATCCTAGCCCCGAGTCACTGCCGACCGCGATCGGCCATCCATGCGAGTCACTGCCGACCATGATCGGCCATCCCAGCGAGTCACTGCCGACCATGCTCGGCCACTACAGGTCCTCTCGGCCACGACTCGGCCAGCCGCCCCGTAACGTACGTAACACTTATTCCGTTGCGTACGTAATACGTACGTTGACTTTCTACAGTATTATACTCGTATTACGTACGTAATACACCCTGTATAACGTACGTAAATCCATCCGTTGACTCACCTATCCACATCTACGCCGAAAGTTGCCGACCACGGGCCCCAACTGTCCGATTCCTCTTGTTACGTACGTTATGTACACTATATAACGTACGTAAGCTAACATATTTTACGTACGTAAGCTCCAAGGCTTAACGTACGTAATGGCTTTTATACTTAGCCAAAAATTCAACTGTTCCTGTCCGATGCCACGACATACTAAATACGAACATACGGCAAAATCAATACATATACTCAATTCAATAACATTATTAAACGTTCACAACGTCCTCGAGCATAATTAACCATCCATGATATCCAATATATAAACGAAAAATATATCCGAAAAATCGGGGTATTACAGCGAGCCATTCTCAAAGCTCAGGTAGTAGTACTCAGCCTCATCCTCCTCCAAATGCGGTAAAGAGGGAAGTACTCTGTGCTGCAAAATTAGTCATTAAATCATACCATTAGATGGGCAATCACATAACGTTTAAGAGATGAAGCCAGGAGAAAATACGTTTACAAATTTATGTACCTTATCGTCGAAGAAATGAGTGAAATCACAAAACATCTTCCTCGTAGTCCACATCAAACACCGGGGGACTTGGACAGTTTTATCTCGAATACCACACAATGCTCCCAATGAAGGAATCATCTCATACGACCATATTTGTAAAGCCCAAATAGGACCATAGAAGTGATAGTCCTTGTGCTCTTGTTCCTCCTTCATGGCAACATTGCCTATGTAGTAAGATAAAACCCCAAAGGCATAAGAACCCCAAGAAAACATATCCCACTGCTCGAAATCCTCCACTAATGCCCATGCCCATGTCTCGACCATCATGTCGTCACAGCATAGGATAAAGTAGTAGTATATAAGCAAATTGGCAACCTTCACATAATCTCTTATGTCTCTACCAAAATCTCGAGCATTGAACCTCTTCCGCAGAACACTAACCTTAATATTTTTGCCATGGAGTATTCTGTGGAAAATACCGTCAGATGGAAGGAGATGGTCGTCCTGGGGATGGAAGGTAGAGTTTCCAAAATAGAGTCCAGTGATCATGGCAAAATCACGGGCCGTAAAACGAATGGTCCTCCCGCAAACCTGGAACCACAACTCATCCGGGGGGATTTGATCACCCTCCAATTGACGGGCAATCAAGTGATGTATGGCAGTATTTGAACTCCCATTCCTCCTAACTTTAATCAAGCGCCCCAGGACCCCCTCAGTCAAACTCTCGATAGCTCGATCAGCAACTGCGGAATTGCGGCCCATACTTCTTAGTGTCTCAATGATCTCCTTAAATACCGCCTCCCGTATGTAAAGATTCACTTGACGTGTAACAAAACGCAATGTATGTCTCTTCCATACGCAACCAGTCTGTAATATAGACATACAACTCATAAGAATATGATAGAATACTTAAGAGAACGAAAAAAAATTCTGCCTTACACACGATCGCAGGCACACGATGGATGTCCGTCGTGTGAAGACCATCGTGTGCCACACGACGGTTCACACGACGGGCAACGATCGTGTGCCTGCGATCGTGTGCAAGGCAGGAGCCTTTGGTCTTCTAGCACACGACGGCACACACAATCGACGACCGTCGTGTGTAACCATCGTGCCTACGAAAGACCATCGTGTACACGATGGTCTCATCTTCTTCGGCACGATCGTGGGAAGATGAACAACTGTCGTAGCACGATCGTGTGTGAATGAAAATACACTAACCGGCGGCTCATTGACGAATTCCTCTTCAGATGGAGTGTCACTAGCAGAACTTCTGGCGTCTTCAGATTCTCTGTGGTATTCGGAGTTCGACATTTTCTGGCCGGCGAAGGGTTTCACGACGGGAGAGGTTTTTTGCAGAGAGGAGGAGAGTTTTTTTGCAGAGGAAAATATTGAGTTGTGGGACCGTTTTTTTTATTGTTGTTTCATTTTAATAATCTTTTTTTTATGTTTTTTTATCTTTTAGTGGTAGACTTTAAGGGTAATAAAGTCTTTTAACACATTTTGGTATCAAAAACTTATAATTTTATGAATGGGGATATATAACTTGTTACTTTTATGCTTTGGTACTAAAAAGAGAGGACCCTACATGAATTTCGTGCATCAAAATTTCAAGGCATTAAAATATGCAATATATGCAAAATATCGATGCATTAAAATATTAGATTATATGCATCAAATTTTTGTGAGAATTAATGCATTGAAATTTTGATGCACGAAATGCATATATTTCATGCATAATTAGTACAAAGCTCATGCATAAATTAGTACTGTAAAGTACTACATCTAATATTGGTACTGCATAGAACGTGCCTATATATATATATATATATATATATATATATATGTGTGTGTGTGTGTGTGTGTGTGTGTGTTGATGAGCAAGATAGATTCATGCATGAATAACTGAAAAGGAGAGCGAGGCTTAGGAACATTCAACTGCATTCTACAGTTATTCATGAACATCGACAACTCAAGCTCATTCACTGCAAAATCAGGTGGGGATAATTTTTTTCCAAACTACTTTATTAAATATATGTTTATATGTTAAATTCTATTATGTGATTTATTAATGTCCCAATGTAGCATTCCATATGCAACAGACAAGCGTCTCCGTCTATAGTTTAGCCTTCGTGCTAAAATCATTTACAATGTGTTGTAGATAATCATTGATGATTCACATGATATATTATATTGTTATGTGATATATTGATGTCTCAATTCAATATTATATAGGCAACAAGCAACAGTATACAGTTTGGCCTCCATCCTAAAATTATTTACGGTGTGTTGGAGTCATTCATTGATGATTTACATGGTATGTATTTATCATTGACAAACAAATTTTCAGTAAGCGAGTTGAAAGTTCACTCCAAATTATTTTCCACACATTATTGAGTTTGGACATGTTACGAGGCTACAATTATATTTAAGTCTAGGTTTATTTGTTATTATTGCAAGTTTTATTTATTTTTCTCTATAGTTGGTAGCTTGATTGTCAAAAGTGTTTAAGTTGTACAAAATTTATTTTGAATTGAATTATGAACTGTTAACCTATTCAAACTATTAATTATTAAATAAATATTATTTTATTTAGAGTTGTACAAATATTAAATTTTCGTATTCACACTTCCGCACTAAATTCACAATGTTTATCATAATATTAAGATGTTTGCTTTCAAGTTATATAGAAAAGTGGATTGTTACAAAATAGTATCGGAGCGGGTATATAATTCTGTAGATTTGCAAAAATATTTTCAGTCAAATCCGAGTCATTTTTCCTCTAAGAGCAGGAGGTATCGAGAGCTGTTAAGCTCGCGCCATGGTTCCAGCCCAAAAACAAGCTCGGCGCACCACACCGTCCCTCGCGCCATAGCTCCTTGCGCCATGATTGCCAGCCAACGCCATCGTGCATTTTCCTTTTTTTTTTTTTCTAGAATCCGAATGTTGGAATTGGATTTTGAATGTTTTTTTTGACCGTTGCTAGCTACATAACGGGTATATAGCCGTTTTTTTGTCCAATACAAACTTTTTAACACCCAAAAAAATTATAAATACTCCCCCAAATCAATTTTAAAACTCATACACTTCTATAAAACTTATCTCTATTATTTCTTTTGCATCCAAAATGAACCCCAATCAAAAATGGATCAACAACATGCTAAACGACCCAAGCAACCAAATGAATCCCACCCAAATGCCGGGTTCGTCTTCTCAATCGGGTTACCTTCCAAGCTTCCAAACCCCATATATGAATCCCGAATATTTGGCATTATTTAGTCAATGGAAAATACAACAACAACCATTTACTCAATTTACTCAATTTACTCAACCTCAAATAACCCCTTCCCAATCAAATTCGGACCATGCATCCTTCCATCTAGTTGACGAAGACGAAGAAGATGAAGAAGATGAAGAAGAAGCGGAGCCGACACCGACATCAAAAAAGTCGAGGGCGAAGATAATGGCGAAGAAGCCAAAGACAAAGGCAAAGACGAGGAAATCCGACAAAGAAAAAGAAGTTGATGAAGATGTTGTCCCATCCCGAGCTCGCACTTTTTGGACCCAAGGCGAGGAGTATCTATTGGCGGAGTGTTTCATTCAAATTTCCGAGGATCCAAAAGTAGGGGCGGATCAAAAACAAGATACGTTTTGGTACAAAGTGCTCGATGCATACAACACCGAAGCCAAGCGGCTCAAGTATGCACCTCGTACCAAAAACATGTTGACGGGAAAGTGGACTCCAATGAATAGAGATGTGAAGAAGTGAAATACGGTGGTGGATGAAACGGCCGTGATGAGTGGGGAGAATGATAGAGATTTTATGACCCGTTGTCACATATTGTTTAAAAAAACAACGGGTAATGATTTTAAACACATGAGTGCTTGGGAGTTTTTGAAAGACAAGCACAAGTGGAAAAATCCCGACTCGACTTTGGCAAGACGTAATCGTCTTCGGCACACTCAAGAGGAGCCCGAGCATTTTGGACCCGACGAGGTGCCACGGCCTGACGGCATGTATCGGGTTTCGAAGAGTCAACATTCGTCTAACTCGATCGCTAGTTCCGGTTCAAACCCGGCATTGTTTCAAGAAATATTGCAAATGCAAATCGAGTTAGACCGTAAGGTAAAAATGGATGTACTCGAGCGAGAGTCACTCGCACGAGTTAATTTATATGAATCTCAAAAGGTTGCCGAGGTGATGCGGGTGTTACAAATGGATACTAGCATGATGGATCCGGTCAACGCAAGGATTGTGAGGCCACAACAAGCTCGAATCCGGGCAAAATATCCCGAAGAATATCCCGAAGAGGATTAAGATTTTATTTCTATTTATGTATTAGGTTCTTAATTTTATGCATTTTTAAATGTATTGTGTGCTTTTAATTATGTAATTTGTATTTTTTAAATTAATGAAGTTTATTTTAGTTAAATTTATGTATGTTTTATTTTAAAGTGAAAAAACAAAAATAAGCGCCACTGCAATTCTCAGTGCCAACGGATCTGGCCAGAATGTGATGCGTCACGATTACAGTGTAGAGATTTTTCTTGACGCCAAGAAGCTTTTATGCCATGGCACCAAGCCATGGCACTAGGGTTACCAATGCTCTAAGTGTTTGGAGTCAAATCTTTACACTAAAGTGAGTTATTACAACACGCATCCACCTATGCCATACTGCGCCAGCTCCAACTAACATGCATGAGAAATTTCTATATTAGCATATCACAGTTGCATATTTATTATACGTTTCAACAGCTAGTGCAAAAGTCATTACATGTTACAACAGCCACTATAAGCTACCACTTCAAGTACAACAGCCATGTGAAGGAAATGCTATAGCAAGAAAAAAGTATATTATTTTATTTATAAATTGCATGAACTTTTACACATTTTATCCCGCAAAAATCATGTTCTGGGGAGATGGGTTTAACATTGTCGGTGGCCGCTAACTGCAGCAATGTGTGTCAACGTGCATATTTTGCTCGCTCCAAGTTGCATGCCACATTTCATACTCGAAAGTCATGATAAAAATGCATACATTATGAGTCCTGTTGTGAAAAATTCTCCATGTGTTTTGATAAATGCAAGATCTTCCAAAGTCGGTATTTCAGTCTAAGTATAGAAGCTGTTAGTAGAATATCATACAACATGTCCATACAGCGAAAGATCTTCTAGCAAAGTCAAGAGTCATTTCCTACTGCGTAATCGTAAAGATACAACAAAAGACGAAGATGATGGGTACAGCAAACATGCTGTAAAGTGTTTTACTTAGGAAAAGTAAAACACAAATCCAACAGGACTGAAGAAATTTTAAACCGTTGAGAAAGCAAATATTATTTATTCCCAAAATATTCACGGTTAAAGTAGTATTTAATGCTAATAGGACAACATTTAATACGACCGAAGAAACTACAGTCTGAAGAGCATTTAATGCTGGTCAAAAAGAATATTTTAAGCATTAAATGCAAATCGCCTTTAAATCGAAACATTCTGAATCCACCAATCAGAGCAGTCTCAATTTCACCAACCAGCCAACGACTACAGGTACAACGGATCTATTTCTAAGGTTATAAATAGCCCCAAGCAAGAGGATATTGCTCACCTAACGACACACGATACATATCTGACGCATTAACCACTACACCAAAAATAGGATTTTATGACATTGAAACTCGCTGGATTTGTGACTGTCAATGACAGTCACAATTTTATGACTGCCAATAACAGTCACAAAGACCAAACAGTGATAAATTCAAATGTTTGTGACTGTTAATGACTGTCACGAGTGTTGTGACTGTCGTGAACAGTCATAAACTTTTTCTCTTTCTCCTTTTCTTTTTGTTTATCCTCTCAAAAAAGTCGTCTCTCTCTCTCTCACTATTTCTATTCTCACCGTTTCCTTCTATCTCCCGTCTAACCTCTCCCCCTCTCTTATTCCCTAAAATAAACACACACACACCACGAATCCACGATATATTCCCTAAAATTGAATCGGCACACAAATATGCAGACCCGCCGCAGCGGAGAGGCGAGTGGCACGGCTGATAGGGGTGGGCGATGCTGTGACAGTTGCCAGAATCTAGGGTTGGAGTTCTGGTTTGAGGGTCGCGGGCTGGTGGTTAGCGGTTAGCGGATGACAATTGGGAAGTGATGAAGCACAACATGTAGCGTTATGTTATGGATCTGAATAGTTAACAAACTTTCAATGCCTGGCAGTGTGCCTCTAAATTGGCGGTCGACTGTAGATAAAGAAAAAGGAGATATTGACCCATTGACTGCAACAGAATTTACACACGACTCAGATAATCGTACTATCCGTTATTATAGAAAGTGCAATCAGTTGAAACCACCTCGCTGCCATCACTGCTCTGTTTGTGAGTTGATTATTTCTAAGTCATTTGGAATTGCTGAATTGAATTTCTAAGTCATTTGGAATTGCTGAATTTCTTAGCCAAGCTATGCTGACACTATTGCCTTAGTTAATATACACTTGACAGAAAGGGCGTCTTTCAGGTTCATTCGTCTCAAACTGCAGGTGAATATTCTTGCAGTGTGAACTAATGCCGATATTAGTGGGTCTAGACCGAGTTGATTTTTGATTATCTTTGTATTCTGCTTCATCATTTCATCATATTTTTTCTTCTTGGAGGAGTTGGTGGTGTGTTTGTGTTGTTGAGACTGGATAGAATGCTGCCATAGAGTACGTAGAACTTTGTGCAACGACTTGATACTATTGTGGAGCCAACGTATATTTATTTGTATAGTAGCCATGCTTAGATTTCATGAATTTTTCATCTTTTATTGCTGGAATTATTGTATAGATTGTTGTGCTCGAAGAACAAAATGATGAGTTCTCGGAGCAGATGGAGGATGAAACAAAGGCTATTGATAGTAACACAAACAATGTGGATGCAACCTCAGAGAGTGAGGGATATGATGAAAATCCCAACATGAATGATGTGCCAATGGATGAATATCAGGTGAGTTTTTGCATATTTCGCGTCTTTTGCTCTTGTTGTCCATTGGGTTTTCAATTTATTGATGATCGTCAGTTTAAAAGTTTTGCTCCTTATATAGATATATCACGGTAACCAACACTACCCTTGAGGTTTGGCCAAATTTAAAAAATAAATTACCCAGCTAACTTTTGGAATTACAAAGTTCACCCTTGAGGTTACATATGTATTATACTTTGCTCCCTCCTCCAGTAGTGGAGCTAAGTCACCATACGTCATTAAACATTATACATTATAGCCCTCATCTTTTCAAAATATTATAAATAACCCCATATTATCTTCTAACATTTTATAATTCACATGCCTCGGTTCTTCTAAGTATTAAATTTGGGTTATATTTGTAATATTTTTTAAATGTTGAAGGGTGTAAGAATGAATATTTGATGGTGTCGGCAAATTCCGTGAAGTCCGTTAACCAGAATGGAATCGGAATCAAGCCTCATGGATTGTCTTTGTAATGTTCAAAGTTAACTAGGTTTTCTTGTAAATACCACAAACCAGAGGGGTATTTTTTGTAATTAACCTTTTCTTCAAATAACAGATAATATTTCATAAAATGAGAGAGAACGAACTTTCCAACTTTTTTTGAGGAAATACAAATTACATGAACTATTTATTGATTGCACCTCTGATTTCAGGCTACGAAGAAAAATCCTGTAGAACGGCAAGATCTGAATGTAAGTACATTGGATTTGAGTTTAACTGTCGACCTCTTCCTTTCTGAATGTGAAACGAAATGATTTTAGAAATAGTGAACCACGAGTATTCTCAGTCAGTCTTTTTGCTGCCTTATGCTGCTCTGATGTATTGTTTGCTCTGTCTCCAGATGTAGATGATACATAGTGTCGGCAAGGAGAATGGTCAGAACTATGTTATTGTCTATGAATTTACAGCATAAATATCCTCGTTGGTCCTGCACTAAGCGTCTCGTCAACTTCGTTTAAATTGAATGAAGCCAACATCCTAAAGGTGACGCTGCTTTACCCTTATCTGTTTTATCTGTTTTGATTTCATGTCTTTCAGTTGTCATGATTGTACCTAATATAGAACCCTTTTCGCTTGATTGTAAAACGATTTCATCAAATTATTAGCTCATATCAAAGTTAAAGAAGTTTTAGATGAGGTTTACGGTAACAAGATGTTGCAACTGAATCTTGTGATGTTATCTGCTATTGAAATCGAATGATCTTTCAATGTGACATCTTCAATTGTTTTATTATTAATAACCTCCACTTTTCTTTGTCATGTGTACCCCCTTTCGGTTATTATGCAGGTAACTTTTCTTTTCGGGGTCATACTCACAAACAAGGTATGGTTGTACTGATCCCTCTTCCTGCTTGCAATCATTAGCTTTACATCTGTATGTAATACTGGAAGTGATCATATTTCTTCCCTATTTTACAGATGTCGAAGTGAACAAGCCAGCATATTGCTTCCCTATTTTACAGATGTAGAAGTGATCATATTTCTTCCCAAGTTTGGTAGTGTTCGCAATTAGAAGCTAAAGCGTGAATGAAAAAGTTACAAGAGACTGTTTGGTGAATAAGTTGCATAAGTGCTTTACTTGTGTATAAGTTGTATAAGTTCTTTATTCCCAATGGGTTGGTTCGGATTTTTTTTACGTGCTAATTTTGAGCATTACATTGTGATTTTTATGTCTTGCAAAAATTAATTGGAGTGTTGTGTGAATACTTTGAGAAATATGTTTGGATTGTATTATGAATTCATTGTGAAAAATAATTAGATTGCATTCAGAGGAAAATGGGGTTTTACCATTTTTTTTTTTTTGTATTTTTTTCAATAATTTGTGACTTCTAAAAACAGTCACAAGACAATCATGAAAAATGATATTTGTGACTGTCCATGGAAGTCACGAAAGTTGAAATTCGTGACTGCTAATGACTGTCACAAAAGTGGAAATTCGTGACTGCTAATGACAGTCATAAATGTATTTGTGACTGCCATAGAAAGTGGTATTGTAAAGTCATATAAATGAGGTTTTATCACTGTTTTGTGACTGTTTTTGACAGTCACAAAAAAACTTGTGATATTTGTGACAAATACAAAAACTTGTATCGGTGATTTTATGACAGTCCTTTGTGACTGTTTTTGCCATTTATGACAGTTTTTGACAGTCACAAATTCGTGATTCTGGTGTAGTGAACACTCTGACAATCTGAATATCAAGCTTACAAGAACAATATATTTCTTCGAGCATACAACTTCATCAAGAGAAGAAATAAATGAGTCCTCAATGCTAACAACACATTTGCAGCGAACGCTCATCAAACATATTACAGCTGATGTTTGATCTTGTCATACCAAACATATCGTTGAGTTTACTTAGCCCTGTGTGGACTAAGCCTTGCTATCTCTTACCTGTGTGGGACGAATAGCACCAAAGATAAAGCTTCAATATGTGTGAGAAGAAGAAAGTTGAAGAAGCCAAGCCAAACTCTGTAAACGGTCCAAGATACTGTTGGCTGTATCAGTCTGTGTCAACGATACAGTAATGCGTTTAGTTAAAGTCACATAGTTGTGTACGCCGTGATTTTAATAATCATTTTACTCCTGTGTGGAGGACCAGTGAACGTAGAGGGGTTTACCTCGAACAACTTTAATTAGTGTGTCTTTATTTCCTATCATTTACTGCTTTCTATCTGCATGTGTGATTTAAGTATACATATCGTAAAAGTCCTTTAAGCACCAAGCTAACAGGAGATTATTCAGTTGCTGTTTTTACAACAACTTAACATTAGACTTCCGCTATGCAAATAAACTTCAAAAAAGATACAGCTTATTCACCCTCCTTTCTAAGTTGTTATTACTGTATAATGTGGCCTATAAGTGGTATCAGAGGGGTTGATTCCACAAAGAATCAGTCAATTTTTAACTGAATCAGATCCACAAAAATCACTAGCTTTTGAAAAGTTTATTTTCATATCTTCATCATTTATCTTACTTATATCATGGACACATCTATAATCAATAAAGTCCCTATGTTTTCTATAATAGATTCGATGATTGGAGAATTAGGATGGAAGCTCATCTAGCATCGATGCACGAAGAGATGATCTTCTTCATCTAAGAAGAACCGATCAAGCTAATGAAGGTCAACACAGCCACAAGAATTGATGGACAACCTTATGTGGAGATGCTGGAGAAGGAGAGCGAGCAATGGACAACTGACGATCGCAAGCGTGCCAACCTCGACAATGTTGCTAAGAATGCGCTATACGTCACTTTCAACAAAGGCACATTCTCCAAGGTAAAAATGTGTAAGACAACCAAATAAATCTAGGAGAAACTCAAGCTAATTTGTGAGGGAACTGAACTCTCGAAAGAAAATAAAATTTTTAAATTAACTCAGCAGTTCGAGTCTTTTGAAATGAAATCTCCCGAGATTCTTGAGGAGCTTGACCTCATATTTACTGGCATTGTCGGTGAACTTGAATCATTGGATAAAGTGTATACCCAAAAGGATAAAAATCTAAAAATATTTAGATCACTCCCTCCCCGATAGGATATTAAGACCATAACTATGAGGTTGTTTTAATTCTGATATCAGGTGTATCATATGAGAATGTTATTGGGACAAGTATATGTATTCAGTATGTGTGTATACATAACCAGTATGTCGAGACGGACAGGAACAGTTGGAATTGGCTAAGTGCAGAAGCCATTACGTACGCTAAGCTGAGAAGCTTACGTACGTTAAGACACAGACGTAACGTACGTTACGTTGAGTATATAACATATGTTATGAAGAGAATCAGACAGGATCTGAAGTGTCGGCAACTTTCGGCGCAGATGTGGACAAGAGAAGTCAACTCCGAGTTAACGTACGTTATGAGTGGTACATTACGTACATTAAATGGATATATTATTGTAGCAAGTCAACTTATGTTACGTACGCTATGGCGCAGTTGTTACGTACGTAATAAAAGGTACGAAATGAGGCAGTGGGTTCTGGAGTAGCATTACGTACGCTACCGAAGTCGGATAACATACGTATGCTCGTTACGTACGTTAGGTGGACCAGGTAACGTACGTAATAACTGAATTTTATATAGATATGAGATGTTCGTCACTTCGATATTTTGAGAGTTTCACTTCATTTCTTCGTTCTTCAACCCTCCGAGATGGACTTTTGGCTCTTATAAGTCGATTGTGAGCTTGATGGCATGGATTTGGAGCTTGATATATGAAGATATTGTCGATCCTTGAGGTGTTTGATGGTGTTGTTCATGTTCTTGAGGTATGTTGATGAACTCTACTCCTTGATTTCGGATTCTTGGTATTGTTATCCTTATTTGCTTTGTATGATGATGTTTATAGTGGAGTTGTTATGATTATTAATGTTATGTGAAGTGTATGTTGAAGAATATGATGATATATGCCTTGGATTATGATTTAGACGATGGTTTAGATGTTAGAACACATCAGATTATGTCGTTTTGTTGATTATGAACTTGATTTCGGATTAATTCATGTTCCTGAAGAACTCTTGAGTTATAAATGTCATGATCTTATGAATAAGGGATGGAATTGGAAATATTACGGTTAATCTTGGAATATGATTATTCGTGATAATAACCGCTAAATTACTTTTTATGAATTTACGAATATGAACAAGAAGGAACCTTGTTAACTCGTATTTAAACTTGAAGTTGGAGTCGAGCATGTTAAGACACTTAGTTGAATTAATTATTTGATATGATTATCGGATTGTGGAATCGTATTATGGTTATGGATTCGTGATCGATTGATTTGGGTTGTTCGGATTTGTGTTTATTCTGGATATTGTGGAACCGTTGGGTTTGTTGATCGGTTATATTGATTGTTAATTATGATTATCGATTTGCGGTTTGTATTGTGGATATGGGTTCGTAATTATTAAGTTGGATTATTTGGTTTTGTATATGATCGAGGAATCGTTGAACCGTTGAGTTTGATTGGTTGGCTATGTCGGTTATTGATTGTTATCGGATTTTTGTTAATTGATTACTTCAATAGACTGTGATAATTGATCGATGACTAGAATAATATGTTGCGGTCGAGTTCGAGTATGTTCGGTAATTGCTTTGGCCGGGACCGAGGAGCTTGTAGACGAAGGCAAGGAATTGGTAGCGGCTTCACTATCATCGTATCGGCCTCGAGGCAAGTTATTACTTGCACAGTTTATAGTATTTAATGAATGGTTTCTGTTTCATTCGTTTATAATTCGTATAGCGATGATTATAATTGTGAACTCTGGAGATTTGGGATTGTGCGTTGTTTTCTGATTTTGGGAATTAAATCATAATGTATATGATTTATAGTTATTATTGGTATACTTGAGTATCGAGAATACATTACGGTAAAGACGATGATATGAGTTATCTATAGTCTATGGTACTTTTGGATCGTCGAATATTGAGGAAATTATTGGTGATGGTTTTGACATCGAGATTGCTCTCGAAGGACTCGGGGAAAGTATCTTAATTTGATTTTGGTTTAATATTGATGATTTTGATCATGCCTATTGTCATTCATGTTGTTGAACATAAGGTCATCCAAGTTGATTTGTCATAATGCCGTTCATGTTATTGATTCATATGTTGTTCATGTTGATGAACATATTGATTTGCATATGTGTATGCATAGTTGTATTGTATATATTGTATTGATCCGATGGGATCATGTGATCTATATTGAGGGTGCTGGATCAGTTGTCCACCTCGTGTTGGTCCGACGGGATCATTTTGGATCTATGTTGAGGGTGCTGGATCATTGGGCGGGTTTTTCCACCTCGGTTGGTCCGACGGGATCATATTGGGATGTATGCTGTGTGCGCTGGATCGTTGGATTACCCATGTGGTGTTGTTGTGCATATGTATATTATGGGTTATCCACCTCGTGTTGATCTATCAGGATCATCTTGGGATCTATGCTGTGTGTGCTGGATCATCGGATTTCCATGAGTATACATTTGATTGATATGAGCATATTGACGTTGTCATGTGAGTATGCATTTGTAGGTCTTGTGTTAGGACCATGTCCGAATGTTGTATTGATATGATCTCGGATTAGACTGACATGATTCGTCGTGGCATTGCGTATCCTGAGGTATGTTCCGTATTTCCTTTTTGGTATTTGTATTTGATGGACAATCGATTTTCATGTTGAGATTTGATAATGATATCCGATGGATTGAATTGGTCAGAGTTGGTATAGTTCGTATCAGTGAGTTATGATGTTTTGAGAACCTTGGGTATTGATTGGGGTACAGTACAGATGTTTGGGTATGAGTTTATTGTGTTGTTGAGGATACGAGGTGTGAACTTTGGTAAGGATTATCACGAGTTGGTAAAGTTATGGCGGTAAGATTCCATTGGTACTATCCTTACTTAGTATTTTCATTGATATATAATTATTGACGTGATGTGATCGTTATCATTGTTGGCTATTATGGCTGACCCCGTTGTGGGCTTTGTTTTTAGGTTCTTGGGATATCGAGCTTGTAGCGGTCGTGAAGAGATGATCCTGCCGGAGGATATTGGCTATGACGTATGTTTGTGAATCGAGTACTTTGACTAGTTGTTATGTTTCGGTGCAAGAGTATTTTTAATTATTTGTCATTTCCGCCATGTGAGTGTTTTTAAATTCCCTTTTGGTTTTTGGAGACTTAAGCTATTTTGGAAAATCGTTTTCTAAACTATTTTGTTGGTACGTGCAAGTGATGGCTTAACGTACACTTTTGAAACTTTTGACCTTTGGCGTTTTGGCCGTATACTTTCAAATGAGATTGTACAACGGTATTGATAAATGGATTTTTATAAAGCCTTTGCATATTTAAAAAAAAAAGATGTTACCGTCATTGCCGCTTAGGCATACTTGAAATGTTTGTAAAAATATCTTTTAGCCTTGTGGGTTCCGTATTGGGGCGCACGGCGCTGTAATATTCCCGGATGGCTCTGGGAGTGTTACAGAATATGGTATCGGAGCTTAGGTTGTGAAAACCTAGGCTGTTGGGTCGAGTCGAGTCGTGTTTTTATCACGCCATTTGAGTTGTCGGTTGGCAAGTAATAGAGCACTGGGTTTTTATTGTTCACTCGGGCTTGTGTGTTATATGGTTTACCAATGTGGTACTGTGGTGGTTTTAAACTTATCCAAATGGTATTAACGTGATTCTTTGGAAAGAGATGTGTTGTGTTCTCGAGTTGAACTGATTTTACAAAATGTATGTTTTGAAAATATCTATATCGAGTATTTTCTATAGTTGAGACATGTGCCAGTATCAAGGGGAATCGTCGGCTTCGCGATCTGTAAGTATTTGGATTTTTGAATTGCATTGAGGTTATTCTCAGTTATAAGTTGATGTACTCTGAGATTTGGGAAAATATTATGCGTTACAGTATGAGGTAACAGAATATAATAGTTGGGACAGAATTGATGATCTTGAGAAACTATGATTATAGAGAAACAATATGTCGGTTAAACTTAGAAAACAGAGTCGTGTATTTGGGAGAAATGTTGTGGATTGTCGAGAGGAACATGTAATCATGCTAGTTCATTTTTAGATATATGAACTGTTTTTGAATATTTAAAAATGATACTTTTCAAAATGATATATTTTGAATAACTATTTTGCTCGTTATTGTGAAAATGCATTTTTCTTAAAATATATTTTGAGAAACTGTATTATTGTCTTTAAAAATATGTTTAATCATGGCATAGTTGAAGTGTTGCAGAATGGAATAATGGTCGATGTTACGAGTCATCTGTGGAAAAAGAGATTTTACCAAAGTCTATACAATAAGATGTTGGATTCTATCGTGTGATTTTACGACCGAATGTCAGCGGAATTGGTGACGAGCCAAATTGGTATATAATGGTAGGGATCTAGTCAATCATTTGCATAATTTCATTTTATTGTGTGTATTCGAAAAGAATTGTCACCGAGTACTTGACATAAGCGAGCTGGTTTAACCTTTCAAAAATTGATTTTGTAGTCTTACAAAAATATATGTTTTGAGTTTTGAAATTCTTGAAAGAACTCTCGAAAATTGGTTTTTATTGACAAGATTATATGATTTCAAAGCTGTTTTGAAAACATGATTGGTATACATACAAATGTAGTGCATAATGCATATCATGGTGAAGTCCTAGGTGAGACTCATAAGCGGGATAATAGATCAGTATGGTACGATGAAAAGATATTCGAACATCAGCATGGTAGTTTGGTTATCCAGGGATGACTGGTTGGTTGATCAGATAAGGGAAATATGTCGCGTGTTGTAGATTCAGTACAGAATATAATTTTGGAACTTCGGGTTTTGTGAAACCAGGGCATATGTGCTATGTGGCTCTATTGATGTGGTGGTAGCGTGATTTTGCTATTATGATTTTTGAATTTTTAGCCATATTGATTGGTCGTTCCCACTCTTTGTACGGTTAGGTATGCTGTGTAATATCCGCAATTTTGATTTTTCGATAATTTTCTTTTTTGGCGGAAGTCTGTTTTGAAGACTCGATCATGACCGTATCGTCATTCTTAGAATATTTAATTCTGCACTTTTTGTCATCCGAGTTCGTTTCGGTATCATTTTGTTGAGTTCCGTGTTCTTTAGCGGTTTTTCCGCACTTGAGTTCGATTCTTGCGAATCTCGTCCGAAACTATCGTTTCGAGTTTCTCGTAAGTTCATTTAATGTTATTACTCATGTTGAGAGCTTTGGCTTGGTGTTTCGATCGTGTATCGTGTATTTCGGACGTTTTGGGCCATTTTCATAATTTCCCAAAGTTTGGGGTAATTACTTTCCGTTGTCGAATTTCGAGCCTTCGGGTGGTCGGAATCATGTGTTCTCTTAGCGCTTGGATTCGTCTTTGAGAGTACTTCGTAACCGTATCTTCGATTCATATTTAGGTTCGGGTTTCGGTGTCGTCCGGGCCGTCGGAGTGGCCACGGCCGAACAGTTTGGAACTGGCCTGGCCTGGCCGAGTTACGGCCGTAAGGTGCCGGTTACGGCCGTAAGTGATCGGCAGGCATGACTCGATTTAATGCGATTCACCGTAAGGGCCGAGAGTTACGGCCGTACGGGTGCCAGGCAGCTTCCGGACGAATGCCGGTTACGGCCGTAAGGACCTGCTGGGTACGGCCGTAAGTGCCGAGTTACGGCCGTAAGGCCCTGTCGGTTACGGACGTAAATGCTCGGCAGGCGCTGGGCGGGTTTGGACGAATGCCGGTTACGGCCGTAAGGCCCTGCCGTTTACGGCCGTAACCCTGCTGGCTATATATAGCCTGGGCTCGGCCAGACCTTCATTTTTACTTGTTTTTCTCCTTCTTTCGGCGGCTGGCGACGGGAGGCTTGGGAAATCGAGTTCTTGGCCGATTCTAATCAATTCCAAGACATTTTGGAAGATTCTTGTTGATTATATCATCATCCAATCCGTGTTCTTCGTCTAATCAAGGTATATTTCTTGATTTTCCTCCAAGTTGACTTTTTGGGGAATTTGTTCTTGATTTTGATTCTAGTCCGATTTTGATGAATCGGTTGATGTTAGTAAACATTATTAATCGTGTTCTATGGATTGTATATCCATATTTTCGATTCGTTCAATCCGATTGATGATTCTTAGGCTCTTGAGGAACTTTGAACATTTAGTGTTCGAATAAATGCCTCAAAGAGTTTCTTTCGGTCGTTATGTTGATTTCGATTGATATTGTGTTATTGAATGAATTGTATTTCATTCAAGGTGGTTTGAGTACTTGTGATTATCGGAGGACGTCGTTCGTTGTTCGTGTAAGGATTTCATCGCCTTCGGTTGAGGCAAGTTTTATACTTGTACTAGTCAATGAGATTAATGTTATCATATATGTGTATGAATGTGTTGTATCATTCCGAGACTTGGTCTCTCCATAAATTCATTAATATTAGGGGATCGTTCGATATGATACTCTTCAGCAATTATGCCAAATAATTATTATCAATCATTAATGGCCGGTTCAAGGCATTGGGATACTCGTTGTTAATGTTATTGTCGATCGCCGGTTCGCGGTATCGATGTATCGATCGTTATTGTTGATATTAATGTCGATTTAAGACGTCGTTGTAATCATTGCTATTAATGTTGGAGTTTTGTCCTTGATGTTGTTTTGGCCAATTAAAGGCGTTGACGTATTCATTTCCCTTCTTCGTTGTCGGTAACCGATTAAAGGTGCCGAGGCATTCATCGTATCATTGTTGTCGATTGGACGTTCTCAGGCAAATCAATTCAATCATTCATCGTATCATTTTTGTCGATTGGCCATTCTCAGGCAAATCGAAGTGTTCAATCATTCATCATATCATTGTTATCGGTTGGCCGTTCTAAGGCAATCGAGGTATTCACTCATTCATCGTATCATTGTTGTCGATTGGCCGTTCTCAGGCAAATCGAAGTGTTCAATCATTCATCGTATCATTGTTATCGATTGGCCATTCTCAGGCAAATTGAAGTGTTCAATCATTCATCATATCATTGTTATCGGTTGGCCGTTCTAAGGCAATCGAGGTATTCACTCATTCATCGTATCATTGTTGTCGATTGGCCGTTCTCAAGCAAATCGAAGTGTTCAATCATTCATCGTATCATTGTTATCGATTGGCCATTCTCAGGCAAATCGAAGAGTTCAATCATTCATCATATCATTGTTATCGGTTGTCCGTTCTAAGGCAATCGAGGTATTCACTCATTCATCGTGTCATTGTTATCGATTGGCCGTTCTCAGGCAAATCGAAGTGTTCAATCATCCATTGTATCATTGCCATCGATTAGTCGTTCTAAGGCAATCGAGGTGCTCAATCATTCGTTGTATCATCGTTATCGATTGACCGTTATAAGGCAATCGAGATATTGAATCATCCGCTGCATCATTGTTATCGGTTGGCCATTCTAAGACAATCGAGGTATTGAATTGTGGCTGTCAAGGATAGTTCCCATCCGTTGTGTCATTGTTATCGATTGACCATTCTAAGGTAATCGAGGTATTGAATTGGGACTGTCAAGTACGATGCCCATCCGTGAGTCACCATTATCGTGTTGGCCGACTCAAGGTAGCACACTATCATTCTCGTGAATACGGTAATCTACGGATCGTTGTCGTTTGTGATTAATTATATTATTTTGGAGGCTAGTCTCGGCTAGTGCTCATTATGGGTAAGTTTGGGGCTTGAACCTTCACGGTTGGGTTTCCAACACCTACAATTCAGTAGGTCACGGCCATTGGATGGCCAAAGTGGTGATACGGCTTCGTGTCGTGGCTTCGGCCCTAATTGTGATACGGCTTCGTGTCGTGGCTTCGGCCCTAATTGTGATACGGCTTCGTGCCGTGGCTTCGGCCCTAATTGTGATACGGCTTCGTACCGTGGCTTCGGCCCTAATTGTGATACGGCTTCGTGCCGCGGCTTCGGCCCTAATGGTGATACGGCTTCGTGCTGTGGCTTCGGTCCTAATCAATAACAAACAAGGGTCGCTTTGGCTTCATGTGATTGTGATATCGGCCTTCGGGCCGAGTGGCTTTCAAGCCTTTATTATTGTCCTGGTAATTTCATTGGAGCCTTCGGGCATTGTGATTCATAATTAATTCAGTTCTGGTTTGGTTCATGTCGTGTAATTCATTGTGGTACTCTATAATTATGATTCGCCGTTGGGCATTTACATTCTAACCTGTCGAACAGGTATTAATAGTATGCCGTGGGCATAGTATTTCACGAATGCTCGGTTCTTACATTGGTTTGTGAGCATCTCGTATTATTATTATCATTGTACCGTTTCATTCTGTCTTTGGATGCATATCATGTTATACATGTAGTTGATGTTCATTATCTGAATGACTGACCCCGTGGGGGCGGAACCTGTTTTCATGTTTTAGGTGCTTGCGAGGAGAGAGTTGAGACACAGGGGCATGATGATGGCGACGAGGCATTCGAGCGATACTAGTCCGAGTTGTTCATGTTGGTCAGTCAGTTGGAGTGTTCTTCAGTCTGTCAGTCATTGTCATTATGTATTACCCGAGCAGATGCTCGTGGATGTTGTTGTATTTTATTTTTGGCCATGTAGGCCCATCGTTGTCGTTGAAATTCCTTATCGGAATATTGTGTCGGATGTCATGGTAGGGACTATGATTTCCCCTTGTTGCTTAATTTAATGTATTTTAGTCATGTTCGCCTGGTGGATCTCCTGGCGTGGGGTCCACGGCACTGTAATAACCCAATAGGATTTGGGGGTGTTACAGTAGATGGTATCAGAGATTTTGGGTTGTCAGATATCCTGATATGTGAGTTATGTGGCTCTACCGATGTGGTAGTAGTGGGACTGTCAGGTTATGACAATCTGGACAGTCGGGTTTTATGAGTCGTAATATTAGTACGATTGTACGAGTCATTCATTCATCGAGTCGTCGTCAGTTAGGACTAGTATCGTGAGACCTCGAAGCTTCGTATGACCTGTGTAAGGACTCGATTCTCTTTATGTTCATACATTCACCATGTCATTAATTGTTCATGCTTTGTTGAAACCTATATGTGATATTAGTGTTATGATTGATTCATGACTAATTGTTTTGGAGCACGTGTGACTTGTGTAAGCATTAAGGATCAACTCATTCATCAGTTAATAATCCTCAATCATCATTTTGATCTCATCACTCAGTTAATTCATTTATCACTCAGTCAATATCATTCATCACTCAGTTAATTCATTCATCACTCAGTTAATTCATTCATCACTCAGTCAATATCATTCATCATTCAGTTAATTCATTCATCACTCAGTTAATATCATTCAACACTCAGTTAATTAATTTATCACTCAGTCAATATCATTCATCATTCAGTTAATTCATTCATCACTCAGTCAATATCATTCATCACTCAGTTAATTAATTCATCACTCAGTTAATTCATTCATCACTCAGTTAATTCATTCATCACTCAGTTAATTCATTCATCACTCAGTCAATATCATTCATCACTCAGTTAATTCGTTCATCACTCAGTCAATATCATTACTCAGATAATTCATTCATCACTCGGTTAATTCATTCATCACCCAGTCAATATCATTGATCAGTTAATTCATTCATCACTTAGTCAATCTCATTGTTCAGATTAATTCATTAATCACTCAGTCAATCTCATTGCTCACTGAATTCATTCATCACTCAGTTAATCTCATTGTTCAATTAATTCATTCATTACTTAGTTAATCTCATCACTCGGTTAATTCATTCCTCGCTCAGTCAATCTCATCGCTCAGTTAATTCATTCATCACTCAGTCAATCTCATTGTTCAGTTAATTCATTAATCATCCCGTCCATCTCACAGTTCAGTTGTTGATCTTATGGATCGAATTTTCAACCCTGTTAATGTAACACCCCCAATCCACTCAGGGATATTACACGCCGTAGACCCTCTCCTCGAAGATCTACCAGGCTGGTAACAACATTTAACATCTCGACAATGCCTTCAAGGCTAAATGACTCAGTAGACCGATTTGGTCTTTCAATAAAAATATACAACTCAATTACAACATATACCCACGCAGGGGTCAAAATACAATAAACTCCCGTACAACGGGGAAAAGATACTGCAGCGGAAAAGAAAATACAACTAGACCAATACGACATCAACGGATCCTCGTGTGATTAGTATCGTTCATCTTTCATCATCCTTCGTGCCGACCCTGTGTTATGCTCCAAAACCTGAAAGCAAAAATAGACATCCACCCCCCGAATACTCGGAGGTTAGCAAAACTCCACTGTTTTGCTAGTGCAAATACAAAGTGCAAATACGAGCCATACAATTCACATTCCACGAATAACAATAACCAGGAATCCTCAAAGATCCAAACGAAACGAAAAGTACTTCTCGAGGCAAGGGTTTGAGAAAACCTTTAAAAATCGAAATACCATAAATCAATGGAAATAATTTATAAGACGGTTTAGAATGCCATCGAGAGTTTTAATAGAAAACCATTTAGGATTATCAAATCCTACTTTTCAAAATCCACAAGACAAAAGGGGTCACCGCCCCAAATCTTTACTTTCCGAAAAATCACCTTTACCAAACCGTTGGGATTTTAGCCCCAAATCCGTAAAATGACTTTTACAAAAATGTTGGGATTTTAGCCCCAATCCATAAAATGACTTTTACAAAACCATTGGGATTTTAGCCCCAAATCTCATCAACTCACAGTACACAAGAACGACCACAAGGTTCGTCTCCCAACATCAAAATCCACAAATAAAGGATTTAAAACAAACAACAAAATACTCTAGAGCCATCCTAGCCAAGTAGGCCAAACGAACAACTTACCTCTTACACACTTAGTCAATGCATGCAATCATGAAAACCGTTCAAAAGCACTCATTTCCGGAAATGCCAATGATCAAACCACATTTGTAAAATTCACCACAATTAACCGTTGATCCACACCTCCGTGGACCCCTACCGAGACCCCGTCGGATCTAACCCGTAATGGTTAAAAGCAAAGCTCGTCGATCCACACCTCCGTGGACCCCTACCGAGACCCCGTCGGATCTAACCCGTAGTGAGCATACACACACACACATTACTCATGCAAAACTAACATGCTAAGAATGTAAGTTCATTAAGAATACTCACTAGAGATGGCCTTTAACTCGATACCATTATCAAACTCTTCAAAAACACAATAACAAGATTAAATACGGAATATACGATTCCATAACTTTAAACAATAGGAGTATCATCATAAAATCCTTCAACGTTCAAAATAATCAAATCATAACCAATTCTCAAAACACCGTTCACAAAACACACGCGCATTTGAAAGAAAGCCTTTAACGAGGCCAAACCGAAATCTTTTGAAACTTCGTTTCAAACAACCAAACAAACACACTAATACGATCACCGATCATCATATCCACAAAATAAGAAAAGTATGGGCAAGGTACTTGCCTCGATATCACAATCGCAACGAGACGACGGATAGGACGCTGTCGAATAGCCCCGAACCCCCGAACAATATCAAGAACGCGATAGCACCACGAGTATTACGAGAATAACACCACACGAATCATCAATCACCAAACGGAATTCAACATCGGAATCCTAGGACACCTATAAACCTCCGGAAGTAACAATAACACATGGTTACGACGAGAATCAAGGCCAAAACAACGGAAATCCCAACAAACTATCGAAGGGAAACTCATTGGGACATTTAATCGAACACTAAATGTTCAATAATTCCCAAGAACACTCGAATCGTCGATCGAGTTAAACAAACTTGATATATGGATATACAACCCATATAACATGATTAATAACATCATACTACACCAATCGATGTATCAAAATCGGATTAGAAATGAAATCAAGAACAATTTCTCCAAAAAGTCAACTTGAAGGATAATCAAGAAATATACCTTGATTTGGATGAAGGATTCAAGTAGAGGTCGAAAATCTACAACAAGACTTGAGGTAGATGATATCTACAAGTTTTGGAGCACTCAAATCGTCCAAGAATCGCCCACAATCGCCTAAGATGAAGGAGGAAGAAGAGAGGAGAAGAAATGAAGTTTTTTCTCCTCGCAAATCTGCTAAAAAACGCAGAAAAAGCCCGTGTGCCGCGGCACAGGACAAGTGTGCCGCGTCCCAGGGCCACCAAAAACGCCCAGGAATCAGCTTAGTGCCGCGGCACAGCCTGAGTGTGCCGCGGCACACGGTACAGCCCCCTTCAACACCAAAAAGGCACACCGTGCAGTCTTCGCTATTTCGACCATAACTCCTTCGTCTGGACTCCGATTGACTCACCGTTTGAACCATTGGAAAGCTAACTTGATTCTCTATAATGGTGCAAAGATTTAGAATTTTTGGAGTTTCCAAGAATTAATGGTGACTTTACAAAGTCGAACTCCCACGTGAAAAAGTCGATTAAGGACACGGAACTCAACAAAACGACACCGAAACGAACTCGGATGACAAAAAGTGCAGAATTAATCATTCTCGGAATAACGAAACGGTCAGGAGTGAGTTGTCAAAACGAACTTCCGCCGAAAAAAGAAAATTACTGAAATTCGAAATTGCGGATATTACATTCTACCCTCCTTAAAAGAAGTTTCGTCCCGAAACTTAAAACAAGTAGGGGGGGCAATATAACCGCCATGAAAACTCGACGAGATACACAAAAATAGAAAACTCGCGCCCAACGGCGAAACGCTGCAAGAAATGCAAAGAGACATACGGCGTGAAAACACGCTCCACGACGACCAACACAACGTCGCCGTTAGGGATACAATAAAACCAACAAATGACAAGCGTCATCAAACGGATAATATAGCCAAGTCAATTATCCGACAATCACAAAACACAACAAACGAAAGTCAGTATGATTGGCCAACCCAACGGTACGTCAATCGAAACGCGAGCCAATCGCTGAACTAATACGGAATTCCACCGCCCAAGGGTTGGAAGATCGAAAACGAGACTAATTTCCCAAACTTAAGGGAATTAGGAATGAGCCTGAATGCTCAACGATCACGAAACGAGGACAAAAACCGAACAAGCAAACGACCGAACCACAATGGTCGAGACAACCAAAAAGCGAACAATCATGTTCGAATCACGAAGAACAATAAAATTCAAACAACAACTCCAAGGTTCACATCTCGACTCGAGACAATATATGATCCAGTGAAAACAACAACGTATGCATTCACATAAGATCCACATGAAAGGGAATAGAAATTGAAAAGTCACAATGACAAACGAGTTATTCCGAAATGATGCCACACTCGTTCGATAAACAAAAACAAGGGGCAGGACAAGCTCAGAAATGTCAACGAACATAAATGAGTCGACAAAGTAGAATATGCAGAAGTTCAAAATCCGATCCCTTCGAATAAAAGGACTAGTAGAACCAAATGATGTTACTCCCGAACAAGGTTCACAAGAATCGAACCGAACTCAAAAAAAAAGTCACATCGATAACCAGATCGGCCCACAACAAGATCACAGCTCGTTCGAACGATGAAACCGAAATACAGAACAAGTTCATAAAGTGTCAACGAACATGAGCGAATCGATATACTGGAGAAATAGAAAATACAGAAGTCAAAATAGTACGGGCATTACCTCCGACCTCGTCCACGAAATTCACAAAAACAGGAGCAAGGTAACAAGACATTAAACAACCGACACATAACGGAACGATCACCGATGCACACGGCCATACCAACCCAAGCTCTAACAGCTCGCACATGCGCGACAACGCAGAAATCACCACGAGGCGACAATATTCAACACCAACATCCCACCTCTCACAAGGGGCTAACACAACAAATGTGTGGAAAACGACTCAACGCTCACACCGCCAAATCGGTCATACTCGGGAGCAAACATCAAAATGACAACGCGAACATCACACATACATACCCAGCCCTCAAACGGAAATGGATAGGTTTTAAAAACGAAAACCTCATTTTGAAAATAATTTAGAAGAACACCGATTGATCTTGAGTATCATCTTTCAAAAAAAAGTACAAACGTGAAACATCGTTATCGAGACATTGGAGAACCATTTCGCATTTGATAAGAATGAAGATACTTTCTCTTAATGAAAACTTTCAAAATATTCGACCCTCGGGTCTAAATAAAAGTGTTTCTAAAACATTGAAAATATCTCAAAACATTTTGGTCCTCGAGGCAGAAAATTTTTGAAATATATTGTGTCAACTGGATGTACCACAAGAAAATAACTCATTTGAAAAAAATATGTCTCGAAATTTATTTCTAAGATACTCAAGTTTACGAAAATAATTCAATGCCAAAAAGGACGATGCCAAAAAGGCTAGAATGCCCAAAAATTTCAGGTAGTCACACGGAACATCATAGCGCTGTGGGTCCCGCGTCGGAACCCCAGGCTAAAAACCATTTACAAAAATGCCAAAAAGGCTGATGACGGTAATATTTCAAAAACTCACGAAAGCCATTTACAAAATACTAAATACCGTCACAAGAATTTCGCCAAAGCGATCAAGGCCATAATGCCAAAAACTCGGTTAAGGGAAGCGGTTATCGATATAAAACTCGGTCGGTAAAATACCGAAAGTCATTACAAAAGAACTCACGCAGCGGATAAAAGAAATACAGTTCAACATGCACAATCCAAAGAACACTACTCCTCATAAGAATAAAATATTAGAGTCAAATAACCACATTCAGAACAAAACCACTGGCCCCATTCGAGGCCTCTAAAGACCCTACCGCACTGGCTAGTGAGCAAGTCGAACGTGTATAAGCACAAAACTTCCACAAGAGAACTTGTAAAACGTGCAAATCGATTCGAAAATCATCAGCAACGGACAAAAACAACAATAAAAAAAAGACATCACAAGCGACGACACTCCTCGTATAAATCAAATACGAGAGTCGATTAAATACATATCGTGAAATCAAAATCCACATAAGGATTCCATCACTTAACAAATAATCATAAAAATAGCTCGTTTCACACGAGGCACAACACAAAGAAGGGAGACTTACATTCACAGGTCGCACGAAGATGATGATCGCCCCACGATACTAACCACGACCAACAACTCAAACGACGCGTCGCGACACGACTCAGTCAGATAAAATCCGACGAAACAAGACTCAAACAACACGACTTGACCCGACAGCCTAGGTTTCCTCAACCTAAGCTCCGATACCATTTATGTAACACCCCCAATCCACTCAGGGATATTACACGCCGTAGACCCTCTCCTCGATGATCTACCAGGCTGGTAACAACATTTAAGATCTCGACAATGCCTTCAAGGCTAAATGACTCAGTAGACCGATTTGGTCTTTCAGTCAAAATATACAACTCAATTACAACATATACCCACGCAGGGGTCAAAATACAATAAACTCCCGTACAACGGGGAAAAGATACTGCAGCGGAAAAGAAAATACAACTAGACCAATACGACATCAACGGATCCTCGTGTGATTAGTATCGTTCATCTTTCATCATCCTTCGTGCCGACCCTGTGTTATGCTCCAAAACAAGAAAGCAAAATAGACATCCACCCCGAATACTGGGGTTAGCAAAACTCCACTGTTTTGCTAGTGCAAATACAAAGTGCAAATACGAGCCATACAATTCACATTCCACGAATAACAATAACCAGGAATCCTCAAAGATCCAAACGAAACGAAAAGTACTTCTCGAGGCAAGGGTTTGAGAAAACCTTTAAAAATCGAAATACCATAAATCAATGGAAATAATTTATAAGACGGTTTAGAATGCCATCGAGAGTTTTAATAGAAAACCATTTAGGATTATCAAATCCTACTTTTCAAAATCCACAAGACAAAAGGGGTCACCTCCCCAAATCTTTACTTTCCGAAAAATCACCTTTACCAAACCGTTGGGATTTTAGCCCCAAATCCGTAAAATGACTTTTACAAAAATGTTGGGATTTTAGCCCCAATCCATAAAATGACTTTTAAAAAACCATTGGGATTTTAGCCCCAAATCTCATCAACTCACAGTACACAAGAACGACCACAAGGTTCGTCTCCCAACATCAAAATCCACAAATAAAGGATTTAAAACAAACAACAAAATACTCTAGAGCCATCCTAGCCAAGTAGGCCAAACGAACAACTTATCTCTTACACACTTAGTCAATGCATGCAATCATGAAAACCGTTCAAAAGCACTCATTTCCGGAAATGCCAATGATCAAACCACATTTGTAAAATTCACCACAATTAACCGTCGATCCACACCTCCGTGGACCCCTACTGAGACCCCGTCGGATCTAACCCGTAGTGGTTAAAAGCAAAGCTCGTCGATCCACACCTCCGTGGACCCCTACCGAGACCCCGTCGGATCTAACCCATAGTGAGCATACACACACACACATTACTCATGCAAAACTAACATGCTAAGAATGTAAGTTCATTAAGAATACTCACTAGAGATGGCCTTTAACTCGACACCATTATCAAACTCTTCAAAAACACAATAACAAGATTAAATACGGAATACACGATTCCATAACTTTAAACAATAGGAGTATCATCATAAAATCCTTCAACGTTCAAAATAATCAAATCATAATCAATTCTCAAAACACCGTTCACAAAACACATGCGCATTTGAAAGAAAGCCTTTAACGAGGCCAAACCGAAATCTTTTGAAACTTCGTTTCAAACAACCAAACAAACACACTAATACGATCACCGATCATCATATCCACAAAATAAGAAAAGCATGGGCAAGGTACTTGCCTCGATATCACAATCGCAACGAGACGACGGATAGGACGCGGTCGAATAGCCCCGAACCCCCGAACAATATCAAGAACGCGATAGCACCACGAGTATTACGAGAATAACACCACACGAATCATCAATCACCAAACGGAATTCAACATCGGAATCCTCGGACACCTATAAACCTCTGGAAGTAACAATAACACATGGTTACGACGAGAATCAAGGCTAAAACAACGGAAATCCCAACAAACTATCGAAGGGAAACTCATTGGGACATTTAATCGAACACTAAATGTTCAATAATTCCCAAGAACACTCGAATCGTCGATCGAGTTAAACAAACTTGATATATGGATATACAACCCATAGAACATGATTAATAACATCATACTACACCAATCGATGTATCAAAATCGGATTAGAAACGAAATCAAGAACAATTTCTCCAAAAAGTCAACTTGAAGGATAATCAAGAAATATACCTTGATTTGGATGAAGGATTCAAGTAGAGGTCGAAAATCTACAACAATACTTGAGGTAGATTATCTCTACAAGTTTTGGAGCACTCAAATTGCCCAAGAATCGCCCACAATCGCCTAAGATGAAGGAGGAAGAAGAGAGGAGAAGAAATGAAGTTTTTTCTCCTCGCAAATCTGCTAAAAAAATGCAGAAAAAGCCCGTGTGCCGCGGCACAGGACAAGTGTGCCGCGTCCCAGGGCCACCAAAAACGCCCAGGAATCAGCTTAGTGCCGCGGCACAGCCTGAGTGTGCCGCGACACACGGTACAGCCCCCTTCAACACCAAAAAGGCACACCGTGCAGTCTTCGCTATTTCGACCATAACTCCTTCGTCTGGACTCCGATTGACTCACCGTTTGAACCATTGGAAAGCTAACTTGATTCTCTATAATGTTGCAAAGATTCAGAATTTTTGGAGTTTCCAAGAATTAATGGTGACTTTACAAAGTCGAACTCCCACGTGAAAAAGTCGATTAAGGACACGGAACTCAATAAAACGACACCGAAACCAACTCGGATGACAAAAAGTTCAGAATTAATCATTCTCGGAATGACGAAACGGTCAGGAGTGAGTTGTCAAAACGAACTTCCGCCGAAAAAAAGAAAATTACCGAAATTCGAAATTGCGGATATTACAGTTAACTTGTTCAAGGTAATTATTTTAGGAATTTCATCATATAATCATGTTACTGATACGAAATTGAGTAGTCCAAATAAAGAAAACGAAGCACGGATCGACATAAATGGTCTTACGACACGTCCTGCACATACGACGACATTTTTAGGCGAGAAAACGGACATAAGACGTAAAAAGAATGTCCAACCTGCCGGAAAATGTCCAACCGGCCGGAAAATATCCAGCCTGCCGGAAAAAGTCACACCTGCCGGAAAATGCCGAGCACTGCCGGCCAGACTCGACTGTGTCGTCCGGAACGGTCGAGTCTTGATCGTCCGGAACAGCCAAGGTCGCTGTCAGCCGAACCCGACCGTGCCAGGAGACACGGTCGAGTCCTACTCGCCCACAACTACCGGAACTGACTGCCCAGACGCCCGACCGTGTTCCAGGACACGATCGAGTCCACGCCAAACGTCCCTATCGCGCCGAGTCATCAGTAGGACTGGGCCGCCGCTTGACGTCCTCACGCCGCGGCCGTGTCGATCGGACACGGCCGAGTCCTCGCTGCCGATGCGCGCGCGCCATGTCAAGCGACACGGCCCGTGTCCTAAATGACCAACTTTTTGTTATTGCTGATTTTTGTGTGTTTTGTCTTCTCTTTTCCTTTCTTTACTCTTTTAGGGATTGTGTTCCCATATTTTGTGATTTATATTTCTTGTTTGTATTTTATTTGATTTGTTTTGATTATTCAAAGATTTTGTAATCTTTGAATTATTTTATTTTTTTGTTTGATTCCTCAAGTAGAAGACTTCACTCCTATAAGTAGTCTTCACTTAGCCTTGTAATGATAATGTATTATGAATGTTGAAGTATAAGAATACACATTGTGTTTTCTATTCTTGGTGAATGCTTTTCATCGAAACTTGATTTTTATTCGACGCGTTTTCGAGTATTAATCCGATTGATTCTCAATAGGTCTTGGGAAGAAATCACCTTATCGAGTTATAGGTATAATTCGATAAATCCTTGTTCTTGATCGTTCAAGTCTCCTTGATCGATATTATCACTTTTTCCCGATATTACTTCCATTTTCCATTTGTTCGAATTTTCATTGTCATATTCGATATTACTCCCACAAAATACATCCAAAAACACCCATACTCGTAAAAAGCCTTCCGCTACGATATTCCTACGCACACTCCGAACGATACGTATCCGCCTCTCCGGGATAATTCGTATCAGTTACCTCACTTGATCTTTCATGCGATCTTATCATATTTCGGCGTCATGTTGATGATCGTTTTATTACATAATTAATGCATTCATTGTGTTATAGCGTGTATTCCCATTGTTATCATTCCGTCTCGTAGTCATAATGCGATCTTCATACGAGATCTGTAATTATCACGTGACTTTCCTGCCTCGGTATGGAAAGAGCTGTCAGAGGGACATCGGACTCCGATGTCCAAGAGATCGTTTTCTAGTCGTCTTCGAGCTGGGAGAGCATCTTCATCTCAGACGACGGGTTCGACTGTTGTTTGCTTTAGATTCATTATCATTCATTGTGATCATTCTTGTTCGTGTGTATCTCGTTGATTTTTCCTGGCGGGATATTGCTTCTCCCTACTTGTTTTAAGTTTCGGGACGAAACTTCGTTTAAGGGGGGTACTATGTAATATATGCAATTTCGATTTTTCGATAATTTTCATTTTGGCAGAAGTCCGTTTTGAAGACTCACTCATGACCGTATCGTCATTCTGAGAATATTTAATTCTGCACTTTTTGTCATCCGAGTTCGTTTCGGTATCATTTTGTTGAGTTCCGTGTTCTTTAGCGGCTTTTCCGCACTTGAGTTCGATTCTTGCGAATCTCGTCCGAAACTGTCGTTTCGAGTTTCTTGTAAGTTCATTTAATGTTATTATTCATGTTTCGAGCTTTGCCTTGGTGTTTCGATCGTGTATCATATATTTCGGACGTTTTGGGCCATTTTCGTAATTTCCCAAAGTTTGGGGTAATTACTTTCCGTTGTCGAATTTCGAGCCTTCGAGTGGTCGGAATCGTGTGTTCTCTTAGCGCTTGGATTCGTCTTTGTGAGTACCTCGTAACCGTATATTAAATTCATATTCAGGTTCGGGTTTCGACGTCGTTCGGGCCGTCGGAGTGGCCACGGCCGAGCCACGGCCGAACAGTTTGGAACTGGCCTGGCCTGGCCGAGTTACGGCCGTAAGGTGCCGATTACGGCCGTAAGTGATCAGCAGGCATGACCTGAAGAATTCCAGTTACGGCCGTAAGGGCCGAGAGTTACGGCCGTACGGGTGCCAGGCAGCTTCCGGACGAATGCCGGTTACGGCCGTAAGGACCTGCCGGGTACGGCCGTAAGTGCCGAGTTACGGCCGTAAGGCCCGGTCGGTTACGGCCGTAAGCGCTCGGCAGGCGCTGGGCGGGTTTGTACGAATGCCGGTTACGGCCGTAAGACCCTGCCGGTTATGGCCGTAACTGTGCCGGCTATATATAGCATGGGCTCGGCCAGACCTTCATTTTTACTCGTTTTTCTCCTTCTTTCGGCGGCTGGCGACGGGAGGCTCGGGAAATCGAGTTCTTGGCCAATTCTAATCAATTACAAGACATTTTGGAAGATTCTTGTTGATTATATCATCATCCAATCCGTGTTCTTCGTCGAATCAAGGTATATTTCTTGATTTTCCTCCAAGTTGACTTTTTGGGGAATTTGTTCTTGATTTCGATTCTAGTCCGATTTTGATGAATCAGTTGATGTTAGTAAACATTATTAATCGTGTTATATGGATTGTATATCCATATTTTCGATTCGTTCAACCCTATTGATGATTCTTAGGCTCTTGAGGAACTTTGAACATTTAGTGTTCAATTAAATGCCTCAAAGAGTTTCTTTCGGTCGTTATGTTGATTTCGATTGATATTGTGTTATTGAATGTTTCATTCAAGGTGGTTCGAGTACTTGTGATTATCGGAGGATGTCGTTCGTTGTTCGTGGAAGGATTTCATCGCCTTCGGTTGAGGCAAGTTTTATACTTGTACTAGTCAATGAGATTAATGTTATCATATATGTGTATGAATGTGTTGTATCATTCTGAGACTTAGTCTCTCCATAAATTCATTAATATTAGGGGATCGTTCGATACGATACTCTTCGGCAATTATGCCAAATAATTATTTTCAATCATTAATGGCCGGTTCAAGGCATTGGGATACTCGTTGTTAATGTTATTGTCGATCGCCGGTTCGCGGTATCGATGTATCGATCGTTGTTGTTGATATTAATGTCGATTTAAGACGTCGTTGTAATCATTGATATTAATGTTGGAGTTTTGTCATTGATGTTGTTTTGGCCAATTAAAGGCGTTGACGTATTCATTTCCCTTCTTCGTTGTCGGTAACCGATTAAAGGTGACGAGGCATTCATCGTATCATTGTTGTCGATTGGCCGTTCTCAGGCAAATGGAAGTGTTCAATCATTCATCGTATCATTGTTGACGATTGGACATTCTCAGGCAAATCGAAATGTTCAATCATTCATCATATCATTGTTATCGGTTGGCCGTTCTAAGGCAATCGAGGTATTCACTCATTCATCGTATCATTGTTGTCGATTGGCCGTTCTCAGGCAAATCGAAGTGTTCAATCATTCATCATTGTTATCGATTGGCCATTCTCAGGCAAATCGAAGTGTTCAATCATTCATCATATCATTGTTATCGGTTGGCCGTTCTAAGGCAATCGAAGTATTCACTCATTCATCATATCATTGTTGTCGATTGGCCGTTCTCAGGCAAATCGAAGTGTTCAATCATTCATCGTATCATTGTTATTGATTGGCCATTCTCAGGCAAATCGAAGTGTTCAATCATTCATCATATCATTGTTATTGGTTGCCCGTTCTAAGGCAATCGAGGTATTCACTCATTCATCGTATCATTGTTGTCGATTGGCCGTTCTCAAGCAAATCGAAGTGTTCAATCATTCATCGTATCATTGTTATCGATTGGCCATTCTCAGGCAAATCGAAGTGTTCAATCATTCATCATATCATTGTTATCGGTTGGCCGTTCTAAGGCAGTCGAGGTATTCACTCATTCATCGTATCATTGTTGTCGATTGGCCGTTCTCAGGCAAATCGAAGTGTTCAATCATTCATCGTATCATTGTTATTGATTGGCCATTCTCAGGCAAATCGAAGTGTTCAATCATTCATCGTATCATTGTTATCGGTTGGACGTTCTATGGCAATCGAGGTATTCACTCATTCATCGTGTCATTGTTATCGATTGGCCGTTCTCAGGCAAATCGAAGTGTTCAATCATCCATTATATCATTGCCATCGATTAGCCGTTCTAAGGCAATCGAGGTGCTCAATCATTCGTTGTATCATCGTTATCAATTGACCGTTATAAGGCAATCGAGCTATTGAATCATCCGCTGCATCATTGTTATCGGTTGGCCATTCTAAGACAATCGAGGTATTGAATTGTGGTTGTCAAGGATAGTTCCCATCCGTTGTGTCATTGTTATCGATTGACCATTCTAAGGTAATCGAGGTATTGAATTGGGACTGTCGAGTACGATGCCCATCCGCGAGTCACCATTATCGTGTTGGCCGACTCAAGGTAGCACACTATCATTCTCGTGAATTCGGTAATCTACGGATCGTTGTCGTTTGTGATTAATTATATTATTTTGGAGGCTAGTCTCGGCTAGTGCTCATTATGGGTAAGTTTGGGGCTTGAACCTTCACGGTTGGGTTTCCAACACCTACAATTCAGTAGGTCACGGCCATTGGATGGCCAAAGTGGCGATACGGCTTCGTGTCGTGGCTTCGGCCCTAATTGTGATACGGCTTCGTGCCGTGACTTCGGCCCTAATTGTGATACGGCTTCGTGCCGTGGCTTCAGCCCTAATTTTGATACGGCTTCGTGCCGTGGCTTCGGCCCTAATTATGATACGGCTTCGTGCCGTGGCTTCGGCCCTAATGGTGATACGGCTTCGTGCCGTGGCTTCGGCCCTAATCAATAACAGCTGCGGGCTATTTTGGCTTCATGTGATTGTGATATCTGACAGCTTCGGCTGAGTGGCTTTCAAGCCTTTATTATTGTCCTGGTAATTTCATTGGAGCCTTCGGGCATTGTGATTCATAATTAATTCAGTTCTGGTTTGGTTCATGTCGTGTAATTCATTGTGGTACTCTATAATTATGATTCGTCCTTGGGCATTTACATTCTAACATGTCGAACAGGTATTAATAGTATGCCGTGGGCATAGTATTTCACGAATGCTCGGTTCTTACATTGGTTTGTGAGCATCTCGTATTATTATTATCATTGTACCGTTTCATTCTGCCTTTAGATGCATATCATGTTATACATGTATTTGATGTTCATTATCTGGATGACTGACCCCGTGGTGGTGGAACATGTTTTCATGTTTTAGGTGCTTGCGAGGAGAGAGTTGAGACACAGGGGCATGACGATGGCGACGAGGCATTCGAGCGATACTAGTCCGAGTTGTTCATGTTGGTCAGTCAGTTGGAGTGTTCTTAAGTCTGTCAGTCATTGACATTATGTATTACCCGAGCAGATGCTCGTGGATGTTGTTGTATTTTATTTTTGGCCATGTAGGCCCATCGTTGTCGTTGAAATTCCTTATCGGAATATTGTGTCGGATATCATGGTAGGGACTATGATTTCTCCTTATTTAATTTAATGTATTTTAGTCATGTTCGCCTAGTGGATCTCCTGGCGTGGGGTCCACGGCAATGTAATAACCCAATAGGATTTGGGGGTGTTACATGCTCGTCGGTTTGTGATTGGTTGATCATACGCCGAGAGGTATGTTCAATAGTTGGGCGTGTTTCTTTGAGATCTACTGTATGTGATTTGTGTAGCATTTTGAGAATGTTATTCTCTCGTATAGCTGTCCCTATGGTTCTTGGTTGATAGTATTGGTGTTGGGGTTCGATGCCTAAATAGAAGGCCCAGTGGAAGCGGTAAAACAAAAATTAATTCGATCTGAATCCCTACGAGGATCGATCGAGCTACATATATACGAATATATAAACGAAATCACAAGAGATATTAGAAACTCACCCTTGTAGTCTGTTGATTAAATGGATTCCTTCTCTTGATCTATTCCCCAAGCTTTTGAAATCCCGAGCACCGAAAGCACCGTGCCTCTACTTGCCATGCGCCGGAAAAACGATCGAAACGACTTCCACTTTGTTGTCCTTCAAGGACACGGCTAGAACAAAATGGTAGGAGCTATCAAATATAATCTAAAACACTCTAAGTGTATAGATATATTTTATCTCTTTATTTTCTCTTAATTTTTCTCTAAGAAAAATATAAATGAAAAATGATGAAAAAGATGACTTGAGTAAAGGAAGTTTTTCACTCTCTCACTCTTGAAAATGCCGTGAGTATATCTCAAAGAATCAAGAGTTGATCATTTTTCTCCATATATATCACTATATATTATTCTTTCACAAAGAATAATAATACCAACCTTTTTATTTTCTTTGGTCTTCCACCAATTAAGATGGAAGACTAAGACCAAGATAACAAACAAGGTTGGTTCGGCCATCTAGAAGAACCCAGAGCAATCCGGTCCGTTTCGAACTTTCTCGAGTCCAAACAGATAAATTTCATTCCGTTCCGATGTATTTATATCAATTAATTAATTCAATTAATTAATTGTATCAAATACAAAATGACATAATTAATTTCTCTAAGAAATAATTATATTCACGAATTAAATTAATCACCCAGTAACTTATTTAATTCATTAGGCCGAAATTAATTTATCTAATAAATTTATTTAGACATCCAATGTCCCAAAATTAATTAGACATCCAATGTCCAATAAATTAGATATCCAATATCTAATATATATCCAAAGACTTATGATCTCATCTGCCAATAACTGCATAGTACATATAACCTGTTCACTAACAGGAGAAAGAATTCTATCTTGGTATTCAGTAGGACCTGCTACTTGCCCGTCAAGACGCACATCGAGGTTGACCCCCACATTTTGGTTTTCTGGGTCGAACTACTCTAATGAAAATCTTAACGT
This sequence comes from Orobanche coerulescens, assembly GCA_033398695.1. Taxonomy (NCBI): domain Eukaryota; kingdom Viridiplantae; phylum Streptophyta; class Magnoliopsida; order Lamiales; family Orobanchaceae; genus Orobanche; species Orobanche coerulescens. The sequence goes on along the minus strand of CM065802.1, from coordinate 116,636,103 downwards.
CACAAGAACATCCCTACCAAATCCTCAAGTCGAAGGTTCGCGAATACCTATCACAATCTTTCGATTCTATCATTGACTGTCCCAGAGTGAAATCCGTGTGACGAATCGTGGGTGAGTCGGTTCGAGTATACTAATCCAGTTAGCATACCTATAACGTGTGCTCCCAATAACCATTAGTATTCGACAGGCACTCTCCACGTCAAAGAACATATCATACAAGTCTTCACATAAACTTAACGCCCAGTTAAGTTTCATCGACTTGCGAACGATTAAGTATTTGAGCTATAAACCTTTCCAGCGCCGATCCCCTTATCCAATAAGGAGTGAAATGTTTTGCTCTCAAATACACAGACTAGTTTCTATATATATTTACGAGTCAGGAATGCCAGTAACTACCAGTAAATAAAGAAACATTCATTTGCCTTATATAAATGATTTACACAATTACAAGTACAATGCCCTCACTCAATATCCTCTGAGTGGCATTCGAGGGCATACTCCTAACAATCTCCCACTTGCACTCAATCCCACACACTATGGTATCTAATACCCATGTTCTCCAGATGACGCTCCAAGCTAGTCTGAGAAAGTGGCTTGGTCAGTGGATCAGCGACGTTGTCGGTCGAGTCTACTCTGTGCAGCACAATGTATCCCTTGCGAACAAATTCTCTTACGAGATGATACTTCATCTCAATATGTTTGGTACTATTGTGAAATCTTGGATCTTTGGCCTGTGCTACAGCTCCGTCGTTGTCGCAGTACAGCGAAACAGGAAGCTCAGCACATGGTATCACTTGAAGTTCTCCCAAAAACTTCTTAATCCAGAACCCTTCCTTGGAAGCCTTCGAGGCTGCCTGATACTCAGCCTGACAGGTGGAATCATCAGTCACGCTTTGCTTGGCCTACGCCAAGATACTGCTCCTCCATTAAGAGTAAATATGTAGCCAGAAGTAGACATCGAATCGTCCTTCAGTCCTTGGAATCCCGAATCAGTGAATCCCAGCACATCCAATTCTCCACCGCCATACATTAGAACCATATCTCTAGTCCTTCTTAAGTACTTGAGAACGTTCTTTACGGCAGTCCAATGTTCCCTACCTGGGTTTTCCTGAAACCTACTCACCACGCTTACAGCATGCGCAATGTCAGGTCTCGTACACAACATAGCATACATAAGGCTACCCACGGCCGAAGCATATGGTATATTACTCATTTCCTTTCGTTGTTCCTCACTTTGAGGACACATCTTCAAGGAGAGTTTTATTCCATGCCGCATCGGTAGGAACCCTCTTTTAGAATTATCCATCTTAAATCGCTTTAAGATTTTATCTATATAGAGGGCTTGGGAAAGACCTATTGTTCTCTTCGCTCTATCCTGGTAGAGTCAAATTCCAAGAATATAGGTTGCTTCTCCTAAGTCTTTCAAGGAGAAATTACTCGAAAGCCAAGCTTTTACAGAACCGAGCATTCCCAAATCATTTCCTATTAGTAGAATGTCATCTACATAGAGTACTAAGAATGAGATCTTGCTCCCACTAACCCTGTTGTATACACAAGATTCCTCTTCATTTTGCACGAAGTCAAACTCTTTGACCGCCTCGTCAAAATGAAGGTTCCAACTACGCGACGCTTGCTTCAGTCCATAAATAGAATGCTGAAGCTTGCACACTTTCTGAATATCGACTTCGGACACAAAGCCTTTAGGCTGCTCCATATATATTTTCTCCTCGAGGAATCCATTAAAGAAAGCCATCTTTATGTCCATTTGCCATATCTCATAATCGTGGTAGGCAGCTATAGCAAGCATCATGCGAATAGACTTGATCATAGCTACGGGCGAGAAGGTATCGTGGTAGTCGATCCCTTCTTTCTGGGTATAACCCTTTGCCACAAGCCTGGCCTTATAGGCATCAACCTTGCCATCACCATCAGTCTTTCTCTTGTAGATCCACTTGTTCCCAATAGGCACTATGCCCTTGGGGCGGTCTACTAGAGTCCAGACCTGATTGACATGCATCGAGTCTATCTCAGCCTCCATAGCTTCACGCCATTTCGCGGAGTCTACATCCACCATCGCTTGGTCATAGGTCGTTGGATCGGTCTCTTGGCTATCATTTGGAACCTCATGGAGACCTAGTTCCTCTAAGTGCACAAGCTCATACCTGTAATATCCGCAACTTCGGATTTCCGGTAATTTTCATTTTTCGGCGGAGGTCCATTTCGAAAACTCGCTTTTGACCGTTTCGTCATTCGGAGAATATTTAATTCTGCACTTTTTGTCATCCGAGTTCGTTTCGGTGCTGCTTTGTTGAGTTCCGTGCTTTTTAGCGACTTTTCCGCGCTTGAGTTCGGTTCTTGCGAATCTCGCTCAAATCGCTGCTTGGGGTTTTTCGTAAGTTCATTTAACATTGTTATACGTGTTGTGAGCTTCGGTTTGATTATTCGTTGTCGTATGGTGATTTTCGGGCATTTGGGCCATTTTCGTAATTTCCCAAAGTTGGGGTAATTACCTTCCGTTGTCGAATTTCGAGCCTTCGGGTGGTCGGAATCATGTGTTCTACTAGCTCTTAGATTCTTCTTTGTGAGTACTTCGTAACCGTATCTTCGGTTCGTATTCAGGTTCGGGTTTCGGTGTCGTTTTGTTGAGTTCAGGATTACTAAACGACTTTTCTAAGTATGAGTTCGGCTTTGTAAAAATCACCATAAATTCTTGGAAACTCCAAAAATTCTGAATCTTTGCAATATTATAAAGCATCAAGTTAGCTTTCCAATGGTTCAAACGGTGAGTCAATCGGAGTCCGGACGAATGAGTTATGGTCGAAATAGCTAAGACTGCACGATATGCCTTTTGGTGTTGGAATGGACTGTACCGTGTGCCGCGGCACACTTCAGCTGTGCCGCGGCACTAAGCCAGTGCTGGGCAGTTTTTTTGGCCGTGGGCCGCGGCACACAGTGCAGATCAGCCTATTTAATGGCCTGGACTGAGTTATCCGGCCATTTCTCATTTGTTCCTTCGTTCCTTCGCGATTCTTCAACATAAATGGATGGATTTGAGTAAGAGAATCATAGAACAACACGTTTTGGAAGTTTGATTCATGGATTAACATCATATTCCACCCGGATCGAAGGTAAGAACACCTAAACTCTTGGTTTTGGGAATTTTTGAGGTTTCTTGATGTTTTGGCCGATTTGATTCGTTTTAGTTTAGATTATTGTTAGAACATGGTTGTATACTCGAAATCATTCATTACCCCTGAAGTTTTGTGAAACGAATTTGAGTATTACCTTGAATAATCGATTGAATTGGACTATGCCCTCAAGGTGTCCGATAAAATGCTTCAATGAGTAGAACTTGGGAAGTTCCATACGTTTTCGTAGAATTGTGATTGAATTGACATCGTTGTGACTTAGGAGCGAATTCTTGTGAAGAACTCGAGTCGGAACCCTTCCGTTCGTTGCCTTCCTTGGGGTTCGAGCTTCGGTCGAACCGTGTTCTTCGGAGCGTTCGCAGCGGTTATTAAGGCAAGTATCTTACTATACGACTTGTATCTTGCGACTAGTAATTACGTATGAGATGTATAATGACTTTGCTTGCCTTCGTAAATATGTTCCGTTTGAATTGGTTGTGTTTTCCGAAATTTGAAGGCTTTGTGATAATAGTGTTATATCAGTATACGTGTTAGGCGTTGTGCCATTTGTGCAGGAATGCGACGTACATATGGGATGGTTGTACACTTGGTTGTACAATGTATTGTGTACCGGATGTGTGTTATGTTGGTTAAATGTCGTTGATTTATGATAGTTGTTGCGAGTGTCGAGGTTGTGTTATTTGCGTGCAATGTACGATTTTGTGGTGATCAAGGTGATTGATTAATTGTGCTCGTTGTTGTATGTAATGTGAATGTGAATATGTGTGTGACCGCTAAGTTCACTCGTGTTGGTTCGACGAGACCTACGAGGATTCGTGGCAGTGGACTATGGGATCAGAACTTAGTGAGGTACTGAGGTCCAATCGTGGCCGGTTCCGACGAGGCCTACGATAACGCATGGCGATGGACCATGAGTTTCGGACACGGTGCGCCCAACCGGTGAGCTCGACGGGCTTACGGTGACACGTGGCGGTGGACTACGGTGTCGTGGATGTGTGTGATTGTTGTGATTGATATAGTCCGCGGGTTGTTATGCCTACGGAGACACGTGACAGTGGATCACGGTGTCGGAATTGGTTATGTTTGGTTAATAGTCCGTGGGTTGTTGAACCTACGGAGACACGTGATGATGGATCACGGTGTCGGAATTGATTATGTTTGTTTAATTGTGCGTGATGTAGTCCGTGCGGGTTGTTGAACCTACGGAGACACGTGAGGTGGATCACGGTGTCATGAGCATGATACTTTTCAAATCAAAGTTTTTACAGAAAAGTTTTAAGAAAGAATGTTGGGCCGAGCCCCACGAGATTTATGGAAATGTTTCCGGTATTGTAAATCGTTGAATTATGAAACAAGTTTTGGGTTAAGGCCCTTAAGTTTTTCGAAAGGTTTTGTGAATCAGACTTGAGGTCTTATGGTTTTGAAATTTTAAAATTCCCGAAATGATAATCTTATTTTCGAATGCTTCATAGCTTATCTTCTCTTGTGAAAACCTCCCGGAATATTTGATACTTGATTATTATATTTGATCACGATTATTAATTGCTTGTTACATTTCGTATGATTTGATACTTGCACTAGTAAAACAAAGGAGTTTACTAACCCCGAGTAATCGGGGTGGATGTCTGCTTAAGGCCCGTGTACATGCAGAGTCGGGAGCAACACAGGGATTGGCACAAGAAGATGATGAGTGCGATACTAATCATGAGTCGAGAGTTATTTTGATTTTTGTTGTGTTGTCGAGTTGATTTCGGTCTTCCGTCGTATTGTATTTCGACCCTGTGTGGGTAATGTTATTTAATTCGCTTTATCGATTGGGTTGTGTGACCTCACCTGGTGTGTATTCACGTGTAAGTGACCATATCAGTCTGTATCATTTTATTGTTTGACCCCGGTCGGGCAAGCATTTGGTTGTTTATGGATGTTTAGCCTGGTAGATCCTTGTGGAAATGGTCTACGGCGTGTAATATTCCCATACGGTTTTGGGGATGTTACAATTATGGTATCAGAGCTTAGGTTTGCGGAAACCTAGGCTGTCGGGTCGTTTCAAGTCATGTTTTGTCGAGTAATGTGTTGTCTTGTCGTTCGAGTCGTCAGGTGACAAGTTGAGTTATGCGTGGTCACAACGTGTCGGTTATGTTGTCGGACGAGATTAGTATCGTGGGCGACTGTCACCTCCGTGCGACCTGTGGATGTAAGTCTCCTCCTATATGCGTAATACTTGTGTATCTCGATTTTATCTGAGTGAGTTGATTGCGGTGCATGATTTTCTTTACACAGCATTGTGTGATGTAGTCGTGTTTAATACTTGTGGCACATGGTATGAGTATAGCTGAGCGTATTGTTGTTTTACTTTTGAACCACCGCGTGGGGTGGTATGGTGTGAAGGTTGTAAACCTTGATGGGTTCTGTGAAGGTACCAACGGTAGAGCTTTTGAGAAACTCCGATGAATGATTTTGCTGTCTGTTTAAACTTGATACCACGAGATGCATTTGATTGAATTGGCGACCCTGATTGCCATTTGAGTATGTGGTTTTAAATTCGACTGTTTTTGGAATGTTGTAATTTTTGTCCGCTATGGGTAAGTTTGTGAATGTTTCCTAAAGGACTTTACAGTTTGAGAATTTTGTAGAAATCGATTTTTGGAAAATATTTTGGTGGTGCGGTCAAACCATGGTTTATATGGATTTTTAAAATTTGTTAAATTTTGACAAATGGGCCGTGTATTTTCAAATGACACAATCAGACGGTATTTGAAAAATGTGTTTTAAAATACTTCGGACATTGTAAAATATTACCGTCATTTTGCTTATGAACTAAAGGATTTTGGAAAATTTCTGTTTTGCAAAACAACTTTGGCTTCCGTAATTTAGAACGTTATGTGTTTATGTATTGAGGTTAAACCGTGCAGTGAGTTGCTGTATTATTATTCTCGTCAGAAAATCTGGGTTGTATGCCCAAGTGGCGGGATACGTTGTTAGGTATCGTTCCCCACTTCAATGACCGAAGTATTAAACAAAGTACTTTCAAAATTTCACCCCAGCAAAATCTTTCGAACTCACGAATTTTTTTTTTATATTATCATTCGAACAAATACCTCGATAAACTTGTTTTTTTAAAATATTACCGGTGTTGGACCACAATGGTATACTTAATGTTTTAACCGTGTATGCTGAGGTATAGGTCGTTCATCTTTGTCAATGTGAACGTGTGAATATTGCATTGTGCTGCTGATTTTGGGCTTATGTGGATTATGTGAGGTTTGTTTTATCTTGTTATTCTGATTGGATGTCCGTTCAGTATGCTAAGGGGTCGAGGTCGAGGCCGTGGTCATGGTCGTGGTCGTGGTCGTAATCGGGAGCAGGAGAGGGCGACTCCCTCCTTGCCGAGTACCAATCAGCTCAGTACAGATCAGGGATATTCGACTAGCGTTAATGTTGACGTTGGCGCCGCCACCATCCTTCGTCAGGTGGTTGATCAGTTAGTGCAGATGAATCAGGTCGTACGTCGGGATGAGAACCCAAATAGGGATAACGAAACTAGTAAGTGGTTACGAGATGTGATGAAGATGCATCCGCCCCGTTTTGTGGGTTCGTCTGACTTGTTAGGTTGGGAAAACTGGCTCTTCCAGTTGGACAGAATATTTGATGCTGTAGCTTGTCCGGATGATAGGAGGGTACCCATTGCTCAGTACCTACTCGACAAAGAAGCTGCAGACTGGTGGCACGCTGTAGTGCCTGCAGACCGTACACCTACATGGGATGAGTTTAAGACCGCCATGGAGGCAGAGTATTGCCCGTTGCCTGTTCGTGAACGCAGAATCGTTGAAATTTTCTCGGCTATGCCCCAGGATGTGTCAATATCCCAGGCGATAGTCGATTATAATCGACAGTTGGCTTATGTTCGTGATCAAGTGGGAAGTGAAGCGGACAAGGTCCGATACTTCAATATGCGCATGAAACCCCATATCCGTGAGAGTATGGCTCCGTTCATGTGTACCACCCTGAAGGAATATCAGGACCGAGCTTTAGCCATTGAGATGGCCGATTCTGTGACGGAATCTGGTTCAGAGAGTAAGAGACAGAAGACCTCGAGGAATTTTTCAAGAGGCCAGAGGAGTGAGATCCGTGAGCCTGTTGCTTTGCAGTTTCCTTCTGGGAGCACTCCTCGTTCGGTTGACCAGTCTAAGAACCTTACCCCAGAGGCGAGTAAGACGATCAGTGTGAAGACCTTCTTTAACTGCAGTCGTGTAGGCCATGCGAGACAGAATTGTCGTTCGCCACCGGTTAATTGTTTTAAGTGCGGCCAACTGGGGCACCAAGCGGTGCATTGTGAGTCCATTGCCAGGATGTTCGGGAATCGGGTTTTCGTTCCTACTCGGGGAGGGCCCGGTGGTGTCCAGTGATGTAGTTGTGTATCGTACTTTGTGCTGTAATTCGTGTAGAGATTGATATTTGTTGCGTGAACTTTCTGGTTTTGTTTCTATTCTATCATGATGTTTTATTTTAAGTTTCGGGACGAAACTTAATTTTAATAGGATAGAATGTAATATCCGGTATTCTCGTTTTCCATTATCTTGAATTGTTTGTGTTTTGACGTCAAACATTTTCTTGTTGATGAGAATCGGAATGATTTCTATCGTAATACTCTATTTGTTTCTGTCGCATAGCCGTTTTAGTCAGGTGCGACTTGTTGTCGCGTATGTTTCTTTGATTAAATGTGTGCATATGATGTGGTATGTGATGCGTCGTTAATTGATTGTTATTGTTTTGAATCATTGCCGGTGGCTTTGTTATGGTCGTCGTGGGGCGTGTTTCCACGCTGTATATTCTTTCGCATTGCTTGTAACGTTTCGCCAATGGGCGAAAGTTATGCGTTCTTGTGTATCTCGTTGAGGTTTCCTGTTGGGATATTGCTTCTCCCTACTTATTTTAAGTTTCAGGACGAAACTTCTTTTAAGGAGGGTAGAATGTAATATCCGCAACTTCGGATTTCCGGTAATTTTCATTTTTCGGCGGAGGTCCATTTCGAAAACTCGCTTTTGACCGTTTCGTCATTCGGAGAATATTTAATTATGCACTTTTTGTCATCCGAGTTCGTTTTGGTGCTGCTTTGTTGAGTTCCGTGCTTTTTAGCGACTTTTCCGCGCTTGAGTTCGGTTCTTGCGAATCTCGTTCGAAACTGTCGTTTGGGGTTTTTCGTAAGTTCATTTAACATTGTTATACGTGTTGTGAGCTTCGGTTTGATTATTCGTTGTCGTATGGTGATTTTCGGGCATTTGGGCCATTTTCGTAATTTCCCAAAGTTGGGGTAATTACCTTCCGTTGTCGAATTTCGAGTCTTCGGGTGGTCGGAATCATGTGTTCTACTAGCTCTTAGATTCGTCTTTGTGAGTACTTCGTAACCGTATCTTCGGTTCGTATTCAGGTTCGGGTTTCGGTGTCGTTTTGTTGAGTTCAGGATTACTAAACGACTTTTCTAAGTATGAGTTCGGCTTTGTAAAAATCACCATAAATTTTTGGAAACTCCAAAAATTCTGAATCTTTGCAATATTATAAAGCATCAAGTTAGTTTTCCAATGGTTCAAACGGTGAGTCAATCGGAGTCCGGACGAAGGAGTTATGGTCGAAATAGCTAAGACTGCACGATGTGCCTTTTGGTGTTGGAATGGACTGTACCGTGTGCCGCGGCACACTTCAGCTGTGCCGCGGCACTAAGCCAGTGCTGGGCAGTTTTTTTGGCCGTGGGCCGCGGCACACTTGTCTCAGTGCCGCGGCACACAGGTGCATCGGCCTATTTAATGGCCTGGACTGAGTTATCCGGCCATTTCTCATTTTTTCCTTCGTTCCTTCGCGATTCTTCAGCATAAATGGATGGATTTGAGTAAGAGAATCATAGAACAACACGTTTTGGAAGTTTGATTCATGGATTAACATCATATTCCACCCGGATCGAAGGTAAGAACACCTAAACTCTTGGTTTTGGGAATTTTTGAGGTTTCTTGATGTTTTGGCCGATTTGATTCGTTTTAGTTTAGATTATTGTTAGAACATGGTTGTATACTCGAAATCATTCATTACCCCTGAAGTTTTGTGAAACGAATTTGAGTATTACCTTGAATAATCGATTGAATTGGACTATGCCCTCAAGGTGTCCGATAAAATGCTTCAATGAGTAGAACTTGGGAAGTTCCATACATTTTCGTAGAATTGTGATTGAATTGACATCGTTGTGACTTAGGAGCGAATTCTTGTGAAGAACTCGAGTCGGAACCCTTCCGTTCGTTGCCTTCCTTGGGGTTCGAGCTTCCCGGTCGAACCGTGTTCTTCGGAGCGTTCGGTAGCGGTTATTAAGGCAAGTATCTTACTATACGACTTGTATCTTGCGACTAGTAATTACGTATGAGATGTATAATGACTTTGCTTGCCTTCGTAAATATGTTCCGTTTGAATTGGTTGTGTTTTCCGCAATTTGAAGGCTTTGTGATAATAGTGTTATATCAGTATACGTGTTAGGCGTTGTGCCATTTGTGCAGGAATGCGACGTACATATGGGATGGTTGTACACTTGGTTGTACAATGTATTGTGTACCGGATGTGTGTTATGTTGGTTAAATGTCGTTGATTTATGATAGTTGTTGCGAGTGTCGAGGTTGTGTTATTTGCGTGCAATGTACGATTTTGTGGTGATCAAGGTGATTGATTAATTGTGCTCGTTGTTGTATGTAATGTGAATGTGAATATGTGTGTGACCGCTAAGTTCACTCGTGTTGGTTCGACGGGACCTACGAGGATTCGTGGCGGTGGACTACGGATCGTAACTTAGTGAGGTACCGAGGTCCAATCGTGGCCGGTCCGACGAGGCCTACGATAACGCATGGCGGTGGACCATGAGTTTCGGACACGCGCGCCCAACCGGGTGAGCTCGACGGGCTTACGGTGACACGTGGCGATGGACTATGGTGTCGGGCTGTGTTTGTGATTGTTGTGATTGATATAGTCAGTGCTGTTTGTTATGCCTACGTAGAAACGTTAATGTGGATCAAGGTGTAGGTATTGTTTATGTTTGGTTTATAGTCCGTGTGGGTTGTTGTACCTACGGAGACACGTGTTAGTGGTTCACGGTGTCGGAATTGATTATGTTTGTTTAATTGTGCGTGATGTAGTCCGTGCGGGTTGTTGAACCTACGGAGACACGTGATGGTGGATCACGGTGTCATGAGCATGATACTTTTCAAATCAAAGTTTTTACAGAAAAGTTTTAAGAAAGAATGTTGGGCCGAGCCCCACGAGATTTATGGAAATGTTTCCGTATTGTAAATCGTTGAATTATGAAACAAGTTTTGGGTTAAGGCCCTTAAGTTTTTCAAAGGTTTTGTGAATCGGGACTTGAGGTCTTATGGTTTTGAAATTTTAAAATTCCCGAAATGATAATCTTATTTTCGAATGCTTCATAGCTTATCTTCTCTTGTGAAAACCTCCCGGAATATTTGATACTTGATTATTAAATTTGATCACAATTATTAATTGATTGTTAAAATTATTATGATTTGATACTATCACTAGTAAAACAAAGGAGTTTTACTAACCCCCGAGTAATCGGGGTGGATGTCTGCTTTTGCGCCTGTACATGCAGAGTCGGGAGCAATCACAGGATTGGCACAAGAAGATGACGAGTGCGATACTAATCATGAGTCGAGAGTTATTTTGATTTTTGTTGTGTTGTCGAGTTGATTTCGGTCTTCATTGTATTGTATTTCGACCCCTGTGTGGGTAATGTTATTTAATTCAGTTTTATCGATTGGGTTGTGTGACCTCATCGGTCTGTGTATTCACGTGTAAGTGACCATATCGGTCTGTATCATTTTATTGTTTGACCCTGGTCGGGCAAGCATTTGGTTGTTTATGGATGTTTAGCCTGGTAGATCCTTGTGGAAAGGGTCTACGGCGTGTAATATTCCCATACGGTTTTGGGGATGTTACAATACCTCTCAGGTAAATGAGACACCCTACTAGACCTACCAGGTGGTTGTACTTGTATTTCAGAAGGTTCGGTTCCAGTTTCTTTCACAGGTGTCTCCCAAGGAGTTTCATTGTATTCTTCTAAAGAAATACTTCTACCTGCTCCGCCTTCCTGAATGAATTCATCTTCCAGGAAGTGTGTTTGTAAAGCAACAACGATCTTTCAATCTTCAGGCATGTAAAATATATATCCCATCGTCCCAGATGGGAATCCAATGAAACGTCCTTCGCGGACCTAGCTTCCAACTTCTCCACCTTAGTCTTCTTGACATAGGCGGGACATCCCCAAATCCTAATATGATTAAGACTTGGTTTCCTGCCCTCCCACATCTCATATGGAGTTTTAGGAACGGATTTGGAAGGACATCTGTTCAAGATGTAAGGGGCAGTCAGGAGTGCATACCCCCATAGGTAAATCGGTAAGTTAGTATAGCCCAGCATGGAATGGACCATGTTCAACAAGGTCCGGTTCCTTCTTTCTGACACACCATTTAACTCAGGAGTACGTGGAGGTGTTAGTTGTGAAACTATTCCATGTTCCTTAAGGAACTCGTCAAACTCCGTATTCATATACTCGCCACCTCGGTCCGACCGAAGTGCTTTGATATGATTACCAGTTTGTTTCTCGACTAGGGCCTTGAATTCCTGGAATTTCTCGAAGGCCTCGGATTTATGTTTCATTAAGTATACATAACCCTACCTAGTATGATCATCTGTAAACGTAATGAAATATTGATATCCATTACGTGCTACTTCCAAAGCACCACATACGTCGGTATGGATTATTCCCAGTTTATCAGCGGCTCTTTCAAAAGTCCATGTGAAGGGGGACTTAGTCATTTTGCCTTTAAGGCAAGATTCACAAGTAGGAAAGGATCCGATCCCAATGGACCCACAAGTCCATCTTTTTCCATCTTGTAAACCTTGGTCTGACCAGCATGACCAAGTCTTAGATGCCATTTTAAAACTTGATTGGTTTCATCCCTACCACGTTTTCTAGTCATAGTATTCACAACTACTTTGTTGCTGAGATTTAGATGATACAATCCATTTAACAGTGTAGCAGTGCCCACTAGTTTATTTCTGAAATAAATTTTGCAGCAACCATCACCAATGAAAAATGAAAAGCCTTTTCGGTCCATGACCGGAATGGATATAATGTTTTTATGCCCCTTGGGTAAAATAAGTACATCTTCTAAAGTCAAAACAAAGCCGGATTCTAAACCCAAAAGAAGTGATCCTATGTCGGTTACCTCGACACTATGCCCGCTTCCGACTGTGATCATAACTTCTCCAGCTTCGAGCTTCCTACTTTGCTCCAAATTCTGATTCACGGTGCAAATATGAGAACTAGCACCAGAATCCAATATCCATGAAGTAGAAAATACAGTAGCAGAACAATTTGTTTCAAAAACTAAAAGTTCTGTACCTGAAGTGTCATGAAGAATCGGATAGTCTCTAGCCCAGTGGCCCAGCTCACCGCACTTGAGACCGGCATCCTTCTTCTTCTTGTTCTTCAGAACCGTCGGGGCTTTGCTCTTACCCTTAAGGTCCTTAACTTGTGGTCAAGTCTGCTTCTTGGTCTTTTTCTTCTTATTCTTAGACCTTCGAGGTCCAGAAGAAATCACAAGGGCAGACTCCTTCATCCGCGGAGTCTTCATCTGAGACTGAGCGGTCACCAGTTTGTTCATTAGCCTAACTAAGTTACATGCAATCTCATTGCAGTTGAAGTTCATAACAAACTGTGAGAAGGAATCAGGGAGAGACTGAAGGATAAGGTCGGTTTGGAGAGAAGTATCCATTTTAAAATCAAGAGCCTCCAATCTCTCGATCATGGATATCATTTTGAGGACGTGTTCCCCAACCTTCTCACCTTCCTTCATCCTTGCACCGAACAGTTTCTTGGATATCTCATATCTAGCAGTTCTGTTGTGCTCTCCATAAAGCTCGGTTAAGTGAGATAGAATCTGCCTAGCAGAAGTCATTTTCTCATTCTAAAGCTCATTCGACATAGAAGCCATCATGTAAGCACGGACTTTTACGTCATCCTTAACCCACTTTTCGTGGTTTTCAATCTCTTTCTGATTGGCTCTGGTCCGCACAGGAGGCGCCGGAATGTCCGTCTCCAAGACGTATCCCAGTGCCTCTATACTGAGGACAATCATCAGATTGCGGAGCCAATCCACGAAGTTAGGTCCGATTAAGGTGTTCTTTTCGAGTAGAATTGCAAGTGGGTTCATTGTCATATTGAGAGTTGTCTCTGCATTAAGTACGATAGATTAATTAGTGACTCATTTAATTATATTCTGAGTATAGAATTAAGGTCTTTTATATTCTTATTACCCAGCTCTCAATATTTTTTATCGGAATAACACACTCCCTTATGAAATCCGGAAGTATCGTCGCTCTACTTCATAGTGGTGATCGAGTTCCTTATAAATCTTAATAGAGGGCAACCAAACAGGTTTCTAGTCTATTAATTTCATAAAGTGGTGTCCAACACCAACCCATCTAATGGATGATTCGATCTTCTTATTCCCCTTGTTCACTCCCCTCAACCTATACGGTTTCTATGGTTCGTGAAAAAGTTAAGTTTATACCATCAACGCAAATTAGTTTCACAATTGAATCTTATCCGACAACCTATCAGGTTTCTAGGGATAAAATTTGCTCCAACCGAAGGCATCCAATGCGCTCCTGGTAATTTATCCGTCCTCCCCGAACGACTACCCCGATAACTCAGAAGCATAGCACATCCGGTTTGGATTTCAATTTCCCGAAAGCTTGATGGAGGGTAGGAAAAACTTGAAACCTTATAAACTTAATAATTTTTCGTGGGAGAATTTTCGCGATTAATGTTACACTTTGCACATTAATTCATTTAAGCGCTTTTGTTGCATTCATACAATATGAACAACCATTCACAACCTAGTTGCTACCAACATGTGGTTCATGGACCGTTCCTAGAATAAAAAACTTAGTAATCTAATTACAAGTCTTCGTCTTGAATCTTCGTCTTCTCGAACGGATCTTCTTCCGGTCTTCGTCATTACATATAAATTTTACATTGAAAAATTGCATCCTAGATACAAATAATTCTAGTAAAATAAATAGGCTCAAAACGGCCTTTACAACCCAATCGAATAAAACCGAACGATTCAAAACTAAGTCCATGAACCACATCCCCATTCAAAAGCATTCATCTAATAAATACTAAATAAATGAATTACACATTAAATATATTGATCCAACCAATATAAAAAAATAACCATCTATTAGAATTAATCCAATTAATTCACAAGCATGGTAGTTTTAATTCGTTCGTATAAACCGGACGATAAATATTTCATAATAATAAATTTCCTCAAAATAAAACACCAAGTATTTTATTTAGTCAAATTAAATCCAATTTAATTACCGGAAATTATTATAACGAAATATAAACAGAAAACGGAATCGAAATAAAATTGCCCGGGCCTAGCCCGTGGTCCGGCATCACATCCGGTCCTTAGCTGAGGATGATCCGCCGGTGCAGAAACAAGTCCAGCCAATGTCCAAAGACCCTTGGCGGCCGTGCGGCAAATGGCGATCCTGTGGCGATTTTCCGACTCTTTTTTGTCCCGATTTCAAAAATTATATTTTTCTAATTTTAATATTACCCATATAATTCAGTTTTAATAAATAAAACCGATTTATATAGTAACATAAAAACATGAAAAAATTAAATTTTCGACGAACAATTAAAACAACAAATTAAACGGTCGTGATTCCAAATCACTAATCATTTAATCAAGCATTCCAAATGCTATATATCGCATATACGATCGCAAGACCTACGCTCCGATACTACTGTTGGGATTCGGTGCCTAAATCAAAGGCCCAGCGGAAGCGGTAAAACGAAAATTAATTCGATCCGAATACCTACGAGGATCGATCGAGCTACGTATATACGAATATATAAACGAAATCACAAGAGATATTAGAAACTCACCCTTGTAGTCCATTGATTAAATGGGTTCCTTCTCTTGAGCTATTCCCCAAGCTTTTGAAATCCCGAGCACCGAAAGCACCATGCCTCTACTTGCCACGCGCCGAAAAAACGATCGGAACGACTTCCACTTCGTTGTCCTCCAAGGACACGGGTAGAACAAAATGGTAGAAGCTATCAAATATAATCTAAAACACTCTAAGTGTATAAATATATTTTCTCTCTTTATTTTCTCTTAGTTTTTCTCTAAGAAAAATGTAAAGGAAAAATGATGAAGAAGATGACTTGAGTAAAGGAAGTTTTTCACTCTCTCTCACTCTTGAAAATGCCCTGAGTATATCTCAAAGAATCAAGATTTGATCATTTTTCTCTATACATATCACTGTATATTATTCTTTCACAAAGAATAATAATACCAACCTTTTTATTTTCTTTGGTCTTCCACCAATTAAGGTGGAAGACTAAGACCAAGATAACAAACAAGGTTGGTTCGGCCATCTAGAAGAACCCGGAGCAATCCGGTCCATTTTGGACTTTCTCGAGTCCAAATAGATAAATTCCATTCCGTTCCGATGTATTTATATCAATTAATTAATCTAATTAATTAATTGTATCAAATACAAAATGACATAATTAATTTCTCCAAGAAATAATTATATTCATGAATTAAATTAATCACCCAGAAACTTATTTAATTCATTAGGCCGAAATTAATTTATCCAATAAATTTATTTAGACATCCAATGTCCCAAAATTAATTAGACATCCAATGTCCAATAAATTAGATATCCAATATCTAATATTTATAAAGAGAGAATAAGCTCGATTCATTCCATCGTCAATCCTATTGCGCGACTCGGTAGGTCCGTCTCAGTTAGCAATAGGAGGAACCAAAGAGTAGTAGCACCACCTAGCCACCCTGGCGGCCTACACTGTACCCCAACTGAGAACGAATGATTGGGATCATTCAAAAACCATTTGATCGTGAATACCAGTATACGTATAAACCCATCTTTCACATGTCCCAATCAAATTATAGGGTCACGGTCAGTCAACCCCTAACTGTACTTGACGCTATGCATGCGTTAATGCAAATTGAGGTCATCGAGCTCTTGTGTATCCAATACAACTAGCTCTAATACTTTGGCCAAAGACTTATGATCTCATCTGCCAATAACTGCATAGGACATATAACCCGTTCACTAACAGGAGAAAGAATTCTATCTTGGTATTCAGTAGTTCCTGCTACTTGCTCGTGAAGACGCACGTCGAGGTTAACCCCCACCTTTTGGTTTTCTGGGTCGAACTACTCTAATGAAAATCTTAACGTCACAAGCACATCCCTACCAAATCCTCAAGTCGAAGGTTCACGAATACCTATCACAACCTTTCTATTCTGTCATTGACTGTCCCGGAGTCAAAATCCGTGTGACGAATCGATGGTGAGTCGGTTCGAGTATACTAATCCAATTAGCATACCTATAACGTGTGCTCCCACTAACCATTAGTGTTCGACAGGCACTCTCCACGTCAAAGAACACATCATACAAGTTTTCACATAAACTTAACGCCCAGTTAAGTTTCATCGACTTGCGAACGATTAAGTATTTGAACTATAAACCTTTCCAGTGCCGATCCTCTTATCCAATAAGGAGTGGAATGTTTTGCTCTCAAATACACGGACTAGTTTCTATATATATATTTACGAGTCATGAATGCCAGTAACTACCAGTAAATAAAGAAACATTCATTGCCTTATATAAATGATTTACACAATTACAAGTACAATGCTCTCACTCAACATCCTCTGAGTGGCATTCGAGGGCATACTCCTAACAGCTGGAGCTTACCATGTGATGGTATTCTCGGTTATTGTTGATCTCCATTGATAGTATTGGAGTTTATCATGTCAGTGACATTCTCGGTTAATTTATTGGCTGATCATTGTTATTGATCGTATGAGCGTTCAGACTTTGTGTCAATGATTCGAGATTTGTTGCCATTGTTTTGGGCAATTGTTTCATAGGTGTATCATGTATTATTGGTTTTATCAGGATTTGGACTTAATTGTGCGATCAAGCCGGTAGGCTTTGACACGGATGGATTATTCCCTAATTGAGTTATAACGATGTAATTTGTTGAAATTTATGAAATAATGATTGCAAGCGTATTGAGGCTTTGAAGTGGGGTCATTGGCTAATATCGCATGAGATCATCGACTTCACGCATTTGTAAGTATATTGTTTGGTTATTCATTAATGATGATGATTGATCGATGTCGTGAGGATTTTTGGATATCTTGGTTGAACTGACGTTTACGATTGGATTGCAAGTTTCGAGGACAAAACTTATTTTAGGTGGTGTAGTATGTAATATCCTGAATTTTTATTATGGTTGTTTAATATTATTTTATCCGAGTTATGTTATACAGTGTGGAATCTGTACAGTATGGATAAAATAATTGAACGACTGAGACATCTGTATTGACATAATCGTCGTACTTGGTCGACAATTGCATTTGAAGACATCATGTATCAGGTTGTTTTAATTCTGATATCGGGTGTATCGTATGAGAATGTTATTGGAACGAGTATATGTATTCAGTATGTGTGTATACGTAACCAGTATGTCGAGACGGACAGGAACAGTTGGAATTGACTAAGTGCAGAAGCCATTATGTATGCTAAGTTGAGGAGCTTACGTACGTTAAGACACAGACGTAATGTACATTACGTTGAGTATATAACGTACATTATGAAGAGAATCGGACAGGATCCGAAGTGTCATAAACTTTCGGCGCAGATGTGGATAGGAGAAGTCAACTCCGAGTTAACGTACGTTATGAGTGGTACATTACATACGTTAAATGTGTATATTACTGTAGCAAGTCAACTCTATGTTACGTACGTAATACAAGGTACGAAATGAGGCAGTGGGTTCTGGAGTAGCGTTACGTACGCTACCGAATTCGGATAACGTACGTAATGCTCATTATGTACGTTAGGTGGATCAGGTAACGTACGTAACGACTGAAGTTTATATAAATATAAGATGTCCGTCACTTCGATATTTTGAGAGTTTCACTTCATTTCTTCATCCTTCAACCCTCCGGGATGGACTTTTGGCTCTTCTAAGTCGATTATGAGCTTGATGGCATGGATTTGGAGCTTGAGATATGAAGATATTGTTGATCCTTGAGGTGTTTGATGGTGTTGTTCATGTTCTTGAGGTATGTTGATGAACTCTGCACCTTGATTTTGGATTCTTGGTATTGTTATCCTTATTTGCTTCGTATGATGATGGTTATAGTGGTGTTGTTATGATTCTTAATGTTATGTGAACTGTATGTTGAAGAATATGATGATATATGCGTTGGATTATGAGTTAGACGATGGTTTAGATGTTAGAACACATCGGATTATGTCGTTTTGTTGATTATGAACGTGATTTAGGATTAATTCATGTTCCTGAAGAACTCTTGAGTTAAATATGTCATGATCTTATGAATAAGGGATGGAATTGGAAAGATTACGGTTAATCTTGGAATATGATTATTCATGATAATAACCTCTAAATTGCTTTCTATGAATTTACGAATATAAACAAGAAGGAACCTTGTTAATTCGTATTTAAAGTTGAAGTTGGAGTCGAGCTTGTTAATATACTTAGTTGAATTAATTATTGATATGATTATTGGATTGTGGAATCGTATTATGGTTATGGATTCATGATCGATTGATTTGGGTTGTGCGAATTTGTGTTTAATTTGGATATTGTGGAACCGTTGGGTTCGTTGATCGGTTATATTGATTGTTAATTATGATTATCGAGTTGCGGTTTGTATGTTGGATATGGGTTTGTAATTGTTGAATTGGATTATTTGGTTTTGTATATGATCGAGGAATCGTTGCACCGTTGAGTTTGATTGGTTATCTATGCCGGTTATTGATTGTTATCGAATTGTTGTTAATTGATTACTTCAATAGGTTGTGATAATTGATCGATGACTAGAATAATATGTTGCAGTCGAGTTCGAGTATGTTCGGGAATTGCTTTGGCCGGGACCGAGGAGCTTGTAGACGAAGGCAAGGAATTGGTAGCAGCTTCATTATCATCGTATCGGTATCGAGGCAAATTATTACTTGCACAGTTTATAATATTTAATGAATATTTTCAGTTTCATTCGTTTATAATTCGTATAGTGGTGATTATAATTGTGAACTCTGGAGATTTGGGATTGTACGTTAATTTTCGGATTTTGGAAATTAAATCATAATGTATATGATTTACAGTTGTTATTGGTATACTTGAGTATCAAGAATACATTATGGTAAAGACGAGGATATGAGTTATCTATAGTCTATGGTACTTTTGGATCGTCGAATATTGAGAAAATTGTTGGTGATGGTTTTGACATCCAGATTGCTCTCGAAGGACTCGAGACAAGTATCTTAATTTGATTTTGGTTTAATGTTGATGATTTTGATCATGCATATTGTCATTCATGTTGTTGAACATGAGGTCATCCAAGTTGATTTGTCATAATGTCGTTCATGTTATTGATTCATATGTTGTTCATGTTGATGAACATATTGATTTGCATATGTGTATGCATAGTTGTATTGTATATATTGTATTGATCCGATGGGATCGTGCGATCTATGTTTAGGGCGTTGGATTCGTTGTCCACCTCGTGTTGGTCCGACGGGATCATCTTGGGATCTATGCTGAGGGCGCTGGATCATTGGACGGGTTTTTCCACCTCGTGTTGGTCCGACGGGATCATATTGGGATGTATGCTGTGTGTGCTGGATCGTTGAATTACCCATGTGTTGTTGTTGTGCATACGTATATTATGGATTATCTACCTCGTGTTGATCTATCAGGATCATCTTGGGATCTATGCTGTGTGCGCTGAATCATCGGATTTCCATAAGTATACATTGTTGTTATTTATGTGAGCATATTGACGTTGTCATGTAAGTATGTATTTGTATGCCTTGTGTTAGGACCATGTCCGTATGTTGTATTGATCTGATCTCGGATTAGACTGACGTGATTCGTCGTGGCATTGCGTATCCCGAGGTATGTTCCGTATTTACTTTTTGGTATTTGTCTTTGATGGACAATCGATTTTCGTGTTGAGATTTGATAATGATATCCGATGGATTGAATTGGTCAGAGTTGGTATAGTTCGTATCAGTGAGTTATTGTAACACCCCCGATATATTCAGGAATATTACAGCGCCGTAAAGCCTTTACATAAGGATTTACAAGGCTGAAGAATTGAACAGGCATTAAAAGGTACTAACGAATGGAAATAACGGAATTACGGTACAACAGTTCTGACCAAATACAGAAATAGTACAATTGTTCAACAGAACTCAATAATACATCACCAAATTCAAATCCATCACAAATGACTTCGTACTCGAGTACTTATTGAAATAACGAAAAAACAACAGATAAATAAACCCGGTCGGGATATCACTCTGCACCCTCGTCGTCATACAGCCCGGTGGTTGTTTCCCGCTCTCCGGATCCCGAACACAAACAAAATGTTCACCCCGAAGGGGTTAGCACAACGATGCTAGTACAAGTACCACAACATATTATTCATATCTCACGAAGAATAATAACGTAAGCGACAAAATACCAACGAGTCTTCTCTACGAGAAACTCATAAATGACATACACAATCGATAATCACAAAGATGATATCATAACATACACATGGTAATTCCGTCGATCCAGCGTTCACTGCCTAGAACCCACGATGATCCCGTCAGACCAACCCGTGGTGGAAAAACCCGTCCGATGATCCAGCGCACGCTAGCATAGATCCCCCGATGATCCCGTCGGACCAATACGAGGTGGACATACAACAACGACATACATGCACGACAATATGTATAACAACAAT
Source organism: Orobanche coerulescens (assembly GCA_033398695.1). Lineage (NCBI taxonomy): Eukaryota > Viridiplantae > Streptophyta > Magnoliopsida > Lamiales > Orobanchaceae > Orobanche > Orobanche coerulescens. The sequence continues at coordinate 116,615,021 of CM065802.1, read as the reverse complement.
ACATAAAACAAATAAAGTACTTGCCTCGATTTGAAGACAATAACAACATTTCCACGAAAATGAACACTCGAAGGTCGTCCTCCTCAATCAATCACGTAACGAGACCAAACCTTAACAAAAGAAATGATATAGGATTTATCTCACGGCGTACGAATGTTTAACAATTCGATTTACGGCCAAAAGTTCATAAAATGCAATCTGCCTGAACTGCTTAGCGCGCGCTAAGTACTCTGTGTAGCGCGCGTTAAGTCTGCCCGATAGCGCACGCAAACAACAAAGCCTAGCGTATGCTAACTATATATGGTCAGTACTTCACTGATCAGTCGACTGACTCGTCTGATGGCATAGCGTACGTTACGTACCAAACATAGCGTACGCTAACTCGTGCTCGATAGCGCACGTTAATCTATATAGCTTAGCGTGCGCTATCTGTGCATGGCGCTTTCACGAGCAAGAAATCGCTTCGCCATGATCGAAACAATGAAATCTTCCGTGATAATTCATGTTACCTCCATGAATATAATGTACATACGTTTATGAATGATCTTACGGATAACAACAACTTCGGATTCGAGGATATGCATACCATTATAAAATCATATTCCATTTCGACTACAAATCTTCATACGACAATTCGAAAAGCTTAACGGTTGATATCAACACCTTTACATCAATCAATATTATCATGCTGAAGTTGTTTAACATTCCATCTATGCTAGATAAATCTTTCCATGATCAATCCTTTAGATTTGTCTAACAATAATGATGTTAAAGTCAAGTCCAAGATTGCTATGAAGTCATCTACTAGATTCGGATTACCAATGATAGAAGCTTCCTTTACTTTGTTCAATGTAATAAGATTTCGAAACATGATGATCATAATCAAGGTACTTAAGGCTTAATCATCTCAATATTCCAAACATGATATTCTTTGAATAATTCATCTATGAAAATCCATATCTCGTTAACATGATCATCCAAATCGTTAGAATCCAACTCTAAGTCTGGAGATAGATTGAACATACCTTAATATGATGAAAATCACTGAACCGTAAGGTAGAATCCGACTCCGGTTGGTTGTATGCCACTCCAAGGTGCTCTTCCACTTCAATGATTATTCCCAAATGATAACCAATATATAAACACCAACAAGATGTGTTCTAAGTGTATAGAAGTATTATTACAGCTCTCTGACTCTCAAGGATGAAGAATGGGCGAAAGAAATGAAAGCCAAAACGGTTGTTGTCCCATTTATAATATTCTGCATTTTAACAAGTTAGCGCACGCTACTAAGCATTCCTTAGCGTGCGCTAATAATGGTTGACTTCAGAATTGTCCGGGCTCGTCATGGGAATCTTATCCGGACCCATGTCATTTGGCGCATGTGCTAGCTGTCCCGCTCAATAATTGAGTTCTTAGCGCACGCAACACCTATCTGCATAGCGTGCGCTAATAGTAGCCCGATAGCGCGCGTTAAGATACATTCTTAGCGTGCACTATCACGAGTTTGCATGAGAAATTTTGCATGCTTCTATACTTATGTACAATGATATCAATGCAATAAATATCTTACTCCAATAATCACAACCACCAATCCGAATAATACAGGGTTTGAATACAGATGAAATACACCGTAATAAATCCGGATATTACATACTCTCCTACTAAAAAGGAGTTTCGTCCCGAAACTCAAGATGAAAATAATTCGGGATATCTAGACTTCATATCAGCTTCCGTTTCCCAGGTGGCTTCTTCCATTCCATGACGTGACCATTGAACTTTGACCAAAACGATTGGTTTGTTCCTCAACTGCTTAACTCGACTCTCGAGTAGCTTGACCGGTCTTTCTTCAAACGTCCCATCCTGCGCGACTTCGATCTCGCCGAAATCAATGATATGACTGGGATCTGGTATATACCTCCGTAACTGGGATACGTGGAACACGTTATGAACATGGCACAACGACGGCGGCAATGCCAATCTGTATGCCAACTCCCCAACTCTCTCGAGGATCTCAAATGGTCCGATATATCTCGGACTCAGCATTCCTTTCCTTCCGAAACGAAAGATTCCCCGAGTAGGAGAAACCTTCAAAAGTACGTGATCTCCAGTACTGAACTCCAATGGGCGACGGCGTACGTCTGCGTAAGATTTCTGGCGACTCTGGGCGGTCAACAACATTTCACGAATCAAGGCTATATTCTCTCGAGTCTGCACGATCAACTCTGGTTCTGTTCCGATCAAGTCTGACGAATCGTCCCAGCATAGGGGCGATCTGCATCTCCTTCCGTATAATGCCTCAAACGGTGCCATCTTAATGGAAGCATGCCAACTATTGTTGTAGGTAAATTCAATCAACGGTAGATGAACTTCCCAATTGTTTGACCAATCTAAGGCACAGTCCCTTAGCATGTCCTCCGCCGTTTGAATAGTCCTCTCGGATTGTCCGTCAGTCTGCGGGTGATAAGCTGTACTGAAGTTCAATTCGGTCCCCAAGGCCTTATGAACTGCTTTCCAAAAGTGAGACACAAAACGGCCGTCTCGATCAGAAACAATGGTATTCGGTGTACCATGCAATCGAACTATCTCCGAAATAAATACTCATGCCAACGTCTCTGGTCCCCACGTATCCTTAATGCCTAGAAAATGAGCTGATTTGGTTAAACGATCAACTATCACCCAAATGATGTTCATTCCTGTCCTGGTTTTCGGCATATTAGTGATAAAGTCCATCGATATGTCCTCCCACTTCCATTCAGGAATCGGGAGTGGCTTCAACATTCCAGCAGGCCATTGATGCTCGATCTTAACTGCGTGGTCAAGCATTTCAAACATAGTCCGCTACATCTTTCTTCATGTTGCCCCACCGTAAATTCTCGCTTCAAATCCTTATACATTTCTTGGTGCCCGGGTGGATAGAATAGGCGAATCGTGAGCTTCCTTCATAATCGTCTGTTTCAGAACATCATCATCGGGAATGCAGAGTCGATTCTGAAATCTCAAAACTCCATCATCATGAATTATGAATCCGGGGGCCTTTCCTTTGATCACTTCATCATGTAACCGAATCATCAGAGGATCATCTGCCTGTTTAGATTTGATTCCTTCGGTTAATGATGAAGTTATCTCCATCACGCAAAGTTGTCCTTGGACTCTTTGTAACCATACTTCAATTCCTTCACGAATCATCTCTCGTTGAAGACTAAGTTGGGAGGTCAGCATCTCCAGCATCTGAATAGAAACAGGCTTGCGGCTAAGTGCATCGGCCACTACATTTGCTTTGCCTGGATGATACAAAATCTCCAAGTCATAGTCCTTCATCAGTTCTAACCATCTTCTTTGCCGCATGTTCAACTCTTTCTGACTGAATATGTACTTGAGACTCTTATGATCTGTAAAGATCTAACAGTGAGTCCCGTACAGATAATGCCTCCAGATCTTCAAAGCAAAAACTACTGCTGCAAGCTCCAAATCATGTGTTGGGTAATTCACTTCATAAGGTTTCAGCTGTCGCGACGCATAAGCGATTACCTTATCATTCTGCATCAATACGCACCCAAGTCCTTGGTTCGAAGCATCACCGTAAACTATAAATCCTCTAGTTCCCTGTGTAAGTGATAGAATCGGTGCCGTCGTCAATCTCTTCTTCAATTCATCAAAGCTAATCTGACACAATTCATTCCACTCAAACTTTTGAGTTTTCTGCAGGAGTCGAGTAAGTGGGCGGGAGATTTTAGAAAACCCTTCCATGAATCGACGATAATATCCAGCAAGTCCTAAGAAGCTTCGGACTTCTTTCACGTTCTTTGAAGGCTTCCAATCCATAATTGCTTCGATCTTATGAGGATCTACTCAGACTCCTTCAGCTGACACTACATGGCCGAGGAACATTACTTCCTTTAGCCAGAATTCACACTTAGAAAGTTTGGCGTACAATTGCTCGTTTCTCAAAAGTTCCAATACAATCCGCAAATGCTGCGCATGTTCTTCCGGGCTCTTAGAATACACCAGTATGTCATCAATGAACACGACCACAAATTTGTCCAAAAATTCAATGAACACACGGTTCATCAATTGCCAAAATACAGCAGGTGCGTTAGTGAGACCAAACGGCATCACCACAAACTCATAATGTCCGTAGCGAGTTCTGAATGCTGATTTCGGAACATCAGATTCCTTAATCCTCAGCTGATGATATCCTGATCTCAGATCGATTTTAGAAAATACTGTTGCCCCTTGCAACTGGTCAAACAGATCATCAATCCGTGGCAACAGATACTTGTTCTTAATCGTCATCTTGTTCAGCTCTCGATAGTCAATACACAGTCGGAGCGATCCATCCTTCTTTCGGACAAAAAGAACTGGCGCTCCCCAGGGTGAAACGCTTGGCTGAATATATCCCTTATCCAGTAACTCCTCCAGTTGCTTCTTCAGTTCGTACATCTCAGTAGGTGCCATACGATACGGCGCCTTAGAAATTGGTGTAGCTCCGGGTTCCAACTCAATGGTAAATTCTACATCCCTTCGTGGAGGTAGTCCAGGTAACTCGTCAGGAAATACATCTGGAAATTCGTTCACAACAGGAATGGATGAAAGTTCCACAATTTCGTCTTCTTTCTTCATTGCATAACACCAATATCCGGTACAGCCCTGTTTCAACAATCTGACAGCTTTCATCGCCTTGATCAATTTTCCTGAGCTTCCCAGTTTCCACCCTTCGAACAATATTTTGGAACCATCGTCAGCGATCAGTGAGATATTCCTCCTTCGGTAGTTTACAATTGCTCCATATCGATTAAGCCAATCGTCTACGAGTATCAGGTCGTCTCCTTGCATTTCTATCACGATCAGATTTGAGAGCCACTTTCTGCCTCCAAATGATACAGGGAAATTTCTAGTTTCTAAATTTCCAACAATCCTCTCTCCACTCGGTAAACCAACAACATAAGGTTCACAAGTATGAAAACTGAAAATATTCAAACGATTTACACAAGACAAAGATATAAAAGAATGCGTAGCTCCTGTATCGAACAAAACGCTAACTGGTTGGGAAAGGATGCGGGCCGATGCGATGCGACAGCAGCATCCTGATCGTCTGTCCTTCTCATCTCGTACAGACGTGGGGGAGCAGATCCAGCACTCGATGTCCCCTTTCGGTCCCATTGTCCTCTGCCTCGTCCGCGGCCAAAATTCTGAGGCATCTAAACACTTTGCTGCGTCTGTTGGATACTGGCTTCCTTCTGGACTGGCTGTGGGGTACGGGCTCTAAAAGACTTTGCAGCCTCTTCACAAAACACTGCCCGATGTCCCTCTCGTCCACATCAAAACAAGTCACGGCAGGAAGGGGGCAACTCCGTCGATAGTGCCCCGTCTGGGCGCAGTTAAAGCATTTCCTGGTAACATCAGTAATAGTCGATGTCGCTCCGAAGTTCTTTCCGCTCCTAACTGGGTGCGGAGGTTTCTTGAAAGAGTGAAAGGATGACTGGGCCTTACGGGCCCCGCTGTTCTTGTGCTCTGTAAAAATACCAGAGACTTTCTGTTTCTTGGATTCCGAAAATTTCTCCATGGCTGCTTCCTTGATCTCATACGCCAACGCCTTATCTTGGTATTGACGGAGTGTGGTACATTCAAATCCGGACATGTACCTCTGGATTTCTGGTTTTATTCTCATATCGAAATGGATCATCATTTCTGCATCTGTTCTGACCAGATGTCGAACAAATGCCAGCTGTTGGTTAAACGTCTTAATCGCCTGGGATACTGACACATCAGAAGCCTGAGCAGAGAAAAACTCCCGAACTTTGGCTTCCCTCACAGGACGAGGGTAATACTTAGATTCCGTCATCAATCTAAACTCTGTCCAATCAGCATCATGGTCTACAGGCCGGATGGCTTCCCACCATTCGGATGCTTCCCCTATCAGAAAATATTGAGCGATAGAGGCTCTCCGGTCGTATGGGCAGTTAATTCCGGCAAAGATTTTCTCCAGTTCTTTCAACCAATGATCCCAGGTGGGAGTCTCAGAAATACCGTCGAATTTGGGTGGTTGCATCTTCGCCACCTCTTGCAGCCACCGGTCACCTCGATTTCCCATGTCTGGGATCCCTTGATGTCTCTCTCCCTGCTGTAGTCCCACCGCCACTTGCATTCGGTCCACGACCTGGGCGAACTGAGTCATCTGGTTCACCACTTGACGAAGGATCTCTGTGCAATGAGGATCAGTTCGTTATTAATAGATTGTTGCGGCTACTTTGAGCTATGGCACAGTTAGAAGGCGACGCTTCCCTTTCGGCATTTCTTCGTCGCGTCCACGACCGCGACCACGTCCACGTCCGCCTCTCAACATACTGTAAGCATAAATACTCAATATACAGGAAACAACATCGTTCTAATATTCGAGTATAAAGAGACACAACATGTAAAGAACGAGATAGAGTTTAGGAACTTACAACCACTGTTCGCATGAAGACGTAGGCAGTGCAGTGATGTCATTCACGGCCGGCTACCTCAAAAGACATAAATGACCCCTATTTTAACCCAACGGCCAAGATATCCATAATCTTAGCTCTGATACCATATTCTGTAACACCCCCGATATATTCAGAAATATTACAGCGCCGTAAATCCTTTACATAAGGATTTACAAGGCTGAAGAATTGAACAGGCATTAAAAGGTACTAACGAATGGAAATAACGGAATTACGGTACAACAGTTCTGACCAAATACAGAAATAGTACAATTGTTCAACAGAACTCAATAATACATCACCAAATTCAAATCCATCACAAATGACTTCGTACTCGAGTACTTATTGAAATAACGAAAAAACAAAAGATAAATAAACCCGGTCTGGACATCACTCTGCACCCTCGTCGTCATACAGTTCCAGTGGTTGTTTCCCCGCTCTCCTGGATCCTGAACACAAACAAAATGTTCACCCCCGAAGGGGTTAGCACAACGATGCTAGTACAAGTACCACAACATATTATTCATATCTCACGAAGAATAATAACGTAAACGACAAAATACCAACGAGTCTTCTCCTACGAGAAACTCATAAATGACATACACAACTGATAATCACAACATGATATCATAACATACACATGGTAATTCCGTCGATCCAGCGTTCACTGCCTAGAACCCACGATGATCCCGTCAGACCAACCCGTGGTGGAAAAACCCGTCCGATGATCCAGCACACGCTAGCATAGATCCCCCGATGATCCCGTCGGACCAACACGAGGTGGACATACAACAACGACATACATGCACGACAATATGTATAACAACAATACATAAAACAAATAAAGTACTTGCCTCGATTTGAAGACAATAACAACACTTCCACGAAAATGAACACTCGAAGGTCGTCCTCCTCAATCAATCACGTAACGAGACCAAACCTTAACAAAAGAAATGATATAGGATTTATCTCACGTCATGCGAATGTTTAACAATTCGATTTACGGCCAAAAGTTCATAAAATGCAATCTGCCTGAACTGCTTAGCGCACGCTAAGTACTCTGTGTAACGTGCGTTAAGTCTGCCCGATAGCGCACGCAAACAACAAAGCCTAGCGTACGCTAACTATGTATGGTCAGTATTTCACTGATCAGTCGACTGACTCGTCTGATGGCTTAGCGTACGTTACGTACCAAACGAAGCGTACGCTAACTCATGCTCGATAGCGCACGTTAATCTATATAGCTTAGCGTGCGCTATTCATGCATGGCGTTTCATCTTGGCGAGCGATCGCTATTCGCCATGATCGAAACAATGAAATCTTCCGTGATAATTCATGTTACCTCCATGAATATAATGTACATATGTTTATGAATGATCTTACGGATAACAACAACTTCGGATTCGAGGATATGCATACCATTATAAAATCATATTGCATTTCGACTACAAATCTTCATACGACAATTCGAAAAGCTTAACGGTTGATATCAACACCTTTACATCAATCAATATTATCATGCTGAAGTTGTTTAACATTCCATCTATACTAGATAAATCTTTCCATGATCAATCCTTTAGATTTGTCTAACAATAATGATGTTAAAGTCAAGTCCAAGATTGCTATGAAGTCATCTACTAGATTCGGATTACCAATGATAGAAGCTTCCTTTACTTTGTTCAATGTAATAAGATTTCGAAACATGATGATCATAATCAAGGTACTTAAGGCTTAATCATCTCAATATTCCAAACATGATATTCTTTGAATAATTCATCTATGAAAATCCATATCTCGTTAACATGATCATCCAAATCGTTAGAATCCAACTCTAAGTCTGGAGATAGATTGAACATACCTTAATATGATGAAAATCACTGAACCGTAAGGTAGAATCCAACTCCGGTTGGTTGTATGCCACTCGAAGGTGCTATTCCACTTCAATGATTATTCCCAAATGATAACCAATATATAAACACCAACAAGATGTGTTCTAAGTGTATAGAAGTATTATTACAGCTCTCTGAACTCTCAAGGATGAAGAATGGGCGAAAAAAATGAAAGCCAAAACGGTTGTTGTCCCATTTATAATATTCTGCATTTTAACAAGTTAGCGCACGCTACTAAGCATTCCTTAGCGTGCGCTAATAATGGTTGACTTCAGAATTGTCCGGGCTCGTCCGCGGGAATCTTATCCGGACCCATGTCCCGGCTGGCGCATGTGCTAGTTGTCCCGCTCAATAATTGAGTTCTTAGCGCACGCAACTCCTATCTGCATAGCGTGCGCTAATAGTAGCCCGATAACGCGCGTTAAGATACATTCTTAGCGTGCGCTATCACGAGTTTGCATGAGAAATTTTGCATGCTTCTATACTTATGTACAATGATATCAATGCAAGAAATATCTTACTCCAATAATCACAACCACCAATCCGAATAATACAGGGTTTGAATATAGATGAAATACACCGTAATAAATCCGGATATTACAGTTATGATGTTTTGAGAACCTTGGGCATTAATTGGGGTACAGTACAGATGTTTGGTTATGAGTTTATTGTGTTTTTGAGGATACGAGGTGTGAACTTTGGTAAGGATTATCACGAGTTGGTAAAGTTATGGTGGTAAGATTATATTGGTAGTATCCTTACTTAGTATTTTTATTGATATAAAATTATTGACGTGATGTGATCGTTATCATTGTTGGATATTATGGCTGATCCCGTTGTGTGCTTTGTTTTTAGGTTCTTAGGATATCGAGCTTGTAGCGATCGTGAAGAGATGAGCTTCCCGAAGGATACTGGCTATGACGTGTGCTTGTGAATCGAGTACTTTGACTAGTTGTTATGTTCTGCTACGAAAGTATTTTTAACTGTTTGTCATTTCCGCCGTGTGAGTATTTTTAAATGCCCTTTTGGTTTTTGGCGACTTAAGTTATTTTGGAAAATCGTTTTCTAAACTATTTTGTCGGTACGTGCAAGTGATGGCTTAACGTACACTTTTGAAACTATTGAGCTTTGGCGTTTTGGCCTTGTACTTTCAAATGAGATTTTACGACGTTGTTGACACATGGATTTTTATAAAGGCATTGCATATTTAAAAAAAAATGTTACCGTCATCGCCCCTTAGGCATACTTGAAATATTTGTAAAAATATCTTTTAGCCTTGTGGGTTCTGTCTTGGGGCCCACGGTGCTGTAATATTCCCGGATGCCTCTGGGGGTGTTACCGAGATGGCCCTGCTCATGCATAAATTCCGAAAGTTCATCAAAAAAACTGGAAAGGGCCCATACAGGCCCAAGCCATCTAACAGGTTGAGTTCTGAATTAGCTTCATCTGTAGATTCTAACCTGTGTTATAACTGCAGGAAAGCAGGACATTATGCGAATACGTGTCCTCATCCTAAAGTACAGAAGTTGCCCGAAGCCGAGCAACAAGATAAGGAGGAGAAAAAGCACATTTGGCGAAATAATATCAAGGCCCTGATCGGAGAATCAGAATCCTCGCCCGCATCAACCAAGGCCGAGGAGTGCCTTCAGACAATCACAGACAGTGACTCCGTCGATGATGAAATAAAGGATAAAGCATATGTGTACTTTATGGCCAAAGAAGAGAAGGATGATGAAGACAATGAAGATGAGATAAGCTCAATCTCAACTATTCCTATCAATGCATCACATAGTTTTGAAAATATGATGAATGAGTTTAGAACCATTCAGAAAGCCAATGAGATGCTCAAACAGGAAAACATACAACTCTCCATTTCAATCCTAGAGCTGAAAGATAAAAATTATTTGCTGAAGAATAATAATGAAAGCATGTCTTTAGACTGTGAAAACAGCAAAATTACTCAAGAAAAATTCATGGAAAGCCATCATCAATTTGCAGTAGAACTATTTGAGGTAAAAACTCATAATAATTGCAAGATAAATAATTATGCTTTGTTAGAAGCTAAGTTAAAAATTCTCGAGAAATGAGAAGGAGAACTCGAGACCATCCTTAAATCATTTGAAAAATCATCAAGAAGGATGGAAGACATTCTAAGCATTGAGCAGCACGCCCACGATAAACGTGGATTAGGATATGACTCGTTCTCCCACAAGGGAAAATCTAGTACGGTATTTGTCAAGGGAGTGGAACCCATTCCGGAACCCGAAGAAGCCCTAAGTCCCGTAAAGGTCACAGCTGCCCCATCTCGGACAACAAAGGTTGCGATTCTACCACCAAGTCCATATCATAAGCATCGAAAACTCTAGTCCCCTAGACCTGTAAGGCGCAATGCCAGCCATCAACAATATGCTCCCTGAGCTTACCAACAGCGTCAACAGCCAGCCAGAAAGAAGGATGTACTAAGTATCAAAGGTAAGCACCGCAGTACTATCAACAGTACAGTGCACCTAGGTATTGGGTACAGGAAGTCGGGTATCCATCCAGGAAGCAGGCTGCCACGCAGTTCCATCATCAACAGATCTGGTAATCCAGCTCGAAACCTAGAAGGCAAGCATTAAGGCCAAGAAAATGGTTCCTCCTCCGAGACGGCAACCGTACTGGAGCCAAAATACTAGATTTGACATGCATAATAATCAGGATTAAGCGACTGTGTCTGCCCCACATAAATATCGCAAAACAGGACCAAAAGTAACCTACGCAAAACAATTGCTGTCAGGTAAATTTGGGTACCTAAAAGGCAGTAACAACTATGGACCAATCTAAAGGGACCTAAAACTACTTAATCCTCTGATTACAGGAGAAGGACATCTGGTACTTCGATAGCGGATGTTCTTGCCACATGACAGGAGATATCAGCAAGCTGTCGGATTATATAGAAAGTTGCGGTCCAAATGTGCGATTCGGAGACAAATACAAAGGAAGAACATGAGGGAAAGGAACCCTGGTTGTAGGAAAGTTCAAAATCGCTGATATAGTTCAAAGTATAATCCATTTTATTTAATTAATAAAATACTCAATAGTTTTATCATCCATTTATTTCTTCGAATGAACACGTCAAATTGAGTTTTCTCACTTTCAGTTCATGTTCAAGTCATTTTGCATCTCATCGGTTCTGAACGCAAGTCTAATTTTAAGTTATTCTATAATATTTATAAAGTAGCTCAATTATATTATGATGTTTATTCTATATGCTCAAGTTGAGTTTATTTTAAAAATTCTTTATCAAGGTTCAGCAATTATATTATTATAAATTCTTTGTTCATTTTGTATACAAGTCCAGAAATATAGTAATATGACGTCCTTAGGTTATATTTTATTTCCAATTAAAGTCCAAATTGTATTACCTTATTTATTTTTATTATCTAGACCAAGTCTTAATTGGGCCTTTTATTATCACTTTTATTTATAGTCGTCACATGACTAGTTCAAGCCCATGATTTTTATTTAGAAATCAAAAATCTACTTTCCTAGTCCAATTGGGAGTTCTAAAATCCTAGGAGTATAATCCAGAAATATGGGATTCATCTCATAAATTAATAAACTGATTTTTCTAAGAAAATTCCTCCTTAACATCCATGACATTTTTTTTCGTCCAACTTGGTTTTCAATCTTTCTCCTCCCACTAGAAAGGTATTCCGCTTTAAAATTTGTTCCCTCCACTTAGAAATATATAAAAATTATAAAATTTCATTATGTTGTTCAACTTTGTGATGATGACATTCTCTAAAAGTTTCAAGTGTGTTGAGCATGTATTTTTTTTTTGTATTATTTTTATAGTACTTGAGTGCAGAATTTAAAAATTTATATATCTCGATTATAAAATTATAAATATATATTTACAGTTGTCCAAAAATTCTAATTTTTCTATATATATTTCATATATACATGCCATATGTTTTATTGTAAAATTTCCAAGAGATCCATCTTTAATTTTTTAAGTTATTAAGGTTTTCCTACCACTGGATAAAATTTTTAGTTCAATAAATCTGGTTTTAAAAATTCGAAATCCACAGTTATTCTTCTTAAAAAAAAACTTTGATACTTTAGTATGGCGATTCAACGAGTGTCTATGTGCTATAATGAAAATTTTGTTCCGGGAAATCCTTTCCTTAATGGTGTCTTACCTAATACTGGTTGTAGGGGGATAGAGTTATGGAAGGTTCTAGACTCTTCCAGAGGTAGTAGGATCCTGTTAGATGTCTTACCTTAACTAGGAATCCTATGTATGGAAGGACTCTCATTGTAATCCTTATATAAAGGCCCCTCTATTCATTGTTATCAATACAATTGATTTACTGTCTTTTACTTTCTCCTCAAACACGTTATCAGCACGTAGCTCGAACGAAAAAAAAAGAAGAAAAATCGGCCAGCAGACGCGCCCCGCCACCGCTGCCGCGCCATCGCCATCCTAGCCGCGCGCTGCCGGCCCACCACTGCCGCCCACTGCCGCCGCCAGCGCTGGCCGCCGCCGCTGCTGCCACCGCCGCTGCTGCCGCTAACCGCTTAGCCGCGCCGAGCACCGCCGCCGCTTCGCCGCCGCCCAACACTGCCGCTACCCGCCGCCGCTGCGCCACGCCACCGGACCATCGCTCGGCCGAAAAAGTCGCCGCGATCCAGCTCAATGAAGCCGCCGATCCGATCCGGCCGAACATCACCGGACGATCACGCCGCCGACCGGCCACCGCCGCCGGCCAACTCCAGCCCAGCTAAGTCCGACCCGGTTCTGAACCTCGGACCAAAACTCGAACATCAACTTATCTTCGGAAGCCGCCAAAATTGCGCCTCCGGTTTCACGTTGTCGCATCGAGTACCAACTGGTAGATCGAAGCACACCACAAATTCAGCACGTGCCTAATTTTATAATCGAGGTAATTATCTGACTTGTCTCTATTTCAATTCTCTCCTTTTGGGAATTTTTCTTTTGGGGACATGGGTTCTTGGGTTCTTTATCTCCCACGCTATTTTGCGGTGGATGAGACCGCGAGAGAAGTCGGTATCTCTACGTGTCGAAGAAAACTGTGTGACGGTCCTGGGGGAGTCACGAAATTGTTGAAAGTCGATACTTGTGGTTGTTTCATACACCACGTATCTGGATGCGATCTGATATCGCCGTTTTTTGTCGACTTTACTAAACAACAATTAAGGGAAGTAAATCGAGTAACGGTTATGTTACACGCTTTTAACAGCATCGATTGTGACCGTTTACATTGTCACTGAAAATCTAACAAGACTAACTTCCTCTTGTTTATATCTTGTAGATGGCACAAAGCTCTAATGTTCATCCGGAGTTCGACATCCTTGACCATGCTGGTAAGGAGTACCATAGGTGGGTCTCAGACGTTCGCTTGGCGTTCGTCCGTAAGAGATTTACCACCACCATCTTTCCCTCTAACGAGCCTACCGCTCAAGAACCGAGCGAGGAAACTAAGGCTAATGCACTGATGTACTTGCGTAGATATATACATCCGTTGTTGAAAAAGTGTGACATAAATTTGCAAACCCCCAAAGAACTATGGGATACACTCGAACAACGATTTAATAATGTGCATGATCAGCGCTTCCCCGAATTACAACTTCAGTGGGAGCAAATCCGATTTTTGGATTATGCGAATGTGGAGGCCTATAACTAAGCCATCCTCGATCTTCGTGCTGATCTTGGTTTTTGTGGTGTCAAAAAGTCTGATCAAGATTTGATCGAGAAGACTCTTAACACGTTTCCCGTGGGAGCAAGTGTGATTGCTCATCAGCTGCGTGTTGCCTATGAGGAAGGGAGAATCAAAAATTTTAGTGACCTTATCTCCCACCTCGCGAAAAAAAGAAAGGCACCATGAGATTATTCTCAATAGCAATGCCCGCCCAGCTGGTACGAAGCCGATTCCGGAAGTGAATCATGCTACCCACAGGAAGGCACCACGACAAAATAGAAAAGGCAACGCTAGTCAGTTTTTGCAAGCACCACGGGTGCATGACTCGAGCAAGCGAGGGAAAAGACGAGGTCGTCGTTCCAATGTGTGGAAGAGGCAAGGTGGCTCGGCCACAGGACCTAGTGGAACCCAACCACGTGGACCGCCTCCTGCCGCCGGGAATGAAACCACTCTAAAGGAAGGCCGGAATTGCTATACTTGCGGATCGAAGAAGTATACTTACCGCAATTGCAAGGCGGCAAAGAACATCCAAACTTACTACAAGCACTATAAACAGTACTTGACTCAAGAGTCAAATTACATGGAAGAAGATAATGAGAATACGGAGGTGAACCATACTGAGATCCCGACTGAGATCCCTCCTCTCACCATTGCGGACAAAGACCAACATATGGATATTTCCGACTTTGACTAGATCATTGTATTTTGACTAGTTTTACACTTTGGTTATGTCTTGTCTTGTTTCTAGTTTTCGAGAACTACTTTGGATTTTCTATGAATGTAATAAAGTTGGCCATGATGAATAAAATTCTTTTAATTGCTGTGATTGTGCAAAAACGAATTTTATTTTTCCCTTCGAAAGCATGTTTGGTTTATCACAAAATAATTGCTAGCAATGAATTGCTTGGTTAAATTGATACATTGGTGGATTTCATCAAAACTTTTGATCAAGACTAGGCGCATCCTCCTTGGTATTTGTTTATGCTTTGAAAGTTTAAACGGAATCAGTGGTTTTTAAACAGCCTTTTTGTGCATCGACATTCCTACTTTCTCTGCAAGTCTACCAAGTTGGAGTTACCGAAAGGATCATTAGTCGAGATATAAATCGAACACCAAGATGCGTTTTGAAGTATTTAAACGCTCCTATAGCCATATTACCATAGTATTGTATCAACAATAATGCCTTTGAAAAAGGCTTCAACCTTGCTCTATCACTCAACAATAGGAAAATACCAAAATAGCAACTTGAAACGAGCACTGAGATCTGAGTTTAATGATCCAGAAAGTGCAAAATTGACCGTTCGTCCATAGCCTTCTTAACGAAGAAGTTATTGCTGTTTTATTGAACAAAGGTCAAGCTGCGCGGAAATTATTTCCAGCGATTATGCTAACTTTGATCCTAACCAACTTGGTCGAATTTCCCCAAACTCGAAGTTAATGAGTTTTCGCTATGTCTTTCATCATAAGACTAATCGAGTTTCATGTCTTATTGTAGATGTCTCGTGGCGAAATTGAGTGCCTTGCTGATAGTAGAACAACACACACTATTCTTCGGAATAGGCAATTATTTAAGGATATTGTGCCATATATATCCTCAGTGACAACAATGATTGGTTCCTCCCAAGTAATTCAAGGGAGGGGACCTGCTCATTTCTTGCTACCTAATGGTACGCATATTAATGTCACAAATGCTCTCTATGCCCCAAGAGCAAACCGAACCTTGCTAAGTTTTAGGGACATCCGTGCCAACGGTTATCACCTTAATACACATTGTGAGAATGGAATAGAATTTTTGTGTGTTACTCTGGCAGAATGCGGAAGACGCCGCGTTCTCGAGAAACTTATGAGTCTAAGTAATGGTTTATACCAGACTACAATAAGGGTTATTGAATCCTATGCTGTGAGTCACGAACTGTGTGATTCCGAAGCATACCAACTATGGCATGACCGACTCGGTCACCCTGGACGCGACATGATGATTCGCATTTTGAAAAACTCACATGGTCATCCGTTTTTCAAGTCCAGAAAACGATTGGAAGCACCACTCGATATCGGCATTGATGTAAGTGAGCTTGATACCGTATCACCGGGACTAAAGATCGCACGCCCTGATAAGGTTGACGGTGCATCTCTCGTAAATCCCGAGGCTTCCGTGGCAATTTATAATGCCTATAAATCGTTTTGTAAAGCCTGTTCACTAGCAAAGTTGATACCCTCTCCGTCCTTTGCTAAAGACTCAACACAAAACATTCGCTTCTTACAAAGAATTCAAGAGGACATTTGTCGACCTATTCAGCCAGAGTGTGGACCATTCAGATACTTTATGGTTCTAGTTGATGCATCGACGCGATGGTCACACGTCGCTCTGCTATCCACGAGAAATGCTGCATTTGCTAAACTCCTAGCACAAATCATCAAGTTACGGGCTAACCACCCCGACTTTCCAATCTCGTCATTAAGATTGGACAATGCTGGTGACTTTACGTCAAAGTCTTTTGACAACTATTGCATGTCGATTGGGATTTAAGTTGAACATCGCATCCCCCATGTTCATTCGCAGAATGGCCTTGCCGAGGCTATGATTAAGCGGTTACACCTTATCGCCCGAGCATTGGTATTGCGCACCAACTTGCCGATTTCTGCCTGGGGTTATGCAATTTTGCATGCGGCTATACTTATTCGCTTTCGACCCACTGCCAATCAACCGTTTAGTGCGTACCATATGGTAACTGGATATGAGCTTGATATTTCACACTTACGTATTTTTGGTTGTGCAGTCTATGTGCCAATTACGCCTCCACAGCGTACTAAAATGGGTCCGCAGAGACGATTAGGTATATATGTTGGCTATGAATTGCCTAAAATTATCCGCTATTTGGAACCTTTGACAGGAGATACATTTCGCAAGATTTGCGTTGTCACTTTGATGAGACAAACTTCCCGTTGTTAGGGGGAGAGAGGAATCGAACGATTCCAGTTGAACGCCAGGAAGTTGTCTGGTGTGCTCCCTCCTTGCCTCATCAAGATCCCCGCACAGCTCAATCCGAGCTAGAAGTGCAATATATTCTCAGTCTTCAGAAAGTTGTGGATTCGATGCCCGACAGCTTTACTGATACTGCGAAAGTGACAAGATCTACCATTCCCGCTGCGAATGTTCCTGCAAGGTTAGAAGTCCCAGTTATAGGGCAAGGTTCAGCCGCCCAAAGGAATGATGCCCCCGACGTCAACCTTAGTGGTGGGACGGCTGATTCGGCTGCTCTTATCCCTGCTCGAAAGAGGGGGAGGTCAGTGGGTAGAAAGGATACCGAACCTCGAAAGAGAAGAGGAACGGAGGCACAAAATCCTCTCATCATCGACACAGTGACTCCGTCACACGAGATTATCTCTGACTACAGATATGTCCTCGAATCAACATGGAACAATCGACGGACGCGTCGGAAACTTTGTTGATGTCAGAAAATAAAGAAATCTCGATGCAATGTACAAGTGAATACGTACTATTGGACAGGTCATCCACACTAGTCGATGATGCTTTTGCCTACTCTGTCGCTCAAGAAATTTTTGAAGACGATGACGCTGAGCCACACTCGGTTGCTGAATGTCAACAACCGCCTACGTGAATACTTGATTGGGAAGGGATACGAGAACAGTGACATCTGTCCATACATTTTTGTGAAAAGAACAGATACAGGATTCGTGATTGTAGCCGTCTATGTAGATGACATGAATGTTATCGGTACTATAGATGAGGTCAATGAAACGGCCCGCTACCTTAAATCCAAATTCAAGACGAAAGATCTGGGGAGGACTCGATTCTGCTTGGGCTTAGAGCTAGAACATCGAGATGATGGCATACTCATTCATCAGTCTGCCTATGTCCACAAAATGCTCAGGTGATTTAGTATGGACAAGGCACATCCTCTTGCTACTCACATGATTGGTCGAAGTCTGGAAATGAACAAGGATCCGTTTCGTCCCAAAGAGGAGGTTGAAGAGGTCCTTGGAGCAGAAACACCGTACCTTAGCGCAATCGGTGCGTTGCTGTATCTGGCTCAATGTACTCGTCCAGACATCGCATTCTCTGTGAATCTGTTAGCGAAATTTAGCTCCGCTCCCACGATAAGGCATTGGAATGGAGTAAAACACATCTTTCGATACTTGAAAGGCTCCAGTGACCTTGGATTGTTCTTTCCCTACGCAAGAGAGAGCGATATTCCGAAAGGAACTGTTGAGGTTAAGACGATGCATACCGACCATCGATCTTCCTATGATATTGCAGCTGAGCATAGTAGCTTGACTACCAGAAGTGCTAATGCGAGCAAGCTTACCCCTTATGCAGAGAATCCTGACGACACGTTAGTTGGATTTGCTGATGCCGGTTATCTCTCTGACCCGCATAAAGGACGTTCCCAAACTGGTTATGTGTTCACCA
The DNA here is from genome assembly GCA_033398695.1 of Orobanche coerulescens. Lineage (NCBI taxonomy): Eukaryota > Viridiplantae > Streptophyta > Magnoliopsida > Lamiales > Orobanchaceae > Orobanche > Orobanche coerulescens. The sequence continues at coordinate 116,596,528 of CM065802.1, read as the reverse complement.
TTGGGAATACGGCAATATCTTGGCGATCAACCAAGCAGACCCTGGTTGCTACTTCCTCGAACCATGCAGAGATAATTGCATTGCACGAATCCGTAAGGGAGTGTATTTGGCTCCGGTCAGTCATAGACTATATATGAGGAACGTGTGGATTAGATCCCACTACAGCAACCCCTACTTGCATCTTTGAGGACAATGCGGCATGCATTGAGCAGATGAAGTTAGGTTTCATAAAGGGTGACAATACGAAGCATATTGCGCCGAAGTTCTTTTATAATCAGCAACAGTATAAATTGCTGAATATCGAAGTGAAACAATTGAGTTCCGATGAGAATATCGCAGACTTGTTCACTAAGTCTCTGCCGAAATCTATATTTGAGAAACATGTGAGAAGCATCGGCATATGTCGATTATCCGAGCTCAACTAATGATAGCTCAACGGAATAAGCTGTCATGTATACCTCAGGGGGAGTATACTTCACATGATTCTGTCATTTGTAGTTGGTGCATTGTGCTCTTTTTCCCCACCAAGTCTTTGTTTTTCCCACGGGGTTTTATTTGACTTGGAAAGATTTTTTTACCGAGGCAACACCTTATGCACCATGTTAGCATTAGTGTTCGACACAGGGGGAGTGTTCCGGGAAATCCTTTCCTTAATGGTGTCTTACCTAATACTGGTTGTAGGGGGATAGAGTTATGGAAGGTTCTAGACTCTTCCAGAGGTAGTAGAATCCTGTTAGATGTCTTACCTTAACTAGGATTCCTATGTATGGAAGGACTCTCATTGTAATGCCTATATAAAGGTTCCTCTATTCATTGTTATCAATACAATTGATTTGCGGTCTTTTACTTTCTCCTCAAACAAACTTAAAAATTTTATTTCTTATGGTTCCTAAAATAAAATTATTTATTCATTATTGCGCAGTGAGCCAATACCTGTAAATTCACTATTTTCTTCAAATTATATAATTCTTAATTTAAGTTTTGGTAAAGACTTTAGAAAATTTAATATATCGGAGAGAGAGAGAGAGAGAGAGAGATGACCAATATAGATTCATGCATGAATAAGTGAAAAGGTGAGTCAGGCTTAGTAACATTCAATTGCATTCTACGGTCATTCATGAACATCAACATTTCAAGCTTGTTCACTCCATAATCAGGTGGGAATAATTTCTTTTTCAAACTGATTTATAAAATCTACGCTTGTCCATGATAAATAGTATTATGTGATTTATTAATGTCTCAATACAACAGTCCATAAGCAACAAGCTACACTTTAGCCTCGTTGTAATATGATTTATTAATGTGATTTATTAATGTCTCAATACAACAATTATTTATAGTGTTGTAATGCTTCATTGATGATTCAAATGATATATAATGTTGTAATATGTGATTTATTGATGTCTCAATTGAACATTTCATAGGCAACAACTATCAGTTTAGCCAGGGTCGGTCCAATAGTTTCGGATGCCCTGAGCGAAGGGCTAAAAATATGCCCCTTAATTTAAGAAACTAATAACACAATTTTTTGAAGGGGTTTGAAACCTTGTCAAGCTAGGCGGCTCATCCACACGCCGATTATTATTAAAAAGAAAAGTTACAATGTCATAAACCAAAATCCCGAAAAACAAAACAAACATAATATCACCTAAAACGATGTCTTTTTGCATTCTGTGAAGCAAAATCTTCAATTAATCTCTCATAGTCAACATTCGCTAAAAACTTACTTTCGATGCTCAAAATTCCTAACCCGTTAAGCCTCTCTTGACTCATGGTAGTCCGCAAATATGACTTCAATAGCTTTAATTTTGAAAAACTTCGTTCGGCAGATGCTACCGTGACTGGTATGGTTAACAAAATCTTGTAGGCAAGCAACATGTGTGGGAACATATCCACCTTCCTTACAAACTCCATAACTTGAATAGACGTCCAAGGTTTTTCTTCCTCGTATGCTTCAGATGGTATCATGCCCTGCAAAATTTATAACTCCGTAAAGAGATACTTCCCATCAATGTCAACATCGTCACCATGTGTCAAAGCAACCTCAAGATTCAAACAACATTTCTTTAATTCATCATCTTTCAATTTGACCAACTGTGACGCATCAAACAAGAACCCAAATATAGACTCAAAATGTTTCATCTGTTCAAATCTACTTCTTAACTGAGAAAGTGCCATATCTACTAAAACTAGAAAGTAATCGGTCCTAAATGATTCTTGTGCATTGTTGTTCTCTTTCACTATTTGGGATCTCATCAAAATATTTTTTTCTACAAGCATAACGTTTTAGAGGAAATTCGGGTTCAACTCCAATATTTTCTGCAATTTCTTTAGCTTCAATAATAGCTAAGTCAAATCCATTGTCCCTATATTTTTTAAAATAAACAACCAATCCTTCCAAGTTTTTTACCGCAACATCTAGAAGCATATCTTTTGATTGTAATTTTTTACTAACCAAGTTGATTCGATATAAAATTTCATGCCAAATGACCAAACTTAAAACAAATTCAAAACTTGAAAGTTCAACATTTATCAAAGATTCAGCATCTCTACACACTTTTCCGTCTTCACATACGTTGGCTAATTTTATTAAGGCATCTTTTATTTGGCCAAGTTGAGATTTTATTACTCTGACACTTTCAACATGACTTTCCCAACGAGTAGCACATAAAAACTTTAAAGTCAAATCATCAATATATTCAAGTAAAACTCTCCACCGTTTTGTAGAATTAGAGAATACAGTATAAATCGTTTGACATGTACCAAAAAAAGTTTTTGCTTTGTGACAAGAGTTTGCCATATCACACAAAACTAAATTAAGACAGTGGCATCCACATGGCATGTAAAAAGCTCTAGGATTTATATCAAGTAATCTTCTTTGAATACCTTGATGCTTTCCTTTCATATTAGCTCCATTATCATAACCCTGTCCCCATACGTAATCAATATCCAAATTAAGAGATTTCAAAACCTCTTGTAGCACATCAAAGAGACCTTTACCAGATGTATCTTCTACAACCAAAAACTCTAAAAAAAACTCTTCTACTTTAATAGGAACACTCAAGACATCAACACATCTTACAATCAAAGTCATTTGTTCTTTATGACTTGCATCAGGAGTACAATCAAGAATGACAGAAAAATATTTTGCCTCTTTGATTTTTGAAATAATTGCACATTTTACATTGGATACCAACATTTCAATCAACTCATTTTGAATTTTATGACTAAGATAATGATGATGAGTTTCTTTTTCTTTAATCATATGAAAATGGTGTTGCATGACGGGATCAAACTCAGCAATCATTTGAAGAACACCTAAAAAGTTACCATTTGACTCTTTGTAAAGCTTTTCATTTGTTCCACGAAAAGCCAAATTATATTGTGCCAAACATTTCACAACAGCAATTATGCGTTTCGGAACTTGTTTCCAATGAACGGTGTTTTTCTTGATTAACTCTTGCAAGTCCTTATCAATCGTTTGGTTCATGTCTAACCTCATTTTCAACTCAGACCATGCTCTCAAGTTAATCCAATGTTCAGAACTATTTTCATATAATGATAATGCATAACTAAGATGTTTCCAATCATTAAGTCCCTCACTTGCTAATTGACTTTTTGATCTAGCAACTTTGAACAATTTGCAACAAAAACAAAAAACTTTATCCAAATCTTTGAAATAAACCAACCATTTTCGATCATAGGATTCACCATTTCGTAGCTTACGAATGTAATGAGTACAAGAAAAATGTCTATTTTGTTCATCTTTTAGAAAAACAACATTTGGATCTCTAATAGGCCCCTTTTCTTTAAGCAAATCTTTCATGTTTGAACTCATACCATCCCAAACACTCAGCTCAAAAATATTCAAATCTATTTTATCGAGGCTCATTAAAGTCATTAGAGTTAGGAATACGAACAACTTCTTCATCAATAAGATTTTCCACAAAATCATTAAAATTGGGATCACCAACAAGTTCTTCATCAACAAGATTTTCCACATTGTCATTAGGATCACCAATAAGTTCTTCGTCAACACGATTTTTCATATTGTCATTAGGATTTTCAATGGGTTTTTCTTGTCTAACAAAAAATCTATTTAATGATCCATGTAAAAATTGAGAAATTTCTTGTTGTTTTTTCTTTCTTTTTCGATTTTGAGCTCCGGATGGTTGTGATCTAGAAAATATTTTTCAACAAGTAATCAAACAACTAAGCAAAAATACCAAATAATACCAAGCAAATAAGAAAATAATACCAAGTAATGCCAAGTAAATTAGCAAATAATACCAAGAAATAAAATAAAAAATTTAATTGAAAGGAAAAAAATGGAAAGACAACACCTGGAGTCCTGGGGATTGGCCTGGCAGTGGCCGATTGGGGAAGATGAAACGGGCGAGAGCGAACCGCCCGGGCTATGAAGATGAATAAACCTGGGGCGAGCGACCTACACAAACCCTCAAATTAAAAAAAAAGAATGGGGACAGTGGAGCGACCGAGAGGGAGAGCAGGAGAGGAGAGGAGGGTTTTTAGGGTGGTGTCTGTGTGGTGTCGGTTGTGACTGTGAGAGTGAGAGAGAGTCAGAGAGAGAGAGGAGCGACCGAGAGAGGGTTTTGAAAAAAAAAAACAAGTATACTACTACTAGGTGGGCTGCTGGCCAGTGATGCCCCTTGGGATGTTGCTGCCCTGGGCGGAGGCCCATTTGGCCCAGCACAAGGGCCGGACCTGAGTTTAGCCCCCGTGCTAAAATTATTTACAGTGTATTGCAGTTATTCGTTACCGATTTACATGGTATGTATTTAGCATTAACAAATAAATCCTCATTGAGTGAGTTAAAACCCGAAAATTATTTTTCACATATTAAGGAGCTTGGGCATGGCACGAGGTGGTGGATGCGAATGCTACAATTATATTTAAGTCTAAGGTTTATTTACTGTTGTTGCAACTTCAAGTGTTATAGTTGGTAGTTTGATTATTTAAAGTCTTTAAGTTAAACAAAATTTATAGTGTGAATCAATTTTTTAATACCAAATCGTAAAATTGACAAGTTTTATATCTCCATTCATAAGAGTATAAGTTTTTAGTGCCATTTTGATTAAAAAGACTAAAATGTCCTTCCAAAAGTTGTAATGTTGACTTTCTCTCTTTTTTTTATTTTATTTAATTTAAAATATTTTTTTCTTTTTCTTTTTTATTTTCCTCATCTGCTCAAAGTCGATCGATATTAATATCCAACAATCAAAATGTAACTACAACCTATACATCAAAATAATACAACCATTTTTGTCAAAGGGTCTCTCAAAAATCTTATAAAAATCACAAGATTATTCGAAAAGAAAAGTTAACGTTCAAATAAGACTTCATTTGTTGTGCTTTTGGGTTCATAAAGAAGGTACGCATCAAAATTTTACCGCTGGAATTTTTTTTCGACAAGTTCTTCCGGACACGATGGTTGTACACGATGGCAAGCCACTGTGTGCAACGGTCGTGTCCAACGGCCTTGACATCATGCGCACAACTAATGTGTCCACGATCGTTTAACATGATCGTCTACAATCGTGTGCAGCGATCGTTTTCATGGCCAAAAACTTGCACACGATCGCTACACATGGTATCATACGACTGTGTGCATCGGTCGTGTCCAAGACAGACCGTTTTAGAATATTATTCGCTCGGTTTTCTGAATATTTATTCATCTTTTTGAAATCAGATGTCGTGGCAGTGTATTTTGATACATCACGGTGGTCATTTGGAGCGATAGATATATATAGATGGGACTCCTTTTTATCTACACCGACACGAGCAAAGTTAGTCGTGCAAACCTCGTGGGGGTAATCAGAGAGGGTTTGGGTGGTCCAAATGAGTCCGATTACAAATTATGGTACTTGACACACATGGCCAAGGGAAACAAAGTAAAAGTCCTATTACGAGGCGATACCGAGATACTTCGATTACTAGTAGAATACAAAGAGGATCCTGAGGTCTATGTTGAGAACAACAGCTCCTCCACTCTCGAAGTTAATATGGGATGTAGCAGCTCGATAGTAGAGACCGACAACATAAATTATGACATGCCTTCCAAAGATTATCAATACGAGGAAGATGAGGAAGACGAGGAAGATGAGGAAGGTGAGGAGGTGCATACATTCGAAGATGAAGATTGTTGTAAAAACTTGCTTGAGTCACTATCTGTGGAGTTTCTTGCTTGGGTTCGCCAACCTGCCCAAATGGATAGGATTATGAGTCATCAGAACTTCTCATCCGACCATCAATCTACGAGCGAGTATGAGCATGAACGTTCAATGCTTAATTGGATCATTCTATTTCTAGACCCCGATAGTGCCGGGACTTTAGGTTGGGTCGAGCAGCCTGCACCTATCACCGGTCATCTAGAGGTGGGGTCCACCTTTCGGTCCAAGACAGAGTTGAGGATAACTGTAGGAATGTATCATTTTGAAAATATATTACAGTGTATAACTGATCGTTCCGCCGATAAACGTATAGTTTTTGTCTGTAAGAGTGGGAGAAACAATTGTCAGTTTAGGTTGTGCGCCATTGAGGGTGAAACCATTTGGAGAATTACTAATGTTGGCACTAAGTATACAGAATACAGCTTGGAAAAGTGTTAGTACAACAAGTTGTACGATTTTGAATGGTAAAATGGTAAAGTAATAGGTTTAGAATAGCAGCTTGAACACGATGATCTTTAGCTGATGATGTGTTGTTCTTGTTGGCTGAGTATATTTCTTCTCTTCAGATATAGATAGATACTTGAATAAATATACTTGCTCTTGTAAGCTTTGATTTGACGATAATGAATATTCAGTCGTTCGATCATAGTTGAGATTCTTCAGCATATGATCAGTGTTGTGCAATGTCCTATTGTATGGACTATTTATAACCTTAGAATAGATCTGTTATAAATATGTCCGTTGGCTGGTTAGTGACCAAAAGGTCCATTCTGATTGGTTGATTGACTTTCAAGATACACAATCCGGACTTTGCTCCTTGTCTGAAGATCCTTGTCGGTTGGTATTTTAATACTTTAGTCAGTATTCAAATACTTCTTTCAAACGGCGTTCTGACTTTAGCATATAAAGTAGATTCCACCACAACGGTCTTCAGTTATGTTGGATAAGTGTTTATTATCCTAACACTTTCAGCCTGTATGTTGTGTCCAGCACAATACGTCTTATTGCAGTTAGCTGTAGAATTCAACGTTGTAGGCTATCTCCCATGATGTATAGAAGTATGTTGTACGAAGATTCAAGACAGCTTCCATACTTGGTGGTATATCGAGTCCTTCGCTGTATGATGACTAGAGTTTCAAACAGCTTGTTGTATGTTGGCTAGATAACTTACTGTATGTTGGCACTTATCAAAACAAGGTACATGATTGTTTATCCCAACAATTTCCCCCTTTTTAATAATGCCAAAACCTCTTAAAGATAACATCTTGATCCTGAGAGGCTGACTTCTTGATCTTCTGTCGAATGATCTGGTTTTTAGCACTTAGTCTAAAAATGTGAACTGCTCGCAGGAAAGTTCTAAGAATTCGTAAACATCTACATGGATGTATATTACAACTTAAACTTATGATTGGCGCGCAGGCACAATCTTACAGTATGATCTAGGTTGAATACAACTTAACCTATGAACTGTTCGCAGACAAGTTCTTACAGCTTAATACTATACAAGTTTTATAATTGAAGTTTACAGCAAATATTGAGTTCGTAATCGAAACAGTAAAAACAGTAAGTAGATTACGAGTTGTAATCTTTCAAAAGAATTGAATTTAATTGATGTAGAACCAGAAAATTACAATTTGCAGATAAAGAGAAATACAGGGACTGCTTGCTGTAGAGATGAAACAAGAATAAGAAAAAGAGAGCCTCCAAGCTACTTCCTGTAATGCGCGTGCCTCCAAGGTATTGAGTCAGGATCGTTATCGGTTCCTCTCCACCAGTGATCTAATGAATCCTTGCCTCGATCTAGATAGATCGCTCTTCCTTCAGCCGATTGGTCGAAGGTAAGTATCCAATCTTCAGGGTGAGTAAGCCGATCTTTCTTCCGGTGCCTTGATTTCATGGAGATTTGCAATAGGGGCAGTCCTCTCTCCAACATACTTGAAAATTCATCTGCAGCCTCTGCCAATGTCTTGCATTTGTTGAAGATGGCGGACTCTCTGATGAGCTTGACGAAATACCTCAGCAGTTCGTTCTTCCTCCATTGATCACTTCATCGGCCGTGGGCTGACGGTTGGCAGGAAAACGAATCTCCGATGGCTTCTGCACATTATTCTTCCATAGAAATCTGGGGTTGTGGAACTCTGGGCGAGAACCAATTACCATGTAACCTTGTGCAGGCGAACTCAATGAGTTTATTGTAGCAGCGACGCTTTCCTCTAATGCAGCGTTGAATTCCCTTTCTCTTTCCATACCTAGTTGTGTGATTTTTGGGGGTTTTCTTCGTGATTCGTTCATTTTGTCCGTTATTGACGAATTGTTCATGGTAATCCCGTTGTATTGGTGATGATCTTCGGATTTTGTAACTTGTTTAACGATTTTTATCACCTGGGACATGACTTCCAATTTTCCCGAAAAAACCCTCGGATCCTTGTTGTTTTTCGGGTTGTTTCGGATTCCGTTTAGCGTTATTGATTCGTGATGATATTATTTTCATAGTTTTCATGGATCTGTCGAGTTCTTGTTCGTTCTTGGAAGTTCGAAGGCTACCCAACAGTGTCCGTTCGTTGTTTCATCACTCGTGGTATCGAGGCAAGTCTCTTGCCCATACATTTCGTGTTTCGTAGATGTATTCGTTGGTATTGTAACCAAATTAGAATTTGAATGTTTTAATGGACTTTTAAAAGGATCGGTATGTTCTTAATAATTGTTGTCTTTCAAAAGATAACTTGTATGCTTCGTGGATTGATGTGCTTACGGAATATGTGCGTTAGTTTCGTATGTTGGAAGATGTTGAACATATTTGGTGAATTTAGTAGATCGTAATTATTTATCGAGGATTGTGTATTGATATGTGAAATTGTTCGGTGAATATGTGACGTTGTGTGATATTAGTTGTTTCTCCTTCGTAAGAAGGTTGTGGCGCTTGGTGTCATTTGGTATTGGTATTTTTTTGTTGTTGTGTGACATTCGTGTGGATATATGTCGACTAAAGTGGCCGTTCTAGCGAAGTACCTAGCATTTGTTTGCATATTATAGTATTCGAATTATGGCTTCCCATGGTATTGTGGATGTTTATGTGTGTTCACTTAGGGACGGTCTGACGGGGCCTCTAGGGATACGTATTGCCGTGAGTGTGCGTATCGCGAACTAGGGTTAACCACCCAGATATGTCCGACGGGGCTCTGTGGGGTGCGACGGCCGTGAGTCTCGTACCAACGGTTAACTTTGAAATGTTTTGTTGGAGAACTATGATTTTTGGCGCATATTTCGTCTGATTAGAATGGTAGTCCAAATGGTATCGTACTTGGCTGGAATGACACCAGTAAATGTTTTGTGTGAGATTTGTCTCTTGGCTGCGATGATTTGATATGAGTACGTGAGTCCTGTGGTTGCTCTGTGCATTGTAACTCTGTGGTGTGTCGAGTTCGACCGTATGGTCAAGTTGCAAAGTTGTGCTCTTTGATGTCGTTCTGTGAGACTGTTGTCATGGTAATGTTTGACACGGTGTGGTTTCCGTCGGGTTATTCTTGCGAGTATGTGATGTGGATGATTTGGGTCGTGGACCCCATGTTTGTGATTGGAATGTTATGGTTGGGTCGCGGACCCCGTATTTTGTAATCGGAATCGTATTTTGAAAGAAATGATTTTTGGGCTGTGTCCCTAGGTGTTTCGAAAGGCTTGAGAATTCTTAAACCCAAACGTTTCCAAAACTCCCGAGATCGTAAAATGTTTTGTAAGATGTAAAATGGTTTTATTCCTATCCTTCATAATTCAAACGGTTTTAATCAAGTGAATTAATCTCGGGAAGTATATTCACGATTTATATGTTCTTGGAGTATGATATGTATGGCTTGTCTTTGTATTTTTACTTGCACTAGCAAACCAGTGGAGTTTTGCTAACCCCCGAGTATTCGGGGGGTGGATGTCTGTTTTGCGTCCAGGTATTTGCAGGTTGCTGGGGAATGATTCGCAGGATCGTTAAGGATGATGGAAGACGGCGATACTAATCATACGGAGACCGGTGTTGAGTATTTGCCGATGTCTTTGTCCTTCCATTGTGTTTACCATTCCCGTTTTATGGGAATGTTGATTTATGTTAACCCCTGCGTGGGTATGAGGTGCGAGAAAGAGTAATGTATGGTTGATGTGTAAGTTATGGTAAAAGACTAAATCGGTTTAATGGTTCGTTAATTACCCATGTTGGTATGTTTCGTGTTGTAGTGTTTCTGTATTTAGCTTGGTAGAACCTCACAGAGGGGGTCTGCAGCGCGGTAATATTCCCGAATGGTTTGGGGGTGTTACAGTATGAAACCCTGTCCTTGTACCTTACTAATAATAGATTCGAGAAAGGTGCTGTGGACAAGACTCTATTAAAGATACAGGAAGGTGACGACCTATTGATGGTTCAAATAAACATAGATGATATTATATTTGGTTCCACTAACCTTTCTTTGTGTGAAACGTTCACCCATCTCATGCGAAGTAAATTTGAAATGAGTATGATGGGGGAACTTAGTTATTTCCTAGGATTGCACGTAAAGCAGTTGCCTACATGAATCTTTATCAACCAAGAGAAGTACAACAAGGATCTACTCAACATGTTTGGAATGAATAAGTCCAAATCCTCGTCAATCCCCATGCACACTTCCGTGCAAATTAGTGCTGATGAAGCTGGAAAGCCGGTTGATCAATCAGTCTACAGGAAGCTAATAGGCTCACTCCTATACCTAACAGCTAGCAGCCCCGATATCCAGTTTGCTATAGGAGTGTGTGCTCGGTATCAAGTAGCACCTAAAGAATCACACTTCACAGCAACTAAAGAAACATTCGATGCAGGACTATGGTATCCTAAAAAAGGCAGATTCGATTTGGTTGGCTAGAGCGACTCCGATATCGGAGACTGCAAGCTATATAGGAAGAGTACAAGCGGTACTTGTCACTTTATTGGACCTAGACTTGTGTCCTGGTTCAGTAAGAAACAATTGGCAAACTCGCTTTCCACAGCTAAATCAGAATACTATGTTGCTGGTAGTTACTGCATGCAGATCCTTTGGATGCAACAGCAGCTGTCAGACTATGGAATCATTGCCAAGGAAACACCAATTATGTGCGACAGCACGAGTGCAATTGCATTAACACACAATCCTATATTGCACTCGCGTACTGAACATATTAATATGAAACATCCTTTCATTCGGAATCATGTTGATAATAAGGATGTTCTGCTCGAGAAAGTTCATACAGATATTCAGTTACCCGACATCTTTACCAAGCCTCTCAGCACAGCCAGATTCTGTATGCTTTGACAAGAATTGGGAATGCTATAGCTCGACTCCCTGTAAGTTTTTATGCTTTTACTCATCAATTGAGTGGGAATGTTGTAAGACCCAAGAATACAGTATCCACCATTAATTAACTATACACTCAGACAGTCAGACAGCACTGTATGACTAAGAAGACATGAAATCTTCCTATAGCTGGCGTGTGCATTAATTAAGGGGGAATACAGTACGACCCATGAATACAGTATTAATTCAAATATTGCTGTAAGAATTGAATCCCCTATGTATCTTTTAAGGGGGAATGTTGTATTTTCGCGGATACAGTACATACTATGGGACATCAATTAATATTAATATTCTATTCATTTTAAAACAGTTTTAAGTCCACGTGCCCTGTTTTAAAATTCAAACGAATTTGCATTTAATGCTTTACACGACATCTGAACTTCTTTATCTCAAATACCGCGATTGTTAATTATTTCAAACCGCCATTTCGTGCAATAGGGGACGTCGAATCATCAGAAATGGGACCGGTTATTATTTCAAAATTGAATGGATAAGATGTACTAGTTACGCTCGATTCATCCTGTTCGTTCATTTAAAAGACGGTTCCCATCCCTTAAATCTGATCGTTCACTATTTGTAAACCCTAATCTTCCCTGCACACTATAAAAGGACTGTCACATGCTGCCTTCGACTCTTTACGCTTTCTGCAAATTAAACGAGTTTTTGAGCAAACAGCCTACATAATTTTCTGCACTTTACTTCATTCTTTCTCTGTGTTCTTCACTCACCATTTTCTTCAGAAATCAAATTGCATCTTCACATACATCATCTCAATCCCTCAAGAAGAGAGACTCCATAATTGACGGGCGAATCTTCGATAGAACCGCCGTGCTTGAACGTGTTCGCGTCGAAACCGGGGATGTTGACGCCATGGAAATCATCGTTTCCAGAATCCAACAACAAGGCCTCTACTGCCTTGGAAGTCATTCTGCTGAGCTCTATGATGAACGTATCATCGAAGAATTTTATCTCGACGCTTCTGTTCGATTCTTCTCTCTAAAAAGAGGAGGAGACGTTTCTGATATTTCTACAACCATCCGCAGAGTTCCAATCTGCGTTGATCGGGAACTCCTACAGAATCTGTACAGGCTGTCATCTGATGGCCTGACCATGGAAGAACTTGAGACCTTTGGGTCCCAAGAAATCCTCACCGCTTATTGGGGATTGTTTACTGGCGATGCTTCGGACAAGAACGTCCATGCATCTTGCCATAAAAAGAGGTTTTGCTTACCCTTTGTTTACTTACACGATTTTTGTTGTCGTGTTGTTGAAAACAGAACCGATGCATTCGAGATGTGCACCAAACCTATGGTTCAGAATGATGGTCGCCATCATGTCTGGTGAAAAAGTTAACTGGTGCCAAATTGTCCTGAAGAGGCTACAAGAAGAGGCGTCCAAGCCTGTCTCTCAGAAGAAGTCATTCGACCTCACCCTCAACAACATCCGCAGCAAATGCGGTGTGCCGCAATCGAAAGGAGCCAAGAAGATTGGCCACGGGAAATATATCAGAGGAAGCAAGCCCTCCGCATACAACAAAGACGGACTCATTTCGTCAAGGCCCTTTGCCCAGTATCTGCCCCTTTCTGATGATCCCAGGGACACCACTCTGAAGTTCGGGAGTGAGGAGAAATCCAAGAAGAGAAAGAGATCATCTCCCAGCAAAACTCCTCTTGCTGTCGAGAAGCCGAAAAGGAAGCTAAGGAAGATTTCCAAAGCTAAGGCTGCAGAGATTACAGCGATCTATGTGGATGCCCCATCATCGGCGCAACCCGTTGTATCACACCCCCAGGGCGTAACCCCTGCGGAAGAAGTGATTGCTGCACACACTGTAGATCCTGAGCCATTGACGGCTATGACGGATGATCAGTTACCAGCCAAACTGGAGGGTACAGCCGAATCGGTTGCCCTTTCGGAGTCGAGAGTCGCATCTCCTATACAGGGACCCACACCTATACAGGATCCATCTCCCATCAGGGTCCCAACCCCTGTTCGGGATCCATTTCCAAAACAGGCTTCCGTACCTGTCGAGGAACCTATGCATACAGTATCCCCACGTACTGTACGCAGTCCCTCCCCCACCGTTCTTACTAATGAAACCTTGCTTCAATTGCAGATCGAGCAAGCTTTCGAACGATTTATCTACTGGAAGTCGTACATGGTCGCACCTTACGACATCCTGTACAACTGGAGTGACTGGAAAGAAGAAGAGATCTTTATTATGGAGGTCACCGACACTGACAATATCCATCTCCTCATTCAATGAGAAAACCGCTTTTGCCACGAGCTCATCTCAAATTTCTATCTGGCAAAAAAAAAAACGATTGAAGGGAAAACCTAAGTCCAGTGACACTGCTCCCAACAGCCCTAAATCAGATCACGACTCAGACAACGCCTCTGCCTTTCAGGCATGTCTGAGAATGAGTCGCGAGGAAGCTTACGAACAGGAACAATCCAGAAGGCAAGACCAACAGGGTCAGGGGACCTCGGAAAGACATTAGTCCCCTCCCCAACAGCAACAAGAAGAAGCTGCGAAGGACAACGTACAGGAGGAATCAGTCCCTCCCGTACAACACGAAGCTTCACAACAGGAAGATCCACAAAAAGAAGTAGCTTGCGCCATCCCGCATGAGGAATCAGTCCCTCTGCCGGATCAGGCGGAAGCTGAGAGACAGCAGGAGGAATCAGTCCCTCTTGTACGCATGTCTACAGAAATCCAACAGGAACCGGAGGAATCAGTCCCTCTGTGCCTGAGACTGATAATGCTACCCATCCAACCGCCGAGCCCACGCCTGATGCCCCCGCATCACCTATCTCTAGTGCTTCTGATGATTCATTCTCACCTGATGACAGACCACATCCTCATGTGGTCTTGCGTCAACTTAATAGAGGAGAGGAGAAATTAGCACATGGCTCACCCCGTACAGAGGCCCGAATCAAGCAACTGCAAGCGCTTGGCTGCTAAACTATGTTCATACAGGATGCCGTAAAGGTACTGTATGATGTTGGCAAGGAGCTCGACTGAATGCGAGAGACTGCCATCGATGAGATGACTGGCCTAAAGAGAGAAGTCTCAAAAGTTTAAGAAGCATTCCGCATCGTGTCTAGTGTATTACGACAGGCACTTGCTCACCTTTAACAATGCCAGGAGCATATTCTCAAAGAAGAACAGGCAAAGCTCTGCATTTCCGAAGTAAAGCTGTCGCTGCCCTACAGGAGACTGACTCCAGACTAACAGGACATGACCGAAAGATGGATAACATGTCTGTGGTGCTTAGTTCCCTGGTGGCCAAAATCTCGAGTACAGAGACCAAACAGGAAAACGCAATCAAGTTCCTGGAATGCATTGATGCAAAGGTCTCCTTTCTTGATGATGCCAAAAAGGGGGAAGAGTCCAGAGAGGCTAGAAATTACCTTGATTCGACAAAGAACAAGGATTCGGCGATGGGATAATCGAAAAGGGTCTTCCAAAATGCCTTGGAATTGGTCGGAACCGGCCAAGGACTCTGTGCTCATCTTCTCCCGTCTCCAGCCGCCAAAAGGATGAAGAAATGGGTAAAAAATGAGGTCTGGCCGAAGCCCAGGCCTATATATGCCGACAGCATTATGGCCGTAACCGGCAGGGCCTTACGGCTGTAACTCAGTCAACGCCTATAGCGTACATAGCGGACAACTCCTAGCATACGCAACGAACACTGCTTACGGCCATACTCGGCATGGCCTTACGGACGTAACCGAACTCCCAGGGGCCACTGACTGAAATCTGTCGAGTCACTACAGCCGCAACCGACCAGCGCTTAGCGGCCATAATAAAGCCTTACGGCCGTAACCTGATGGACTTTACGGCCGTAACCGAGTCCTCCCAGGCCAGGGTGTGCGGACGCCTTACGGATGTAATCGGCCAGGCCTTATGTCCGTAATCGGCCCAGCTAGCCCTCCGACTGCCCGGCTCGATACTCGACTGTAACACCCCAAACTAGGCGGATATTACAGTGCCGTGGATCCCCGATTGGGACCCACCAGGCGAATGAAAATGATGAATTAAATAATATAATTGTAGTACCGAACCATATTATATTACCAAATACTCCGATGAGGAGTTTAAGTACAACACACCAGGACAATACCGAATACTAGTATATTTTATATGAAGATAAAATACACAAGACTGAATGAAAAGGAGTATCCAAATGAAAGTCTGCAGCGGAAAATAAATAACAACAACATGAATGACTGAAAAGATTGGGTCCCCCTACTAGTATCACTGGGACTCCTCGCCGTCAATGTTCTATTCCCGTGCTTTTGCCTTGCCATGACCTGAAAACAAAATCCTCAAAGGTGTCGATACGTAACAATAATCCTCAAGGGTTGAAAACACACAATCATGATATATCTTTAGTTATGAAATATCCTTAGTTATGAATTACGCTGAAGAGGAGTATCATAGTACGCCCGTAATGTTCTGTGCAAGTGTACAAGACGGATGACCGGACACATCCGTCCTTGTACCTAATTAGTCTCACGGAGGTAATCGTTACCGTGTGCACAGTCCAATGTATCGATCCCAATACATGACCATCGCGTGCTCGACTAAAAATTCCACACATGTGCACCCGGCCACGCAATATGAACCCAGAAGGTCATATGAACGAGAATGACCAAAATGAATATCAATGAATAATATTAATCCGACAAGGTCGAGAATGACTCACTGAGATGAAAATGGTAGTGAAGTGAATGATAGTTCAATTAAATGATTGGAACCGCCGTTCCTCGTGAATGAAGTTATTATTCGACAATTACAAGTCTCAATACGATTACTACAATCATGAATGAGTTATGATTATGAATGAACAACAACAAAATGAATGAATATCCTTTTAACCGAGTAAGAATTAACTTACACAACACCGATGAAGAATGTCCTTCCACGAACAACGTCCTAAACGGGATGTCGGTCGCTCGAACAACCTTGAATAACACAATATCGAACAATCCGTTCAACATACGAATCGAACACGATGATAACCAACTCAAAACGTCGATACGACTAAACTAAGTTCATTGGGGAATTATATCAAACACGTTGTGACCAATCTCCGATTGTTTACAATCAATCCTCAATTATACCAACATTAAATCCCCAAGAAGTGTTTCAAACCAACAAAACATCTTCAATACGATCAATAATCCAAGATGAATATCCAAAATCGTGATTACAACAACAATTAATCGAAAACCCCCAAATCCAACTCAATATTCAAAGTGTTCTTGAATAATCCTTCAATAATCCAATGAATAATCATACATATCCACAATCATGTGTACATCACTTCATACAACATGATTTTAACGTCTAAAACATCATATCTTAATACAAAATCGAAATCCAAGATGTTGAAGAATATTACCTTAGAAGATCCAAACACTTCGATCCGATGAAAACGTGTTAAATTAATTATCCAAGCTTCCCAACGAATCAAGATGATGAAATCCGAACACACAAGTGATTTATGATGACAAAATATCTCCCTCAAGCTCTCTCTCTCTCTCGGAACAAAGTAAAGGAAATGAGAAAAATGAGGAAAAGTCCCGTCCAAGACATATATAAACTGCCGGAAGTTACGGCCGTAACTCGGCCTTCTTACGGCCGTAACATCCCAGGTCAACGGCCTTACGGCCGTAACCAACCAACTCGTACGGCCGTAACTCGGCTTCGTCCAAACACCTGCCGACAGCCTTACAGCCGTATCCGAATCTGACTTACGGGCGTAACTCGCCCTCGTCTAAAACACCTGCCGACATCCTTACGGCCGTACCCGCACACCTTACGGGCGTAACTCGGACGATACGGCCGTATCCGGACAATCTTACGGGCGTAAGCCCCCTTCGTCGAAAATGACCAGGTACCCTGCCTGTAATGTACGGCCGTATCCGGCCAAGCCTTACGGCCGTATCTCCCTCGCCTTACGGCCGTATGCCGCAACCCTTACGGCCATAACTCGCCTTCAGCCAAAAACGCCTGGGCACCCTGCTCGACACGTACGGCCGTATCCGGACAAGCCTTACGGCCGTACTGCCTAACTTACGGCCGTATGCCGAAATCCTTACGGCCATAAGTCCCGCTCGTCCAAAATGGCCTGAAAACAACGAACGTCTATTATGGCCGTATCCGACACTCCTTACGGCCGTAACTCGTTGCTGGACAAGATGAAAATCCGACAACTCCGATTTCTCGCTACGATTGATGAATGATTCGACATACCATACGTATGTGAAAGTGAACAAATCCAACACATGCCAAAAATAATATTTCCAGCACAAGACTACCAATCAGGATGATAATGATAATACTCCCGTTCCGACACTCAAACGGAGATGAAATGACGATCGGTAACTGATACACGGTTACAACATGCCAAATGAACGCAAATGAATGAATCATGAATGATGAGTGATTATTAATGAGTGAAAATTACTGAGTGATAATTACTGACTGATAATTACTGAATGATAATGAATGAATTACAACCGGGTATTACATACTCCCCCCTTAAAAGGAGTTTCATCCCCGAAACTCTGGGTCAAACAACTCGGGATAACTCTCCCGCATACTCTCCTCGGTTTGCCAAGTAGCCTCTTCGACTCCATGTCTAGACCACTGAATCTTGACCAAAGGAATCGTCTTGTTCCTCAACTGTTTGATTCGCCGCTCTAAAACTCATATAGGATGCTCCTCATACGAATGATCATCCGCGATGTCGATTTCGTCGAATTGAAGTATGTGAAACACATTATGAATTTGGCTCAACGCCAGAGGTAAAGCCAATCGATAAGCTAACTCGCCTACTCGATCCAGAATCTCAAACGTCCAATGAATCTCGAACTTAACTTTCCCCGTTTTTCGAAACAGAAAATACTTCGACTCAGGGATACCTTGACCAAAACGTGGTCACCCGTCTCGAACTCTAGTGGTCGACGACGATTAACCGCATATGATTTCTGTCGACTCGGAGCTATCAACATACGACTCCTTATCAAAGCTACCTTCTCATGGGTGGTTATAAGCATATCGGGCTCGGTGCTGATTGATTCTGATAAGTCATCCCAACACAAAGGAGATCGACAACAATGACCGTACAAGGCCCCCGCAAGGTGCTATCTTAATCGCAGCATGCCAACTATTATTGTACGTGAACTAAATCAACGGTAGTTGGGCTTCCCAATCGTCTTTCCAATCGAGGACGCATGCCCTCAACATATACTCCAATGTCTGAATAGTCCTCTCTGATTGTCCGTCGGACTGAGGATGAAAAGCGGTACTGATATTAAGCTGAGTTCCCATAGCACGATGAACTGATTTCCGAAATGTGACACGAATCATCTGTCACGATCAGAAATGATACTCTTAGGAGTACCATGCAATCTCACTATCTCTTTGATGAACAACTGAGCCAGTCTCTCGGGACCCCACGTATCCTTAATCTCAAGGAAATGAGCTGACTTAGTTAAGCGGTCCACAATCACCCAGATTGTGTTCATGCCACGACAACTCGTCGGCAAACTCGTGATGAAGTCCATAGAAATGTCTTCCCACTTCCACTCTGGAATAGGGAGAGGTCTTAGCATACCCGCCGGTCGCTGATGTTCTATCCTGACTTGCTGACATGTTAAGCATCTCGAAACAAATTCTGCGACTTGTCGCTTCATATTACTCCCCCAGTAATTTTGTTTCAAGTCCTTGTACACCTTGCTAGACCCTGTATGAACGGAAAAATGGGTAGCATGAGCTTCTCTCAAAATCGCATTTTTCAACTCGTCATTAGCCGGTACACATAACTGATTCTTAAATCGCAAAAGTCCATCCTTGTGGACCATAAATCTAGGGCTTTCCCTTGAGCCACATCCTCACGGATGCGCAACAATGATGGGTCTGAACCCTGATTCACTCCAATTGCCTCCTCAAGTGGCGATGAAATCTCTAACATGCAAAGTTGCCCTTGCACTTGCCGGGCTGCACTCGATCTCGGGTCTAAGGAATTCCTGCTGAAGCTCCTTCTGAACTGTTAAACGAGCAAGCATTTGCTCCTGAACGGACTTACGACTCAAGGCATCGGAAACCACGTTTGCCTTACCCGGGTGGTACAGGATCTCGATATCATAATCTTTAATTAGTTCCAACCACCGCCTCTGTCGCATATTTAATTCCTTCTGAGTAAATATATACTTCAAACTCTTGTGATCGGTGAATAACTAATAGGTGACGCCATAAAGGTAATGACGCCAAAATTTCCGACACGAAAACCACGACTGTTAGCTCCAGGTCGTGGGTCGGATAATTAACCTCATAAGGTTGCAATTACCGTGAAGCATAGGCAATAACCTTCCCATTCTGCATTAATACACATCCGAGATCGTGTCCGGACGCGTTACTAAAAACCACGAATCCTTCCGTCCCTTCTGGCAAGGAAAGGACATGTGCTGAAATTAACCGGTTCTTTAGTTCCTCAAAACTCCGCTGACACGCGTCGGACCACGTGAGTTTCTTACCCTTTCGCAAAAGGTTCGTCGTTGATTGAGCGATTTTAGAGAATCCTTTCACAATTCGCCGATAATAACCGGTTAATCCGAGAAAGCTTCGGATTTTCTTATCAATCTTCGGCGGTAACCAATCTTGGATAGCCTCCGTCTTCTGAGGATCAACACGCACACCGTCTGATGAAATTACATGCCTGAGAAACCACACTTCGGACATCCAGAACTCACATTTGGAAAACTTTCCATAGAGTTGCTCTCGTCTCAACACGTCGAGAACCTGATGAAGGTGAAACTCGTGTTCTTCCTGGTCAGGAGAATAAATTAAATTATCATCACTGAAGACAACCACAAACTGGTCCCAAAAGTCGATGAAAACCCGATTCATTGATTCCATGAATACCGCAGATGCATTAGGTAACCCAAACGGCATTACCACGAACTCATAATGACCATAGCGTGTTTGAAACGCCGTCCTCGCGATATCCGACTCTCGAATTCGCAACTGATGATATCCAGATCTTAAGTCGATCTTGGAAAAAATATTAAAGTTCCCTGTGTAATACCCCAAACTAGGCGGATATTACAGTGCCATGGATCCCCGACTGGGACCCACCAGGTGAATGAAAACTGATGAATTAAATAATATAATTGTAGTGCCGAACCACATTATATTACCAACTACTCCGATGAGGAGTTTAAGTACAACACACCAGGACAATACCGAATACTAGTGTATTTTATATGAAGATAAAATACACAACACAGAATGAAACGGAGTATCCAAATGAAAATCTGCAGCGGAAAATAAATGACAACAACAAGAATGACTGAAAAGAACGGGGCCCCTACTAGTATCACCGGGACTCCTCGCCGTCAACATACCACTCCCGGGCTTTTGCCTTGCCATGACCTAAAAACAAAATCCCCAAACGGAGTCAGTTACACATAACAACAATCCTCAAGAGTTGAATAAACACAATCATATATATGTTGTATAAACAACAAGTTCGATCAAAATGAATCGGTTAAATTATAACCCAATCTTGTTGAAAACATACGCAATCAAACATGCTGTATGAATCAACTAACAGTACGGCTCAAAGGGTGGCGCCACACTACGCCCGGGATGGAAATGTGTCCGTGCACAAGCCACCAACGAGTATCGATCGAATATACGTGTGGTCTTGTACCTAATCAGTCTCACGAAGCAATCGACTCGTGTGCACAGTCCAATGTGAGGCCAACAACCAACACACGAGTTAAATGTGCCCGACATGAAAATCCTACACATACCAACCGGCACGCTAGTATGACCCGGAATGCCACGATATAACAAAAGTGACATCGAAAATGAATAATGACTCACCGAGATGAAATGATAGTGAAATGAATGACAACTCAATGAAAAGATTGGAACCATCGTTCCTTGTGACTGAAGTGATTAATTGACAATGACAAGTTTTGATACGGTTAATACAATGATGAATGAGCTATGATTATGAATGAACAACAACAAAAGGAATGAATATCCTTTTAACCGAGTAAGAATTAACTTACACAACACCGGTGACAATTATCCTTCCACGAACAACGTCCTAATTGAGATGTCGGTCTCTCGAACAACCTTGAATAATACAATTATCAACAATCTGTTCAATATACGAATCAAACACGAATATAACGAGCTCAAAACGTCGATACGATTAAACTAAGTTCATTGGGGCATTATATCGAACACTTTGTGGCCAAACTTTGGTTGTTTATAACCAAACCTCAATAATACCAACATCAAATCCCCAAGAAGTGTTTCAAACCAACAAAACATCTTCAATACGATCAATAATCCATTATGAATATCCAAAATCGTGATTTTGACAATAATTAATCGAAACCCCCCAAATCCAACTCAATATTAAAAGTGTTCTTGAATAATCCCTCAATAATCCAATGAATAATCAAACATATCCATAATCATGCGTATATCACTTCATACAACATGATCTTAACATCCAAAACATCATATTTCAAAACAAAATCGAAATCCAAGATGTTGAAGAAATTACCTCTTGAAGATCCAAGCACTTTGATCCGAAGAACACGCGTTAGATCGATTATCCGGGCTTTACGATCGAAAGGAGATGAAGAAAATCACACACTCAAGTGATAGATGAAGGAAAATCCCCCCTCAAGCCTCTCTCTCTCTCGTATGGTGGATGAAATGAGAAGAAATGAGTGAATCTCGCTGAAAAAACACAATTATAGAGTTGACTGCCATGTGTGCCGCGGCCCTGCCGAAGTGTTCCGCGGCACAGGGCCTAAAATGCCCCCAGTGATCGGCAGTGTGCCGCGGCCCGGACGAGTGTGCCGCGGTAGTGACTCGGCAGTGTGCCGCGGCCCCGTCGGCATGTGCCGCGGCTCACGGTACAGAAGGGTTGGCCGATAAGTTGCAACATGAGTGTGCCGCGGCAGTAACTCGACAGTGTGCCGCGGCCCTACCGGCATGTGCCGCGGCCCACAGTGCAGGCTGCTCGGCCAAAAACTGGGCAATGTGTGTGCCGCGGTGCACACTCCTTGTGCCGCGGCCCACACCCCCATAGGGTCTTAAAATGATGAAAAAATGATCTGGGAAGAGAATAAAAGCAATATGAATCAATATTTGGGAAACAATAACACGAAATGGAAGTACGGAAAACCCAAAACGGTGGTTCCAAACAATGATTACAAAGGTTCGCCCAACAAAACACAATTCGAACAATGAGAAGATTAGAAATGACATGAACTCCAACGTCAACATCGACTAATGAATCAATTTCCACGATCAATATAATACTCTTGTCCCGATTTCCGAGTAACGTTGAAACAATGAACAATATCGATACATAACTCAAAGTTATTCCGAATGGTGAACACGGATGAATGATTATAATGAGTGAAAAATTACATAGTGACAATTACCGAATGGAATTACTGAATGATAATGACTGAATTACAACCGGGTATTACATACACCCCCCCTTAAAAGAGTTTCGTCCCCGAAACTAAGGGTCAAACAACTCGGGATAACTCTCCCGCATACTATACTCGGTTTCCCAAGTAGCCTCATTGACTCCGTGTCTAGACCACTGAATTTTAACCAAAGGAATCGCCTTATTCCTCAACTATTTGATTCGCCGCTCTAAGACTCGTATGGGACGCTCCTCATATGAATGATCGTCCGCGATCTTGATTTCATTGAACTGGAGTATGTGACTCGGGTCGGCAACATACTTCTGTAGCTAAGAGACGTGAAACACATTATGAATTCGGCTCAACGCCGGACGTAAGGCCAATCGATAAGCTAGCTCACCTACTCGTTCCAAAATCTCAAACGGTCCAATAAATCTTGGACTCAACTTTCCCCGCTTTCCGAAACGGAAGATACCTCGACTCGGGGATACCTTGACCAACACGTGGTCACTTGTCTCGAACTCTAAAGGTCGGCGACGATTGTCTGCATAAGATTTCTGTCGACTCTGAGCGATCAACAAACGACTCTTGATCAAAGCTACCTTCTCACGGGCGGCTATAAGCATATCGGGATCGGTGCCGATTGATTCTGATAAGTCATCCCAACACAAAGGAGATCGACAATGACGACCATACAAGGCCTCGTAAGGCGCCATCTTAATCAAAGAATGCCAACTATTATTGTACGTGAACTCGATCAATGGTAGTTGAGCTTCCCAATCGTCTTTCCAATCGAGGACACATGCCCTCAACGTCCTACAAAGTCTGAATAGTCCTCTCTGATTGTCCGTCGGACTGAGGATGAAAAGTTGTACTGAGATTAAGCTGAGTTCCAATAGCACGATGAACTGATTTCCAAAAATGAGACACGAATCGCCCATCACGATCAGAAACGATACTCTTAGGAGTACCGTGCAGTCTCACTATCTCTTTGATAATTAACTGGGCAAGTCTCTTGGGACGCCACGTATCCTTAATCTCAAGGAATTGAGCTGATTAAGTTAAGCGATCCACAATTACCCAGAATGTGTTCATGCCACGACGACTCGTCGGCAAACTCGTGATGAAGTCCATTGAAATATCCTCCCACTCCCATTCAGGAATAGGGAGAGGTTCCAGCATACCCACCAGTCGCTGATGTTCTATCTTGACTTGCTGACAGGTTAAGCATCTCGAAACTAATTCCGCAACCTCTCGCTTCATATTACTCTACCAGTAATTTTGTTTCAAGTTCTTGTACATCTTGCTAGACCCCGGATGAACAGAAAAAGGGATAGCATGAGATTCTCTCAAAATCGAGTTTTTCAACTCGTCACTAGCCGGTACGCACAACTGATTCTTAAATCTCAAAAGTCCATCCTCGTGGACCACGAATCCAGGGGCTTTCCCCTGTGCCACATCCTCACGGATGCGCAACAGTGATGGGTCTGAACCCTGATTCTCTCTGATTGCCTCTTCCAGTGGTGATGAAATCTCCAGCATACAAAGCTGTCCCTGAACTCGCTGAAGCCAGACCTCGATCTCGGGTCTAAGGAATTCTTGCTGGAGCTCCTTCTGAACTGTTAATCGGGCAAGCATCTGCTCCTGAACGGACTTACGACTCAAGGCATCAGCGACAACGTTCGCCTTGCCCGGGTGGTAAAGGATCTCGATATCATAATCTTTGATTAGTTCCAACCACCGCCTCTGTCGCATTTTTAACTCCTTCTGAATAAATATATACTTCAAATCTTGTGATTGGTGAATAACTGACAGGTGACGCCATAAAGGTAATGACGCCAAATTTCCAACTCGAAAACCACGGCTGCTAGTTCCAGGTCGTGGGTCGGATAATTAACCAGCTAATCCGAGGAAACTTTGGATTTCCTTAACATTCTTCGGAGGTTGCCAATCTCGGATAGTCTCCATCTTCTGAGGGTCGACACGAACTCCGTCTGATGAAATTACATGCCCGAGAAAAGTTACTTCGGACATCCAGAACTCACATTTGGAAAACTTTCCATAAAGTTGCTCTCGTCTTAACACGTCGAGAACCTGATGAAGATGCACCTCGTGTTCCTCTCGATCATGAGAATAAATAAAAATGTCATCAATAAAGATAACCACGAACTGATCCAACAATCGATGAAATCCCGATTCATTGATTCCATGAATACCGCAGATGCATTAGTTAGCCCGAACGGCATAACTACAAACTCATAATGACCATAGCGTGTACGAAACACAGTCCTTGCGATATCCGAATCTCGAATTCGCAACTGATGATATCCAGATCTTAGGTCGATCTGGGAAAACACTGAAGCTCCCTGAAGTTGATCTAAGAGATCATCAATACGGGGTAAGGGATACTTATTCTTGATCGTCACCCTATTAACTCCCGATAATTAATACACACACGAACTGAACCATCCTCCTTCTTGACAAACAACACTGGTGCTCCCTACGGGGACACACCCAGTCAGATATAACCCTTCTCGGTCAAATCCTCTAATTGATTCCTCAATTCCCGCATTTCGGTCGGGGCCATCCGGTACGGTGCCTTTGATAATGGGGACATACCAGGCTCTAAACCTATCGTGAATTCCATATCCCTCGGTGGAGGTAAAACAGGTATCTCGTCTGGGAGTACATCGTCAAGCGATAACGATGATACCACGAATGATTGAACACCTCGATTGCCTAAGAACGGCCAATAGGTGACAATGATATAATGAATGGTTGAATATCTCGATTGCCTATGAACGGACAATAGATGACAATGATATAATGAATGATTGAATATCTCGATTGCCTATGAACGGCCAATCGATGACAATGATATCGTGAATGACTGAATACCTCGATTGCCTTAGAATGGCCAATCGATGACAATGATACAATGAATGATTGAACAACTCGATTGCCTTAGAATGGCCAATCGATGAAAATGATACGATGAATTATTGAACACGTCGATTGAGTAATTTCACTGTTTCCATCATATTAATGATTCTTACGGAACAACAGGGATCACCTCCCTGAAGCACACATTCGACATCCAACGACGGAAAAGATAGTGACCATACACTTACGAACACTAATGATGGCATCATGATAATCCATCTAATTAACACCCAATATTACATCGTCCTTAGGTAAGTCCACCACGATTAGGTCCACCAACCAATCGCGGTCATTAAGCTTAATTTGGTATGATTTCCGAAAATTCTTCCATCACCAGGTAGACCGATGGTATGAGGTCCACAAGCAATAGGACTATCTAAATTAAGTCTATTCAAACATTATTCGAAAATGAATGAATGCGGTGCACCAGTATCAAAAGGTACACACAGGTTGAGATAAAATTACGAGTATACCTAAGGTCATTCGGGCCACCGGATCGTCGATCCTCTTCATCACATGAATCCGGGACTTGCCGGCCCCCGAACCGGACGCTCCCGTCTGATAACTATGAGATCCGACTTTATTTGCTTCCATCATCTTAAACGACGCTGACAGAGTAGTCTGATTCTGAATCGCCGATTGCTTCGGGGCCTGAGATGCCGCCGGAGCTGACTTGGAGTCCTTTCGGCAAAAACGGGCCTTATGCCCAAAATTCCCATAATTATGGCACGTGATATACGGTTTCAGACACTTAGTGCTGTAATGACCCGGCGTTCCACAGTTGAAACAGATGATGGCCGAACTGGCCGCTCGGGACTGAGATCCCGCACGATTATGCACCATATGAGGTCGCTCAGAAACGATAGGACCCACACGAGGCTTCTTGAAGGTTGACTGACCGCCTTCAGACTGATTACGCTTCGTTGATTTCTTGCTGACAGATAGAAGTTGTTTTTCAGCAATTTCCTTAGTAGCAGGCTCATACGGGAGAGTTCTCTCGATTAATTCGGCCAGAGTGGCGCAATGATGATTGAGCAATTTCATATGGATCATCATGGCCTGCATAAAAGTGAGTGGATCAACCCGAACATCTTCTGATCGAGCCGAGTCCTGGGTACGATTTCCCGACAGCGAGTGATTATTTCCCGGGTTTCGGCCTGCACCGCGGCCTCTCCCCGTGCATCCCCTGACAGCTCTCTCCATACTGAAGTAGGAAGGTCGCATAATGATTATATTTCCCGAATTAATATCACGTTATGATTATGTCATGAGATGATGAAAATGAGCATACATGCTCTAACATAGTGATTACATGAATGATTTACTGAAGTGACATGATTATCTGATGAAATTCTTGAAATGATTATCTTGAACAATTTAACAAGATTAATAATATGATCATCCAGATCGACAGCTGAGTAATGAAATGAATTGAGTAATTAATGAGTTAACATGATCGTCCTGATCATCAACTGAGTAATGAAATGAATTGAATGATTAATGAGTTAACATGATCGTCCTAATCACAATGAATGATGATGTTTGAGGATTGTTAATTTATGAATGATGAATGAATGATTATTGCCAGAAATTATACCATGGCGTTAGAAATCTTACAGTTCTTTCGGTCTGATTGGCTCGGCATTTGCACAGGTCACACGTGACGCGAAAGTCCAATGATACTAGTCTGATGACGATGATTTCAAATGAGACATGACTCGGAAGGTAGTATTCAAAACCACGCTCTGATACCAACTCTGTAACACCCCAAACTAGGTGGATATTACAGTGCCGTAGATCCCCGACTGGGACCCACCAGGCGAATAAAAATTGATGAATTAAATAATATAATTGTAGTACCGAACCACATTATATTACCAACTACTCCGATGAGGAGTTTAAGTACAACACACCAGGACAATACCGAATACTAGTATATTTTATATGAAGATAAAATACACAACACGGAATGAAACGGAGTATCCAAATGAAAATCTGCAGTGAAAAATAAATGACAACAACAAGAATGACTGAAAAGAACGGGGGCCCCTACTAGTATCACCGGGACTCCTCGCCGTCAACATGCTACTCCCGGGCTTTTGCCTTGCCATGACCTGAAAATAAAATCCCCAAATGGGGTCAGTTACACAGAACAACAATCCTCAAGAGTTGAATAAACACAATCATATATATGTTGTATAAACGACAAGTTCGATCAAAATGAATCGGTTAGATTATAACCCAATCTTGTTGAAAACATACGCAATCAAACATGCTGTATGAATCAACTAACAGTACGGCTCAAAGGGTGGCGCCACACTATGCCGGGGATGGAAATGTATCCGTGCACAAGCCACCAACGAGTATCGATCGAATACACGTGTGGTCTTGTACCTAATCAGTCTCACGAAGCAATCGAATCGTGTGCACAGTCCAATGTGAGGCCAACAACCAACACACGACTTAAATGTGCCCAACATGAAAATCCTATACATACCAACCGGCACGCTAGTATGACCCGGAATGTCACGATATAACAAAAGTGACATCGAAAATGAATAATGACTCACCGAGATGAAATGATAGTGAAATGAATGACAGCTCAATGAAAAGATTGGAACCATCGTTCCTTGTGACTGAAGTGATTAATTGACAATGACAAGTTTTGATACGGTTAATACAATTATGAATGAGCTATGATTATGAATAAACAACAACAAAAGGAATGAATATCCTTTTCACCGAGTAAGAATTAACTTACACAACACCGGTGACAATTATCCTTCCACGAACAACGTACTAATTGAGATGTCGGTCGCTCGAACAACCTTGAATAATACAATTATCAACAATCCGTTCAATATACGAATCAAACACGAATATAACGAGCTCAAAACGTCGATACGATTAAACCAAGTCCATTGGGGCATTATATCGAACACTTTGTGGCCAAACTTCGGTTGTTTATAACCAAACCTCAATAATACCAACATCAAATCCCCAAGAAGTGTTTCAAACCAACAAAACATCTTCAATACGATCAATAATCCATTATGAATATCCAAAATCGTGATTTCGACAACAATTAATCGAAACCCCCCAAATCCAAGTCAATATTCAAAGTGTTCTTGAATAATCCTTCAATAATCCAATGAATAATCAAACATATCCATAATCATGCGTATATCACTTCATACAACATGATCTTAACATCCAAAACATCATATTTCAAAACAAAATCGAAATCCAAGATGTCGAAGAAATTACCTCTTGAAGATCCAAGCACTTTGATCCGAAGAACACGCGTTAGATCGATTATCCGGGCTTTATGATCGAAAGGAGATGAAGAAAATCACACACTCAAGTGATAGATGAAGGAAACCCCCCCCCTCAAGCCTCTCTCTCTCGTATGGTGGATGAAATGAGAAGAAATGAGTGAATCTCGCTGAAAAAACACAATTATAGAGTTGACTGCCCTGTGTGCCGCGGCCCGGCCGAAGTGTGCCGCGGCACAGGGCCTAAAATGCCCCCAGTGATCGGCAGTGTGCCGCGGCCCGGACGAGTGTGCCGCGGCCCCGTCGGCATGTGCCGCGGCCCCGTCGGCATGTGCCGCGGCTCACGGTACAGAAGGGTTGGTCGATAAGTTGCAACACGAGTGTGCCGCGGCCCGGACGAGTGTGCCGCGGCAGTGACTCGGCAGTGTGCCGCGGCCCTGCCGGCATGTGCCGCGGCCCACAGTACAGGCTGCTCGGCCAAAAACTGGGCAATGTGTGTGCCGCGGCCCACACCCCCCTAGGGTCTTAAAATGATGAAAAAATGATCCGGGAAGAGAATAAAAGCAATAGGAATCAATATTTCGGAAACAATAACACGAAATGGAAGTACGGAAACCCCAAAACGGTGGTTCCAAATAATGATTACAAAGGTTCGCCCAACAAAACACAATTCAAACAATGAGAAGATTAGAAATGACATGAACTCCAACGTCAACATCGACTAATGAATCAATTTCCACGATCAAGATAATACTCTTGTCTCGATTTCCGAGTAAGGTTGAAACAATGAATAATATTGATACACAACTCGAAGTTATTCCGAATGGTGAACACGGATGAATGATTATAACGAGTGAAAAATTACATAGTGACAATTACCGAATGGAATTACTGAATGATAATGACTGAATTACAACCGGGTATTACACCCTGAA
This sequence comes from Orobanche coerulescens, assembly GCA_033398695.1. Classification (NCBI taxonomy): domain Eukaryota; kingdom Viridiplantae; phylum Streptophyta; class Magnoliopsida; order Lamiales; family Orobanchaceae; genus Orobanche; species Orobanche coerulescens. Next base: position 116,566,358 of record CM065802.1, on the reverse strand, counting down.
GTTGATCTAAGAGATCATCGATACGGGGTAGAGGATATTTATCCTTGATCATCATCCTGTTCAACTCCTGATAATTAATACACACACGAAACGAACCATACTTCTCCTTGACAGATCACACTGGTGCTCCCCACGGGGACGCACTCGGTCGGAGATAACCTTTCTCGAACTATTCCTCAAGTTGAATCTTCAACTCTTGCATTTCGGTCGGGGCCATCCGATATGGTGCCTTCGATAACGGGGACGTACCGGGCTCCAACTCACTCGTGAATTCCACAACTCTCTGTGGAGGCAAACCAGGTAACTCGTCTTGGAATACATCGTCAATCGATGACAATGATACCACGAATGATTGAACATCTCGATTGCCCTAGAACGGTCAATCGATGACAACGATGCAGTGAATGATTGAACAACTCGATTGCCTTAGAACGGCCAATTGATGAAAATGATAAAATGAATGATTGAACAACTCGATTGAGAAATTTCTCTGCTTCCATCATATAATAATTCTTCTGGAACAACGGGGATTACCTCCCTGAAATACACACTCGTCTCCAACGACTGGAATGATAGTGATCAAATGCTTACGATCACTGAGGATGGTATCATGACGATCCATCTAATTAACACCTAATATTACATCGTCCTTATGTAAGTCCACCACGAGTAGGTACACCAACCAATCGCGGTCATTAAGCTTAATTCGGTATGATTTCCGAAAATTCTTCCATCGTCAGGTAGACCGATGGTATGAGGTCCACAAGCAATAGAACTATCCAAATTAAGTCTATTCAAACATGATTCGAAAATGAATGAATGTGGTGCACCAGTATCAAAAGGTACACACAGGTTGAGGTAAAATTAGGAGTATACCTGAGATCATTCGGGCTACCGGATCACCGGTCCTCTTCATCTCATGAATCCGGGACTTGCCGGCCCCTGAACCGGATGCTCCCATCTGATAAATATGAGCTCCGCCTTTATTCGCTTCTATTGTCTTAAACGATGCTAACAGAGCAATCTGATTCTGAATCGCTGATTGCTTCGGGGCCTGAGATGCCGCCGGAGCCGACTTGGAGTCCTTTCGGCAAAAACGGGCCTTATGCCCAAAAAACCCATAATTATGGCACGTGATAGACGGTTTCAGACACTTAGTGCTGTAATGACCCGGCGCTCCACAGTTGAAACAGGTGATGGCCGAACTGGCCGCTCGGGACTGAGATGCCGCACGATTATGCACCGTGGGAGGTCGCTCAGAAACGTTAGGGCCCGCACGAGGCTTCTTGAAGGTAGACTGACCGCCTTTGGACTGATTACGCTTCGTTGATTTCTTGCTGACAGATGAAGGTTGTTGCTCAGCAATTTCCTTAACAGCAGGCTCATACGGGAGAGTTCTCTCAATTAATTCGGCCAGAGTAGCGCAATGATGATTGAGTAATTGCATATGAGTCATCATGACCTGCATAAAAGTGAGTAGATCAACCTGAACATCTTCCGATGGAGCGGAGTCCTGGTTATGGTTTCCCGACAGTGAGCGATTATTCCCCGGGTTCCGACCCGCACCGCGGCCTCTCCCCGTGCATCCCGTGACAGCTCTCTCCATACTGAAGTAGGAAGGTCGCATGATAATCATACATCTCGTATGAGTACCACATTATGATTTACGTCATGAAATGATGAAAATGAGCATACGCGCTTTAATATAGTGATTACATGAATGACTAACTGAGGTGACAAGATTATCTGATGAAATTCTTGAAATGAGTATCTTGAAAAAGTTAACAAGATTAATGATATGATTTTCCAGATCAACAATTGAGTAATGAAATGAATTGAGTGATTAATGAGTTAACATGATCGTCCTGATCATCAACTGAGTAATGAAATGAATTGAGTGATTAATGAGTTAACATGATCGTCCTGATCATCAACTGAGTAATGAAATGAATTGAGTGATTAATGAGTTAACATGATCGTCCTGATCATAATGAATGATGATGTTTGAGGATTGCTAACTGATGAATGATGAATGAATGATTATTGGCAGAAATTATACCATGGCATTAGAAGTCTTACAGTTCTTTCGGTCTGATTGGCTCGGCATTTGCACAGGTCACACGTGACGCGAAAGTCATATGATACTAGTCTGATGACGATGATTTCAAATGAGACATGACTCGGGAGGTAGTATTCAAAACCACGCTCTGATACCAACTCTGTAACACCACAAACTAGGCGGATATTACAGTGCCGTGGATCCCCGACTGGGACCCACCAGGCGAATGAAAATGATGAATTAAATAATATAATTGTAGTACCGAACCACATTATATTACCAAATACTCCGATGAGGAGTTTAAGTACAACACACCAGGACAATACCGAATACTAGTATATTTTATATGAAGATAAAATACACAACACTGAATGAAAAGGAGTATCCAAATGAAAGTCTGCAGCGGAAAATAAATGACAACAACATGAATGACTGAAAAGATGGGGGGCCCCTACTAGTAGCACTGGGACTCCTCGCCATCAATGATCTATTCCCGTGCTTTTGCCTTGCCATGACCTTAAAACAAAATCCCCAGCCGGGGTCAGTTACACAGAACAACAATCCTCAAGGGTTGAAAATACACAATCATGATATATCTTTAGTTATGAAATATCCTTAGTTATGAATTACGCTGAAGAGGAGTATCATAGTATGCCCGTAATGTTCTGTGCAAGTGTACAAGACGGATGACCGGACACATCCGTCCTTGTACCTAATTAGTCTCACGGAGGTAATCGTTACCATGTGCACAGTCCAATGTATCGATCCCAATACATGACCATCGCGTGCTCGACTAAAAATTCCACACATCCGCACCCGGCCACGCAATATGAACCTAGAAGGTCATATGAACGAGAATGACCAAAATGAATATCAATGAATAATATTAATCCGACAAGGTCGAGAATGACTCACCGAGATGAAAATGATAGTGAAGTGAATGATAGTTCAATGAAATGATTGGAACCGCCGTTCCTCGTGAATGAAGTTATTATTCGACAATTACAAGTCTCAATACGATTAATACAATGATGAATGAGTTATGATTATGAATGAACAACAACAAAAGGAATGAATATCCTTTTAACCGAGTAAGAATTAACTTACACAACACCGATGAAGAATGTCCTTCCACGAACAACGTCCTAAACGGGATGTCGGTCGCTCGAACAACCTTGAATAACACAATATCGAACAATCCGTTCAACATACGTATCAAACACGATGATAACCAACTCAAAACGTCGATACGACTAAACTAAGTTCATTGGGGCATTATATCAAACACGTTGTGACCAATCTCCGATTGTTTACAATCAATCCTCAATTATACCAACATTAAATCCCCAAGAAGTGTTTCAAACCAACAAAACATCTTCAATACGATCAATAATCCAAGATGAATATCCAAAATCGTGATTACAACAACAATTAATCGAAAACCCCCAAATCCAACTCAATATTCAAAGTGTTCTTGAATAATCCTTCAATAATCCAATGAATAATCATACATATCCACAATCATGTGTACATCACTTCATACAACATGATTTTAACGTCTAAAACATCATATCTTAATACAAAATCGAAATCCAAGATGTTGAAGAATATTACCTTAGAAGATCCAAACACTTCGATCCGATGAAAACGTGTTAAATCGACTATCCAAGATTCCCAATGAATCAAGATGATGAAATCCGAACACACAAGTGATTTATGATGACAAAATATCTCCCTCAAGCTCTCTCTCTCGGAACAAAGTGAAAGAAATGAGAAAAATGAGGAAAAGTCCCGTCCAAGACATATATAAACTGCCGGAAGTTACGGCCGTAACTCGGCCTTCTTACGGCCGTAACATCCCAGGTCAACGGCCTTACGGCCGTAACCAGCCAACTCGTACGGCCGTAACTCGGCTTCGTCCAAACACCTGCCGACAGCCTTACGGCCGTATCCGAACCTGACTTACGGGCGTAACTCGCCCTCGTCTAAAACACCTGCCGACATCCTTACGGCCGTACCCGCACACCTTACGGGCGTAACTCGGACGATACGGCCGTATCCGGCCAATCTTACGGGCGTAAGCCCCCTTCGTCGAAAATGACCAGGTACCCTGCCTGTAACGTACGGCCGTATCCGGCCAAGCCTTACGGCCGTATCTCCCTCGCCTTACGGCCGTATGCCGCAACCCTTACGACCGTAACTCGCCTTCGGCCAAAAATGCCTGGGCACCCTGCTCGACACGTACGGTCGTATCCGGCCAAGCCTTACAGCCGTACTGCCTAACTTACGGCCGTATGCCGAAATCCTTATGGCCGTAAGTCCCGCTCGTCCAAAATGGCCTGAAAACAATGAACGTCTATTACGGCCGTATCCGACACTCCTTACGGCCGTAACTCGTTGCTGAACAAGATGAAAATCCGACAACTCCGATTTCTTGCTACGATTGATGAATGATTCGACATACCATACGTATGTGAAAGTGAACAAATCCAACACATGCCAAAAATGATACTTCTAGCACAAGACTACCAATCACGATGATAATGATAATACTCCCGTTCCAACACTCAAACGGAGATGAAATGACGATCGGTAACTGATACACGGTTACAACATGCCAAATGAACACAAATGAATGAATCATGAATGATGAGTGATTATTAATGAGTGAAAATTACTGAGTGATAATTACTGAATGATAATGAATGAATTACAACCGGGTATTACATCGACAACATCTCGATCACGCGAACGCACCGACTAAGATCCAAAACAATAACGAGTAGTCTACGAAACTCAACGAACCACAGTGCAAGCACACGATTCCAAAGACGCAGACGACATCAACCCGTTCGACTGAAGAGAAAAAAAATTCGACGAAACCGGAACGAAGATCTCGGGTATTACATTCTACTCCCCTTAAAAGAAGTTTCGTCCCCGAAACTTAAAACATAAAACAATCGACGCAAAACAATCTCAGATAACACACGTTGTCCGTTGCCAACGGCTTGCAACGAAAATCACATGCAGCACGTGGCTTCTAACATCCACATCGCCATATCAAAATGATAACAAAACGCACGGACAAAAATCAGTATGGTTGAACAACCCAAACAGTACATCAATCAAAATGCGAGTTAATCGCTGAACAAATACGAAATTCCACAACACGAGGATTGGAAGATCGAAAACAAAGTTAATTTCCCGAACTTGAGGAAATTACGAAGTGGTCTGAATGCTCAAAAATCATTATACAAGATCAACGAATATCAGACAAAAAACGATCGAACAACAACGATCGAGACACCAGCGGTCGAACAATCATATCCGAATCATAATGAATAACAGAAATCGAATAGCATTCCCGAAGTCCACAGCACGAATCAAGACAATATATGGTCCGGTGAAAACAACATGATATACACTTACATAAGATTCACAGGAGCGGAATCGAATTTGGAAAAAGTCACAACGACAAAAGAAATAACCCGAAACAATACCGCAACTCGTTCGAACAACAAAAAGTGAAGAGTAGAACAAGTCCAGAAAATATCGACGAACACAAACGAGTCGATAGAGTCGAACAAAATGAAAACGAAAAATATGGATATTACACCATATCACCTTTAAAAGAGGTTTCGTCCCCGAAACCTAAACAACGAGAATGAAGTGCTAGATTACAACCCTCCCGGAAATCTTTTCTTGGTCCCGCATCTGATCTCCATGACTGTCTGTACCGCGGTCACGACCGTGCCCTTTGCCCCTCGGCATATTAAGTGGATACTTACTCAATACAATAGTACAACATCGCAACATAATATACCAAATTGCCAACTCGGCTTAACATATCACATAACACAACTAATAGCAACTCGATAAGAAGAACCACGACGTATCCTTTTAAATGATGTCATTCGAAAATCCTTGGATTTGCATGTTTATTCAAAATAAAACCTGGAAAGTATTTTTGGTACCTTAGGCTTTTTGTCAAAACTTTTAAACAACGGACTTTAACTGTCCCATTTAAATTATTTGCAAAACAATATTTCCTTACAACTGGCACTATCAAAATCACTATGCCACTACACATCATCATTTTGGAGTGATTCAAGGTCACGCACAATAACTGGCTCAGTTCAGAAAACTTTTCTAAATCCGAGTTGAAGTTAAATCGAGCAAAATTCTTCATCCTTCACAATATATTTTTGAAAATAAAAATTGTATTGGTTTTTGAAAATAAAAATTTTTATGGTGTGAAAGATTTCTGAAAATCATGTACTCGAATCACTTGAAAATACAACAGTACGTCAAAAATCACTTTCGAAAATCCTCTCAACACTACACCATAATCAACGACGGTAACATTTTATAAAATATTCAAAGGCACTTTAAAACGACTCTTTCAATGCTATCGTGGTTCCTTTAGAAAGTTCAAGGCCGGCTCGCCAATTTTAAACGATTTTTAAAGTCCACACAAAGCCGCCGATTAAGCGAACCGTCACAACTTTATGAAATTTAATTTTCCACAACTTGCTCAAGTTTATAAAATTTTCAGGAAAGCATTTTAGAACACACACACACACACACAACAGACATAATTTATCACTTTATCAAATACGATCCATTACCATCAAATCCAATCACATGTCAATACCCTCTGTCCACATAATTACAGTATCACACAAGAAACCGTCAAAAGATAATTAACATCTAAAACTGAAATCCGGCCTCTCAGTAATAAGGACTCTCACAACAAGTGCATTCGGACGACTTAACGTTCACACCCCCAACTTAGTCACAATTTTGAGCATTATTGACCAAATAATAATGCCAACATCACTACATACCACCGAACCGACGATCAGGAAATCAACAAGTCGAAAGCAAGAGCCACGTTTCGAGTAAATTTTTGGTAGACCTCATTTGAGTTTTTTTTTTAAATCAAATTTTGAAAACTTGCAATGCAAGAGGAAAATAAAATATAAGTAGTTAAGTTCTAAAAAAATCCGGTCTCGAGGTCATCATACGAAATCAAAAAATTTCCTTTCTTAAAGGATGTTTTAAAATAAAATTTACATGATTCTTCATAAATAATTAAACTTTGAAATATCACATTGACAAACTTTCCTTGAGGGATCACACCAAGCCATTACTTCAATGAAACGATTCACACAATATATATACACGTTTATACACCGGTATCACTTTTCATTCTAGCACAATACGAGAATCAAAAAAGTATGGAGTACGTATTCACGAGGCACATTTAAACTCCACATAATAACACAGAATCACACAAGCTCGTATAACACGAGACACAGCAAAGTAGGGAGACTTACATCCACAGATCGCCCGAAGATGATGGATGCACCTCGATACTAATCAAGACCGACACCTCAGACGACACGTCGCGACACAACTAAGTCAGACAAATATGACAAGACAAGATAAGACAAGACAAGGCCCGACAACATAAAACTCGACCCGACAGCCTAGGTTTCCGCAACCTAAGCTCCGATACCATATTCTGTAACACCCTCAAACCACTCGGGAATATTACAACGCCGCAGACCCCCTCCGTGAGGATCTACCAGGCTAAATACAGAAACACCACGACACGAAACATACCAACATGGGTAATTAACGAACCATTAGACCGATTTGGTCTTTTACCATAACTTACACCTCAACCATACATTACTCTTTCTCGCAACTCATACCCACGCAGGGGTTATCATAAATCAACATTCCCATAAAACGGGAATGGTAAACACAACGGAAGGACAAAACAACAAGACATCGCCAAATACTCAACACCTGTCTCCATATGATTAGTATCGTCGTATTCCATCATCCTTCGTAACGATCCTGTGAATCACTCCCCAGCAACCTGCAAATACCTGGACGCAAAACAGACATTCACCCCCTGAATACTCGGGGGTTAGCAAAACTCCACTGGTTTTCTAGTGCAAGTAAAAACAAAAGACAAGCCATACATATCATACTCTAAGAACATATAAATCGTGAATATACTTCCCGAGATTAATTCACTTGATTAAAACCGTTTGAATTATGAAGGATAGGAATAAAACCATTTTACATCTTACAAAACATTTTACGATCTCGGGAGTTTTGGAAACGTTTGGGTTTAAGAATTCTCAAGCCTTTCGAAACACCTAGGGACACAGCCCAAAAATTATTTATTTCAAAATACGATTCCGATTACAAAATACGGGGTCCACGACCCAACCATAACATTCCAATCACAAACACGGGGTCCATGACCCAAATCATCCACATCACATACTCGCAAGAATAACCCGACGGAAACTACACCATGTCAAACATTACCATGACAACAGTCTCACAGAACGACATCAAAGAGCACAACTTTGTAACTTGACCATACGGTCGAACTCGACACACCACAGAGTTACAATGCACAGAGCAACCACAGGACTCACGTACTCATATCAAATTATCGTAGCCAAGAGACAAATCTCACACAACACATTTACTGGTGCCATTCCATCCAAGTACGATACCATTTGGACTGCCATTCTAATCAGACGAAATATGCGCCAAAAATCATAGTTCTCCAACAAAACATTTCAAAGTTAACCGTTGGTACGCGACTCACGGCCGTCGTACCCCACAGAGCCCCATCGGACATCCCTAGGTGGTTAACCCAAGTTCGCGATACGCACACTCACGGCAATATGTATCCCTAGAGGCCCCGTCAGACCATCTCTAGGTGAACACACATAAACATCCACAACGCCACGGGAAGCCATAATTCGAATACTAGAATATGCAAACAAATGCTAGGTACTTCGCTAGAATGGCCACTTTAGTCGACGTATACCCACACGAATGTCACACAACAACAAACAAATACCAATACCAAACGACACCAAGCGCCACAACCTCCTTACGAAGGAGTAATAACTAATATCACACAACATCACATATTCACCGAACAATTTCACATATCAATACACAATCCTCGGCAAATAATTACGATCTACAAAATTCACCCAATATGTTTAACATCTTCCAACATAGGAAACTAACGCACATATTCTGAAAGCACATCAATCCACGAAACATACGAGTTATCTTTTGAAAGACAACATTTTTTGAGAACATACTGATCCTTTTAAAAGTTCATTAAAACGTTCAAATTGTAATTTGGTTACAATACCAACGAATACATCTACGAAACACGAAATGTATGGGCAAGATACTTGCCTCGATACCACGAGCGACGAAACGACGAACGGACACGGTCGGGTAGCCCTCGAACTTCTAAGAACGAACAAGAACTCGACATCTCCACGAAAACTACGAAAATAATATCATCACGAATCAATAATGCTAAACGGAATCCGAAACAACCCGAAAAACAATAAGGATCTGAGGGTTTCTTCGAGAAAATCGGAAGTCAAGTCCCGGGTGATAAAAATCGTTAAACAAGTTACAAAATCCGAAGATCGTGACCAATACAATGGGTTTACCATGAACAATTCATCAATAATGGACAAAATCAACGAATCACGAAGAAAACCCCCATAAATCGCACAATTAGGGTTCTACGGAAGAAGTTACCTTGATTCGGTGAAGAACAAGGATTCGGCGATGGTATAATCAAAAAGGGTCTTCCAAAATGCCTTGGAATTGGTCGGAACTGGCCAAGGACTCTCTCCTCGTCTTCTCCCATCGCCAGCCGCCAAAAAGATGAAGAAATAGGTAAAAAATGAGGTATGGCCGAAGCCCAGGCCTATATATGCCGACAACGTTACGACCGTAACTGGCAGGGCCTTACGGCCGTAACTCGGTCCACGCCTATAGCGTACGTAACGGCCGACTCCTAGCATACGCAACGAACACCGCTTACAGCCGTACTCGGCATGGCCTTACGGCCGTAACCGAACTCCCAGGGGCCACTGACCGAAATCTGCCGAGTCACTATGGCCATAACCGGCCAGCACTTAGCGGCCGTAACAAAGCCTTATGACCGTAACCTGATGGACCTTATGTAACACCCCCAATCCGCTCAGGGATATTACACGCCGTAGAACCTTTCCTCAAGGATCTACCAGGCTGGTAACAACATAGAACAACTCGACAATGCCTTTAAGGCTAAAATGACTAAGTAGACCGATTTGGTCTTTCAATAAATACATACAACTCAAACTCATTACATGCCCACGCAGGGGTCGAGTACAACACACTCCCGTACAACGGGAAAGAATACCACAACGGAAAATAAACTATAACTATACCAATGACCTCATACGGATCCTCGTGTGATTAGTATCGTTCATCTTTCATCATCCTCCGTGCCGACCCTGTGTTATGCTCCCAAACCCGAATGCAAAACAGACATCCACCCCGAATACTGGGTTAGCAAACTCCACTGTTTTGCTAGTGCAAGAACAAAGTGCAAATACGAGCCATACCATTCACATTTCACGAATAACAATAACCAGGAATCCTCAAAAATCCAAATGTAACGAAAAGTACTTCCCGAGGCATGAGTTTGATAAACATTTCTCAAAACCGAAAGATCACCGATAAAGGGAAACCATTTATAAACAGTTTTAAAGATGCCATCGAGAGTTTTAATAGAAAACAATTTGCAAGAAAGCCACTCAATCAACACAAACGAATCTTCACAAATATTTCCACGGGATTCTCGACCCAAAATCAAATAATATCGGCACGAGATCAAACATCTCAACATCACACGGGGTTCTCGACCCAAACCCAAATAATATCAACACGAGATCAATCATCTCAACATTCCACAGGGTCCTCGACCCAAAACACAGAATAGCACCACAATACCATCAAAGGTACAATCTCTCATTCGACATATCCTGCTCAAGACCCCCGATTAATTAACCCTCGGAGATTTCGTCAAACCTCCTTGGTTAATTAACCCTGATACCAACGCTTTAAAAAGAAGTTGAAACAAGCTTTCAAAAACACGAATCGCGGTCTATATCAAGACAAACATTTAAAAGTGAGTTGAAAGAATTTGAGATACGAACATCGTTCGGTAACGGGGTCTTAGCTATCACTCACCGTAACCAATAAGCCTGCCAGGCGCCTCCCTTGCGCACCTGTGTACCGGCGTTCACTTCCATCATGTTGGCCGCTCATTGAACATGTCACCGCACCGGCGTCACTCCCGCAAGAGCCGCCCCTTGCGCGCGCATTAGGTAACACCGGCGTTCACCACCCATATGGAGCCGCACATTGCGGATACACTGGGCAGTGCACGCCCGCCCTCGAGGTTCCGGATACGACGTTTCTCACAACAAGTATCCACATTATCACAAACATCAAGCACACAATCGTTGTAACAATTATCAAATCGATACACCAATTCACATAATTCATCCGTCGGTCCACGCCACACGAATAAATAACAACACGCACGTCAACCATAACGACGGAAATAAGCAATACACGTACACACGCATTATCAAGAGCAACATCAACATCAATTATATCCAAAGGATTCATTTAGTCACTTACAACCCACACAATTTACAAAACACGCGTTTTGAAGGTGAGCCTTTAACGAGGCTAGCCGAATCCTTTGAAAACTCATTTCAAACAAATAAACAAACACACCAAGATGATCACCAATTATCATATCCACGAAACAAGAATGGTATGGACAAGGTACTTGCCTCGATACCACGAGCACGGAACCACGAACGGATACGGCTCAACGGAAAGCTTGAACGCCCGATGCTAACGAAAGGAAGACGACGAGCGGAAGGGTTCAACACGTTTTCTTAACAATAAACTAGACCCTAACAACAATATAATAAAAAAATCATCGATCATACGAGGAAGGATAATCGTAGAACGCCCAAAAACCCCTCTAAGATATTTTACCGGACACCTTCAAGGCGTCGGTCAAGAACTTGACCCAAACAACGAATCGATACGATCCAACCATGGAATAATAAAGGAAATGATATAATACATCTAAATATTCATCAATACATCATAATCCTAAGTTAAATCGGATTAAACGGATGAAAACAACCAAAACACCCAATTTCCCCAAAACTAGATTTCTAGGAAATCTGACCTGATTCGGTAGATCGGAGGATGTTATAGGACGGATGATTGACGATATGAACCTCAAAACTTCATGGATTCATTGTCCAACAACATCTCTAGAAGATTCACACACCCACAGCCGCGTACGGGAAGAAAAAGAGGGAGAAAATGGCTGAAGAAAACCGTCATGAGCCTTAAATAAGCCGATCACGGCCGTTACGTCACGTAATCGGCCATGGCTTACGACGAACCGCCATGGCCGAACTCCTGCTGGAAAATGCCTAACGTTACGTGCGTTACCGGCCGGGGCCTTACGTGCGTAATCGCCTTACGACGAATCACGGCCACTACCGCACGCGTTACTCGGCGGGGCTGGCCCGAGCATGCCCGCCATGACTCGGCGGGACCAACTCCGACGGCCCGAACGACCCCGAAACCCGAACCTGAGTACGAATCGAAGATACGGTTACGAAGTACTCGCAAAGACGAATCCGAGCACTAAGAGAACACACGATTTCGACCACCCGAAGGCTCGAAATTCGACAACGGAAAGTAATTACCCCAAACTTTGGGAAATTACGAAAATGGCCCAAAACGCCCGAAAATCACGATACTTGATCGAATAACCAAACCGAAGCTCGCAACATGAATATTAACATTAAATGAACTTACGAGAAAGTCGAAACAACAGTTTCGGACGAGATTCGCAAGAATCGAACTCAAGTGCGGAAAAACCGCTAAAAAGCACGGAACTCAACAAAACGACACCGAAACGAACTCGGATGACAAAAAGTGCAGAATTAATCATTCTCGAATGACGAAGCGGTCATGTGCGAGTCGTCAAAACGGACTTCCGCCGAAAAAAAAGAAATTACCGGAAATCGAAATCACGGGTATTACATTCTACCCTCCTTAAAAGAAGTTTCGTCCCGAAACTTAAAATAAGTAGGGAGAAGCAATATCCACTGCCAGGAAAACTCGACGAGATACCCGAAAACCGAAAACTCGCGCCCGACGGCGAAACGTTGCAAGAAATGCAACGGAACATACGGCGTGAAAACACGCTCCACGACGACCAACACAACGCCACCGATAGAGAAATAATAAAACAAACAAGTGACAAGCGTCATCAAACAGGTAATACAACCAAGTCGATTATCCGAACAATCAAAAAACACAACGAACGAAAATCAATATGATTGACCACCCCAACGGTACATCAATCAAAAAGTGAGCCAATCGCTGAACAAATATGGAATTCCACCGCCCAAGGGTTGGAAGATCGGAAACGAGACTAATTTCCCGAACTTAAGGGAATTAGGAAGGAGCCTGAACGCTCAACAATCACGAAACGAGAACAAAACCGAACAAACAAACGATCGAGACAACAAAAATCGAACGATCATGTTCGGATCACGAAGAACAATAAGGTTCAACCGACAACTCCGAGGTTCACATCTCGACTCGAGACAAAACAAGATCCGGTGAAAACAACAAGATGCACACTCGCATAAGATCCACAGGAAAGGGAATAACAATTGAAAAGTCACAACGACAAACGAGTTATTCCGAAATGATGCCACACTCGTTCGATAAACAAAAACAAGGGGCAGGACAAGCTCAGAAATGTCAACGAACATAAATGAGTCAACAATGTAGAATATACAGAAGTTCCAAATCCGATCCACTTCGAATAAAAGAACTAGTAAAACCAGATGATGTCACTTCCAAACAAGGTTCACAAGAATCGAGCCGGACTCGAAAAAGTCACAGCGATAACCAGATTGACTCAAAACAAGATCACCGCTCGTTCGAACGACGAAACCGAAATACAGAACAAGTTCAGAAAGTATCAACGAACACGAGCGAGTCGATAGACTCGAGAAAGAGAAAATGCAGGAGTTTAAAAACAACACGGTACTACATTCGACCTCTTATAAAAGAAGGTCGCCCCCGCCACTCACAACAGCGAAATCAAGGTGACGACACAACAAGCAACCGACAGAAACATCCTTCAAAGGCCTCTCAAGGCCGATTCCGATGACTGTGCTGAAGCGCGAACTCCAAAAGTCTCGGTAGCCAATTCGCAAAATTGAATTCGGTGTCCCTCGAGTCCACACTTGAAATGTGTTACCGACGAGAAGGACAATATACACGTGCATGCCCCGGCACATTACGGTTGAAACGTCTCGGCTCGGCATACCGAAAATACAAATGCTCGATACAATGGATCAAAACACCGCAAAACAACATACCGGAGATGCCAACTCAGCATAACATATCAACGCATACAAAAATCACAACAACAACGGCATCATTCAACGATTACAACATTCCGAACGACAGTCAGCACACAATCACAAACATCATGAAACAATCACCCATGTGTATAACGCACAAAAATCCAGGCTTTAACAACTCACACTAGTGCGACAACACGCAAATCACCACGAGGCGATAAACAGTAAACACCAGTTCACACCTCTCACAGAGAGCCAACAAAACATATGCGTGGCGGACGACTCGACGCTCACGTCACCAATTCAATCACAATTCGGGGTTGACACCGTAACGAAAGTTCGAAAACCATACACGCATTTCCGGTCCGCAAACAGGAATGATAGGTTTTAAAAACGAAAACCACCTTTGAAGACAGTTTGGAAACACCAGTTGATCTTGAGTATCATTTTACAAAAATTTGAACAAACATCATTTTCGAGACTTTGAAAATCATCTTGCGTTTGAACAAAAATGAGGACACCTTCACGTAGTGAAAAACCTTCAAAAATATTCGACCCTTGGGTCTAAGCAACTGCATTTGAAAATATCTCACAAATGTTTTTGGTCCTCAATCGGAAAATTTTTGAAATGTATTGCGGCATTAGAAAACACCTTGAAAACACCGCAAGAAAATAATTCGTTTTAAAAGTACGTCTCGAATTTTAATTTTCTAAGATACTCAAGGTTTTCAAAAATAATTCAATGGGCTAGAATGCCCAAAAATTTCAGGTAATTTCACAGAACATTATAGCGCCGTGGTCCCACGCCGGAACCCACCAGACTAAAAACCATTTACAAAAATGCCAAAAAGGCCGATGACGGTAATATTTCAAAAACTCACGAAAGCCATTTACAAAATACTAAATACCGTCATAAGAATTTCGACAAAGAGGACAAGGCCATAATGCCAAAACTTCGGTTAAGGGAATCGGTTTTGAAATAAAACTCGGTCGGTAAAATACCGAAAGTCATTACCAAAGAACTCACACACGGATAAAAGAAATCTTGTTCAACATGCATAATCCAACAACACTACTCCTCATATGAACGAAATATGAGAGTCAAATAACCACATATCACGAAATCAAAATCCATAAAAGGATTCCGTCACTTAACAAATAATCATAAAAATAGCTCGTGTCACACGAGGCACAACACAAAGAAGGGAGACTTACATTCACAGTGTCGCACGAAGATGATGATCGCCACGATACTAATCACGACCAACAAACTCGGACGACGCGTCGCGACACGACTCGATCGGATAAAATCCGACAAGACAAAACTCAACAGACACCATCGACCCGACAAACTAGGTTTCCACAACCTAAGCTCCGATACCATAAATGTAACACCCCCAATCCGCTCAGGGATATTACACGCCGTAGAACCTTTCCTCAAGGATCTACCAGGCTGGTAACAACATAGAACAACTCGACAATGCCTTTAAGGCTAAAATGACTAAGTAGACCGATTTGGTCTTTCAATAAATACATACAACTCAAACTCATTACATGCCCACGCAGGGGTCGAGTACAACACACTCCCGTACAACGGGAAAGAATACCACAGCGGAAAATAAACTATAACTATACCAATGACCTCATACGGATCCTCGTGTGATTAGTATCGTTCATCTTTCATCATCCTCCGTGCCGACCATGTGTTATGCTCCCAAACCTGAATGCAAAAACAGACATCCACCCCCCGAATACTCGGGGGTTAGCAAAACTCCACTGTTTTGCTAGTGCAAGAACAAAGTGCAAATACGAGCCATACCATTCACATTTCACGAATAACAATAACCAGGAATCCTCAAAAATCCAAATGTAACGAAAAGTACTTCCCGAGGCATGAGTTTGATAAACATTTCTCAAAACCGAAAGATCACCGATAAAGGGAAACCATTTATAAAACAGTTTTAAAGATGCCATCGAGAGTTTTAATAGAAAACAATTTGCAAGAAAGCCACTCAATCAACACAAACGAATCTTCACAAATATTTCCACGGGATTCTCGACCCAAAATCAAATAATATCGGCACGAGATCAAACATCTCAACTCGACCCAAACCCAAATAATATCAACACGAGATCAATCATCTCAACATTCCACAGGGTCCTCGACCCAAAACACAGAATAGCACCACAATACCATCAAAGGTACAATCTCTCATTCGACATATCCTGCTCAAGACCCCCGATTAATTAACCCTCGGAGATTTCGTCAAACCTCCTTGGTTAATTAACCCTGATACCAACGCTTTAAAAACAAGTTGAAACAAGCTTTCAAAAACACGAATCGCGGTCTATATCAAGACAAACATTTAAAAGTGAGTTGAAAGAATTTGAGATACGAACATCGTTCGATACTTGGTCTTAGCTATCACTCACCGTAACCAATAAGCACCGCCAGGCGCCTCCCTTGCGCACCTGTGTACCGGCGTTCACTTCCATCATGTTGGCCGCTCATTGAACATGTCACCGCACCGGCGTCACTCCCGCAAGAGCCGCCCCTTGCGCGCGCATTAGGTAACACCGGCGTTCACCACCCATATGGAGCCGCACATTGCAAAGATACACCCGGGCAGTGCACGCCCGCCTCAGAGGTTCCCGGATACGACGTTTCTCACAACAAGTATCCACATTATCACAAACATCAAGCACACAGTCAATCGTTGTAACAATTATCAAATCGATACACCAATTCACATAATTCATCCGTCAGTCCACGCCCACACGAATAAATAACAACACGCACGCCAACCATAACGCGACGGAAATAAGCAATACACGTACACACGCATTATCAAGAGCAACATCAACATCAATTATATCCAAAGGATTCATTTAGTCACTTACAACCCACACAATTTACAAAACACACGCGTTTTGAAGGTGAGCCTTTAACGAGGCTAGCCGAATCCTTTGAAAACTCATTTCAAACAAATAAACAAACACACCAAGATGATCACCAATTATCATATCCACGAAACAAGAATGGTATGGACAAGGTACTTGCCTCGATACCACGAGCACGGAACCACGAACGGATACGGCTCAACCGGAAAGCTTCAGAACGCCCGATGCTAACGAAAAGGAAGACGACAACGAACGGAAGGGTTCAACACGGTTTCTTCACAAGAAACTCGACCCTAACAACAATATAATCAATAAATCATCGATCATACGAGGAAGGATAATCGTAGAACGCCCAAAAACCCCTCTAAGATATTTTACCGGACACCTTCAAGGCGTCGGTCAAGAACTTGACCCAAACAACGAATCGATACGATCCAACCATGGAATAATAAAGGAAATGATATAATACATCTAAATATTCATCAATACATCATAATCCTAAGTTAAATCGGATTAAACGGATGAAAACAACCAAAACACCCAATTTCCCCAAAACTAGATTTCTAGGAAATCTGACCTGATTCGGTAGATCGGAGGATGTTATAGGACGGATGATTGACGATATGAACCTCAAAACTTCATGGATTCATTGTCCAACAACATCTCTAGAAGATTCACACACCCACACTGCACGGGAAGAAAAAGAGGGAGAAAATGGTCAAGAAAACCGTCTGCAGCCTTAAATAAGCCGATCGGCGGGTTACGACGTAATCGGCCATGGCTTACGTCACGTAATCGCCATGGCGAACTCCCCGCTGGAAAATGCCGGAACGTTACGCACGTTACGGCCGTGGCCTTACGTACGTAATCGGCCTTACGACGTAATCGCCGGTCACTACCGCACGTTACTCGGCGGTGGCTCGCCCGAGCATGCCCGGCCATGACTCGGCCGGGACCAACTCCGACGGCCCGAACGACCCCGAAACCCGAACCTGAGTACGAATCGAAGATACGGTTACGAAGTACTCGCAAAGACGAATCCGAGCACTAAGAGAACACACGATTCCGACCACCCGAAGGCTCGAAATTCGACAACGGAAAGTAATTACCCCAAACTTTGGGAAATTACGAAAATGGCCCAAAACGCCCGAAAATCACGATACTTGATCGAATAACCAAACCGAAGCTCGCAACATGAATATTAACATTAAATGAACTTACGAGAAAGTCGAAACAACAGTTTCGGACGAGATTCGCAAGAATCGAACTCAAGTGCGGAAAAACCGCTAAAAAGCACGGAACTCAACAAAACGACACCGAAACGAACTCGGATGACAAAAAGTGCAGAATTAATCATTCTCAGAATGACGAAACGGTCATGTGCGAGTCGTCAAAACGGACTTCCGCCGAAAAAAAATAAATTACCGGAAATCGAAATCACGGGTATTACACCTTACGGCCGTAACTGAGTCCTCCCAGGCCAGGGAGTGCGGACGCCTTACGGCCGTAATCGGCCAGGCCTTACGGCTGTAATCGGCCCAGCTAGCCCTCCGACTGCCCGGCTCGATACTCGACGACGTCTTGATCATGCGAACGCACCGGCTAAGATCCAAAACAATAATGAGTAGGCTACGAAACTCAACGAACCACAGTGCAAGCATACGATTCCAAAGATGCAGACGACATCAACCCGTTCGACCGAAGAGAAAAAAACTCGACGAAACCAGAATGAAGATCTCGGGTATTACACATACCACGCTCTAGGTGCTTGCTTAAATCCATACAGTGCTTTCCGTAGCCTGTATACGAGATCTCCACCTTCTGTGTTCACAAACCCCAGTGGTTGTTCAACATAGACTTCTTCAGCGAGGTCTCCATTCAGGAATGCGCTTTTACGTCCATTTGATATAAAATAAATCTCTTATGGACGGAAAAGGCTAAGAAAATCCTAATGGCTTCTAGTCTGGCTACAAGGGCAATAGTTTCATCGTAGTCTATGCTTTCTTCCTGTCTGTAGCCTTGTGCGACTTTACGGGATTTGTTCCTGATAACAAGTCCATTCTCATCCTTCTTGTTTCTAAATACCCATTTAGTTCCAATTACGGCTTGATTCTCAGGTCTGGGTACTAGATACCATGCATTGTTTCTTTCGAAACAATTAAGCTCTTTTTTCCATAGATGTAATCCAGTGAGAGTTGTTTAGAGCTTCTTTGATGGAAACAGGTTTGGATTGATCTAGGAATACAACGAGGGTGCACATATTAAGTCTTCTAAATTCATCTTGAGATTTGCATACAGGAAATGGAGATTTCTCAGATTTAGGTTCTTCTATCGCACACAGTACATTTCCTTGTGTACTCTGTATTCTCCTACGGGTAGATACTCCGGCATCAATATTTCTTATGATTAACTCCTGTGGGTGATCTCTCAACCATCTTCTGTTGGGTTCTAGTTCAGCGTCCCGTACTGTATCTTGAGTTGTTGTAGTTTCAGCTTCAGCTTGTACAGCATCAGCTTCAACTACCTCTATTCTTACCACTGCAGGGTTGATTTCTATGTCAACGGCAGGTTCTGTTGGAGGTGGAGGGTCATTAATTGAGAGTTGTTGGATATTCTGAGTAAGATATTCTACTCCTGTAGGGTCATGGTGAGGTTCGTCGAACACTACATGTACAGATTCCTCGACTGTCAGCTTCCATTTGTTAAAGATCCTGAAAGCTTTGCTGACAGAGAAATATCCTACAAATATCCCTTCATCCGAATTTTCGTCAAATGTTCTAAGTTGGTATTTTCCATTGTACAGAACGTAACACCTGCATCCGAATATGTGAAAGTGCGAAACTAATGGAGTTTTGTTGTTCCATACCTCATATGATATTTTTTTGTGATGCTTGTTGATGATACATAGGTTTTGTGTATAGCACGCTGTATTTGTTGCTTCACCCCAGAAACGCTGTGGCAACTTGCTTGCGGCAATCATGGTCCTTGTTGCTTCCTTGAGCGTCCTGTTCTTTTGCTTGGCAACACCGTTTTGTTGAGGTGTTCGGGCAGCTGAGTATTCGTGCTATATTCAATTATCCGAACAGTATTGCTCTATAAACGGTTAGTGAATTCAGTACCTATGTCCGAACGAATGGACACGATACTCAACCCTTTCTCATTCTGAAGCTTTCTCAGGTGCTCGGGCAGCTTTGATGTTGTTTCCTTCTTCTTGCTCAGGAAGATTGTCCAAGCATACCTGGAATAATCATCAACAATAACGATACATTATTTCTTACCTCCCAAACTTACCGGGTCTACAGAACCGTAGAGATCCATGTGTAGCATTTCTAGAACTCTGTGAGTGGACAGGTATGATTTGCTTTTCAAGGTGGTCTTGATTTGTTTGCCTTTATGATAGGGTCCGCAGACGTTGTCTTTTTGGAATGGCACATCGGGCAAACCTCTAACCATTCCCTGTCTAGCAAGCTTGTTGATCGTCTTGAAGTTAACGTGAGACATCCTCTTGTGCCATAGCCAGCTTAGATCTGCAGTGCCTTTGGAAACAAAACAAGGAATCGTGGAGCTCATAGGCATCCAGTCAGCAATATACATATTACCTGATCTGCTTCCTGTGAGTATAACTTCTTTGGTCAGAATGTCCGTGACTCTTCAGTGATCTATATAAAATTTTACCGAGAACTGTTTGTCATAGAACTGGCTAATACTAAGTAGATTATAATATAAGCCTTCAACATAGGCTACATAGGTGACTTTGGATTTTCCTACAAGCAGGGTTACCTTCCCTCTTGTTCTTCCTTTGGATTTATCACCGAAGCGCACTTTTGGACCGTGGCCTTCTACATAATCTGACATCTTGATTCTATCTCCTGTCATGTGCCGAAAACATCCATTGTCGAAGTACCAGATGTCCTTATCTTTGATGTCCTGTAAGCAAAGAAATTACGTAGATTTAGGTCCCCTTTGTATGTTGGGTCCAGGGCCGGCCCAAGGCCCAAGCCTTCAAAGCAAGGACTTTGGGCCTCATATTTTTTTTTTACAAAAAAGGGCCTCAAATTAATTTTCAGGTAAAATAAATTTTGGATTAAATCACTAAAATTAAGATAGCTTGTTGGTAGGCTAAGACCTTATTTTCCACAATGTCAGGTTCCATCTCTCAAAGCAACATTTTGATATTCTTTTTGAATTATTTGATTACTTATTGGCCCAATATATACCATAGATTATTTTGTCATGGCCCATAAAAAATGACAATATATGTTAGTTTAGTTTCTAAACTTTCTTCTCTTCGAGTACCCAAAAAAATATTTTTTCATTTTAAATAATCATATTAAGATGATATTATTCGTATAAAATTCAAGTGAAATTCTTTTTCTAGTAAAAAAAATCTTTTAAAATTCTACATGTAAACTAGTTTATTTTTAAAATATACTCAAGACGTTGATAAAATTTTGTGCATCACAAAAAGCTCAAAAAATAGTATTATTTAAATTTCCCCACAACATTTAATTTCTAATGTAATTTGATAAATGACTTTTTATTACAAGAAGATCGAAATAATTTATATAAAATATAATATTTTTATAAAATATTATTACTAAAATATTATAAGGCCTCATTTTTTAACTGGCTTTGGGCCTCATTAATGGTTGGGCCGGCCCTGGTTGGGTCCATGGATGTTAGTGACTTTAGGTATCCAGATTTGCCTGACAGCAATTGGCTTGTTGTAGGTTAAATTTGGTCCGTTCTTGTGATGTCTACGTGAGGCAGGCACGTAGTCACTGTAACCTTGATAATTATTATGCATGTAAAATTCAGGGTTATTATTATTAATCCGGTACGAGTGTCGTCTTGGAGGTGGAGCCATTTTCTTCGGCCTTACAGCTTGCCTCCTAGGTCTCCAGTTGTATTCCCAAATCTGTTGCTGATAATGTGCGGCGACCTACTTTCTCGATGGATAACGAGGCTCCTGTATCTAGTATCTAGGCGCGCTGTACTGTTGGAAGTACTGCTGTGCGGGCCTTTGATATTTGGGTACAGCCTTCTTTCTGAATGGTTGTTGGTGCTTTTGATATGCTCGGGGAGCATGTTGTAGGTTACGCCTTCAGGTCTGGGTGGCTGAGGTTTCCGCTGTCGATGATATGAACAGGGTGGCGGAATCGCAGCCTTTGCTGTACGCGGTGCAACAGGTACCTTTACAGGACTTGAGGTCTCCTTAGGTACAGGAATGGGTTCCACACTCCTGACGAATACGGTACTAGTTTTCCCTTTATTGGAGAATGAGTTGTATCCTAAGCCAGTTTTATTATGAGCATGTTGCCCGGTGCTTAGAATTTCCTCCATCCTCTTAGATGATTTCTCGAAAGATTTCAAGATGGTCTCTAGTTCTCCTTCTCGTTTCTCGAGAATTTTTACTTTGGCTTCGAGCAGAACGAAATCATTTGTCTTTCTCTCACTATGAGACTTGGTCTCATTTAGATCGTGAGCAAGTTGATGATTGCTCTCCATGAGTTTTTCCACTGTGATCTTGCTATTTTCACAATCGATAGACATATTTTCGTAATTATTTCTTAGCAAGTCATTTTCATCTTTCTGCTCTAAGTTAGAAATTTCGGGCTGTATGTTTTCTCATTTTAAAATCTCATGGGCCTTTTGAATGTTTTTAAATTCATTCATCATATTTTCGAAAGTACGAGATGCATTAATAGGAATATTGGATGTTGAGCTTACCTCATCATCGCTATCTTCATCGTCTTCGATATCTTTAGGCATAAAGCACATATATGCTTTATCTTCTAACTCATCATCAGAAGAGTAATTGTCAGTGACTGCCTGAAGACATTCCTCGGTCTTGGTTGGTGCGGGCGAGGCTTCTGATTCGCAGATCAGGGCCTTGAGCTTGTTCTTTCAAGCACGTCTCCTTTCATCTTTTTCTTGTTGCTCATCTTCTGGTAACTTTTGGACTTTAGGATGTGGACACTTATTTGCATAATGTCCTTGTTTCCTGCAGTTGTTGCATAGATTAGAATCACCAAATGGAGATGATTCAGAACTTACCTTGTGAAAAGGCTTGGGCCTGTATGCAGTCTTTCAAGACGGTTTGATGAATTTCTTGAATTTGTGCATGAGCATGCCATTTCATCTTGTGACAGGATATCATCATCATTGTCAGCATTCTTGTAAGCAGATTTGGATATGCTGGGCATGCTGTGACTCCTGTTAGATACCGTGGCTAGTGTTGTAGTCTTAGCAGGTGACTCTCGGCCTTCTCTCTCCTGTCAATATCATACTCAAAAGATTTTAGGTCAGAGAAGAGGTCAAAAGTCGAAATGTCATTGAGATTACATGACACACGCATAGCTGTGGTTTTTATGTTCCATCGGGCAGGAGTGATCTAAATATTTTAAAAATTTTCTCCTTTTGGGTATACACTTTAGCCAATGCTTCAAGTTCACCGACAATGCCAGTGAATCTGAGGTCAAGTTCTTCAAGAGTTTCAGATGATTTCATTTCAGACGATTCAAATTGCTGAGTGAGTTTTGAAATCTTGTTTTCTTTTGAGAGCTCAGTTCCCTCACAAATCATCTTGAGTTTATCCCAGATTTCTTTGGCTGTCTTACAGCTCTTTACCTTTGAGAATGTGCCTTTGTCGAGAGTGACAAATAGCGCATTCTTAGCTACGTTGTCGTGGTTGGCGCGCTTCCGGTCATCAGTTATCCACTGCTCGCGCTCTTTCCCGAGCATCTCGGCATGATCTTGGCCTTCAATCCTTGGAGCAGGAGTTACCTTCATGATCTTTATGGGGCCTTCCTAGATGACATAAATCATCTCCTCATGCATGGCGTCAAGATGAGCCTCCATCCTAATTCTCCAATCATCAAACTCGTTAATAGAAAATATAGGTACCTCATTTATCAGTGAGGTATCCATGAGTAAGAATAGGAAAGATAAGACTTTTTCAAAAGAATGTGTGATTTTAGGATCTGATTCGGTTAAAAATACGACTGATTCTTTTTAGAATCAACCGCTCTGATACCACTTGTTGGCCACTAAGTATACAAAATACAACTTGGAAAAGTGTTAGTACAACAAGCTGTACGATTTTCAAATAAGAGTGCATAGCGGAAGTTTGTTTAAGTGAGTTGCTGTAAATACAGCAATTAGGTTTTCTCCTGGTAGCTTGGTGCGTATAGAGTATGCAATGTATACTTATAAATAATCACAGTAATGAAAATAATAGAGGCAGAAGGTAAATAACACAGTATTTAAAGTGGTTCGAGGTAAATCCCTCTACATTCACTGGTCCTCCACACAGGAGTAAAATGTTTATTATAATCACTACGTACACAACTACGTGACTATAATCAAACATTTCCTTGTATCGTTCACGCATATTGATAAAAAGACTGTCGCTTTCAACCGTTCACACAGATTGGTTGATGACGCCTCTTGACTTGCTTCTTCTCACACAGATTGAAGCTTCGTCCTATTCATCCCACACAGGTCAGAATAACTTTTCCCTTTGTCTACACAGAACTAGGTTTACTCAAAGGTAAAACGGTAAAGTAACAGCTTTAGAAGCAGCTTGAACACGATGATCTTTAGCTGATGATGTGCTGTTCTTAGGGGTGGGCATGGGACGGGATGGGTAGGGATTGGGCGAATCCCGTCCCGTCCCGAAAATAAATTACCGGGACGGGACGGGACGGGATTGCGTATTTTGAAATTCATCCCGCACGTCCCGATCCTGTTCGGGTTCGGGTCGGGATCGGGACGGGATGGGATATCCCGCACATTTATTGACCTTGACAGAAACTGTGAAAAAACGAATGAGACAACTATAAATTTTAGAATTATCAAATGAATGAGGTAGAAATTAAAAAAAATCCAAACTAGTCATTCCAAAAAAAAAGTGACTCTCAATATCCATTAGAAACTTAAAAAATACACAAAAAAATAGATAGTAACGTAAACACGCACAAAGGACAATAGATCAATAATCCAAAGGCATAGTGCATATTACATCAAAATCAACATGTGAAGATAAAATTCAAATTGAAAGTGCAGAAAACTTCAACTTAAAATTTAAAACTGAAACTTTGATGTTTCATACATCATACATCAATTTAGGGTTTACATGTTTAAAAGATATATAAAAAAATTGATTATATTAAATATTACGGGACAAAACGGGATTGATCGGGACGGTCCCGATCCCATCCCGTCCCATTTGAATAGTAACAGAGCGGGACGGGACGGGATGGGATTGCCATTTTAATAAACTATCCCGTCCCGTCCCGCTAGTTTTCGGGACGGGATCGGGACGGGATCGGGATTTCGGGTTCAAGTGCCCAGCCCTAGCTGTTCTTGTTGGCTGAGTATATTTCTTCTCTTCAGATATAGATAGATACTTGAAGAAATATACTTGCTCTTGTACGCTTTGATTTGACGATAATGAATATTCAGTCATTCGATCTAAGTTGAGATTCTTCAGTATATGATCAATGTTGTGCAATGTCCTATTACATGGACTATTTATAACCTTGGAATAGATACGTTATAAATATGCCCATTGGCTGGTTGGTGAGCAAAAGGTCCGTTCTGATTTTGCTCGTTGTATGAAGATCATTATCGATTGGTATTTAAATACTTTATTCTTGTCGGTTTGCTTACCTCCAGAGGAGGTACGACAAGTCGGCCGACCAAGGATGAGTCGTGCACGGTCCGCTGTTGAAAATTTGCCCGCAAGTAGATGGCCTTAGGTGTGCGGTAGGTGCAAGGGAACCGGCAACAACAGAAAATCTTGCAAAGCATTCATTCCCACAGGTGGTTTGGATTTGAATATCCCTCCAGAAGAAACTTAAGAATGGATGAACAAATGAGGCAAAGGTGCCGGCAGAAGAAGAGATGTAGCATTTGTCGTAATGATGAACATGACATAAGGGGATGTCCATACCATGAAACTTAAATTGCTTATGTATTTTTATATTTGTGACTTAACAATCATGTGCTGATATTTTGATCCTCGATGGACCATGTATTGATTAATTATTCTGATTATTTTGAAATGAAATGCATAATTTTATCTCTATTTTCTTTATCTTTGAATTGAAATTTAAGTGTTCAATGATCTAAAGAAATAAAGGTGAATATGGAGGCAAACATTAACCATAACAAAGTTGCTCAGTTTAAAGAGCAATAATTTACACCAAAAGCATATAACTTTACACAAAAAAAGTTCATCACCATCACGCCAAAATATCTAAGATTAACTTAAAAACCACAATCACTTGGATCCATTTTTCTCCATCTGCTGCTGTTTCTTTAGTCTTGTATCTTCTATATCAGCTTCATCTCCATGAACTTCAACTTCTTCTAAAATAATCTCATTTTCATCTACTTTTTGCTTGTGTTCTCAGAAATCTCTAAATCATCATCATCATCACCATCTAGTATAACTGGAGTGCTCGCAGTGTTTTTAAATTGGCCCTGTTTCATGAAACACATTAATTTGCAGTACACAACTACACATACAACAAAATCAAAAAACTGACTCTAAGCATTGAGTATTTTCCTCTCGGCCTAGTTCTGTATGGCGGGTTGGGAGGAGGTATCCTCCTTCTTCTTTTTGGTAGAGGTGTTTCGATTCCTCCAAAATCTCTTTCTCGTAATAGGCCGCTCATTTCGCGTACTTGATTTTAATGGATTTTAATTGATTAGGGTTTATAGTGAAAATGGGGGACTAACGCGAAGGTTCAGGTATTTCACTCTCGGTCCATGAAGATGGGCTTATATTGAAAAAGGGGGGACCCATGATGGGCTTTTATAATAAAATACTTTGATACTGCCCGATAAGGACACACGGGGGGCACGATCGTGTGCTCCAATCGTGTTATTACTTATATATTAACAAGTATTTATTTGTTAACAATATACTTATTTAAAAAGTTATAGATTGAATTAACATAATATATTGCATATCGTGCGTAGTCTATATGTTCTCAATGTATTAGTTCGTACGTATAAGTTCATCATCTGTATGAAATATCTCATATACCAATGAATTACACGAAATAACAAATACGAGTTTGTATAAGAAGTCATGTAGTAATTAATATTTGAACAAGCAATTTTAGAATCACAAAACATCCTTCTAGATAACACATTAAATCAAATTGGCAAATACTAAAAGTTCATGTTCATACGATGGGGCACACGATCGTGCTCACGAGGGAACTAGCCATCGTGTGCACAAGAACATCAACATTTTTCACTAATTTCTCAAATTACTCGTCAATTTACGTGTTGTTACTTATATATTAACAAGTATTTGTTAACAATATACTTATTTAAAAAAGTTATAGATTGAATTAACATAATATATTACACATCGTGTGTAGTCTATATGTTCTCAATGTATTAGTTCATACATATAAGTTCATCATCTGTATGAAATATCTCATATACCAATGAATTACATGAACTAACAAATACGAGTTTGTATAAGAAGTGATGTAGTAATTAATGTTTGAACAAGCAATTTTAGAATCACAAGACATCCTCCTAGGTTACACATTAAATCAAATTGGCAAAATACCCAAAGTTCATGTTCACACGATGGGGTACACGATCGTGCCCACGATGGGACTAGCCATCGTGTACACAAGAACATTTCTCACTAATTTCTCAAATACTCGTCAATTTACGTGTTGTTACTTATATATATTAACAAGTATTTGTTAACAATGTACTTATTTAAAAAGTTATAGATTGAATTAACATAATATATTGCGTATCGTGTGTAGTCTATATGTTCTCAATGTATTAGTTCGTACATATAAGTTCATCATCTGTATGAAATATCTCATATACCAATGAATTACACAAAATAATAAATACGAGTTTGTATAAGAAGTCATGTAGTAATTAATGTTTGAGCAAGAAATTTTAGAATCACAAAACATCCTTCTAGATAACACATTAAATCAAATTGGCAAAAATACCAAAAGTTCATGTTCACACGATGGGGCACACGATCGTGCCCACGATGGGACTAGCCATCATGTGCACAAGAACATCAATATTTTTCACTAATTTCTCAAATTACTCGTCAATTTACGGGTTGTTCTCAATGTATGAAATATCTCATATACTAATTGGCAAACAGTGTTGTGCCTACATCATGCGGGCGTTGTATCCTATAGCTTGCAGGTGCTGCCGGGCCCTGTATCCTACAGCTGCTGAGTGTTGTAGGGGTACACGATCGTGCCAACGATGGGACTAGCCATCGTGTGCACACGGTCATGGCAGGATGCACACGACAGCAGCAGCCCATAACCATGGGCAGGATGCACCCGATCGTGTGCAACACAGGGCTGGTCTGGATTTACCAAAGGCACCATAAACCAGTTTTTTCCAGATTTAACAACACAACACATCAATCTTGCCAAAATATATCTTAATTAAAAATAAAACACGTACTCATCAGTATCAAAAATGCATTATCCTACACTACGTCTAACGACAACATAAAGATTTTAGCAGCTAAACCATATCGATATTTCTTAATATATTTCTCATTCATTTCCTTGATTTGGTGCCTTCCTGTTGGGTTTGCAGAGATGAGCCTATCCAAGTACATGCACGCGAAGGGGCCACAACTGTGATTGTCGCTTTGTATGAACTGCAATTCTTATGGCATAATTTTAAAACTCATCTCCGTATCATACTTTTTTTTCGATTGGTTGTTCAGCCAGTACCTAGATTGAGCTAGCACATGAGGCATCAGACGAATAATTGGTCGCAGTTGGTTGAATCGGTATCGACCATCTTGGTGTTGGTGTGATAAGAAACCGTACAACTCCACGGTCCATGTTATGGTGTTAATCTTGATAGTCACCCAGTGGCTCTGGTCGAGGCAACAAATGGCAATGATCTGTTGAAAAAAAAATATGTAAATATATAAGATCATCACATCAAACATAGCGAAGCATTTATAAATATGATACTTTTAAACTTACTTCATCGCAATTTGACCATGGAATTGCATTTAGTGTATCAAGACCTGTCATGCAGTCCTCGATGGATTTAGGAGTTTTCCAACCATTGTAAACCGGCTTCCCTGTCACCTTGATACCAAGTGGATCATCCGGATGGAGTTTTGCGAACTCGTTAGCCATAAGTAACTACAAAAAGTCAAACTACAAAATAAAAAAATCCACATCACACCAATGATATTATAGACGAGTAATTTATAGAACTTACGTAAAATTGGGAGCCGGCAAGTATAGTGCCAACTCTACCGACACCAACATTGTGGACTTCCCTCCGAAGCCTCGCTTGAGTGGCAAGCACATAACAATCTATCACCTTGGCATCAAAGTCTTCATGGCTAGACTCTATCCAGTCAAATAATACCTGGGTGAGAACATGCCTATTCTCCAAACACCGCACAATAGCATCACGTGGCTGCTTCCAAAACTGTAGGTACAACTTCTTCAGAGCCTCACTATTTCTTGGAGGCACCACCACAAAAGGCTCCCGAAGAGCAGCAGAGGGTCGACTCACTCGCGGTGGAAGACTACGCTCACCCAACTGCTGCGGCCAGGCACTCTCACCAACTTCATCACCCTCAGCATCCCTATCACAACTATAACGATCAGAGACCTGTACAATAGGCTGCTCGATCTCAAAAACTGACTGCTCGATCTGAAATGGAGGCTGTTGTTGGGAACTACTACTCTGGCCGAGAAACATCATACTATAATGATGCTTGTCCTGAAACCGATCGAACATCGTACTATACTGCTGAAATGGACCGTCAAATGGCTGGTACTGATGCTAATAATCCAGAAACTGCATAGTCGGCTCAAGGGGCTGCTCAGTCTGCTCAAAAGAATGCTGAATCTGAGAATGATGATTGTGCTGGATCTCAGAATGGTGACTAGGCTGATGCTGATAATGGTGAATAGACTGATGCTGAGAATGGTGACTAGGCTGATGCTGGAAATGGTGACTGTGGGTTGCACCAGAGACTGAGTGATGCGGAGGATCGGGAATCCTCCGCTGGGCGCTGCTAATAGATGCAGAATGACGAGGCCGATCGTGAAACCTAACATGGCTCCCAGAATGCCTATGCGTAGGTCCAAAGAAATCCACGATCTTAGAAAGCACTCGGCGAGAAACTCGAGCAATAAATCCTGTCTCAGACTCGTCTAACAAGATCGCCTTCAAACGGCGGTCGAAGTACTCATCCCTGCTCGTGTCCTGGGTGTGGTCCGGACAAGGAAGTCCGTGGACACAACACACCCTCTCTGGCTGCTTCTCCCGGTCAGATGTCTCTGCACCATCTACTGGTGGGGTACTTTGTCGGCATCTCTTCGACACTTTATGTTCCGACTAATGTTTAATCTATTTCCTAGCAACCTTCTTCAACTTATCCATAACTTTCTTTCTCGGCTTCGGCACAGGCACATCCTCCTTGTTCTTCACAACTATTCTTATAGACATTATGAATTTAACATCATGTGGCGAGCCATTCTCAAAACTCAGGTAGTAGTACTCAGCCTCATCCTCCTCCAGATGCGGTAAAGAGGGAGGTACTTTGTGCTGCAAAAATAGTCATTAAAGCATACCATGAGATGGGCAATCACATAACGTTGAAGAGATGAGTGAAGTCAGAAGAAAATACTTTTATAAATTTATGTACCTTATTGTCAAAGAAATGAGTGA
Organism: Orobanche coerulescens; assembly: GCA_033398695.1. Lineage (NCBI taxonomy): Eukaryota > Viridiplantae > Streptophyta > Magnoliopsida > Lamiales > Orobanchaceae > Orobanche > Orobanche coerulescens. The sequence continues at coordinate 116,535,341 of CM065802.1, read as the reverse complement.
AATCACAGAACATCTTCCTCGTAGTCCACATCAAACACCGGGGAACTTGGACAGCTTTATCTCGAATTCCACACAATTATACCAATGAAGGAATCATCTCGTACGACCATATCTGTAAAGTCCAAACAGGACCATAGAAGTGATAGTCCTTATGTTCCTATCCCTCCTTCATGGCAACATTGTCTATGTAGTAAGACAAAATCCAAAGCCATAAGAACCCCAAGGAAACATATCTCACTGCTCGAAATCCTTAGCTAATACCCATGCCCATGTCTCGACCATCATGTCTTCACGGCATAGGATAAAGTAGTAGTATATAAGCAAATTGGCAACCTTCGCATAATCTCTTATGTCTCTACCAAAATATCGAGCATTGAACTTCTTCCGCAGAACACTAACCTTAATGTTTTTGCCATGGAGTATTCTGTGGAAAATACCGTCAGACCGAAGGCGGTGGTCGTCCTATGGATGGAAGGTAGAGTTTTCAAAGTGCAGTCCAGTGATCATAGCAAAATCACGGGCCGTAAAATCAATGGTCCTCCCACAAACCTGGAACCACGACTCATCCAGGGGAATTTGATCACCCTCCAACTGACGGGCAATCAAGTGATGTAGGGCAGTATTTGTACTCCCATTTCTCCTAACTTTAATCAAACGCCCCAGAAACCCCTCAGTCAAGCTCTCGATAGCTCGATCATCAACTGCAGAATTGCGGCCCATACTTCTTAGTGTCTCAATAATCTCTTTAAATACAGCCTCCCGTATGTAAAGATTCACTTGCCGTGTAACAAAGCGCAATGTAGGTCTCTTCCATAGCCAACCAGTCTGCAATATAGACATACAAATCATAAGAATATGATAGAATGCTTAAGAGAACGAAAAAAAGATGACACTGCTTGCACACGATGGCATACGATCGATGCCCGTCGTGTGAAGACCATCGTGTGCAACACGACATCTCACACGATGGGCATCGATTGTGTGCATGCCATCGTGTCCAAGGCAGAAGCCTTTGGTCTTCTTGCCCACGATGGCTCACACGATCGACGATCGTCGTGTGTAAACCATCATGCCCACGAAAGACCATCGTGCACATGATGGTGTCATCTTCTTCAGCACCATCGTGAGACGATGAACAACCGTCGTGGCACGATCGTGTGTGAATAAATTACACTAACCGGCGGCTCATTGACGAAAGCCTCTTCAGATGGAGTGTCACTAGCGTGTGAGGAACTTTTGACATCTTCAGATTCTCTGTCGTAGTCGGAGTTCGATATTTTCTTGCCGGCGATAGGGTTTCACGATGGGGGATTTCGGTTTCGCGACAGAGAGAGAGAGAGAGAGAGAATTTTTTGTTTGGAAGAGAGAGAGAGATTGGGTTGTGGGACTGTTTAGATTATTGTTGTTTTGTTTTATTAGTTTTTTATTTTTTATGTTTTTTTATCTTTTAGTAGTAGACTTTAAGGGTAATATTGTCTTTTAACACATTTTGGTATAAAAAATCTATACTTTTATGAATATGGATATATAATTTGTTACTTTTATGGTTTGGTACTAAAAAAGAGAGGGTCCAAATTTATTTTATGTTGAGTTTAATTCCATTATATGAATTGTTAACCTATTGGAACTACAAGTAATTAAATAAATATTAATCTATTTAAAGTTATACCAGTGTTAAATATTTGAATTCACACTTCCGTTCTAAATTAATATTGTTTATCATAATATTAAAATAATTGCTTTCTAGCTATATAGAAAAGTGGATCGTCGGAGTTTAGCATATTTAATTGGGATGAATTGAATAATTAAATTTGTGTGGGCCCAATATTGGTAATATTGGTAAATAAAGGATAATATTGATGGTTATAATTAAGGTAAATGTGTGGGATATACTTATTAAAAATAGAAAGGGTAAATTTTTTATGGACATACCAAAATAACAAAACAAAAAAGTAAATTTGTGAACAGGGAGAATATTTTAAATTTTAAAAGTATTTTAGAAAATAATACTTACTAAACACAAATCTATTTAAATTCACAGCTGATTATTTTCACATCACGGCCGGAACAATTTTTTTTAAGTCACAATGATACTAAATTAGGCCTTAGGAAATCATTTAGAGAAAATATGCACTAGGAAAGTAGAGAGAGAAACTTTGTTTATTTGTCTGCCAAATATTCAAGGTTACCTCACCTAAACAAAAGCCCCATATATTGTCTCTAATCCCTCTACTGAATCCTATCCAACAAAATAGAGATGCACAATCTTGCAATTGAGTAATGCGGAACAGCAAAAAATACAGCTTTCATAAATTTATTTATTTGCTGTGAAAATGGAATATCATAAAGTTTGAGCTCAGCCAGCTTATTGGAATTTCAGATATAAAGAGAGTTTTATATGATCTTAACCATCCGTAACACCAAATCTTTGTAACTCTCTCACTCCACCTGATTAATACTGCATTACATTATTTATTCATCACAATTCACATAGTGACAAAAATTTCTGAGACGTACTACTTGAGATCAAGGGCAGACTAAACACAGAGAGATACATACTACACACGGCCATGGATCCAGAGGAATATATACATAAATATATATACAACTACTCCTAATTCACCCAAAAGAATCACTTCAAGTAAGCTCTCTCTCTCTCTCTATATATATATATATATATACTCATCTTATTCGTGACGTCAACTTAATTAATAATATTTCCTCAAATTAGAAGCCTCTACCCATCTTCTTCCTCTGCTCTGCCTGATTCAAGGGAAATTTTGTTGTTGGGGGACCTAATGGTTGCCTACTCTTTCCTCTTCACTGTCTTTCACCCCATCAAAAATTTCGTAATCATCGAATCCTGCAGATTAAAGAACAGTCCGGATGACGGACATATAAAATTTAATTTCACAGGTGCTTTCTCTATAAATAGCTGCAGTTACCTGCACCCAGAGCTTCAACATCATCAATCTGTGGGCCCAGGACCATAAGGTTACCTAAAGGTGGATCGACAGCCATCCAATCTGTATTTTCAGACCCCTCGGAGCATAAAACTTTCTCCATGACCCAGTCTTCAACTAAATTAATCGTCTCGTAAGATATGGGATCAACAGCTTCCGGTTGTTTGTTGCCCGTAACCCTGTAAATTAATTAGGAGGAAAAACCATACTTATTTTTTGCTTTTAACTTTTCTCGATTTTCATGATTTAAAAATAAAATAAAAACGAAAGCTACTCCCTCTGCCCCACTAAACTAAAATAGGCTTGGGCAATATTTCACACAAAATTAAGAGAACATATTCATTGTATTGTTGGAGTTGTGATTTTTTTTTTCTTTTTCTTGTTTCTTCCTATGCTACCCTTGCAATAAATGCCACAAAAAAAAAATTAAACTACTTTTGAAACTAAGAGTGCTAAATAGGATATTTTGGTCAATTTGATAAGTAAATGATGCTCTCAATAAGGCAACGAAAATGGAGAAAATAGGCCTATCTTAGTGAGGGGGGCAGATGGAGTATATTTCTACTTACATTTGCTTCATGGACATGTTATATTGAACAAAAACAAGGTCATTGAGCCTCTGGTGTTCCAAACAATTTTTCTTCTCGTGCATGTGATCAAGAGGAATTTTGTATAGCTTGTGATGGATCAAGGAGCAAGTTTGACTGAGAATGCGGATAGCCAATCGAGCCAAATTAGGGCAACCCCCACCATATGTTAGCCACCACTCAGCTGAAAGAGTAATATTGAATGCAAGATTAGGCATCTCTCATTAAGTTTCTGATGATGCAATATAAAAATGCTAAATAATCTTTTAAGCAACAGAGATCAGCTTATTGGTTAAGGATAATTACAAAAACTACCTTTGAGGTTTGGCCCAAAAAAAACAAAGCCAACCTTGAGATTACATTAGTCTTACACTGTTGTACTGATGACACTCACCAAATACTTTTACAGGTCAACTTTTCTAAATATTGCCAAACGAAGGTTGAGGCTACTTGTAATATTTTGAAAATTTGAGTGGCCTAACTGTAAATTACTTGGGGAATAAGCCCGGGAAAATACCAGGGTAGCAAAGCTAGCTCTTGTTCAAACGAGAACGGTCGTATCCTGACAAATCAACCAACGGTTGGTTGAGGCAAGATGTAAACAAAAACTAACGTCAAGGTAGATTGTGATTTCAAAGGTAGCGGGGGTCTTTTCCTATTTTTTTCCCCGAAATACCGAAACTTCAGGGGTAATTATGTAACCACACCAATTACTGCTGCAAACTCTTTGTGCTTGTCGCTATAGATAAATTAACATGCAAAACAGAAGCAATAAGTTGATGCAAACAAAGGAACCAAAAACAGAAGTACTCTTAATACCAGAAAAAAAGACTACTCACTGGGAAGTAATGTATCTCTAGCTCTAATAGCCATCTTCCGCCCAAAGTCTCCGGCGCCACCATGATAAGAAGCCGTTTCTTTCATAATGTTGTCTTGGACCTTAGGATCAGGCACCAATTTCTCTATGCAATCATATACTAATGACCGAATATGAAGATGCGCGTCCCCTTCAAGACTGTAAAAGAATTTTGGATTCAAATAAAAACCCGCCGCATGAAGAGGGTGCCTCTGAAGTTGTTCCCACCTCCGATCTATAATATTCCAATACACTAAATATTCTTCCTTGGAAACAAGTTCCTTCTTAATAGCTTCTTTGGCTCTATACAATCCCGCATAAACAAACCCCACAGCAGGCCTCCTTTCACTACTAACTATCCTCGACAGTCGTAAAATTGGATCCGTTAAACGAGTTATGGACACGCATGCAGACCAGAATGGCTGACTACTTATACAGTCTAATACTGAAAAACCTCCTGGTTCCTTTGAATAAGGGCTTTCCATCCACTCCTCGGAAGTAACCATAGACTGTAGGTTATGTCTGATATTAACCATCCTTTTTAATGTCATAAAGTCAGTATACGAGCGAGTAAGTCCCGGATCAACTAAATCCATACCAAACGTGTACCGCCTCATCATGTTTAAAATGACGATATTCGAGTAGATATACCTCGAGATTGATTTTGCCTGTTCGAGTATCGTTTTCACTGTTGGGAGTTGTGATATGTCTTGAAGCATCAAATCTATGCACCGACCAGCACAAGGAGTCCAAAAAACGGTCGGATAGGTGTCAGCGACCCTTTTTCCGGCTACTACATACTTATCTTCACTGCTTGTCACCACTTGGACAACATTTCTCACACCGACTTCTTCGACTGTTTCCTTTAACAATTCGTAAAGGACGTCCGAAGAATCTATTGCATGCGATATATCGTCCGACCTCAGAAAGACTGTGCCTTCTGGGCAGTAAACCAAGAGGTTGGCATATGTTTTGCCCTTTCCCGAATTCCATTCGTCCACCAAAATCGAACAGCCTGTCCTCGCCCAAGCCGACACGCATTGGTTGACGTTGTTTCTCACTTCGAGAACTAAATTCTTCAAAATCCACCCCCTAAGATCGTGGTACGAGGGGGCCATGACCCCCGGGCCATGAGTAGCGATTGCATCAATCATCGGTTGAAAATAAGATGAATTAACAGCGTCTGGGGGCACCCCGACATCGTAGAAAAAACGACCGACAGCCATATTAACCGTACTACTTATCTTCTTCGAATTCATAGCAGGAAAACCGGACAAAGTTGGAGTGATACTACAGTTAACAACATCGGAGGCTTTTCCGACTCTCTTTTTATTCTTTCTGCCACCGCCGGCTTTGCTGCTCGTGCCATCTTCTCTATTCCGGCACACATCCACATCATGTTCGATAATTTCGGGTAGAGGAAGCAAAACGACTTCCGTACTCAGAACACCAGCATTGTTATTTGCTACCTCTACCCCACTGGTCCCGGGATTATCGTATCCCGACATTTCTTCTGTTAGTTTCTGTTTTTTCGTCTTTTTTGCAGCAACCCCGTTCAGGCTCTCGAGCATTTGTAGCCGTACGTCGGGTTGGACTCTTAAACAAGTGGCGGCATTGCCTTTCTGTCCCGCAAGATGTTCTTTGATTCTATGTATTCCACCACCCTTGAAGATTTTCCCACAGTACATGCACTTCAGTTGAACCCTATCCCCGTTCTTAAACATTTGGCAATGCTTCCATGCTGGATCATGCTTTTGTGAAGTCAATGCTACTAGCTCCCCCATATAGAAACCCTTTTTTTTTCCTTCCTAAAACTACCTTCAGTAAAAGGAGGGGGCACGTCTCTGGAAGTAAAACAAAGGAAATCAATTCCAGATATGCAAAAATGTTCTTTAAAAAACTTCAATACAGCAAAAACAACGAGACAACATCTAGATGAGCAGAGGGGTACAGATGGCCTTCAATAAAACTTTCCGTTTTGGTATGAATTTTGCATCACAAACAATATTGAAATGAAACAAAAGGAATTCAATTCTGAAACACGTAAAAAATTTCTCAATCTACAGTAAAATTGATTATAAATACTTGAATTTAAAAAAAAAAATGGGTTCAGAGAAACTTACTTGAATTCGATTCCGGCGGCTCGTTTTCTAGTCAGTTCGATTCGAGATTTGGGGGAATACAGAACCGAGTTAGGAGGGGTAGATTTTCCATTTTTAATTATAATAGTATAATTATTAGGAGGTGAAGAGTGAGTCGATGGACAACCGGATAGACCGGTCAGTGTAGCGGGTCGTTGGGCCACACGATTTTATGCATTAATATTCTTTTTTTGTTTCAAATTAAAACCGCACTCTCTTAGAAGTTCTGATAACAATTAATCCAACGAAAATCGTACGAGAAATTCGAAAAAATAAGCTTCGCATGGTAGTAAAAGGTGACTCAACGACCCATTAGGTGGGAGGAACAGTGTTTGGTGTCCACAAGGAGTTATCCTCCATATTGAAGGGATAAAACTCCCACATCACGCAGTGCGACTCGAGCACTGCGTCATGTAAGAATCTACCACCTAAGCAGGTTGACTGGAAACCACGCGGACAAAATAAGCTCCTCATGTACCAATAGTTAGAGGAGTAGGCTTTTCATGCTAAACTAAATTTCAAGAAATAAATGATGTTTATCAGAGGAATGGTCTTTCTTTAAACGAGGCTTGATCCAACTCGCGACGATGCCTTTGGCCAAGGCGCTGAATGAATAATGGTTGCAGACGCTGAATGAAAGATAATGATTTATTTAGATGCCTATTAGAGAATTTATATTGTATTTATTTTAGAGGATTTAATTGTGATGTTATCATAACTTTTGTATTTAAATTAATTTATTTCCATTAAAAGTTACAATTAAAATAGTCTTTTCACATGTAGTCTTTTAATATGAATAAGGACTCATTTGTAACGTTTTTTCCGTGTAGAATTCTTTTAGTCCATGTAATTAGTTATATGTAATGTATTGTATTTATTTTAAATGTTCATAGTGTAATGTTTTATCAACCCGTGTGTTGCACCCATTGCATGTAAATATTCATAGTGTAATGGTCGGTACTAATTAGGTTTCCAGTACTTAAAATAGTTTATTCACATTAAAAGAGTACATGTAAAAACTTTTTCTAAGATGTTACATTTAAAAGAGTCTCTTCACATGTAATCTTTAAATACTAACAGTTTTTATTTTAACATTCTACAATTTTATGCAATCTTGAAACTACGATATGATTTCGTTTTTAATTCACAACGGTTACCAACTTACCATCCCCCAAGCAAAAAGTAAAAGTGAATAATACCAAAGGAATGGACATGAAGAGTCTCCATTATATTGTAGGAGACTATTAGTAGCATCATCATGAGATAGAGAGAAAGTGTGCATATTGATTATGTAAATTATTAATATGAGGTAAATTTTCAATGAAGAATGCCACCTATAAAGCAAAATACCCATGCAGCCATGATGTATCTATAATATTTTTCAGCTTCTTTATTCAATGTATACCAATATCGTACCTATGTGTCTGCATACATACGTGATACATGTTTATGTATGTATTGATGAATGTATGTATGTGTCAAATTTACCAACTTCTGGAGGTCCGACTCAGTACTCACATAAGCTTCCCATTATTACATGCATATATCCATTCATTAGCTTTTCATGAGTTGTACACTTTAAAACAATCATTTTATTTCAATCCATTTTGTTTCATTTCTTTTAGCAAACACCAACCGGTTGATTATTGACATCAATTCATTGTGTTTTGAGATTGTTTTGCTACGATTGGATCCAGTCCAACAGATTAAAACCCAAAACCAACGGGGTAAAAAAAATTCGGGTAAGATGGGATCCAATCCATTCCAAGATATACATCTAATTTTTTATCACTATCCTAAAAACATTCGCCTCCCATCCATCTTTTTCTCTGGTTTTGCAGAACAACCACCAAACACGAACACAGCTTCACACACAAATTACCGTCGTTGTAACTCCTTACCCGAAATAATCAAACACAACACCAAACCCTTTAATGTTTCAGCTCAAAATCATCCGATTTAGTTTCTGTGTTTTTTAACGAACAAAGAAGAGAAAGTAACATCAAATCACATATCTCCATATTTGAAAGAATACCACAGCAAGTCTTTAACTCCATACAAACATCAAACCCATTAATGTCAGAAGCACACACAAACATCTTTAAAAAATACCACAGCAAGTCTTTAACTCCATATTCGAAAAGGTAGGCCAAGATTAAAAAATAGTGACTACCTCTTATCTACATATAAATAGAAAACGTAACAAGAGACTTATATGGCAAACTGCAAAACTGGTGTGGTTTTTTGCTATGTTGTTTTCTCGTCTTTGGATGGTTTATATAGTGCTTCAAGCATTAATACTTCAGCAACACTTCATATTCATCAATTATGAGAGCATGGTTCCAGGAACCCTTTTGTGTTCACTCCATCATTACACGATTGTTTGTATTCCTTGGAGTTTAATATGTAGATGTAAATTCGTGAGTTTATAAAAAACGAAATTATTTTTGGTGTGCAATGCATTAGTTGTACAGTACTAATTTTTGTGCACAATCATCTTTGCACATTAACTTAAGCTTTATATATAATACAACCCCCCTTGCACATTAAATTAAGGGGGATAAGCTTTATATATAACAGATGGTTCCAGGAACCCTTTTGTGTTCACTCCATCATTACACGATTGTTTGTATTTCTTGGAGTTTAATATGTAGATGTAAATTCGTGAGTTTATAAAAAACGAAATTATTTTTGGTGTGCAATGCATTAGTTGTACAGTACTAATTTTTGTGCACAACCTCCTTGCACATTAAATTAAGGGGGATAAGCTTTATATAATACAACCCCTCTTGCACATTAAATTAAGGGGATAAGCTTTATATAATATATATATATATATATATATATAGAGAGAGAGAGAGAGAGAGAGAGAGATTTGGAATGCAACAATCTTATTTTTTTAACGGTTAATAAATTAGGTATTCAGATAACAATGGAACTATAAATGCCAATTTTTTTCTTTTTTTTTTTTTGGTTACAACTATAAATGCTCACTAATCTATTATATATAAAGCTTTATTTATAATACAACCCCCTTGCACATTAAATTAAGGGGGATAAGCTTTATATATAATAGATTTTTCATATTTTCTTTTTTATGTTGTGCTATCAACATTAATTTTTATAATCAGGCTTTCTCTTCTAACTGTTGGGAGCTGTCAAGCTACTCACAAAATAAAGAAAATGGCCATTTGAGCTGAGCCACAAACATCGTTTATGATACCTCGTAACCATAGGCGGACGCATATGAGGGCATGGTGGTGCACGTGCACCACCAAAAAAAGTTACCCAAACGACATTGTTTTGATGTCTTTTCGGTTAAAACGACGTCGTTTTGGTTAAACCGATGTCGTTTTGTCGTCTTTTTGTCAAAACGACGTCGTTTTTTATTAAAAAAAAAAGTGAAAATTAAGATTTTTTATGTCGTCCGTCATTTTTTTCTGTGGTACGTCGGTGCACCAGTAATTTTCGGATGTTGGATCCGCCTATGCTCGTAATCAATAATCCCTTATCCCATGTGTGCCGGAGACTAGTGTTTCGAAGATTCATTTATGTGATGTAACCGCATTTTCTTTAGTTGCTCGTGAGAGGAGTCTTACTTCTTCATATGGATGGGCCGATTAAAAGCAGAAGGTATTACATAAATAATGGCATCAAATGAACAACATAGCAATCGTATCATGTATCAGTTAAGAGCTTTTGTGAATCATTGGATTTGCCCCGGTGGCCAGGATCTCCCATTTCAAGTGAGAGACCCGAGTTCGAATCCCACAAGGAATACGAATTTATTTAGGGGCATATGACCACTGAGTTTCGACTGAGGGAGTATGCCCTAGCCTCCCGGGGTACGCTGGTGGAATAATTAAATATTGAGGACTTTAATCGGCAGTGTGGAGGTTTGATCTCGGTGGAAACCCGTGGCTAGATGGGTGAGATCCAGCATGAAGCAATCATTGGGAGACGACTGAACTCGGTGGGAACCTGCGGCTGGATAGACTAGGTCCAGCATGAAGCAATCACTTGGGGGACGACTCTTTGTGCGCGGTGGTTGAGGATATTTAAGAACCAGGGAGCTGGATACACATCTTGTGATTTAACTGGTAGCAGTTCTGAGGGGCCGGGGCTGTTGTCCCGATGACTAGTTAAGGGTAAGCTTGTAATTTCGATATAAAAAAAAAAGAAATAAGAGCTTTTTTGATTTTTTTTCCAAGTGAAGGATCCGGGCATGGTGGGGGAATGACTGGAACCCTTAAGGCAATGTCCGGGGATGAAACCATTAACCCAGAATCGGGCCCAGTAAGCGCGGCCTGTAACCCAAGCGGGGGACAATGAGGCGAACAGGTCATGCTGGAAAACTTACCTCTAGATCGGGGGTGAGGTTGAGCCTCTTGGGGGGTACTCAGGACATGGGACGATCCCCCTCTTGTGTGCGTGTGTGGGAAAAAAAGGATCCGGGCATTGTTGTAATTAATTGTTCTTGAAAGTTGTAATATAGTCGTGCTTTTTGGACAAGTGGGTTTTTTATTGCACTAGTGTTGAAAATTTCTTTTGGCCTTCTTGGTGTTTTAACACCCTCGCGATATTCGGATTATGTCACAGTGCCATGTGATGCATTTGGTGTAGCTTATCGCAAGTGCACGATATCGCATCAAGTAGTAAGTGGACTTTTGAGTCCGGTTAACCGATCCCACGAGGAAGTACGGTTATAAATTGATTTATACACTATGTTTATTTTGTTATAGTTATTAGGATGAATGGAAATACACAATTTAAAAGTTGGATTTGGAAATTGCCAGGAATTGCAATTATAGTTCAAGAAATTTAAGAAGTAAATGATTGCACAAAAACAAAAAGAATTATAAGATGTAAAATGAAATAGTTGGGATTACAAACGCAATATGATCATTAGTCATAGAAGATGCATATGAGATCATAATATGCATTACTTATTATATTGTGTAGATTCGATTTTCCTTAAAAAGACGATTCCTCTTTCGAATGTCAAAACGCCCCTTATATATTGATTTAATCTACTATATTTCAATGCTGATTGGATTCAATACATAGCATTAGTTTTATGAAAATAACTTAAGGAATCATCTAAGGTATATAGGTATATTCGTATCCTCTAGAAGAACTCGGACTGAAAAACATTTGATCAAATCAACACCTTTTCTTTCGAAATATATGAAAACCATAAATATCACCATTTATTGGTCAAATAAATAAAGACTGTAAAACAATGAAAATCAAACAAAAGAATAAATAATCCAAAATGAATTATTATAAAAACTTAAATAACATGACAAACATTGTTTATAATAACAACTAGGAGGACTAGCCCATGTAGGCTTTATTCAACATATTAAATGAATTATCCACCATGATTAGTTGAAAAAGGAAAAGAATTATACTAACTCCCTTTAGATAAACGAGAAAGAAGCAATACACTCCATCCACAATATTAATTTCAAAACACTTACATTAACCCTCAAGAACACAGGTGTGTTCTTCACACAAAATAAAAAATTACAATTTATTACACTTTAAAATGGGAAAATATAAAATGAAAGATGAGTATGAAATGGAAGAGATCTATTTATACACACAAGGTCATCTAATAGCTCCAAAATTTCAGTATTATCACATCAAATCGGATCAAGGCAAACCACCCACTCCATATAAGTTCAAAAGTGTGAAAGATAAGATAAGATCACACAATCTGTCAAAAGTACGGTCGTAACATTAAGGAGTTACGGCCCTAACATACACATCATACTACCGTAACATTAGAGAATTACGATCGAAACTAAGTTATAGCTTTTGATCTTTTATTTGCTGATTGTTGTACGGCTGTATAGATAGTTGAACAGCCATAGTGGGTTTTCAGACTTTACTTTTAGCACAGAATTTCTTTGACTCTTGCGTTTTAGCCCAAATCTTCTTCGGATGATAACTTATGGTAACTAACTCTGATTTTGAATCTGTAGAGAATGCCGAACTCATCTCGTAAAGCTCTACAACATGAATAGAATAAAACTCAATAAATAGAATGCGTTATAAATGTAATATCCGGATAAATTATTGGGTATTTTTGTCCGTATTTGAACCCTGTATTACCTGAATTGGTGCTAACTGGAGATAGCGTACGCTACGAGCTAGACGTAGCGTACGTAAGGAGGTCAATAATTGAACAGGCTGGCTAGCACATGGACGGCTGGTGGTGGGGCTCGGAAAGATTCCCGCGGATGAACCTGGACAGTTTTGGGGTCAACGGGTGTTAACGTACGCTAAGGTTTGTAACTAGCGTACGCTAATGTGTGTAGCTTACGTACGTAATGCGTAGGGTGTAACGTACGTAAGCTAGTACAGAATGAGACAGTAAGCTATCAGTGAACGATAGCGTACGCTAAGATCGAATGGTAGCGTGCGCTAAGTTGATTACGTACGTAAATGGCTAAGACTAACGTACGTAAAGCTCAAGATATTATATATATGGACAACACCCCATTTCATTTCACTTCGTCCCTTTCACTTGTACTTCATTTTCCTTCATTTCTAGAGGGTCCCCAGCCCTCTAAAACACCTATAGATCACATAAACTCGATCATCTAAGTTACGAAACATCTTGGATTGACATTCAAGCAATCGGAGTTGGATGCTACCTCTTGTCTCTGCGTTTCTTTCATATTAAGGTATGTTAATGCTACCTCAACCTTGAATTCGTGTTCTTAAGGATGTTATGAACATACCACCGGGATTATTAAGCTCCATAGATGATTTTTATCCGAACACCATGTTTTTGGAAGTTGGAATGTTCATGCTTTAGTTACCCGAGTTAAGAACGTTATAGTCCGACTCTTGTTATGATAATCAAGTAAGGTAAATTTTCTGAGATTAATAAACCGTATTGTATGGTGTTTCCATAATGATCATAGACTTAATGTTGATAACAACCTCAGATTTTCCGAACTACCTTTGAGGATCTATAATCAAGATTTGGAGTGAGTCTTATGATGGGAGGATTAACCGGGAATTCGTAGACATCAACACCATAGGGTCATTCTGATTCACATGAGTATGATATGTGTGAATATAATGTACATTAAGCTCTATGCATTACGTACGTTATACCCTCAGGCAAGGCAGTCGTCTGAACTGGGAAGAACTGTCCAATGCATGCTTAGCGTGCGCTAATCCTTGTAGCTTACGTGCGCTAATGTGCAGACGTAACGTACGTTATGTATGTGTGTAACGTACGTTACGAAGAGAACAGTTAGGGTTCGGCCATCTTTTTATGCTTTTTCTCGTGTGATTGATTATTTATTTAATGATAGGATATTAAGGACGAATTTCCTACGATAATCCAGTGTTGAGCCTTTCCGATGGTCGTTTCCGTTGGAGTTCTGGATTGTTCCAATCAACTGTATTTCCGGAGTATTCGCGAGAGATTACCAAGGCAAGTACCTTGATATACGAATTATAATTACGTGAAATCATTGTTGCTGAAGTGTATGAATCATGTTATGAATATCTGCATTTATATTTTATATATAGATATAGATATGCGTGGATATATGTATAGATATATGTATATGTATATAAATATACATATGGAGATAAATGTTGGGTGATTCATACCAATATTAGTCGACGTACTCAACTTAGACTAAAGTACGAATAATATTTATAGAGGTAATGTGGTGATGTTTGTATTTCGGTTGAGTTATGATATAAGGATATTTATGTAGTATTGATTGATAGTGTTGAAGGCCTAATGTGCTAAGTCTTGATGCATAACGTGCGAGTTATTGTTTATTTTGTGTAGTTGCGTACTGGCGAATAAATTATGTGAATTGATGAACTGATTTGATAATTGTTGCAACGGTTGACTGTGTGCTTGGTGTTTGTAATAATGTGAATACTTGTTATGAGAGACGTCATATCCGGGTACCTCTGAGGGCGGGGCGTGCACTCCGGCCTGATGTACGCTGCAATGAGCGGCTCCATATGATTGGTGAACACCGGTGTTACTCAATGCGCGAGCAAGGGGCGGCTCCTATGGGAGTGAACGCCGGCGCGGTGACATGTGCAATGGGCGGCCAATATAGTGGAGTGAACGCCGGTACACAGGTGTGCAAGAGAGGCGCCTGGCAGGCTTATTGGTAATGGATATTTGAGTGATAGCTAAGACCCCGTTACCAAATGATTTTCGAAATTTAAATCTTTACAACTTGCTTTAAATGTTGGTCTTGATGTAGACCGCGATTCGTGTTTTCTGGAGTTTGTTCCGACTTGTTTTAAATGTTGGTATCAGGGTTAATTAACTAAGGATATTTGACGAGATCTCCGAGGGTTAATTAATCAGGGGTCTTGAGCAGATTTTGTCGAATGAGAGGCTGTGCCTTTGATTGTACTGTGATGATTATTCTGTGTATTGGGTCGAGGACCCCGTGAGATGTTGAGATTTGATCTCGTGATGATATTATTTGGATTGGGCCGAGAACCCCGTGAGATGTTGTAATGATTCGTTTGTGATAGTGCTTTCGAGGACCCCAAATAACGTTGTAATGGTTTTCTTGCAAATTGTTTTCCACATGTTGGGTCAAGGACCCTAGAGCTTTTGAAGTATTTTCTAAAGTATTTCCATTTGATTTTCAAAACCCCAAGATGGCCCGAGTCAATATTAATGTTTTCGAACTTTCTTATCAAAATACTTTTCCTTTTATAAAAAGGGATTTTTCTGACTCCTTGGGCTCGTTTAAAGTTTCATTGGTGTTATGTTCTGTACGGAGAATATGACAATGTGATTATCTTTCATCTTGTGTATGTAATGCTATTCTATGTTGACCATTTAAATGTGTGGTTTGTGCTAAAGTTTCACGACTGTTGAGCTTTGTGTTGTTGTTATTCGTATATCTTGTATATTATGTACTTGCACTAGCAAAATTCCAGTTTGCTAACCCCCGAGTTTTCGGGGGGTGGGTGCCTGTTATGCGCTCAGGTTTTGGCAAATGGGAGCATAGGATCGGGCCGGGAAGGAGATGGAGGACAATGATACTAATCACACCAGAGTTAGAGTCTTTTCTTTTGTTTCATTTTGGTCGGTATTTCTCTGTCGTTCGAGTATTCACCCTTGCATGGGTGTAGTTTTCATTTATTAAATTGAATTGTCGTTCTTTTATGTGTTCAAGTTTATTTTTGTCATTGAGATGTAAAGTTCATTTGTTTCCGAATTGTTTAATGACCTTGTCGGTCTGTGTTGTATTTAGATTGCCCCCGGTCAGTCAATCATTTTGTAGTCTAGTAGAGTTTAGCCTTGTAGATCCTTGTAAGAAGGGCCTACGGCGTGTAACATTTCCGGATGTATTCTGGGGGTGTTACAAATATGGTATCAGAGTTAGGTTTGCGAAAAACCTAGGCCGTTGGGTCAAGTCTATGTCTTGTGTAAGTCGCGCGCGTCAGAGTTGTGATTAGTATCGTGGTTCCAACATCATCTTCAAGCAATCCGTGATGGTAAGCCTCCCGAATCGTAAGTCCCCTTATATACGTATTTGATTATATTGTGCTTAACGTGAACCTAGGGTTTGAACTAGTTAGAGATTATTTTGTTTTACGATATTACCTGCGTATACGGTTCGAGTGAGAATGGTTATGTAGTATACTTCGGTAGTCGAACATATTTATCGGTTTCTGCATTTCAGTAGGATAAATCTTTGAGTGTTAATTTTATCCGCTGCGTGAGTATTTTGAAATGACTCTTGACATTTTGGCATTTTAGTCTTGCACATTTTAACGGTATTTCTATGACGGTATTTAATATTTTACAAATGATTTTGTAAGTTTTGGAAAATGCTACCGTCATTAGCTTTTTGGCATATTTTGAAATGATTTTTAAATGTTTTTTTTAGACTGGTAGGTTCCGGCGCAGAATCCCCGGCATGTAATATTTTCGGGCCGAATTACGAACATTTCAAAGTAGTGTTTTGAAATTTTCCTAGCATTGTAAACCTCATGATTTAATGTAGTCGTGTCGAATGGTCACATATTTTGGTGAAAAGTTCTTTCGAATAAACATTTTGGTAGAAGAGGAAGGATTTTCAAAATTGTGGTATTTGGGACTCAACACTTTTGAAATATTTCAAACTAGTTATAATTTGATTTTCAATTTTCTTGTAGGCATTACTCGAAAATAAAATTTTTTTTAGAGTCATTGTATAAACTTCCTCTTCCAAAACAAAGGACGATATTTACAAGTTTTGAGCACAACGTGACTCGGCTTTTGTTTCGAAATTTTTTTTCATTAAAAGCATACGCATAATGATCGTCCTAGACGAAGGACTGGAAGTTAATTTCAGAAAATTTCGTGCTTTATGATATTACCGTTATTCTAAGGATGCTAATTAAACCTTATGTTGATAATTGTGGTATACCGTACAACCGACTATGTAATAACAATAAACGGTACTATCTGCATTAGCATGACGAGCCTTGGCGGACGTAGACGTGATAAAGGAAGCGGAAGTGGTGAGGTGGTTCGTACGACAACGATTCATGTTATGGTGAAGGAATATCAAGATCAGACGATAACCTATGAAACCTCCTCAGTGACCGAGCCAATGAGTGGAGAAAAGAGACCAAGGACATCTAGAAAATTTTTGGGCGGTGACGAGACTAAGGTTCTCAAACCCCCACGTCGTTCGAATGCGTCGTCTTCGTGGTCGAGAATGAGCATTGGGAATCCACAACCAGCATCGGTGACTATCAGTAAGAAGAGAGTGTGCTTCAACTGCAACCGTATGGGACACATCCGTGTAAACTGTCCCTCCCCACTCTTAACTTGTCATCGGTGCGGGTGTGAAGGCCATCGGGAGAAACATTGTGAGATAATTTCTGAATTGGCAAAGAATACTACTCTGTCGGTGAGCAGAGCAAGTGGCCGGAGAATGTCCCGAAACCTTATGTCTTCTGCTGAAGAGCCTATCATAGGCGAATGAAGATTTTGTGATGTGTTCTAGTCGTTGCTGTTTCCAACAATCGTGACTTTGATCATTTTTCATTTTAATTTCTTTTCGTTTCCAACTCATGCTGTTTTAAGTTTCGGGGCTGACATGTCTTCTTAGTACGGGGACACGTAGTACCCGTGCTCTTCTTAGTATTTTCGGTGTTGGAAGACTTTCATTGTTGATGATTCATCTGTGATCCTCTTGACAATTTCAAACTACCATGTTCTACTGAACCTACCATCATTCGAACGAATTTCAGAACCGATTTGTTAGACTCCGTGAATTATTGTGGTCTATTCACATCTGAACTTAATCTTTGCAGAATTTTGTTGGAAATTATTTGTTCCCACTCGTGCGATTAATATTTTCCAATGTGTTACGAACTTGAATACGGTGGGTCGAGCTCGACACGCGATTTTAGTACGTCTGAGCCGTTTGTGAATTTCCTTAATTCCGTGAGCTTCTACTTCTCCACTCTAACTTCTCATGTTCACGTGTAATTTATCGCCTCAATTGACGTGCCAGATACTTCCTAGGTTTAATCATTGTATTTTTAGAACCTTGCTTTCGCGCATCGCTCGTGATGTTTTGGGGCTGAACAAGTAGTTATTTTTTTTTCCTTGGTTATTCCACCACTCTACTTTAAGTTTCGGGACGAAACTTCTTTTAAGAGGGATAGTATGTAATATCCGGATAAATTGTTGAGTATTTTCGTCCGTATTTGAAACCTGTATTACCTGAATTGGTGCTATCAATAATCGAAGTACGATCATTTCCGTATTCGTATCCTCATGCATGATAATATCAACTTTTAATCCTTCACATGCAACTACGTCGTAACGCACGCTAACAGGTAAGCGTAACGTACGTTACGAACTGGAGATAGCGTACGCTACGATCTAGACGTAGCGTACGTAAGGAGGTCAATAATTGAACAGACTGGCTAGCACATGGACGGCTGGTGGTGGGGCTCGGAAAGATTCCCGCGGATGAACTTGGACAGTTTTGGGGTCAACGGGTGTTAACGTACGCTAAGGTTTGTAACTAGTGTACGCTAATGTGTGTAGCTTACGTACGTAATGCATAGGGTGTAACGTACGTAAGCTAGTACAGAATGAGACAGTAAGCTATCAGTGAACGATAGCGTACGCTAAGATCGAATGGTAGCGTGCGCTAAGTTGATTACGTACGTAAATGGCTAAGACTAACGTACGTAAAGCTCAAGATATTATATATATGGACAACACCCCATTTCATTTCACTTCGTCCCTTTCACTTGTACTTCGTTTTCCTTCATTTCTAGAGGGTCTCCAGCCCTCTAAAACACCTATAGATCACATAGACTCGATCATCTAAGTTACAAAACATCTTGGATTGACATTCAAGCAATCGGAGTTGGATGCTACCTCTTGTCTCTGCGTTTCTTTCATATTAAGGTATGTTAATGCTACCTCAACCTTGAATTCGTGTTCTTAAGGATGTTATGAACATACCACCGGGATTATTAAGCTCCATAGATGATTTTTATCCGAACACCATGTTTTTGGAAGTTGGAATGTTCATGCTTTAGTTACCCGAGTTAAGAACGTTATAGTCCGACTCTTGTTATGATAATCAAGTAAGGTAAATTTTCTGAGATTAATAAACCGTATTGTATGGTGTTTCCATAATGATCATAGACTTAATGTTGATAACAACCTCAGATTTTCCGAACTACCTTTGAGGATCTATAATCAAGATTTGGAGTGAGTCTTATGATGGGAGGATTAACCGGGAATTCGTAGACATCAACACCATAGGGTCATTCTGATTAACATGAGTATGATATGTGTGAATATAATGTACGTTAAGCTCTATGACGTACGTTATACCCTCAGGCAAGGCAGTCGTCTGAACTGGGAAGAACTGTCCAATGCATGCTTAGCGTGCGCTAATCCTTGTAGCTTACGTGCGCTAACGTGCAGACGTAACGTACGTTACGTATGTGTGTAACGTACGTTACGAAGAGAACAGTTAGGGTTCGGACATCTTTTTATGCTTTTCCTCGTGTGATTGATTATTTATTTAATGATAGGATATTAAGGACGAATTTCCTACGATAATCCAGTGTTGAGCCTTTCCGATCGTCGTTTCCGTTGGAGTTCTGGATTGTTCCAATCAACTGTATTTCCGGAGTATTCGCGAGAGATTACCAAGGCAAGTACCTTGATATACGAATTATAATTACGTGAAATCATTGTTGCTGAAGTGTATGAATCATGTTATGAATATCTGCATTTATATTATATATATATAGATATGCGTGGATATATTTATAGATATATGTATATGTATATAAATATACATATGGAGATAAATGTTGGGTGATTCATACCAATATTAGTCGACGTACTCAACTTAGACTAAAGTACGAATAATATTTATAGAGGTAATGTGGTGATGTTTGTATTTCGATTGAGTTACGATATAAGGATATTTATGTAGTATTGATTGATAGTGTTGAAGGCCTAATGTGCTAAGTCTTGATGAATAACGTGCGAGTTATTGTTTATTTTGCGTAGTTGCGTACTGGCGAATAAATTATGTGAATTGATGAACTGATTTGATAATTGTTGCAACGGTTGACTGTGTGCTTGGTGTTTGTAATAATGTGAATACTTGTTATGAGAGATGTCATATCCGGGTACCTCTGAGGGCGGGGCGTGCACTCCGGCCTGATGTACGCTGCAATGAGCGGCTCCATATGATTGGTGAACACCGGTGTTACCCAATGCGCGTGCAAGGGGAGGCTCCTATGGGAGTGAACGCCGGCACGGTGACATGTGCAATGGGCGGCCAATATAGTGGAGTGAACGCCGGTACACAGGTGTGCAAGAGAGGCGCCTGGCAGACTTATTGGTAATGGATATTTGAGTGATAGCTAAGACCCCGTTACCAAATGATTTTCGAAATTTAAATCTTTACAACTTGCTTTAAATGTTGGTCTTGATGTAGACCGCGATTCGTGTTTTCTGGAGTTCATTCCGACTTGTTTTAAATGTTGGTATCAGGGTTAATTAACTAAGGATATTTGATGAGATCTCCGAGGGTTAATTAATCAGGGGTCTTGAGCAGGTTTTGTCGAATGAGAGGCTGTACCTTTGATTGTACTGTGATGATTATTCTGTGTATTGGGTCGAGGACCCCGTGAGATGTTGAGATTCGATCTCGTGATGATATTATTTGGATTGGGCCGAGAACCCCGTGAGATGTTGTAATGATTCGCTTGTGATAGTGCTTTACCATTTGGGTCGAGGACCCCAAATAACGTTGTAATGGTTTTCTTGCAAATTGTTTTCCACATGTTGGGTCAAGGACCCGAGAGCTTTTGAAGTATTTTCTAAAGTATTTCCATTTGATTTTCAAAACCCCAAGATGGCCCGAGTCAATATTAATGTTTTCGAACTTTCTTATCAAAATACTTTTCCTTTTATAAAAAGGGATTTTTCTGACTCCTTGGGCTCGTTTAAAGTTTTATTGGTGTTATGTTCTGTACGGAGAATATGACAATGTGATTATCTTTCACCTTGTGTATGTAATGCTATTATGTGTTGACCATTTAAATATGTGGTTTGTGTTAAAGTTTCACGACTGTTGAGCTTTGTGTTGTTATTATTCGTATATCTTGTATATTATGTACTTGCACTAGCAAAATTCCAGTTTGCTAACCCCCGAGTTTTCGGGGGGTGGGTGCCTGTTATGCGCTCAGGTTTTGGCAGCTCGGGAGCAGTCATAGGATTGGCTGGGAAGGAGATGGAGGACAATGATACTAATCACACCAGAGTTAGAGTCTTTTCTTTTGTTTCATTTTGGTCGGTATTTCTCTGTCGTTCGAGTATTCACCCTTGCATGGGTGTAGTTTTCATTTATTAAATTGAATTGTCGTTCTTTTATGTGTTCAAGTTTATTTTTGTCATTGAGATGTAAAGTTCATTTGTTTCTGAATTGTTTAATGACCTTGCCAGTCTGCGTTGTATTTAGATTGCCCCCGGTCGGTCAATCATTTTGTAGTCTAGTAGAGTTTAGCCTTGTAGATCCTTGTAAGAAGGGCTTACGGCGTGTAACATTTCCGGATGTATTCTGGGGGTGTTACTGTAATACCCCCAGGATATCCGAGGTATATTACAGCGCCGTGAATCCCTATATGGGACCCACCAGGCTGGACAGCATCATACACAACGACTCACAGGAACACTAAAATAACACCACGTCATAAATACGCAAAACATAATGATCCACCCGGTTCAACCGGTCAAACACAACATCATCAATCAACACAGACATAATAGGCAACAATACAATCCGGACGAACAAGAACTCTTAGGTACTCGAGTACAACTATTAGTTCAAAAACCACAAAAGGTGAAAAGACAAAAAGACATTAAGACGACACTTATGCACAATCATCACGCATGGCCATCATCCGTGTACTGGTCCAGCGCCCGCTCGTCCCGATGAACCTGACCTGAAATTCATAAAACGAATTTCCCCAAAACGGGTCCCCAGAGGGGTTAGCAATTACGCTAGTACAAGTAACCAGATGAACGACTTACATCTTACACATATAGTAATGCATGCAATTCAAGAAAAACATAGTTCCAAAACACTCATTTCCGGAAATGCCAATAATCAAAACCACATTTGTAAAATGCACCACAATTAACCGCGGACCCACAGCTTCGTGGATCCCTGCCGAGACCCCATCGGATCTAACCCATAGTGGTTAAAAGCAAGCTCGCGGTCCCACAGCTTCGTGGAACCCTACCGAGACCCCGTCGAGTCTAACCCGCAGTGAGCATACACACACACACAATTTCTCATACAAAACTACTATGTCAAGATTGTAAGTTCATAAGGATACTTGCCTCGATTAAATAGACGATGACACGAACGGAAAGGAGGGATCAAGCACAACCACGAGGAACCGGCGAAATGAACCTAACGATTCGAATAACACAATCACAACCAACTCTAGACGATTACGGAAATGGAATACACCCGGAAACCCGCCTACGATTCATGTATATTCGTACCAAAATAACAACGAGGGCGGACCACAACCAAACCCTCCCGATTCCATAAAAATCCACAAAATATCCATGAATCCGTAGGAAAACTAAAGATACTAACAATATTAATCGTATACATCATGAATCCACCAACAAAACGGAACGAATCGGAAGAAAAACCCAAAACCCCCAAATTAATCGAAAATAGGGTTTTAGAATATTACCTTAGGAGATTCAAGTACCAAGATCCGTAGAACACGTGTTAGATTGATTGCCCGGGCTTCACTACCGAAGAAAAATGGTGAAAATCAACCCCCCAATGGATGAAGGTGAAGGACTCTTCCCCTCTCTCTCACTCTCTCTCGCGATGCAGGTGAAAATGAAGAAGAAATAGTCGATTTCGTCTAATAAAGACGAAGTTGCACGGTTGACCGCTTCGTGTGCCGCGGCACAGCTTAGGTGTGCCGCGGCACAGGCCAAAAATTTACTCCCAGGTTTCGGCATTGTGCCGCGGCACAGCCTGCGTGTGCCGCGGCACACGGTACAGTTGGGTTTTGGTCGCAGATGACACACGAGTGTGCCGCGACACCGGACAGGCATGCCGCGGCACCGGCCTGGCACTGTGCCGCGGCACCGGATGGGTGTGCCGCGGCACACAGTACAGTTTGTCCGACCAACAACTGAAGGGATTTGTGTGCCGCGGCGCACACACCTTGTGCCGCGGCCCACACCCCCTATTGGGTTCCAAAATGATAAAAATGATCCGGAAAGAGAATAAAACGATAGGAATCAATATTTGGGAACCAACAACACGAAATGGATCCACGGCAACCCCGAAACGGCCGTTCCGCACAACAATAACGAGAATACAGTTCAACAGTTTGACAGGAAGGACACGCTGAGAAGTACACGAGGGTCACTACGATCGAGAAATACACCAAAAACGAAAATACAAGGGAAGGAAAAATACGGATATTACATTCTACCCCTCTAAAAATAAGTTTCGTCCCGAAACTTAAGAAACAAACAACTCCGGGTACCTAGCACGCATGCTATCCTCGGTTTCCCAAGTTGCCTCCTCGACACCGTGTCTCGACCACTGCACTTTGACCAAAAGGATGGTTTTATGCCTCAGTCGTTTCTCACGATGCTCCAAAATCTTCAAAGGACGCTCCTCAAAAGTAATATCTTCAGCAATATCGATCTCGCCATAATCGATGACGTGACTAGGATCCGGAACATATTTTCTCAACTGGGAAACATGGAAAACGCTATGAACATGACTCAAGGCCGGAGGTAACGCCAAACGGTATGCCAACCCACCTACCCGCTCGAGGATCTCAAAGGGGCCGATAAATCTCGGACTCAACTTTCCTTTCTTTCCAAAACGGAAAACTCCCTTCGTCGGCGACACCTTTAGCAAAACGTGGTCTCCCACCTCGAATTCCAAAGGTCGACGACGGACGTCGGCATACGACTTACCGCGACTCGGGCCAACATCCGTTCCCGAATTAATTCTATCTTCCGCCTCGTCTCTAAAACAACATCCGGCTCGGTCCCGACCAAATCGGATGCCTCATTCCAACAAATAGGTGATCGACATCGCCGCCCATAAAGTGCCTCATACGGTGCCATCCGAATCGACGCGTGCCAACTGTTGTTGTACGTGAATTCGATCAGCGGCAAATGTTCCTCCCAGTCACTACTCCAATCGAGAGCACAGGCACGCAACAAGTCCTTGAACGTCTGGATAGTGCGTTCCGACTGTCCATCTGACTGGGGATGAAAAGAGGTACTCAAACGCAACCGGGTACCCAACGCCTTATGCACCGCCTGCCAAAAGTGCGATACAAAACGGCCATCACGATCCGAAACAATAGATTTTGGGGTACCATGAAGTCTCACGATCTGCGCGATAAACACACGAGCTAACTTCTCCGGGCCCCAAGTGTCCTTGATGCCCAGAAAATGTGCCGACTTGGTCAGGCGATCAACAATCACCCATACCATATTCATGCCCGACCTCGATCTCGGCAAACTCGTAACGAAATCTATCGATATATCTTCCCATTTCCATTCCGGAACGGGAAGTGACTGCAATAACCCAGCCGGTCGCTGATGTTCGATCTTGACCTGCTGACAAGTCAAACATCTCGCTACAAACTGTGCGACCTCATCCTTCATATCATTCCACCAGAAGTTCCTCCTCAGGTCCTTGTACATCTTACTCGAACCAGGATGAACGGAATAGGGTGTAGCATGGGCCTCCCGTAAAATACTCTGCCTCAACTCTGAATCGTTCGGCACACAAAGCCGACTCTGAAATCTCAAAATACCATCCTCGTGAATCACAAACCCAGGAGACTTTCCCTTAAGAACGTTCTCTCGGATTTGAGTAATCATCGGATCCTCTGATTGCTTCAGCTTAATTTCATCGATCAAAGATGATGAAATCTCTAAAGCACAAAGTTGCCCGACAGCTCCCGGCAACGAGACCTAAACATCTAACTCGATCAAAGCCCTCCGAAGCTCAGACTGAGATGTAAGGATCTCAAGCGTTCGCAATGCAACTGGTTTCCGACTCAAGGCGTCGGCCACGACGTTCGCCTTGCGCGGATGATAAAGGATTTCGAGGTCATAATCCTTAATCAACTCTAACCACCTCATCTGCCTCATATTCAACTCTCGCTGAGTAAATATGTATTTCAGACTTTTATGATCGGTAAAAATCTGACATGCAGAGCCGAAAAGATAGTGACGCCAAATCTTGAGCGCAAAAACGACTGCCGCTAACTCCAAATCATGAGTAGGGTAGTTCAACTCATACGGCCTCAACTGTCTCGACGCATAGGCAATGGTCTTGCTGTGCTGCATCAATACGCACCCAAGACCCTGACCCGAAGCATCGCTATAAACGGCAAAACCCTCGTTGCCACAAGGCAACGCCAAAACCGGGGCTGAAGTCAAACGCTTCTTCAGTTCCTCAAAACTCGACTGCGTCTCGTCATTCCAGACGAACTTCTCGGATTTCTGGAGCAACTGCGTAAGTGGTCGAGCCAGTTTCGAGAAACCCTCGACGAACCTACGGTAGTAGCCAGCCAAACCCAAGAAACTACGGACCTCCTTCACATTCTTGGGCGGTGCCAAATCCAACACGGCCTCGATCTTCTGCGGATCCACACGAACCCCCTCGGCTGAAATCACGTGACCTAAAAACATCACTTCCTTCAGCCAGAACTCACATTTCGAGAACTTCGCATAGAGTTGCTCGGCCCTCAAAATGTCTAACACTATCCGCAAATGATGGGCATGCTCTTCCTCGTTCCTCGAATAAATAAGAATATCGTCAATGAAGACGACGACAAACTTATCCAAATACTCGATAAAGACTTTGTTCATCAATTGCATGAACACCGCCGGCGCATTAGTTAACCCGAAAGGCATGACTACGAACTCATAATGTCCGTACCTCGTCCGAAAGGCTGTTTTCGGCACATCGGACTCTCTCACCCGGAGCTGATAGTACCCCGATTTCAAATCAATTTTCGAGAATACTGCAGCTCCCTGCAACTGATCAAACAAGTCATCAATTCTCGGCAAAGGATACTTGTTCTTGATGGTCACCTTGTTTAGTTCGCGATAG
The DNA here is from genome assembly GCA_033398695.1 of Orobanche coerulescens. Taxonomy (NCBI): domain Eukaryota; kingdom Viridiplantae; phylum Streptophyta; class Magnoliopsida; order Lamiales; family Orobanchaceae; genus Orobanche; species Orobanche coerulescens. The sequence continues at coordinate 116,509,097 of CM065802.1, read as the reverse complement.
TCGATACACAAACGTAGTGAACCATCCTTCTTCCGCACAAACAGGACCGGTGCACCCCAAGGCGAGGCGCTCGGTCGAACATACCCCGACTCAAGAAGCTCACTCAACTGTTTCTTCAACTCGGACATCTCTGAAGGTGCCATGCGATAGGGCGCCTTCGAAATAGGAGCCGCACCCGGCTCTAACTCTATAGCGAACTCGACCTCGCGTTCCGGTGGCAATCCCGGTAACTCGTCAGGAAAAACATCAGGAAATTCATTAACGATTGGAATCGACGAAAGCTCGACTCCACTACTTTCCGTCTTCAAGGCGTAGCACCAATAGCCGGTACACCCCTTTCGAAGGAGACTCATCGCCTTCAAGGCGTTAATGATGAATTTCTGTTTCCCCCTCTTTCGCCCGGCGAAAGAGTGCTCGGTGCCATCCTCGGCTAACATGGTGATGATCCTCGTGCGGTAGTTCATGATTGCACCATGCCGCTCGAGCCAATCATCCCCGAGAATCAAATCCTCACCCTCAATATTCACAACAATAAGATTAGAGGGCCAAGTCCTCTCACAAATAAGTACAGAACAGTCTCGAACCTCCTGATCACCAACGATCCTATCACCTCTAGGAAGCTTAACGATGAAGGGTTCACAAGGCATCAAACAGTCGAGACTCAAACGGCGTACACAATCCAAAGATATGAACGAATGCGTAGCACCGGAATCGAAAAGCACACTGACAAGATGAGAAAGAATATAAACGGTACCTGTCGCCACGGTAGCCGCTGGCTCATCGGCTTTCCGCATCTCATAGACACGCGGGTGGGCTGAGCCGACACTGGAAGCTCCCCCCTTAGAGGGCTGACCCCGACCTCTTCCCCGACTAGCACTCGGCAGGGATTGAGGAGCAAACGATCCCTGGTTCACACTTGGTTCCCTAGGCGCTGGAATGGAAGCCCGGGCACCAAAGAGTTTCTCCCTCTCAGCACAGAAAGCAGCCTTGTGACCCGACTGGCCACACTGATTACACGTCAGCAAGGGGTTCGGACAAATACGACTGATGTGGCCCTGCTGGCCACAGTTAAAGCATTTCACCTCTCGAGAAGGGGCACCGCAGCCTACGGGAAACCCAGTAGATCGAGCCGGGCCACCACTAGCGAAAAATTAGCAGATGAAATGTCTGCTGACCCCCACCTGTGTGGCCTGAAAAATTCCGCGGACTCGCTTACTCGCGGGCCGCCTCACTCGCCGTCCACGGACATATCGTAAGCAAGGGCCCCGCTCGGTAATCTTTCAAGGTAGTGCATACAAGCCCCGACATATAGTCCCGAATCGGCAACTTCATCCGTCTGGAGAAATGAAAAATTTTGTCGCTTTCCTCGACAACTTGGGTCTTCACATAACCCAACTCCTTGTTAAAATCAGCAATGGCTTGAGATACGGGGATATCCCGCGGTTGAGCATCATAAAAGCATGTACCCGAGCACGTCGATCGCCACGGGCAATATTCGGTCTCCATCAACTCTTGAAACTCATTACGAAGCATGATCTTTGGGCCCAACGGCCTCCCACCAGTCCGTGGCGTCCCCTGTGAGAAAGTATTGAGCAATAGGGACTCTACGTTCCTCGGGACAGTTAGTGGCAACGAAGACCTTAGATATCTCCTTGATCCACCCTTCCCAGCCAATCGGGTCTGAAGCTCCCGAAAACTGAGGAGGGTGCATCTTGATAACATCTTGGAGCCAACGATCCGCTCCGCCCCGATTAGCGTGGGCGTGATCCGGGTTCTGAACTGCCTGAGCTATTGCCGCCATTTGGTTCACCATTTGCTGCATAACGGCCGCAATACCAAGATCGGCACGCTCCTGAGAAGAAGCATGGCTATGACGGTCGCCGGTACTGCCGGCTCCCGAAGACTGTGACGTGGCCGCCCCACCGGCTGCCCCACGGCCGCGTCCACGACCACGACCACGACCACGACCTCTTCCAGCATCCATACTGGAGTTAAATAAGTAGCAAAAGCCATACGAGGATCAGTACAAGAAAAGAACAATTACAAGTCGAGAATCAAGGATACGATACAAGGAATTAATGAACACAGGAAGGAAAACTTACGGACACTGGTAGTACCGGAATCATGGCAGCGTGACGATGATGTGCAAGACAAAACACCACAAGACCCAATAAACCGACAAGCCTAGGTATCCATAAACCTAGGGCTCTGATACCATTTTCTGTAACACCCCCAGGATATCCGAGGTATATTACAGCGCCGTGAATCCCTATATGGGACCCACCAGGCTGGACAGCATCATACACAACGACTCACAGGAACACTAAAATAACACCACGTCATAAATACGCAAAACAGAATGATCCACCCGGTTCAACCGGTCAAACACAACATCATCAATCAACACAGACATAATAGGCAACAATACAATCCGGACGAACAAGAACTCTTAGGTACTCGAGTACAACTATTAGTTCAAAAACCACAAAAGGTGAAAAGACAAAAAGACATTAAGACGACACTTATGCACAATCATCACGCATGGCCATCATCCGTGTACTGGTCCAGCGCCCGCTCGTCCCGATGAACCTGACCTGAAATTCATAAAACGAATTTCCCCAAAACGGGTCCCCAGAGGGGTTAGCAATTACGCTAGTACAAGTAACCATATGAACGACTTACATCTTACACATATAGTAATGCATGCAATTCAAGAAAAACATAGTTCCAAAACACTCATTTCCGGAAATGCCAATAATCAAAACCACATTTGTAAAATGCACCACAATTAACCGCGGACCCACAGCTTCGTGGATCCTCGCGAGACCCCGTCGGATCTAACCCACAGTGGTTAAAAGCAAGCTCGCGGTCCCACAGCTTCGTGGAACCCTACCGAGACCCCGTCGAGTCTAACCCGCAGTGAGCATACACACACACACAATTTCTCATACAAAACTACTATGTCAAGATTGTAAGTTCATAAGGATACTTGCCTCGATTAAATAGACGATGACACGAACGGAACGGAGGGATCAAGCACAACCACGAGGAACCAGCGAAATGAACCTAACGATTCGAATAACACAATCACAACCAACTCTAGACGATTACGGAAATGGAATACACTCGGAAACCCGCCTACGATTCATGAATATTCGTACCAAAATAACAACGAGGGCGGACCACAACCAAACCCTCCCGATTCCATAAAAATCCACAAAATATCCATGAATCCGTAGGAAAACTAAAGATACTAACAATATTAATCGTATACATCATGAATCCACCAACAAAACGGAACGAATCGGAAGAAAAACCCAAAACCCCCAAATGAATCGAAAATAGGGTTTTAGAATATTACCTTAGGAGATTCAAGTACCAAGTTCCGTAGAACACGTGTTAGATTGATTGCCCGGGCTTCACTACCGAAGAAAAATGGTGAAAATCAACCCCCCAATGGATGAAGGTGAAGGACTCTTCCCCTCTCTCTCACTCTCTCTCGCGATGCAGGTGAAAATGAAGAAGAAATAGTCGATTTCGTCTAATAAAGACGAAGTTGCACGGTTGACCGCTTCGTGTGCCGCGGCACAGGCCAAAAATTTACTCCCAGGTTTTGGCATTGTGCCGCGGCACAGCATGCGTGTGCCGCGGCACACGGTACAGTTGGGTTTTGGTCGCAGATGACACACGAGTGTGCCGCGGCACCGACAGCGTGCGCGCGGCACGGCTGCCTTGTGCCGCGGTGCCGGATGGGTGTGCCGCGGCACACAGTCTGATTTGTCCGACCAACAATCGAAGGATTTGTGTGCCGCGCACACACCTTGTGCCGCCCACACCCACTATTGGGTTCCAAAATGATAAAAATGATCCGGAAAGAGAATAAAACGATAGTAATCAATATTTGGGAACCAACAACACGAAATGGATCCACGGCAACCCCGAAACGGCGGTTCCGCACAACAATAACGAGAATACGGTTCAACGGTTTGACAGAAGGACACGCCGAGAAGTACACGAGGGTCACTACGATCGAGAAATACACCAAAACGAAAATACAAGGGAAGGAAAAATACGGATATTACATTCTACCCCTCTAAAAATAAGTTTCGTCCGAAACTTAAGAAACAAACAACTCCGGGTACCTAGCACGCATGCTATCCTCGGTTTCCCAAGTTGCCTCCTCGACACCGTGTCTCGACCACTGCACTTTGACCAAAGGGATGGTTTTATGCCTCAGTCGTTTCTCACGATGCTCCAAAATCTTCAAAGGACGCTCCTCAAAAGTAATATCTTCAGCAATATCGATCTCGCCATAATCGATGACGTGACTAGGATCCGGAACATATTTTCTCAACTGGGAAACATGGAAAACGCTATGAACATGACTCAAGGCCGGAGGTAATGCCAAACGGTATGCCAACCCACCTACCCGCTCGAGGATCTCAAAGGGGCCGATAAATCTCGGACTCAACTTTCCTTTCTTTCCAAAACGGAAAACTCCCTTCGTCGGCGACACCTTTAGCAAAACGTGGTCTCCCACCTCGAATTCCAAAGGTCGACGACGGACGTCGGCATACGACTTCTTTCGACTCTGGGCAGTCAACATCCGTTCCCGAATTAATTCTATCTTCCGCCTCGTCTCTAAAACAACATCCGGCTCGGTCCCGACCAAATCGGATGCCTCATTCCAACAAATAGGTGATCGACATCGCCGCCCATAAAGTGCCTCATACGGTGCCATCCGAATCGACGCGTGCCAACTGTTGTTGTACGTGAATTCGATCAGCGGCAAATGTTCCTCCCAGTCACTACTCCAATCGAGAGCACAGGCACGCAACAAGTCCTTGAACGTCTGGATAGTGCGTTCCGACTGTCCATCTGACTGGGGATGAAAAGAGGTACTCAAACGCAACCGGGTACCCAACGCCTTATGCACCGCCTGCCAAAAGTGCGATACAAAACGGCCATCACGATCCGAAACAATAGATTTTGGGGTACCATGAAGTCTCACGATCTGCGCGATAAACACACGAGCTAACTTCTCCGGGCCCCAAGTGTCCTAGATGCCCGAAAATGTGCCGACTTGGTCGCGATCAACAATCACCCATACCATATTCATGCCCGACCTCGATCTCGGCAAACTCGTAACGAAATCTATCGATATATCTTCCCATTTCCATTCCGGAACGGGAAGTGACCGCAATAACCCAATGGCCGATGTTCGATCTTGACCTGCTGACAAGTCAAACATCGCGCTACAAACTGTGCGACCTCATCCTTCATATCATTCCACCAGAAGTTCCTCCTCAGGTCCTTGTACATCTTAATCGAACCAGGATGAACGGAATAGGGGGTAGCATGGGCCTCCCGTAAAATACTCGCCTCAACTCGAATCGCTCGGCACACAAAGCCGACTGCGAAATCTCAATATACCATCCTCGTGAATCACAAACCCAGGAGACTTTCCCTTAAGAACGTTCTCTCGGATTTGAGTAATCATCGGATCCTCTGATTGCTTCAGCTTAATTTCATCGATCAAAGATGATGAAATCTCTAAAGCACAAAGTTGCCCGACAGCTCCCGGCAACGAGACCTCAACATCTAACTCGATCAAAGCCCTCCGAAGCTCAGACTGAGATGTAAGGATCTCAAGCGTTCGCAATGCAACTGGTTTCCGACTCAAGGCGTCGGCCACGACGTTCGCCTTGCGCGGATGATAAAGGATTTCGAGGTCATAATCCTTAATCAACTCTAACCACCTCCTCTACCTCATATTCAACTCTCGCTGAGTAAATATGTATTTCAGACTTTTATGATCGGTAAAAATCTGACATGCAGAGCCGAAAAGATAGTGACGCCAAATCTTGAGCGCAAAAACGACTGCCGCTAACTCCAAATCATGAGTAGGGTAGTTCAACTCATACGGCCTCAACTGTCTCGACGCATAGGCAATGGTCTTGCCTTGGCCGCATCAATACGCACCCAAGACCCTGACCCGAAGCATCGCTATAAACGGCAAAACCCTCGTTGCCACAAGGCAACGCCAAAACCAGGGCTGAAGTCAAACGCTTCTTCAGTTCCTCAAAACTCGACTGCCTCTCGTCATTCCAGACGAACTTCTCGGATTTCTGGAGCAACTGCGTAAGTGGTCGAGCCAGTTTCGAGAAACCCTCGACGAACCTACGGTAGTAGCCAGCCAAACCCAAGAAACTACGGACCTCCTTCACATTCTTGGGCGGTGCCAAATCCAACACGGCCTCGATCTTCTGCGGATCCACACGAACCCCCTCGGCTGAAATCACGTGACCTAAAAACATCACTTCCTTCAGCCAGAACTCACATTTCGAGAACTTCGCATAGAGTTGCTCGGCCCTCAAAATGTCTAACACTATCCGCAAATGATGGGCATGCTCTTCCTCGTTCCTCGAATAAATAAGAATATCGTCAATGAAGACGACGACAAACTTATCCAAATACTCGATAAAGACTTTGTTCATCAATTGCATGAACACCGCCGGCGCATTAGTTAACCCGAAAGGCATGACTACGAACTCATAATGTCCGTACCTCGTCCGAAAGGCTGTTTTCGGCACATCGGACTCTCTCACCCGGAGCTGATAGTACCCCGATTTCAAATCAATTTTCGAGAATACTGCAGCTCCCTGCAACTGATCGAACAAGTCATCAATTCTCGGCAAAGGATACTTGTTCTTGATGGTCACCTTGTTTAGTTCGCGATAGTCGATACACAAACGTAGTGAACCATCCTTCTTCCGCACAAACAGGACCGGTGCACCCCAAGGCGAGGCGCTCAGTCGAACATACCCCGACTCAAGAAGCTCACTCAACTGTTTCTTCAACTCGGACATCTCTGAAGGTGCCATGCGATAAGGCGCCTTCGAAATAGGAGTCGCACCCGGCTCTAACTCTATAGCGAACTCGACCTCGCGTTCCGGTGGCAATCCCGGTAACTCGTCAGGAAAAACATCAGGAAATTCATTAACGATTGGAATCGACGAAAGCTCGATTCCACTACTTTCCGTCTTCAAGGCGTAGCACCAATAGCCGGTACACCCCTTTCGAAGGAGACTCATCGCCTTCAAGGCGTTAATGATGAATTTCTGTTTCCCCCTCTTTCGCCCGGCGAAAGAGTGCTCGGTGCCATCCTCGGCTAACATGGTGATGATCCTCGTGCGGTAGTTCATGATTGCACCATGCCGCTCGAGCCAATCATCCCCGAGAATCAAATCCTCACCCTCAATATTCACAACAATAAGATTAGAGGGCCAAGTCCTCTCACAAATAAGTACAGAACAGTCTCGAACCTCCTGATCACCAACGATCCTATCACCGCTAGGAAGCTTAACGATGAAGGGTTCACAAGGCATCAAACAGTCGAGACTCAAACGGCGTACACAATCCAAAGATATGAACGAATGCGTAGCACCGTAATCGAAAAGCACACTGACAGGATGAGAAAGAATATAAACGGTACCTGTCGCCACGGTAGCCGCTGGATCATCGGCTTTCCGCATCTCATAGACACGCGGGTGGGCTGCGCCGACACTGGAAGCTCCCCCCTTAGAGGGCTGACCCCGACCTCTTCCCCGACTAGCACTCGGCAGGGATTGAGGAGCAAACGATCCCTGGTTCACACTTGGTTCCCTAGGCGCTGGAATGGAAGCCCGGGCACCAAGGAGTTTCTCCCTCTCAAAGACAGAAGCACCTTGTGACCGTGGCCACACCGATTACACGTCGGCAAGGGGTTCGGACAAATACGGCGATGTGGCCTGCGGCCACGGTTAAAGCATTTCACCTCTCGAGAAGGGGCACCGCAGCCCTACTGGGAAACCCGAGATCGAGCCGGGCCACCACCGAAAAATTAGCAGATCAAATATCTGCCGACCCCCACCTTGTGGCGAAAAATTCCGTGGACTTCGCTTACTCTCGCGGGCCGCCTCACTCGCCGTCACAGACATATCGTAAGCAAGGGCCCTGCTCTGGTAATCTTTCAAGGTAGTGCATACAAGCCCCGACATATAGTCCCGAATCGGCAACTTCATCCGTCTGGAGAAATGAAAAATTTTGTCGCTTTCCTCGACAACTTGGGTCTTCACATAACCCAACTCCTTGTTAAAATCAGCAATGGCTTGAGATACGGGGATATCCCGCGGTTGAGCATCATAAAAAGCATGTACCCGAGCCTGTCTGACTGGCCACGGGCAATATTCAGTCTCCATCAACTCTTGAAACTCAGCCCACGAAGCAGCATGATCTTTGGGCCCAACGGCCTCCCACCAGTCCGTGGCGTCCCCTGTGAGAAAGTATTGAGCAATAGGGACTCTACGTTCCTCGGGACAGTTAGTGGCAACGAAGACCTTAGATATCTCCTTGATCCACCCTTCCCAGCCAATCGGGTCTGAAGCTCCCGAAAACTGAGGAGGGTGCATCTTGATAACATCTTGGAGCCAACGATCCGCTCCGCCCCTATTAGCGTGGGCCTGATCCGGGTTCTGAACCGCCTGAGCTATCGCCGCCATTTGGTTCACCATTTGCTGCATAACGGCCGCAATACCAAGATCGGCACGCTCCTGAGAAGAAGCATGGCTATGACGGTCGCCGATCGCCGGCTCAAGAAGCGTGACGTGGCCGCCCACCGCCGCCCACGTCCCCGGCCGCGTCCACGACCACGACCACGACCACGACCTCTTCCAGCATCCATACTGGAGTTAAATAAGTAGCAAAAGCCATACGAGGATCAGTACAAGAAAAGAACAATTACAAGTCGAGAATCAAGGGTACGATACAAGGAATTAATGAACAGAGGAAGGAAAACTTACGGACACTGGTAGTACCGGAATCATGGCAGCGTGACGATGATGTGCAAGACAAAATACCACAAGACCCAATAAACCGACAAGCCTAGGTATCCATAAACCTAGGGCTCTGATACCATTTTCTGTAACACCCCCAGGATATCCGAGGTATATTACAGCGCCGTGAATCCCTATATGGGACCCACCAGGCTGGACAGCATCATACACAACGACTCACAGGAACACTAAAATAACACCACGTCATAAATACGCAAAACAGAATGATCCACCCGGTTCAACCGGTCAAACACAACATCATCAATCAACACAGACATAATAGGCAACAATACAATCCGGACGAACAAGAACTCTTAGGTACTCGAGTACAACTATTAGTTCAAAAACCACAAAAGGTGAAAAGACAAAAAGACATTAAGACGACACTTATGCACAATCATCACGCATGGCCATCATCCGTGTACTGGTCCAGCGCCCGCTCGTCCCGATGAACCTGACCTGAAATTCATAAAACGAATTTCCCAAAACGGGTCCCGGAGGGGTTAGCAATTACGCTAGTACAAGTAACTGGATGAACGACTTACATCTTACACATATAGTAATGCATGCAATTCAAGAAAACATAGTTCCAAAACACTCATTTCCTAAATGCCAATAATCAAAACCACATTTGTAAAATGCACCACAATTAACCGCGGACCCACGCCGTGGATCCTGCCGAGACCCGTCGGATCTAACCCAGTGGTTAAAAGCAAGCTCGCGGTCCCACAGCTTTGTGGAACCCTACCGAGACCCGTCGAGTCTAACCCATGATGAGCATACACACACACACAATTTCTCATACAAAACTACTATGTCAAGATTGTAAGTTCATAAGGATACTTGCCTCGATTAAATAGACGATGACACGAACGGAACGGAGGGATCAAGCACAACCACGAGGAACCGGCGAAATGAACCTAACGATTCGAATAACACAATCACAACCAACTCTAGACGATTACGGAAATGGAATACACTCGGAAACCCGCCTACGATTCATGTATATTCGTACCAAAATAACAACGAGGGCGGACCACAACCAAACCCTCCCGATTCCATAAAAATCCACAAAATATCCATGAATCCGTAGGAAAACTAAAGATACTAACAATATTAATCGTATACATCATGAATCCACCAACAAAACGGAACGAATCGGAAGAAAAACCCAAAACCCCCAAATTAATCGAAAATAGGGTTTTAGAATATTACCTTAGGAGATTCAACTACCAAGATCCGTAGAACACGTGTTAGATTGATTGCCCGGGCTTCACTACCGAAGAAAAATGGTGAAAATCAACCCTTCAATGGATGAAGGTGAAGGACTCTTCCCCTCTCTCTCACTCTCTCTCGCGATGCAGGTGAAAATGAAGAAGAAATAGTCGATTTCGTCTAATAAAGACGAAGTTGCACGGTTGACCGCTTTGTGTGTCGCGGCACAGCTTAGGTGTGCCGCGGCACAGGCCAAAAATTTACTCCCAGGTTTCGGCATTGTGCCGCGGCACAGCCTGCGTGTGCCGCGGCACACGGTACAATTGGGTTTTGGTCGCAGATGACACACGAGTGTGCCGCGGCACCAGACAGGCGTGCCGCGGCACCGGCCTGGCACTGTGCCGCGGCACCGGATGGGTGTGCCGCAGCACACAGTACAGTTTGTCCGACCAACAACTGAAGGGATTTGTGTGCCGCGGCGCACACACCTTGTGCCGCGGCCCACACCCCCTATTGGGTTCCAAAATGATAAAAATGATCCGGAAAGAGAATAAAACGATAGGAATCAATATTTGGGAACCAACAACACGAAATGGATCCACGGCAACCCCGAAACGGCGGTTCCGCACAAAAATAACGAGAATACAGTTCAACAGTTTGACAGGAAGGACACGCTGAGAAGTACACGAGGGTCACTACGATCGAGAAATACACCAAAAACGAAAATACAAGGGAAGGAAAAATACGGATATTACAGTTACAATAAAAATGTGATTTCTTGAGTAAATCAATAATTCAATCCAATTAAGGCTAAATTTACATCCTCATCCCATAAAAATAAAATTATCTAAAACTAATTAAATAGAATCCAAAACAAGTAGACTAGCTCATAATTACGGGTGAAATATATAAATACCAATCATGAATAAAATTTTAAAATTGACACTTATCACACCCCCAAACTTGAACTCTTGCTAGTCCCGAGCAAGACCCTTTATTTTACACACACAACATAAAAAATAAAAAAGAAACACACAAATTAAGAAGAATAATTATATATAGAGAAAGAAAGAGATCAAAATACCATTATTACACAACATCCAGCTTTATATAGTAGATAGAACTGAATTAAGATTCAAAATAAATCTACTTTTGTTTGTGAAGTTAAAACTCAGTTTTATTTGTAATTTTCAAAATGCAAATTTTTTTTAACACCCAAAAGGTTGACTATTTCCTTTCCCACTCGTGACACACATAATTTTCTTAAATGGTTGTACTCGATCACTCGTTTATTTTTCGACTCAATTTTTAGGAGAATTTCATCGGCGTCATCAAATATTGTGATAGTTCAGAAATTGAGTGTATTAAAATTCTGCCACCAATAAAATCTTTTCATAATCTGCATCCCTTTTATTTAAGCAATATAAATTAATACAATGTCCCAAATAGTCTGTTGGGAAAAATATCCTCCATGTGTTTTGATAATTGCCTCATACAACAAGATCTTCAAAGTCAGAATATCAGTCTAATATGGAAGCTGTTAGGAGAACATCATACAGCCTGTCCATACATCGAAAGATCTTCCAGCATAGTCAAGAGTCCTTTCCTACAGCGTAGTCTTCAAGATACAGCAAAAGACAAAGATTTTGAATATATAAAACATGGTGTAAGTGTTTTACCTAGGAAAAGTAAAACACAAATTCAATAGGACTGAAGAAACTTTAAACCGTTGAGAAAGTAAACATTGTTTATTCACTAAGTATTCACGGGTAAAGTAGCATTTAATGATGAAAGGACAATATTTAATGCGGCTGAAGAGACTACAGTCTGAAGAGCATTTAATGCTAGTAAAAAAAATGTCTGAAGCATTAAATGTGAATCGCCTTTAATTCAAAACATTCTGAAGCCGCCAATCAGAGCAGTCTCAATCTCACCAATCATCCAACGACTACATTTATAACAGATCTATTTCCAAGGTTATAAATAGTCCCAATCAAGAGGACATTGCTCACCTAATACACGAGATACATATGACGAGTTAACAGTATGACAATCTGAACATCAATCTTACAAGAGCAATATATTTCTTCGAGCATACAACTTCATCAAGAGAAAAATATAAAAAGTCCTCAATGCGTACAGCAGACTTACAGTGAATGCTCATCAAGCATACAGTTGTTGTTTGATCTTGTCATACCAAACCTTTTATGAGCTTACTTATAGCTGTGTGGACTAAGCTTGCTATCTCTGACCTGTGTGGGACGAATAACACTGAAGACGAATCTTCAATCTGTGTGAGAAGAATCAAGTCGAAGATGCCAAGCCAAACTGTGTGAAGGGCCCAAGCTACTGTTGACTGTATCAATCTGTGTGAATGATACAGTGACGTATTTAGTTAAAGTCACATAGTTGTGTATGCCGTGATTTTAATAAATATTTACTCCTATGTCGAGGATCAGTGGACGTAGAGGGGTTTGCCTCGAACCATTTTAATTAGTGTGTCTTTACTTCCTGTCATTTACTGTTTTCTATCTGCCTGTATGATTTAAGTATACATATTGTAAAAACCCTGTGCGCACCAAGCTAACAGGAGATTATTCAGTTGCTGTATTTTCAGCAACTTAACATTAGACTTCCGCTACACAAATAAACTTCAGAAAAGATACAGCTTATTCAACCCCCCATTTTAAGTTGTTATTGCTGTATACTGTGGCCAACAAGTGGTTCAGAGCGGTTGATTCTACAAAGAATCAGTTAATTTTTAAACTGAATTAGATCCACAAAATCACTAGCTTTTGAAAACTTTATTTTCATATCTTCGTCATTAATCCTACTTCTATCATGGACACATCTATGATCAATAAAGTCCCTATATTTTCTGTTAATGAATTCGATGATTGGAGAATTAGGATGGAAGCTCATCTTGCATCGATGCACGAAGAGATGATCTTCGTCATCCAAGAAGGACCGATCAAGATAATGAAGGTCAACACCGCCGCAAGAATCGATGTACAAATTTATGCATAAATGCTCGAAAAGGATCTCGAGCAATGGACAACGGATGATCGCAAGCGTGTGAACCTCGATAATGTTGTTAAGAATGCACTATTTGTCACTCTTGATAAATGCATATTCTCCAAGGTAAAAAGCTATAAGACAGCCAAAGAAATCTGAGAGAAATTCAAGCTAATTTGCGAGGGAACTGAGCTCTCGAAAGGAAAAAAAAATTCTAAACTAACCCAGCAGTTCAAATCTTTTGAAATGAGATTTTACGAGATGCTTGAGGAGCTTGACCTTAGATTTACCAGCATTGTCGGTGAACTTGAAACATTGGGCAAAGTGTATACCCCAAAAGAGAAAAGTTTTAAAATATGGAGATCACTCCCTGCCCGATGGGACATTAAGACCACAGTTATGCCTGTTTCTTGTAATCTTAATGAAATATCCACTTTTGATCTCTTTTTTTACCTCAAAGCTTTTGAGTATGACATTGATAGGATAGAGTGTAATACCCGAGATTTCTGTTATGTAATTAGAACTTGTGATATTGTAATGATTGTACTTTTGTCTGAGTACTATTCTCCGTATTTCATAATCCGATGTTGTCGAGTGTATAATTTCGTGTATGTGTTTTAGAGATTGAAATTCTGTACATGTAGCGCACGCTACAGGCCGAGTGTAGCGTACGCTAACGGGGATTCATAGCGCGCGCTACAGAGGGTCGTTAGCGCACGCTATGCATGGTCAAATCGATTGAGACGTGCGGTAGGTGAGATCTGGCCGGGGGACCCTTGTCGGATTGTGTCGGATGTACCTGGACGGCTTTCGGGAAAAGCCGAGTCAACGCCTTAGCGCACGCTACAGGTATATGCGTAGCGCACGCTAAGTGCCGAGTCTGATTTAGGCGTGAGCCGTTAGCGCACGCTACTGACAGGTCTAGCGCGCGCTAATAGCCATTTATTATAAATAGGACATCATCCTATTCGAGATTTCGCTTTCTCTACTCTCATTACCCGAATTCCTACACTTAGAACATAACTTCCTTCACCCCAAACACTTCATATCAACATCCTGATTCGTGATTTAAGATCGTATATCATTGGAGATTGGTGTTCAAGCTTTCGGTGTCGGATTGCTTCATTTTCCTCCGTGTTCTTCACTACTTGAGGTAGGTGATTCTTCACCAATGTTAGTAATGTTCCTAAGGAAGTTTGAATCATGTTTGGATAGCTGGTATTTCGTTTATAATCGGTCATCACATGTTAGAAGGATATTTTCGACGTTTCGACACTTATTCATCGTATGAACCTTTGAACCATCTTATTATAAGGACTCCTAAGCATGTTCAATCGAGTTATGATCAGTAACCGGATATTTTACCCAGTTGATACGTTTTACACGATGGAATCATGTGTTTTGGAACGTAGAACAAATGGAACTTAGATTATTTCTTGGAGATCGTAGATGAATTACGATGTTGAGTTGACTATCCGTATATTCGTATTTCATAACCATAAAACTTCCACAAACCTTATTAGTATGATATGCCCGAGGATAACTTGTATTATCATGGTAGAATTCATGAGTCCTTCACCATTCAACCCAGTTTTCGGTTTGCAGTATTCTGCCATGCAAGATTAGCGCACGCTAACATGTGTGAGTTAACGTGCGCTATCGAGGTCCAGTTAACGCATAATACGTACGTAGCGTGCGTTATATATCGGCCGGTGCAAACTGCCAGTTCGTAACTAGCGCACACTAGTCTTACCCGATAGCGTACGCTAACAGGCCTGCTTAGCGCACGTTACGTGGAGTATGTAGCGCACGCTAAGCAGTCCAGACAGATTGCTTATTTTGAGCTTTTCGGCCGTAGACCAAATTGTTAGGCCATCGTTCGACTTGAGATGATTTGTATATCGTTCCTTTTTGTTAAGGTTCGAGCCGGTTATGTTGATCGAAGGAGGCGGCCTTCGAGTGTGTTGAGATCATCGAAGTATTTCGTCTTGCCATTTTCGAGGCAAGTATCATATGTCGAGTTTGATTTATCATGCTTACGGTTTTGTTCATACTTTTGTATATGAGATGTATTTCTGGAAATTCGCGTGATATTCGTTGTTGTTTGTTCGTATTGATGAACATATTGAAATGCATATGTGTATGCATAATTGATTGATTATGGTATAAATGATCCGAGGGGGTCATGAGGATCTATGCTGAGGGCGCTGGATCGAATGTCCACCATGCGTTGGTCCGACGGGATCATCATGGGGATCTATGCTGAGGGCGCTGGATCGCTGGACGGGTTTTCCACCATGCGTTGGTCCGACGGGATCATCATGGGGATCTATGCTGAGGGCGCTGGATCGCTGGATTACCATGTATTGTGTAGATGGAATCGTGAGGATTCGCATCGTTGGATTCCGGTGGCGGAAGTCCGTTTGCATGTTTTATGATGCATTAATGATTTATTGCATGACGATACTTGTACTAGCATTGTTTTGCTAACCCCTTCGGGTGGTGGACATTGTTTTTGATGTTCAGGTAGTCGAGGAGCGGGGAGGCAGCCACAGTACCGACAGGACGATGAGATGGCTCAGTGATGTGATTGATGTTATTGTTGTTGAGAGTTGTTTTCTTGTTTCGTTTAGTACTCGAGTACGTCTGTTTTAATAATGTCCTTTCGATATGGTTGTATAAATTAACTCCTTGATCGGTTGAATCAAATATGTCTTTAAACTTCAGTTGTACGATTGGTTTATATTTACACTCTTTTTAATATTACCCTTGTAAATCCTTACCTAAAGGGTTTACGGCGCTGTAATTATTCCGAATATCTCGGGGTGTTACAGAATATGGTATCGGAGCTAAGATTTATGGATATCTTGGCAGTCGGGTTAGTTGGGTCTGTTTACGTTATTGATTATTGGTCGTTCGTAACATCACTGCTGAGCCAGCATCGTCGTGTGGACTGCGGTTGTAAGTTTCCTAATCTCGAATACTACGGTTTTATTTAATTCACGTCTTGTAAACATTAATGAATGTACTTTGAGAAAGTTTGTCCTGGATATTGATTATTTATGTTTACAGTATGTTGAGAAGAGGTCGTGGACGCGGACGCGGTCGTGGACGCGGACGTGGTAATGCAAGGCAAGAAGAGTCGGTATCTACCCCATAGATAGCCGCTAGTCAAACGGATTCACATTCCGGGGGACAGCAGGGATCGGCAAATAATAATGCAGATCCTAACGTGCCGGGAGTGCTTCAGCAGGTGGTTGCCCAGATAAACCAGTTTGCTCAAGTTGTGGATCGCATGCAGACGGCGATGGGACAGCAGAATAACGTGGATAATCGGGGAGATAAATGGCTTACCGAGGTGGTCAAATTGCATCCTCCGAAATTTGACGGTTCCACTGAGACGCTTTCGTGGGATCATTGGCTGAAGGAATTAGAGAAGATTTTTGCGGGGATTAACTGTCCCAACGATAGGAAGGTTCCGGTCGCCCAGTATCTTTTGACCGGGGAGGCTTTCGACTGGTGGGAGGCCATTCGACCAGAGGAGCATAATGCTGACTGGACAGAATTCAAGTTGATGATGGAGGCACAGTATTGTCCTCGCCCAGTTAGAGAGGCCCGAGCTCGGGAGTTTTTCTCACCACAAAATTCGGAAGCATCTGTGACGGAAGTGATTAAGACTTTTAATCACCAGCTGACTTATGTGCGCCACCTGGTCATGACCGAGGCGGAAAGGATTTTCCATTTTGACATGCGAATGAAGCCGGAAATTCAGCAATATATGTCCGGATTTGATTGTACCACCTTGAGGCAGTATCAGGACAAGGCGTTGGCCTACGATATGAAGGAAGCAGCAGTAGAGAAATCAACGGAAGCAAAGAAACAGAAGGTGTCGGGCAACTTCGCGGAGAATAAGAATAGCGGGCCCCGCCGGGGTCAGTCCTCTTTTCACTCATCCAGGAGACCTCCGCATCCTAGTCGAGGAGGAAAGAAGTTCCGGACAGCACCGACTGTTTCTGACATAGGGAAGAAGTGTTACAACTGTGGCAAGGCGGGACATGTTCGACGGGATTGTTTCGCGCCTGCTGTGACCTGTTTCGAGTGTGGACAGGAAGGACATCGCGCAACATTTTGTGGGAATGCGACCCGATCTTTTGGTACTCGCACTCCAGCGCCAGTTCCGAAGGAAACAAGTGTGAACCAGACGCAGCAGAGTGGATTTCAGCAGCAGAACGTTGGGAAGAGAGAGGCATCCAGTGCTGGGTCCGTTCCTCCACGCCTGTATGAAATGAGGAAATCTGATGATCAGAACACAGCTGTTGCATCAGGTACGATTCAGATCCTTTTGCAACCAGTTAGTGTCTTGTTCGATTCGGGAGCTACGCATTCTTTTATATCTTTGAACTGTGTTAATCGTTTGAACATCTCGTGCTTGTATAATTGTGAACCTTATGTTGTGGGATTACCGAGCGGAGAGAAAATTGTGGGAACACTAGAAGCTAGGGATTTCCCAGTATCTATAGAAGGAAGAGAGTGGCCATCGCATCTCATTGTAGTTGACATCTACGGTGACGATTTAATTCTCGGAGATGATTGGCTCAACCGTTATGGAGCTGTGCTGAATTACCGAGAGAGAGTCATTTCCATCATTGCTGATGACGGATCTGAACACTTATTCCGAGGATGGAGACCGGGAAGCTCGGGAAAATTGATCAAGGCAATGAGAGCCGTGAAATTGCTGAAACAGGGATGTCATGGACTTTGGTGTTATGCCATGAGGAAAGAGGAAGGAGTAGAGCTCTCGTCTATTTCAATTGTGAATGAGTTCTCAGATGTATTTCCGACGAGCTACTGTGGTTACCTCCGCAAAGAGAAGTGGAATTCACCATCGAGTTAGAGCCTGGAGCAGCTCCTATTTCCAGAGCACCATACCGCATGGCGCCAACCGAGATGTATGAACTCAAGAAACAACTAGAGGAATTGCTGCAGAAGGGTTATATTCAACCGAGCGTTTCTCCTTGGGGAGCGCCCGTTCTCTTTGTGGAAGAAAGACGGATCCCTCCGTGTGTATTGATTACAGGAGCTCAACAAGATGACAATCAAGAATAAGTATCCTATACCTCGGATCGACGACTTGTTTGATCAACGCAAGGGCAAGGGTATTCTCGAAGATTGACTTGCGATCGGGATACCATCGCTTGAGAATTAAGGAATCGGATATACCGAAATCGCTTTGAGATCGATGCGGGCATTATGAATTTGTAGTGATGCCATTTGGACTTACCAATGCTCTGCGGTATTCATGCAATTGATGAATCGGGTATTCTTGGAGTACTTGGATAAATTTGTGGTCGTTTTCATTGGCGACATCTTGATATATTCGAGGGACGCAGAGGAACATCCGAACATTTACGTGTGGTTTTGAGCATCTTGAGAAAGAAAGCAGTGTATGCTAAGCTTTCTAAATGCGAATTTTGGCTTAAGGAAGTAACCTTCCTTGGGCATGTGATATCATCCGACGGAGTTCAGGTGGACCGAAGAAAGTCGAAGCAATCTTGGAGTGGGAAGCTCTAAAAACGTGAAAGAAGTCCGAAGCTTCTTAGGACTTGCTGGATATTATCGCCGCTTTGTAGAGGGATTTTCCAAAATTGCTCGTCCGCTCACTCAATTATTCTGAAAACTCAAAAGTTCACGTGGAATGAGAAATGTCAGGTGGTTTGTGAACTTAAGCGGAGACGGCACGACACCTATATTAGCCTTGCCAGAGGAACCAGTGGATTCATGGTATACGATGCTTCAAATCAGGGTTTGGGTTGTGTGTTGATGCAGAAGGATAAAGTGATTGCTTATGCTTCTCGGCAATTGAAACCGTACGAAGTTAATTATCCGACTCATGATCTGGAGCTAGCAGCTGTGGTCTTTGCCTTGAAAATCTGGCGACATTATTTGTACGGCACTCATTGTCAGATCTTTACAGATCATAAGAGCCTCAAATACATTTTCAGTCAAAAAGAATTAAACATGAGGCAGAGAAGGTGGCTGGAATTGATCAAGGATTACGACTTGGAGATTCTCTATCATCCGGGGAAAGCAAATGTAGTAGCCGATGCTTTGAGCCGAAAACCCGTTTCTCTTCGAGTGTTGGAAGCACTTACATCCCAAACCAGTATTCAACGAGGCCGATCCGCGAGGATTGAAGTATGGGCACCAGGAATCCAAGGACAACTTTATGTGATGGAACCGACTTCATCACTAGTCGAGGAGATCAAGTCTAAACAATCTGAGCGATTCTCGATTCTTCGATTATATGACGAAGTCAAGAAAGGAAAAGCCCGGATTCGTGATACAAGACGATGGAATTACGAGATTTGAGTCGACTTTGCGTTCAGGGACGATGATTTGAGACGGACAATTTTGAAGGAAGCTCATAGCGCGCCCTATTCTATTCACCCAGGCAGTAGTAAGATGTATAAAGATTTAAAGCAAAACTTCTGGTGGGGGAATATGAAGAAGGACGTAGCGGAGTACGTTTCAAAGTGTTTGACTTGTCAGCAGGTTAAGATTGAACATCAACGACCTGCCGGAATGTTAAGACCGCTTCCGATCCCTGAGTGGAAGTGGGAGGATATCTTGATGGACTTCATTACTAGTATGCCAAGGACTAGAACGGGAATGAACGTGATTTGGGTTGTAGTTGATCGACTAACCAAGTCGGCTCATTTCCTAGGGATTAAAGACACATGGGGACCCGAGAGATTGGCGCGAGTATTCATTGCGGAGATAGTCAGATTGCATGGGACACCGAAGACCATTGTTTCAGATCGAGATGGTCGTTTCGTGTCGCACTTCTGGAGGGCAGTACACAGGGCTCTGGGGACCGAGCTAAATTTTAGTACAGCTTATCATCCCCAAACGGATGGTCAGTCTGAAAGAACTATACAGACAGTAGAAGACATGCTTAGAGCTTGTGCATTAGATTGGTCGACTGATTGGGAAGTTCACTTGCCCTTGATCGAGTTCACCTATAATAACAGTTGGCATGCTTCTATTAAGATGGCCCCATTTGAAGCTTTATACGGGAGAAGATGTCGATCGCCCCTGTGCTGGGATGATTCTTCGGATTTGATCGGGACGGAACCGGAATTGATTATTCAGACTCAAGAGAAGATAGCCTTGATTCGAGAGAGACTGTTGACTGCCCAGAGTCGACAGAAGTCTTATGCCGATGTACGTCGTCGCCCTCTAGAGTTCGACGCTGGGGACCACGTACTATTGAAGGTGTCTCCTACACGAGGGATTTTCCGTTTTGGGAGAAGAGGCAAGCTTAGTCCGAGATATATCGGACCATTTGAGATCCTAGAGAGAGTTGGGGATTTAGCATACCGGTTGGCCTTACCGCCATCGCTGAGTCATGTTCACAATGTGTTTCACGTATCCCAACTGCGGAAGTATGTACCGGACCCCAGTCACGTCATTGATTTCGACGAGATCGAGGTAGCTAATGATGGCACCTTCGAAGAGAGACCAATCAAGATACTTGAGAGCCGGATCAAACAATTGAGGAATAAACCAATACATTTGGTTAAAGTACAATGGTCACGACATGGAGTCGAAGAGGCCACTTGGGAAACGGGGGACGGTATGAAGGCTAAATATCCGGAGTTGTTTTCATCCTAAGTTTCAGGACGAAACTTCTTTTTAGGGAGGAAGGATGTAATACCCGAGATTTCTGTTATGTAATTAGAACTTGTGATATTGTAATGATTGTACTTTTGTCTGAGTACTATTCTCCGTATTTCATAATCCGATGTTGTCGAGTGTATAATTTCGTGTATGTGTTTTAGAGATTGAAATTCTGTACATGTAGCGCACGCTACAGGCCGAGTGTAGCGTACGCTAACGGGGATTCATAGCGCGCGCTACAGAGGGTCGTTAGCGCACGCTATGCATGGTCAAATCGATTGAGACGTGCGGTAGGTGAGATCTGGCCGGGGGACCCTTGTCGGATTGTGTCGGATGTACCTGGACGGCTTTCGGGAAAAGCCGAGTCAACGCCTTAGCGCACGCCACAGGTATATGCGTAGCGCACGCTAAGTGCCGAGTCTGATTTAGGCGTGAGCCGTTAGCGCACGCTACGAACAGTCTAGCGCTAATAGCCATTTATTATAAATAGGACATCATCCTATTCGAGATTTGATTTTCTCTACTCTCATTACCCGAATTCCTACACTTAGAACATAACTTCCTTCACCCCAAACACTTCATATCAACATCCTGATTCGTGATTTAAGATCGTATATCATTGGAGATTGGTGTTCAAGCTTTCGGTGTCGGATTGCTTCATTTTCCTCCGTGTTCTTCACTACTTGAGGTAGGTGATTCTTCACCAATGTTAGTAATGTTCCTAAGGAAGTTTGAATCATGTTTGGATAGCTGGTATTTCGTTTATAATCGGTCATCACATGTTAGAAGGATATTTTCGACGTTTCGACACTTATTCATCGTATGAACCTTTGAACCATCTTATTATAAGGACTCCTAAGCATGTTCAATCGAGTTATGATCAGTAACCGGATATTTTACCCAGTTGATACGTTTTACACGATGGATCATGTGTTTTGGAACGTAGAACAAATGGAACTTAGATTATTTCTTGGAGATCGTAGATGAATTATGATGTTGAGTTGACTATCCGTATATTCGTATTTCATAACCATAAAACTTCCACAAACCTTATTAGTATGATATGCCCGAGGATAACTTGTATTATCATGGTAGAATTCATGAGTCCTTCACCATTCAACCCAGTTTTGGTTTGCGATTACGCCATGCAAGATTAGCGCATGCTAACATGTGTGAGTTAACGTGCGCTATCGAGGTCCAGTTAACGCATAATACGTACGTAGCGTGCGTTATATATCGGCCGGTGCAAACTGCCCGATCGTAACTAGCGCACGCTAGTCTTACCCGATAGCGTACGCTAACAGGCTCGCTTAGCGCCGCGTTACGTGGAGTATGTAGCGCACGCTAAGCAGTCCAGACAGATTGCTTATTTTGAGCTTTTCGGCCGTAGACCAAATTGTTAGGCCATCGTTCGACTTGAGATGATTTGTATATCGTTCCTTTTTGTTAAGGTTCGAGCCGGTTACGTTGATCGAAGGAGGCGGCCTTCGAGTGTGTTGAGATCATCGAAGTATTTCGTCTTGCCATTTTCGAGGCAAGTATCATATGTCGAGTTTGATTTATCATGCTTACGGTTTTGTTCATACTTTTGTATATGAGATGTATTTCTGGAAATTCGCGTGATATTCGTTGTTGTTTGTTCGTATTGATGAACATATTGAAATGCATATGTGTATGCATAATTGATTGATTATGGTATAAATGATTCGAGGGGGTCATGAGGATCTATGCTGAGGGCGCTGGATCGAATGTCCACCATGCGTTGGTCCGACGGGATCATCATGGGGATCTATCCGAGGCCCGGATCATTGGACGGGTTTTCCACCATGCGTTGGTCCGACGGGATCATCATGGGGATCTATCTTTGAGGCGCTGGATCGCCGGATTACCATGTATTGTGTAGATGGAATCGTGAGGATTCGCATCGTTGGATTCCGGTGGCGGAAGTCCGTTTGCATGTTTTATGATGCATTAATGATTTATTGCATGACGATACTTGTACTAGCATTGTTTTGCTAACCCCTTCGGGGGTGGACATTGTTTTTGATGTTCAGGTAGTCGAGGAGCGGGGAGGTAGCCACAGTACCGACAGGACGATGAGATGGCTCAGTGATGTGATTGATGTTATTGTTGTTGAGAGTTGTTTTCTTGTTTCGTTTAGTACTCGAGTACGTCTGTTTTAATAATGTCCTTTCGATATGGTTGTATAAATTAACTCCTTGATCGGTTGAATCAAATATGTCTTTAAACTTCAGTTGTACGATTGGTTTATATTTACACTCTTTTTAATATTAGCCTTGTAAATCCTTACCTAAAGGGTTTACGGCGCTGTAATTATTCCGAATATCTCGGGGTGTTACATAGAGAAGGCAGAAGAGTCACCTGCCAAGACTACAGCACTAGCTGCTGTATCTGACAGTAGACAGCTCCGCACCCAGCACATCCAAATCCGTATGCAAAGCAACATACATCGATGATGACATCCTGTTGCAATACGAGATGGCCCTGCTCATGCATAAATTTTGGAAGTTCATCAAGAAATTTGGAAAGGCCCCATACAGGCCCAAGCCATATAACAGGGTGAGTTCTGAATCACCTTCATCTGCCCATTCTAACATATGTTACAATTGCAGGAAACCAGGACATTATGCGAATAAGTGTCCTCATCCCAAAATATTGAAGTTTCCCGAAGCCGAGCAACAAGAGAAGGATGAGAAAAGGCGTATTTGGCAAAACAAGCTTAAGGCCCTGATCGGAGAATCAGATGCCTCGCCCGCATAAACTAAGACTAAGGAATGCCTCAGGCAATCACTGACAGTGACTCCTCCGATGATGAAATAGAAGATAAAGCATATATGTGATTTATTGCAAAGGAATAGAGGATGATGAAGACAGTGATGATGAGGTAAGCTCAACCTCAACTATTCCTATCAATGCATCACAAAAGTTTGAAAATATGATGAATGATTTTAGAACCATTCAAAAAGCCCATGAAATGCTCAAACAGGTAACATACAACTCTCTATTTCCATATTAGAGTTGAAAGATGAAAATGATTTCCTGAAGAATAATTATGAAAACATGTCTTTAGACTGAAAATAGCAAAATTACTCGAGAAAAACTCATGAAAAGCAATCATCAACTTGCAACAGAACTAAATGAGGTAAAAACTCATAATGATTGCAAGACAAATAATTATGCTTTGTTAGAAGTTAAGATACAAATTCTCGAGAAATGAGAAGGGGAACTCGAGACCATCCTTAAATCATTTGAGAAATCATCAAGAAGGATGGAAGGCATTCTAAGCACTGTTCAACATGCCCACAACAAACATGGCTTATGATATAACTCATTCCCCCCACAAGGGCAAATCTAGCAGGTATTTGTTAATGGAGTGGAACCCATTCCAAAACCGAAGAAGCACCAAGTTCATATCATAAGCAGCGAAAACTCCAGCCTCCTACACCTGTAAGATGCAATGCTAGTCATCAACAGTATGCTCCCCGAGAATATCAACAGCGTCAGCATCCAGCCACAAAGAAAGATGTATCTAAGTATTAAAGATATGTACCGCAACACTATCAACAGTACAGTGCACCTAGATACTAGATACAGGAACCCAGGTATCCATCCATGAAGCAGGATGTCGTGCAGTTCCACCATTAACAGATCTGGGAATCCAATTGGAAACCTAGAAGGGAAGCATTGAGGCCGAAGAAAATGGTCCCCCCTCTGATATGGCAACCACACTGTAGCCAAAACCCTAAATTTTTTACATGCATAATAATCAGGATTACAGCAATTATGTGCTTGCCCCACGTAAACATCGCAAAATAAGACCAAAAGTAACCTATAACAAACCAATTGCTGTCAGGCAATTTTGGGTACCTAAAGACACTAACAACTATGGACCCAAAAATCAAAGGGGACCTAAAACTACTTAATCTCCTGATTACAGGATATCAAGGAGAATGACATATGGTAATTTGATAGCGGATGTTCTCACCATATGACAGGAGATATCAGCAAGCTGCCAGATTATGTAGAAGGTCGCGGTCCAAAGGTGCGATTCAGTGATAAATATAAAGGAAGAACAAGAGGGAAAGGACTCTGCTGGTATGAAAGTTCAAAGTCAACGACCTAGCCTACATTAAAGGATTACAATAAAATTTACTTAGTATTAGCCAGTTCTGTGACAAACAGTTCTCGGTCAAATTCTATGTAGATCACTATAGGTGAATGACATCAAAACCAAGAAAATCGTCCTTATAGGAAGCAAGTCAGGTAACATGTATATTGCTGACTGGAAGCCCACAAGCTCCATTATTCCGTGTTTTGTTGCTAAAGGCACTACAGATCAAAGCTGGATATGGCACAAAAGGATGTCGGACGTCAACTTCAAGACCATCGATAAGCTAGCTCGACAGGGAATGGTCAGAGGCTTGCCCGACTTCTCATTTCATAAAAAGAGTGTCTGTGGACCCTGTTAGAAAAGCAAGCAAGTCAAGGCCACCCTGAAGAGCAAGTCATAACTTTCCACCCACAGGGTCCTGGATTTTCTATACATGGATCTCTACGGCCCCGTATACCCTGTAAGTTTGGGAGGTAGGAAATATTATCTTGTTATTATCAATAATTTCTTTAGGTATGCTTGGACCATATACCTGAACAAGAAGAAAGAAACCATCACAAAGCTGCCAGAACACCTAAAAAAGGTGCAGAATAAAAAAGGGTTGAGTATTATCTACAAAAAAACTATTTTTACAGATGGCAATTACCGATGACAAAAAAGGCATGCCGTTGGTAAAAGTGGTTACCGATGGTATTACCAACGACATGATGTTGTTGGTAAAACCTTCAAGGATAAAAAAAATTCCGATGGAAAATTCCGCCGTCGCTGATTTACCGACAGCTTACCGACCCCCCATAAGGTAAAAAAATGCACGGTATTACCGACCTTCAACGATAAGAAAAATTTCTTCTTGTCAAAATTTTAGAATGGTTTTACCAATGGATTACCGACGACAATGGCCGTTGGTAATTTACCAACAGCACGGTGCCGTTGGTAAAATCTGCAGGAAACAATGAGAACTACCAACGGCAAGGTTCTATCAGTAAATTCAAAATGCATTAAAGCTTGTTGGTCTGGGCTGGGCCGAGGTCGGGTCGGGGCTCAGCCCAATCAAATCACATTTATTGTCTTCATTCAATGTTACCTAGCAAGATTTTGGTTTATAAGCTGATGAATATTGTGTTATTTTTCCAACGTGGGATAGTTTGCTGGCTCCTATGTATTAGTGGAACGATGGTGTTGCCTAATGCGCATTGCAAAAGGCGGCTCTGGTAGGAGTGATGCCGGTGCGGTGATAGGTATAAAGGAGTGACCACCACAGTATAGTGAATGCTGGTGCACAGGTGTTCAAGGGATTCATCTCCTGACAGGCTTCAGAACAGATGATACTTGTGTGATAGCTATTGCAGGGGGCTCAGCAGCAAAAGCGATTCCTTTCTCAGATGGCTCACTGGATGATGAGCAAGGGATTTCGAAATCAAATGTATTGAGGTCTGGGAATAGATCTTGGATCATTATTTCGTTAAGATCTTTTGATTCCCTCGTAGCTACGGCCTTCATGCTCCAGTCCGGGGTAAGGGACCTTAGAAGATTTAGAGCCATCTCTCGGTTGCCATAAGTTTTTCTAAGAGAGTTGATCTCATTTATGATTTCTGTGGATCTGGTATCCATGATTTCTACGGTTTCTCCATCCTTCATTTTGAAGTTATCAAATTTTTTTGTAGCAATTGATAACTTATTTTTCTTGTTCAGTTCTGTTCCTTCACACGTTACTGCTAATATGTCCCAGATTTCCTTCGCGTTTTTGCAATTTT